>HG993128.1:40203906-41456406 GCA_905231855.2 Eristalis tenax | reverse complement strand
TGTTGCCAGTTCCTTCTTCCTGAATTCTTCTCGGACGACATGGTCTCCTACAGCGCGGAATGGTTCGGGGCCTGTGAACGGTTCCGATGATCATTTCCTAGCTAGGCAGTCAGCCAATTCATTGCCTTTTATCCCTCCACGGCCCTCTATCCCTCCATCCAGCAGACTTTTACTTTGTTCCTCCAATTCAGCTCTTTAAGCTTCTGTAAAGGCATTCCCACACAAGCTTGGAATAGATGATAAAGGAGTCTGGTGCCAGGACAGCGGCATACCTATCCGACATCATTGCTATGTCGCAGTTTCGGTCAAGTTTGATTGGATCTGGAGGGTTCGTCCATAGTACATAGCGAAGCTTAAAGAATTTCTAGACGGGCAACTATCCCCTAGCTGTCGAAGATCCTCAGGTGATCGTATGGTCACTGATCGTGTGACTATTTCACGTCTCATGCAGGGACAGGCGTCTTCACCTAGCCTCTGTCAACGAATTCGTACCTCCACCTCCATGTGGCAATGTCGGGGAGTCGCCTAAAGATGGGGGCGCCCAATCTTGAGTGTGAGTCTGTACCACGGCTCATCTCTTTTCGGCCAACAGCGGATCAACAGATTGGCTAACGTCGACATCCGGATCTCTAGTCAGCAGCACCTATACCTGGTGCTCGCCCTTTTTATAGTCACTCTGAAAGGTGTCTTCCTTGAATTAGAGTTGACGCTGGACGAGTCCTATCCCTGTAGGATCAACGGCAGAGCCCATAGCCTCAGCGAGGATTCATCCCAGCCCCTCTCCCGATGATCGATCAAAGAGTCCTGGCCTCCCAGTTGTGAGTTATGCGCCATGTTAAGTACCCCACCCCGTAAAAAATGTTACTTCAGAGACGACCCGTTGGTAGAGGCCCAGGCCCACATTGGATTGTAGCGCCACACAAAGAGGAAGAAGAAGATGATCATTTGACAAACAACGATCATCAAGAGTCACTAAAGCAAGTGGATCATGTTTAGTTGAACGATCACTGAATTAAGTACCGACGGTCCTGGGAACGCTGCTTCCCGTCATCAATGCCAAGTGGTCTTGCGTCCGCGATAACTTGGTCTTTGTACCGGGGACTCGGTCCAGGCGGCTCGGTCCAGGCAGCTCGGTTTCGAAGACCTCTCTTAGCTGGAGCATTGGTGTCCATGCGATCGAAGTTTTCTGCCAGACCACATCCACATCTCAGTTTAGTTTGTAAAGTTCACGGTGTCTTCTCCTCCATTCACTTGGACCATACACGATGCAGATTTTTTTGGCAGCACAAATCAGATCTGCAGTTTTGCAGAGCTGCATTTCGGCTGGCTGAGAGGCTTGTCTGCCTTGGAGCAGGCCAGAATAGAATCCCACAAATGACGTCCTAGTGGCAACCGCTGCTTCTTCGGTTTGTCGAAACACAACGAAGCATGCTTTTGCTGATTCCAGTCAGGGGTTGTGATTCCAATTGTTTTGACAAACTGAAGAAGCGTGACGTCATGCGTGGGGTTCTTGTGTGGTCTGCTCCAAGGCAGACAAGCCCCTCAGTCAGCCGTGGAGCTCTTAAGACATGTGTGTGATACCAAAAGCTTGACGCAGATAATCAGCATCCCACCAGAAAGGCAGAGACAGACCCTCTACTGGCGCCATATACTGCCACTTGTGCATGATCATTGAATGCAGCATCGGCTTCTGCAACTTAATCAAGCCCTTCCTCGATTACCTAGTCAGCAGGATGCAGCGCCGACTTCACGTTCATGTCCTCTTCGACGTTTGCTCCCACTGTTAACTGCCCACTGTCGGCAGTTGCTGTGTCTGATCAGTTTGTAATAAAAGGAATGAATATTCGCTGCGGCCAGCCATCGCGGATATCGAGCAGCCTTCAAGCCGCCAGTTCAGAGCTTTGTAGCTCTAGCCACGAACGAATCAGTGCTCCGTGCACATCGGGCAGCTCTTTAAGAGCCTCCATCCAGTTTGGTGCCTTTGTTGGTTAATTGGCCGGATATTTGGACTTCGTGTGGACTTCTCGATTAGCAAAGACATTAGTGCACTCATCGCAACATTTGCATTTCGCATGAGCAAATGATTCAAACTTTTGATGCTGTTTTTCGAAAGCGTGGACGTGGAGCGGTGCGATCTCTTATCACAAAATCCCCCAACCAAGCTGTTTGTGATAATTGCCCACTTTTGTGTGCACTTTAGCCGCGGACATCCTCTGTTGCGCTGTCCAACTCTGAGTCGAAGACCTCAGACTCACGAAGCAACGCTAGATACGAGCGCACCGAGGGACCATTGACAGCAACCGACACCTACATCTATTCATTGTCCGAGCACACGTTCGCCGCGACCATGCAGTGTAAGAGCAGCAAATGCAGCCAAGGCCACAGCCCACTGAACCGAGAGAATAAGTTTCGAATACGTTACTTGACCAGGTTGGAGTTAGACCACTTCCGGCGGGAATTTTCTGAACTCTTAGAAATGATCCTCAGCGAGGGAACCGATTGAAGTAAGACGTGTTAATCTGGCGCCCAACGGCAGCTCAGACGAAATTCTTTCTAAATTTACCACAATTTCTTGCAATCAATTCCCGATCCCATCCCGATCCAGTCACAAAACGCAGACAAGCTGGATGTTGAAAGCTAGGCGACAGTCTACCGGAAACAATAAACCTCACAGCCCCGCGTTCCGAGCTTAGAAAAACTCAGATTTATGAGCCGAGTCCAGCCTAATCCTCCGTCATAAAGCCCAAGGAGATTAAGTGTTATAAGACTAGGTCTCCTGTCGCCGACGACGAGCGGCCACTTCACGTGAAACGTGCCAATAAACTCAAACAGAGAATCTCTCCGGGATACGCCCCAACAACAAAAAACAAAACCGATTGTCAGCAGGTAGAAAACTCGAAGAATCCATGCTAACCGCCTGCAGTTACTTTATGGCATCCTCGTGCAGAGCAACGAGACGAGGACGTCCCCTCAAGGACGTCAATAATAAAACCATTCATTCAAGGATTTGCAATTCTAGTCACCCTCACCCATAGGCGCGGCGCGGCGCGGCTCGGCGTCCTTCGTCAATTTACCTAATCTGTAGATTCGATTCCGTTTAACTGTAAGTGGACTAGCATAAATTTCCCTCCAACCGGCAGCGAAGGAAAACAAAATAAGAAATCTGGCAATCATAGCACTTCACATTCAACCCCAACCAACGGCAGACACAGCTATTCTAAAGTCTCCGTCTGCATGCGAGCGAGTGAAATTGATTAGGGCGACCGAGAGTCAGTTCCTTCCCAAGGGCAGCTGCCAGGATACCCGGGCAAGGTCTCCTCGCCGGGAATTCATTAAGATGATTTTTTCAACGCCACTGTAGCAACAATGCAAGGATATTTGCATAATTTGATCGTTTTTACTTTTCCTCAGACGAGTGCGTGTATCCTCATTCCTCACACATATGTGCTGCTGCCAATCGCACAAGGATTTAATACGTTCCAACGAAAGGCACATCCTTGGGACCCCTTTGATACACATTTTGTCTACAATGAACAATCAAACAGACAAAAAAAAATGAGAAACTCTTCCTGGTTCGGTTCTGATAGGGAAGAAAATTCCCACATAACTTTGCAGCCACTGCAAAGCAAGGAGTCTACTCCTCACTCCACAATCTGTTCGAGGAGATCTGAACGAGATGATGTAGTGCGGCGCGGCGCGCACATCTCTTCCCGAATGAATGTAATTCGCGGCAACAAGTAGAATAACATTTCTACTTCCTGTATGTCAAGTTCACACAGAAAATCAAAACGATGAGCCAGCCACTGGGAAGGACCGATGAGGAGGAGGGGTGTCGCACAGCACACAACAGAGGGATGCTGCTCTGGTTTCGTGAGGATTCGCGAGAGATCTCCATTGATGCGGTGACAAACATATTAAGGAGTCTGTTTAGGGTTTATTTTGTATTCTGTCTTTTTTTTTTTTTTTCACTGTTGGTGTTCGGCTTTGTGTCGTCTTCCTGGAACACGGTAACGGTTGTGAGAAATGCGAGGCAGGGTTGAATTCGGATGGATGAACGTTCGGGAAGTTAGCAAGGTGATTGAGGCAATCTTCAGGCGTTAGGGGAGTCTGCGAGAGATTCAATCAATTACTTCGGGCTTCCTTGATGGATGCCTGCACTGGCGGATGAAATTGAATGTGTTGTGCTGGATGGGATTCGTTCTGTCGGGGAGAGTGCGTTTTGGGGTTCGTAAGTTGTCTTGATTCGAACTTTCATAATCTTTGATTTCGGGACATGTGTCAATAAGACGAGAGTGCGAGAATGTGGGAGCATCACCATTGAATGACGTGGATAACCGGCACCTGTGAAGATTCAGGGGAAAGTACATATGGTCAAAAAAGTCTCCGTACAGCGGATTAATTGTATATTTTTTGTGTCAACAAATTAGCTTATTTTGGTAGGAATTAATAATTAAAGGAAACCACAGAAAGCGAAGATGGATTCACTCCCTTCCGAATTAAGTCAAATTCCAAGAAATAGCGTGTGGGTACCGGTATGACGGGAATCCTTCTACGCTATCAGTTAGTCGAGACAAAAAAAGCCTCCGTACAGATGTCATTCTTGTGTTTCATTTGGCAATGTAAAGTGAGTGATCCAGGATTATATGGTTTTTTGGTAAGCTTACACAATTTTAATTGTATTTCAGCAACTATTTCGTTGGCTTCTTTTAAATATTGGGTCAATAGCTTAATTCGCTCGGTTTGCTAAGAGATGGCGTAACTTGTAAAGGGTGGTTAAATTGTAAGGGCCCATGTTGAATGTGAACCACACCTAAACGTCAAGTTTTTTTCCGCATTTCATTTGACATTTCTCAATTTCAGACTAACTCAATTTGGACCATGGAAAGATACACAATCGAGCAACGCTCAAAGTTATTTAGGCTTATTATGGAAATGGGCGTTCAAATCAAAATGCATATCGTGCACTCCGTGATTTTTTCGGTCAATTTAATCGTCCAAATGTGCGTACAGTCGGAAAAATCGTGCAAAAATTTGAGCAAACCGGGTCTGTAGGAGATGTGAAAGCACCAGTGCATGCTCGTACAGCTCGTACTGCAGAAAATATTGCGGCTGTGCGCGATAGTAGGGCTACCTCAACTCGTCATCGTGCCCAACAATTGCACCTCTCACGCTCGTCGTTGATGAACATTATGCATACACGCTTACAAGGTGCGATTGACTCAAGAACTAAAGCCTCTTGTCCATTTCAAGCGTCCTCAATGGTTAGAATGGTGGCAAGAAATGGCAACAGTAGATGATCAATTTTCGAAGAAAATCATCTTCAGTGATGAGGCACATTTTAACCTCAGTGGATTCGTCAATAAGCAGAATTGTCGCATTTGGGCGAATGACAATCCAAGAGTGATTGTTGAAAATCGAATGCACCCACAAAGAGTGACTGGGCTGTCGGCATCATCGGGGAGCATTTTTTCCAAAATGAGGCCGGTCAGGCAGTTACTGTGAATGGCGTTCGCTGTCGTGATATGATAACGAACGTTTTATGGCCCGAATTGGAAGATATGAATGTGGACGATATGTGGTTTCAACAGGACGGTTGCCACACAGCTAACGAAACAATGGCTCTTTCGCGCGACTAATTCAGTGGCCGTGTTATCTCACGTGGTGGCGATGTCAATTGGCCGCCAAGATCATGTGATTTGACATCGCTGGATTTTTTCTTTGGGGTCATTTGAAAGAAAATGTGTACGTCGATAAGCCAGCAACAATTCAAGAGCTAAAGGATGAGATAATTCGGCACATTAACGGCATAGAACATCAATTATGCTTCAGCGTCATCGAAAATTTGGACCATCGGATAGAGCTGTGCCGCCGAGGTCGCGGTCGAAGTGACAATAATTTCCTAAATAATTTGTGTTTTATTCAAAATCAACATCGGCCCTTAAACTTTATTATTCCATTGAAACGTACGTTGGAAAGCTACTGTCATTGTACGTTCCAGTATATGTCATTCAGCGTAAACAACAATAATTTGTTTTCACTCAAAAATGTCGAACATTGTGCCTGAAAAAGGGGGAGTTCTTCTTCATTACTTCAATATGAAGTAAACTGCTGCTGAAGTTTGTGGTAAACACGCGCTAGCTGAGCGAACGTGCTAAAATTGGTGATTTTGGCTCGGAAGACGATTAACGTCCTGAAAAATGGATCCACTACGACGACCCCAAGCGCAAAAAATCACATGTGGAACCCGGCCAACAAGCCAAATCAACGGCAAAGCCGAATATCCATGGCGCGAAGGTAATGCTCTGTATTTGGTGGGATCAGAAGGGTGTGCTGTATTGTGAGCTGCTAAAACCGGGTGAAACCATCGATGGACAACGCCACCGAACACAATTAGAGAAGCAGCAGTCAAAAAACACCCGGAATATGCGACCAGACACCAGGCAATAATTTTCCATCATGACAGCGCTCGAACTATTTGGAAAACAGGATGGGAAATTTTACCCGCCTGGGACCCACAAGCTGAAGGTCCTATGAGTGGGACCTTGGACATCAATGCAGGCAGGGGGTTGCCAGTGGCTCCTTAAGCAGTTTCTGTCTGGGCTCGGTGGCTAGCGCAAGACCTTCTTCAAATGCGGACACGCCACGCAAGCCTTGTCCAAGTACGGAAGAAGATGCGGATCACGTGATGGACGTTTTGCACAGAAAAGGCCTGATCTGGCAAGTCCAGAGAACAAAGTCATTTACATGACGCAATCGGAGCAACACTCGACGGAGTATGTGTGCGCATAAAGCCTAAGAGCATGAAAGGCAACTTCTAGCGTCAGAGCATAATTGCTAGCCAACCCCGAGAAGAAATGGGCAGTTGAAGAGGTCTGGGGTGTGGACTGGTACATAGGCACACTTGCGAATTGTGCATGCAAGTGCACCACATCTACTGGCACATCCAAAATATTATGCCCTGCTCTCCAAAAGGATGGAAACCGCAGTGGGACGAGACAGAAGTCCTTTAGTTCTGTTTAGATTTAGTGGCACCCATCTACGGTCGACGACATTTCTGGCGTTTGTCAGTAGCCACGATTTTATTGCTTTCTGTGGGGGAGACAAACTTCAGTGGGGCAGACCCGGTCCTAGCTTGCGTTGCCCGGAACACCCATGTCCTCAGGGACTCGGCGGACGACTTTTACAATGTAGGAGTTGATCGATGGTGTTTCCAGAGCCTTTATGGCCGTCCGACTGAATTGGGCCGCCTTTTGCCGATTGCGTTTTGGCGTAGTTCCATGTGCCCTTTGATGTGAGTCTCACCGCGCCGGCAGGATTCCTTAAGCTGCATGCTTACCAGCGAGCTTCGCGTAGATGTCCACGGGGGGAAGATGCAGTCACATTTCCCGGGCGGCTGTAGGCGTGGATCTGATGGGAAATTTTACCCGCCTTATAGCCCAGAGCATGCCCCTTCTGACTACCATTTGTTCCGGTCGATGCAGGACGCCCTCACTGAAATACGGTTCACATCACAGCAGAATATCAAATATTGGCTTGAGTCACTCTTGGCTGCCAAGCCGGCGCAGTTCCTTTGGGATGGGATCCACAAATCGCCATCCTCCCTAAGCCCCATGGATATAGATGTCTCTAACTAATTGACCACTGGACACCGACTATGTTCAATTCTTCATAAAAAAGTGGAACAAAAGTCTCCATCACGTTGACACAAACGCTTCCCAAGACATTTTGATGAAACTAACACATTTTACATCCTCGTCCGTATCACTCGTTCATGAGTAAAACGCATTTTATTTATTTCTTAATTAAATCTAATTGCTTTTTAATCTGAAATCAGTCGCTCTCATCATCCTCCTCTTCTAAGCTCCTACTTGATGGAAATTCTTCGGGAGTCTTTAACAGGGCAATACTTTTCTGCGCGAGTAGATTTCTTTTTCGATTGCGTTGTACACTTCGACTCGATAAATATGGATCTGAGGACAGTAAAAATTGGTTAACCTTTACAACCGTCATTAGACAGTCTCTTTTTTCATGCAGATACCTAGAATTCAACGGTTAGAGGGTTAAGGACATCTCTATTTGAATTTTGTCTTGAAGACTTTCGGCTGTAATGGTATCGGAACCGTCTGTACTCCTTATTGCTGGCTTCTTGAGCCTCTTCGGACATCTGTCCTATTGATAATAGGCAAACTTGGATTATTTCTCGGGCCTCTTCACACAGCTGGCCTAGTGGTAATAGGCAAACTTGGATTATTTCTCGGGCCTCTTCACACAGCTGGCCTAGTGGTAATAGGCAAACTTGGATTATTTCTCGGGCCTCTTCGGACAGCTGGCCTAGTGGTAATAGGCAAACTTGGATTATTTCTCGGGCCTCTTCGGACAGCTGTCCTAGTGGTAATAGGCAAACTTGGATTATTTCTCGGGCCTCTTCGGACAGCTTGCCTTGTGGTAATAGACAAACTTGGATTATTTCTCGGGCCTCTTCGGACAGCTGTCCTAGTGGTGATAGGCAAACTTGGATTATTTCTCGGGCCTCTTCGGACAGCTGGCCTAGTGGTAATAGGCAAACTTGGATTATTTCTCGGGCCTCTTCGGACAGCTGTCCTAGTGGTAATAGGCAAACTTGGATTATTTCTCGGGCCTCTTCGGACAGCTGTCCTAGTGGTAATAGGCAAACTTGGATTATTTCTCGGGCCTCTTCGGACAGCTGGCCTAGTGGTGATAGGCAAACTTGGATTATTTCTCGGGCCTCTTCGGACAGCTGGCCTAGTGGTAATAGGCAAACTTGGATTATTTCTCGGGCCTCTTCGGACAGCTTGCCTTGTGGTAATAGACAAACTTGGATTATTTCTCGGGCCTCTTCGGACAGCTGTCCTAGTGGTGATAGGCAAACTTGGATTATTTCTCGGGCCTCTTCGGACAGCTGGCCTAGTGGTAATAGGCAAACTTGGATTATTTCTCGGGCCTCTTCGGACAGCTGTCCTAGTGGTAATAGGCAAACTTGGATTATTTCTCGGGCCTCTTCGGACAGCTGTCCTAGTGGTAATAGGCAAACTTGGATTATTTCTCGGGCCTCTTCGGACAGCTGGCCTAGTGGTGATAGGCAAACTTGGATTATTTCTCAGGCCTCTTCGGACAGCTGTCCTAGTGGTAATAGGCAAACTTGGATTATTTCTCGGGCCTCTTCGGACAGCTTGCCTTGTGGTAATAGACAAACTTGGATTATTTCTCGGGCCTCTTCGGACAGCTGTCCTAGTGGTGATAGGCAAACTTGGATTATTTCTCGGGCCTCTTCGGACAGCTGGCCTAGTGGTAATAGGCAAACTTGGATTATTTCTCGGGCCTCTTCGGACAGCTGTCCTAGTGGTAATAGGCAAACTTGGATTATTTCTCGGGCCTCTTCGGACAGCTGTCCTAGTGGTAATAGGCAAACTTGGATTATTTCTCGGGCCTCTTCGGACAGCTGGCCTAGTGGTGATAGGCAAACTTGGATTATTTCTCAGGCCTCTTCGGACAGCTGTCCTAGTGGTAATAAGCAAACTTGGAGTATTTCTTTGGCCTCTTCGGAGAGCTGGCCTAGTGGTAATAGGCAAACTTGGATTTCTAAGGCCTCTTCGGACAGCTGGCCTAGTGGTAATAGGCAAACTTGGATTATTTCTCGGGCCTCTTCGGACAGCTGGCAAACTTGGAGTATTTCTCGGGCCTCTTCGGACAGCTGTCCTAGTGGTAATAGGCAAACTTGGAGTATTTCTCGGGCCTCTTCGGACAGCTGGCAAACTTGGAGTATTTCTCGGGCCTCTTCGGACAGCTGTCCTAGTGGTAATAGGCAAACTTGGATTATTTCTCGGGCCTCTTCGGGCAGCTGGCCTAGTGGTAATAAGCAAACTTGGATTATTTCTCGGGCCTCTTCGGACAGCTGGCCTAGTGGTGATAGGCAAACTTGGATTATTTCTCGGGCCTCTTCGGACAGCTGGCCTAGTGGTAATAGGCAAACTTGGATTATTTCTCGGGCCTCTTCGGGCAGCTGGCCTAGTGGTAATAAGCAAACTTGGATTATTTCTCGGGCCTCTTCGGACAGCTGGCCTAGTGGTGATAGGCAAACTTGGATTATTTCTCGGGCCTCTTCGGACAGCTTGCCTTGTGGTAATAGGCAAACTTGGATTATTTCTCGGGCCTCTTCGGACAGCTGACCAAGTGGTAATAGGCAAACTTGGATTATTTCTCGGGCCTCTTCGGACAGCTGTCCTAGTGGTGATAGGCAAACTTGGATTATTTCTCGGGCCTCTTCGGACAGCTGGCCTAGTGGTGATAGGCAAACTTGGATTATTTCTCAGGCCTCTTCGGACAGCTGTCCTAGTGGTAATAAGCAAACTTGGAGTATTTCTTTGGCCTCTTCGGAGAGCTGGCCTAGTGGTAATAGGCAAACTTGGATTTCTAAGGCCTCTTCGGACAGCTGGCCTAGTGGTAATAGGCAAACTTGGATTATTTCTCGGGCCTCTTCGGACAGCTGGCAAACTTGGAGTATTTCTCGGGCCTCTTCGGACAGCTGTCCTAGTGGTAATAGGCAAACTTGGAGTATTTCTCGGGCCTCTTCGGACAGCTGGCAAACTTGGAGTATTTCTCGGGCCTCTTCGGACAGCTGTCCTAGTGGTAATAGGCAAACTTGGATTATTTCTCGGGCCTCTTCGGACAGCTTGCCTTGTGGTAATAGGCAAACTTGGATTATTTCTCGGGCCTCTTCGGACAGCTGACCAAGTGGTAATAGGCAAACTTGGATTATTTCTCGGGCCTCTTCGGACAGCTGTCCTAGTGGTGATAGGCAAACTTGGATTATTTCTCGGGCCTCTTCGGACAGCTGGCCTAGTGGTGATAGGCAAACTTGGATTATTTCTCAGGCCTCTTCGGACAGCTGTCCTAGTGGTAATAAGCAAACTTGGAGTATTTCTTTGGCCTCTTCGGAGAGCTGGCCTAGTGGTAATAGGCAAACTTGGATTTCTAAGACCTCTTCGGACAGCTGGCCTAGTGGTAATAGGCAAACTTGGATTATTTCTCGGGCCTCTTCGGACAGCTGGCAAACTTGGAGTATTTCTCGGGCCTCTTCGGACAGCTGTCCTAGTGGTAATAGGCAAACTTGGAGTATTTCTCGGGCCTCTTCGGACAGCTGGCAAACTTGGAGTATTTCTCGGGCCTCTTCGGACAGCTGTCCTAGTGGTAATAGGCAAACTTGGATTATTTCTCGGGCCTCTTCGGACAGCTTGCCTTGTGGTAATAGGCAAACTTGGATTATTTCTCGGGCCTCTTCGGACAGCTGACCAAGTGGTAATAGGCAAACTTGGATTATTTCTCGGGCCTCTTCGGACAGCTGTCCTAGTGGTGATAGGCAAACTTGGATTATTTCTCGGGCCTCTTCGGACAGCTGGCCTAGTGGTGATAGGCAAACTTGGATTATTTCTCAGGCCTCTTCGGACAGCTGTCCTAGTGGTAATAAGCAAACTTGGAGTATTTCTTTGGCCTCTTCGGAGAGCTGGCCTAGTGGTAATAGGCAAACTTGGATTTCTAAGGCCTCTTCGGACAGCTGGCCTAGTGGTAATAGGCAAACTTGGATTATTTCTCGGGCCTCTTCGGACAGCTGGCAAACTTGGAGTATTTCTCGGGCCTCTTCGGACAGCTGTCCTAGTGGTAATAGGCAAACTTGGAGTATTTCTCGGGCCTCTTCGGACAGCTGGCAAACTTGGAGTATTTCTCGGGCCTCTTCGGACAGCTGTCCTAGTGGTAATAGGCAAACTTGGATTATTTCTCGGGCCTCTTCGGGCAGCTGGCCTAGTGGTAATAAGCAAACTTGGATTATTTCTCGGGCCTCTTCGGACAGCTGGCCTAGTGGTGATAGGCAAACTTGGATTATTTCTCGGGCCTCTTCGGACAGCTGGCCTAGTGGTAATAGGCAAACTTGGATTATTTCTCGGGCCTCTTCGGGCAGCTGGCCTAGTGGTAATAAGCAAACTTGGATTATTTCTCGGGCCTCTTCGGACAGCTGGCCTAGTGGTGATAGGCAAACTTGGATTATTTCTCGGGCCTCTTCGGACAGCTTGCCTTGTGGTAATAGGCAAACTTGGATTATTTCTCGGGCCTCTTCGGACAGCTGACCAAGTGGTAATAGGCAAACTTGGATTATTTCTCGGGCCTCTTCGGACAGCTGTCCTAGTGGTGATAGGCAAACTTGGATTATTTCTCGGGCCTCTTCGGACAGCTGTCCTAGTGGTAATAGGCAAACTTGGATTATTTCTCGGGCCTCTTCGGACAGCTGGCCTAGTGGTGATAGACAAACTTGGATTATTTCTCGGGCCTCTTCGGACAGCTGGCCTAGTGGTGATAGGCAAACTTGGATTATTTCTCGGGCCTCTTCGGACAGCTGGCCTAGTGGTGATAGGCAAACTTGGATTATTTCTCGGGCCTCTTCGGACAGCTGTCCTAGTGGTAATAGGCAAACTTGGATTATTTCTCGGGCCTCTTCGGACAGCTGTCCTAGTGGTAATAGGCAAACTTGGAGTATTTCTCGGGCCTCTTCGGACAGCTGGCCTAGTGGTGATAGGCAAACTTGGATTATTTCTCGGGCCTCTTCGGACAGCTGGCCTAGTGGTGATAGGCAAACTTGGATTATTTCTCGGGCCTCTTCGGACAGCTTGCCTTGTGGTAATAGGCAAACTTGGATTATTTCTCGGGCCTCTTCGGACAGCTGACCAAGTGGTAATAGGCAAACTTGGATTATTTCTCGGGCCTCTTCGGACAGCTGTCCTAGTGGTGATAGGCAAACTTGGATTATTTCTCGGGCCTCTTCGGACAGCTGTCCTAGTGGTAATAGGCAAACTTGGATTATTTCTCGGGCCTCTTCGGACAGCTGGCCTAGTGGTGATAGACAAACTTGGATTATTTCTCGGGCCTCTTCGGACAGCTGGCCTAGTGGTGATAGGCAAACTTGGATTATTTCTCGGGCCTCTTCGGACAGCTGGCCTAGTGGTGATAGGCAAACTTGGATTATTTCTCGGGCCTCTTCGGACAGCTGTCCTAGTGGTAATAGGCAAACTTGGATTATTTCTCGGGCCTCTTCGGACAGCTGTCCTAGTGGTAATAGGCAAACTTGGAGTATTTCTCGGGCCTCTTC
Source organism: Eristalis tenax (assembly GCA_905231855.2). NCBI lineage: Eukaryota > Metazoa > Arthropoda > Insecta > Diptera > Syrphidae > Eristalis > Eristalis tenax. The sequence continues at coordinate 41,443,250 of HG993128.1, read as the reverse complement.
GGACAGCTGGCCTAGTGGTGATAGGCAAACTTGGATTATTTCTCGGGCCTCTTCGGACAGCTGGCCTAGTGGTGATAGGCAAACTTGGATTATTTCTCGGGCCTCTTCGGACAGCTTGCCTTGTGGTAATAGGCAAACTTGGATTATTTCTCGGGCCTCTTCGGACAGCTGACCAAGTGGTAATAGGCAAACTTGGATTATTTCTCGGGCCTCTTCGGACAGCTGTCCTAGTGGTGATAGGCAAACTTGGATTATTTCTCGGGCCTCTTCGGACAGCTGTCCTAGTGGTAATAGGCAAACTTGGATTATTTCTCGGGCCTCTTCGGACAGCTGTCCTAGTGGTAATAGGCAAACTTGGAGTATTTCTCGGGCCTCTTCGGACAGCTGGCAAACTTGGAGTATTTCTCGGGCCTCTTCGGACAGCTGTCCTAGTGGTAATAGGCAAACTTGGATTATTTCTCGGGCCTCTTCGGGCAGCTGGCCTAGTGGTAATAAGCAAACTTGGATTATTTCTCGGGCCTCTTCGGACAGCTGGCCTAGTGGTGATAGGCAAACTTGGATTATTTCTCGGGCCTCTTCGGACAGCTGGCCTAGTGGTAATAGGCAAACTTGGATTATTTCTTTGGCCTCTTCGGACAGCTGGCCTAGTGGTAATAGGCAAACTTGGATTATTTCTCGGGCCTCTTCGGGCAGCTGGCCTAGTGGTAATAAGCAAACTTGGATTATTTCTCGGGCCTCTTCGGACAGCTGGCCTAGTGGTGATAGGCAAACTTGGATTATTTCTCGGGCCTCTTCGGACAGCTGGCCTAGTGGTGATAGGCAAACTTGGATTATTTCTCGGGCCTCTTCGGGCAGCTGGCCTAGTGGTAATAAGCAAACTTGGATTATTTCTCGGGCCTCTTCGGACAGCTGGCCTAGTGGTGATAGGCAAACTTGGATTATTTCTCGGGCCTCTTCGGACAGCTGGCCTAGTGGTAATAAGCAAACTTGGATTATTTCTCGGGCCTCTTCGGACAGCTGGCCTAGTGGTGATAGGCAAACTTGGATTATTTCTCGGGCCTCTTCGGACAGCTGTCCTAGTGGTGATAGGCAAACTTGGATTATTTCTCGGGCCTCTTCGGACAGCTGGCCTAGTGGTAATAGGCAAACTTGGATTATTTCTTTGGCCTCTTCGGACAGCTGGCCTAGTGGTAATAGGCAAACTTGGATTATTTCTCGGGCCTCTTCGGGCAGCTGGCCTAGTGGTGATAGGCAAACTTGGATTATTTCTCGGGCCTCTTCGGACAGCTGTCCTAGTGGTAATAGGCAAACTTGGATTATTTCTCGGGCCTCTTCGGACAGCTGGCCTAGTGGTGATAGACAAACTTGGATTATTTCTCGGGCCTCTTCGGACAGCTGGCCTAGTGGTAATAGGCAAACTTGGATTATTTCTCGGGCCTCTTCGGGCAGCTGGCCTAGTGGTAATAAGCAAACTTGGATTATTTCTCGGGCCTCTTCGGAGAGCTGGCCTAGTGGTGATAGGCAAACTTGGATTATTTCTCGGGCCTCTTCGGACAGCTGTCCTAGTGGTAATAGGCAAACTTGGATTATTTCTCGGGCCTCTTCGGACAGCTGTCCTAGTGGTAATAGGCAAACTTGGATTATTTCTCGGGCCTCTTCGGACAGCTGGCAAACTTGGAGTATTTCTCGGGCCTCTTCGGACAGCTGTCCTAGTGGTAATAGGCAAACTTGGATTATTTCTCGGGCCTTTTCGGACAGCTGGCAAACTTGGAGTATTTCTCGGGCCTCTTCGGACAGCTGGCCTAGTGGTGATAGGCAAACTTGGAGTATTTCTCGGGCCTCTTCGGACAGCTGTCCTAGTGGTAACAGGTAAACTTGGAGTATTTCTCGGGCCTCTTCGGACAGCTGTCCTAGTGGTAATAAGCAAACTTGGAGTATTTCTTTGGCCTCTTCGGACAGCTGGCCAAGTGGTAATAGGCAAACTTGGATTATTTCTCGGGCCTCTTCGGACAGCTGGCCTAGTGGTAATAGGCAAACTTGGATTTCTAAGGCCTCTTCGGACAGCTGGCCTAGTGGTAATAGGCAAACTTGGATTATTTCTCGGGCCTCTTCGGACAGCTGGCCTAGTGGTAATAGGCAAACTTGGATTATTTCTCGGGCCTCTTCGGACAGCTGGCAAACTTGGAGTATTTCTCGGGCCTCTTCGGACAGCTGGCAAACTTGGATTATTTCTCGGGCCTCTTCGGACAGCTGGCAAACTTGGATTATTTCTCGGGCCTCTTCGGACAGCTGGCCTAGTGGTAATAGGCAAACTTGGATTATTTCTCGGGCCTCTTCGGACAGCTGTCCTAGTGGTGATAGGCAAACTTGGATTATTTCTCGGGCCTCTTCGGACAGCTGGCCTAGTGGTAATAGGCAAACTTGGATTATTTCTCGGGCCTCTTCGGACAGCTGTCCTAGTGGTGATAGGCAAACTTGGATTATTTCTCGGGCCTCTTCGGACAGCTGGCCTAGTGGTAATAGGCAAACTTGGATTATTTCTCGGGCCTCTTCGGACAGCTGGCCTAGTGATAATGGGTAGATATAGATTTTGCACTTTGAGTACTAGATGTGATAGATTTGATAATGTCGCAAAACAGTGGTAGATCACCCAAAAGAGTAGTAAGCACAGCGACTAGCGAAGACTTGTACCTCGATATTTGGCCCAGTCAAAGGACTCCCCTTTCTCGAGGACCCCTACCGCCCAAGCAGAAAGAAAAATCAATAACAACATCAAATGCTTTTAATTTTGCATAATATACTTTTATTTGAACGTTGTATTTTTCTACGACATCTTAATTAAATAGAAGTTCTGTTATAATACTTATTTAATATTGATTCATTTCATATATTAACAATATTTCAATTTTGTTTCTGTTTACATATATTTCTTTTTGTACGGGAGCAATTGTGATTTTCTTCGTATTCATTTTGAAAGTTTTACAAAAATAATGTTTCGCATTTTCCAGCTATTACCACGTTTATTAACATTTTTTTTTTCATTAATTTTTTCTTCTTCTTCTTTAAAAGGATATAAACACAAGAACCTATACATTTAACTATTCGAAGGAATTTACTATTTATTCGTTTTTTTTTCTTGTTTTTTTTTTTCACTTTAATTTCGGATTAATCGCTGCTCATTTGTTTTATTTTTGTTTAAACATTAAAAATAAAATGCTATAGCATGTTTAATTGCTTAGTGTCTAGGTCTCTGCCGTGTGATGTGGATCAGTTGGGTCTTGATATGAAAAGAAGATACGTTTTTGTATTCAGTTGATGCTGAAATGAGCGCCACTGTGTTGCTGAGTGACTGGATATTATTTCGGACATTTCTTGAAATACATTTGTCTCTCTGTTTACATATACACACATATATAATTTGTTTGTTTGTTTTTTTTACAGATATATATATAACTATGATTAGCTTACAACTATCAATATCTCTTGAGTCGCTGAGGTACACGTGTTCCTTTTATTTTTGTTTTCATTTGTTATTTATTTATCAGTGAAATTGTTTAATTGGTTTGTAATGTATATATATAAAAAAACAAAATCAAAAGAGAACGAAAAAAAAAAAACAGTTCAGTTTACATACAAATATTTATAAATTTTTAATTTCTTATAGTTTTCATTACATTATCATAAATTTTAAACAACATTTATTGCTTCAGCATACAAACCTTACACGAATGAGACTGCACTCGACTGTGTGCCGAGTCTGACTTTGACAGTCCACCTCACACGCGTGTAGTCTCACTTCGAATCTTATTTATTCTTAATTTTCTGGGGATTCTTGTTGTTCTTTTTTTTTTTAGCTAAACATTACAAGGTCAAACTACGTTTAAATTGAAGATTTATTAATTAAAATAATTTTCTAAACACAATGTTTTGTTTTTCTTTTTTGTTTCTTTGTTCTTTCATGGTCACCCTTTCGGCGACCAATCGCCCGATCAGCACCCACCCCCCGGGTTGAATTTGTGAAAATGAACTTTATCTGTTTATCTGAGCATTTAACTATCTATTTTGCGTTTCTAAGCCACTGCCTGCTTATTTGTTTTATGTTTCATTGTGACACAGTCCTTTTTCGGTTTGTTACTTTGAATGAAATCATGGTGGGGGGTGGGGGGGGCTGGTGCGGCGGTGTGTTTGCTATACTTTTTAAGTATTTTGTTTGTCTTAAACGAAATGTTACATCTATGTACAACCCTTAAATTAAATGTATTTAGAGATATGTTCTAAGTATCATTTTGCTTTTCATTTATTCTTCTTAAATCAATTCAAATAAAGTCTACAAGATAAATTGCACGTTTCATCCTTTCATTGAATAGAATGTGATATAATCGTTAAAATCGTTTGTCTGTTTATTCGCGTGTGTTTTTTTTTTCCTTATAGAAAAAGATGGACAATTTCCTTTTTCTTTTATTGATTTGTTGTCACGTGGATGAGACTATGTTTGGCTTTGTAAAAGTTGCATTGAGGTAGATAACTTTTGTTTCTTTGCTTTGATATGAAGTTTTGTCATTGAGATAAATTTAAATTTATCCTGAGGTAGATATGTATTTGTGAGTGTTTGCTTTGTTTTCTGGTTGGAAGCTGGGAGTTTTTCTTTTGTCAATTTTGCTACGTGTTCAGTGAACCCTTGTGGGACATTCTGTGGGCGGTGGACGATGCAACGTAATGGTGTCTGCAGGAGCATTTAGTCCGAGGTGAGTCTGGCCGTAGCAGAGCAAACACTCATGTTGGAGGAGACCTACAGTTTTATGCTAGAGAAGCTGACTATTGTCAGTGAATCAAAAAAGATTGGGGCCGTTAACCCTTTCATGCCCGACGTTGCGTTTTCAATATTTTGTGCTCCGATGTTTTTTTCTCTCTTTTTCTAATATTCCTTTAAACAACCAGAAATAATTCTCGCGTTAAATATGAAAATTACTCATTTCGGAGAACCCCCCAGTTTATGGGACACTGGGTACCCACGCACTATGCCACGTCACGGCGCCCCTTAAAGGCTTTCATATTTTCAAGTTAAAAAAATCTTAGAAAATCATTGCAAGCCTTTGCATTAATTTGTTAAGAAATTAGAGCGCTCTAAGTTGTATGGTGGTGTGTCCCTTCTCATGGTCTCTTCGTGAGAGCTCTCGTCCTACCTAGCGATACCGGTAAATGGTCACCGTCCCATTGAGATTTTAGTTAACAAGCGCCTTTTGACCTCAACCAACATAGCGTGCGAAATGGAAGGCAGCTGACTAAAGATCGTACCGCCCGGAGAGGCTTGTTGGTTGTGGCGCATGTCTGCCCTTAAGTCCGTCCCGCCTCTAATTTATTCTGACTTGGGCGCAGATCATGACTTCACAGAAAGGCCATCATTCAGCAACAAGGCCTTGTGGTAGATCTTCCACTTTGAGTAGGAGATGTGGTAGATTTGAAAATTTCAGAAAAAAAGTGGTAGAAAAAAAAATTAAAAATCTATCGCATTATTAATCGCGCACAGTGGAGAGCTTTTTTTCAAAGCTACTGGATGCATCTGGATTTTGCAGTGTTGAATAACGACTTGCCTAGACATTGACATAGAGTGTGGGACAATAAATGGAGCCTTGTGGTACCCCCCTTTGTAGGCTAATGATGCCAGGCGATCTTTCATCAGTATCCACACACCAACGACAATATTCGAAACAAATTATAACCTTTTCACCAAATTGGAGATATAAAGGGTGTTTTTTTTCCAAAGCTGAGAACTGAAAAATGGCAACTGTGATTTTTCTGACAGCTGATTTGACAGTTCTTGGTTGATTTGAGGTTAGTTTGGTTTGACAGTTCACCATGAATAGCACAGAATTTACAAATTGCTGAAATTTATTATTTATATACTCAAACTGAAGCCAGTGTCGAACAGCAAGTCGGAAAACTTCAACGTTTGTTGCGCTTTATGGGTTAACACAAACGTTACAGTCAACAATGAGCGGCACATGGACGTGATTACAAACTTTTTCGTGCAACAAACGTCTATAGCCTGATGTAATGTGACAACTTTATTTTGCCATGTGACCAAGAGACCGCCGCCCGAAATCAGATCCAAACATTCATGTCATAAAATTGTCTGTGAAATAAATTCAATTTCATGAATTTTCTGTGTTATGCAGCAAACGAAATCGCGAGGTTTCGTCGAATTTCTCTAAGCCTCCGAGGTTTCGCCATACATTTTCGGTGTTTCGAAACTTCGCGCTTTCGGCGAAAGCTAGTTGAAATCTCATTTTCAGATTTATCCGTCCGCGAGGGGTTGTCAAACGGAAGAAGCCTACTGGTCGTTTTGGTGTCAATTTTCGGCGTCTCTCTCTCCCTCTCTCTATTCTGTTGGTCTCAACACTATATCTTTCAGTCAAAAGTAATTTTGCCGACCACTTCAAAATTGCCAACTATTGACATTTGAAAACGGGGGAACGTCGGAACGGCCTCTTGAGGTTTCAGTAAAATTTCATCCAATCCACGCGATTTCAGTTCGATGGGAACATAGTACAAGACAATTTTAAAGTTGGCCGCCTTAAAAAAGAAAACCCTTTATCACGCAAATGACGATTACTCTCCATTCTCTTTCACATGCTTACATCGAGCAGAACTGTCATCCGAGATGGTAGGTGTCACGTCGAAGGTCTGCCATTGCACTATGTGGATCGTTTGGTTTCGTATAGGATCCACACAAATTGTAGTGTCCGGATTGCAAAGATATAAAAAGAGTTTGGTGGGAACAGAACTGTGTGGCGCGGAAAGACAGTTAAAAGCTAAGTAACTTCATCCGTGTTGATGCGTTCCACTTGTGGGCTGTACATGATGTCTCTCTTTTTGTGGTTGTACTTTTTTTTGGCATGCAACGGATTCTAAGGGTTTTAGCCTTTAGCTGAACGCGCAAAAACGACGGAAACTTGCTTCGAAGGTGGCTATTCTGCCGTAGGTACGTTTGGACATAACCATCGACAGCACGATTGACATAACCATAAATCTGAATCAGTTTGGAGAGACTAGCTTAGCTTAGAGGTCTTAAACCACATGCATGGACTTTCTTCACCATTGTGTGGCGCCACAGTCCATGGAGGACCTAAGTGCATCAATCATGACACATGAGTCTAGGTTATGTTCCACAAAGATGGCGAGAAGTCAGAGTAGTTCTTGCTCACAAGGCAAGACAAGCACGGACTCATCCGTCTTTCTTCCTTTTTTTCTGAAGACGTTGGAACGTGGATTCTGGTGGTTGACACGAAATGATGGCTAAATATCGTACCAGCTGGAGAGGCCAGCTGGAAACTTTGCAAAGGCAAGGTTTCGTGAGCCATCCTTATTTCAGAGAAGTTTCCTTCAGCGTCTCAGTCATGGACTAACTACGTAGTGTGTCACTAAACCTCAAACCGAGTAAAACTGAACCGCTGCTCTTTGCCAGGAAGAGGAACATTCCTGAGCTCATTTGTCCAACTGTAGACGGAGTTGAACTCAAACTATCAAAGACCGCGACATTCCTGGGCGTTGCTTATGATCCGAAACTCATGTGGAAGGAAGACACGGAGAAGGCGTGTGGTGCAATGGTGCCTTCGATAAAACGTGGGATCTCACGGATGGCTAAACACCATGATCTGGTGCCATCCGTGAGATCCCACGTTTTATCGATATCTTGCACGGTTCTCTGGTCTGGTGGAAGGCCGCTAACCAAGATCGGCCTGTCCGCTTCCTCTCTCCTCTCGACCTGTCATAAACCGGCCCAATATGTATTCGAACAATTCACTATCAGACAACTTACATCGCCCAGCTGCTGCTGTTCACACCGATCTAGGGAACGCACGCAATAAATTGACAAAATAAACTCCAACTCCAGCTTCGCACAAATGCAACTCGTTACCCGTTTCATGCGAATGATCCTTAAAATTAATTAAATAGGTTCCCAAAACAAACCGTTTATTGCAACATGTAGTTTCATTTTGTTCTTCTCTCTTTTTTGATTGTTTGATTGTTTTGTGTTCGATTGGCGATAAACTCTTAAGTATACAACAACTTGATATGATTGCATCACTACACAAATGATAAAATATACGAAAACGAAACGAAATATGATTAACAACAAAATTGGTATCGTTATTGCATCGGTGAAAGTGTACTACGAACTAAAATAGAATACGCTACGTCCTAACCTCACGTCGCGCATGAGATGTGTGTTGTGTGCGCTCTCTTGAGTGGTTTTAACTTACGGCTACAAAGTTTACGGTCATCCCTGTTTTTTTGTTTCTCATTGAATTGTTAATTCTTATTAATTATCCCGGTTCTCCTTCCTTATCGTGTTAGTCGTGCTTCAAGTGCTGCAACAGGATCTCATTTACACTCTGCAAGGAGATGAAGAAAAGCAAACAAGAAAAGTTGGTTAGATTTAAAAATGGAATCAAGTGTGTTGTGGTTTCGGGAACGCGATCGCTGTTCCCAAGCTTCCTCATCTTTCGCTTTGACATGGCGCCGCCTGCGTGATATGATGTCCAGCAGTTTGCGTGTTTCGGCCAGACACGACAGATGCGAGTGCTACCCAATCGACAGTTTGAATCTTAAGGGTTCGATATTGGACCTGACCTTCTCCGAGAGCCAAGCCAAGATAAATCGTGTGCTTTTGTTTTCTGACCTCGCATCGCATTCGCAGCACAAATGTAGTCATTAGGAGTGAATTCACAAACGCATCACTGCCGGATCGGTGCCGCCTCGCGTTCACAGGCGCAATTTTGGCCAACATTGCAAACGGCAAACATCAGATGCGATAATCTTAAACATTTGCGCGTGGTTCAATTTCTCGATGCGTGATGCTTGGTAGGAAATGCGGAAATTGCAAACAATTTTTCGGAGAGTGTTTGATAAGATAAAAGAACATTCTGAAATGCTGTTGGCCGACAGCACCTGTATGCTTTCCAATTGTGAATTTTCGGAATCTATATATCTTCTTTGAATGTTCGTTATCATTGCGCATTGCTCAGAGATCATGGAGGAAGAGATATTCCTCTTTCCAGTGGAAAAGCCCCAGTCCATCGCAGTTGTGCTCTCAAGTCACGCGTGCTACTTTATTTTCACGCACACTTGTTAGAAGTATGGAGCAACGCAATGGTGCTAGGCGAGAGTAATCAGCTTCGCTTAGTTCACACGTATTCACAGACGCCTGTCTGTGAAAAGGTTATAAAAAACGCTGTCAGATGAATCTGAGGGGCAAGAAGCGTAGAAGTGGCCCATCTCTTCCTCCATCATCTCTGGCATTGCTGCGCTGCCTTCTTGTGTCATACCAGTGCTGCCAGTGTTTTGAGGTGGAATTTACCACACTGGAGGAGAAAAAAAGTGCACCACGTCAGAACATATGTAGTTTGAATTAAAAACAACCATGGGCTAGTGTAAGCCACAATGGGGTGATGATCGAATTTTACAAATACTGTCCGACGTCCCTTACAACTGGAAATACACGCTCCGCGTTTAAATGTGGCACAAACAAAACAAAAACAAGCAACTTCACATAACTTATGAGATATTTGTTTCTCCCGGTAGTCCTTCATCAAACTTATGGTTGAGGCAGGCAACAGTGCTTGGCTCGGCTTATGGGAAAAAATTGGGGAAAAATGAAAAAAGTCTCTAAAAATATATGAAATAAGACCCCAAATAAATAGGAAAAACGTGAAACTTAGAAAAGAACCTCGCACTTAAGCCAAGTCCTATAGTGGCCCAGGCAAGGTTGTGATTTGCCAAACCAAATGGAAAATTTGGCCATATTCCGATTTGAAAATGAATATATTGGCAAATTGGGTTTATATCCCTTTTCACGAGAAATCCGAAAGAGGAAAGGAAATAAGGTCAAGTTTGAAACTGGGCCTGTGAGCCTAAGGTGTACTTAAGGCATGGGCTGAGGATTTTAACCCTTTTTCCGCAGGGTTCGTCAACAACTGTCCGACAGGCGCCCTAACTTTAAGATTTTTTTCAACGGATTGTAACGATTGCCATGATGATTTTATCCGTACGAACGAACTGCAATTCAATGAATAGGAGTATTCCGAACTGCCGCACAACATTTTGCGTAGACTGTACAAACTGCAGTCGGCAGAGATCGTCACCAAAACGGCACCACCATCAGATGCCGTTGCTAATCTTCGCACATGCATATGACGGCAGTTCGTGAACAGAGGAAAAGGGATGGGCAAAAGAGCTAAGGGAACGGGATACACAGCCAAGCAGCAGTGTCACTTCACTTCACAGCAGAACGTCGAGCAATAGGGTGTAATCTAGTCAGTCTTGTATTTTAATTTCTATTTTCATTAACTGAGTTGTCGAACAAGGAGTGACAAGCATCGCCAATTTTTCAAACTACAAATTAAGGCAAATGTGCCTTCCCACTGGACGAAATTTTTACAGTTTCCCTCGAAATTAGGATCGAAATTGCGCAATTTCCCATACAACGACCCAATTTCAAAATTGCCTCAATTTCGATGAAATTGCGAGCGAAATTGTGTATTATAACAGATTATCACAGTTTCCGTACAAGAACAAACAAAACTAGCAGACTTCCCACCATTATGCCAGTTAACTAGCAGATTTCTGAAAGATTGTGTTCTCTTTGCTAACATTTTCCATACAATACCGACGTGAAGACATTTCGCTGTCAAACCAACTTGCTTCGATCATAGTGTGAGCACTTTGTGCAATTTCGAAATTGTGTTCGATGGTGACCAGAAATTAAGTACTACCGACTTTTACCTCCCGTGTCCTTTTTTCGCGTCTAGTTCTTAAGCGCAATCAAGACAAATCGGAAATTTGGCGTTATTTCCAGACTTGCAACGAAACAAGGCCAAGTTTTTCATTTTTGGACTTTATTTCATTGGGTCCTATTTCACGTCACCATTTAAGAAGAGAAAAGGGGTTTTTCATATGAAAAAAAAAAATACTGCCCACCTCCATTCACACTTTGGGAGATTATTTTTGAGAGCCGCGTTGCGCCAGCCCTCCTCATGTTATGGAGAGAGTGCGATGACGCACTGTGTTAATCAGCCGTTCCCTCTCACTCTGAAGTACGGGATACAAAATATTGGGTCAGCTGTTTCCATTTCTCAAATGTCAGTTGACACAAAAAACTCTCTCAAAAAAGCAAAAAAAATCTCAATTTAGGACAAAAAACTCTAAAATTGGAGGAAAATCTCTCAAATTCGCCCTCACAGCGAACCGCTCTGTCAACATATTTTCGGCATGTTCGATAATGACCAGAAATTCTAAGTATTACCGACTTTTACCTCCCGTGCCCTTCAACATTTTTGACAACAGTTTTTTTCCCTCGTTTGCTCGAACCAAATTGACCAATCAGAGAAGGGCATTCACATTATTTCGGGAATAGCCGTCAAAAATTGATGAATGACTGTCAAAAAGCCTCTCAAATTCGTCGATGGACAAGGAGTCAATCAGTTGTGAAGTCGGCCATCTCGGATGGACTTGCTACTTCTACGTTTCCTTGCGATCCTCTCATCTCTCTCATTTTTCACTAACGCAGGTCGGCCAGTATTTTCTGCGTGCGTTGAAAGACAACGCCAGCGCTATTGTGTTGTCATCATGGACATATCTTCGAATCAAGATAAAATGCAGTCGCACGCTTTAGACCCTGTAAACTGTCATTCCTGCTGACATAGAGTTCTGGACATTTATTAAATGGCAAACTGAGCATTTTGTGAATGCACTTCTGAGTCCGTGGTGGCATCTGGAGAACAAGGTCCAACCAAGAACTTTAGCTTCATGAGACAAGGCAGGCGTTTATGGGGCCCACCACATACTCTGGCATGGACAACGTAATAAAATATGAATTCACTTTAAATGCATTAATGGAAGGAAAGCCGTACCGTCTATATGTACGTCCGTCAGCAAGTACAAGGATAATTTCATGGGCGGTTGGGCTAGGGCTCTAGTGGCTGTTTACACTCACACTCAGGCCAATTTATAACCACTGTTCATTTCCTCAAACATGTGCTAGTTCACAGGTTTCTTCTCCAGCACCAGCACTCCTTCCAGACCGCATTGGATGTCTGACAACGCTGACCGATCCCCTGTGAAAATTCACAGACTGGTCGAAGACGGACGATGGGGTGGGTGTAGGTGCCCATACCAATGACCTCAATATTGCTCTGTCCCCGATCACTGTAGCGTTTTTCTTACAGAAATCAGGCACTGTCCAAAAAGGGATATCACCATTTGTTCGGTCAGCCAGGCAGCAATTAAGTCCTTGAACAATGTCCTCTCCCAAAACAGCCCCTAATTGAAGTTTCTTAACGAGATGACCGAGCATTATGCGCCTGAAGTGTGTGCCTGGACTCTGTGACATTCTAGGAAATTGCGACGAACTGGCTAGGTGTAGTGCAACGGGAGGAGTTCAATCATCCGCTACAGCCCACCATCTTCTTCAGATTCATACAATTCAATTCACAAACCACAAGCTAGAAGTTACAACCTGAACGAACACTTTGCCAGCTCAGACCGTGCAGGCTTGTACACAGGATCACCCTCGGCGTCATGAATGGGCCCTGCGCAGTTGACATACACGCCCGCTGGATGGGCATGATTTCTGCAGAAGCATGTGTGGAAAGGAGACTAGTGTAGCGCCTAGGTACTCCCATCTAGGGGTTCACTATTTCAATTATCTCATGGCGTCAGAAGTAGCCAGCTAAACCGTCACAAACACGAACAGGTTCCACATTTAGTAGTCAATCTGCGTGTTGTCGGAATGGGCTTACTTTGGTCTAAATGTGACTGCCTTCTGCAGTCAGCCACTCCTATCTAACCTGTCTTATGGACGCTTTCAATCTTGAAATCCTTAAAATCTACCTTAAACCTTCCAGCAGCTTTAATCACCGCCAAAGCAAGCGAAACCGCTCTCGGTTATGGCCGTCTGTCCTGACTCGAGAACGACTCGACGAAAGAGGTACGACAAGACGATGAGACGATTCTTCACTAAGCACACCACGCGTGAAACGTACCAACGTACTTTCAGGCAAGACCACCATGGACTGAATTTCACTGTGTGACACCGTCAGGAATGTAGTGAGCCTTCTGTGCGAAGGTTCTTGATGTGCCACGTTTAAGCGTCATCAGCTCATGCGTCTTCACTTTGGAAAAACAAAATGAGGAGCCTCTGAATCTGCCTCTGAAATGCGACAACGCAGAACTTCTTAGTCGTGTCAAATGCCACTGTGACAAATTCGTATTCAACTTGTCACTTAAGTGTCACATAAAGTTACTATTTGTCACAGTGACATGTGACACGACCAAGAGACTAAGGGGGATTGAAACTGAAAAGTTAGCTGATCGCAATGGACACAAAGTACGGAACTTTGTTGCAGATGCTCAATTCGTCTTGCGATGTGAATTCTGGAATACCGGCAAGAGAGTAACCTGGATCTGGCATCTAAGCTTGTTCTGTCTTTCGAGGGGACCCAACCCCATTTCTGTCGACTCCGCATTGAAGCTTCTTCGAAGCAAGTGTCGTCTCGAAGCATGAAGAGGGGGATGGAGTTGTGAATTATGAAAGTTCTTCATGCCGGGCTCCTCGCACTGTGAAGACGAGCCCACTGTGATTCTAAGTTTGTCCATGGATCGACACTTGTGCTCGCACTGTGAAGACGAGTCCACTGTGATTCTAAGTTTGTCCATGGATCGACACTTGTGCTCGCACTGTGAAGACGAGTCCACTGTGATTCTAAGTTTGTCCATGGATCGACACTTGTGCCCGCACTGTGAAGACAAGCATCAGAGTAGGACTCGACGAATCAATCGACTAGCCAGGCCCGGCGGGGGCGACAATGCCTAGGGTAGTGTGGCCTAAATTCGAACACTGGGCGAGAAGGTGTGATTGAGTTAACAAGCGAGTACCAATCCAGCGGGAGACTTGTTGCTGTGACAACTGCTTTACAAGCTTTGAAGATGTGGAAGCACTTGGACAATCTGGCCTGGCCTTTGTTGGAACTATTCGACGAAGTGCATTAAAGAAGACAGAAATGCTTTCAGATCGTTGTGGCTTCACACAATCCACTGGATTCACCGATAATGTCGCAGCAGTCATCTTACTGTCAACAGTTCATTATGGCACCGAATTGGTTTAAACAACCAGAGAGCAACAAGCAACTCGGTTTAACAACAAATTACCTGCAAAGTCATGAACCAAATGTTTGGAGAGAGAAATACGCATGCAAGCGACGGCCATTGGCTTCTTTCTGCAACATGATGGAGCATAAGCATCTTCCATAATTTACAAAAAAGGAAATGGAGTGAGTCCATTGAACAAAACCAAGTCACGTCGACAATTTTCGCAGAGTTCCATATTAGGAGTGTTTTCTGTTCGAAATGGCATCGGAGCAAATTTGATTCCAGCCCAGTTACATAAATCGAGGAAATTCCTCGTAACATCAGTGTTATTTGAAATTGAATTGATAGACTGGAGAGGTTAGAGGTTACACATACCCCATAGACCCCTTATTTGCTCTCGAGACGGGACTCTCGTCTCACAGACCACACCCCACCACAACGAGCAGGAATATGAAAGTAAGTTGCAAGTGATAAGTGGCCACCAAACCCAGTCCAAGTCCGATCGAAAAATCCTTCTCGAAACGTGACGTGGCAGACAGACAATCACCATCCATTTATCACAAATCTCAAAAAGATAATTTAAATCATCGCAGACACAAAGATTGATATCTGCGCGATTAACTGAAGTGATCTTGCAAATCCCTGGCCGTAAAAGAAATAACAACAACCGCTCACATATCTACACTCTCTGCTCTGTCTGTGCCCGATATGTGATTCATACTGTCTTCGCGGTGCTGTGGAAGTCGTCATCGACGACAACAACGACGTACTGTCTTGGCTAATTAAAAACTTTGCTTATAAAACCTTTTTTTTCTGCTCTGCGACTGAAATTTGTCCGAGCAGGTTTTATTGACAGGGAGACCGGCTGAGAAAAAGGACAATTCCTGCTTCCTTTTTTGTTTCGGGAACGACCCAAACGAACGCACACACCTGCAAGCGAGGCTGATTGACGGACGAGGGAGGCACGGAGGAGTATATGAATAGTTTTTTGTTTGTCCTCCTCCTCCGTGTTTAATGTCCACCCATACCTTCGTCTCTCCTACCTACGCCTGAATTCAAATCGAAAAAACCTGTTCCCTTTTTTTTTCGGTCGATTTTCAATTTCGAGGTTTTTTCTTTTTGTTTTTGTTCTCCGATCTCTGCTCTGTGTGCGCCTTTTGTGTGTGTTTCAATGTTCTTTCCCAAAAACTGGTTTCAAACGTCTCCGTATTCACAGGTTTATCGTGCCAAAAACCAACAACAACACTGAGTCGAAAAACTCAAACACAAAGCGTACACAACACCACCACCACCACCACCAACAGTGAAGCGACGGCGGCGGCGCACAAATCCTAATCTCCAGGAAATGCATTGTCAATCAACGCACAAAACGATCCTCTCTACTCCAACAAAAGAAGGGGGGGAGGGGGAGAAAAACAAACCAAAAATCTGAAACAAAAAAAAACTGAAAGAAAGCAAAAAGAAATAAAAACTCAAAAAATATTTTCAATTTTTTTTCGAGAATCTCTCGTGTATTTTGGGCGGTTTACTCTCTTTTTTTTTTTGTTCTTCTTCAAAAAATAATTTTAAAAAAATGGCATCTACTTGTTTGCTTACATTCATGATTTTACATAAAAAATAAAATACATATATATTTAACATATTTAATTAAAAAAAAAATTAAAAAATATATATATGTGTAAAAAAAAAAACATCAAATAAAGCTACGTACATGAGTTTAACGAGTGTTTTTAATTTTTTTTCATTTTTTCATTTTTTAATTTTTTCATTTTTCATTTACAGAATCCTGCAGGAAAACAAATTCGATATTTTTACGTCTTGTTGTGACTCAACTTAACAGGTGTACACAGGACACTAAACATAATTAGATTATTCCGAGCTAAAAAATAATGATTAATTCGAACGGAAAGTTCGCGTTCAAGAACATATTTACACAAAAGGAAAATAAAATAAAAAATAACTAGGAGTTTTTTGTTTTTTGTTTGTTTGTTGGTTTCACTCCTCAAAGGATCCTCTCCTCGGAGAGGGAGACAGAGAGAGAGAGAAAGAGAGAGAGAGTCTTTTTTGTTTTGCATCTGAGTGTATACTCGCTCGAACTTGCATGCATTCTTGTCATTGTCTGGTTACAACCTTCGTTAAAGTTTCGTTAAAAAAAGAAATAACAACTAAAATTACGTTTTGCTGAATGTGGTTTTGCGGGACATGTGGTGACGGTGGTTAGTGGTTCCTGAGATCATTTCGCCTGGAAGAGGACGTATTTCTAGTCGGCGCGCACGTCGTGTGCGGGGGTGTGGGGGGTGCTCTTTAACTATTCATCCTGAGTCTGATTGTGCTTTCGTTTGTCTTCTCTTAAATACTCTCTTAGGATTAAGGGCGCATATCTAATCTATAAACTACGGTTTACCTGAATGAATTCTTTTGGTTTCGAATGTATATTGTGAACTGTTTTTTTCAGGAATTATCACGAATAAAAGTTAAAATAAATATCTTAAGATCTATTTTATCTTAGAGGAGGACATCGATATGATTTGAGGACGAGGTGGGGGAAGGAGGGAATTGTCTGAGTGAGTGGGGGTGTCTGGCTGTCTACATGTAGACCAGTTCTTCGCCGGCCATTGCGTATGGTTCGACTTTAATGTCCAGCTTTGACATTTGGTGCGATTGCTGTGAGGAGGAAGAGTTTGTGGTGTCTTCGAGACTTGAAATCTGCTGCTTGAGTGATGTGTCGTCGCCCGTGGCGTAGATAACAGCGGTAAGGGCGGCGGCAGTTTGTTTGCGATTTGCCGCTGGACTTTGTTTGGACTTCTTCGCCTGTTTGGGGCGATTGTGAATGTCGCAATGTTTGCGCAAGTGATCCTTGCGACAGAAGCTCTTGTTGCACATGTCGCAGGTGTGCGCCTTGAAGCCGGTATGAATGGCCTCCTTGTGACGGCGCAAATCGGTTTTGTGATGGAACTGCTTGGGACAGAGATCGCATTTGTGCGGTTTGTCTAGGGACTTGTGCCGGGCTAAATGTGCATCGTAAATGTCTTCATTTTGGAAGCGCTTACCGCATTTTTGGCATCTGTATGGCTGCTCGCCGGAATGGAAGCTTTTGTTGTGTTGGGTGAGGTAGCAGATTTTGGTGAATTCCTTGTTGCACTCGTCGCACTTGATGCGTCCCGTGGGTAGGGTGGTGGAGCTTGCCTTGGACGATGTTTCCCTCTTGCGTTTGGCAGCTTGTGGTTTCTTCGAGTTGTCGACTGGAGCGGCGGCTAGCTCTTCAACGGTGATCATGTGATTCGTTGCGTGTGTCGACGAGGATACGGTCGGTGAGTAAGGGTTGGTCTGATCGTTTTGCGGACCCGAAGCGGTGGAATGTAACGGTGGCATGTCGGCCTCTTGCGGCGAACTCTGAGAGCCGAAGGGCGACATGCGATTGTAGAACGACTCTGGGGCGACTGGCGATGAGGCTTCTAGGAGACCATCCTTGAATGAAGGTATGCCGCCGGAGAAGCGCTGAATGTCCACCATTGGCTGTTGGATTAGCTGGATCAGTTGGCCGTTGCTGTCGAGTGTCATCATGGACTGCTGCTGCATCTGGTTCTGGCCGTTGCCTTGGAATGTTTGTGTGCCGGTAAGCGAGGCGAGGTCCACAAATGAGCTTAGTTGGATCATACCGTTGTCCTGGGAGCCGTTGCTCATGGCCTGGCCATTATTACCAATAATAGTGTGATAGCTCTGTTGGTGCTCCGCCGCCGGTTGTTGCAGATGTTGGAATGATGGAATGGTGGTGGTGGTGTTGTTGAGCGTGATGGGGGTGGTGGTGCTGATAGCCAAAGGGCTGATGATGTATTGCTGCGGCTGCTGCTGCTGCTGCGGCTGCTGTGGATCCATTATACTGTGGATAGTGGTGGCCGTGTTGAAAATGGTGGGCTCCTGCTGGTGGTGGATGGGGTGGAGCTCCTGGTATTGGTGGTGGGAGATAATATGGGGAGATTGAAGCGGCAGCTGCTGCTGCTGCGACTGCTGCTGTTGCTGAAGACTGATGGTTGATTGATAGTCCTCCAGGCTGCTGCTGGGGCTGTTGTTGGGGCTGGACTCCTGCACTTCCTGCTGGTGCTGCTGATGATGATATTGTTCCTCCTGCAGGTGGAGGTTGTTGTTGCTGCTGCTGTTGCTGCTGCTGCTGTTGTTGCTGTTGCTGTTGATGTGAAGTTGGTCCTCCTCCTGTTCCATGATGGATACTTCTGTGCTCGAAATGGTCAGCAGGCCCCTCGGTTGGGAGGCTTGGACGGAGGGACCTGCTAGCCCGTTTGGGTGACCGTTCACAGAGGAGTTTAAATTGCTTTGTGGGTGGTACTGTTGGAATGCTTGAGATTGTTGCTGTTGTGTCTGCGGTGGGAATCCGTTCGGCGACTGTGCCGTGTATTGCGATGAAAAATCCGGACTTCTAGGCGGTTCGGGAGGTATAGGCGGCGGTTGTCTCGATTGGCTGTTGCGGTGATGTTTTGAATTCGGATCACGACTGGGATGATGATGAGCACTTATCGGCATTGTGGCTGGATCTGGCTGTCCGCTAGATTTGACCGCATTTTTGTGCAGAGTGGTGTTGTAGTGACGCTTCAAGTGGCCAGAGCTTGTGAACCATTTGTTGCATGCGGTACAATTGTAGGTTTTCGGTCTGCGTGCCTCGTTCGACTTCCATGTGGCGCTCTTCGCCGAGCTACCACTGCTTGGCAGCGACGACGTTGGTGGCTCAAACCCCCGATATTGGCCCAGATTATCCTGGGGTGTTGTGGTCGACGGAAACTCCGACGGGCTTGACGATACCGGATTATTTCCAGTCGCCAAGTCGGTGGTGCCGAACGGCTTCTCGTCTGGACGAGTTTGTGGAGCGATCGGCTGGCCGTAGTCGGCGCTCTTCAGAGCCGGATTGCCGAAGTTCGTGGGCGACACGTACTCCGACTTGATTGGATGGAATTCATTTTTGATCGCCGTAAACTCCTGTTTGGCGTAGTAGCCTGCATGCTTGTTGTCTCCGATGTGTGGAGCCGACATGTAGGCCGGGTGAAGCTCCTGCGGCCAGGCCATGGGGCGCTGCATTGGATGCAATCCAGCATTAATCCCTCCACCGACTACGTCCCCATCGGGCTGTGGGGGATAGACCATCTTCTGTGAGTCCAAATCCAGGATATCCGAACTTGGTGGCTCCTCTTTGATGTACGGAGCGAATGGATGGTACTGACCGCGTTCCGGCGCGGAGTTGGCTGAACGTTCTGCGGAATTAATGCAATCATCACCGGATTGAGTACCATGAACAGCAGAATAATGTTCGTTGAGTTCGGTTTCGGTGGCGCACATTACACCGCATTTGTTGCATTGTTTCGAAGCCGATGGCGTCGGTGTCCGGTTTGTCATGGAATTGACATCGGTCAATCCATGGTGCGGCGTATTATTGGCGCCCGAGTTCAACGAAGGACTAGATGAGCTCACAACCCGTGGGCTTAATGAACTATTCGATACCGAACTGCTTGTGTTGTTAGCAGCGGCGCCGCTGTTAGCACTTACCACAGCCGGTCCAGCGTGATTCTGCTGCCCCGACGACAGATGATGCAGTCCACCGTTGTTCAAGTAGGGATGATAGCGCTGCGCGGACGCCAAGCCCTTGTAGTCACCGTGCGGTGATGACGCACCAGTCAGAGATTGATTTTGCATTTGATACTGCAAAATCGGATTTTGCTGCAATTGCTGCATGGCACTGCCGTAATCCATACCGGCTGGTGGCGCATGATAGAATTGCTCGTAGCCACTCAAATATGAAGCGCCCGCCGGATGATACGAATGCATGTCTTGATACATTTGGTTTGCGTTTCCTAGGCCACCGTTGCTACCATAGAGTGGGTGATGCTGCTGCTGTTGCTGCTGTTGTTGCTGCTGCTGCTGCTGGAGATGATGATGATGCTGAGCTTGCTGTTGCTGCTGCTGATGATGGTGGTGACCCGCCGGCTGATGATCAGGCGTCGGTGTCGGGGGCTGATTATCACTTGAATCCGCAGCTGCACTTACAGTACTATTCGATACTGCATGCAATGCTGGCAGTTCTGTTTTAATTCCAGCCATGTTCGCAATTGAATGTGAATGTTTCTCCACATTGGACGGTGTCGTCGATAAATTCGATGATGTTGATGATGTTGACAAGGTTGTTGTTGGTGGTAACAATGAATTTCCTGAATAAATACAGGAATCATTTGCGGTAACTATCGGTGGGCATGTTTCAACATCTCCAGTGGATGCTGCTCCACCACCACTACCACCACCACCACCAACACCACTTTCACCGGTTATCTCCGTTGACTGGTGCTTCTGTGGTGAGAATGTTGTACCACCGTCTGATGATACAGTAATACCAGAATTCAATGCTGCACTATTTTCTGCCTCTGACGAGGATGCTGCTGCGGCGGATGCTGCTACTGATGACAGGGCGGTTGCGGGTGCTGTTGTTGTTGTTGAATCGTTTGTACTCCAATTGAGGCTCATTTCATTTTTCCCTCCAAGCACTTGATACAAATATTCTTCAGTTATTCTGTCCATGCACACTCACCTCACACGCACACACTCACCACGCACAAGAATTCAATTCAATTCAATGCTGTTGCAGAAGTTTTCCCCCAAATAGGGTTTTCTTTTCTTTTTTTTTGTCGTGTATTTAATTGCAACGAAAACAAAACGATATCGCAAGGTTCAACATTTGAGAGACACACACTAACGATGATGATTTGATTTGATTAGAGATGTAACGTGGATTTCGAACGTCTTTCCCCGCGCAACAGCGTACACAACACTGAATAAGCGTACACTTTCTAAATCTTTTGTCTTGAGTCTTTTTTTTTTTTTTTGTTCTCTCTTTCTTCCTCTCGTTCTCTTCTTGTCCCGCGCGCGAGTTTTCGTTTTATTTTCTCTTATTCTTCGTGTTCTTCCGTTGTGTCGCGAGTTCAAAACAAAAACCGACTATGCAACAACAACATAAAAGGAAATCTCAACCAAAAAAAAAAAATAAAAAATAACACTTGTAGCTGCTTGTTGCTCTTCACTTTTCTTTTCTTCTTTCTCTGCCTTTATTCGTATTCGGATTTGATTTTGATTTTTTTTTTTCGAAATTCTTGGGTTAACACATTTCACTTGGCGTTGCGTTTTGCGCTGAAGAATATCTCTGAAGTTTGAATTTTTTTTTTTTTTGTTTTGTTTAACTCACGACGCCGATTCGTTTATGGAACTGTCTCTTCACACAACAAAATAACAAAAAATTAAAAAAAAAAAATAAACACACACCGGATTGCACGTCGACTCACACAACAGTCGTTTGTTCTCGTCGTCGTCGTCGTCGTTGCTGCTGCTTTCGATTCAAAAATTCAAACGACGGCCAAACGAAAAACAAAAAATGTTTGATTTTTTCTTTTTTTTTCAAAAATCATATGTTCGTACGTGGGGAATTAAAATTATAAAAAAATTTGCTTAATTTCGCATCAATTTTGAGAACAAAAAATTAAATAACGTATTAATTGTTTTTTTTTTTTTTTTTGATTTTGATTTTAAAATCAACAGAAACAAAAACAAAAATTAAATGAAAATTTTTAATAAGCCAACGAGCCGAAAATTGAAGAAATATAAAAATTTCCAAAAAACAAAAAAAGCGTTTGCCTTGGTCGACGTTGCAAATACAAATGACGATCGGGTTCTGTTTTACAATTCCGTCCGCGATACAAAACAAAGAAGAAAACGACCAAAAGCAAACCACTCAAACCGCTGTCCGTGTCACTTCGGGATACCAACACATGGCCAGATGGGTAGTTTGGTAAATTTCTCCATAACACAAACACACTCTCGCACACACGCACACACACGCGGGGAACACATGATTCTTGGCGGCCTACCTGTGTGTCCATCGCGTGCACACATGCAAAGGGACTGGCATTTCGTCGCTTCTCAAATCCAACACACCACCACCATCGTCGGCGAGATGGACATTCCTTCGGTTGCGTATGTGTGTGGGCATTCATTCGGTGCATGTGTGTGTGTGTGTGTGATGTTTGTCAGCCTCCATTCCATTCTATCTCAAACGGACATTGGACAAGAAGAAGAAGACAGACATCGTCATCGACTCCGACTTCGCCGCCGAAGACGATGTCAGTTGGTGGCGGTAACGAGAAACAGCACAAAATTCCTCCAGAGTGTGCGTGCGTGTGTTTGCGAGTGCCAACGATAAGGCATTTCTTCGAGAAACCAAACACCCACCAACTCAGCTCTCTCCCTCACATCACGGCCAAGTCCATCCACCAGTCCACCAGCGTGGAGAGCAAATTCAATTCACATGTTTTCCCCGAGAGAACGTGCGCGAAAGAGATGCTGAGCTGATTGCCGCAGTTGATGCCGCTGTTCAGTCTCTTCTCCCACGGCGTATGTATTGCATTTGTGTACTCGCCGCGGACGACGGTGTAGAAAGAGAGGCGATGTGGATTGATGATGGGAGACATGACAACCGGCAAGCAGCACATGGTCCCGCGTCTTTTCGCTTGCATCTCCCACAAAACGAAAGAGAGGAGAACACCACACCGCACACAGAATCCGACAAAAAAAGAAAGAAGTAGGAGCCAGAAGAACGAAGAGAACAACGAAAAAACACATAATCACCTAATGTGCGTGTGCATGTGTGCGAGCGAATGCACAAAACAATGGAAAAAGCGTAGACTTCTGTTGAATTTCCTACTTTCGTCGTTCGTGTGTGTTTTCCTTCGCCCGTCTTGAGAAGATAAACAAACGAAAATTCTCAATTTGAGGGAAAACACACAAGAAAAAAACCGAGGAAAAATCAACCGAAGATAGTTGTGAAAGAAAAAGAAAGTTGTTCGGTTTCGGGTCGAGAATCCTTCACTTTTGGTGGAGCTCTTGCCGTTCGCCTTTACGAAGGTGTCCCACAAGGAGAACGCAAAAGGGCAGGCATGCCATTTGTTGGAGTGCAGCAAGGCGGCTGCTGCCGTTTGCGGCTGGATGTGAATGGGATCCACCACCATCGTCAACTCTCCAACACCCCCGGCTGTGTGGTACACGCGCGCATTTGACCTTGTGATGCAGTCAGACCGCCACATGTGAGTGGAGGTAGTACACTCGTTTCGGGGATCGGGACACGACTGGGCGCGGGGGACAGAATTGCAGACAGTTTGTGACTGGGGGCTGGCGCTGGCGGTGGCGGTGTGACTGAAGCAAGAAGAGTCTTTTTGCATTATGACAGGGATGCTTTTTGGGTCGCATGTTTTGCTGCCCTTTTTTTGATTGTTTTCTGCTTAAATGGCCTGTTTCTGGTGTGAGGGGATGGCGGGGGCGTGGGAATCATGTGGGTTAGGTGGGTGCTTAATGATGAATGAAGATATCACACGTTGGGACTCCGTTCCGACAAGGGATGATGAGGGTTTTTTCTCTTTCTTGATGCATTTCTCCGTTCGTGAATGAAAGAGACGCTCTCCCCTCAGTTGTGGGGGGTACACACGAAGCATTTTCCCCGCACAAAATTGGCGGGAAATCTATTTCGCATTTTTCTCCCTCGCTGCCAACGACGATGGCTACGACAAGGAATGTCATTCTGTTGTGAGGTCATGAGAGCGATTTGCAAAAAGTTAGTTGACCTTCCGATGTCGACGAAGCGACATTCCATTCGACATTCATCTTCAGCCAAGATTATCTGTTTAAATGCGATGACTCACTTTGTATCTATACGTTCTCTGTTGATCGTGCGTTGATAGTGTGTTTATGGTGAAAGTAGGGTGGAGTTGGAAAACAATTTGGCAACGTGATGACTGATGAGTCAACAGAGAGCGAAGTGCTTTGCAGCAACAAACCTCAATTAGCTGCTAAACAGTGGTGTGGTGTGTGTCGAGTCGAAAGCTGGCTAGCTCTGCAAGTGAATTGAAAATCGATTCGAGTTGTGGTGCACTTTGGGACGAAGTGTAGGCTCGCGGCCTTTGACACGAACACCCGTGGCTCAGGGAATGAGTGAAATTCCTGAATCTTTGTGCGGAAGATGTTCCCCTCACAGGTGTTGTGCGTCTGCCATCTTGGGATGTTTCGCTTTTTTGTTGTGTGCGTGTCGTCTTGTCTGAACATGGAACCCTTCACCTGTTATACAACGTCGACAACCGACCGCAGTTGAATCAACATGGACACACTGTACCATTCTCGAATGCGGAAAGGGTCTCCAGGTCTTATTTGGACACGATCACGGCGGATTTTAGCCTTGGGACGGGTCAGCTAAGTCCTTGGGAGGCAATGCTTAAAGACAATAATTGGTTATGATTCACGTTGGGTAGGTCAGGCTCCGAATGAAGCAAAAGAGACGGCACTGCCCGGCATGTGCAACAATTCCGACGAACCTGAGTTCCCAATGCCAATGTTCTGTCACGCATTGGATAATGGGGCATTGAACCATGCAATATCCTTGAACAATAGCCGAGCCTTGAATTAATCAGCGGCACAGTGCACAGCCGGTCTCTGTAAGCCACAAAGGGCACAATTATCCTAGATTGGGAACTGGTCCTGCAGAGAGATGGCAATCAGCTCAGGTGCTTGGGGGATTATGCATAGTTGACCTAGTTGTGTCTCAGACTGGCGCTGGTTTCGATTTGATTTGCTATGGGAATTCGAAGTCTGTCTCCTTTACTTGCCTATGTCTACAAGCAGTGTTGGGACTTCAAAACTTTGATAGATCGTAAAGTGAGTGGTAGGTTTGGAAAAAGCGTGGTAAATCTCGTTTGCCTTCTCAATTTCTATGAAATTCCACATACTACGTGAACGCTTTCATAAATGGAATGGCTCCTCACTGTCGCATGTGTTCAGAGTTGTTAAGCACAGTCGTTGCTAATAAAATTGGTTTGAAAATTTTGCAGATCCCCTTAGAAATTGTGTTTTGACAAGAAAGCAACAACAAAACGGCATAAAATGGAAGAACTACAATGCGTGGTAGATTTTGCAAAAATTAGAGATCTACCACAAGGCCTTGTGGTAGATTTTGCACTTCGGATAGTAGATGTGGTAGATTTGAAAATTTCGCAAAAATGGTAGATCTGTCAGTCTCTACACAAATTGTAGCAGCTGTGTTTGGGTTAGCGGTGCTAAATCAACACCTTTCACCATGGGCTTTGGACTTCGCCAAATCGTGCGTCTTGTCACCTCTCCTTTTCATTTCATACATGGACTGGATGTTGCGGCGCAGCCGAGGCGAAGACTGCTTCCCATTGGGAGAGTTGAGGGTAAGTCATCTTCGTTTTGCAGATGACTTAGTGATCCTCACATCTTCCCAGACAGAACTCCAGCGCGCACTCGATAGGTTTGTGGCCGTATGTGCTGATGCTGGATTGAAGGTTAACGTGGACAAATCGGAGGTTATGGTCACCTCCAGAACGCCAGTTCAATGCACTCTACAGGTTACTGGAGTCCCATTGAAGCATGTGGAGAAGTGAGTCCTTGTCACGAGTGCTAGAAGGAGTAATGCTGAGCTTTCCTGTAGGATTGGTCAAGCTGCGTCAATTTTGAAGCAGCTTGGTAGGTCTGTAATCAGGAAGGCCTCAGTATTTGTTCCAACTCTCACCTATGGCCATGAAATTTGGGCAATGACCGAAAGAATAAGATCGCAGGTCTCCGAGATGAGATTTCTTCGTGCTGTTGTGGGAATTCCTCGCCGGGATAGGGTGAGAAACAGAGCAGTGCGCGAGGACCTCAACATTGAAGAGCTGCTTCTTCGAACGGAGAGGGCTATCGTGGTTTGGTCACGTGGCACGAGTGTCCCCTTCATCACGACTTCCGCGGCGACCACTTGACAGACCCAGGACGAGATGGTTGAACCAAGTCCAAAAACTCGCCTGGTTACGCTTGAGCATGGCTTGACTCCTGATGAATTAGGGTCGATGGCGGGGGATCGAGTTACCTGGAGATCTCTCGTACGTGGCTTACCCCCACGGCCCCTTTAGCACACGGGTCAGAAGATGATGATGACGATGGTAGATCTGAAACAACACATCCTACAAGGCCTCTAAAACTACAATTCGTCTAGTACTGTATTCTGCCAATATTGATGGTTCCCATTTGCCATGGCAGCGGTTGAACCTTGAGCACGGTATTTCAGCCTTTCCTTTTCAAAACCGTGCAAGGTGCTTAAACTCAATCTGACTGATGAGTGATGATGCATCAGAAGAGATCAAATTCGGTGTCTTCCATGATTTCTACCGAAGAATGTGACGAAATTCTGGTATGTCCGGAAAGTGGCTTTGGAGAACAATTTCTGTATGACGTGCTGTTTTACAGAAGAGGCATCTGCATAATTCGTGTGACTCTGGGGCACTCTCCATATCACGGGCATCC
The DNA here is from genome assembly GCA_905231855.2 of Eristalis tenax. Classification (NCBI taxonomy): domain Eukaryota; kingdom Metazoa; phylum Arthropoda; class Insecta; order Diptera; family Syrphidae; genus Eristalis; species Eristalis tenax. The sequence continues at coordinate 41,416,715 of HG993128.1, read as the reverse complement.
CAAAAGGCATTGCGGACAATAACTCGTTACATCAACCATGTGCTTTGCTGTACGTGATCTGCGCAGAATATTACTTTGTCCGATATCTTAACTCCTTCTACTTCTCGTTGCGGACATCCCTCTGTAATGGACACCTCTCTTTACGGACAATTCGTCATGGTCCCGGCATGAAGATATTCGAATAGGTCAACCCTTTCCGAACGGACACCCCTAAATGGCGGACAATCATGATGGTCCCGCTGCTGTCCGATATAGAGAAGTTTCCCTGTACTATGAAGAACAGTATGCAGTGTGTCCGAGTATTTTAATTCGTTGCCCAGAGTTATGCCAAACATCTCTCTATCATCGAACTCCTACTAGCACCTCCAAGTGGTGACACCTGGGAGTCGAGCGCCTTCGATCGAAGATGGGGTACCCAAGCCCCGTGGGACGTCGTTGGCGGCTCCAGACGAGTGAAAGGGGAGAGTGAGGCGGAGGATCTTTTATTCGGGTCACAGATGATGATACCTTCCATTCGATTTTGAAGTTAAAGTTTACTTAAATCTGCTGTGGTTGAGCCTTAGAGTTAAGCCTTTCAACGGATCTCCTGCAGCTGTTGTTGTAACTAAGCTGCTGGTTCTCCAAGGAGTCAAGACAACCGAATTCTATCGAAGGATATTCCCGATTCTAAGTCAAGCCTCCGCCTCCTCTGCTCGTGTAGCGCTCTGGCAAGTCGAAGGTGCTTACATTTAGTGGCCTCTATCGAAGGATATTCCCGATTCTAAGTCAAGCCTTCACCTCCTCTGCTCGTGTAGCGCTCTGGCAAGTCGAAGGTGCTTACATTTAGTGGCCTAGTGCCAGTCATAAGCATCAACTCGTTTCAAGTTTAGAGAGTCACGGTGGGCCTACTATGGCCTAAGCGTGACTGCCTTCTGCAGTCAGCCACTCTTACCTAACCTAAGCTGGACGAGGCTGTTCATAAAAACAAGGATATGGTGCCTAGCATACAGCGGAAATGTGGCTTGCGTCCATTAAACCCAAATGTGTGCAGAAAAATGCTGAGAACCTTGAAATTGCACGAAAGGAACTCTAATTTTCGCAGTAAATTGTAATCCGCCATAAAGTTCATGATTTCACAGAATTGCGATTCGTCCACACTCAAAATTTACCATCAAATGATTTTCCAGGTAACTCCATCTACCTCCGATCTAATTGCGCGTCCGGTGGTAATTAGGGTTCAACCATCGACGCTGAATGAACGTATCGGACACACATATGCTACGGATCCGTATTTGAGACACTTGTACTCCCAGGTATCTCCTTTAGTGGCACTCCCGAAGAGCACAGCAAGGCTCATCTAATTACCAAATGCAGTTATCAAATGCCTGGTCATAAATCATCGTCGTGTGCTGTTTCATTACCTTTTTCTTTAAACATGAAATAATCCTGTCTTCGGTTTTGGTTTCGTTTTCGGATTATCGATGCATTTTGGGATTTTTGGTTTTCGCTACAGTTCTCTTCGTGGACCTCTAAACTAGTCTCAAATGGTGACCCGGCTCGAAAATGATCAAAAACACCATGAAAAGTACGCATATACAGTGGCGAACAACTAAATGCGGTTTTATCAACAACAAGGCAGTTCTGCAGCGTGTAATAATACAGCGAATCTTGCTTTTGCGGGCACCCCTCTAGAAGGGACACTTCTTTTCTCTCGCAATTCGTCAAGGTCATGCATGAAGGCATCAAGGGCATGAAGTTATTCGAGTATTTTAACCCTTTCAGAACGGACACCCCTAAATAGTGGACAATCATGATGTCCTCCTGCTGTCCGTTATAGAGAAGTTTCACTGTACAAACAATTTTGTTCTTATTTTTTCATTTAACAGAATTCGCGAGGGCGTTGCAGTTGCAGAGAAGGTGTGAAATGGGTTCTTCTTCGTCTTCATTCCGAGAACTTCTACAGAAGTCGTTATACGGGATACCAAGCCTTGAGGAGTGAATTACAGAAATATTAGCTTATTTGCGTGGAATTAAAACATAATAATTTTTGTTAAAATATGCCTGGTCACGGACATATATGCCTGGCCAGACTGCGGACACTCTACCATAAATTTGGATCCCTCCCAGGAAACACCGACCTCGCGATGTCTTAGCTCATCTTCGAGAAAAACGTCTCAACCAGCAAACCCCCTGATCTTACTGAACACCAGACGCTGGACGATCTTCTGCCTATTTTCCCGGATGGATCGATGATGGCCGAAGGAGTGGGTGTGGGAGTCTAGTCTGAGGATATGAATTTTCAACTGTCCTTCCGACTACCCTCTGACTGTAGCGTCTTTCAGGCAGAGACCATAGCCATCAAGGAAGCTCTGTCATGGCTAGAAAAGAATGTAGTACTAGGTATGACAGATATTGTCATCTGTTCAGACAGCCAGGCAGCGATCAGATCTCTGAGTGCAGTCACATTTAACTCCAAGACGTCCGTCCCTTTTCTTCTGTTGACGAGGTGGCCAAGTATTTTAGCATTCAACTCATGTGGGTGCCGGGACACAGTGATGCGTCTACAGACGGTTATGACGGTTAGCGGGCTTAGGCCTGAAAGGCTTACTCACACCAAACGTCGATGGTCTTCTGGCACTGGAAAGCAATTATGGCCTACCAGCGATCCACAACGCTCACGCGACCTGATCCGACTCAATCTTGGAACTCTCATCGGCCTCATAACCGGACATTGTGTCATCGGAACTCACGCCTCAAGACTAGGTATCCCCTAGAACGACTTCTGTAGAAGTTCTAGGGTTGAAGACAAAGAAGAAACCATTTCAAACCTTCTCTACAACTGCAATGCCCTTTGATCCCACAGATTTAGTCCCTTGGACGCCTCATATTTCCATGACTTGACAGAACTAAACATTAGTCAGCTTCATCGCTTTGTTAAGACAACGGATCTACTTTTGGCCTAAGCGTGGCTACCAAAACTACTCTAAAGGTAGTCAACCATTCTAACCTAACCATGCCTGGCCATACTTGCGGACTCGTTTCATCGTTTTCTTGCAGTGCACACAGCGATGACTGTACCAGGATATCAGAAAAATGTGTGCCTGCATTCCCTTGTGCGATGTTGCCTCGTTGAGAGGCCTCCTGAGTTAAGTTTTGACATAATGTCGACTGTACAATGTTCCCTGTCGCCCCCTATTTTTGCCTTTGTTATATTATTATGAATCCTGCGGCCGTCATGTCGTTGTGGGTTGGTTCGTGGGGTGAGGCAATTGAGCCCAGGATCGATTCCCGGTGCGAGCAGAATACTCTTCATGGACCCCTCCTCTTTCGAGTCACTGACAATGCTCAGAGAGTCTAACTGTCTAGACAAAGCTTCTCAATTCGGAGTCGGCATCTCATCCACTCGTGAGAGAACAACACGAGTGCTTGCTGTAGAAGCTAGACCCTGGCCGTCTACTTGCTGTAGAAATACCTTAAAACAGCCATAAAAGTCAATATTTTGGTGGATCACTCCAAGATGTGCGCCGCTGCACATCACTTTCCTCTAAGTCGAGCTTGACATCGTTCGTTAGAAATTGAATTCAAGGCGGTTTGACTTTGATTCCATAGTTCCGCTGGCATTTCTTTGTCTTACAGTCTCGATCTGGTGTTCTACATCGTTCCACAGGTCCTCTATCGGATTCTGATCGGGAGACTGGGCGGGCCAATGAAAGGTTACCTTCGCGGTCAAAATGTCACCACCTGAGAAGTGTGAGGCAATCGATCGTTACGTACTTCCTTCAAAGAGGTGCTGAGCCTGAGCAATAGCTGTCTTAAATCAAAGACCGCGTGCCCAGTCCGCTTCGAAGCGTCAAACTGTCATGTATCCGCGATGACGTTCGCCTTATGCGGAGGTTCGGTCTTCCTCTCCTTCTCGAATCAGGGGGCTTGGGTTCGAAGACCCTCCTAGCTGGAGCGTTGGTTTCCATGCGCCATTTGTATCAACGAAACTCAGCCACATTTCTGCAGAATGGTCATGCAGGATTTTGACAAGAGAGTGAGTGTGTGCCAGCAAGCCTGGGTGGCCATTTGCCCACCCTCCCACATAGAAAAAAAACCAAAGACTTTGTATTTAATTCAAATCTTGCGTCGATCTTGGGGCACCCTTTATAACGTAGGATGGCTTGGATCATCTCAGTGATCTCAAGACAAGGATAACAACGCTTCCTTTCATAGTCGATGCTTTTTTAGAAAACTAGTCTCCCGCTGTTTTGAAATGAAAGATTAGGCGTGGAAGCATTTTCAAGCTCAACTGCTTTGAGTCGCACTACAAGCCCCTTGAAGGCCGTTGAAAAACAGGCCCAGATCGCAGAGGAACCGAGCTTTCTTTCGGTTCATGTTGTTTTCGACTTGCTACATCACTGCAAGTGGTTGGGACATAAATCTCCAGCCTCGGCAAAAAATCCAATCTTGCCGAGATGTCGAAACTCGAAAACAACACGAACCGTGCAATTTTTCAAACGGTTTCACTGCTCGCCAGCGTTACCCTGTATTAGCTAACGTCGCATGACATTTTCGTGTTGTGTCAAAACAACGATGTGCCGTCGCGCCTCATCTGCTAATGTCCAAAATGAATCATATCGATTAATCGACTGACCTTGTCGATTCGTGTCACTTTGACTAGATGTTTTCCAGTCAGCACAGACATGCACGTAGCCAACGTTCCAGTTCACCTTTTGAATTCTCAGAAATCGACCGGTGATCGGTGAGGCCGTTGTTCAAAAGATTAGCACCAACCAGTTGCTTTGGGCGGTCTGCATCGACGTATGCATGTAGGTTCTGCGGTTGTTGTGTTTAAGAAGACGTTAATTATTCGGGAACAGTCAGATTCCATCGAACGGAAGAATAACGAGTTTGAGGTGTTGGGCGATGTACACGTGTAGTCCACCCCCGCATCACTGTAGCGATATCTTGCTGATCTTAAAAGGCAAAGACAGTCTGAGGATGTAGCAAAAATGCAGCAAATTATGGGAAACTAGGCGCATTCGTGTGCTGGCCAGTGCGGCTGCAGGCCAGGGAAGTACACAATAGACAACAACTGATCGTGCAAGCGACCCAAGATGTGCAAATTAACACCACGGAATCCCAGTGCAAGGTCCAGTCACTGGAGTGATCGATCAGTAGTCAGTAGCCTGACTGTGGGCGTCAGAATGCACCAACGTGCTGGTGAAACCTCTAGTAACCCCCTTCCCTACCTACCTACCCAAAGTAGATTTTTTCAGTGGCGTCAGCAAAGACAAATGCGCCATATGGAGCCATTCATTACGCACTGATGTGCCTCCGCCTCTCGCAGATGTTGCAAATTAATCTTGTGTTGCTTCGTCCTTGTGGTATTCATCAATATTGACCTGTCATAGTCCGCGTTCACTCAGAACACGTTATGTTTCTCAAAAATCAATCCCTTTACGTGTCTTATGATCTTTATGTCGCCACTCTAGGTCCGCAGAGCTGTAAGCGCCTGTCTGGTCCATAAGCGCAAGGATGTCTGTCGCATGGCGTTCATGAGCCAATACGGCGCGTGGCAATTTTACAGAAAAAAATACCTGCAATGAATTTGAAATCCATGATACTCATACCTGAATAAAATAACTCAGGTAAAGGCCCTAGTCTCCGGACAGTTCTAGTGTCGCCGCCTTTATGAGGGGTCTGACGGAACCACAAAAATGCAATCCAAGTCAATTGAAAATGATAAATATTATGCCTCTAAGGTCTGAGAGTACGGTAATTTTGACGTAACTCTAGTGAAACTTCTCAATAACGGACTGTGAAACTTCTGTAAAGCGGACAGTGAATCTTCTCTCAGGCGGGACCATCATGACTGTCCCTTGGATGGGGTGTCCGTTCTGAAGATGCTCATGAATACCTACATGCCGGGACCATGACAAAAAGTGACGTGTCCCTTATAGAGGGGCGTCCGCAAAGAAAAGTTTCTCTGTAAATGAAAACAAAATTATTCTGTATGCGTTTGCCACCAAGTACCACTCCCAGAGAGGAGTCAGCGGCACAAGCAGTGACGAAAGGAAATTCTGTTGAACGCAGCTCTAATGCACGGATGCCCAGTTTTGTGGACAGCATTAAACAAAGCTGTCAACTGTAATGCCCTCATTCGGGTGCAAAGACTGGCCTGCATATGTATCAGCGGGGCATTGACAGACACGCCGTCTGAAGCACTGATCAAGAACTTCTGAAGGAACGGGGCCAGGAGTATTTGGACCCCAGACAAAGTACTACGAACCCATGGGCAAACGGACCAGCATCCTTCAAGCTGAAGTCTATGCCATAGACAGATGGGCTCAGATCAATCTTCACATGAACTATACCAACTGCGGCATAGTAATAATGTCGGACAGTCGTGACGCTATCATGGCTCTAGACCTCTACATCTTAAAATCCAACCTTCTGTGGGAATGCCTCTAGAATCTGAGAGAGTTGAGCAGGAGGAGCAGAGTAAAACTGGCCACACGGGGATAGAAGGCAATGAATTGGGCGAAAACCTGGCCTGGAAAGGAACATTGGAATATTTTTAGGCCCCGAACCATTCTGCGCTGTAGGAGACCATGTCCTCAGAACTGGAAGGAACTGGACAGAAACCTGGAAAGAAGCTCGTGGTAGGAGCAGGGCAAGAAACTCTTGGGTCAACATAACCGGAAGAGGTTTGATGCGACAACAACCTCCGTATTCTAACAGGCTTCCTGACAGGGCACTGTAGACTCAGGGAGCACCTAAGGAAGCTAGGAGTATCAGAAGAAGGTCTGCATATCTTTGCCCACAAAAGACAAAGATATGTGGGCAAGCACCTACTATCAGAGGAAGATTTGAAGTCACCAGAACCAGCTCTCGTTCTCACATCCCTAAAGGAAACTGGATTAGGGGGGGTACTCTAGAATAAACACCTTCCACCTTCGAGCGACAGGAGTCCATAACCCTCAATACAGCTCTGAGAGGAACTGCTCACACGCAGGGAACTTTTAAGAAAGCAAAAGGGGGCACTTGTTCTTCTTCTTTGTTTGGCGCTACAGTCGCGGGTGCACCTGAGCCTCAACCAAGAAGTCTCTCCAGCCAGCACGACCTTTCGCCAGCGGCCTCCAGTTGTGCAGACCAAGTTAGTTGAGGTCCTTCTCCACTTGTGTGTGGCATCTCGTTCGGGGATGTCCTCTGTGGCGTTGTCCCAATGGCTTGGAATCGAAAACTCTCCGGGCCGGAGCTGTGGTGTCCACCCGCTTAAGAGTTGGATCCGCAGACGCTTAACTAGGTGCATGCTGCTCTACAGCCCGTACAATTCGTGGTCCTCCTCCAGACACCATCAACGCACACAGGACCGAAGATCACACGTAGAATTTCAGAATTTCTCAAAATGACCAAGAGCTTCTTCATCCGCTTTCAATAGCGTCCATGTCTCTGCGCCACAGAGCAGGACAGGCGTGATCAGAGTGCTATATAAAGACAACTTGGTGCTTCCAGAGACGACTCTGTTACTCTTGAGCCCAAAGAAACAGCGTAATTCTGCGCTTGATCTCGCTACTGGTGGTGTTATGGCCCTGTTCACTGCAAAGCCGAGGTAGACGAAGTGCTGCTGCCAATTATGACGCTCTGTCCGAGACGTCGATGGTGTGCGTCTTTCCGTAATGACAGCATGTACTTTGCTTTGCCTTGATCTACTGCCAGACCCACTTTAGCCGCTTTCGCTTCAATGCCAGTAAAACGCCGCATTGACGGCTCGCTCTGTTCGTCCGATCACGTCAATGTCGTCCGCGTGGCTAACGAACTTTTGGAAGATCGTGCCTCTGGTGCTGACGTTAGACTATAGCACTATCTTCTCGAGTATGATATTGAAGAAAGCACATGGCAGCGTGCCGCCTTGTCTTAAACCGTTTTCGACTGGTCTCGGTGAGTTCGTTCCCGACCTTGATGGAGCAGCGAGAGTTCTCCATCGTCATCCTACACAACCTGAGGAGCTTGGCAAGAATGAACACTAGACATGGCGCTGACAAACCTAAACGTCCTCCACCATCCTCCACTGGAAACAGGTGGTCAACAAGCAGCAGCCAGCACAGCGCTGAGGCTTAAAACAATGAGACTGTGATCAAAACTTACTTACTTCCGGTTACTCAACCATTTTCCGATCGCCTTCGAGAAGAAGTTCTCCACGATGATTCCTTACAGATCGCGTTGGGTGTCTGACAACCAGACCGGGACACTGGGACATACCGGGCACTTACAAAGCCCATGAACTCGCAAGCAGGAGATCCACCTTGAACATCGATCTCACTCAGTCCTCAAGGAACAGTTTCTCAGCTCAGACTGCGCAGACCTAAAGGAACCTCATAACAGGTGTCATAACAGGATACAATCGTCATACAGGCAATCCTGCAGGCGAGTGTCCCGAACAATGACGGATGAAGAGGATGTTGAAACCACGGATCACCTACTCTGCTCGTGTAGCGTGCTGGCAGGTCGTAGATACTTACACCTAGTGGCCTACTACTTGAACAACCTCAACGAGCTAAAAAGCGTCAGTAGTAGTCAGCTAAATCTCTTTGTCACAAGCAACAACTGGTTTTAATTGTTCGGGGGAATCAATCCGCGTGGCATCACAACGGGCCTACTTTGGCCGAAGTGTGACTGCCCTCTGCAGCCAGCCACTACAACCTAACCTAGCCTTACACACTGAATCCTAAAAATTTAAGAAGGCTGCCGAAGGGATGGGAGCTAATTAATGTGAGAGTTGATGCCGATTTGGTTACGAAAGTAATTCAAACCGAAGTTGCAGAACTAATCAGCAATGCAGTACCAAATCCATGTTACACCGGATGCTGCCCTTGCCAGAGGATCGGGAGACTTAAATGTTGGGACTTACGTGCTTTGAGAGATTTTGAATTCTCAGACTCAAAAACGGGGCCTACGTGCAAACCCAAGAGCCTCTGGCAGAGTTAGAGAAACCATTGAATCTGAAAGAGAACTGAATTTGCCAACAAGCTCCAACCAACTTACAAAACTCACTTTCCGCCTTGAATCGTTAGGGAGCCCGTGGCGTATATTCAACTTAAAACAATGTTTCTTTCATTTCAAAACAACAGACGGGCTTCAATCTGAAGATGCCTGGAAACTAAATTCTGCTCTCCGGATGCAAGGATTTTAATGCAGCACTTTCAAATTGTCTGAGTGTCAAATCACGTGCAACAGTCTGCGGAAGCGTTCAAAGTTAGAGAACGAGTTCAAGTCAAAGTGAGAAAAAAGAGTTCGTTAACTCTCTGGCTACTAGTGCGGTAGCCTTGCGTTAAAAACCATGTTTCCATTCAAGCCCATTTTTGTAAACTTTTTCCATTCCGTACTGCTGTTAAATGAGAGATGTCCTATGGGACTTTGAGGATTTTTGCTGACTAACCCAGGTGTGTCATCCAGAAGTGACGTTTTATAGAGATGGGGAACTTCGCAGCTGCTTGAATTCCAGCCCATCGTCGACGATTTTGAGAGGCTTTTTGCAGTTAAACACGTTCTGTGATATGGTCAATTTGGCTTTGGAAAACGATATAAAAATTGGTTGTAGGGGACGAGAGCGGCAGGTGAGGTAGAAAGTGGCTACCTTTATAATTTACTTGATTTCTTGTGTCAACATACTTCATTTAGAACAGCGATCGAGCCAAAAATCGCCCTGCGGTCTTCAAAGAACGCGTCAAGGTCCTGGGCAACGTCAACTTGGTCTTTCGAGAGAGCGCTGTTCGACAGTTGAGGCCAAAGAAACAGCCTCGCGCGTTCTAATCAAATCCTTAGACGAAATAAATTGATCATAATGATCGCACAATTCATAGGAAACTCCTTCTGCGATCGTTCAAATCTCTGTGAGGCGTGTTCTAAGTGAGGTTAAACCAAAATCTGAGACTTATCAAAATCCCTCGGCTGCTGAATAGTCTGCCCTAGCGAGGTAAGCGTTCGTAACGTCCTCAAAGCTATCGACAGAATAAAGATCTTTATTTTGCCTGGTCTCATTTTAGGCAAAAAATAAAGATCTTTATTTTGCCTATGGCAATGCTCCGCGGTAAATTCTTCTCAAAGCAAAAGCCCTCGGATTGGCATGAAATCGGAAAAGTTTCCGTTCCGAGAGGTTATCTTGGATAAACTGATTCCTGTCGGAGTGCAATCGTTCGAGTTGAGTCCCAACTCACAAATGCCTTGATCTCATTTTAGTCATTTTGGGAGGATGTAGGGACTTCATAATTTTCTTCAAGTTGTCTACCGATCATCGATGGAATAACTCGAGCGCTGGGAAATGATGTTATCGCTCGAATGATCCCCTCAACCTTACCAGTTACTTTCTCCCATAACCTCATAAACTTTCATTCTCATCTCCTGCTGACGAGATCAGTGGATTTTGGATCGAATTTTCAGAATTCTTCCCGGTCAACCGAAATGCATCTCACAGATATTTGGTGTGCATATGGTGGCTGCGTGCTTGTGTTGAAGAGGACATTGGGATTGGTTTTTCCCCAGTTTCATGTTTTCAATTTTGCAATTTCAGAACAAATTCAATCAAATCCGAGCGCACACAGGCGCACAGACCCACACGCAGCCACAGCCGTGAAAAGATAGTCGACACGGCACGAATGTGTGTTCAGTATTTACTTAGTTTACCCTACAGAAGGAAGCGCAAACAATAGGGACACATGGCAGGTACACTTAACCACTAACACAACAAATCACAGAATCACGCACACGCACACACACAGGCACACACATCTCACGGAACACAGCTTCCTCAAGAAGTAAGAGCAAAAGACGACGGAAAAGAAAAGGTAAGAGACGACGATCAGGAACAGGAAAAGCAGACACACCGAGAGAGAGGGAGAAAGATCCCGCCAGGATTTCACAGTCCCTGCTCGAGTGTGCGTGTGTGTGCTTGTGGTTACAAGACCCTGCATCGGCATGTAACACAGATTTCTGTGCACTCAAGCGTGCACGCATTGGCATTTGAAAAACGCATCTGCACCCAAGAAGGGACAACAAAAAAAACCGATTGTGTGCTGTACATGGGCACCGGCGTAAATAGGTTATCTGTTGCAATCCGACGATACATAGGGGATCTTTAGAAATCCGCTAGAAAGAATGGAAAAAAAACGCCATTTGAAAGGATATTTGTGCACATGTCGAACAGAGAGACATTTGAAGAAGAAAACAAAATCGCATGTGCGTTGTCTTGCTAAAAATGGAAATTTTCGAAAATTCCAGCACGCATCTGCACATTGCACGCTATCCCAAAATAAACATCCACACGCAGAGAGAGAGAGAGAGAGAGAAGAGAGACTTTGTCACTTCTAGCTGAAATCTGCTAACAATGACTGGCCACACATTCAGTCGGCAGTTGGATCCGCATACAAAGTGTGGCGGTTCATTCAGAAAACCAACGAAAGTGCTGGGCTCCGCCAAAGCCTCCTTCGCGCATTTTTGGGGCCCGCAGTGTATGTGGACGTGACATAAGCCCGGAGACCGACTCAAGCCAAGACTGCTGCTTTGACTGACATACATAATTGTTACGAATGTGTAGCCGAAAAGTAAATATGAATCCATTGGACGGACGGTGGTATCTTTGCTTGGCCGGTTCAGGAACAACGCCACCGTGTCGTCGCGGTTGCGTCGCGTTCTATGAAGAGATTCCGTTTGGTGGCGGAAACTTAATTAAAGAACGCTTTTTTTTCCTCTTCTCTTCTTGGGTTGTCGTTTTTTTTTCTCTCCATACTTCATCCTCCGCCTCTTCTTGAGACTCGTTCTGATGACTGCCGGTGGTGGTGTATCTCACGAATATACAACATTTTTTTTTGTTCGGCTTTGTGTCTCTTTGTCTTCTGGGTAAATTTTTTTTGTTTTTGACAAACAGAGAAAAAAAGATTCATATACGGCTGACAGAACTAATCGCGGATAATTACCTTGGTCAGTGTTTCTATCCGACGCTATGGGCACGTATGCGTGTGTTGGGGCAGAGGCTATCTCTACGCACGTACGCACACACCCAAGCACGCGATCGAGCACGGATATGTAATACCTTTTGTTTCGGTTGTCATAAATGCATTTGAATGTGACACAGTTTGTAGATTTGTTGTTTCGTTTCGTCTACCTGGGCCGGAGATTCTAGGAAGAGCACGAATCTAATCTTTTCTTATAATTAGCCGAAGTTGTTGTCGAGCCACAACACAAAATAGGAGATTTGCAAATTTCGACCGTGTCTTCTGGGAAAGAGAACGAGTCCAAGTCCAGCTCAGTGATCGAATGGAGTTTGTCAAAGCGGAGCCGGTGTTTGGCCATAAACTACAAGTTCTTGGATCTGAATTTCTGCATTTTATGATGCAGTCGGGAGAAAGTCATTACATTCAAATTTAGCACTTCCCCTTTCGAGGTCTCTCCGGCCTGTGCGTGAATGCATCCCTCTGGGAACTCTCACCCTTGCGCGTCGTGTAAGTTGATTGCCTCTCACAATGGAAATTAAATGAACCATAAAACGAAAGGAATGCGGGAATTCCATCGGTATCTATTGAACATCGATAGTTGGCGGCGGGAAGAGATTTGAAAACACAAATGTATAACCGACTGTGTTATCGATTGAGTGACAGTATAACAGTTTGGGTGTAATAGTGCTGCCAAGTCTGTGGGCGGTTGTTATACCTTGAATACGTTCAACGAAGTGTAGGCGTGCTTGTCGGAGAAGAGAACTACAAGAGGTTATGGCGTGTGGAGAGATTTGTTGGTTTGGGGGACTGTGCTTGACTTGGCTCCAGACTGGCTTTTTTTCACATTTTAGTAGACGAAAGAACATTTGATTCCGAAATGATTGCCTTGGGCACTGTAATTACGTGAGCCTGGGCTTTGGCGGCTCAACGGATCCGTTGTGATGGACAACTTTCTGGTCTACGACATCTACACTAGGGGAGCAGTGATGTACTCAACTCCAGGCAAACTTTTACAAATTGGTAGCCTGAGCGGCAGCTAAACTGAAAATCCTCAGATTGGACACTCCTCAATTCGATCGTATCACGGATTACTCTCTCCTTCAGCTACACAGGCCCCAAACAGCATGCCACCCAATCCACAAGACCAGCATACAGTCTACTCCGCCTTTCTGCATTCCATCTGCTCCGATTGTCTGTCGAACTATTGCAGGCTTAGTTAGAACGACATGAATGGTTGAAGTGCAATCTTTGGCATCTGTCGCCTTCTGCATCTCTGCCAAAGACATCGGCGAGTTTTTGCATGAGGGGAACTTTGAATTGAAACAAATTCTGCAGTCAGGCACTACAGACACTACAGCCTGGCGCCACAGACGGGCAGTGAGCCGTTGGAACACACGCTTCTAGAGTAGGCCCACCCTTTAATGAGTTTCGCAGAAGCTGCAGAGACGAGGATTATTCTTATGATTGTTCAGGTCATATTCCACCGCGACCTTTAGATCTAGTGTCCTGAATGTGACAGCATGTATAGAGACGAGCTATACAGCGCCATGTCTGGTTTTGGTTCTTGCCAAGCTCGTCAGGTTGTGTAGGATGACGATGGAGAACTCTCGCTGCTCCATCAAGGTCGGTAACGAACTCACCGAGACCAGTCGAAAACGGTTTAAAACAAGGCGGCACGCTGCCATGTGTTTTCTTCAATATCATACTCGAGAAGATAGTGCTATAGTCTAACGTCAGCACCAGAGGCACGATCTTTCAAAAGTTCGTTTGCCACGCCGCCGACATTGACGTGATTGGACTAACAGAGCGAGCCGTCAATGCGGCGTTTTACTGGCATTGAAGCGAAAACGGCTAAACTGGGTCTGGCAGTAGATCAAGGCAAAGCAAAGTACATGCTGTCATTACGGAAAGACGCACACCATCGACGTCTCGGAAAGAGCGTCATAATTGGCAGCAGCACTTCGTCTACCTCGGCTCTGCAGTGAACAGGGCCATAACACCACCAGTAGCGAGATCAAGCGCAGAATTACGCTGTTTCTTTGGGCTCAAGAGTAACAGAGCCGTCTCTGGAAGCACCAAGCTGGCTTTATATAGCACTCTGATCATGCCTGTCCTGCTCTGTGGCGCAGAGACACGGACGCTATTGAAAGCGGATGAAGAAGCTCTTGGTAATTTTGCGAGAAAAATTCTACGTGCGATCTTCGGTCTTGTGTACGTCGATGGCGTCTGGAGGAGAAGACTCAACCACGAATTGTAGGGGCTGTACAGCCTTACAGACAGTTGGAGACGCTAGTTAAGCGTCTGCGGATCCAACTCTTAAGCGGGTGGACATCACAACTCCGTCCCGAAAAGTCTTCGATTCCAAGCCATTGGGACAACGCCACAGAGGACATCCCCGAACGAGATGCCACACACAAGTGGAGAAGGACCTCAACCAACTTGGTGTGCACAGCTGGAGGCCGCTGGCGAAAGGTCGTGCTGGCTGGAGAGGCTTCTTGGTTGAGGCTCAGGTGCACCCGCGACTGTAGCACCAAACAAAGAAGAAGAACAAGTGCCCCCTTTTGCTTTCTTAAAAGTTCCCTGCAGACGTGAGCAGTTCCTCTCAGAGCTGTATTGAGGGTTATGGACTCCTGTCGCGCTAAGGTGGAAGATGTTTATTCTACAGTACCCCCCCTAATCCAGTTTCCTTTAGGGATGTGAGAACGAGAGCTGGTTCTGGTGACTTCAAATCTTCCTACTGCTTGCCCAGATATCTTTGTCTTTTGTGGGCTAGTGCCTCACGGGATCCCAGTACATGGTCTGAAAATTCTTCGATTCTCCACAGAATCTGCAGAGACGTTCCCCGGATGCTCCTAGCTTCCTTAGGTGCTCCCTGAGTCTACAGTGCCCTGTCAGGAAGCCTGTTAGAATACGGAAGTTCCTAACAGGCTTCCTTACAGGGCACATGCCTCTTCCGTTTATGTTGACTCAAGAGTTTCTTTCATTTCCATTTATTATTTTCTTAATATCTCTGTAAATTAAGAGTATACTCCTGCTCCACATAGCAGGACTGGCAGAATAAGAGTTCTCTAGATCATGATCTTGGTCCTTCAGAAGAAGCATCGGTTGCCAAGGGCGATTCAGCGTCGGATCTCCACTTGCCCCGAGTTTGCCCCGAGGAAGACAAACTCCTTCACTAGCTCAAAGTTGCATCTGTCGATTGTGGTGCTTTGTCCCAGGTGGCGAGTGGCGCATGGTTTCTTGCTCGACTGCATATATTTCCTCTCATCCTCACTGACCTTAAGACCAGCTCTCTTGGCGTCCTCTTCAATTGCCGTAAGAGCATCCACAAGCATCCACTATGGCACGTTGGGAACGCGCGACGATGGCAATGTCATCTGCGTAGGCCAACAGTTGGACTGACTTGACATTCATTGTTTGCAGCTGCCAGCCGCACTATCTTCTCCAGTACCAGACTCAAGAAGTCACACGACAGCGCGTCTCCTTGCCGAAATCCGGTGCAGGTTTCGGAGCCGAAATGTTAGCGTGATGCGACACAACTGGATCAGTTTTTCCGGGATCTTAAACTCGGCTATCGGGTCTAAAATCGATGACAAGGCAGTGCGTATCGATTTGAAACTCGCCGGTCTTCAAGGATTTGCCTTAGTGTCAAGATTTGGTCTATAGTCGATTGGCCGGTCCGGAAGCCACACTGGGTCTGCAAAGCGGCTTTAGGCTTTCACACATTGCGCTGGACAGGCGTTTGTTGGCATCGTTGAGCGCGGATATACCCCTAAAGCTGTTGCAAGAGGACGGATCGCTTTTTTGGATGGAGCTGATATTCCAGTCGTCGGGTGTTCTTTCGTCCACAGATAGTCTGGTGCATGCTCCCTAGCAGAACATCGCCGAAGCTCTGATCGTAAGCCGCCTGAGCCTGGCGCTTTTTTGTTATTCAGCCTTTTAATGGCTGCGCCGAATTCTTCAAAGCTAGGGGGGTGGACTACTTTATCGACTGGAGTTGGGATTTCTTGATTCGCCATCTCTCCCTCCAGGAGCGGCCGCTAGAAATGCTGCTTAAGCACACCCACCTTTCCCTGCGGACCAGTAACTAGGTTAATCTCACAGTTTCGAAGAGCCTGGGTGCCTGTCGTAAGGCCTGAGGCCAGGCTTTTGCAATTATTGTTCGCTTATCGACTGGTGTTCGGATTTCTTGATTCCCCATCACTCTCTCCCGGTCAGGCCCGCTAAGCTGCTGTTGAAAGTGCTGCTTAAACTCATCCACCATTCCTTGCGGCTCAGAAACTAGGTTACCCTCGCAGTAGCCTAAAGCCAGTAGCAAGGCTTTTGGCTTTTTTATAAAAGGCCCATATTTTCTGTCTGTCCCCAGACTCTTCGACATCCTTGAGCTGGAATGCTGCGGGAGACCTTTTCTTCAGGCGTAGAAGTTTCTTCTCCTCCCGTCTCCTATCCCGGCACCAGTCTTGCGCTGTTCTTGTTTTCCGTTGCAGCGCCTTTTGGTGTGCTTCGTCAGCTGCACCTTTCTTCTGCTCTCTGGAGTCTACTCTAAGAATGTGAATGTTCAGCTGTAATTCCGGCTAACCTCTCACTGTAGCATCTTTCAGGCTGAGACTATAGCCATCAAGGAAGCTCTGTGATGGCTAAAAAAAACAATGCATCTGTTCGGACATCCAGGCAGCTATCGGATCTCTGAGTGCAGTCACATTGAACTCCAAGACGTCCCTCAATTGTCGCCTATCTCTTAACGTGGTGATCGAGTATTTTAGCGTCCAACTCATGTGGGGGCCGGGACACAGTGACATGCCAGAGAGTAGAGAAAGGGCAGCACCTCAACACTTTTTCCGGACGGGGAACTCCAGTGCATTCCAATCTTGGAGAGCTTACTCACACCAGACATCAGCATGCACTAAAGCTTGGAGCGCTTACTCACACCAGACATCAGCATGCACTAAAGCTCGAAGCCCTTACTCACGCCAGACGTACATGGTGTCTTCTGGCCCTGGATGCCACATCACAGAGCATCGATCCAAAACGCTCACGTGACCTGGCCACGCCCCAAGATTCTACGACTTGACAGAACTGGGTAGAATTAGCATCAGTCAACTCCAGATGGTTCGCGAATTAGAATCTAGCAGAGCATGTGGTAACACAACGGGCCCACTTTTGGCCTTCTCGTGCCTACCTTTAAGGTAGACATCCACTCTAACCTGACCTAACCTGAGTCACGACACCAACTTCAAACTTGCGGAGAAACTGATGGAAATTGGCCAACAAATGTGTTGCTTTCAAAATCAACCGAAGGAGGGTCACCCATTTTCAACGACCGACTCATTCAAACGGGGTCAGAATCCCAAAATGAGCATAAAATTCCAAAATGGGACCCAACCTCACCCGGTCCACTCAGTTGCAGGGTGAAGCCTTGGGCACTGACACCGCCAGTGACTTCCTCTTGACCCTCCCGGCGGGCTGTCTGCTCAGTTTGACCCATTTGATGGGGATAAAGTTTGCGAAATATTCACCGACCGCAAGAGGCGCACCATCGATGCACCATCGAGTCCCAGTCGCCCATGCTTGTATGCGTGACTGCCTCGACCAACCCTCATCGATTTGGTGCGTCTACTGACCGGCACACAGCTTCCAGCGCACATCCATCATCAATCTCCTCCTGACGTCATGCTTCCTCGCCCGAAAGAGAAATCGTCTTCCAAGGGGCAGCCCGGCCCGCACCCACTCGTCGCTCGACCAGATATTATGTTCCACTAAAAATCAAAAATTGAGAAGAGACGCACACCTCAGAGCACAGGACGCCCGAGTATTAATCCCGAGCCGCACGCTTATGTACCGGCAACCGTACATGGGCTTTGTTGGATTTACATGTCCAGCGGTAGGGGGAGGGGGCTTAGTTTACATACTCGTTCGTAGTTTGATGGCAACGCGTCACATAGTTCGCAGGTGCTGGCGTACGCGCACCACCACACCGGGCACCGCACCGGGCTCGTTTAATTGCGAGCACCCAAGCCTTCAATAAATTAATTTAATACTTGTCCCCGATCTGCAGAGTATCTTAATGTTTACATATCCGATAAAGTATACGTGCTCGTTACTTACTACGGACGTCTCTATGATGATGGCGATGCCAACCTACACCTTTGCGCATGAATGTAAATACCCTCATCACGGGCGGCTGCTTGTAGGACACTAAAGGACAGTGGGCACAGTTGAAACTCTGAGGATACGGATACGTACGATGCGAGCTTCGCTGCGTGTTGTTGCCAGCGGCCGGCGTCGGGCGAGGGCAGCGGCAGCAGATGAAGGGTGGTCCCAGTGCCGGAGTGTACACTGGAACACATATGGCCAGTGTGGAGATGGTAGTTTGTGTGGGACGCAAGGCAATGGGGTTGGTATTTTAAAATGTAAATTTAGAGAATTTGTAAATATGTGCGTGTGGGTGTGGGTGGGTGGGGAATGGTGGGGGGAGGTGGGTATTTGTTTGTGCACCCGCATGTGTGTGTGCTTGAGAGTATACATGAGATGCTCGGATGCTGATGGCGATGGCGATGGTGCTGGCCATGGCAGTGGCAGTGGCCGGGGCCGGGGCCGGGGCAGCACAAGTGAAAGTGAAAGTGGAAGTCTTTAATGTTGGCTAGTGTATGTGATGGCTTCGTTGGGATGGGGTACGGTATGTGTACGCATTTAATTCAAAGGGATTTCCGACATCCGTGCGGGGAGAGGGTGGACCAGGGTAGATGATTGCCTGGAATGGGTGGTCTTCGAATGTTGCAAATTACAGAAATCGCCATGGAAGAAGCCGTACGGTGCTTTCATGTTGATTTTCCCAAATACATAGTATACACGGTGCCAGGGGTGGGGGTGGGGGTGGGGGTGAGAATAGGTGCGGGGGCCTCATACATAGCGCTCGTATAACATCAGCATGTCTAGTCCACTATGCGTCCCATGGAGTTGGTTTAAGGTTAAATAATGCCGCCCGTCCGCCCGCTGTCCATGGGGGTGGTGGTGAAATAATTTAAAATACATTTACTTACATGCTTACATGTCCTAGGAGGGTTGTGTGGAAGTTTAGTTTCCCCCAGAAGGAGCGACGGGGGGAGGCTGTCGCGGGGTGGCGCACAACGATGTTTGATGAAAATTAATTCGTAATTTGAGACATTCAAACTGCGTGCCCTGCGGAGGTGTGGGCGGGCTTTTTTGGCACAAACTATCCAATGGATTGGTGTGTATCTGGTTATTTGTGCTTCAAATGGCACTCAACGGATTTTGGCGTCACCATTGGTGACAGTGGCTGGGGAATCGGGAGGAATGCCCAAAAGTTGCTTGAGACAAAACTAAACGAACAATCAACGCAAATGCCTTCTGGTTGAATGGGAACTGATTGTATCCAGCGGGCGTGGGCTGGGATGGGTGGAGATGGCCAAAGTTGTGTGATTCAATGGCTCGCAGTGACGCTTGGAGTGAGGCGCCATTGAACACATTGAATGCTTGTCGCTTATCTTGAGTGGTAAGACTGCGGCCATTTTAGGATTCCTCTGATCGTTGACGTTCAGCGACCACATCACATGCGTGCACGCCTAGTTGGCTGGCGTGAGTGCCTTGGTTGGCTGTACAGAGGAGGGAGACAAATTTGCCTTGTCCTGCGGTCAGTCTACAAGCTTCCATTCAAACTGCGTCTTTGTGTACGTCTCATTGACTGAGCGAACATGTAGCTGGCGCTATTTCATTTGTAGGGCCGTGAATGGCTTGCATCAGTGCCTAGTCTTTTCACCAACCGTTGTTGCAGACTAGACGGCGTGGTGCTGTGAAACCTTCTATTGTGGACAAATGTCTGCAGGAGAGCTCCCTTAAGTCAGTTGCCTCGTGCATTTAGTACTTACTTACTTGTCAGGTCTGCGACCCCTGATGGGTATGAGCCTGAGCAGTTGCTGCCTCCGATCGCTGACGGTCCTGGGCACGCCGTCTCCAGTCGTCAAGACCCAGTTGTTTTGGGTCAGGTACGATTTGGGTCGACGGTGCCTTCTATCGCTGTCGGCCCTGGGAAGGCTGTCGTCAGGAACGATTTGGGTCGACGCTGGCTTCGATCGCTGATGGTCCTGGGCACGCTGTCTCCAGTTGTCAAGACCAAGTTCTTGGTTCGGAGGTTCGGTCTTCCTCTCCATTGCACTAATCGGCGCGTACCAGTGCGGCTTCCGGCCCGGCCAATCGCCTATAGACTGCCTATAGACCACCACCACAATCTGCACACTGAGGCAAATTCTCGAAAAGACGCACGATTTTAGAGCCGCATCCGACAGCATTCATCGCAAGGAGCTATTCGACGGGATGCTGGGAAAACTGATCCGGTGTCCGGTTGCCCACGCTCTTCGGCTCAAGGACTTGCGAGCCGCTCGAAACTTGCACCGGATTTCGGCAAGGAGACGCGCTGTCGTGTGACTTCTTCCACCTGGCGGGCGGGCAGCTGTAAGCACCGAATGCACTATTTTCTTCAAGTCAGTGCAAGACGTCGATGATGCATGTCCTTTCTCGAGGACAGCATACTGTGTGTGTGTGACCCAATGCAAGCACACGGTACGAAAAACATTGTATCGCCCCAGATGTCCGATGTCGACTACGATTGATGCCACGTAAAGCTCAGTTGGGTTGAGCGCTTTTGGTTGTTAGGCATCCCTGCAGCATGGCTGGGGGACGAAGGGAATGTGTTATATAAAGTCAGATTGATCCGTTAAGAGGACGCTCTGTTTCTCAATTGTCACTTGAGCCTATAAATATGGTGTCTGGAAACTCGAGAGTCTTCTCGCCTTGGTTTGAAAAATTGAACAGTCGATTTGTCGGACCGGAAGTCGCACTGGTACGGTGAACAACGAATTCAGGCGTTCATTCAGTTCTCTGGACAGAATCTTATCGCCGACGTTCAGCAGGGATATGCCCCTAGACTTGGTGCAAGAGGTGCGATCAGCTTTTTTGTGGATGGGGCATATGGAGGCGATAGTCCAGGTCGCCTGTCAGGCTTTCCATGTCAATCTAGCCTCAATCAAATATTTCCAGAAGATGGAGATGGAAGGAAAGAGAAAAAGTATGGACGTTGAACAAAATGGAAAAGCCTGCTAATTGAGGCCCAAGCCCGGGCTTGGATCTCTTCAAACTCACTTCGGGAGGAAATCGTGTGTAAAGCCAAAGCACATGTCAACACAAGCATCACCATCGAACAAGAGTCCAGATGAACTTAACTAAACTCCAAGCGAACTCAAAACCTAATGCATTCCAAGGAAGTGGCATTGAGTGTCTTTAAGAAGTAGCAACGTGCCAAATGTCACTCCAATCAGCTGCAACAATCCAGCAGAGCCTAGCTCTTCACTTCGAAATCCCCAAGCACTCTTTTGACTTTTTTATTCGCAGCAGAACCCTTGGCGTATCTGACCCTTATTTCAATCTGTCCGCAGTGTCATTAAGTATCAACTAGATAATCTCTATCTTTCGGGGCCGCCCTTGACGTCTCTATCTGCATCCGTGAAGGCGACAGAAAAAGCGACCCCATTCGGGGACGTCACCGAAACAATGGCAATGGCACAGCACAGCCGAAATGAATTGCTAATTGCAATGATAAAGGCCATTCCTCAAGCACTCACAGCCACCAGATACACAGATAGTCCGCTAATCTAATGAGATTCAAAACGCTTCCGTTCTGATGATGTGCCCCGCACCCCTCGTCCCTTTCGCGTTCTCGTCCGTACAAAAGAAGGCGCATTTTGTTGGGCATTTTTTTCGTTCTCTTGTTGGTTCGCTATTTTCTCCAAGTTCACTACCCCCGCCCTCGTCGAGTCCCATCGGTTGGTCAGAGGGCAAAAAACAAAAAAAAAAAAAAAGAAATGTTAAGCATGTCCGAGCACACACAAGCCAACAGCTACAGCGCGGTGCGTGGGTGTGTGTAGGCTCGTAGAGAAATGTTCCTTGAATTAGTGGAAAATGCTTAACCCATTTCCGAACGCAAATACCTCTCCCGGCTGAGCCCCTTTAAAGAAGCAAGCAGACCTACGGCTATATGAAGGCAGCCCCCTCCCACCCACCGACGGTACATATGGACGTGCTGTATATCGGCCAGAGGGTGGTGCTGCTGGTGGTGTGTGCTGTACTAAAAGTGATGGCATATAAAACAGTCCAGTTCCAGTGCAAACTTTTGAAACAACATGGCCACTGAGCAGTAAGAAAAATGCTGACATACATATAAACCACCCTTTACTTGCTTTAAATTAGAACTTTCTTCGTGCCTTGAATATTGAAGACGAAACGAAGGGCTGGCTCTGCCTGTGTTGGATGCTATTTCACTTATACCCTCGATACGTCCTGTCGTAGTCCTGTGTGTGTGATCTTTGAAGAGAAGAAAAAAAAAAGTATAACCAGCAGAAGAAAACGAAGACGAACCAGAGGAAGAAGGCACGCAAGAAAAAAAAGAACACAGTTCGCCAACAGTCCACTACATCACAATACAACTCGTTTTTGCACACCCTTCTGCGTTTCGCACCACCCCAGCCCGGCTGACGACCACCACCGCCACCTCCCCATTCAAGGAAATTCACTAAAACCGTTCGTGTATTTTTTTCCTTTCGGATTTTTTTTTCTACTCTTCGCCTTTGCTCGCCCGCTCGTCTTCCTAATTTTCGGCATGGTACGGTGCGGCACAGTAGATGACCATTTCCATTATTTACAGAGCCAGGGTACAGCTACAGATGCTGTTATCTATGTGTTAAGGCTGACATTTAAATTTTTTACTTTGCAATGCAGCATCGAAGGCTACACACAGATACGGCCACACATAGACATTGTGTTTCTTTTTCGTGAGAGATACAAAAAAAAAGTCTCGAACACAAGAAGGACCAAAAAAAAATGACAACACAAAAAATAAGAGGAAAAAATCAAAAGAAAGGCAGCAGCCTATGTACCGCCTCGTACGGGTTATTCTTTACGGCGCGGCGGGGGTGGGCGACAACACGCCAACGACGACGATGGCGATGGCGAGGACGACAATGGCGAGGACGACGATGCTCGGACAAGAAAGGGGTGTAATTTGGGCAAAAAAGCAAAAAACAGCAAAAAAGAGTTAAGCTGTGTTACTTCGTTCGCATAATATAGAAACCAAAGTACAAACAGAATAAAAGGGGGTGATTTTTACCTCCTCCCGTCCACCCTTTCCACCCTTCCACCCCCAAATCTACAGCCTACTATCCACCGGCTACCCCTTTTTTCCATTCTCCTCTTTAGCATCAAACAACTTTTTTCTTTCGTTCGCTTCTCTCGTTTTTGTATTTTTATCAAAACAGCCAGGGGGTGGGGGAGGAAGTTCTGCGGGGGGGGATGAGAGAAGTCCAAGCAGAATATCTATAAAATTAGGGTACTTCTTCTTCGCCCCCGAAACTTGTCCTATTTCGGCGTTTTTTTGTTCGTATTTGAGATAGAAAAACGTATCTAAAACGATTGCACACAACATTCGCTCGCTCACCCCTTTGCCAGCACCACCGCTCGTCGCTGTCGCACAAAAGTGTTGTGTTTTTTCTGCGAACGAAGACATCCCCATTTCCAGCGTTTTCAATCAGATTTTTCAGGTTTAGCATATTTCTAAAAATATAACCCTTGCTCATTCGTTCATTCGTTCGTTCGTTCGTTCGGTCGTCCTCGCTCATTGTCGCTCGTCACTTGCCATCCTCTTGTGACGGACGGTGCCCTGTGCTGTCCTAGAGCAGTAAGTGCTCAAAGATTAAAATGGAAATATCATGTAGGCTGCCATTCCCATTTTAAGCGGGCCACACAATTACCCCCGAACACAAGTAATTATCGCCGAGTGCGCAGGATGGAAACATCCAGCCCAACGACGACTGGTTCTTTATCATTTTCTTCAAAAAACAAAAAAAATTCGAGCTCAAAAGCCACTCCACCTCCGTGCCACGATGATGAAATATTAATTAGTCAAATGAAAAACATTCGAAAAACCAAACAAAAAAAAATCGCTATTTTTCCAAGCGGATGCCTGGATGTATGAGTGTTGTATTAGTCCCGAATTGGTAATGCGCTCTTTTAATTGAAATCTGAATCTCTGGATCCCGGGTCACCGTTAATGAGCGGCCGACTGGGGGACTGCATATATTATTCATGCATTTCGAAATTCAATATTCCCTTCGAACTAATGGACAGTTTCTCTGCATTATGCATGTATATTCAAATTAAGGCATAATTACCTACATTAGTGCGAAATAACGGTAATGCGGATACGTGGGCGGAGGTGACTTACGCCGGAGCCCATTTTAATCGCAACAGATGCTTACAGTGTTTCTCCAACTGAAAGGGTGAGTCCACTTCGGTCACTATTTCAATTTTCAATTGAGGCTGTCAGTGCAAAAGTGGCGTAAGCCACAAAAATCGAAATCATGCTGATCGTCACTGAGGTCCTCAAAAATTGTTCCTTTGGTAATTTTCGGGTTTTGTGAATACACCACATTTGCTAGCACATTGATAGCCTCAATTTTTCTTCGGTCACTAAAGTGAAACTTCTCTAAAGCGGACAGCTTCGGGACCACCCTGTTTGGCCGTCATGTATGAGGTATCCATTTCGAAGGGCTTCAAGTACACGAATATCTTCATGACGGGTTCATGACGAATTGTCCGTAAGGAGAAGTGTCCATTAAAGAGGGGTGTCCGTAAGAAGAAGTTTCCCTGTACATGTCCTCCATTGGGCAGATTTTCTTCGAAGATATTTAACAGGAGACTTTTGAATTAGTGAGCCTCTACCTCCTGGTCGGTGACGAGGAGGTAGAGACCCTACATTACCACCTCGTCTCGTGCAGTGCTCTAGCTAGGTTAGGGGCCTATTTTTCTAAAAAAAAACTTCAGCGAACTCAATGGCATCAGCAGGTATCGAAGGAAGCAGGCATAGAAGGAAGTCGACTTGGGTTTGACTGCTATCTGCAGCCCACCAGGTTTAGAGGGAGAATGAAAATTTTACTTCAAAATGCTTCCCCTGAAAAGTAGTGAAAATTGATTTAAGCTGTTAATGGTCATTGGCACAGATTTCTCTTTTTAGATTTGTTTAAACATAGGTATGGTTGAACATGAGGGTGCTTGAATATCGGGATGATTGGACATCGCTTAGGAATAAATGGTACGACGAATGATGACTTTCTTCCGCGGGCACATGACACCGGGTTCATCATCACTCATGTGAGACGTGGACAATTACTTAACTGGAGTCTCAGACCAAACAAAATGTCGTTGACTGGCCACATAAAAGATGGGTTCAAGACACAGCACGGGCCGAAGGTGTAGAGGGAGAGAGGGAGAGGAGGTACCTGTGCACATTGGTTTTGAATATCTGCGGATTGTATTCTGGGGGAAATATTGGGCTGGGAAGAGCATTCCAAATCCGTGTCGCGCAGCTGATGAACAAGTCTCTAAATTTACCTCTGCGTCCGAAAGTAGGCTTAAGGGTAAACCGATGAGCACTCCTGGCGAGACGGGTATTGCGGGTGAATTCATGGAGAGGAGGAATGCAGTTGGCAAGCTCACTTGAGCAGCTTTACGGTACGTCGATGTTCGAGCGAATCTAATGACTCTGCAATATTGTTGTCTCCTGCAAGTTTTATCGCTTGCTTTTGGATTCTATCTAAGGGGTGATTTTTTAGCTATTATCTTTTTGGCAACACTGGTTTAAACAGCCGACGCACGTTTCGTGTTTTGTTTCACTGTCGAACATCTTCAGTTTGGTCTATAATTTAACCATAAATCGTCTTACAGACGAACAACGCTTGCAAATTATTGAATTTTATTATCAAAATGCGTGCTCTGTTGAGAAAGTTCATCGCGCGCTTCTTTTATTTTATGGCCAGTTTAAGACGAAGCTCATTTTTGGCTCAAAGGGTACGTAAATAAGCAGAACTGTCGATTTTGGAGTGAATATCAGCCAGAAGCATTGCACGAGCTACCAATGCATCCAGAAAAAGTCACAGTTTGGTGCGGTTTATGGGCTGGTGGCATCATTGGACCGTACTTCTTCAAAGATGATGCGAATCGTAACGTAACTGTGACTGGTGAGCGCTGCCGTGAGATGATATCCAACTTTTTTTTGCCCAAAATGCAAGAGCTTGACTTGCATGGTATGTGGTTTCAACAATACGGTGCCACATGCCACACAGCACGCGCAACGATGGACTTATTGAGAGGCGAGTTCGGTGAACATTTTATTTCACGTTCGGGACCGGTCAATTGGCCGCGTAGATCGTGCGACTTAACGCCTTTAGACCATCTTTTGTGGGGCTAGGTTAAAGCTCATGTCTATACAGACAAGTCCGCTTCGATTGACGCATTGCAAGACAACATTGAAGCATTTATTCGTGAGATACCTGCCGAAATGTTGGAAAGAGTATGCCAAAATTGGACTAAGCGGATGGACCATTTGAGGCGCAGTCAAGGTCAACATTTGCATGAAATAATCTTCAAACATTAAATTCTATGGACCGTACTATCGTCTCAAATAAAGATTTCATGCATTTCTCTGAATTTTAGGTGTTTTTTTTTTTTTGAAAAACTTTTATGTAGCTTTTAAAAATCACCCTTTAGTAGGTGCAGGGTGGTCTTGGGTGCACCAGACCAGATACGAGCTTTGTACTCAAACTTGAGGCGGATATACGCCTTATAAATTAAAGCCAAATCAGAGGGAGTGAAATGTTTCTTGCATCGATTAAGGAAACCTAAACATTTCGCAGCTTTTTTGGCGACCTCAAATATGTGACTGTTCCCACTAAGTGTTGTGTTGATGCCCATACCGAGGATGGACTGTTTTCCGGTTTCATCGACACAAGCGCTATTCGTGGATAATGGCTGATTAACAAGGCTTCGCTTGAGTGACAGCAGACAGCACTGAGTTTTTAAAGCATTGAGTTCCACTCGGTTGTTCTTTCCCCAGTTAACTATGCTGTCAATGTGCTTGACATACGCTGCCGATCTAATTCGTGTCGTGAGTCTTGGAACGAATATGAAAAGCTGAGGGTGCTATCATCAATGATCAAGGGATCATTTATAAAAATGAGAAAGATTGTCGGAGACAGAGCAGAGCCTTGGGGAACACCAGCATTTATTTGGTGGATGTCAGACTTGAACCCATCCAAAATAACCAATCCTTAGAAGAGCGTCATCGATACCATAGGCAGGCTTGTCAACTTTGACTTGCCGTCGCCTGCATTGTGCAAAGATTGGTTCCACTTTTCGGCGAGATAAGCCATCAGATCACCAGTGGACCTGTTGCTGCGGAAACCGTACTGCCGGTCATTGAGAAGCTCCTGCGATTCAAGATATTTCATAAGCTGACGATTTATCAGCGTTTCCAGGGACCTAAGTGCTATGGGTCGGTACGAGGTGGGTGACTAAGATTCGCCCTTTCTAGGGACGGGCTGGACAAATGCTGTTTTCGATCCGCTCGGAAAGAGACCTAAAGAGGAGGATAGATGAAAAAGCTTCGGCAGTGGTTTTGCCAGCGCAGAAGAAGAATAGGGGGACTACCATCCGGGCCAGTGGATTTGTGCACGTCGAGATCTTTAAGTACTCGTGCAACTGTACGAGTGCGGAAGTGGATTTGTCCCATCAACGACGAGATTATGGTCGATCAGTGTTCTTGTATTTCTAGACAGAAAACTTCTCGGAAAAAAAAAACATCGAGTCGAAAATCGCCTAGGCGCTGTCAGTTTTCTGGCACTGAAAGGGGATTTCCGGTAAGTCTTGGGGTCTATCCCCAAACAGAACCATCTGGTCCTTCTGTTCTATACATCGGTCTTTGGTGGAATAAGCTTTAAGACAGACCGATTAGTGAAAGCAACGTTACTGCCGCTTCTAATCTTCAAAGAACGGTCTGTCTCTAGTACGCCTGGCTCTGATCTTGGAACACTGCTGAATCTCTGCCCTTCCCGGGGCACTCTCAAGGTCATCTACCGTCTTAAAAAAATGGTCTTCGGTAAAACACGCACTGGAGTTTCGAGGGCCTTGCGCACCGCATTTCATTTGACCTCAGTCTTCTGACGCACGGACACCAGTACTTCATTGGCGGCGCACAAAGTTGACTTTCCCCACACTCAGGACTGGCTCTGGCCAGAATCTGAGCCAGGAAAGGAATGTAGTGGAATCTTCACGGATGGACCCAGAACCGATCTGGCGCTGGCGCCTTAGTGGAGGACGACAACATTAGATGAGGTGCTTCGTTTGGTAAATTTGCATCGGTTCTCCAAGCGGAAACCTATGCGATCCTAATGGCCACGAACTATATTGTGAAGAACAGGCGGAAGGGCAAAAGTATCTGTGTCTTGTAGAGGCAGCCAAGCTGTACTCAAGGCCTTGCTCTACCCTTCAACCACTTCCGGGATAGTTCAGGAATGCAAATCCCCTCGGAATTTGATCCGAGACCTGTCGGGGTCCCGAGTCACCATGGAATCGCGGGAAATGAGATCGCCGAGGAACTTGCTAGACAAGAGTCAGAGGAGACTGGGTCTACCTTCGTCCTTGGTTAGAGCTCCCATCGATGGTTGGCGAGAGCACAATCGGAGGTGGCATGACTCTCCAGGATGCAGACAGACAAAGCGAATGCTGCCAAATGTCTGAAGCAATCCGCGGCATTCTTGTTACCTCTGGGCAAAAAAGACTGCGGACGACTGACAGGCGTACGAATTTATTACTACACCTTCGCCAATGCTTGGCCTAATTGTTCATCATTTAGGCCAAGCCCCCTCTGCGATGACTGCGGAGAGGGCGACTAAGCTGCAGAGCACTTCCTCTCAGAGGAGATATGCTCAGGACCTGAACCTGTGCTGGGTCTACCTGCGTTCTTGGTTAGAGCTTCCATCAATGGTTGGGCCTCGCCCATCTGGAGGCATGACTCTGCAGGGTGCAGCCAGAAAAAGCCCAGCCCTGTGAGACATCCGCGGCATGCTTGTTATCTCCTGACAGGAAAATCCTGCAGACGACTCACAGGCGTACGAACGGAGCACTACACCTTTGCCAATGCTTGGCCTTAGCGACGCCTGTGGAGAAGACGACGAAACTGCAGAGCACTTCCTCTGTCATTGTCCCGCCTTTGCTCGGACCAGCTGGCAGGTTTTCCGTGCTAAAGTGGTGAGAGCTGATGACGTAGGCTCCTCATCACAGAAGTGCCTTCTACAGCAGAAACTACATCAAACGTGGGTGCCTGCCTGGCAGTAAAATGGACCGGTTTTTGAGTCCAAGTGCTGCACAGTGGTGTTAAAAAAAATGTATCACCTCCCATAAGTGTACTTTATGTATCTGTCAAAGTATCGCTGACACCAACGCAAATAAAGGACTCTATGTGCCGGGGCCTTAAAAAACTGTACGTTATATCGAGCTTTCGTTATCCAGTGTATTTGATTTACAGATGTGATGACTTTCCCTGCCACACCAGCTCTGGCAACGAAGCAAACACTAGGACCGCCTCCAAAGGACATAACTTTTCCTTTCAAACGACGACGCATTCACATCTCATTACGAGAGCTCATAGTTCGGAAACAAATTGTTTTCCACACTCACCTGTCCGTACTCGTAAAATTTATTAATACCCACGCACCTCCTTGAAGACGCACTCCTCCCCACTGCGTAGCCGAGTGTGTCAGAGCGTCTACCCGCCTCCCGGATAAGAGACACATACGGAGTCATGGTTTTCATTTTCTCGGGATCAACCGAAATCCCGAATAGTGTTTTTATTATCATTAACTCGTGGAGAACAGAAGGGCAAGTGTTGTTTTGATACTCGCCGGAGTGGGCGACCGGGAGCGGACGGGTTGCGCGACCCCTTCTGCCAACCCTTCCTCGTTTGGGAATTATCTTCTAGCCCCGGGGCATAAACAGAAGGTGGACTTAAAAGATTGAGGCTCATACATGTTGATACTTTTATTACGGCCACCATAACTATCCCCATCCAATGGAGCGGGTGACATTTTGGGCCAAGGCCAGACGAGTAGGTAATTAATTGAATATTCCTATGACTCAGGATGGCGTCGTGATGGCTTTCATTTTATAGTTGGCTTAAAGGCGGCCTTTCTTGTGAGTGAGTGAAGGGGACATAACCGCGAACTCTATCCTCCGACTGCACTGAATCGTCGCTGGCATCGAGCGCCTCGGTACTTGTAAGAGGGTCTTCGAATCCGAGGTTCATGGGTCGAGATGGAGAGGGAGGGCGAGAGAGGGCGAATCTCTGGCATAGCTACCAAGTCAAAAGTGTACCCAGGAGCAGCTTGTTGTTCACACTCAGTCCCCGTCCTTGGGTCACAGACCTGCACTTTGGCTCCACCCATTCGCCATCCTGAACAGAACTTTACTCTAGTGAGGTGCGCAACTTGAGACGACGAGTTTGACACAAGGTCGGTAGTGTGCATGACAGACCAATTTGGTCCTGTCACTTTCCGGATTCGCTCGTTGTTGACCATACCGCAGGTCTTGCTGTTTCAAAAGTTATCATCAATCAGATGCCTGTTTTTGACAGTTTTGTATCTTTCATATTGTCCGTTGTAAATTCTTCGAGCTCGTCTTCTAGCGTCTTCAAGGGCGGGTCTGGTGCTGAGGTAGGGTCAGGTCCTCTTTGCTGCAGGGTTGTACATCATTTTAGGGCGCTTCAAGACTTCTCTCTTGATTGAGACAGTCTCCACGCCTACGAGTCTGTTAATCTGTTTCCTGTCTAGAGTAGGGTAGGGTAGGGAAGGGGGCTGTCAGAGAGTCCATTGTGATACCTACAGTCGGACAACTAGCACTATTTGACCACTCCAGTGACTGGACCAGATTTGAAAACCAGATAAAAGCGTATTCACTTTACTTTCACTGGGTTTCTAACCTGGGACCAGACCTGCACCATCCAGTCGTCTTGTTTCCTGTCTAACTTCACGACTGCTTTAGCTTTGTTTAGATTTAGTGCAGGCCACATCGCAGTCGTATCTATTTCCGCCCTCCTACGGCTGTTGTCATGCGTCAGTGGGCATGATTATACTGCTTTCGGTGAGGGCTGGGGTGTGGCAGTAGCAGAACGGCTTCCGGGATCTTTCCTTACCCGAAATACCTTCATATCCTGGGAAACAGCATAGGGAACGGTTACATCTGTCCTTTAGAGATAGACGCTAGGGTTTAGCCATACCAGCTTGGGGAACGGAGGCATCTGTCCTTTAGAGATAGGCGCCAGAGTTTGGAGGTGATCGATGGAGTTTCGAAAGCCCTTACGGCCACCTGATCTAGGAACTAGTGCGCTCAGATGTCGGAGTCGGAGGGCTAGCTCTTGAGTCTCGAACCGCTGTTACTTCTGCCTGGACTAAACTGCAGCGGCTCGGTGGTTCGAGTGGGACGGGGGGCCACAGAAACCCTGACGTATACACCGTCTGCTGTTTCGCTTCAAATTTCGCACTCCAAGTTAGTCGAGGTCCTTCTTCAGTTGTGTGCCCCTTCGATTCCGTGGGTGTCGACTTTTGCGTTGTCCCACTGGATCCTAGTCGAGGCTGGGGCTGTATTGCGCTTTACATGGCCTATCCATTTTAGGCGTTGAATCCGTTGACGCCGGGCTGGGCCCATGTCGCTGTACATACCGTACAGTTCAGGGGTGAATCTTCTTTTCCAAAAACTGCCATAAGATGAGGCTTATTTCTGAATGATGACCGACGAAGAGGTTCATCCCCCGTTCATCGAAGACAGATCTCTAAGCGGTCTCAATAAGAATAAGAAGTCAGTGGGAGTCGACGGGATCTCGAACTCTGCGTTAAGACACCTACCACTGGAAGCTTTTAATATATACACAATCCTGTTTGAATGCACTTTATCCAGAGCATTGTCAAACTGCGATTGTGCAACGATTCTTCGAATCCCTGCAACCTCCGGTCAGTTAGCCTTTTTCCGAAGATCAGCAAGGTATTCGAGAAGGTGATCAACAGAGCTCTGATCATCTGGACTAAGGACAAGAATATAATTCCGGATAACCAATTCGGACACCATTCATGCTGCGTCGAAACTGGTGTCGGATATCCGATGGAACAAGAGCCAGAAACAATGTACGGGTGCCTGCTTGATTGACCTAGAGAAGGCCTTTGACACCGTATGGTAAGAAGGTCGTTTTTACAAGCTGGCCATTGGCAAACCACTGCTGTACCTACTGTGCAACATTCTTACCGGTAGACGGTTCAAAAATGGTCTCCAACAGGGTGTCGTTAATTCGCCTATACTGTTCATCTAATAAGTTCTCTTCCTCACGTAATTGCCTACGCCGACGACTTGATCGCGTACAGATCAGGCAAAAAGATCTAGGACATCACTACTCTCGTGCAGGGTGACTTCGATTCATTCTTGAGAGACTGCGACGACTGGAAGTTTAACTGGAAGTCTGAAGAAGACTGGAAGAACTGAAGAAGACTGGAAGTACTCTCGTGCAGGGTGACTTCGATTCATACTTGAGAGACTGCGACGACTGGAAGATGAACTGGAAGTCTGAAGAAGACTGGAAGAACTGAAGAAGACTGGAAGTACTCTCGTACAGGGTGACTTCGATTCATTCTTGAGAGACTGCGACGACTGGGAGTTTAACTGGAAGTCTGAAGAAGACTGGAAGAACTGAAGAAGACTGGAAGTACTCTCGTGCAGGGTGACTTCAATTCATACTTGAGAGACTGCGACGACTGGAAGATGAACTGGAAGTCTGAAGAAGACTGGAAGAACTGAAGAAGACTGGAAGTACTCTCGTACAGGGTGACTTCGATTCATTCTTGAGAGACTGCGACGACTGGAAGTTGAACTGGAAGTCTGAAGAAGACTGGAAGTACTCTCGTGCAGGGTGACTTCGATTCATACTCGAGAGACTGCGACGACTGGAAGTTTTACTGGAAGTCGGAAGAAGACTGGAAGAACTGAAGAAGACTGGAAGTACTCTCGTGCAGGGTGACTTCGATTCATTCTTGAGAGACTGCGACGACTGGAAGTTTTACTGGAAGTCGGAAGAAGACTGGAAGAACTGAAGAAGACTGGAAGTACTCTCGTGCAGGGTGACTTCGATTCATACTTCAGAGACTGCGACGACTGGAAGTCGGAAGAAGACTGGAAGAACTGAAGAAGACTGGAAGAACTGAAGAAGACTGGAAGTACTCTCGTGCAGGGTGACTTCGATTCATTCTTGAGAGACTGCGACGACTGGAAGTTTAACTGGAAGTCGGAGGAAGACTGGAAGAACTGAAGAAGACTGGAAGTACTCTCGTGCAGGGTGACTTCGATTCGTTCTTGAGAGACTGCGACCACTGGAAGTTTAACTGGAAGTCTGAAGAAGACTAGAGGTACTCTCGTGCAGGGTGACTTCGATTCATACTTGAGAGAGTGCGACGACTGGAAGTTTAACTGGAAGTCGGAAGAAGACTGGAAGAACTGAAGAAGACTGGAAGTCGGAAACCATGCTGTTCAGGACGCCGTTGTGGCGGATACGAAAAAGAATTGGGGAAAGTTCTCAATTGTTGGAAGACATGGGCAACCACTGGGGATCTGGCTAGATCAGTATCAAAAAATTTAACAAACATGTAGATGCTGCTCTGGCCAGGGCCCTAGGCACTTATGCCCTTACAAAGAGACTTTTTTTTACAACAGCCAACTCGATGCGAGGGTGAAGGTGGCCCTCATGGCCCTCATCCGGCCAATACTCACCCATGGTTGGCCCGTGTGGTTCAAGATTCGGTTGTTCGAGAGGGCTTGTCTTAGGGCTTGCCTTCGCCTTTATAGAACTCCAGAGTCCCAGTACAGAAAATTCTATTCCAATGAGGTCTTAGACAACAGCGCGAACCTGATACGAGTGAACACATTCCTAGTGAAGTGGATTCGAGGTCATACGGCAAGAGCGATGAACTCGGTCAATAACCCGATCTGAAGGGCTTACTACCCCAATGCACTTTACCACGAAAGGGTACGCTACAACGGCTTTGTCTCCCCAGAAGCCTTTCTCCACTTAGACAAGAACGGACTGCATAAAAATGCGGGACAGCTCCTCTTTCATACCGCCCGTTCAACTGTGGATGGGCGACTCAACCACGACCGCTCCGTTGCACAACGAGCTGAGGAAGGCCTCCTCCGGTTCAGTGTGGCGGTATCAAGGCGGGCTGTGCGAGATGTTGCAATGCAGCATCGGAAATTCTGGTGGCTGGGGAGCAAAGGAACTCCCTCGACGAACGCTTTAGAATCTGGGTGGAAAGGGTAATGCGGATCCCCGTCTGGGAGCAGTAGTCGGTTACTGTCTTGTGCCAAATGGCTACGTCGATACACAAAAGTTTGGTACGATGCCAATCCACACGAGATCCCAGTCCCAGCCCAGCCCAATGCATTTCGGTGTGGATTTAGGACTGTCGTCGGTCGTCATCGGTCCATACTTTCTTGAGAGCGACGTGGGCCAACGGCGAGCGCTATAGGTCGTTGATTTCCAAATGAACGTGATGACGTGGACATCAACGACACGTGGTCCCAAAAGGACAGCGCTACTCGCCACACAGCTCACGCCACCTTGGCAGTTCTGCACGAGCTAGTCGCGGGGAGACTTAGATTCTAGGGGCATTCGTGGACATGGTCATGTGATGTGGGCACCACCTTTTAGACTTTTTCTCGTGGGGTGTTCTGAAGTCGCAGGTGTAGGCGATTAAGCCACAAACCACATCGGCAACACAACCCACGCCATCGGCCAAATTCATCGCGCTAAAGTCGTCGACAATTTGACATTTCGATGCAACGACGGACATTTGAAAGGCGGATAGGGATTTCAAACGAAAAAAAAAATTTCGCCGACATCTCACACACTCTGTCTTATTGAAAAATTTAAAGATTTGAAGCGCTTTACAACGAAGACCAAAAAGAGCCGACACTGGGATGATCCATGCCCTGTCCAAAGTCAGCGAATGACGGCCGGCTCTGTTGTACAGTAAATCAATTTCAAAATAGTAGTTTGCTCCACTTAAGCGTAGCGCACTAGCACTTCTGGATACGGAGGAATTCCCCAAGCCCGTGCCCCGAACATCGCACTCAAATGTGCTGCTTGACTCAGACCATCAAGAGCACTTTACGATAAAAACAGCAACGAACCATTTGCTCCCGCGATCACTCCCCCCCTCCTCAGCGGTGAATCACCTTCACCATCTACTTCGACCCGCCATCTATCCAGTAGTCAGCTCAGCATAAAACGCTTTTGCACGCCAACTCTAGAGAGTTCCCGCCATCAACCACCCTCGTCGCATCGCACACATGTGTGTGCGTACACACCGACCATTGATTTGATTTTTCATTTTACCGTAATCAGCACTTTAAATGTTACATGAGGGTGGTTAGGTAAAAAATTCATCAACGTCCTGCTTGCCACCACCACGGCGACGACGAACACTGCCAATGCCAACCACCCCACGCGCCAACCCCGTCAATCCAAATTGAATGGAGAAGAGAAATCGATCGGTCAGCAGAGAAATGCTCAACAACCATAAAACTTGCTTTTCCTACCGAGCCTCTGATCTATTTACAATAAATCTACACCAACACAAGTCCAGCCGCACACACGGTGCTCTGCCTTGCTTTGCTTATCACCATCAACCCCCAGAAAATGAATTGAAAAAAAAAAAGTTAAAAAAGAAAGCAGGCTTTGGACACAAACGCACACACACACACACACACACCCACACCCACACATGGGTCTACGAGGAGATTCAGATTTTTATTCAAACAAGGAAAAAGGGTTCGCCGCCTCTCGTCTCGTTTTTCGCTTTTCAAACTTTATTTGAAATTCCGATATAAGAATTCGGACTGTGCCCGGACAATGGGATGTGCGCGGCACGGCACGACCGGGCATGGCACAGGAGCCACGCAAAAGAAGCAGAGACGAGATAAAGCCGAAGAAGGAAGCCCTGCCAGTGGTCGTGGATGGGGCGTGCGGGAGTGGATGGTGGCAGGTGGTGACCGGCCACCACCCTTCTCTAGCTGTAGCGCATCTCCCTTGCGAAAGGGGTTGATCATCGGGCAATGGTGGATGGGTGTACTCTCGTATCCACGAGTGGACAATTGTGCTTTCTTGCCAAAAACACACACACACCCGCACCGCAGGAGTCCAGCCAGAGCACACAGAGGCACGAGACGAGCATTGCTGTGTAGCCTTGCTCATAAATTAGTAGGAAACGTTGGTATTTCATAAGTTCGGTCTTCGGACGTTTCATTCTTCTGCGGATGCCAGCCTCTACGCATATTTGGCAGGTGGTCATCGTTTCGCAGCCAAACTGTGTGCGGGGGCAGAGGGGGACTGGGGGAATATGAAAAGTTCTTAGCACACACTTATGAAGGAGTTTTATTTTTACACAAGCGACCATCTGCATATTTCATTTACATCTCCCACGCCAGGAGGCGTCCGCGGCAGCGTTCGTGGACCCGTGGTCTAAGGACCAGTCCATTTCAAAGGATTCTCTGTGTTCTTCAGTGGAACGAACGGGGGCACAATGGAACAAAAAAAAATATAAATCCTCTCAAAAAACCGCCCACCGCCCACCGTCGTCGTCGTCCCGCAAAAAAAAAAAAAAAATACAAGCAAACTTGAGTTTTTCAACTCGAATGCGAAAGGGTGCGCGCTTGTGGGTGGATGTGACGATGAGAAGGACGACGTCGACTTCGACGACGACGACGATGACGATGGTGATGCTGGCGAGGATGCTGAGGATGGTGTTGCGAGATGCGATAGGGTTGAACGAGGTTTTTTTGTTCCTTCCTTCTCAATTCTTCCTTTTGTTCCCCTGCTCGTCCCGTTTTACGTTTCTTTCGGTTTTGTGCGTTTTTTGAGGACTTTTTTGTTTTCATTTTTCAAAAGGCTACTATTAAAGTATATAAGTACTGAGCAGGACTTTGGTTTGTTATGTACAGGGTGGCGCTGCTGGTGAAATATGATACAGCTTTTGACCAGAAGAAGAGGCGACGCCGAGTGAGCGAGTGAGAGGTGCGGCGTTTCCTAAGCTTTTAAATTACATAGAAATGGCCAGTGGCCGAGGGGGTGGACGCAGGCCGCTGCGATGGGACTGAGACCAGTTGGTCTTATCTTTTCCCCTTTTTTTCTTATTCCTGGGAAAAGTGTGTGTAGCATCGGTTTTTGAACAAATAAATGGATTTACAATTGGGATGGAATTTATTTATGCTGCCAACGCCAGCAGACGCGGGCATCACAGGCAGCTTGTTCATTTGCATGGACATCCTGCTGCCGCCTGGTCGGTGGATGGTCTAGGTTTGCCCGGAATTTCCTTCTGATTGATGCCTGAATGTGAATGGATTGCGCTGTGGGAATTATGGAAAAACGCTCTCATGTGAGCTGGTCGCAACTGATCCCCTCGGCCCATGGGCATGGCTCCATCGGTTGCCCTGGGAACTGCTCGCATGCCCGAGGTCCCGGGGGAATGTTTGCCTCAGATAAACAGTTGACCAAACGGACAACATTTCATTGCTGGTGCCTCGTACATTCCTTTTTGTCTTAAACGATGACGGCTTGACATGCTACACAAGGAAATCTCGAATGACGTACGAAATTCAATGGAGAACCACGGATCTATCTGGTATTCAAAAATAAGCTTCATTAAAGTTGTTCCAGTGGCGGCCGTGGTGTTGTGGGCTGGTGCGTCGACCCCTACGCAGTTGAGCATACGCAGCCCAAGTTCGATTCCCGGTACGAGCAGAATACTTTTCGCGGCCCCACCTCTTTCGAGTCACTCACAATGCTCAATGTTCAACTGAAAAATGATAACTTTCGCTAAACAGACCCATTTTTCACTTTCTGTTGCACCAAAATATTTTATCGCGTCCACAAATTCAGTAGTGCCTTAACTCCCTTGCAGCAGTCTGTAACAACTCTTTACTGGCTCGGAAATGGAGCACAATATCACGGAACAGGCACAATGCACGGAATCCACAAGTCAAGTGTGTGTGTGGAGTTATTCAACGGGTGGCAACCGGAGTTTTAAATAAAATGATGCGCGATGGCATTCGATGGCAAGACAACAGTCATAGCATTGCAGCTGTGTTTTTCAACCAAGGCGGCTTTCCTCAAGTATGTGGGATGGATGTGTCGATGGAACTATGGTAGAAATAGATGCGCCAACATTACGTCAATCGCCATGGTTTAGTGTAGTGATGGTTTGAGGTCCCGATCGATGTTTCTATGCGGTAAACGCTAACTGGCCCCTGGCCAGTGTTCATGATTCTAGGGTGCTTCGAAACTTTAGAATTCTTGAGAACTTTGAAACCCGATATCGACCATTTCCTGGTGCAGTTATTTTCGGAGATTGTGCATTCCCATTGTGGATTGACTTATACCACCTTTAGGGACAAATCCTGAGCAAATGTAGAAAATAGTTTCGGTAAAAAAAATTGTATTTGGTATATACTTAATATTTTTTCAAAATTCGAACGTTTATTTAAGAAAACAATGTACAGTAGTATTATTCAAAGTATTGCCCATTTGAAGCTCTGACTTTTTCTCATCTTTCTGGCAATTTGTGGATCGCATCCCAAAAGCACTGAGCCAAGAATGAATCAAGCCAATTTTTGATATTCTGCTCTGATGTGAACCGTATTTCAGTGAGGGCGTTCTGCCTCGACCGGAACAAAAGGTAGTCAGAAGGGGCAAGGTCTGGGCTATAAGGCGGGTGGGGTGAAACTTCCCATTCCCTGTTTTTCAAATAGTTCTTAACCGGAAGAGCAACGTGGGGTCGTTGTCATGATGGAAAATTTGTCTGGTGTCTGGTCGCATATTCCAGGCGTTTTTCGGCTACTCCTCTCTTCAAACGGACTAGTTGTGTTCGGTAGCGTTGCCCATCGATGGTTTCACCCGGTTTTAGCAGCTCATAATACAGCACACCCTTCTGATCCCACCAAATACAGAGCATTACCACGGCTTTGCCGTTGATTTGGCTGGTTGGCCGGGTTTCACATGTGATTTTTTGCTCTTGGGGTCTTCGTAATGGATCCATTTGTCATCACCAGTAATAATCCGATGCAAAAATTACTTCCTTTTGTGACGTTCCAGCAGCATTTTGGACACAGCAAAAACGGTTTTCGACGTCTCTCGGCTTGAGTTCATGAGGAACCCAATTTCCTTGTTTTTGGATATATCCAGCTGCTTTTAAACGCTGCTTGAGTGACACCCAAAGATTCTGCGGGCTCTTCTTGTGTGTTTGACAACAATCTTCATGGAGTAATGCCTCCAGTTCTTCATCTTCTAACATTTTTGGCTGCCCAGGACGTTCATCGTCTTCCAAGCCGAAATCACCACTTTTGGCACGTACGCTCAGCTAGCGCATGTTCACCATAAACTTCCACCAAAATACGATGACTTTCGGCAGCAGTTTTCTTCATATTAAAGTAATGAAGAAGAACTCCGCGCAAAAACACTTTTTCAGGCACAAGTTCGACATATTTGAGTGTTTACGCTTCAAATGAATGACATATACTGAAATGACATACAATGACAGTAGCTTTCCAACGCATGTTCCAATGGAATAATACAAGTTACGCCATCTCTTAGCAAACCGCTAAGCTATAGACCGAGTATTTCAGGAATACCTAAAAAAAATGTTCTTGCTTGAATTACTTGCGTCTAAAACTGAGGTTTTTCATAGCCAATCCTTTCATAGCGACGACAATATTGCAAAGTTGCTTTTTTGTTTTTGAGAAACAGTTAAGCACCTTTCATCAAGTTCCCACTACCGCCCTACCCGCAAACATTCGCCGCAGCTTTCTGCAGCTCACCACGAGTAGCGAAGGTCAGAGCCAAAGCAGATATGTGATAATTTGCAAAAATGATAATTGATTGAAATCTAACACACTGTCGTAAATCGCTTATCACTTACACTTAGCAAACAGATACTAATTTGATTATTTGCTTAGTGATTAGTGATAAGCGGTTGGTGCAATAGGGCCCAGGTCCGTCTCGGACTGTCGCATTCCTTGCTGAAGAGATAGCTTGCTGCAATCCAGAAGATTCTACGTTCAAATTGCAGGCAGCACCAAGGCGAGAGTGGTACATGGATGGCTTTTCAACTCCCACACGGCAGATCAACCACATCCAGCCGATACAGTGAACTGCTGTCTATTTGCAGATGACTCGCTGACTTATGCCAGCTCGATGTCAGCCCAGATACGAGTGCGAAGGGTCGAAATCCAAATAGCGAACAAATTTGACTACTATACGAAATGTGGCATTCGTATGAATGCTGGGAAATCGGGACTTAAGTGTTTAAGGCGACCATCCCGAGGTGGATGCAGATCAGCGGCCAAATGTCGGAGCATAAAGAAGAGTGCTCCCTAACGGTACAGAAATGTCAACAAACGAAAAGGTCAAGTATCTTGGCGTTAACTTCACGGAGAGGTTGAAGTTCAACAGTCATTCGAATCTGACCCTTAAGAAGGCCAACCTAGGCTTCCATCGCATCTATCCAGAGGACAAAACTGCTGCTATAACAGCAGCTTATACGGCCGATCTTAACAACGGCTTCTCAGTATGACACACCTAAGACCAGCATGATGAAGCCCGAAATTTTCGAAAGAAAAATACTGCGAATATGTACCGGACTCACCTTCGACAGGGACCGTCAAAGGCACCACGGTCAAGCACGCATCATCCCCCTGCGTCATCCCCGTGCAAAGTACATGGTGACACTGTTCAGAAAGCAGCTACTAAACACCAACAACCATCCTAACGAGGAAATCAGGAACTTGGGAAACACAATTCCCGGCAACACTACCTCAAAGCGTTAAATCTGCTAAATGAGCAGAACTTTCCAACGACGTCGAACAACGAGCTGCATGGATTCTACCAGAGCAGCGATAGCAATGACCATCGAGGCTAAGTCGGCTACCACATCACCACCCCATAGATACTCGGACTTGAACAACCCGAGGTAAGCACCTGCCATTGTAGGACATACAAAATAAACGTTAAATTAAACAATGTACATTAGTTGGGCCCCTATTGCTGAGCCAACACCCTAACCTTTAGTTTGTAAGTCTAGTTGTAAACTCAATTGTAAAAAATAATTCTGTTCAAATAATCGCTTTAAAATCGCTGTAGGTCCCACTACAGGCGAGATTGCAATAATCGCACCTCGGTAGGACCTCATTGGTTACGATATCGCCTCTTTGCTTATTTTTTGACTGTTTATAGAAATCACGCATTATGCATCAACAATAAATGAAAACACAATCTGTCAGAGATCTGCAAGTTAACTGACATAATGGTTTAGAAATGTGCTAGTTGTGTTGGCATGGCTACACGAAGACTGTCATAATTTGTTATAATCCATGCAATTCCATAGAATTTGAGGTAATTGAGGCAATTTCGAAAACGGGTTTCTTTTGTGGGAAATTGGTAAATTTCGATCATAATTTCGTGGGGAATTGCCGAAATTACCCAATTTCGTCTTGTGGGAACATACTAGGTCTGCTCCTGCACCAAATGGGGAATCTGTCATTTTTAAGAAGTGGGGGTACAAATCTCTGAGAGAGAGGCATAATCTCAAGATAGTGCGGGAACGGAGTTATACCAATTGTGTGAATTATGCCATTTGTGAAATGTCTCAAATGCATTTCTTTGAACTAAATTTCACTTGTGAGTATCAATTGATTTGACAGAAGAATAACAAACTACCCAGAGACATTTCTTGTGTTAAAATGGACAGGGTGGGGGAATTCTGTGCGCTCTCGAGAGGGCGCTCCTTTGACATGAAACCCATATTTTTGGCATACGGGGACAGACTTTCGGAGATTTTTTTTTGTTTTTGATTTTCTTTTTTCTTTGTTTCTGTTTATTTTGGGCACGGGAACACACCTACTATAAATTGAACATATTGTGTCAATTTCAGAAAAAACTAATTCCCTTGAAAATCGCATCACATATTCATTTGTGTAGGATGCGACAATAAGCGGGCAAGATTGTACGTGAACTGTTTGTTCTGTCACATTTTTTTTTTTGCGATTTTTAGCGGGTTGTGGCATTTCAGACGATGTGCCATTGACCCAGTTTAAATTGTACAAAAACGACAACTGCCTTGACGATAGTTGTGACATTAAACGGTTTGTGCTATTATCCGGGTTTCGATTGTATCAAAATAGGCCTGTCCATGTGGTACGAGGCGGATGATGTCGGGTGTTGTGTCTAGGTCTGTGAAGACCCCAGTGCGACGTTGTGTGCGAGGGTTATTGATAAAAAAATAATCACTACTGGCTAATCGCATGAGAGTGCTAGGGTGCGGGGTCTAGATTATTTTTCTACGTTAAAAAATACTTGTTACATGAGAGCAAGCAACAACAACACGGCATGAAAAGAGACAACGATTTGCTAGTGAAAGGACTTCGCCTACCTTGGGGAAAACGTGGAGTGCACAAACGACATCCTCGTGGGAGAGCAAGCAACAATGACACGGCACGAAGAGGCACAACGATTTGCGAGCAAAGGGACTTCGCCTACCTTGGGGAAAATGTGGACTGCACAAACGACATCCTAGTGGAGGTCCGACATAGAATCGCCCTTGCCAACACCATCATATTCGGTTTTTCTGAACAAGTGGGCCCAACTTCTGACTCGAAGGACCAATATCGTGCTCCACAAAATACTTATTTTGCTCCTCCTGTTCCACGGGCTGGCTGGACGATAAGCAAAACAGCAGAACTGATTTGCTTGAAAAAATCAGCTGAAATTCCCTCTATGACCGCGAACTCGACGCGACTTCCTACCAAGATGTGGATGTAGCCCGGAAGCCAAAAATTCGTCGACTACACTGGCTGTCACCATTGCACCAGCTAAGAGGGTCTTCGAATTCGGGGATTCTGGTTCGAGAAGGAGAGGAAGTAAAGAAAGACCAATTCCACTACGGGCACAAGACAACTTGGTATTGATGATTGACATCAGCGTGCCCAGGACCGAAGGCAGCTATCGCTCGGACTCAGACCCTTCCTCCAAGTGTTGTTGACCCGATAAGTAAGTACGTTATAGGGTCTCTCCTTGCATCAAGCTGGCCTGGGAACGCTGTGAGACAGGTAAGCTGGCAAAATGGGGGACAATGACAGACATGGCATCCCTCTGCCGCGTAGCTCTCTCCTAGGATGTTCGCGTTCAGACCCTTTATCGGTCGCAGGTCTGATAAGTAAGTGTGTTAATAAGTAATCTGCTGCCTTGTCCCACTGACTCGGAATCAGAAAGATGTTCATGCGGCCAACATGGCAGAGCCAGGATGTAAGCCGAGATCCTTCGAGAGATGTGATAATTTTCTCTGTCCTCACGTCCCACATCGGTGGACACGAGGTAAACTTGCCCAAAAGCATCCTAAAGCGAATCTAATGGCGCCCAACCAATAACCACCACACACAACTGTGCCAGGATGTCCGATAGTGTCATTATTCATCATTGAATCTGTATGCTAATTCGGGCAGGCTGTACCCATTCGTCCCACTCGCTGGCCCCCGACTCAATGTAATGTTCTTGTAATTGAATAATGCGATGTAAATGAGAGAAAAAACGCACACAGTTCGGTGTATTTGCTGGGGTTTTTTTGCTGTTTTTCACCATTTCCCGTCTCAAAAGTCTGTTAGTATTTTTTTACATAAACAAAACGCGTACCACTATACACATAGGCAGTCATTGTGCGGCCAGGGTATATACTTTTAATTTATTTACTTGCACAATAGCAAATCACAACCCCCTTTAATTATAAAAAAATCGAAAGGGTTACTGTATAAGAACATTAAAACCCATCAACGGTACGCAAAAAAAAGAACGGCAAGAAAAATGTATACAGAAACGAAAAACGACGAGAAGAGACTCAAAAAAAAAAAAAACAAAAAAACAAGAAAAGAAAAAAAAA
This sequence comes from Eristalis tenax, assembly GCA_905231855.2. Classification (NCBI taxonomy): domain Eukaryota; kingdom Metazoa; phylum Arthropoda; class Insecta; order Diptera; family Syrphidae; genus Eristalis; species Eristalis tenax. The sequence goes on along the minus strand of HG993128.1, from coordinate 41,372,851 downwards.
AAGAAAACGTCCAAAGGGGTGAGTTGGGGGTGGGAGGGGGTAAATGAGTGAAAGTAAAATAAGGGAAAGGGGAGGAAAATTCTTTCTTCTTCTCATCCAATAAAAAAATAATCGAAAAAAGTCCATTAAAAGAAAATGTTTGTAAGAATAAATTGGAGTTTTTCTCCATTTTTTTTTTTTGTTGTTCGCTTCGTTCACCCCTTTCGTTCGTTAATTCCCTTTTTCTAATAAGAGAGGAATTTTTTTAATTTACATTAAGATAAAAGAAGTGAAGTGCATTTGAATTTCTTAAATTAAGGGAAATTGATTTCTTTCTGTGTGGACTCTGGCCGGGATGGGTGGTGTGGATGGGATCCATAAAACATGACATTCTCTATTCCGGAGGCTGGCGGTCCGGCCCAGGGTCCTACTTTCCAGTTTTCAGGCGAATAAGTTTAATTGATGAATGATGCGAAAAGCGAAGATGTCCAGCGGTGTTGATTAATGTTTGCATCGGCAGCCTCGGCAGTTGGAGTTGAACGGCTCAGTGAGTCGAACACACCAGTCACTGCGACAACGATCGATGATGGTTGGGAAATTGAAAGCCTAGCGCTGTTGTCCATCAGTACCTTTGATGGGCCTCCCACTCGATCGGCCCATCAGATGCTGAGGATGCCTTCGCAGGGAAGTTGTAGTCGATGGTCGGTGTGTACTAGCTCTACATGTGGCGTAAGTTTGATTAAGTTGTTCAATGTTTTTAGATTGAGGGCTGCAATCCCAATTGTATCCTAAGCGCATACTTGAAGTATAGCTGCCTTCGATAACTGTCGGTCCTGAACACGCAGCTTCCTATCAAACAGGCCAAGCTGTCTTGCTACCGTGGTGACTAGGTCTTTATACCCGAGAGCCGGCCTTCCTCCCCTTCCCGAACCAGGAGGCCCGAATTCGAAGACCCACTTAGCTGGAGCGTTGTTGTCCATGTGTTCGAGCCGAGCCAGTGCAGTCGAGGCACGAGCAATTCAACTAGAGGCAGTGAGCAGTCAATACACGGTAGAATTCCTGGCAGCAATGGTTCACCGCCACAACCTTTGTCGGTGCAGAGAGAGAGAGAGAGGGAGAGAGGGAGAGAGAAAGAGAGGGTGAGGGAGAGAGAAAGAGAGAGTGAGGGAGAGAGAAAGAGAGAGTGAGAACTTAGCAGCATCACAGGAGATTTCAGAGATCGCCCTTCAATCGAGCAGATAAGAGCGATGGGCATACTAAATACATGCTAGGTGGGCCACACGCTGCCAGCGTTAAATCCGCATAAACCGCACTTGCGCAGAGTAATGAGCGAGAAAAGATTTACCTTCGGACGCTGTGCATCATGCTAGTTTTCATTGATGAATGTCTCAATCCACGGCCTCTCAACGCATTGTCCGAAGGTCCAAGCGATATAATTACATTTACGCCAGGACACTTCTTAATCGGGGAACAGACTGTGCAACCGCTTAAAGCCAAAATTCCGCAAAAAATACTCAAATTATTCAACAGTATCCATCAAACGCAGCAGCATTTTTGGAGAAAATGAAGCGAGGAGTGCATGCAGACGTTGCAGCAGCGTCGGGATGGTACATTCCGCACATCATAATCAGCGCCTCCACAGTACGGCCGCTGAGCTGAGTTACAGTCCATCGGACTGGTTCGAAGCGCGTACGGCAAAACGAAGCAGGGCAGTTCAAAAATTGTACATTCTTCCCAAGGAAGAAATTCCGGCTCTAATTGGGGATTAAGCTGCAATTAGGGGGTAACTCGGACATTCTTCGTCACCCTCCTCGTAGCGACCTTTATCAGTAACGTCTCTCCCTTTTAATGTCATCACAACTCTAATGATGGAACAGCTGCTTATGAAACATATTGAATTACGGAAGCTTCTTAATGACCGACAGTACGTCTACTTCTGCAACTGGCTCTGCTGCAATTTTATGGCATGTCTCACCGAAAAGCGGAGGCATTTAGTTCACTCCTGCGTGGATGGAGTGGACTTTGGACGCAAGAGACCTTAAAAGAACGTGAAAGCGTGGCGATTTGGACTTTTCTAATTTATGTTAATATTTTATTAAAGGTTTATATATAAACACATTTAAGCGGCAAACGTGAAACGCATTTGTATGCCATTAGTAGACTTGCCGTTGCCGAATGGATGTGTTGGAGTGCCTCTACGATTTTTGGCTACTTGACGGGAGAGTTCATTGGTGAATAATGCAAATATCCCGATTTGCAGGGAACAGGCTTCTTGTTATGCCACTTTAGTCGCAATTTGACCCCTTTTTGACGCCGAGAGACGGTGAAAATACTGCCGCAGACTATTTTATATGAAACATATTTTTTCCGCGAAACACGTCGTTAAGTTTCCCATCAGCAGCTAAAAGACTGCAACGCGCCTAAAACCTTAAAATGAGTAGCGAATTTGGACTTTCGGCTTTTTTTTTTGTTCCGAGACACTCTGTTTAGCAACTTTCTCTTTTTTTCTTCAACGGCAACACTGAGAGGGAATGTAAAATCTACAAAAAGTGAAGCATTTTTGGGAAAGAAGAAGCATCGAAGAATAGTCTATGAAAACGAAGTAAAAAGCTTCGGTTGGAGTATAAACGGCAACGCCGCCCCTGTGTTCCTGACGTCCATGTGAACACGAATTAACAGATCTGACATCCTCAACTGTCATACGCACGTTTTCAATTCACAATAATACGTGTCTCAGTCGATTGAGTCACAAAATAGACTTCAGTCGATCGATTTGTCGACCATCGATTCAATCGAAGGGGATCAGGATTCTGATGTTTAATTGTAAAATGTGTTTCACAGGACTTTTGTTTATTATTCTTACTGGCCTGTGACCGTGACTCCCTATGTGGTCGGGACCCACAGTTTGAAAAGCAGGGAGATAGACTACTTCTGAAGAGGTGTTCTTCTACGCTGGCAAAACCTCTGCCGAAGCTTTTTCATCTATCCTCCTCTTTAGGTCTCTTTCCGAGCGGATGGAAAACAGCATTTGTCCAGCCCGTCCCTCGAAGAAGTCCGAATCTTCGTCACCCACCTCGTACCGACCCATAGCACTTAGGTCCCTTCTCTCTAAGGTCAGGGAAACGCTGATAAATCGTCAGCTTATGAAATATCTTCAATCGCAGGAGCTTCTCAATGACCGGCAGTACGGTTTCCGCAGCAACAGGTCCACTGGTGATCTGATGGCTTATCTCGCCGAAAAGTGGAACCAATCTTTGCACAATGCAGGCGACGGCAAGTCAAAGTTGACATGCCTGCCTATGGTATCGATGACGCTCTTCTACGGATTGGTTATTTTGGATGGGTTCAAGTCTGACATCCACCAAATAAATGCTGGTGTTCCCCAAGGCTCTGCTCTGTCTCCGACAATCTTTCTCATTTTTATAAATGATCCCTTGATCATTGATGATAGCACCCTCAGCTTTTCATATTCGTTCCAAGACTCACGACACGAATTAGATCGGCAGCGTATGTCAAGCACATTGACAGCATAATTAACTGGGGAAAGAACAACCGAGTGGAATTCAATGCTTTAAAAACTCAGTGCTGTCTGCTGTCACTCAAGCGAAGCCTTGTTAATCAGTCATTACCCACGAATGGCGCTTGTGTCGATGAAACCGGAAAACAGTCCATCCTCGGTATGGGCATCAACACAACACATAGTTGCATTTTTTTATCGCATATTTGAGGTCGCCAAAAATGCTGCGAAATGTTTAGGTTTCCTTAATCGATGCAAGAAACATTTCACACCCTCTGATTTGGCTTTAATTTATAAGGCGTATATCCGCCTCAAGTTTGAGTACAAAGCTCGTATCTGGTCTGGTGCACCCAAGACCACCCTGCATCTACTAAAGAATGATTTTTTAAAAGCTACAGGACAGTTTTTCAAAAAAAAAAAACACATAAAATTCAGAGAAATGCATGAAATCTTTATTTGAGACGATAGTACGGTCCATGTTAATGTTTGATGATTATTTCATGCAAATGTTGACCTTGACTGCGCCTCAAATGGTCCATCCGCTTAGTCCAATTTTGGCATACTCTTTCCAACATTTCGGCCGGTATCTCACGAATAAGTGCTTCAATGTTGTCTTCCAATGCGTCAATTGAAGCGGGCTTGTCTGTATAGACATGAGCTTTAACATAGCCGCACAAAAAATAGTCTAAAGGCGTTAAATCGCACGATCTATTACCGGTCCCGAACGTGAAATAAAATGTTCACCGAACTCGCCTCTCAATAAGTCCATTGTTGCGCGTGCTGTGTGGCATGTGGCACCGTCTTGTTGAAACCACAAGCTCTTGCATTTTGGGCAAAAAAAGTTGGATATCATCTCACTGTAGCGCTCACCATTCACAGTTACGTTACGATTCGCATCATCTTTGAAGAAGTACGGTCCAATGATGCCACCAGCCCATTAACCGCACCGCAAAGCATCGGTAGCTCTTGCAATGCTTCTGGCTGATACTCACTCCAAGATCGACAATTCTGCTTTTTTACGTACCCATTGAGCCAAAAATGAGCTTCGTCTTAAACTGGCCATAAAATTGAAGAAGCGCGCGATGAACTTTCTGAACAGGGCACGCATTTTGAAAATAAAATTCAATAATTTGCAAGCGTTGTTCGTTTGTAAGACGATTCATGGTTGAATTATAGACCAAACTGAAGATGTTTGACAGTGAAACAAAACACGAAACGTGCGTCAGCTGTTTAAACCAGTGTTGCCAAAAAGATAATAGCTAAAAAATCACCCTTTAGATAGAATCCAAAAGCAAGCGATAAAACTAGTAGGAGACAACAATATTGCAGAGTCATTAGATTCGCTCGAACATCGACGTACCGTAAAGCTGCTCAAGTGAGCTTGCCAACTGCATTCCTCCTCTCCATGAATTCACCCACAATACCCGTCTCGCCAGGAGTGCTCATCGGTTTACCCTTAAGCCTACTTTCGGACGCAGAGTTAAATTTAGAGACTTGTTCATCAGCCGCGCGACGCCGATTTGGAATGCTCTTCCCAGCCCAATATTTCCCCCAGAATACAATCCGCAGATATTCAAAACCAATGTGCACAGGTACCTCCTCTCTCCCTCTACACCTTCGGCCCGCGCTGTGTCCGGACTAAGGAAACACCCTCACCCAGGAGGTCCAGGACCTGCTTGCAGTCGCTTAGCTGAAGCGAACAATTCAAACAAACGAACATGTGTCGCAATCACCTGAAAAAGACCCCATTAACCAGGAGAACTTCTCGAAGAACAAATCGGTCTCGATGTTTTTGATGGATTTTATTAAATATTAAGACACATGGAAAACGTAAAACTAGTACTCATACATTTTAACTTCTTCAATCTTCTCAGTTCAGTAAGACCGGGGCAGATGGCTCTGGCTGCTTCTTCGAATCAGCATCGTTTGTCTCCGTCTTCAGGTTGTCCTGCTGGTCGGTAGTCTGGCGCCGAACGCGAAGTGGTGCGTCTTCCTCAACCTTCTCGGCCTTGAACGTGGGCTTGGCAACCTCCGGTTGGCTTTCAGGAATCGGTTTTTCCAGGTTGTCAGCGATGGCACGCCTGCGGCGAACAGTTTTTCCCTCGTCAGCGGTCTCCGGTTGCTTGGCGGGTGCCACTGGTTTTAGTCCTTGTCCTCCTTCCGGCTGCTTTCCAAGCAATTGAAATTGCAGCACATCACTTCCAGGGAGCGATAATGACAGCTGAGCGGTGACAATGCACAAGAACAAAGTCGCAACTGTGACTACAACAAGATTGGATGCCATGGCGTTTGTGGTTGGAGTTCTGATTGTGGTATGTCCGTCGAATGTGAAGAACTGATACCGTTCCTTGGTGCCGGCGGGCTTTTATACGAAGACCACCGCTCGCCTGGGACATGTTTCAGGCACGTAATCTCGTCGAGGTGACATGTTTTTGCATGGTCTGGGATTCCATAGATCTCGCCAGTCATGGGAAGATAGAACTATAAAATTAGCACACGTAGAGATCATAGTCCAGAGGCGGCGATTCTGAGTTGCTTTTCACTTTGGCACGGCGTTTATTGTGATTTCGTGGTTCTCCCGCATCGCCATCACCCAAATCTTGCGGACACCGCGTGAATTAATAAATAGTGCGACGCTAAGTGCTGATCACTTAGTAAATTCTTAGAAGTTCGTTCGATTGACTTAATTCATTGCGTTTATTTGCATTTATTACGCATTTAGATGGATTCTTTCAATGAAGTCCAGGCCAACGGATCGACTGAACTTATTTATTCTGCGCTGAGTTCGCGATTGGAAATAGAAAGAGGGTCCACGGAGAAAGGATCCACTGTTCCAGATCATGTCGTGGTTAGCATATGTCTGCATTGGCGCCATGGTTGATGGGTTAAGTGGGTTCATTCTAAGCACACTCGGCTAGGGGCTAGTAGCGCATTGGGGCGTTCCTAGTGCTGCGAAGGGTTTTCGTTGACAAGTACCAAAGTGATGGGTGCAGGGCCACGGGCTCATTAGACAAAAGACGCGGAGGGACGCAAATGCTCGGCTTTCGTCATTGACCAGGAAGCGCTGGAGTGCCTAACACTCTCCCTCATGTTATGTAGTTAAACTGTTGCAGAGTGAAGAGACTATAATGCATCTACGTAAGAAGTGCACATCCGTTGAACTACCACAGAGTGTGTTAAAGTTTGGCTGCGGGGTTTTTGGTCGGTCAATGGCCCCTAACAATCCGGGGATGGCTTTCTTGGATCGATTAGCAAAAATCTCACCAATCTAGCGGCATTGGCTCCACAGAAGAATGAAGGCTTCAGATGGGATGAAGTACACGTTGCTGTTTGGGGAAAAACGTGCTGTTTATGCACTTTGCCTGTGGCAATGAACACGACGTAACTAAGAACCACGTATGGCCACCCAGCTATTTATTTATTTATTTACAAAACTAACTTATAATTATTCGAATTAGAAATTAGCTGTTAAGCCAGAGCCAGAGCCACACAGCTGCACATTTGTATGCTTTTGGAGAGCAAATTAAAAAAAAAATCAAGTTGTTAGTGGAGTCCTATTGAAGCAGGTGGAGAAGTTTAAGTATCTCGGGGTCTTCTTCACGAGTGATGGAAGGTGTAATGCTGAGCTTTCCTGTAGGATTGGTTAATTTGGAAACAGCTTGGAAGATCTCAAAATCAGGAAGGCCGAGCTTGGTGTCAAAGCCAAGTTAGCGGTTTTCAACTCAGTATTTGTTTCAACACTCACCTATGTTCATGGAATTTGGGCAATGACCGAAAGAATAAGATCCGAGATGAGATTTCTTCGTGCTGTTGTGGGAGTTCCTCGCTGGGATAGGGTGAGAAACACGGCACTGAGCGAGGCCCTCAACATTGAGGTCCCCTTGAGCTTCTTCGAACGGAGAGGGCTATGCTTCGGTGGTTTGGTCACGTGGCACGAATGTCCCCTTCATCACGCCTTCCGAGGTGGTTGGACCAAGTCCAAAACTCGCCTGGTTATGCTTGGGCATAACTCCTGATGAGTTTGAGTCGATGGCGGAGGAGCGAGTTGCCTTGAGGTCTCTCGTGTGTGGTTAACCCCCTCGACCCCTTTAGTGGAGCATTCTTTGCATTCATGAAGAGATGGTGGCTGCTTACCAGGGTTCCGCACCTTCATTACCAACTGTGCAAAAGTGGCCAGGGAGTTCAAGAGGAGGCAGAGAGTGCATTGAAGACGAACCCCTGCTCCGTAGAAAGCATCAAAGAAGTCGAAAAACTTGTTCTTGAGGATGCCCGAATAAAGGTGAAAATGAGGGCAGAGATCACCAAGCTTTCAATTGGTACCATTCACACCATTCTTCATGACCACCTTAACCTTCCAAAGGTCAGCGCAAGGTGGGTGCCACGAATGCTCACAGAAAAAAGTGAGAATCGCATGCTGTAGAGAGCTTTTGGAGATGTGTAGTGAGAACGCGGACGGTTTTATGGATCGAATTGTTACTAGTGACGAAACATGGGTCCACCACTATGACCCTGAAAGCAAACAAGAGTCCATGCAGTGGCATAAAAAAGGAACAGACCCCCGAAGAAGTTCAAAGTCACTCCGTCTGCCGGGAAGCTCATGGCCACAGTTTTTCGAGACTCAAAGGGAATCTTGCTCATTGAGTACGAAAAAAAAGGTGAAACCATCAACGCCACATCCTATGCTTCCACTTTGCATAATTTGCGGGGTAAACTCGCAGCAGGTGCGTTGCTTCTTCATGACAACGCTCCTGTTCACACGGCGCGAGTCTCCAAGGCTGCTGCGCGAGATTGTGGTTTCGAGGAAATCCAACACCCACCCTATAGTCCAGACCTTGCCCCTACTGATTATTTCCTGTTTCCGGATTTGAAAAAAATGTCTTCGTGGAAAAAGATTTTCGGATGATGAAGAACTCAAGTCGGCAATAAATGGGTATTTTGCAGAGAAAGAGGAAATTTATTTTTTTTAGGGTTTAAAAAAGATGTTAGGGTTATCTCAAGATGTAACAAATTATATTGAAAAATGAAAACAATTTAAATTGAATTCGCATTTTCCTTCATATCGATACCGAGAATATATTGAACTCCCCTCGTAGTTCATCATCATATTTTGTTTGCCTTAAGAACACAACAAATTGCATTTAAGACATTCTTTGTTCTTGCGGTTTTTGTTGAGAACGAGTATGCCTTTATGCCGTATTCACACTTTTGCGTCCTTCGATTGATCAGCCTCTTAACAGCAAATTTGAGAAAATTTCATGTGCTCCCATCACAACAAATTTTGTTAATTATACTATTGATCACAAAAAGTCCAAAAGATCGACAATAAATATATTTTCAATGCAACCCAGACGTCTAGGAGGAATTTAGGACAGGCTATGCAAAATGCTAGATACGGCACAACTTGCTTACTTGATCATTGCAATAGCTTCCATACTGTCGTGTGGTGCTAGGCAACATCGCCTCATACCGGATTTGTACCAGAATGATAGAAATGCCCAACTTCTACCTCTCCTGCCCCCAATGACCAATCAGAGAACGGCTTTCACGTTATTTCGTGAACAACTGTCAAAAATTCATGAATAACTGTCAAAATGTCTCCGAAATTCGTCAATGGACTAGGGGTCAATCAGCTGTGAAGTTGGGCATCTCTACAATACTTCATTTCTGATTAGTACGTAGTAGGTAACACTTCTGCCAGTCAGACCCTTGAAGGAAATTATAGGTGGCCAGCTTGTGGCGGCCGAGGCGTTGTGGGTTGGCGCGTCGACTCCTGCACTGGTTTCGATTCCCCTTCCGACCACAATTAATTCCACAGCAACACAGTCACCGACAATGAGCAAAGAGTATTCCTGTCCAGAGAAGGCTTCTCAAATTCCATCAGGTAGGCGACCGCTGGGCAGACCCAGCACGAGATGGTTGGACCCAGTCCAGTCCAGTCCACTCGCCTCCTTACACTTGGGCATAACTCCTGATGAGCTAGAGTCGATGGCGAAATATCGAGTTGCCTGGACATCCCTCGTGCGTGGTTTACCACCGTAACCCCTTTAGTGGAGCACGCTGGTCAGAGGACGATGACGCATGAAGGTCCAGCCAGACTTATTTCTTTGATAGAAAGGTTTAAACGCTTCCACTTCGCATGACAGAAGCAGAACAAAACGTGTTCTTTCATTTATCGTAAGAACATCACAAAACGAGCTCCAGACTGAATGACAATCGCACAGAACCAATTCCATCCGTCGGGATGCATTCCACTTGTAGGCTGCATTTGCTGTCTCTCTCCCACTCACCAGGGCTTACGAGTTGTCGTTGTGTTGCGCAAAGCACACAACCGATTCTATGGGCTTTGGCGTTTAGTCTCTCCAATCGCCGGCAGTCGAAATGATGAACTACGAACATGATACATCATAAAAATATTAATCTTTCTCCACTCAAAGGTATGTGCTCCCTCCAGCCTTGACAACGGTTATAAATTCGAAATCAAGTGAAGGTCATAATGACGTGTTAAGCGACCATTTTTATTGGTCACCCCATGGACACTCATGGAAATGGTATCACAAAATGACCGGTCTCCTGCGAATGGGATGACCTCTGCGTTTAACGGCACACGAAGGGTAAAGGTTACTGCCATTTTAGTAATTTTTGTTTTGCATTTTTTTTTTTCATGAGGTCACCTAAATCCTCCAATGGTCAAACAGGGTCAACAAGGCCTTCATTGCAATGTTCGCATGTGTTAAGCAACAAACAATTAAAACTGTAACAGACAAGACAAGCGAGAAGGATCATCGAAACAAGTTTGTCCACTGACCTCCCCTCTCCAGCCTGACCCTGCTCAAAGAAGCGATTGAAACCTTTTTGCTTCGAACTCGCGCAACCACTGCTCTCGGTCTCTCTCGAGTTGTGGGCCAAACGCCGAGAATAGGGTGGGAAATCACACCCTTCTGAGGAAACGGAGCAATAGGACACAAAGACGAACACAAACAAAACGAAGGACGCACAAGACGATATTTTTGTAAGCAGTAAACTATCCCAAAGGGATTACGTCTTCAATTTAGCATTATGAGCATTTGAGCACATTTCCCTTGACCCCGCAGCGCCGCGCCCTTCGCGAGACGTTCAATTGGGGTTAAAGTTAACTGTGGACGGACACATCAATCATGTCCTTGCATACTGGACATTGCATTCGAGATTTGCTATGGATTTCCAGTTTCGGTTGATTTTTTGTGTGAAATCGAATGGCATGCGGCAAACGGCCGTATAACGTTCGCTTTGAGGTCATGCTTGAGGAATGGGTAACTTTTTAATAAATTCAAGCACAGCCCAACCCCTTCGTACAACTCAATCTGTCCGGCTTCGGGATACGCTGACGGTAGCATCTGGCTGAGGAATATTTAAGCAGGATTCGGTTTAGTTGTGTATCTCTTGTGGGAATTCGTTAGTGCCCCGATGGTGTGCTGTAGGGCACTGGGAACTGTTGGTTGTTGGTACACTCTTGGTTTGCATTTCCTTTCTGGTTGAATTCATTTAACTGAGGTTATCTTGGGGAAAACTGGGCTAATTTTCACGACACTCAGAAGGTTCATCAAAATGCAAGCTTCCGCTCAACTCATACTATTCCCCAACGAAGCTCCGTTGCGCGGTTGAGGAGAATTGCTCAGGATAGGTTGGAGTGGCTAACTGCTGGTTGACAGCGGTCACACTTAGGCCAGAGTAGGCCCGTTGTGTTGCCAAGCGGATCGAATTGAGCCTATTCCGCAAGCTGATAAATCTGTGGAGGTGACTTATACTGATACTAATGCTCGAAGTGAGGCCAGGTTGTTGAAGTAGAAGACGTCTAAGTGGCTTCATCTTCTGAAGGAGACAATGCAGCAATTACAAAGAACAAACACCATAAGAACACCAACAGAAGTAGGGGAGGTTTAATCGAGAGGCGGTGTTCCAATGGCGCAGTGCCTGGTCCTGACGCCAATAAGAGTTCTCACTCTGATCAAGCTGTGCGTGCGCTTTGGGTCTAGAGTAGGCCATGGTTGTTTGCTCTGTCAGCATACAATCCACGATTACAAGCTTTAGTAGATCTTTTGCAGTAGCGACAGGCAAGGATGGCAGATCCCCATCCGGAGAGAGTACGGATCCGGTGCCCTGTCTATCGAGGTCATCCGCTTCACAGTTCTCTGTCACAGTGTCCCGGCACCCACCTAAGTTGGAAGCTAAAGTACTTGGCCAACTCGTTGAGAAATAGGCGGCATTTCAGGGGTCCTTGAGTTGAAATGCTCGCTGCCTTGCTGTCCGAACAGATGACGATATCTGTTCCCGATATTACATTCTAGTTTTGACAGGACAGAGCTGCCTTCATCGCTTTGGTCTCTGCCAGTAGTTCGGTAGTGGGAGTGATGTGTCTCCGACTGGTCACAATTAAGCATATTTATGGCCTCTTGATCGTTTAAAGTACATGTGGACATGAAGATTTACGACTCAAGACTCACTATAAAGTTTAACCAAAATCTTTCGAAAAAAAAAAACAAATATAAAATAAAATGTTTTTTTGAAACAGTCTGGCACTAGTTTTTGCTCGAAATTCCACGACAGAGAAATAAAATTGTTCAAGGACAGAACTTAAGAAAAAAAAAAAGAGAATAAATGGGTAAGTAACAAATCTGTCTTCAGACAGAATTGTACATCTCTATAATGCATTCTTAACAGAAACATAAATCCATCACAGCACTGTTTTATTTCATTTGGACGGTATATGAAGGTTGGTAGGTGCAGTCTTTACCCAATTTGGTCGCCTCTACATGCAGATGACAGCTGCAAAGAGCGCCATAAGGATCAGCCGATACTGTAGCTGGCTCCCAAGTTCAACTGACCATGAATTCATACTGGACCTACTTCAAATTGCCCAAGTCCAAAGCGACTATACTGGTCCACACCTTGATGTCGAAATTCCCTTCCGGAGCTATTTCCCAACCTGGGAGGAGTATACCATCAACAATTCAACCATCCATGTGTATGCGGATGGATACGTATCGGAAGACCTGATAGTTCCGCCGACATTTTTGGTTGGAAGGAAGTTGTAGTTTTGATGTATTCTCATCAAAATAAAAGGTTAAGGAAAAGTGCATTTATATCAGGGAAACACGAGGGAAACATACATTTTTAATTCACAAATATTTGGAGTGCATTCAAATAAAAGACACAAAAACTTCAGGTTCTTCTATTATAATACAAAAAAAAAGAAATAATTTAATGTATTTAAAAAAAGAACAACTCATGCTCTACTACTTCAATTCAATGTGCTGTGTACTGTCGTGCCATTTAAGATTGTCTGCTGGCTAAACCTGAGCCTGATTGTATGGATCTCGGTAGTTGATTGGATGATGGATGGGTTTCACAAAGGTAGGAGAGCGGAGATTATACTTCGACTAGTGAGTTCTTCTTTTCCAGGTTCCAGGATCCACCTCGAAATAACTTCATGAAAAGACAGCTTTGAATTAAGGAAGCAGTGGCATTGCACTTAATCGGAGCATAGGCCGAGTGATGGCGTAGTGGGTTGGTGCGTGGACTTCTACGCCGGAGGTGACAGGTTCAATTCAATTAATTTAAGGCTCCACCCAGGCAAACAAATTAAGCTGCAGATCCCATCCACTCGAGAACAGGCGTGTTTTTTTGCAAGCGTATACACATACGCTTAAATTATAAGTGCGCATAAAAAAAACGATCATCGGAGCTTAATAAGTCATCATAAAATCTTGGCAGCACCGACGGCATCAATGGCATTTGTGGCAGTCGGGGGTGGGCTCTCCGAGAAATTCACCAAATCATCGGTAAGAGGAAGAAGCTGCCACAAACACTGACGACAAGCGAAGGAGACGCAAGCACGCCGGCGAAGAAAGCAGAAGGCTTTTCATCGTTTTTCGAAAGCAACTTTCAACCATCACCGCCCGATGACCCGGAATTTGACAGAAGTCAACAGCTACGTCAATGCAGTTGAGACTTCATCCGCAGCAGACATCATCTTCAACGAAACCAACCCAGAGGACGACCCGACAGGAAACGATGACCTCACGAAGAAATGGCGGGAATTAGTCCACGCAGTCCAACGAGGAAAGCAGCCGGGACTGACAACATTTCGAATTTCGTCCTGAAGCGAATGCCACAAACGGTGATGATACTTCTCACAATCATCATGAACAATTGCGACTTTCCTAGCAAGTGGAAAATAGCAAAAATTGTGCCAATACCAAAAAAGGGGAACGCTGCCAGTGTTTCAGGATACAGGCCTACATCGCTCTTGAGCAATATAAACAAGATCCTGGAGGTCTACCTACCTAAACATCATTCCAGATATTCAGTACGGATTTCGGGAAAAACATTCAGCGCTACATCCTCTAATCAAGTTCCACCACGATGTTGTAGCTGCACTGAACAATAACGAGGTCACCGTCGCCTGCTTCCTGGACGTATAAAAGGCCTTCGGTCCGGAGGGACTCATCTACAAGCTGAACCAGATGGGATTCCCCTCCAATCGCATCAGAATAATTTATAGCTTTCTGCATTCCGGAAGATTCTACGTTTCAGTTGAAGGTAGCAAGGCAACAGAGGCGGGAGTTGCACAAGGATCAAAGCTGGGACCGTGGCTTTTCAACATCTACATGGCAGATCAACCACATCCTACTGACACAGTAAAATGCTGTCTATTCGCAGATGACTCGTTGACTTATGCCAGCTCGACATCACCACAGATAGCCGCGCAAAGGGTCGAAATCCAAACATCCCCCTGGAACAGTACATGGTGACAGTGTTCAGAAAGCAGCTACTAAACATCAACAACCATCCTAACAAGAAAATCAGGAGGCTGAGAAACACAATCCCCTGACAACGCTGCCTCAACATGTTAAATCTGCTAAACGAGCACAACTTTCCTACGACGTCGAACAACGAGATGCGTGGATTCTACCAGAGCAGTGATAGCAATCACCATCGAGGCTAAGTCGGCTAACACATCACCACCCCATGGACACTCGGACCACCAGGGACACACGTACCGCCATGGACACGCTGACTCCTACCAGCCATTGTAGGACATAAACAAATAAACAATAAGCCGACAATAATAATAAATACTAAATTAAACAAAGTACATCAGTTGGGCCCCTATTGCTGAGCCAACACCCTAAGTTTTGTTGTAAACTCAATTGTAAAAAATAATTCTGTTCAATTAGCCTAAGGCTTCATCGCTCTGGCTTAACAGCTAATTTCTAATTTTAATAATTTTATGTTAGCTTTGTAAATAAATAAATAAATAAATTCTGTTCAATAAATTTTTAAATCGCTTTCAAATGGTGTAAGGTGATGGTTGATCCTTAATGGTCACAATCTTCGCTTTGCAATTGTGTGACCATCACTTTCAATGCAAAAACACTTAATTAAAAAATTAAACACATTTTCCATCGAATGAAAGAAACAATGAAAGGAATCGATTACGAAACATAAGAGAAAGTTGAGCACAGACACGATCCATTAAACAAAAATTGCATACTTATCGATGAAAAAAAAATCTAATTTATTTAATACACCAACCACACACTGCATATGCTTAATATCATAAGTCACATACATCAACCATTTTTCACAAGCGCTGATAAATATCCCGGGTAACTTAAGCGGGAATAGGATTTGTTGTTAGTGTATTTTACATGCAAATTGAAATTTAAGCGAATATAAGTTTGAAAAAAGAAACGCCTTACAAAAGCTGTTGCTGTAGGAGAAGATTAGGTCCACCGCGGAGTTTCGCTCCGTGTTAGCACAACGCCCGCTCCTGCACTCGTCCGTGAAGGTTCACCATTCCAGTCTGAAAGGTCGGCTCGTTGAGACATTTTTTGCCGAAGAGGAATTGAAATGGAACATTCGCACAGCACGGCTTGTTGATGTTGGTGGAGCGACTGGCATCAGTGGAAAAGAACCGTCAAATTTGGGTTTCACCTATTCAGCACATAGACTGATACTTGCGGCTTACTTCCTCAAGGCGGCTTACTTCCTAAGCGGCTTCATTTGTCGCGATGCGTTCCTTTTCTCCAAGGGCGTCCTTATATTCCCTGTCGCTTACCGAACATTAGACATGCGCCTTTATTTGAGCGGGATATTGTTCGCAGAGACGCCCACCTGTTCCAATTCAGCAGGGTTATCTATGTGCCGCTATGGACAATAGGCACTTTCATTGAATCCTACTTTAAAACCAGCATCCACCACCTTTGAAATCGAGCAGTTGAAGTCAGTGACTTAGGTAGACGGAGATGTGGACTACGTCGTTCTTGGAAAATGATAAAAAAATGTGATAGCGTTTAGCTTGGAATGAAAATGGCAGAAGTGTTGGCGAGTGTGATGATTGATGAAGGTCTGAAAATGTTCGTGGCCTTCGCTGGTGTGACGGAAAATGGGGCATATCGACTGATGACGTGTGGAAATGTGTAAGAAATTGTAATGATAATATGTAGCGCCCCCAACAAGGGAGGAGTGTAGCACTAATGAACCCATCAATGACCCGACATCCATACTTGTCTACACGGACGGGTCAAAGATGGAAGAAGGTACAGGCGCGGGTATCTTCTCCGAATTGTTAAACATGCGCTGTTCTATCAGGCTACCTGATTATGGCAGTGTTTTTCAAGCCGAGATCCTTGCGGTCAAAGAAGCGGCCAAAATGATATCATTGTTGGTTTTACCACCAGCTGATGTTACCTTCCTCTAATTGACAGTCAAGCGGCCATTAAAGCAGTGTCGGCTACAGAAACCAAGTCCAATCTAGTTGCAAACTGCCGCGAAGAGCTCAAGATTCTCGGCACACAGCATTCGATCACTCTGTGCTGGGACACAGCCGGCAACGAGGTAGCAAATGAACTTGATAGGAAAGGGGCCGAATCCGACCCATATCCGACCAATCCCAGGCAATCCCATGATTCAACCCACCTCTGTCTGACATCAAGAGCAAGGTGGCCATCAAAATCATGGAGTTAGCTAATGAAAGGTGGAGTTCTCTTCCCACATGCGAGACCTCTCGTGCGTTCTGGCCTAGGTTTCATAGCTCAAAAATCGGTACTCACCTCCAATGCGATAGGAAATTGATGCGGATGGTAGTCGCAGCTTTAACTGGTCATAGCCATTTGAGATACCATGAACACAAAATGGGACTTACCCATGACACCATATGCAGAGGCTGTGTTGAGGGTACATCCCACTATCTTTGTCTCTGCCTATTGAGACAACGAACCCCTTTTTCTTCCATGACCTTCATAACATATCAGATATACCTTTTAAGCAGAGATGATGGAGGAAGAGATATTCCACTTTCCAGTGGAAAACCCCCAGTCCATCGCAGTTGTGCTCTCAAGTCTCGCATACTACTTTATTTTCACGCACACTTGTTAGAAGTATAGGGCAACGCAATGGTGCTAGGCGGGAGTAATCAGCTTCGCTCAGCTCACACGTATTCACAGACGCCTGTGTGTCAAAAGGTGTCAGATGAATCTGAGGGGCAAGAAACGTAGAAGTGGCCCATCTCTCCCTCCATCATCTTTGCTTTTAAGTCTCTTTGCAGGTTCATAAGGATCTCTGGTTGGCTAGAAGACTAAAACAATTTCCGACACCTTGGAGACACATGTGATATAGGCCGTGCCATGTTCTTTCGGTCAGCTGCACAATCCACATCGGCAAGAACAGCAGCAGCCAAACGATTAAGACGACGCCGAGGAATGTTCATTCCATGGGCATCACAATGGGTCCAATAGGACATCAGCGTGGCGCGGTCCACCGCGTCAACCTGCATACCTAACCTAACCCAGCCTGGACTGAATTGAGAAGAACTGACTTCATTCTAGGAACGTCATTAGAGAACTGATTGTGTGTATGCCCCTTTAAGGGATTTTTCCGGTTCAACGCCGCTTAAGTCCTTCAGCTCTGCGAAGAGGTGTTTTCCTAGGAATTGCCTCCTGTCCTAGGGCTGAGCAGTTGTTGGATAGATTCTGTTTCTTGCTCGCCTGTGCAGCATCTGCAAAAGACTTATGACTAGGTTTTTAGTATGCATTGTATGTGTACCTGCGGGACAGTGCTCGGTAAGGACTCTTTTTGCGACATCCATGCGACTAAGCCCAATCTTGCTCAGTGTCGGCCAACGCGTCCTTGCTCTTGCCCAGACCGAGCCGTCGAATTTTGGCTCTGTCCAGAGATTCATCTTTTAGGTTTTTTCTGTATGGAGCTAAGCGGCATTGCTAGAGATAATCTCGGCTCAGATTCCTCTATGACGAGACTGTTCACTTTTTCGTTTGCTTGGATGTCACCGTGTCCACCTCACCGACGACGCTTTGTCGTGAACATAACCTGACCAGTTCGGTGTGAGTATGCCCGCCTTTATTGCCGCGCCGCTATCAGAAAAAAATGTGATTGATTTGTCGGTTTCATTGTGGTTTCTCCACCCAAGTGCTGCCTCATTTATCGACGCCACTTCGACTCGAAAAAAAGCTGCAATCGTCTCTTAGTGTCAGACTTCATGAAGTGATCGCAGGAGACTCTCCAGAACCCCGCCGCTCTGATCCTTAGACCGATGAGACTGCGCAGTTGGTACAGTGTACTAAAGTATGGCCTCGATTGCTGCTGTCACGTCGGGTGAACTCAGGATGTAAGACCTATCCTCCTGTTACCCTTGTTCGCCACAGCTAGTGTATACTCGGATGTACCCATTGGCAGGCGACATTTTTATACGAGATTTCAGGCAATTACGACCCACGCAACTATCTTCGCTGGTCAGTTTTGGTCGTTCGTTGGTTTTCGCACTCTTAAGCCTGCGAGTGGTCTTACAGTGTGTTCTACTCACTTTTACTTTGCATCTGCTGTTACTACAGTGGTGCTTTGATCGTTTGCAGTGACCAGTGGAGTCACTATGAGATGAGTCACCACATGTGATTTCACACGACTATCATCGTAATAACGTTCACACTTGTAGGACCTAATACAAATTGGATCCAGCGCGACTGTATGACCGGGCCGTACGACATGTGGTGAAGTGTGAACGGGGCTATAGTCAATAAGTCCGACAGGCTTTAGCAACTGTTATCATCTTCGATCGATCAGGGGTGGAATCGGCTATGGCAATAGTTGACGGTCGCACGTTTGATCATCAAATTCGAAAAGCTCTGAGGAATGAGATCGGAAAAAATGTGTCCCATTTCTGGTACACGCACCATTTGCTACAATGCGTATAGTTTTGGAATTACTTGGTGCCTTCCGAAGATTGGACCTTGTTTCAAATTGAAGGCTGGAGTGGCACAAGGATCAAAGCTGGGACCGTGGCATTTCAACATCTACACGGCAGATCAACCACAGCAGATTAAGCCGGACTGCTACTCTGCAAGCAGCTTATACAGCCGATCTAAGACCAGCATGAAGAAGCTCCCAATTTTCGAAAGGAAAATACTGCGAATATGTTCCGGACTCACCACCGACAGGGACCGCCAAAAGCACCACAGCAAATTAAAGGCTTAAGACCAAGAACGCATCACCCCCTGCAACAGTACAAGGTGACACTGTTCAGAAAGCAGCTACTAAACATCAACAACCATCCTAACGAGGCGATCAGGGAAACACAATCCCCGGACAACGTATAGGGCTCGTGAATTCACCAGCACACTTAGACCATGGTGGTCCATTGTGGTATCTACAGTCAGACTACAACTACAGATCCGCCACTGATGCTCATTTAAGAAGCTAGTGTCCTTATAATGGGACAAACAAACAGGTACGACTTCACTTACATACCCACATTCAAACACTCCTACATTTTACTGTATTAATGAATGAAGGCTATGCGAGGCATGCTTCAATGCCATAATCCTGAAAGCAGCGATTTAATATATTTGAGTCTCGTTTGTTATCGGAATTAACCAGACACACTGCACGAACTAAGTGTATTAACTTTGCTTCCACTGGGATTCGAACCGCGAACACCACTAACTATGAGCAGGCACTTAACCAACTGCGCCGTTCAGGACAACGCTAGCTCAACACGCTAAATCTGCTAAGCAAGCAGCACTTTCCAACGACGTCGAGCAACGAGATGCATGGATTCTGCCAGAGCAGCGATAGCAATCGAGGGGCTAAATCGGGTACCACGCCAAGGACCACCCTGAACCCACGGCTTTGAACAACCCAAAGTGAGCACTAGACATTGTTGGACATAGAAATAGACAGCACAATACCAACTGTTAAATTAGACAAGGTACGTCAGTTGGGCCAGTATTTTTGAGTCCACGCCCTAACCTTCAGTTTGTTAGCCTAGTTGTAAATCTCAACTGTAAAAATAATTTTTCTGTTCAATAAAATTCTTAAATCACATGAACACACAAGATTTAAGACCCAGAAAGTCTGATTGATAGCATACGAGGTTAAAATTTTGGATAAAATGCCCCCGACTGTGCCTATTATTCACCCTGTGGAGGTCTTCCAGAATGATTTTTTATTCAATGGTAAGTAATGCCAATACAATTTTGAAATTTTAAATGATGTCTAATTACAATGTATTTTGCCATAGGGGCGCTGGTTGCAGTTGGGTTGTGATACATGGTAGTGATGTATCAGCGTCGGTAATGTTGTGTATGAACTGCCACACCCCTCGAGTGCGAAGGATCGGATGGGAAATGAAGTGTGATAGAGATGCGCAACTTCTACCTCTCTTGAGTCTTCACTTTTTTGGCAACCATTTTTTATATCGTTTTTAGAGCCATAATCAGCCATATCAAAGAAAGGCATTTACGTTATTTCGTGAATAACCGTCAAAAGTTCATGAAAAGTGTCAAAAACTCAGGACTAGTGGTCAATCAGCTGTGAAGTTGGGCGTCTCTAAAACACTTCGTTTCTGGATCGGATATTCCTTTCTTTCGTTTGATTCACGTGAATGGATATTTGCTATCATTGGATCCGCCGGTGACACTGTATTATCGACATCACTTCTCTACCAACATATCAACTGTTCCTCTGTTTGACGTTTGATTGAAGAAATTTGATTTGAAATGAAAACACTGAAATTTATGTTTTCGTTCAAAATTATTTTTTAATAACAATAATGGATAGTAGATATTGCACACGCTTTGATGATACGGAAGTGAACTAAAGAACAGTGCGACCATGTTTAAGGAGAACTACTGGCCAGCCAGGGACTGAAAGTGAGCAAACTGACCATAATAAGAAACGAAACAATGGAAAGTTTATATGTACATACTAGCGAATAAATAAAATTGTATTTGTTCAACAAAAGCAAAGTATGCTTCTTTCAATGCAAAAAACTCATTCAGTCTTTTTCGTTTAAACTTCATCGCAAATTGTAGGGTTTTGATGTGGATCTGTTTGTATAGAGAATCGATTCGATCAGAAATGCCAGTGTTGCCGGTGGAAAATGTGAAAAAAACTGGAGATCTGCTGGACTTACTAAAGTAAGAGGAGATTTTAGATTTATTTTACAAACAACTATAAACGAGTTTGTTCTATAAACATATATATTTTAAGTTTTTAATTTACATAGATAAGCACATCCGCTTCAAAATTGCAAGCAATTTTAAAAAGAATTTTAAAAAGGAGGATCTAGACCTAGACCTAGAACTTTTTTCCTACCCTTCTGCTCATACTTTGCTTTTTTTTTTCTTTCCTATATTTGACCTGAAAAGGAAGTGGTTGCAAGGTCCGTATGTTGATGAGCTTACATAGCTAAGTTAAAGCAAAATACTACGGTCTCTATACCTACTTCTGTGAAAAGACTGAAATGAGAGGAAGCCACCCTAAGGGAGTTTCAAATGTCACTATTATTTTATAAGGGGCTTGCAGAGTGGATTATTCGTTAAAGTTATTATGATTTCCATTGAAAGAGTTATGCAAAAATTCATGAATAACTATCAAAAAGCTTCTCATCTTCTTCGGTTGGCGCCGAGGCACTCAGCTGTGAAGTTGGCCATCTCTCTAGTATTTCATTTCTGGATATTCTTTAATAAGTGAAAAGTTATTTACGTTACCAACCAGAGGACGATTCCCGAACGGATTGAATGGGTCAGTGGATCGAAACGATCCCGGCGGTTTGAATGAATTTTTGCGAGGGAATAAGTTCAGGGAACAAGATATTCCCCCATGATTCATAATGGGCATGATATGGATGTCTCACTGACGTGTTGTCCGGACAACATGCGATGTCTGTATATACGATCCTGTGACCTTCATTTGCATCGTATTTCAGATGGATCTTAGTCTGTCATGCACCCCTATTGCGAGTGTCAATTATGAATCAATTGAGTTGGGCGGAGAATAGTGCAAGGAAGTCATTTTGTCGATTGAAAGTTGCTGATGTGGATGAAATCCGGCTAGAAATGCTTAAGGCAATGGGTAAATGGGGAGTTTTATGGCTCTCTCGTGTCATTAAAGAGGCCTGGGAACGTGGTGAGACACCTGGCGATTGGCAAACTGGGGTGATTGTCTCACTTTTCAAGAAGGGGGACAAAAGAGATTGCTCCAACTACAGGGGCATCTCCCTTTTAAGTCTCCCTGGGAAAGCGTACTCTAAGGTGTTGGAATCGCGTTCTGGAGCTACGGTCGAACCCAGGGGGATGAACAGTGCGGCCTTCGTCCCGGTAGAAGTACAACCGACCAGCTTTCACTCTAAGAATGGTGCTTGAGAAGGCTTGAGAGTATGCCAAACCCAACTACACTCATTTTGTAGATTTGGAAAAGGCATACAACCGAGTACCGCGAGGTAACTTCGGGGGCGTTGTGCTGGAGTATGGGATTGGTCGTCTTCTTTTGAGGGTCATTCAGTCTCTAAACACAAGCTGTAGCACCTGAGCAGCTGTGTTTAGGTAAACAGTGCTTAATCAACAGCTTCCACAGAGGGCGTTGAACTTCGCCAAGGGTGCGTTCTATCACTTCTCCTTTCCATTGAATATGTGAACTGTATGTTGCGGCTCTGCTGAAACGAGGAATTCTTAACAGTGGGAGAGTTGAGGGTAAGTCATCGTCTTTTTGCATATGACTTGGTTATCCTCACAACTTCCCAGATGGAACTCCAGCGCGCACCCGATAGGTTTGTGGACGTATGTGCTGATGCTCGAATGAAGGTTAACGTAGGCAACGGAGTTATAGTCACTTCCAGAAAGCCTGTTCAATGCAGTGGAGTCCCATTGATGCAGATGGAGTGGTTTAAGTATCTCGATGTCTTTTTCACGAGTGATGTGAGGAGTAATTCTTCTCTTCAATTTTTAAACAGCTTGGAAGATCTGAAAGCAAGAAGGCCGAGGTTGGTGTCAAAGCCAAGTTAGCGGTTTTCTACTCAGTATTTGTTCCAACTCTCACCTATGGTCATACAAATTTGGGTAATGATTGAAAGAATAAGATCACAAGCCTCCGAGATGAGATTTCTTGGTGCTGTTGTGGGAATTACTCGCCGGGATAGGGTGAGAAACTAGGCAGTGAGCGAAGAACTTAACATTGAGAAGATGCTTCTTGGAACGGGGAGGGTTATAGTTCATTACCACTTCCGAAACGGGCGTTGAATGCAATTCCATCAAGTAGGCGACCGCTGGGCAGACCCAGGATGGTCGGACTAAGTCCAAAAACTCGCCTCCTTGCGCTTGGGCATAACTCCTGATGAGTTAGCGCCGATGGCGGAGGATCGAGTTGCCTGGAGATCTCTCGGGAGTGGTTTCTCCCCGCGACTTCATTAGCAGATCATGCTGGTCAGAAGATGATGATGATAAAATAAAAATGAGTTCAGTTGAATTCTGGGTTGACGATGACGAACAGTCTTCATTCTGAAAACTCTCAGAAATAGAAGGCAGTTACGGAATGTTTCCAATCCTCTAGAAATAGAGGAAGGTAGTTTAGTAAGTATATATTTAACTCAGCAATCATAATTTGTGTTCCGCATTCCTCTTAATTTTTTTGAACATTCATCATTTCTTTGCCTACTTGTCGCGCTGTCCAAGACCCAAACCATTCAGCTACAAATGGTTATAAAAACATTAAAATATGACCCATATTCACATTTTCATTTGAATCAGCTAGCTCTATAGTCCTCAAATGCGATTGACTAAACAATTGATTTCAAATGACACTCACAATATCACTTTGGCTCCTTTCACAATGCGCACATTGATAAGGATCAATCGTTCATTGACCATTGACAATCACAATCCAAACTAATCAAATTCCTTGACTTACTTACTTAAGGTGGCGCTACAGTCCGAGGTGGACCTGGGCCTCAACCAACAAGCGTCTCCAGCCAGCTCGATCTTTAGCTAGCTGTCTCCAGTTTCGCACGCATAGTTGGTTGAGGTCCCTTTCCACTTGCGTGCGCCACCTGAGTCGCGGTCTTCCTCCACTGCGCCGTCCCTCGGGGGTGGATTGGAAGACTTTTCGTGCCGGAGCATTGGTTTCCATCCGCTCTACATGACCTAGCCACCTCAATCGTTGGATCTTCACTCTTCTGGCTAAGTCGATGTCGCTAAACAGCCCGTATAGTTCGACCGAAAATCACACGAAGAATTTTCCTCTCGAAGCAACCAAGAGCAGCTTCATCCGCTTTTGATAAAGTCCATGCCTTCGCGCCATATAGCAGGACTGGGACGATTAAGGTCTTGTACAGCGTTAGCTTGGTTGTTCGAGAGACGGCTTTGTCTACCAATTGCTTTCTTAGCCCAAAGAAGCAGCGATTGGCAAGAGTTATTCTTCGTTTGATTTTAGCGCTGGTGTCGTTGTCTGATTTGATAGCGGTGCCTAAGTAGACAAAGTTTTTGACTACCTCAAAGTTATATCTGTCTGCTGTGACGAACAGTCGCTGTACGAACAGTACAGTACTTGTCGCGCTGTCCAAGACCCAAACCATTCAGCTACAAATGGTTATAAAAACATTAAAATATGACCCATATTCACATTTTCATTTGAATCAGCTAGCTCTATAGTCCTCAAATGCGATTGACTAAACAATTGATTTCAAATGACACTCACAATATCACTTTGGCTCCTTTCACAATGCGCACATTGATAAGGATCAATCGTTCATTGACCATTGACAATCACAATCCAAACTAATCAAATTCCTTGACTTACTTACTTAAGGTGGCGCTACAGTCCGAGGTGGACCTGGGCCTCAACCAACAAGCGTCTCCAGCCAGCTCGATCTTTAGCTAGCTGTCTCCAGTTTCGCACGCATAGTTGGTTGAGGTCCCTTTCCACTTGCGTGCGCCACCTGAGTCGCGGTCTTCCTCCACTGCGCCGTCCCTCGGGGGTGGATTGGAAGACTTTTCGTGCCGGAGCATTGGTTTCCATCCGCTCTACATGACCTAGCCACCTCAATCGTTGGATCTTCACTCTTCTGGCTAAGTCGATGTCGCTAAACAGCCCGTATAGTTCGACCGAAAATCACACGAAGAATTTTCCTCTCGAAGCAACCAAGAGCAGCTTCATCCGCTTTTGATAAAGTCCATGCCTTCGCGCCATATAGCAGGACTGGGACGATTAAGGTCTTGTACAGCGTTAGCTTGGTTGTTCGAGAGACGGCTTTGTCTACCAATTGCTTTCTTAGCCCAAAGAAGCAGCGATTGGCAAGAGTTATTCTTCGTTTGATTTTAGCGCTGGTGTCGTTGTCTGATTTGATAGCGGTGCCTAAGTAGACAAAGTTTTTGACTACCTCAAAGTTATATCTGTCTGCTGTGACGTTCTGACCGAGACGTCGGTGTTGGGTGTCCTTTCTCGTTGACAGCATATACTTGGTCTTACCGCTAAACCCATCTTCGCGGCCTCCTTTGCAATACCCACAAAAGCGCCATTGACATCACGCTGCGTTCTTCTGATAATGTCAATATCGTCGGCATATGCGAGTAGTTGGACGGACTTCTGAAAGATTGTTCCTCTGGTGTTGGCGTTCGAGTTTTGAACAATTCTTTCAAGAACGATGTTGAAAAAGTCGCATGACAGCGCGTCGCCTTGTCTGAATCCTTTTTTGACATCAAAGGTCTCGGTTAGGTCTTTACCGACCTTGATGGAGCAGCGTGCATTCTCCATCGTCATCCTACACAAACGGACGAGTTTGGTAGGGATGCCAAAACTAGACATTGCTCTGTATAGCTCGTCTCTATAAATGCTATCATACGCGGCCTTAAAATCGATAAAAAGGTGGTGGGTATCGATTTGTTGCTCCTGGGTTTTCTCCAAAATCTGCCGCAGTGTGAATATTTGGTCGATGGTGGATTTTCCTGGCCTAAAGCCACACTGGTATGGACCGACCAGGTTGTTGACGAATGGCTTTAGGCGTTCACACAGTACGGCAGATAAGATTTTATATGCGATACTTAGGAGACTGATGCCTCTGTAGTTGGCGCAGTTCAAAGGGTCTCCTTTTTTATGGATCGGGCAGACTATGCTGAGGTTCCATTCATCGGGCATGTTTTCCTCCGACCATATTTTACAGATGAGTTGGAGCATGCTCCTAACCAAATCATTGACAAGAATGGTTTATTCGTTGACACTCGCAATAGGGATGTACCATCACCATCTCGCGCGATCTTCTCCAGGATAATGAGAAGTCACAAAACTTGTGTAATTAATTCCTTTTTTGACATAAAGGCCTCGGTGGGTACGAACGGAGCAGCGATAGTTCTCCATCTTCATCCTGGCCAACCTGATGAGATTGGCAGGATTATTCAAACAAGATATTGTGTTGTTCAGCTCTGGCCCCAATTGCGAGTGTCGACTGTCGACTGAATCGATAGTCGACAAATCTATCGCTTGGAATCTATTTTTGTATTGTGTAACTCAGTCGACAGAGAATCGTATTATTGTGAATTAAAAACGCGCATATGACAGTTGAGGGTGTCATATTTCTTAATTCGTGTTCACATGGACGTGGGAAGCACAGGAATATTAGACAGAGAGGGTGTGTGAGATCCCATGAGTTAGAGAGAGGGATGTGGGCTTCGCCGGTACAGTGTAAACAGGCACTCGGGTGAGTATCAAAACAAATCTTGAATGAAATAATACATTTCTGGACATTTTTTATTCGTTGATTTGTTCGACTTTTCATGTGCAACTCCCTTTGGTTGAAATTGAAGTTACAATATAAATGTTTTAAGGACACAACAGAATAAATTAAATGACAATTGCAACACGAATACAAAGTTTATTTCATGATTCTTTGCCGCACGAAACCGGCGATTAGAAATTTGTGAACGGCAAACATTGAAGGGAAATCGAATAATATCGATCATAATCGACATTCATAATAAAGGGTGATTTTTTAAAAGCTACAGGAAAGCTTTTCAAAAAAAGAAACACATAAAATTCAGAGAAATGCATGAAATCGTTATTTGAGACGATAGTACGGTCCATATAATTTAATGTTTGATGATTATTTCATGCAAATGTTGACCTTGACTGCGCCTCAAATGGTCCATCCGCTTAGTCCAATTTTGGCATACTCTTTCCAACATTTCGGCCGGTATCTCACGAATAAATGCTTCAAATGTTGTCTTCCAATGCGTCAATTGAAGTCTGTATAGACATGACCTTTAACATAGCCCCGCAAAAAATAGTCTAAAGGCGTTAAATCGCACGACCTAGGCGGCGTGAAATAAAATGTTCACCGAACTCGCATCTCAACAAGTCCATTGTTGCGCGTGCTGTGTGGCATGTGGCACCGTCTTGTTGAAACCACAAGCTCTTGCATTTGGGCAACAAAAAGTTGGATATCATCTCACGGTAGCGCTCACCATTCACAGTTACGTTACGATTCGCATCATCTTTGAAGAAGTACGGTCCAATGATGCCACCAGCCCATAAACCGCACCAAACTGTGACTTTTTCTGGATGCATTGGTAGCTCTTGCAATGCTTCTGGCTGATATTCACTTCAAAATCGACAGTTCTGCTTATTTACGTACCCATTGAGCCAAAAATGAGCTTCGTCTTAAACTAGCCATAAAATGGAAGAAGCGCGCGATGAACTTTCTTAAGAGAGCACGCATTTTGAAAATAAAATTCAATAATTTGCAAGCGTTGTTCGTTTGCAAGACGATTCATGGTTTAATGATAGACCAAACTGAAGATGTTTGACAGTGAAACAAAACACGAAACGTGCGTCGGCTGTTTAAACCAGTGTTGCCAAAAAGATAACAGCTAAAAAATCACCCTTTACCAAAGCGACAAATCGACAATTGGTGTGTATCGACTATCGATTGATAATCGACACTCGCAATCTGGGCCTCTGTCTCTGTGCAGGCTGTCATAAGCGAAGTCGGCGAATAGGTGGGAAATTTGCATTCTTTCTTTCCCGATGAAGGCCTGGTCGAAGGGAAACTCCAGGCTAGGCCTGAAGCCGCACCGGTATGGATCATCACTGAATAATATTGAAATAAAGAAAATCCAATAAATCCACCAATAATATAATAAAATGATTTTATTTTATTTTAATATATATATGAATACATTTAACTGTCTGTTCTCTTCATTCATCTCTTCATCCAGTGAATGAACTCAGCGTGTTTCTCATTTAAATATAAATAATAATAAGTATATTAGCTAATTTAATTGTATCTCTTTCCGTGTGCTGACCGCCAAGACGACGGCCACTTCTCAGTGTATAATAGACTTAATAATTTAAATTCAATACATTTAGTTGATACTTCAAAGAAATTTACAATTGCTTTTATATTTTCTGTTCTTTTGGTTGTTTCAGTGGATTTCGATACTTTTTTGTTTGTTTTTTCTATTGCCTCGTTTGAATTAAAAAATGTTCGTATAAAAAAGCTTAACTTAGGTTTGTCACATTAATTCTGGGTTCAAGAAATTTCCTGAAAAAGATACATGCACATTTATGTGGAAATCTCTTATGTTTCCTCTTGTGTTTATGTTTTCGATAAGATCTAGTATGCCTATCTGTATTATTAAGTTCCTTCGAAATGCTGCTTTGAGTGCATTTGCTGCTGCATTTGAATGCTTTCCATTTTCTGTTTCATCAAGCCAATGTTCTATTAGTACAAATGCAATATGAATTGTATGTATATATAAAAAAATATGAATCTGTATTATCATAATCGAAAAGTCGCCTATGGCACTTTAATATATTAAGTTACTATTTTTATGCTTCATTTAGTTTTTTTTTTTTTTTTTTTTTTTTTTTTACTTTTCATGATAATTACTATAATTATATTTTATTCGACATTATTTAGTATTGTTTGTGATAGAGTACGACGACGACGAGTATAATCACCAACCTCCAGCATAATTCAATAATAAAAAAAAAAAAACAACAAATAAACAAAAACAAGCTTGTATTTGCACATACCCCGCTGTGTAACTTGGTTAAAACTGAACCAACCAATCTATTGAGTTGAGTTTGAAAAAGGTGTAGTTGAAGGAAGAGGCGAAGAGGAGATACGCAAATATGTTTGAGTTATTGTACGATTATTCGAGCTATAATTATTCGAGTAGTTTGCGGGGCGGCGAGTCCATTGCAAAGTGTGTGCGCAACTCATCGATATACATCTCTTCACATTTGTGCGCTTCGCAGTGTTGTGTCGGAATTGTTCACATATGTATATTCATCTTCCCGATAAACAGAAGAATGCTTTATGTGTTACATATGCCATATTATATTCGATGAGTCAAATGAGTGGATTCACTGCGTTTTGGCGGGGGCGGAGGCGGTCGTTTCTTAATAGGAGTCAATATGGATGGTGAAGAGATCGGAAACTGTTCGGGAATCGTGTGATTATCAGTGTTCACATTCTCGTAGAGTGCATAGTCAGCTCCAGAGCCATAGTGTTCTTGTACCCAATTGCTGACGTTAGCCGTCTCACGATAGTAATGCGAATTGCCGCCGCCAAATTCTTCTGGGAAATCACGAAAACCAAGCACCTCGTGGGGCGTAGTGGATGGTTCAAGTTTGCATTTTTGTGCAACTTGCCATTTCTTGCGCATGACACGTTGTAAGTCTTTGAGGAAATCTCTTGGAGGATTTGCTGTCGAATCGATCAAACGCTTTGGAGACGCAGTGTTATTCGTTGATAGTCTGGTTGCTTCGGCACGAGGAGGTGGCATTGGGACGCCAACCTCGCGAACCACTTGACTTGGTCGTGGAGGAAACTGCACCACTTGGGGTGGTTCGACAAAGCACACTTTGCGTCTGAGTAAGACCGGAGAATCAGCGAAGGACACAGTTTTTGGCATAGAGTTTGTGTTTTGCTTGGGTTGCGGCTGGGCGCCACTGTAGGCTGGTGGTGATTTGTATGGCGGTGCCTTGATGGCAGCCTTGACCGACTTCACATACGATCCACTGCCGACTGGAGCGGATGCATACACATTCATATCGTTTGCCTTGAGAATCGAATATGTGCTTTCGGCTGGATGTTGCTTATTCGACATGTACTCCGGTTTGAGTTCCTGCGGCGGAGGTGGTGGTGGCAGATTAGCCAAAGACATCTGTGATCCATAGAACTCGGTCAATAATTCATTTGGAGGTGGTGGTGGAGGCAGTGAATCAAGCGACAACGTCGACGATGTCATTCTAGAGTCGACCGCATCCAATGGCGGTGGTGGAGGCAGTGTCAGTGTGGAGTCTGCATTATTATCGGTCAGTTGGTCTGACAAATTTATGCTAGGAACAAAGTTCATATCGTTTACAGATATAGGAGTACTGGGTACACTTGGAGTTGGTGTCGGAGTGGAATTATTCGAAGAGTTCATGCTCTCTATTGAGCAACGCTTTGATGTGTGCTGCCGTCTCTTAAGTGTTCCACTGCCTCCGCTCTCCTCGCTTCGCCGCCGTACATGATGGCGTGTAAGTGTTCCACTATTCTCTGGTGATGTCGAACAAATCGACTCGCAAATAGTGATTTCGCCAACTTCTTTCAATTGTCGAGTCATTGTTGTGAGTGGGAGATTGGGCTTCATGGAGGGTTTTCGCTTAATGGTGCCCGTTGTGAATTCGGAATCAAAACCATTATTATCATCGGATAGACAACCACTGGAACTGGAGCTAGATGCTCTCGATAGTCGTCCACTAGAGATTGACGAAGGAACACTGATATTGCTACCCGACTGTGAAGGAACTGTCGACGCTATACTTATTATTGATTCACTTCTACTGTTTGAGGAGAAATTATTGACGTCGTTTCTATTCATTTCTTCCATAAGTGCTTTGTGATTGTCCCACAATTGCTTGCCGTATTTTGCAATCCTAATGGCAGTTACCCACTTCTCCATTGTTTCGGAGTCCTCGGCGCACAGCATTTTGAGGGACTTGCACGTTTTACCCGGCGACGAGTCAACAGATGACTTCAGCCCAAACGCGTACTCTGTGGGCGATTTGAATTTCTTCTTCCAGCCCAAACCTCTGTATAAATTGTAGCCTGTTAGCAGTGTAAGACACATTAGATCGCGAGGAGATTTAGTCTTCTCCTTGGGAAAATAGTAAATTCCTGATGTGCGAAGTACGAAATGATAACGTTTCCATCCTTTCTTCGAGTCGCTCTTCATGTACAGCGGACCGTCTAGTTGAATTTGCTGTCCATTCGATTCGAAGAACTCCTCCAGAAGCATCGTTCGTGTTTGATTGTCGTGATCACTGCCAGGCGCCATCTGCGTTCCGGGCAGAAATTTCTCTGGGATATTGAATAGCGCTATCTTATCTGGCCGCTGAAGGAATAAGACTTTGTTTTTTGAATCCGAATTCCAAGTCATTAGGTTGTCTACCAATAGTTCATGGTCTTCAAATAAACGTTCTGAAATACAAAAACACGTTCATTAAAATGTGTTGCGTGCGGTTTTAGTGCTTTCTTTGGTTAGGGTGACGGTGGAGTCGAATGTAGTGGGATGTGGAGACTGTTGTGTTTTAGAAGAACCCAATCGAATGGAATCAAAGCAAGATGACTTCGAAATCTTCGTCTTATCGCAAGATCTGCGAGAAAACTTTGTACAAACAACTCTACGAATGATGGGGAGGAGTTTTTTTTTTTAAAGCCACGCCAAAAACCGTTGCGATGCTATAAAGTCGTCTGCAGTCTGATTATGGGACGGTCAACACAATTTCTCGGTAAGTTAACTGTCTGCGTCAACCACTCAAATGCCTTTTATGTAATACACTCAAACTAAGATCGAAGGGAGTTAAAAACGAAGTAGACCGGTGTCACGGCTTTGAGATCAGCAGCCCGATGGTCTACCGCCCTATATATACAACCAAACACAATCGTGTCTCTGTGATTACAATTTTTTCCAACAGGCAAGCTGCTATAAAACCCGTAGAATTGGACAGCTTGTCCGCGAAGCTTCTCAAGTTATGTGGACTGAGCGTCAGGGAAATATCCTTGGAAAACATGGCGATTCTGTGATGGGTACCACGGCACACTGGCCATCCAAGGAAACGAGACTATACGAAAAATGGAAACCTGGCAGAAATCCCCTTTAGTTGAAACGCTTGTGAGAAGTATACCACGTCCTTCTGGAATTTCTCCTTGTCTACGTTCCATGTGTTGTCTTTAAGGTTTAGATATGTTCTGCCGAAGCGATTTTACAAATCTAAAAAGGGACTCGCTATATGGAAGAAGAACCAGAAGCCATTTTGAGAAGCGCTTACTGAGTTCTTCTCAGGCAAAACTCAACTCATCCATCCCATGCCACGGGAAATGGCATGGCCTTTAAATCTGATTATTTATGCATTAGCATGTAAGCGCCACCCAAACCTACAGACTAACGAACAAATGCGTAAAAAGCTAGTTTCATTGTGGCCACCCGAAGGAAGAGTGTCACAATCTTTGTGTAGTCTTGGGCTACAAGGCTGCAGGAAGACAACTTATTGGGATGTGGCTTTCCAGACAATGCCCCGTGGTCCGTGTTTGGAAAAACCAATCTGAACTACGTGGCTGGGCAATAAATTCGTAAGACATGAGTACCCACCTCATGAAGCTTATGACTGAAATGTGAGGAATAGATTTACTCCGAAGAATGAAATGGCACAAGCCAGCAACTGTATATGCACAGGCTGCGGCGACGAAGAGGAAAAAGGACATTCCCCACTACCGCTGCCATTGCCGCAATCTCTGCCAATTGGGACATAGAAGACTGAGGGAATATTTCTTCCGAGACCTCGAGGATCTAACAAAATGTCCACTTATGTATCTTTTTAGATTCGTTAAGACATGCGGATGGCTAAACAACACACACGACTGATTCGAGAATGAGTTTAGAGAATAATATCCCCCAACGGACATCACAATGGCTTCAGCTTACCCCTGCTACCTGCCCTAACCTAACTACGAAGACAATTCGGTTCCGTTGCTGGTACGCCTCGCAAGGCTCAATGCATTTAAGCAAATTGTATTTGTTTGCCAATTGTCGTTTGCTTTTCGATGAGAAATCTTTATTTTGGCACTAAGTTCATTGCGGGATCATTGTGTGTAACATAACCACACCATCTGCTGCGTCCAGAGTCTCCAATGTGATGAGAGACTGCATGACAAACTAAAATCTGTAAGAGCCTACTTCACCATCAATGAATGAAAAGTTGCTGCTGAGAAATTCTCCTGGAACACACCACATGTGCTTATTTATGTATGAAAACTACAAGAGATGCCTGGTGAATGTAACTTGGAGACTGGGCCAATTTTGCCAAACAGTATTGTATTTCTGGCATTAGTTCTTCAGTAGTCACTGAAGTTTTAAAACTAGTAATAAGGGTGAAGCTACTGTCTGAGCTGATCCTAGTCCTAGCTTCTGCAGCAAACCACTCATGTGGGGCATCCTTTTTTATTCTCGTTTCAACAGCTATGCTCTTCGATGATTATCAGTTACTCCAAAGAGTTAGATTCCAGAATAAAGCAAAAGCATAGATCCTGGGAATCGATATGCCTGCAGCACTACGTCACGACGACCAGTCTTTGCATAGTGGGAGGTTTTAAGGTTAGTTAAAATAACGTTACATGGGGATTACGCTCAGATATTTGCTTCCATATATTGTCTTAATATCCCAACCGGCCTACACAGACCTAAGTGTGACTGGTATTCATGGCAGTCAGCCACGCTGAACTAACCTAAACCTAATGTCACGTGTCGCTGCAACATTTGTAAGAAGCGTCTAGAGTAGTAGATACGAACAAAAATCGTCTACGTCCCATCTGACCAAATTAAATGCCGTTAGGAATATAAAATTTCGTACAGTTTTGTGATTGATTAACTCAGTTATGACAGCAAAGCGAAAATACGCCGTATTTTACGGTTTTTCTTCAACAAATGCTGAAAGTGCTAAAAATGTTAATGGTCCTAATGCTGTAACAGTAAGTCAATCGAATTGTTGGTTCCGTCGATTTTGTTCCGGTAATTTCGATGTCAAAGATGCACCACGCTCTGGAAGGCGTGGCCAAGCTAGGATTGACGGCAAGACTGGTCTTACTTTGTGGGATTGACATGTCTACTGATGGCATGAGGCAAGACTCATTGCTGTTGGACCTGTTTTGCCAACAATTAGACCGTCTAAAGGAAGCCATCGCTCAGAAACGGCCAACTTTGGCCCATGAGAGGGGAATTGTACTCAATTAGGACAACGTCAGGTCACACACATCGAAAGCCACTCGCCAGAAACTCCGGGATCTTGGTTAGAAGGTCCTTATGCATCCACCTTATACTCCGAACATAGAACCAAGTGTGTACCACCTGTTCCCGTCTATGGTGAACTTCAAGAGAGGCTAGTGAAACAGGACCCAGTTTTTCGCCAGTATGGACGGCATTAATATCAAAAACTGAGTCAAATAATCCAACAAAATGGCGCATATGTGACCTAAAGCGGACCATTTTTCTTGCGGCAAATAGGCCTAATATATGCAGAATTGTGTCAGCGCTGCATAATTCCTGTGTCAGCGCTGCAACTTCCCTTGTTTCAAGGGAATAATATTGACAGCTTAATACCGAGATTTCTTAAAGTCACTCCTTGGAGGTGGGTCTAAAGATTACTTGTTAAAAAGTGTCCAGGCATTACCTGTCCTTAAACTCTGTCCGTTTAGGCTGACATCCGTATATTCGGAAGATATCAAAAAACCAAAAGGGTAATTACCAAATCCGCTCACTGCCCTAACTATCAAAAAAAGAATTCAATTTAGACTCATTAGAGTGCCCCTCTGTACGGAAATCTTTAGTAAAAGGCGGAAGATTTATTCGACACTGAGAGGAGCCAGAGAGGCTATAAATGCTGTGTTATCCGCACCTCAACTAACTAAATAATGCATATTCCCTTATTCAAGCAATGGGACTGGCGGACAGAATCATCTAAAAACTCGCCATCAGTGCGAGAATTACGCTTTCCATAAAATAATTCAGCCCACCCTCCGACACACAACATGTCCCCCTCCAATGACATCATTCTACCTTTCAACTCCCGTTCCCGTCAGCCATCTACAAAGAAACACACAATTAGTTTGCATTCTATCAATTATAAACTTACCCATTTGAAGTTCACTCAAATTCTCGACCAGAGCCCAATGGGCTTGCATCTGAACATGATTCTTGTCTGCCAGCAGACGTGTGACGTGACCACAGGTCATGCGTTCATCCACCAACAGCGACTTGGAGGCTCCATCGGCGGTAAATGCTTTCACAAACAGTCGCCTTATCGAAGCGTGTTCGAGCTTATGAAGTGCTAATTGAATTTTAGCCGCCTTGCTTTTATCACGCAGCTGCACCTCTTGATCGTTCTCACTCAAAAGGATCTGCTTGTGATGATTAAGTGCTGAGCTGATGTTGCTCGATGCCGACGATTCACTGGACAACAATGATACTGTATCGCTGAATGCTGAATCATTGTCAGGACTCTCGGTGCGCGTCTCCCTTCCACTCAATCCATCTGAACTTGTATTACTTTCCGACGAATATGAGATCGATGAATTTGTTGCACCAGATATTGTGGAATTTGATCGACTATGAGTGCGTCCATGTCTGCCATCGTTGCTGCCGCAAATACTGCCAGACTGTTCGAGTAGGCTCAATTCACCCAATATTGCATCCAGTTCAGACTCGTGCGTCTCCTCTAGGTTAGCCATTGAAAATCGATAAGCGCTGCTGCGATCGACAATGTTATCCCCCTTTCGTCTTAGTTTGACAACTCCAGCTGGTGCGGTCGTCGCTGCTGTCGAGTTTGTTTCCCCCTCCTTGCTTTTAAGCGAAGACAATACAGATAGCGGTTCGGGTAGGTCTAGAACCTAGAGAAACAACAAAACATATCAATATCAATTGTTAGCTAAATCAATTTATCAATTTATTTTTATGTAAACAAATACGTAGTGGTCGAATGTGTAAAGCATATGCGTGTACAAGTATTTCCTCCCACCGACGTGTCAACTCAACGCTGTCGGCGATGATCGTGAGAGGTCTTTGAACGATAAATGTGTGTGACGACGAAGACCCAAATCAATTTAGCAAACACCCATCACTGATGTGAGTTGTATGTATGAATGTGCAGTACGACTACGAGTCTGTTTAAATGAAAATGATATGAAATAAAAATGCTTGCGGATAAACAATTGATGGTGATTAGAATGAGCACATGTGCCGAAAGCGATTCAATGGAGTCTTAGAGCATTATTGAATGAATGAAGGAGGACGATTGCGATTCAGTTTAGAGAGCCCAAATGAAAGTAATGGAAACAAATAAATTAACACTTACATACACGGACAAAGAACAGCATATAACAATAACTGCCGCTGCTGAACTCTGTATAATTTTTAAGTGCTTCCAAATTCGGATTCACACTCGCAGTTGGGATTCACACTCCGCTCTGGACACAGAGGGGAGTTTATGGTCACAAGCTGCGGGCCAAATGATTCGCTGTTGTTGTTGCTGTTGGATTTTGCAGATTATATTCGTATCACTTTTCTATTAAATATTCTCAACTGTGCGCTCTCTGATTTTATAGCCAATCGTTGTCACTTTAACAACATTTTGATGGTTCCTGCGTTCGCCCGTTAAACTATAATCTTCGAGATTTCAAAACCTTAAGCAA
The DNA here is from genome assembly GCA_905231855.2 of Eristalis tenax. Lineage (NCBI taxonomy): Eukaryota > Metazoa > Arthropoda > Insecta > Diptera > Syrphidae > Eristalis > Eristalis tenax. The sequence goes on along the minus strand of HG993128.1, from coordinate 41,336,300 downwards.
AGGATTATTATTCATGAGATAAATTTTTATTACTTGCAGTTTTGTTGAAATTGAAGCGCTGAGCCGTACTCTGCGCGCAGGTGATTAAATCTATTTGAAAGCAGTTAAAATTCTAGACAATAGTTTACCCAAAACAGAAATGTTCAGTGAGTTTGCAAATCGTTACTTTAATTCGAATGGAAGTTGACAAACCAGTTGATGGGTTGAATTTAGAGGAGAATCATGCCTGAAGAGTGGACTGGAGTTCCGAAAAAGAGTGCTGGTGAGGGGATAGTATTGGTTTGATGACGAGCATGCAGCGTGTGTGCAGTGGTTGTGATCTTGAAGCGAATGGGTTTTTGCGAGGAAACAAGAGAATGCCGCGCGGTGTGTTGAGTCAACGCGATTGCCGCAACGTGCAGGCATTTGGATCGATAATTGAAGTGACAAATTGCCAGTAAGAGCGCTCGGACCAGATTAACATTGACAATCTCGTGGTAATCAACAAACAAACATGCAAAATGTGGCTCGCAGCATTTTTTGTTTGTCATTTGGCGGCTACGTTGGACGATTTATGGCAGTTCAGATTGCATGGAGAATTTTATCGCAATTTTTTTTTCATCGCGTTTTGTGTCAATCGAGTCAATCGCTTGTGTCCAAGGAGATGAGCTCGATCTTCGCCAATTTGCCAAGATTCATTCAATGAAGCATTTGATCTGTGATTCTGATAGCAGACAGAGGTTAATGTTGGGAGATGCAATTTTATAGACTTGAGGGAACATGATGATCACTTGATGGAGGATTCCAGACTCAGGACGAAAGACTAGAAGGGTGAGGCAGGAAGTTGATGTATTAACTCCTCTCTGACCTCTAGCAATGGTTGAGGCAGTCTTCTTCTACACTTTCTAATGCTAGCGTGGCCCCACCCAATCTAACTTAAAGCTAGGTACAGAAGAATAGGCAGTTGCAACTTAGGATGGGGTCAACCGACTAAACAGATTCAGAGAAGTTCGAGGCAAAATTTCAACAACTAGACAGTCGATTGAGGAAAGGGAGCATTTATATTCCTCGTGCCATATCGCTCAACAGAAGGGACCACCGCAACGGTTGCTACAGGAAAGAACAATTGATGTATTGACCACTTCCTGCACCAAATTTGATGCTAAGACAGCAGAAAAAGGCAAAAATCTGGAACACTCTATGTGCAGGATCAGTCCACGTACATTGGCACTGTACACCAACAGTTAGGTTGCAGTGGCTGACTGCAGAAGGCAGTCACACTTAGACGAAAGTAGGCTAAGTGGATTGATTTCCCCTAGCAATTAAGGGAAAGCCCCAAGGTATAAGTACTAAGGACTTGCCAGCGTAGGGGCAGCTTCTGTCAAAGTCTTTCTAATTCATTTGCGGCCAATTGTGAAGTGTCCGGTTATGACGCCGATGAGCGTCCTGAGTGAAGAAGATCTTCTAAGTCCAAGCAGATTGAGCAATGGTTTGAGATTTAGTGATGACCATATTTTCTTTGTTTTATGGCATGAGATGCCGTCCAGACATTCACGATTGGTAGTGCTGCGTATCTAGAGCAGATGGTAGACTGTAGCGATTGGCACAGTTGGTAAAACTCCTCCTAGTGTAAGAGAGGACGTGTATACCCCACCTAACGAGTTCATCGGCCTTGCAATTGCCGGGTGTGTATGTTATAATGTCCCACATGAGGTGTAAGTCAAAAGCTCTGCCATTCGTTAAGAGACAGCCTTCCATTAAGTGGTGTTTTTGAGTTAAACATGACATTATCCAGAGACTTAATTACGGCCTGGCTGTCCGAACGGAAGGTAATATCATTGTATTCGTATTGTTCTTGAGTCCAGCAGGATATCCATAGATAAAATTGGGGATTGTAGTACATTCTGTACGGTATACATTTGTGTTGGCCCCTAATAGACAAGACAAAGACTACAAGAGGTTCAGTTGTGCCGGCGATGGATTTAAGTCTGCTTTCGGGCATGCGCTTGACGTTGCTATCAATCTCACCTCCCTCGACCTACTTGGACAATCCCAGAGATGATGGAGGAAGAGATATTGATCTTTCCAATGGAAAACCCCCAGTCCATCGCAGTTGTGCTCTTGTTAAAAGTATAGAGCAACGCAATGGTGTTAGGCGGAAGTAATCAGCTTCTCCTAGCTCACACGTATTCACAGACGTCTGTCTGTCAAGAGGTTATAAAAAACGCTGTCAGATGAATCTGAGGGGCAAGAAACGTAGAAGTGGCCCATCTCTTCCTCCATCATGTTTGACTTTTCTCGTAACAGTGACTGATTTTCAAGAGGCTCACGCGAATCTCACTTCTTCGAATCCATGCTGCGATTCCAACAAGAAATTGCGAGAACTAGACACAAAAGAGGCTTCCCGGGATAACAACCAAATCATATGGAAAAACTTCATGCACGTGTTGATGTTCGTCTTTGCAAATGCTTCTAGAACCGAATACGAAATCGCTGACAAGCTGGACATGCCGAAAATCAAAAACCATCCCTGTTCTAAACAACAGCTTTCTTTGAAAAGTCGTTGCAGGATACTGTCTCTTGGTGAATCGGAGGATACTAGGCTTCGTCTTCACCAAAGACTTCTGCAGAAGCTGAATTATGAAGAAAGTCGGAGAGCTACAGCTCGTCTCATTCTGCCGGTTCCAATGTCTCGCCGATATACACTCCTGAGAGGTCACGACGACACAATTGAAGTTACACTAGCAAATTGATTTCGCTTTGTCCTTACAGCGGAAGGAGCAACTTTGTTGGTGGTTATTAGATAACGGCTAATTGACCAGCGTGGCAGTACAATAGATTCATCAGATCAAAGTGTATTTCATCAACCATCAACCACCTATGTACGTACCTACCTCAGCCTCGACAAAATGCAGTTGTTGGTTTGCCGGTTCTTTTGAACCCCTGCAGTCGATTCGACTTATACGCGACACACTCATACGTGCTGATAGCTCGTTAGCCCTTGGATGTCACAGCCATCTGTCAGATGACTCCAGATATGCGAATGTTTCAGTTATCAGGAGCTGATCCAATTCATTTGCAGAGCATTTGATTTGAAGAACATGGGGATTGACAGAGACAGATAGCAATCTATAGTGCTACCGTTCTTGGTCTAAGACTGCCTTGAGAAGTTTGATAATCTCTCTAGATGGAATCTCCTGATAGTGCGTTCCTCTTAAGGTGATTAGGTTCGTTGTCATGTCAGATTTTGACACTTGACGAGTAGTGTCATTCATTGTCCACAGGTTTATTTTCTACAGTTTTCTGTGCTGCTATGCCTCATTTTGGGGCAGGTGATACTTGCAAGAGAATTGGCCAGCAATTGCGCCAGATAGTCAGGCTTGTTCAGAACTAGGGCCTCCGTGCTTCTCTGCGAGCCACCCTCATGCATTTCTTGGAGTGTGTGTGTCCTTCCTGACTGCTCCAGAATTGAATGCTGCATTTTGTTGACCAGCTGTTTAAGTGTTAAAGTATGCAACCTCACAAAAATCATAAGAAAGGAAAGGCCGAAGGAATGGAGTTATTGGGCATATTATGGCTTTCATTTCCTGGCACTCGTATCAGGTTTAACCTGTTGCTGGCAGAGAATACATCGCGTAAGTACAATAATAGTTATCGCAGCTAGGGGCAATGGCGACTAACCATAACTAAGCAACGGTGCTTGTCGGCTGGGCTAAACCTTAATCCGGCCAAAACCACTATAGTACCTTTCGTTTGGAAACGAAAACTGGAACTCAGCTTAGCGCACTGGAGGATTGAAGTGTAGCATAGCACACAGACGCAGTGAAGTGGCTCAGAGATGGATAAAGAAGTGATGAAGGAACATGAGCAGGAGTATTTGGACCTCGGGCAAGGTACTACGAAAGTACGAGTGCAAAGACGGGCCTGCATGTGTATCAGCGGGGCATTGACAGGCACGCTGTCTGAAGCACTTAACATAGAACTCCTCAAGAACTGCTGAAGCAAGAGGGTCAGGGGTATACAAGGCACTACGAAGCCATGGGCAAACGTAACAGCATCTGTCAAGCAGAAGTCTATGGCATATACCAACTGCGACATAGTAAAAATGTTGAGCAGTCGTCTAGCTATCCTGGCACTAGACTCCTACATCATCAAATCCAAGCTGGAATCCATTCCCTGGCAATGCCTACAGAAGCTAAAAGAGTTGAGCAGGAAGGACGGAGTAAAAATCTGCAGAATATCGGGCCACACTTAGCGCTCTGGGGGAAGATGTGCACAAAGAAGAATTCAGGGAACTATGAGGAAGGCCTCGCAGAAGCCTGGAACAACGCTCATGGCATGAAGATTGATATTTGAGGCATCCACCAAGATGAACTAGAACAAGCTCCGTATCCTAACAGGGCACTGCAGACTCAGGGAGGAAACTGGGAGCATCAGAAGAAGGTCTCTGCAGATTCTGTGGAGAATCTAATGAAATTCCAAAACATGAACTGGGACTTTGTGAGGAACTAGCCCACAAATGGCAAAGATATCTGGGCAGGCACCTACTATCAGAGGAAGCCATGCAGTCAGTAGAACCAGTAGACTTTGTGAGGAACTAGCCCACAAATGGCAAAGATATCTGGGCAGGCACCTACTATCAGAGGAAGACATGCAGTCAGTAGAATCATCTCTCATTCTCAGATTCCTAAAGGAAACTGCCTTAGAGAGGATACTTTAAGTCTCTTCCACCATCGCGCAACGGGAGTCGAAACGAAACTGGCTTGGAGAGGATACTCTAAGTCTCTTCTACCATCGCGCAGCGGGAGTCCATAAACTTCAATTCAGCTGTGAAAAGAACTGGAATAGCTCGTTGGAACTGTGCTGTCACAGTCGGCCCTACTTCTGGAATCAAGCTTCCAAACCAATAAATGACGAGGTATCAGTGCTGTTTTTCAGCCATTATAAGAAACTAGAAAGGAGATGACCAAGATGGCTTCTATCCACATTATGTTTGTGTGAAGTCTGACTTGCTCGAAAGCCTTAAAATGACAAGGAGTTTCGGCAGATTTGTATTGCCTAAGTCCGGTAGTCTACAAACATCCGAAATGTTCACAGGTCCAGAAGCTTACACCTGCAGCACTTACACGACCTTAAGATCCACTGTTGAACCATGCGATAGAGGCTGACCGCGTCTAAGGTGAGCGCAAAATTGAGGTTTGCTGATTGAGTCTCAGGTCCAACCCGGACGTTTGCGTTTAGATTCGTCAAATAAAAACCCTACCAACCGCCTGAGATGTGCTTCATTGGATGGTAGACTAAAGATATGCTAGCCGCTATCCCACGATGATAGACGTTGGGAGGCTTATTTCGAAGGAAGTTCACAGAAATGACAGGCGTGGTTATCATTTTCCCTCAACTTCGTTAAGTTTCGTTCACTTTTTGCGTCCGTAAGTGGCAGCGAAACGAAGAATGACAGTCGGCCTTCTAATTTTGCTCATCTTCCCGGAACCACTTATGCACACACTTAGCAATTTGACAATGCTTGTGGCTACTTTTCGGTCTTAAATCAGTTATGATACGGTTCCATTGTGAAGTCCTTGGCAGAAAAGTTCTCGGGCATTTAAAAATGTTCAACTCTACTCCCGTTAGTAGACCCAGATTTTCCCATCTCCCATCTTGCAAATAAGACCAGACCCACCTGAAAGCCTGCAACAAAGTCCTTCCAGAAGGCAGACAGAAGTGATTGTGTGAATCTCGCACAAGCAGACATGAATGAAAAACGAGTCACACCGCAGGAACTTGACACAATTCCATGCGGTTAGCTTATTAAATGGATTTTACGATCCTCACCGAAGCACCAAGCCAGAGCGGCACACAACATAACGAAGTTGACAATCATTCGGCAAATTATACACGATCGAGACGACCGAGACGGGTTTCATAAGAAGCACACACCGTGAATGCGAAAAGCGGCACAACTGAAAGGAGATCAAACTTTGCATGCAGAGTGTGTGTGCGTGGTTTTTTTGTTTAGTGTTAGTGTTGTTTCTAAACGAGCACCAACCTTGGACAATCATTAATAGACATCTTGCTCAGTTCAACAAAAATCAGGCTTCGCCGTGGTGTCGCATATGAAATATTTGACGATTAACGACACCAAAACTGCTTAATATTCGTCCAAATTGAACGTAAAACAGAATAGATGGGTTCATCTTTTAACAATAATTCAATGAAGATATGTAAATTCATTTAAACATAGTCGCATGCTTATGCTAACCACTGAACAAGTTGTAAATAAATATTTATGAAAGAGATTAATGTCCGTAGAGCCGATGAAACGGAGTTATTTTACTACAATTTTATCATCTTTAATATTTTGATACACCCCTTCACACTGTTGGGGCTTGGATTGCAGTCGTTTCGACGGAACTTGTTTTCCTTGGATGTGAAAAGCAAACAACTCTTGGCAGCGAAACAAATTCCCATCAAGAGAAAACGTGGAAAATCATTTTGATGATTAGACCGGGACAAGATTCGTTTTTACGAGCGTTTAGGTGCTGCACTGCTGACAGAAGCGCTGACAAAAAGTTTAGTGTCTCAGAACTGGTTTTGTTTTGAACACAGTCGACGTCGCCACATCCATGGGGAATCTATTGCACTCGAGAATTGTGGGCTAAGGAGGTGAACTAAAGTTTAAACGATGAAGCGGACCGTCGAAGACTCGATGTTGAATTTCACAAAGCAGTAAAAATTGATCCACATCCACGTCATTCGGTTGAATTTGATGTTGTCACATGCGGCAGCTCGTAGATTTTCGCGGAAGAATCTGGATTAATGAGTTGATTGGGATTCAGACGATGTGAATCTAGGGGCACACTGAAAAGTGCCAAGTGCGTGATAATCAGTTATTAACGCGAGCCATTGATTTCTGGAGAATGTTACTCAAATTAGCACATTCCATAAATCGCTTTATGATGGCATTCTTTTTCTTTTTCTCCTCCAACACGATGAATTCAAACTCAAAGCAGTTTAGTGCACGAGGCGTTTGGGAAAAAATATAGCACCCATCAAGCCGCGTGTCGAAGCGGTAAACAATTACGTGTCCTAGTTTGTCTAAAATTAACCCAATTGCGGTTGCAAGAAATATTTTATTACTCATCAGCCTTAAACTTGAACAACCGAAACCACAAGTGGCCATGCCGATGGCGGGGTCGATGCAGATTTGAACTTGGGCCAGTTTTCTGGTTCATACGAAACTGGGATGTGTGTTGTCACGTGTATAGTATCTGTCGAAGATGTTGTAGAGCGTATGGACAACACTGCTAATGAAGCCTGAAGAGTCTTCGACTCTGTACCTGTGTGACAACGGAACACAGGACGCCCGCGTTTAATGTGGTGCACCCAGGTGGACTAGGATTTCTGGAGGCAAAAAGCTAGAGATCATGTTATTTGAAGACGCTTATTGCTTGAGGCCCAGTCCAGGCCCGGACTGTAGCGCCAAATAAAGAAGAAAAAGTATCGAAGTTATTGACGTTGTATATGTGAGCAGAGAGGAGTGGATGTCGACGGAGCGAAGCATCGAAAAGGCTCAGGTGCAACAGAAGGTACGATTCGAAGCTAGCCGTCAGCGTCCAAGGTCGTATCAGCCGGGGGACCTTGTGCCTGAGAATTTGTCAGCTGTGAGTCACGGTAGTTGGAACGAAAATAGTGGAGCCCACACGTCATCACGAGTTTTCTAACCTAAGACAGCTACGTGGTAGAAGACACCGCTCTCATGCAGCGAACTCAACGAAAGCTGAACGCAACAATGACGTCGGACACGAAGAAGCGAGCTCCCGGACAAAGGAATAGACAGCGATGTCAGTGAAGAGATTTCGAGGGCTAAGATATGATGGCCGATATGTAGCATCGAAGTCACGAGGTTTTTTATGCCCGCGACGCAGAACAATACAACACATCAATAAAGGTCACTGAACTAAACCGCCAGAGTTTCATTTCACGGTAAAACGCAAGCAAACAACTCTCGGCAGCGAAACGCGAAGGATTCCATAGATTGGGCCTTAAGGTGATCGAGCCATGCTGTAGAGTACATGCTCAAATTGGCTCCAGGGTTAAGAATCTTCAATTTTGAACCTATGTGAAAGTAGAGTCCACAGCTCCCATTCCATGTTGGCTGAGGTTCTCCTCCTGTACGCGACTTCAGAGACGGACGTGCAAAGGTACGTGTGGTCTGCCTCGAACAACGAATTCACTGTCTGTTGCAATAACTGCAATAGATAACCCGGCCGATTCTGCAACACTTCCTTGCTGGGATGCCTGCTTTATGTTTCCCAAGGCTCCCAGATTCCACTAATCTACACAAAGACGCTTACAATGGAGTCTAAACTAGCTCTCAGTTCCTCCAGAAGATGCATTGCTCAATCCACTTGTTAACTGCCGAGACCAAAACAAACCATTCTAGAACTAAATATATCTTGAACTTGACATTGAAGCCGAAGCCGACACCGACACCGAAAAGGTATTGCAACATGATATCAACAGCAATCTAAATTAGCTCACAGAGCTCATAGCTGTGCATTAAAATGCCACAATCATGCCCGTACCACGATCGTCAGAACGATTTTATCACAATCGTCAGTCCGTAGAATTCGAAGCGCTTTCTTGTTTCCATGATTCAATTTCATTTTCTTCGGCGTACATACTTCCGTCACAAGGGGTAATTACCCGTCGAATTAGCGCATACGGGGGGGACAAGAAGTTGCCGTTCCACGCTCAGACGCTGCTGGACTGATTAAGCAAATTAACGGCTGAGCAAATAGCTCTTGAGATCTTTGTTGGGAAACACTTTTTATTTCTCAATCTAAACTTCGTCAACCGCTGCTCAAGGCTGCATAACAAAATGTGTTCAAGGCTATGCGTGTGGAGTTTGAGGCGCGTTCTTTGTTGTATGAGGAAATCCCAGTGGGGTCAGCGCTTGTGGATTGATATTTGCTGCGCAAATCCATTTTAGTGATGGGCCTCGATCGATCTTTGCACGGATCGATCATCTATGTGGGGCCCGATCCCGTGTCCATGGCCGAGGTTTTCGGCTGCAAAAGAGAGAACTTAAATTCATTCCTGGGATCATCCTGGGAGCTTGTCACGATATGTTAACAATGTACAGAGTTTCGTCTGACTTTGTGGTGTGAAGAGGCAATGGCCGATGTCCGCAGTTCCAATTGAACGACTCCCAACCAGGATAAGGACTAGAACTTGAAGAGAACCAGTCAGTGGTTAATGCATGCTCACGGGAAGCTTTCACAGAATCAGCCGCATCAACTACGAGCTTCAGCATCGATTTCCTGGTATTCCAACAGGGATGCTTGAGAAGAAGCGGACCTCAAACACCACGCGTCAACACCAAACCCGGCGTGTTATTAATTTCGGTTCAACTTACTGGCCAACTGCGACTACCAAGTTCCAGGGTGCCGGAGGACCCCGATTCCAACGTCTGGACATGAAGCCGGACCGGTAGTGGATGAGCTCCTATACATTAAGGCCAACAGCGGCACTCTCAGTCCGAACGCGTGAATGTGGACCCTTCACCCGAGGGTAAAAGAAACGGGCTTGACCTCGGGTCTAAAGCAACGAACATCTTCTATCAGCACAATCCCTTGGCTTAAGTGCTTCTCGGAACCGAAGAATCTTCGGCAAGTGCATTCTGTAGACCCCCGGAGAGAGACCACTCCACCTCTCCACGTGCTCTGTGAAAATTCCTCCCCGAGACTTTGCAAAACAAGGGTTATCCCTCAAGATGGTCAAGGTGTTTGGGTCGTTCCTCATCTCCATTGCAGATTTTCGTTGCTGTAAACTCAAGTTAATTTGGCACGAGTTGGCACAATGCCCGTAGGCTGAACGAATGGAGCTTGGCATCTTCTCGCTGCCCAATCATTAAACAAAAAGTTATTGGCACTTTCAAGCGACACTCTTGCACAGGCTTATGGTTATGCTGATGCGTCACCAATGTCCTCGACGCTTGCGAAGTGATCGCCGTTAATTAAGACACACACCCGATTTATGCCCATAATCGACAACATTACACGATACATTTCATTGTCACCCGAATTCGCAAGCACAAACTGGGATCATCATTAGCATTGACAACCGCGTCTTCAAACGCGATAGATACGATCTTGAGGAGGAATATGCCTCGGAATGCCTTGGGATTTGACTCTAGCTGTAGTCTTTACTCATGTTTTGTATTCTTTTCACGGGAATAACGAATTAATACACCCTTCTACGCTCTCTGCAAAAGCTACTCAAAGGCCTCTAGCGCGGTGTTTATTTTGATTTGTTTTATTCATCTCATCGGCAAGCGGTTAACGGACCCAGCCGAGAGATTAAACGTGGGCAGTTAAACCGCATTATCACTTCCATATGGCGCCACCTACATAAAAGACACACACAGGCTCATTAAGCCATTTGATTCATGTGACCCAATGGATAAGAAACCAGATATTTCGCCTGCCAAGCGGAGAGCCACAGTGCGTGGGAAATCACGCTCCACAAGGAAGCCGGCGAGGCATTGACTAATGAACGAATACGAAGACTCGGCAGTGATCAAATATTTGCATGCACAAGCCATCAATTAATTGTGCTCGCCAACAGATCGTTTAAGGCGAGTGTCATTCGAAGTGAACCTCGTTTTGCAAAATGCCACTCTCGATAGATTTTGACAGACGGTTAAATCACAACGCGAACAGCAAAACTGTCTTGTTTTGGTCAATTCTCTTTCACATAACCTAGATTTCTAGGCGTTTTAGCGTTCTAGGCGCTCACTTACATAGAAACACAAATGAACACGACAAATGGAAAGAGGTCACCTCATTGAGAACCTCGGACTGCAAATAAAGTCGTACGCCATTGTATTTTAAATATCTTCCAGCGCTGGGTGTTTGATTTGATTGCGAAAACTTTGCAGCATTAATTCCGCATGTGTGTGTTCATTGATAGGCGATTAACTTCGTTTTTTCACGCGAAAAGCATGGCACTCGGATTTCCCGTTGGAACGTTAATTGGAATTTGAAGCAGTGACGACGATCGTTTTCAAAGAAACGTTTTATAACATCACATCGCGATTCTTACTGATTTTGATCTCTCTGTACATCACATCGTTACTTTACTTCTTTGCTATTCACTTTTTCTAAGCTGCTTATGCGATTTGGAGTGGCAATGCCCCATGCCGTCGGCTTATTTGCGGCAACTTAACTTTTGCCAAACTAATCCCTCCACGGGATCAATGTATGTTCACGGGAAACTTTCCCAGTATCAAGCGGATCAAGCTTGTGACTCAACTAGGAGCCCCTGCTTCAGCTTCCGCTTCATTTGATAGCAACTGTGAGCACTGCTAACACAAACAAACAGGTCTCAGACACCCAATTGCCATTGATTTCGGCATCTGCAGCTGGTCTAAGCTCTCACTCCAATCGAAACTATCCGTTCTTCGTATCTGTCCCATCAAATCACTCGCCACATCACTTATGGTCTCACCTGCTAAAGAGCGTCCTTTTTGAAACGACCAGTCCACTTGTTGTTCGTGCTCCTTACACACTTTGTTTGCCCAAAGAATTATCGTAAAATGATTCAGCTGCCGGTAACCAGATTGTTCACCTGCTTCCTCTCTTGTGCTCAGGACATCTGCACTATGACGCATTTAAAAGATGGCAGCAGGCGGAAGGTGCAGAGAACGAACCAAATTTCTTGATGCGTGCTCAGAAAACAAACACACTCGTGCTATGGGCACGTACCTACTTCTTCAGCAAAAAAAAACAAAGAAATCGAAGCACCCCCTAAGAGAGACAACAACGAAAAGAAACCAAACAAGGATCGACTGTTTTGAAACGTTCTCACTTATAACTCACAAATATTTAGCTTCACGTTCCCAGCACGTTCAAGTCTTGATAATTATCAAGCTGCGTGTCGCCGTACCTAAAAACCCACCGCCCTTCAAAACACAGTCCCAAATTCATTAGCCAATGCATTCTGAAAATGTCCCGTGTTGAGCTGCGTACATCGCATCTGTTGCATCACGTTTGCCCAGCGTGAACAATTAAGCGCACACAGTTCAATCCTAAAACGTTTTCAATTCTGTTCCTCTCTTCTGCGTTTTTTATTTGTTTTCAATTCGATCCTGCGTGACACGGTTCTAATTTGAAAATCCAGACGGCATGACAACAAACAAATGACATTGCCTTGATCCTTGAGCCAAGGCATTGTTTTTATGAAGTTCATTTTTATACCTGACTCACCAAATTGACTAACTCGTAAATGTGAAGGAGGCACAAAATGGATGACCACGTGCTCCATGCGAACATCTGTCGTGTTGTTTTCCCTTTTGGTTTTTTCCCCTTTTTGTTTTATCATACCGAAGGACGGACATTAAAGCGCCGAGTGATGTTATTGATTGTGAAGTAGTATTCTGAGTTTATAGTTATTTACCAAGTGGCGGCCAGTGGTAATGATTAAATAAGAGTAAATTCAAAACTAGTCTAGAGTAGGGAGAGGCAACAGATGGTTGAGCAGATATCTAATTTGAATATTAAGCTTTCAATTCAGTCTGACTACACTTCATTTTGCGGTTAGAATTGATTCAGGCGAGCAGATATCTGGAGAATTTGAAGAGAAGAGATCAGAGATCTAACAAAAATTGAGATTGAGCTCCGGGCATTAAACTGATGCAAGGCGGGTTCTGAATGTTCCATCTAAACTCCAGGCAGAATGATCTAAGGCATCGCAATCGGTTTCATTTGACTTTGTTTACCTCTTTCAGCTGGTGGTCGTTGTGGGCGTACTAGTTTGGGTATGAATTGAGGAAACTGCAGATTTATGACGCCGCGCCTTCGAAATCTCGTGTGTCTCTGTCGACGCGGAAGAAGTATTGGTACTGCCCATTGTGAGCATGAAGCTGCTTGACTCTGCGGAAATCTAAGGTTATGTGAATTTTGACGGAAACCGAGGTGAAAAATCCTTTAATTTTTCGATTGGCCCCAAGAACGCCAGTTCGTGAAGCATTACTAGCTGGGCCGCACACATTTTGTCGTCACAGAATAGAGAAATTTAAGAAGCCCTCCGGGACGGTCATGGGCTGAGAAAAGGTGTGTCATGAGATGTAAAAATCTGTTATTTATCGAACCTAGATCCTTACCGTAGGAGAAGCACGTACCACATCAAAAGCAGCTCAGCAATATGTCTTTGTCAAATTTAGAATTTACGCCCAGCAAGAGGACCGTTTAATTGTTGTGAAAGAGAGTGCATATGGAAGCCTCTATAAACTTTCGATCAACAATGAAAACGACATCAGTAACTTTCGATTGTCAAGTCCAAAGAATGCCTGTGCTCGTTATTTCATTCCCCATCGTCTTCATGCAACAGCACTCAGGTCCAGTGACGTTGAAGATATTTTTGAAGTTATCATGCATATGGCAACCCTGACATATTTATTTCTTTTTTCCAAAAAGTGCGTATGAATTTTCGAAATCCACTTCCTGTGCGTGTGCCCCGTCGCTACGTCTCCATGATCCAACAATATTGTACGTGCCCCGGCGAATGTAATGTGGAGAATTATTCAAATAAGGCAAACTGCCTCTTCGTCTTTAGCTTTGGCTTCTAGATAAAACTATCCCCACATGTGCGTATGCGTGTGCGTTGGTTTGTGCTGTAGGTTCCGTCTCCTCTTCCGAGGTAACTTCCGGAGCTGTCGCGATTTTACCAATCATGCAAATTAAAAGACATTGCCATTCTCTGGACAGCGAACATATGCACGTACATACACACTCAAGTAATGCCAAAGAGGAATAAAGACCTAATTGTGGTATGGAGTGTAAGATTACATATCACGGGTGTAAGTAGAGCTGGTAAACATCGACACCCGAATGCATTTCCTGACTGCATTATGCTCAGTGACTGCACACTTTCTAGAAAATATCAACTGTAGTCCTATTTATAGATCGTGCAAGACACGAGAGATGGAGAAACAAAAAAAAACCAAAAAAAAAGAAAACGAAAAAGGCGACGAAGAAAATGAAGAAAAAAAATTAAGAAACGAAAGAACACCGAGAGAATAGGAAGGAAAGAAAAAGGAGGAGAATGCAAAAACATCTGCTGAACTATTTCCATGGATTTTCCCCTGACATTTTGTTTATTAATAAATGATTGAAAACCGTTGGAGAGAGAAGGAAAGAAAAAAAATTAACAATTCTGTGTCGTGTGGAAATTGATTTGTTACTGATACTTACGGATTCGTTGAGGTAATTAGCAATCGAATCATAGTCTGTAAAGCTGCAATCCATAGTAGGTGCTCCTATTCGACAAAAGAAATGCGAATGCGTTTTCTTTTTCACGGTTTCCTCGTATATCCTCTCTGCACCACAAAATCTATGAGCATCTCAAAAATCACAATAAAAAAAAAACCACAGAGTGTTGTTGAAGGAGGAATCAAAATTTCTTTAAAACTTTTAACAAATTTCCAAGCAGTCCAATCAAGTTCGAAACACCGCAATTGGGAGTTACGGGATAATATAAACAAATTGTTTTCTGAACGATTTGTTGTGTATTTGATGAACTTATGAACTTGTAATAGTATTTTTTTTTTCTAGACAAAGCAATTTGTGTTCCACAATTTAATTGTCGCACTGCACATTTTCGGTTGCAGACACTCAGCCATTTTAAGTGCACGCACAACCAAACACGGGACCCACCAACACGGACTATGACAGGCACTGAGACACGAACAATGACGATGGAACAACTTTGGTGCGCCTATCTTTTTACATGATCTTTTCTGGTCGACTTGTGTGTGGGTGGATTCCTTTCCTTTCAAATTATCTGCTGGCTTGCGTGTATTTATTGAACAAAAAATAACTAATAAATAACTTTTCACTTTGATAGCCAAATACAGGATTAACGTTGGTAAATGAGAAAAAAAAATCTTAGACAAGGTGTTTTAGCACTGCAATTACCGCCACCGCCCCCAATGGAATACTACATGAAGTAGAAAATTATTCAATTGAGCATTGTGCAAGAGAGTGAGACGGCCTGTGACTGAGCAAAATAAAAGACACACACATGTTTTGAGTGCTGCCAAGTCGCCATTTAACTGAATTGACACCAAAAACCACTTGGTTGAGGCATGTCTGTTCTTATTGGAAGCGAATAGGAGTGGAATTCTGCTCCTAAATGTAGAAATTGTTGAATTTTTAAAAATTGGCTTTGATTTTACATCGAAAAATATATTTAAATGCTATATTTTACTGGGTATGTATATTTGAATGGGAATTTAAAAATGAAAAACATTGACACAACTGATTGCAGTAATAGATTATAAGCTTACTTTCAGACAAAAAACTGCTGCAAATAGTGAAACTAGGATCATCCAATCCAAGGGCTGGTGCTCAAGCTCTACTGGTCCTGCAAGTGTACTGGATAGACTACAAATTGAACAAGTCGAAAACAATTACTCTCTGCCTCGACTTCGAAATATTCCTCCGGTGTTATTCCCCAACAAGGGAGGAGTGAAAGACAAATACGGATACAAGATGATTAAAGGGTCAGGCGCGATAATTTTACCTTCACATCCATTCAACCGGGGAATAGCCGATTAACTAGCTGGGATGGGAACAGGAGAGGTTATGGTATCAAGGGTACTAGCAGTTGCCCTTCTAGACACAGATCGCAAATGGATGGGACTTGACCACATGCAGGAGATCAACACAAATGTGGCATTCACGAAACCAAAGAGTAGCACATACATACCAGGGGTGGACAAAAGAGGCCTTAGTAAGGTGGCAGACTTACTTATCGTTACTTTTGTACGAGTTAAAAAAACGAGACGGCATAGGAGACACATAGATGTGCGATTAACTAGACATGTACATTTATTAAATACTTTTCAATCTACATAGTACACATATGAATTATATACTTTCCTCGTTCTCTTTCATTTTGTTCCATTCCTCCATCGTGCACATAAACAGGTACACACTCATATTTAAAGAAATACGGTTATCTCTCTGTTGAAAAGTCCTTTTTCTTTGACTGCCTCACAAAGGCTCTGGCAACGAAAACCACAAACGTTTGTATTATTTAACTCAGAAAACGCTTGTTAGCTTGTCAACTCACGAATAAATGCTCATCCATCTCCTCAAGGGTTTTGTCAATCCATCCCGCCTGAGAGCCGACTGCATTTTGAGCTAAAAGTGCCATCTGTCCAACTGCTAACACCAAAGTTGCAGCTCTAGCCTCCAGTAGACGCCCATCAAGTGGTGGGTACATGGCTTCAACTGATACCAAGTATTCGATATATAGAAAAGACATCTGTTTTGTGTTATCATTCTGTCTTTTACATACTCACAGAATCCACTCGCGATGGAATTCGTTTGGCTGCCGCAATTAGTCGATCACTGCATCGTTTTAAGCTGGTCTTCAGAGCTAAATTAATCAACTGCTCTGTTAGCGAATGGCAAGCTCGCAATATCGCTAAGCAGTGCGGAATCAAACCGGACGCATCCTCAACCCACTGTTCGTCGCTTAGAAATTGCTCTAGAGCAACATTGAGGCCAATATCTCCCAATGCTATGGCCAGTTCCTGTTCATTTTTACCCTTTTTCGATCTGAGGAATATACTATGACTGGAATAAATACGGAAGATAGTTATTCAATTAAAACGCAACAATTAACCTTTTCTCAAGACGACTCCATCTTTGGCTCTGTCTCTGGTGTTGTTTTCGACAGATCAGCACAAGACCAATGAATGCCCCAACAAAAATCACTCCTAGTGCTCCAATTGCCGCTGCCATTAGAGAATCTGCTCCGTACAAGTCCATTTGATTGAGCGAGTTCAATTAGAGCATTTAATATAAACAATAGAATTGTGAGACGTGATTAATGTAAATAAAAATAAGTGAATGCGCGATAAGCAATTTGACAGATCAAGTGACGATCGAGAGATGAGAGCTTTTTTCAAGCGCGGATTAGTGATGCCATTTGTGACTGAAAGCTTATTTCTTAGCTGAATGATAAACTAAGTACTTCCTCAAGCGTTTGGTTAATCCAAGGTTAGAGATGGTTAGATGATTACTTCGGATCGGTTTCTTATTGTGTTGTCTTCGATCTCTTCTATGGTGCAATGGCAACAAGGTAAATGTGAAGGAAAGAGGGAAGGGAGACGTTCTAGGCATACTTTTGCGTCTGCTACATGTGCGATTTTTATTTCTTACTCACGGACTTTACAAATTCCATTTTGCGGTCCCAAGATACACGTTCAAATCATCCAGTTTCGATTGGGGCTCGAACAAACGGAAATCGGTTTGCATATGAATTTCTCAATTTTATTTGATGCCTTAAAACGATTAGCGTATCGGATTGTTATTCAGGATGTGAGTACAATAGACAAGGCTTAACAACCGTACGTTGCATGCTTGGTTACAACATGCAGGCAATGGTTGGGGTTTGGACGGATTTAAAAACTGACGAAAGGAGTGGTGTGTCCCACTGCAACCCAGGTAAAATTTGCATTTGTATGTATTTAAATGCATTTTATATGTATTTAAAAAAAAAACGCGAAGTTATACAAATTACGGGTACTTTTTCCGAAATATCCATCGTGTGAGCAGTTGGACAAAACACAGTAAATGTTCAAATAACATCTGGAAGCGCAAAGGAGTGAGGTTGTCAATGAGAAATTGAATGCATCTCACCTGTTTGGAATGTCCTTATAATCCAACGAGCCATGTCGTTTTGCGTTTTACGTTCTCTGAGACTCCCCATAACAAGAAGGATTTTGCAGAAGCCACATTCCTCATCTAGAATTTCGTCGTCGTCCTCCATAATGTTTGTCATAAATTATAAGTCAATAGTCCAAGCTCGATGGCTAATGGCCGATTCCGGATTACATTAGTTGTTCTAGGTTTTTTGAGGGATTTTCTCCTCCAACGTCTACCTCCCCAGAAATAAAGGAGCAAGGAGATAGCAGCATCCCTTGCCAGCATCCACATCCCTTCCCCCTTGATTTCATCTGACAGCGGTTTTCATACGATTTATCAGCCCGTGCTGGTGAATACGTGTGCGCTGGTGTGAGCAGCTGGCAAACAGCTGATACACTTACGAAACCGTAGAAGTGGGGTGAATTGGAGTTTTTGTTTGATTAATTCACTCGTTATTTGGACATTTTCAAATTTCGATGTTAGTTTTTTCCACAGAGTGAGGAGGGGTAAACGGACAATGAGGGCGTATGTGGATGCAGTTCACGAATTTGCCACCATTTTCCCTCTGAGCTCACTCATCTGTCGCCATTTTGTGGTGGATTCCCGAATTCTGCAAAAGGATGAGTGAAATACAAGGGAAATCCACTACTCTCACATCATTCGTCGACGTGGGCTAGGGGCTGCTGTTGGAATGGAATTGTTGGCTCAGATTTTT
Organism: Eristalis tenax; assembly: GCA_905231855.2. Taxonomy (NCBI): domain Eukaryota; kingdom Metazoa; phylum Arthropoda; class Insecta; order Diptera; family Syrphidae; genus Eristalis; species Eristalis tenax. Next base: position 41,317,886 of record HG993128.1, on the reverse strand, counting down.
TTTTGAAGATTGCAACAATATGTATCCTTATACCTCGAATATTCGGACTGGAACAATCAGGAAAAATGCTATAAAATGCATTTCAATACAAATCCCTGCCCACACACACAACAAACCCCCCCCCCACTTATTGCAGTATTTAGCAAATTGGGAAAGTGTTATATTTTATTTTTATAACAAAATCAGCATTAAGTAATTATTATTCTTGTTACAACATTTTTTTTAAACTAAATTCATTTTAATTTTACCCACTTTAACATTAAAAATGTCTCAACACACATTTCTGGCACAAAATTTATCTGCGACCGTATGTTCTGTGGCAACATAACGAATTGTAACGGTTTTATACGAACACGAACCCCTTTAGGTCAGTATAAACTAAAGAGGCTTGTGGCATGTATCAAAATGAACAAGAATAATCTCTGTACCCTAACGATGCGCTGCAGACTCAGGGAGCATCTAAGTCATGAGGAGGCCCCTGCAGATTTTGTGGATTATGTACTGTATTCCAGAATATGTACTGAGATTTTGTGAAGCCTATGATATCTGGACATGCGCCTACTATCAGGGGAAGAAATAAAGTCACTAGAACCATCTCTCATTCTCAGATTCCTTAACGAAACTGGCTTAGAGAGAATACTCTAGAATAAACCTCTTCCACATTCGCTTAAGAGGAGTCCATAACCCTCAATACAACTTGCAAAATAACTGTGTGGTGGGGAGGGGAACAGAGCCAAGGTATCAAAAGGTCACACAAAGATCTTACGTGAACGTTGCCATGTACTACTTCTTATTGTAGGGCTAATGACATCGCCAGGCACTCGACTTTCATACTGGAGAGTGCAACTGTGGATCACCTTTGATCGCTTAAGGGATTACTAATGGCCTTAAGTGTCCGGCTAAGAGGGCCGAAGGCCGAAGGAAACGAGGTATACTGTGGCCTACCTTTGAGCGCTCAAGGGATTACTAATGGCCTTAAGTATCCAGGCCAAGAGGGCCGAAGATATGGAGGGTGAAAGAGAAACGAGGTATACTGTGGCTTATCTTCGAGCGCTCAAGGGATTACTAATGGCCTTAAGTGTCCAGGCCAAGAGGGCCGAAGATATGGAGGGTGAAACAGACACGATGTTTCTGTACACATTGGTTAATTGTAAATAATGGGCTTTGAAGAGTATTCCATATGCACGAATGCGCCTGAAAATCTAGTCCCTAAATATAACTGTGCGTCGAAAGCGAGCGTAAGGGCAAACGGATAATCATTCCTGGTGAGACGAGTATTGCGGGTGAATTCATGGAGAGGAGGACTGCAGTTGGCTAGTTCACATCCTACGTCGGTGTTCGAGTGAGTCTAATGACTCTGCGAAGCAGTTGCCTCCTATCAGTTTAATCGCTTGCTTTTGGATTCTATCTAGTAGGTGCAAGATGGTCTTGGGACTTGTCACCAGACCAGGTTGGGCCGGATATAACCTTAAAAATTAAAGCCAAATCAGAGGGGGTGAAATATATCATGCATCGATTAAGGAGGAAACCTCGGCATTTCGCAGCATTTTCGGCGACCTCAAATATATGACTGTTCCAACTAAGTGCTGTTTTGATGCACATACCAAGGACGGCTAGATTTCCGGTTTCATCGACACGAGCGCCATTCATGGATAATGGTTGACTATGAAGGGTTCACTTGAGTGAGTCTTCGAACGAATATGAAAAGCCGAGAGTGCTGTCATCAGCGAAGGAATGAAGTGGATTAGGAGTAGCAGACAGGAGATATATAAATATGAGAAATTGCAGGAGACATAACTGTGCATTGGAGAGCATTTACCGGCATTTGATGACCTTTAGTCATTCCAAAGGCGGTGCTTCTGCTTTCGTAGCCAAACACTTTGGTACAGTCTGGTCTAGTCTCTGTCAATGCACACGTTACGCTGCCCCTCCCTCATCATGCGATACAGCTAGTCTAGTCTCTGTCAATATGAGGCAACAAAGGTCGTAATGGACAATTTATTCCTCAGCAAAAACCCGTCACTCCTAAAGCTCAGCGACCAAGCAATCGACCTTCTACAACTCTTACTCTCCCAGACGCAACACGCTGAAATTGAATCGCTTTATGGATCTCATGACGGACGTAACCATGTGTGCGTGCCAAGAGCGAACCCTTAGGGAGCACCAGCATTGGTTCCTCCATCCCAACAAGGTCTCATGCAAGTCAAGAACACACACATGTAATTTGTCTATCGGTAAATTTATTGTATTTAACTTCAAAGTAATAAATAAAACCATGATGCTAATTCCACAGAGGAGCAACAGATTAAGCAACTGGTTGAGATGAAGGTTTATTTCTTTATTTGTATATTATTCTTTTCTTCTTGTGTTTTTTTTACTAGTGTCTGCCCGTTTAGTTTAATCGTTTATCGTAGTGTTGTGTAATTTAAATTAAGAATCACAAACAGTAATTTCTTAGAACTGAAACTGTGTAAAAATATATTTATATAAACGTATATAACTGTGTTGGTTTTATTTCTTTTTCGATGCAGTCTCCTTATTAATATTGTTCTTCAGATGATCCTTGTAATCTAAAATATTTCCCTTCCATTTGGTAACAGTTTCATTTTCACACACCCAAATTTCTTCGGCCACCTGAAAATATACACGAAGCACATGCGTAAGCAAACATGTGGGCTTGGACGTCGATGAATGAACTCACCTGATTGATGAGACGGAAATCGTGACTAACTAATACCATGCCACCGTCGAAATCATTGATGGCATCGGCTAAAGCGTCAATAGTTTCCATATCCAAGTGATTGGTAGGTTCGTCAAGCAGCAGCAGATGAGGCACTTGCCATGCTAACCAGGCGAACACCACCCTGCAACGTTGCCCATCTGACAGCTGCCGAATAGGACAGACCTGTTGGCGACCAGTCAAACCGTAGCGGCCGATAATTTTTCTCATTTCCTCCTTTTCCTTGACAGCGGGGAAGGCCTTCATCATGTATTCCAAGGGGCTCAAGTCCAAGTCCAGCAGTTCGTGCAGATGCTGGTGATACCGAGCGATGCGCAAGTGGGAATTCTTGCGAATCATTCCCGATGTAGGGAATAAATCACCGTATAAGAGTTTCAATAGCGTACTCTTGCCTGCACCATTGGGACCGACCAGGGCCAACCTTGTGTCTAAATCAATACCGAACTCGAGGTTTTTGTAAATCCAGGGCGTCTCATCGTTGTACCGGAAGCAGACGTTCTGTAAGGAAGATGGATTGTAGAAAGATCGTCTTCGTCTTTGCTGGTCACTTGCTTACCTGAACCATAATGACTGGCGGTGGAACCGTGCCACATGAGGGGAAGTAGAAATTCAATATTTTATCATCGGTAACCTTTTCTGTCAGACCCTGAGCGACCATCTTGGCCAGAGTCTTCTCCTTGGACTGAGCTTGTCGGGCCAGTTTCGCCGAACCGTGACCAAAGCGAGCAATGTAGTTCTTCATATGGGCGATTTGATCCTGCTCCCAGTTGTATTGCTTCATTTGGTTCTCCAACAACTCCATTCTAGTTCGCACGAATGCCTCGTAGTTACCGGTGTAGTATTTGAGACGCTTTTTAGTTAAGTGGATAATGTTTGTACACACTCCGTTGAGGAAATCTTGGGAGTGTGAAATCAATACTAGAATACGTTTATATTCCTTGAGTTCCTGCTCAAGCCAGACGCACGCGTCTAAATCCAAATGGTTTGTCGGCTCATCCAACAGTAGTAAGTGTGGCTTAACGAACAATGCCCTGGCCAATGCAATTCGCATGCGCCATCCTCCGGAGAAGTCCTTGGCCTGTTTGGCTTGCATTTCCTTTGTAAAGCCCAAACCGTGGAGGATGCGGGCAGCCTTGGCTTCGGCTTGATCTGCTGACATATCATCCAAGCGCTCATAAATATCAATAAGTTGGTCCTGAGCATCATCCTCCTCGCTTGTGGCCAGTTCTTCGGCTAGCTTCTCTAATTTAATGCGCTCCTCGTCCACCTCCATTACACATTGCAGAGCACTCTTGGAGCTCGCTGGGATTTCACGTGTCAAATGAAAGATATCAATGTGATCCGGAATGGGAACTTCTCGATGGCCCAGACAAGCTAGGAGCGATGATTTGCCGCAACCGTTTAAGCCGATCAAACCATATCGACGCCCACAGTTCAACTCCAACATGGTATCTTGCAAGAGTTCCGATCCGAAGAACGTGATTGAGAAATTTGCAATTTTCACATCACGAGACCTTGGATGCACAGCCAGGGAGCCAGTGCACGATCGTGCCTCTGCACTGATTCTTGCCTCCTCTTCTAGCTTTGCGCATAGTTTCTCCTCTTCGGTCATCTCCACTGCACCGTTGGTTTGCGATCCATTTGCCTTTGGCACCCCCTTATTTGTCGAAGACGATACCGACGCTATTTTCTTATTCTTCGCATCTTTTTTGCGCTGGGCATCGCGTTTCTTAGCATCGGATGGCATTGTTGGCTATTTACTGAAAAGAAATTTGTTAATTTTTTTTTTAAGATTTTACAGTAAGTTGTGGCAAAGAGACGGGAGTCTTAGAGTTCACTTAACATACAGCAAGTGTGACGAATGGAATACTAATGCAGACTGATCGTAGAGAAGTGTTCGCTTGTCTTCGTCAGCTCGTATTCAGTAATTAGCCGGGACGCGGATTTCCACGAAGCAGTCATTGCTTTAAAATCCTTGAAAAACCGTGCAAATACCTGAGTCGACTACCTGCGCGAGAATGTGACAACGATTCTTGCTAGGAACTGTTAAAGCGATGATATATGACACCTTTCTCTTCAAATGAAGTACAATAAATAGTCACATCAAAGGACACTGTGTTTCGGAAGGTTTTAAAACCGTCTTTAAGATGAGGGGTCTATCAATTCGAGGTTTGCAATTGTATTGAAAAAAGAGTTCAACTCCCTGCCTTTCTCTGAATGCTGAAGCAAGCAGCAGCCAGAAAGAGAATGCATGATTTCGACGAATTTGTCATCTCTTCTAGCGAGCAGTACATCAAACAGCTCAAGGCAAAAAGCAACAAATTGAGATTAGCTTCACGAAATAATCAATAATCTCATCTTTCATGTATCGAACTGCCATTCTCGACTTTTGCGAAATAGAATAAGTTAATTTATCGTCTTCATAGCAGAGGATATCTTTTGAGGGACTTGTGCCAGTAGCTGACAATATGAGACACTTGCCTATTTCCCTCTAACCTTAAAATCTTGTAAATGTTCCGACAGCAAGTGTTGCGGTTTACATCGTAATCAAAGTAGATTAGCATTCCATCATAGAACTTACGACATTGATTTCATTTTAAAGTAGTGGTGATCAGCAACAAATATAGCTCCAAATGTGTGTATTTTTTTTTTTTTATTCAAAAATAGGTCAAGTCGAAATGGAAAAGAATGGGCGATGCATTTGTGCATGCGCAGACTAAGGATGTCATCATGAAAGCTCATTTAACATTGAACCATTTTCAAGACTCGAACAACTCCCACGGATTCTCTCTGGAACCGTATGTCCGAAGTCCAATAAAGCAGGAGAGTGCAGACAGTACGACTACAAAGCGCTGCTTGACACGTGTTGAAAAGCATAAATAAAAAATATGAACCGATAACAGTGTCATTAAACACATATGTGTGTTAATTTTCGGCTGATGTCCATTGTTTCGCCTCACCTTGAGTTCTCATGCTACACAGGTGATCTTTAAATAAAAAAAAACGTGAGACACTGAACTTACGAATGATTCACTAGTTACATGTACATACAAAAACATTCTTAAACAACCATTCGATAACTGGCTTTTTTAAGGCTGTTTCACGCATACTCAGAGAACATGATTCGCAGCAAAATGTTCTCGAATTTATAGTGAAAACCGATCGCGAACTGCGAATTATATAAAATGCTAGCGCTGCCCCTCAGACAGCTTTTGAAAACTTGGCTAAGTGCATGTAGAAAGCAAAATGAAGCAACTTCTGCTTGCATATCGTCATAATGGAAGAAAACATTTCTCCTTTGTATGTGCCACACATGAACATGTGCTCGACAACAGTTGATCGGCTACAATTGTTCAGCCTCTTCCCCCCACAAATGCTGAGGGGCAGGCAAAAAATTATGACCGCATCTCAATTAAAATTCATTCGATTAATTATCTAAAATTAAATTCGAATCAACTTTTTTGAACACAATGTGAATTTACCACGCTATTCTATTGATTTCCTTTATAAAGTTTTTGTTCCTCTTTGTCCAATTTTTTCTTCCTTTTTTGGCCACGGCACAATAGTCATTCGATAACTCGATTTTGAGATTAATTAATGACAAACCTTTTTTTTGACAGCGAATTGATGAAATTATAAGCTGACTCCGAAATTGGTTAAATGTACTAACAAATGTCCACTGTTTTTTTTTATCGAAACAAAAAATCGGAAATTCACACCAAAGGCAAATTTTTTCGGGTGTTCAGTTGAACTGCGTGTGACAGAGAAAGAAAGCGATCAAATTTTTTCCACCTGAAATTGGCAATTGACGTCAAAAAAAGTCTGCTCGTCAAGTTTTTGCGTGTGTTCAGTGCGGTTGTGATGTGACGAGTTCAGATGAATGCATATGAAAAAAAAATTAATAAATAAAGAGACTGTCATTATATGTGTTCGATTTTGTGCTTTTTCTTTTTCTACTATGTACAGTTAGGAAATATACATAAAGTCTTTTCAGACGCATAGATGGAATTAGCGGCAACAATTTGCCGATACGATTTGCTTGACGAGGTAAATAATGAGTCAAATAATAAAAAAAATGACAAACCATCAATCATGGCTGTCAATCAAATATCAACGAGTGTGATCGATGATCTCTAAATACATGACATTCGATGAAAAAACATCATTGTTCCCTGTTTGACTGAGTTCCTTAATGTGGATCTAATTTGTTCCACAATTTTCATTTGTCGTGTTTTAATTTAAAATCACTCGAAATCTAACTTCACTTGGCCTACCTTTTGGCTCAAAATTGCATTTTCAATATAAAACACAATAAGAATAAAAATACTACGACTTATAGAAACCGACTTCAAATAAATAATCTACACAGTGCGCATGGAACTTCGACGACCACTTTATCAGTCCCCTACTGTCCTGCTGTCAGTATCAATGACGGTTGAAAACTTAAAAAAAATCAAACTAACCCAACTTACGCTGACATTTCCTTTATTTTTCTTGTTTGCCGAAGCTAGAAGCCGCACTTCGCCCGCTGAGATATTTTCTATTTTTCCACTTTACGGATTTAATCCAAATATATGTTGAAATTGATAAACACTTGTGTAAGCTAAGATACAAATTGAAGTCGAAATGGATCTATTTGAACCACAGTTAGTTGTAAAGAAAGAGGTGCGTTTTACGGAAGCTTTCACAGAATCAAATTCAAATGGCGACGAGAATTTCGGTAGTGGTGGAGTTATTCCATATACAAAATCAAGAATACTCAAGTTTTCTCCTTTCAAGGTGATGTCTTTGGTGGCATTATTAGATCCGGCCAATGGAGTTGGCTCACTAAGGGTTCTCGCCTGCACATCATGTCCATACGGACGGGACAGTTGATAACGAAATTTGATTTCGACGATAGCACTGGGTATGCTCTGCAATTTTGTATATGAAATTCAAGCTTCATGTATAACTTTTTTTTTTGTAGATTTGGTGTGTGTATTATAACCTGCGTGTCGGAAGTAAATTTGCCATTTGTTCCGGATGCAATCATCGCGATAGGTCTTCAGTACGTTGAAAGTCCAGGAGGCGTTATTGTCTTATATTCCGTGGAGGAATCCACAGTTCTTAGGTGCATTGAATTAAAACACAAAATCACATGCTGTAAATTTATAAGCCATGAGGTGTCGCAGCATTGTGTGACGCAAAATATGAGTGGGTGCCTGGCGGTGGGCACCGATGGGGGCAATGTGCTGCTTGTTGATTTGAATTTGCGTGGGGACGAGTTGAACTCTGCCCTGATGGATTCAGGCGTCTCTGTTGTACCGTGTCATATTGTTGACCACAATATGAGTTTGCTGCATTTGCAGCGACATTTCCAGCATTGTCAACAGGAGGGTGTGCACTTTGGAATCCAACTAGAAGGTATGTCAAATGGAAATGAGCGAATGTGCAGAACACAAAAAAAGTAGATTCTGTTGGGAGTGATGACGACATATGTGGTCAGAAAAAGCTTTAAAATATGTGTCACCTTGAAATGATAGCTCGTCTCATAATACCCTAACTTGTTCCGTCACATTTGAATTTGCACATTTTAAGTATTCATTCTCGTTTCTCAGCTCCCGAAAATGCAGACTTTGTGCAATCCCTGCTTCCAATCGATATAATTCTGGGACTCGCGGCTGGTTTAGGAGATGGCCGCCTTGTGTTATACGATCTCACAGACATGCTGATCTTCTTTGTTGTGCCTCCGCAAGAGAGGTCATCGCCTCTAGTCAAGATGAGCTTCATGGAGCCACCCGATGATCCGCGTCCATGTGTGTACATTTGGGCCTTTCACGAGAACTCTCAAAACTCAAAAGCTGTGCTGCATTCGCTGATGTACGAAAAGCGGGTGGTAGTGGATGATGGATTCTGCTACTTTGAGGTACTTCCAACCCTGCACTCTCTCCAACCCAAACTAAAGCCGAATAATCTTTGCATTTTTCGTTTGTTAAGAATTTCCAAGTGTCATCGGTCCGGCTACTGTTGCCTCTGAACTCCCCCAAGAGTGTTCCAGTAACTTGTCAGACCATCTTCAAGCCTCCGTCTCATGGGAACGACGAGACGATATCCTTGTGCGCTCTAGTGTGGAAACACGAGAGAGAAAAGCAAACTGAGGTGCTCCTGTTCGATATAAACCAATGGTACAAGGAGGAAATGCCTTATGTCGGCGACTGGAGAGATGAGCCGAGCTACCTCGCGTCGTTCGTCTTGCCAGGGATGAACATAATCGAATTCTTCTTCAACCCCAAAACCACTTCCTTGTTCAACTCAATTCAACGCTCGGAAGAGCACTTCTACCCTGTGTCGTTGAGCTTTGGTAAGGACACTGACTCCACTCCGAAGTCCGGTTTTCATAGATTCGCTTTCAGATTGCGTTGCCTTGGGAGAGACGGGATGTTTCCATTTGAACTGGCCCGGTGTTCAAAACCGCGTGATAAATGTCTTACGGTCCAAAGGTTCTCTGGCGCTCCTCGATCCGAATCCGGTTTTTCTCGAAATCCTCAACACGAGGCTGCTTCCACAATTTTCAAAATTGAATTACAGCTCTACGTTCTCACTGGTAAGCTCTCTTGCTGCGGCGGATGCAACAAACGTTAAATTTCTCGAATCCAACAGAAAGCGAAGAGGGAAACTCTGCTCTCAGTCGCGCTGGAGCAGAATTGCATTGGTCTCCTGAAGGAGTGTGCGAAGAACTGGTCGGACGGAAGCCATCAGGGGACATCCCTGCTGGAGGCACTGTCTCTGTCCACACTCACGGACTGGATGTGGTCGAGAGCTTCAAGCATCAAGGAACGCTGCAACAAATTGTGTCAGGTCCTGTTCGATCATTCCGGCTGTATCTTGGATCAGCGGGAGCAGAAGGAGCTGGGCTACATATCTAAGCAACTGAAGACGTTGGCCGATCTTCTTGGCGAGATCACAACAAAGTATAAGCAGACTATTCCATCTGATGGTACGTTAAACAAACTCATTAACGATTGAACTCAAGGCTCATTTTGTCGTTCAGTTCTGAACACATTGCAGACTCAAGCTAAATCCATACAACTGGCATCTGATTACCAAGAGATTCTCCTGTGGCTGCTGAACATCGGACTCCTGCCAGAAGCCTCGCGTCCGAGCAAGTACCGCGAAATCGAATTGAATCTTGTGCCATATCCCTACGAGTCCCTGCAGAGATTCTACACAACCCGCCGGAAGGATTTCACACGTCTCAATGAGAAATTCGCCTCTCGCAAGACAGGAAGTTGCTTCCTACTCTTCATTGACTCGTTCATTGAGCACGAGTTCAAAGGGAACAGCTTGAGGGATAGTTGGCAAGAGACCGGAGGCGACGGACTCTATCCGCCAACATCGATCCAAGCCATGCTGCGGACGATGCTAAGTCCTGATGTGAGCTTCGACAACAAATGCGCGTTGTTCTTGTACTTCTTCCTGGACCTAAATATGGCGATTGAGGACAAGCGCTACGAGCCGATTGTTCAGAATTTTATCAAGTTCCCTAGTGTGTTCAGGTTGTCGGCGTCGTTGATAAAGCAGATACAGGCCTTTTGGAACCTCGATCACTGTCGTTTTCCGGTAAGTGGTGCAGTCGGACAGCAGGCTCTTATAGTTCCCCTCTCACTTCCTCTTCAAATGGTATTTTTTGTTTCCTTTCTTCCTCTCCAGGCAGCCGTTGATGAATTCATATCCCCCTTCAACAGGGATCACGTCTGTCCACAGTGGCAGCTGGAGTTATTCATCGAATCTCTTCTGGCGCAGAGGGAGGCCAATCTCGCACTCCGAGTGCTGGAGGCGAAATCCTCTCCCATCTCGCCAGTTCTCCAGCTGAACACGTACTTAGCAAATGACCTCATATCGGAGGCCTTTCACTTTGCACGCTCAAAACAAGACGAAGACTTGTTGAAGTTGTTCTTCACCGGATGCTTGTGTACCGGCAAGTTCGGCGTCATCCGTGACCTGGCACTCACTGAGAGTGAGGGCGCATTAGTGCAATCAATCCTGAAGAACAGCAAGTCTAGGAATGCGGAAAATCTGCATTTCGTCTATTTGCTGCAGAAGTATAAGTACATCGAAGCGGTTTCCTACTTGGATGAGCTGTCGAAGGGAAGAGTTGCGCAGAGGGCTGTGGACGTAGATACGCCCACATTGGTGCTCTCTGCGTATAACGCGACGATGACTCCAGTGACAAAGGGCCTGTCCGATGTTTACTTCAAAATTAAGAATAAAATCAAGAGCAGAGAAGCCGAACAGAATTCCCCGTATCCGCTGAGTTGCCAACTGATCAAGCAAAATGCCAACGACCTCCTGGGCGGTATCTACCACAGCTCGGCGTTGAGCACACACTTCGCCAGTCAGTACTGGGAGAGGCATCATTCGGAGGCGAATGCCTTGCAGCAATCTAAAAACGCGCCGTTTCTCAGACGACCTCAAGTTCAGGCTTCTTACGCCGACATACGAAAAAAGAACATCTCATATCCAGATCCGTATGAGGCCGCTCAGAAGCGCCGCCTCGATCAGAATTCTGCTGATGAAGATAGAAGCAGCAAAGTCCGCGAGAATCCCAGGAAGCGTCGTAAAATGTACGACTTGTCCAATTTAGAGGCGATCTACAAGCCTTTGAGGGAGCTGTCCTCAACAGAGAGCATGATGGCAAGCACGAAGTCCGAGCCTAGGCAAGTAAGAAGCCAGACAAAATACGCGAAATCTCCGCCTGGTGACACCTCATTGCTGTTGGAAACTCCGTACTTTAAGAAATCAACGGAGGACAATCCGGATTCCGGGGAGGGCACTGGTTCAGAAAAACCTGCCATCTCATTACATGGCATCTTGAAGGGTACGCTGAAGTCGCCGACTGAAGACACCGACACACTCACCAGGGGTGTTTCTGTTGAGTCCGATAAGAAGGAGAAGAGGGAAGCAGAGGAAGAAAAGAGCATTCGATTCGTTCTACCAACCATCGAAGACGAATCCGACGAGCAGATGGACGTGCAGGATTCTAAAACGGATGACTCTGAGGACAAGGATCTGATGGAGGCGTCTTCATTGCGCAGATGCGAAGGACCGTCCAAAAGGAAGGCACTTAGGTCGGCGCCTGTTCCGGCAACTGCTGCTCCGGTGGGAAATCGAAAATTGTCTCTAAGAAATAGCTCCAGTGAAGAACCAGAACAACCGATTCTCAGGGAGAGTACAAAGAAAGCCGTGTATGTGGAAGAGGATAGTGGCGACTCATTCGTTAATCAACCACACATGTCGGTCGCAGCAGAGGGTCTGGCCCAAGACAGTAAACGTGTAGCTGCTGAGAAATATATTTCGGAGAAAGAACCGACTTCCACAGAGACTGCTGAGAAGGAACAGCCAAGAGCTCAGAAGGCAACACTCTCACGGCCAGCTATCGTCAGATCCAGAACTCCACTACGAGCTGCTAGGTCAGCGGAAAGCAAAGAGCTTACTGAAGCTCTTGAAGCTCCTAAAGCATTCTTTAAAGCGAGCGTCAGTTTAGGCACGGTGGCAAGTTCAGATTCACTACCGCAGCGAGCTGCCAGGGCAGCGGAAAGCAGAGAGCTCCCTGCAGCTCCTAAAGTATTCTCCAAAGTGAGCGCCAGTGTAGACACAGTGGTGAGTTCAGTTTCCCTGACAAGAGCGTCTGTCCGGCAAACTTTAGAAAAAGTCCAAAGTGATGACCTAGCAGAGCAACCACCAGAAAAACTAACTTCAGCTCCTGATGATTCAACGGGCAATGTGCGAATAATCCCAATAGTTGTCATTGACGAGAACAGGCGGTCACCAACTGACAAGCAGTTAAATACCACAACCTTGATCAAACATCCAAAACGGGCTCTTTCAGAGAGTTCTGACGACCAGGGAACCGAAACTCTCCAACGAAGTGCAAAACAACTTAAGGGAAGAGCCAGCATTCACAGCTCCTCAAGTGAAAGTGGCGAGAACAAAGCCCCACCAACCACCACTGATCTGAAGGAGCCGGCAAAATCCATTGCCCTCAGAACCGAAACGATGGTTGGATTCGAGCCGCACGTGTCGTCCTCAAGGGTGTGTGCAACAGAGTCGAGATTCCGATTTGCCATTGGAGATTCCTTCAAGACGTCTGTCACGACGGGGAATAAAATCTCAAAAGAAACGTTTGCCGAGCAATCAACCGTTGTAGGTGGTTTGACATATTTGCCGACCCTCGAAGCATCCGAACAGGTAACCGAAACGATAAGTGTAACAGTTCCAACCGGACAGCGAATGATGGACACTACCGTCGACATGACAATGTACGATACAATGGCATTCGAGCACAGTAATCCACCACCGTCCAGCGAGAGCTCGAACAGCGCGGACGCGCCGACTCATGGCAGGTACATGGACGAAGAGGAGGATTACTCTAATTCAGACTTCAATGCCCGCAATGAATATGAGCCGCAAAGTAAGAAAGAACACGATGATAATGATTCGGTTATCTTACTATCGTCGCGTAGTAGCAGTAGTTCCACATACTACGGCGATGCCATGGAAGATGGCAAAGCAATTGCACCGACGTCCAGGCAAATTATAATTGACGACGAGGACGACGATAGTGATGGAGTGGATATCATCGAGAGATACAGCGCTGGTTCGGACCCCAGCAACTCATACTCTAATCAGTTTTCTGAAGGTGCGCAATTTGTAAACCATGTAGTCATCTCCCTTTAATGTCATGTCTGGTTTTTTGTTTACTTCTTTTTTTACAGTCACACGGACTAGCACAAGTTGCTCGCTGGAAAGCAATTGCATTGCCATTGACGACGTTGAGAATACAACCAGTATCGCGTCATACAAGGAAGTTGAAACTGGCGAAGACTATGAGGAACGCTCGAAGGACTACGACTCCCGCGTGATGGCGCCAATTCGTGAAGAGGAAGTGATGGAGACTCTGACAGGTAAGACACACAAGATTAAATTTTCTGCTCTGTGTGCCCTTGTCGGCGTGACCTTGTTTGTTTGATTTGACTTGTCTGTGAGATGTTTTCTTGTCTTTAAAGAAATATTGTATGTAAACAATTGCTTGCTTCAATGTAAGATTCTATATTTTCAGTGGAAGAAGATTCGGAGGACAACGATGAATCGAAGGAAGCACCACCAGAAGCAGTTGTTGTGCCAGTGAATGAGAGTAAAATAGGTTCTTCCGAAGGAGAAAAGGAGGAAATCAAGGATACTCCACCAGAAACAGAAGTCATAACCCTGGCTTCTCCTGAGGCAATTGCAGAAGAAAAGGAGCAAGACCAAGATGTTCAAATGGGGTCAGTATCCCGCCCTGCAGTAGGGAAGAAGGAAGACAAAGATGAACAAGTTGAGTCAGTATCCGACGTTCAAACAGAATCCGCTGAGAGCTTTTCCAAGGCAGCAGTTGTGATCGAAGCGGTTACACCAGAGAAGGTTGTGGAAATAGTCGCTGAAGAGAGGGTTACAAGCGAAACAGAAATCCCACAAGCAGTCACAGAGAAAGTTAAGGAATCAGAAACCCCCACCGAGGATGGCAAAAAAATGGAGGAGACCAAAACAGTCCCAGAAGAGGCCGAAAAGGTTTTGGAAAAAATGGACGAAGTTGAAAATGTTGTTAAAGAGAACCCATCTGTAGCCGACCAATCAACACCTAATGAAGCCGAGGAATCACATACACCCAAAGTGGGACGTAGAAGGTCCTCGTCGTTTTCCAAAGCGAACACCACAGCTTCGGATATTACAGATTCCCCCTTCAAACGCAGGAACTCAAGAGGCGGTTCCATGCCCCCAGCGTCAGCAAGTCAAATTGTCACCCGAAGACGATCGATGCTTTTGGAGAAGCTTGAGGAGCAACCGACACCCGATTCGCCGTCGAGTAGAACTCGCTCCAGACTCCGTGTCGATTCAATTGACGGTGAACTTGAGAGCCCATCGGTTTCGAGTGTAAAACGTACTAGATTATCATCAATTTCCAGCGTTACATCGGCCGATAACCCACAAACACCGAAATCTCGTCGACGAAGCAGCATGTCGGTGGACAAGGAGCCCACCACTACGCCAAAAACGCCCAGAACAGCTCGTGGCAGAAGTGTTACTGCGGAGGAAGCTTCTACGCCAATTAAAACACCTCGTCGGCTGTCGATTTCAAAGCGAGAGAAAACATCACCCAATCAATCGATATTAGAAGATGAACCACAGGAAAATCCCGAAAAAGGTCCAGAACCGACGCGAACGGATGACTTCATGGCTTCGCGAAGATTAACCAGAACACAATTGGCAACTTTAGAGAAATCAGCTGCGCTAGAAAAGCAATTTGCCCAGTCACCAGTTAGAGTTACAAGGCGCAGTACATCCAGAGCCAGTGAGAAAGAATCGCCTCCAGATGTCAAGGGAAGCGATACCGAATCGATTTCCTCACGCACCAGCCACCTTTCCAACGCCTCCCGAAGGATTACCAGGAGTTCTGCTCTGAAGGTTTGTCTACTCTCATAACTCGCTGCAAAGTGTTGTTTCTTAAGTTTCATTTTTGCTTTTCAAAGGAGAACGTTGATGACGATGTTGGAAGCGTCGCCAGCTCCACTGAAAGCGGTAAAAAGAGAAAGAAAAGGGGAAAGGAAGCAACCTCGCCGATCATCTTATCAGCAATTCCCGAAGAAGACCCATCAGGTAAGTCCACACGCGTGCATGGTGCTGAGCGATGGATCAATTCTGAATCTCATCTTTCAGGCTCTGAAAAAAGTCTCCCAGCCAGCGAAGCATCCAAAAAATCAAGGCGTCCGAAGAAATAAATATCAAATGTTATGAATATTCATTCAAAGTGTATTCCGCAGTGAACACGAAATATTAATTCAGTAAGACTAAGTCTTGGGCACACCGCACGTAGGTCGTAAATATTTATGTTGAATTTAAAATGCGTAAATAAACATTAGCACGTTACACAAATTTGCTTTACTTTTGTTTCGTTTTGGGACTCTGTCAATCTTCTAGAAATTCATGAAATGGTCGTTTAATTGTTACCAGTATGGAGCGACAGGAAAGGAGACAGTCGAAGGACTGCGCTTTGTCTCCTAAGCATCGCCTAGTAGATCTTCTCTGCGGATGTGTTTGCTCGCCTGAAGCCGTTCATATACAATCTGTGCGGTTTCAGGGCAGTCAAGTCCACCACGACCAAGTCTTCAGTCTATGGCAAATCTTGTAAAAAACCCAAGAAATACAGATTGACACTCACCGCCTATTCGTCGATGTGAATTCGATGTTTTGACATTCCTACCAAAGTCGTCAGTTTGTGCCGTGATGTTGGAGTGGAAGAATTCTTAATTTAAGATCGGTAACGAACTCCCCAAGTCATTAAGTATCAAAAAAAGACTTAGACAAGGCCACGCGCTGTCAAGTGCCGTCTTTAACATCATTCTTGAGAAGATCGTTCAAAACCCACACGCCAACACTAGAGGCTTGCTCTTCCAGAAGTCTGTACAACTGTAAGCATAAGCCGAGGTGATTGGTCGAACATAGCTAGCTGCCAATGTAGCGGTTGCTGGTGTTGAGAAGCGGCTAATGCGGCTAAAAAGGATGTGGCGGTTAATGAGGGCAGAACAAAGTACATGCTGTCCTCAAGAAAGGACATGCAACATCGACGTCTTGGACAGAGAGTTACTATAGGCAGCTATAACTTCGAGGTAGTAACGACATTATTACCGGGATCAAGTGATCAAAAGCAGAGCCAACCGCTGTTTCTTTGCAATTGAGTAATAGAGCCTTCTTTCGAAGGACCACTCTGACTTTATATGAGAGAATGATGGGCAGTCGAAGAGTCTTCGACTCCGAACCTGTGTGACAGAGCAACAAAGGACGCCCGTATTTAGGCGGCACACACGAGATTGACTTTAACCACCTTGACGTTCGCAACTTAAGCAGACCTTTTTTGAAATTATTTCTCATCTCTCGAGCAACCAATGAAGGAAAAATGGAAATATAAATCCAACAGTTTGTTAAGATGCGGTTATACTAAAATTCCGTGTTCCCGTGAAGTTGTTGCTCTGCGCCTGCAAGTCCCTCAGTTGACGGAGTTCCCGGCCATATAGGCCACGCTGCATCTCAAGCAAACAGAAGAATGGCGGTGTATCAAAGCATATATATGTAAATTAACGGTACCGCGAGGGCGTGCTGTGTATTTTAAAATTTCGTCAACGACCACACCATGCTGAAAAAATCGGTTCTCGTCCGATCACCGAAATCAAGCAGCATCGGGCGCGGTTAGTACTTGGATTGGGGGACCGCTTGGGAACACCGCGTGTTGTTGACACTTGACACAGCTTTTTGCTTCCCAATCACTGTCCGCCAACAAAATAATATTTTTGAATTCTTGCAAATTTCTTAATGAAACGGGGTTGGCTCTAAGCCATACGGAAGGTAGCAACGTTCTTTCTTATGAATAAGCGGGATTTTTTCATTGCATTAAAAAAGGGGCATACAGGACGGAAGAGGGCTGAAATCCTCACGGTTTGTTTTTACTGACATCACAGTGGCCCTACCAACGGTCTAAGTGGCCCCAGTACCAAACTGCGGCACCACACCAACCTAGCCTAGTTAATTTTCAAGCACTGCTGTGCGCTCGTCAAAACTGCAGTCACACGCATTTGCACGCAACGTTTGCGTGTACCATCACACGTGAGTAGCAGTAAACGAAAAATTGTGCTAAAATTAACACATTTTCACAAAACACAGACATGGTCACTTTCCGTTGGCAGATGGTTCGAATGCTTACCCGACTGGTGAATACAACACTCACCATGTCGCTCTTATCCGGTTACAACGGTTCTCTGTTCGTGACAATGGCTGCTGGAAGGGTGGCATTGAAATGCCGCTTGCTTGAGCTTATTTTTGCTAGCTCCAGCATTGGTACTTTTTCCATGCGGTTCAGTGTTCTTTTGCTTCGCGATTGTGTAAGATTTCAGCAACTGCCATCAAAATGTGCTCTAGATACTTTTTTGTAGGTTCTCTACTTTTGGTCTTCGTCTCTAGGTAAGTGCAGTCAGATTGAACTCCGAACCAGTTTCACACGATGCCCTTTACAGCGTTGCCTCGACAAAAGATTCGCCAACTGGGATCAAGCAATTATCCCTCGGGAATAAGAACAGGATAAAGAGCAAGCATCTTGAGATGTGGGACATAGTTCAAAGCATCATCGAACGGAAGGCAACACTTGATAGAATCGCTAAAGTCCATAACCAGCACACATACGACATGCAACTCGAAGATAATTCGAAGGTGTTTCGGAAGCATGGCCCAAACCATCGCGCTAACAGGCTGAACTCGTCCAACTACAAGCGACAAAATTACAAAATGAACATCGAAATGAGCACCATGCTGCTCAAGGAGGCTAGGAAGCTATCGGAACTGGAGAAAGTGTGTCAGGACATAATCTAATTCAAGTGGTTAAGTTCTCGCTGCTTAGATGTCTGATGAGGTGCTGTAAAATTGTTTCCAAATAAAATGTTGTTGTTGGTTATCTTTTGTATTTTTAATTAGGAAATATTCAACATTTAGTGGACTGAAACTTCTTATATTTGCCGTCTATTAGTGTACACCCCAACTAGTAGAACCACAGTCGGTTCAATAAATGTTCGAATTTGAACCAAAACGTCTTAAGTGAATTCGTCAGGTCGGCTATTTATTCTACAGTCCGGTGTGGACGCGGATCAAAACAAGGAAGGCTCTGCGCGTACACCACCTTAAATGACATTATCCCCTTGTGTGACCGTCGTAGATGGTGGGTTCCCCCGCATGCTCAAAGTCGATGAATTCTTTGGACCTAGCCACCTTAGGCTTTGGATCCGTAGACGCCTGACTAGGCTCATATCACCGTACAGCCCTTACAGTTCGTGGCACTGGCGATTCCTGGTCTTGGGTTGGGTTAGCTTTATTTCGGCATTGCAGCCAACTTAACGAGAAAGGAAGGCTCTGCGCGTACACCACCTTAAATGACATTATCCCCTTGTGTGACCGTCGTAGATGGTGGGTTCCCCCGCATGCTCAAAGTCGATGAATTCTTTGGACCTAGCCACCTTAGGCTTTGGATCCGTAGACGCCTTTATAGGCTCATATCACCGTACAGCCCGTACAGTTCGTGGCACTGGCGCTTCCTGGTCTTGGGTTGGGTTAGCTTTATTTAGGCATTGCAGCCAACTTAACGAGGAAAAATGTATGACTTATATGCTGTCAATTGAATGCGCTCTCTTATAGTTAATAACCAAGAGCATCAAGCTCTTAAGTTTGTGAGCCCAACGGCGCGCCGACTCAACACTCAACGGCAAACATTTTTTCCTGTGGATGGAAAAATCATCGCCGGTGTGTGGGTATGTGGGTATCCAGGGATCAGACGATGCCAACATTTGATGAATAGCACCTTCGTTTGTTGTTGTACGAACAATAGTACCTGCAATCTCCTCTGACAACGATCCGACCGGCAAAGCTGCGGATAATATTATTTCTGTTCCGAGAAATGGAATTGTTGCTGGCATATAATTCCAGGGATATCAATTTGTAGCCATTGTGGCGTTTCCTGGGCATAAGCTCCAAATTGGTCGGGGTCAATCCAAACGTTGCTACGTATTGTTTCCAGGATAACACTGAATCGTAATATTAGTGGCAACATCTATTTCTGAATGAGTTGTTGTGCCAAATCCTTGCTTTATTATATCTATTGAGTCTATAACTTAATTCGTGCGGTTTCTTTTTTCAAAATTAGTATTTTTCAAAGAATTGCCCATCTGAAGCTATGACCTTTTCCCATCTTTCTGGCAATTTGTCGATCCCATTCCAAAAGAACTGCGCCGGCTTGGAAGCCAAGAATGAATCAAGCCAATTTTTGATATTCTGCTCTAATGTGAACCGTACTTCAGTGAGGGCGTTCTGCATCGATCGGAACAAATGGTAGTCAGACGGGGCAAGGTCTGGGCTATAAGGCCGGTGGGGTGAAACTTCCCATCCACTGTTTTCCAAATAGTTCTTAACCGAAATAGCAACGTGGGGTCGAGCGTTGTCACGATGGAAAATTATTGCCTTGTGTCTGGTCGGATATTCCGGGCGTTTTTCGGCTACTGCTCTCTTCAAACGGATTAATTGTGTTCGGTGGCGTTGTCCATTGATGGTTTCTCCCGGTTTTAGCAGCTCATTATACAGCACACTCTTCTGATCCCACCAAATACAGAGCATTTCCTTCGCGTCATGGATATTCGGCTTTGCCGTTGATTGGCTGGTTGGGTTGGGTTTCACATGTGATTTTTTGCACTTGGGGTTGTCGCAATGGTTCCATTTTTCATAACCAGTAGCAATCTGATGCAAAAATGACTTCCTTTTGTGGCGTTCCAGCAGCATTTCGGACACAACAAAACCGCATTTCAACGTCTCTCGGCATGAGTTCCAGTAAACTTCCACCAAAATTCGTTTGTGTTGTTCTCCAAGGATTTAACTCCAAATTGTATGCTACGTGTTGCACTTATTCCATAAAACGGAGGTGAGCGTGCAATTTTAGACCCACCAACTAGACAACTCTAGTTTTTAAAATATTTTCGTTCTCCATATAAAGCAAAACTTCATCTTCCTAATCGAAATCTTCAATATTATAGCCAGAAATTAAGTTTGGTAGAGATGCCCAACTTCTTAATATTTTTGGCAACCATTTTTTATTTCGTTTTCTAACGCCAAATTGACCAATCGCAGAACGGCGTTTTTGACAGACTGGCTGTACTTAAGGCCTTGATCAATCCTTTAGCCACATCCAGGATAGTTCAGGAATGCAAGTCCTCTCTGAATTTGCAGTCATAATTCACAAGACTTGTCTGCCTCGGATCACCAGGGGCTTGGGTGGAAATGAGATCGATCGATGCAGGGGAGACACTCTCAGGACCTGAACCTGCACTGGGTCTACCTGCGGTTAGGGCTTCCATCGTTGGTTGGGCCTCTCGAGAACATAAGCGGGGGTGGCATGACTGTTCAGGATGCAGACAAACCAAGTGCATGCTACCAAATGTCTGTAAGAAATCTATCTTCTTCAAAAAAGGCGCGATCTGCTAGAGACTCCTGTAATAACACAGACCAGAAGTTAAGATCGATCAGGGCCTAGTTTGGGCAAGATAAATTTGGAAGCTTGGCTATGCATTAGTCAGCCATATCGTGTAACATAGGACAGAGACTGTCCTTGGAGTTTAGGACAATGGATGCAGAATTGTTGCGTGTCTGGAAAGTCTTCGCGGCCAGACGCCCAACACAAGCAGAGCGGCTTCTAAACGTGAATGACAGTTTGATACAAGTTTTGAGTTGAGAGAGACTGATCTGAGACAAAGCTGAACTGAACTGATCGCTGATATCACACCACAGTTTCATTTGATCCCAAACAGAATGAAGTTGAAACCGGGCATGGCCTGTCACACAAGTAAGCTGAAGGCAATTCGTGAAAGTCACTTTGGGATCGTTTACGATATCGCAACCACGAATGGACAGACCGTCCAGACACCTTGAGCTCAGGCTCCGACCCTCCATAGGTCGCAGACGTCTTGCATAGATAGTAAGATGCTCATCTGGGCCCCACGGGTGTCCTCAGGGCGATCCCAAACAGAGTGAAGTTGAGACCGGGCATGGCCGTGACGCTTTAGGATCGTTTAAGACATCGCAACCAAGGATGGACATGTATCATTGACAGTGACTGGATTCTAGTGCACTTCGAAGTAGATCGCGATTGAAGCGGGGTCTATTATAGGATTAATTTTGAGACCACATCAATCCACTAAGTGACAATGCGCCCGTATAAAGTCACGTCATCCGTCCGTACTTTGAAAACAACCCAACTTCAAACGGTCTCGCAGCGACCGTTGGAAGTTGGGCTCAACTTCAACTCGATTTCAGTGACTTCGTGAGTCTTTGCTGAGAAGGAACTCACTCGAGGCTGTCCTTAAAAGAGTGGTTACGATGAAAATGTTCGGTTTACAACAACGTTCGGGGTTCGAAGTCATTCCAGAAAAGGTCATGTGGACCACTTGGTGGGATTGGCGATGTGTCTCTTACTTGGAGTTGTCACCGCGCAAGCAGACAATCAATGTTATTAAATATTGCTCCCAGTTCTATACTTTGCAGCAGGCAGTGGACGAATAATGCCCAGAGCTGGCGAACAGGAGCAGACTACGCAAACCTTGCAGACTAACGTCAATGGCCAACAAATCGACTATGGCCGAGGAACCTTCATTTCGTTGTTTTTGAAAATTCCTCAAATGATCTTCAACGTCGACGTGTCAAGTGACTGATCTGCATTCCTTTCCTCTTGGTTTTGTGGCAAATAGTTCACTAGAAACCGTTCACCGCGATTCTCTTAGTCGCATCACATGCCACTGTGGCAAATTTGTGTACAACTAGTCACCTTCATGTCACGTAAACTGCCTAAGACGGTACAAAGCAGTAGTTGGCTAATAGCCACGCTTTTTGAAAAGACGAAGCTTGATTTGTTAAGGGGAAACGCCACTTCAAATTCCTGTTTTGGTTGTTGTCTGCAGGAATGTCTAAAGCCGAGAGCATCATTAGAAGTCAACTCGATACGTCGATCTTGGCCGAGATCGAGGGGAAAAATCAGAAAATCAAAAAAAACGCAACGTAGTTTGCATATCAAAATTTATTACCATAATGGATGCTGCATGCATATCTACATCAAGTCAGGGCGCTTAAGCTCTGGGTCCTTAAACACTACACACTACGTCCTACTATATACGCATATTATAAATAATACATACAATACCTAACAGAAGAGACTTAAGACTAAAAGCAATTAGGCAGGCTACGCACAGTCACACAGAACAGGGGAACGGGGGAACAGGGGAAAGCTGCAGCGCAATGTAACTCTTGGAGAATACCCTTCTGCATAAAACTATATTGACAACACATCAGGTACATAGTATAAGAGCTTGGAAACACACACTCGGTCTTAGGCTAGGCGGTATATCTAGGGCAAGATTAACTTAGACGTCTAAAATGTACACATCGAGACTATTCTACACTAGGGTCGACAACTCATGCTGTGATGTACTAGTGACGTTGCTCATATCGAGAGTTTGCGGCAGGCCGGGGCTAACAGATCCGCTAGCTTCTCGTCCGCCTGTAGGAACGCATCCGTTCGAGGGCACTTTCGGCGTGGGCGGTGTGGCAGTTGACGGGCGTATGGAATATCCAGCCGCGCACGAGTGATTGAAGCTTCCGTGCGAGTGATTCGGCGAGAGTGGCGTCACTGAGGTGGGATGTATCGTGGCATTCGAGTGGCTGGTCGAATTTAGATTTATGTGATTTGACGTCGACGACTGATTCAGGAATTGCACAGGCGGTGTGATAGCACTCAGCGCGGACATGTTCAGCGAGTGGTTGCGAACGCAAATTGTCTTCTCCTTCTGCCACACGAAGACATTATGCACCATTGCCCCGCCACAGAAGACAATTCCGATGCCAATCAAGACGCTCGTGATTATGGCTGGGGTCGAGTGAAACTGCGTGAATGTGTAGAGGATTATCCCTGCAAAGTGGAAACAGAAGAGAACGCGTGTAAGAGGGAGAAGAACGAAACTTAATACGCTTACCTGTGAGGAATATCGGTATGGATATGAAGAAACCGCCAACAGCACAGACGCGACTCACACTGGACTTCTGCAAGTACTTATTGCTCCTGTAACAAAATCTGAGTTTTAAATAGTTCCGCTTCTGCACTCGCACTTCGGAGGCATGCAAATATTTACCGGCCACTTGCTGCTGATCCCCTGATCAGCTTCACGGCGAACAGGAACTGAATGGCACAAACTAGCAGGCAGCACAAGTTGAGGGACAATGACAGGGCACACAGCGCGAGGGTGACATCGTACACAATGATGTAGTCCTCCGACGTGGCTGGTCCTGGTGGTTGCAGAGGAAGCTCCCGCCCGCCGGGTGATATTTTCAGCAAGAAAATAAGCGAGAGCAGCGCCAGCAAGAGGGAAACTGAAAAGAAATCAAGTCGAGCATGATCAGTAGCATTCAAAGCACGTGCCAATGGACCTACCTAAACACAGAAGACCCAAGCTGGTGAGTGCTTCGCGCACACCGGGTCCCTGCTTCGAGTGGTAGCTGAGATTGAAATTGTTGCAGCTGCTGTAGGGGTTGTTACAGCCGTTCGCGGGCAGTAAATTGAGATTGTTGCTAATGCTTGTTGGTGTAGTCGGGGCAATATTCAATAAGTTTGTTAACCTCGGGCCCCCGTTGGCAATGCCCTTCGGTGGTATCGACGACGAGGATAGCGTGGATATGTTCAACGGTTGCGGTGGCCTTGTGTGCAGGCCCCTGGTGTGTGGACGAGGTTGCCCTGGTGGTTGTATAGGCGGCATATGTTTCAACATTTGTTTGATTATTCGATTACTTGGTGCGGCTTGTTTCGTTCTCTTATAATCATTTTAATCGAAGTACGTTTGATGTACGTCAAGTTTTGAGTCATTTTTGTTTCGAAAATACGCGCTAAGAGTTCATGGCGTCTGAAAGAAAAGAAATGAAAACTGGTTATAGATTTATGGTTCTGTTTTTTTGTTTAAGGAGTGATGAAGACTTTGTGTGAGGAAAGGGAATGACGCTCCAATCATGTCAAGGACTGTGGATGGCAATAAAATAGCAGACCATCCATGAGTCCGTTTTTATGTTGTGATCTTATAACCTTTCATCGGCATGTTCAAATGTAACTAGTGTGCCACAGTGAATGGTATGGTCAGCGGGACGGATTTCTTGAGCCACACAGACCAAAATAGTGGTTCATTTGAATGTTTTTGGCGTGTTTATACATCGCCTGGATTAACTTACGACTGTGTGTTGCAGTTTTGGCGGGCCTTAATATAGTTGCTGTTTTTAATTTATCCTGCTATGTGGGTGCGCTATATTTATGCACAACACGCTTATACTCAGCGTAAGTCCTTTCCCTGACCTCAACCCGTCACTAAATCAATGAACACGTTTGTTTACTGCCAGAAATCAATTCCAACCTAGTCGACGGACACAACACACGACACCATGGATACCACAAAACCCGATTGATTATTATCGTCTGCTTTACTTCATTCTTCTAATATTTTTCTTTCTTCTTTCGATCTTCTGCACTTCATTACAACCGCATTGGTTTGAAGAAGGATTGCATTCTATCGTCTTCTACTGCCAACTGCTGACTAGTTAGAATATGATCCATTGTTTACAGCTATGCACGAGCACCAGCAAACTTGTCTGGAAAATTGGAAGAAATTCACGCCGCGGTTGGAGATGATGGGCGCCGGTGGTTTTACAAGCGCAAGGTTATTACATGGGAAACCGCAGAATGGAGCTGGCAAGTGGAGGAAGGTGGAGAAAGGCAATACTCGAAAGAAACTTATGTGCCTACACGCAGATGCATTTAATTCTCATCAAGAGCTCGGTGTCTGCACTTCTTCCATGGAGAGTAGAAAAAAGGGATGAAACGGTTTCTGTGCAACAATATTTTTTCGAATAGCATGCGTTCATCGGTTTCGCTAGGAGCGGATCATGACGTATTCATCATTTACGAGCGTGCAGATGTGACGTGCAATCATGTCAATTTATAACGCAATAACATGGGTGGCGCTACAGCCGTTGAGGTCAAGGGCCTAGCTTCTACAGCAACTACTCGTGTTACCCATGCTTTCACAAATGGAATCATGGCCATTTAACGAACTGAAATAACGCGCTCCGAGTCGTTTTGCTTCTTCTTTATGTGGCGCTACTGGCCGGGGTGGACCTGGACGTAAACCAACAAGCCTCCCAGGTAAGCGTGATCTTTGGCCAGCTGCAACGTTTGTAGAAGTTGTTAAGACGAGGAGGACGAGAAGACGACCCTCCATTACCTCAGCATGTGCCCAACTCTTGCAGCGGCTGGGAAAATAATAGAACCGCCTGAGAGATGTCTCCAACTGCGACCTGGAAGTATTTTAAGTGGCTAGCTGGAGCAACATCATGTGAAGGAGTGACCGAATATGGCGATAATGGGAGTGACAGTCCAGTGACACCAAAGCAAGTCCTCTAGACATGGGGGCAGCCGTGTGCCCATCTGCCCACCGAGGCATTTGAACGAATTGTTGGCAGTTATTCACGAATTTAGGAAAGTTATGTATGATGTCAAGTGAATGGCACTCCCTGGGTTCGTTTGGCTTGAGAAAATGATGCAAGCAACGCTGTCAAAAAATGTTAAGGGGCAACAGAGGCAGAAGTCGTCTATATCTGAGGTTCCTTAACGTTGAGTGACACGATAATCCAGCCTGTTAAGGGACAACAGAGGCAGAAGTCGCGTGGAATCTGTACAGAACGGCCCTGTTCCTTAACGTTGAGTGACACGATAATCCAGCCTTAACTCAGAACGGCCAGAACAATTGCTGTTTTCTATCAACTCGTCAAGAAACCAGAAGAGGAAAATAAGTGCGAACCAAGCCACCATGAGCAGGGAAGACTGACATAATAATAGAAATAGATTAAAAACATTACATTCGTTTGAATAACTCCTTCGATACTACTTTTATTTATAATTTAAGAACACAATACAAATTCCTTCAGTCCTCCAACGCGGTCACAAAGTTCCGTGCAGTCGGTCGACGAATGATAGAGGATAGGGATCATCTTTATTGAAAGCTATCTTCTGTGAGTGGTACTTCTTGTCTGAAGCTGTCTTCTGTGAGCGGTAGTTCCCTCCTGATGCGGATTGGTCTGTTTGGGCGATTGGTAGGTCTGGTACGGTATACAGCGTCTCTGACTCTAAAGTCATCTCTCCTGCCATAAGCCAGACCGCTGAATACAGCAAGGACGACCAAAATAATGATTGAAAGCTTCATCTTGCTGCGACTTAACTCGGCTCGAACACTGATCACTGGCAATGACAAACTGATTTGGCTGCTCTTGATTTCTATGCGTTATATATTGTTTGCGCTCCAAGCATATCATCTTTGCTTTAATCTCACAAAAAACGATGACAAACAGACGACTCGGCTGCTGACGGCTTATCTGTTCCGTTCGTACATCAATTTTTGTATTTCCGATCTAGTGTCATTCCCCGTACTCAAGGGCAACGGTTGGATGTTGGATCTGTGTGATTCCCACAGAGCAAAAAGCACCCGATGTCAAAACGATCTTTGTTGAGTTATAGCATGTTTTATTGTCGGCATATTTTTGACATCGCGGAAAGACTTGTAGACACCGACTGGGAATCCCAGGCAGTTCAACTTGGATTTTTAATCGAGACTTGACTTGGACGAAGTTAAGATATGGCTGTCGTCAGTCGTGTTCTTGAAGAGGCATATAATTTGTTTCTTCCTCATTCACCGCCGGTTTCATTTCAACCGCTTCCGACTCAATGCTGGGCGACGCAACGTTGTCGCATCGTTGTTTTTCTTTTCAGATGTCTGCTCATTGAGAGGATTAGAAGGAGTCGCATTCATTATAGAATGTGAAAATATAAGTGGAGAGAAATCCAATTTGAAGGCGCCTCGAAATACCAACGAAAGTTTATCACGTAGGCTCGCAAGGTGTGAAGTAGGGCACAGTAAAGAAGACCAAGCAAGTTCTCCCGTGCACCTGTTGTGGAAGGTTTTTCATGTCGCGGTGATTTACAATATGGAACTGACAACATGAAGAACAGAGAGATGGCCCACTTCACAGCTGTCCGTCGATAAATTTGAGAGATTTGTTTTCTGTTCGGTTTGAGAAAATGATATGAAAGAGAGGTTAAGGCGAATGCCGAAGGTAGGACTATGCTGCCCTGCATAATCTGTAAGACCTACCACCAGCCTGCAAGCTCTCGTGCAACTCCCAAGGTCCAAGGAATTATAAATCAGAAAACAAATCAAAATATCGCCACGTCATTACTCTCGGTTCCCCACCACGACGTGGCAGAACCGAGAGTAATGACACGTCGGGGTGTGGTGTGTTGGTGCTTCGACTCCTAAGCCGGGTGCCAAGTATAGTCCCTGAACTCACCAACTATTGATTCACGGCTCCACCTCTTTCGAGTCACTCAGAAAGTATTTCTACCCAGAAAAGGCTTTTCAAACTTCATTGTTCGGAGTCGGCATAAAACTGTAGTTTCCATCAACTCTTGACAGAACAATAGCACGTACAACACGAGTGGTTGCTGGAAATCCTTCTACAGTGTTTTAAGAGGTGTTGAATGATTTGGAGGTGAGACACCGCTCGAACTAAGAACTCAGAACAAAGCTTCAAACTTCAACAGTTCACGAGTTCTTTGAGGAGGCTACATGAGTACATCTCACCTCCTCTTGGCTGCATTCTGAATTTTATGTACGACCCTGCCTCCGATGAATGTGAATGAAGGAGAAGACATCAGCAGATGTCTGAGTTGAGATCGCTAAAATTTGGACATTTTATAAGCCGAAATCCTGATGAGTAATTACGAGTATGAAACCACCATGACCAAAATGCAGAATCCCAGCGAATCACATCTTGTCATAGTCAATTGAGCGGGAATAGGAACAAAAGGCGTCTTGGTTTGGTCTTGGTCTCGATTGCAATTGCTAAGAGAGACAAGTCGGTTCGGGCGTCAGCCCTTCCGGAACAGAGCTCGTACTGTTCACGAGAAGACACACAATACCTCCAATAGGGCCCCACAGCTGAAGAAAAAGGACCTTAGTCTCACTAGTCAAGCCAAATACTTAGCCGAACATTAAGAAGGCAGCGGTAGCTGTTTGCACATGTAAGAGGTGTAATTCAAGACAGCAAGTTAAGCTGGAAGCCGAACATTAAGGAACGCATCAAGAAGGCAGCGGAAGCTGTTTGCACATGTAAGAGGTGTAATTTTAGACACATGGGGACTTAAACCAAGAATGGCTTACTGGGTGTATACGGCTGTTGTCGGACCTTTCTTAAAATGCAGAATTTTTGTTTTTTTGGAGGCCAGCACTGAATAACAAAACCAATCTTAAATTGATAAGCATTATTCCAAGATTAGCGAGTATCTGCATCACGGGGACACTTCGATCCACACCCTCAGCCGCCATGGATACAAGGCTACAGCTTCCTTCCATGGACATATATGCGAAGCTGGCAGCGTTAAGGGTGCGGGAATGCAACCGCTGGAGCAGATCATACAGTCCCGGACATACAGAGATAATCATGCGAGAATACCGACGCATGCGGACTATACATTAGTCCGTTTGGGTTCAAAACACTCATCCTAAGAAGAATGGGAGCCCCCACAACGACAACTGCAGAAGCTGTAGAGACGAGGAGGAAGAAGAAACTACGCTTCACATCGTCGGCGCTTGTCCAGCTCTTGCAAGAACAAGAAATGATACACTAGGGGTATTCGCGACATCGCCGTATATATCCTTTTGTCAGTCTCTTCGACTGTCCAACCACTGCAGTGTATTCCAGGCAGAAGTAAAAGCTATCCAAGAGGCTGCCTGCTTACTGACAAAACACGATAGACGGGCTATCCATCGCTATTTACGTAGATATTCAGGCGGCCACTAAGGCTCTGGTTACACCATCAATTAAATCCCAGATGGTAAAACTTCGCGGTCTATCTCTTAGGGAGATAGTGGTTAGATGCAACCTAACCCTATGCTGGGTCCCTGGGCATAGTGGTTTTCCGGACATCGAATGGGCCGACGAGTTAGCAAGAGCAGGGGTGGGACTGCCGAATAATCACGCCCCATATCCCTCACTTCAAGTAATAAACACCTTGTTACTCACATATGCCGCCAACAACTAATCGGAGATGGATGGAATCAGATACTTGTAGGACTTCGAGGCTTATCTGTGGGCTTCAATAAATCCGAACAAAATAAACACACACAAACTAAACAGAAATGAAATAAGGACAATATTGCCAGCCACTGCTTTCTTGGTATGCATGTCGGAAGAATGGGAGCCCCCACAACGAATTTGTAGAGACGAGGAGGAAGAAGAAACTACGCTCGGTACTTGTCCAGCCCTTGCAAGAACAAGAAATGATGTACTAGGCAACTATTTTCCAGCAATTTGTCATGCAACATGTCACACTTGAAGATCCAGGACATAGCTAAGTTGATCAGGAAAACAAATTGGCTGTAAATCAGCACAGGAGTGGATTATCCACTAGGTAGCCACTAGGTAGCTTTCAGGTGCTAGTGTAGTCTCTTTGAATTTAAGAGGAAGCAGTGATATCACAATGGATCCAACCAGTATCTAAGTGGGTCACAACTGCTGCAGTTGTGGCAATCACCTAAACCTAACCTATTTCCGGCAAAAGTTGATCTTATCTTTTGCATTCTGCTGTCAACACAAGAGCAGTGCGTAAAGTTCTTCACTCGATTTCGACTGGCTTCATTTAACCGCCCATAACCGAGTACGGGCTGATGAAAGAGCAAGAGTTCTTCGCTTAATTTCCATGCATGTGTCTATTGACTTTAAACCCATGTACATAATCTGTCCATTGCGATTTTATCGATGTACTCTACAGAATATATAAGCACAGGGTTTGTTTCGTGTCCCAGGCGGGCATTGTGAGGCGATCATTTGTCTGCTCATAATTGGCAGGCGGTAGAGAGTATCTAACGCCGCGAAAACGTGTTAAATTTATCAAATCATTTTATTTAAATAATTGTTCGATTGTGAATACGTGCAGAAAATTGCGGTATTTGTTTGGTGTTAATCATGTGTCAAACACCTAAACGTGGACTGAATAATATTGGAAATTTGTCTGGGCGACGCACGTAGGAGCGCGTTTGTGTTTATCCGGCTGCTGGGAATACGAGTTGTAGATGTTTACTTTATGTTTGTTGAGCATTCTGAGAGAATTTCAAATAGATTTCCTATAACATTCGATTGAGTATTTTTGAAGAATCAGAGATCAAGTTAAGTGTCCGCACTTGGGTGCACACATGTGTCGGTGGCCTGTGTGTGGCAAGCAAGTGCGTGCCACACTGTGTGAGTGAAATGAAAATATTTTATTTTTGATGCTACGTTTCCACCGAACGAAACCGCGAAACCAGGTTCCGTCATACATTTTCGTGGTCTGGAAACCTCGCGGATTCTGTCAAATCTCGTTGCAGTCCCCTTGAACTCATCCGTCCATGCGAGGTTGTTCTACCGAACAAGTGAACAGCGTGAATTTCAGTTTGTTTGGTGTTCATTTTCCCATTTTGTCTCTTTCTATTTTCAGGTGTTCTCACACTATTATGTCCTCTAAGCAGACAGCTGTTCTGGCGGCCATTTAAAAATTGAGAGTGAGTGACACTTCTTTTTGGCGGGCACTTATTATCGAAATTGAGTGCGAAACCACTTCAAGCTCGGTGGAAACGGCCTTTTGAGGTTTGAGTTAGAGTTCATCCTGGCCTCGCGGTTTCGGTTCTGTGGAAACGTAGCGTCAGTGTCACTGTTCGGCGAGAGTGGAATGTGTGTGGCGGAATGTGGAACCGATGAACACACCTGCAGTGTACGCACATGTGTGCTGTGTGTGGACAGATTTAGGCTTCAACAAAATCATTATACCTAACGGAGAACAAAGGGCCAACAGCCCTCCTTGGATGAAAAACGACGATGGTACGTAGATGGTACACAGACAGGTGAAATTCAGAAAGTGGAGTAGGAGTTGGAATTGTGTGATCCAGGCGTCATTTACGCGTCCTCTCTCTAGAGAGTCCACAATCAGGAAAACAAATTGGCTGTAAATCAGCACAGGAGTGGATTATCCAAAATATGCCACTAGGTAGCTTTCAGGTGCTAGTGTAGTCCCAAGCTGTACTCTTCGCCATAAATGAGGAAGCACATTCAATGAATAGAAAATATGGATACTCTAAGTTAGCCCCGCAGTACTTTAAGCCTTAGACAACTTCACGTATCTCTAGAAAGGCTGCTCGGGGATGCCACAAAATACTCAACACACTGGCAAAGAAAAACTGAAGACATGAAAACCACGAAGGTAGTGAAAAAGCCCAAGCAAAATGTCGCGACCAATTCTGGAACAGTCAGGACGGACTGCAGTCGAAAGCAGAAGAACCAAGGAGGCCCTAAATCTGACTCAAACCTGACCTAAGGCTGCCAGATTGTTCAATTACTGACCACTTCTCATGCACCATCACCCGCAGAACAGCTCTGAAAACTGTAGACCCTGTGGACAATCAAAGGAATCCATGCGACTCCTACTCGTCATGTGTCCAAATCTGATACAAAATGACGAACAGAGTCACCTTAACAACAGCGATAGTCTGTTCCGTCTAGAGGGATTAGCAAACTTCTCAAGGTAGTCCAATGTCCTATGTCAAGAAGGTGGCATCGGAGGGGGGCACCCCCACTAATTTTCTTCAATTCAATTCAAAGGTCAAGGCGCTTAAACGTCTACACGACAGCTTGATTTGAACCAGATTCAGAGCGCGTGCTATATTAACCTCAAAAGCCCTACGAATCGAACGGGCCACGGACAGGTCGATGGACCCTACCTGATTCTGAATCAGTGATTTTATTGAGTTCTCTTCGAATAGGGCTCGTGACCTACAAAGTCTAAATTTATTTTATGGGCTTTCGCAAGGCTTTCAGGTTTGGATATTGTTCACCAAAAAACCTATCAAACTACGGAACCCGGTGCCCAGGTACTTGCCGGGTCATTTCAAAACACATTGTTGTACAAAATGCGGTCAAGCCCTCGCCCTGGAAGGTGGAGGGGGAATGATGGAGGTGAAACAGTGATAATCAATGAGCCAATTTACTTTCCGCTTTCAACTTCGGGAGAGATGCAGAAATGAGGCAGTAAAACATGGAATTCTTCGATGTTTTGTTAATTTTATGCAGATTTAAGCAAGAGATTCTTGGGATATGCTCTTCGTGTGGGGACGAGACATTTGTGAGCAACGAGATCGGTAGATTAACTCGGTAGAGAGGTTGAAACAACACGTCGTCGCCTACATTCTTATTGATCGTGGAAGCGATGCCCTTTCTGAGTCGCCGGGTGCTACTCGTTTGTCAATGGCATTAAAAATCCGAACAGGGCGCTGAATACGTGTGCAAACAGTGGCGGTTACGATCAGAAGCCGCCAAGCCGGGCAATGCCCGTGTAGGGAGTGCAAAGTCGCAAGAATTCTGGTTTATTTGGACCTTAAATGTGTTCTCTGTCAATTTTGAATAGGGTTTTGAGTAAAATTGGGTTGCGATGGTCATGTTTTATTCATGGAGCTAGTCGGGCAGTCAATCAGAATTGATGTAATTGCGTGGGCTACGTTGAGCTTACGTCTAAAGTTAGAGTATTGTTAGACAGTTACTGGGTTTCTACGCCAAACTTCGTCCTACGTTTGATGTTTGCTTTCGATTATCTCATTTCTTTTGACGGTTGCATGCCCCGTCTTTCTTTTGAAAAAAAAGGCACGAATGGTCAGCACAGCTGTGCAGGGAAATATAACCCTCAACGATGAGGTTCAGAGCGGAGATAAATAAGGGATAGAGATATCCAACTTCGACCATTTTCAACCCTTGTCCGTGTCGGCATTGAGCCGTAAAGAATAAGAGTGCGTTGGAATGCCTTTTGCATTCTACACATACTCTTACAAAATCCCGGCTCCACCACTCATCGTAACACCGTATGAAAAACGCTGTCAGATGGTAGAAGCTGGATATCTATCTATCTACCTATCCTCCATTATCTCTGGTTCAGAGAGTGTATGGTGCCAGCCTCACTGTTCTCATTAGCAAGGCTCGCGGTGCTTTTCCCACGGGATTCAGGGATTCAGCGAGACGCAAAACTCCGCAGCCTAGTAAGACGAACAGCACTCAGTCTGTCCTTGAAGGCTAATAAACCTGATCGTTTTTTTTATTAGCGAAACATGTGTAACGAAGAGAGTTAAGGGACAGTATACATATATTCATATTTTTATATCTGACAGCGCCGAAGGGCCGTCCTTATCAGGAAGACCATCAAAGCAACTCATGTTACAATGCCAGCAATGAAAACATTTGAAGCTCTCGCAGTCGAGATCCAGGTGACCTCCACGGAGACATAGCTTTTCCTACTAAATACACTTCCATCGAGGCACAGCTATGGATTTAGATAAACATAAGTGGTGACTTCAACGGAAGACATCCAATGTGGGAGCACACTGAGGTTGACTTTCAGGGAAACACCGTCGTCAAATAGCTAGTAGGCTAGGCATTCATTGGTTGTAATCGAGCAAACACCCCCGCGAACGCCGTCCACAAGTGGTTTCTTTGTGGTTCCTCCAATTTCTCGCCTCATGGAAAGATTCAACAGCCGACTTTCATCAACAGCCGATTAATAAAGTCCCCAATCTGCACTCAAATACCATCACCGACAAGAAACATCACCAAGACTGGAATTGAAGGACTGGAGCAATGAATCAACAATGCCTTGGACGAACAGAAAAGGCGGAGAACGAGCAAAGGCAGGTACAGTCACTAAACAAAATACATATGCAAGATACATCCAAAACTTCAATCTTAACAGTCAAAGGTTAAGAAAGCGACTACAGCGACGGACTACAGCAATTTACCGCCGGAACACGCAAAGCAGAGACTACCAACTACCAATTGACTTACTTAAGGTGTCGCTACACTCCGGGGTGGACCTGGGACTCAACCGACAGCGTCTCCAGCCAGATCGATCTTTAGTTGAGTTCCCTTTCCTCTCGCGTGCGCCACCTGAGCATCTACTAATGGAAGACCTTCTGGGCCGGAGCATTGGTTTCCATCTGCTCTACATGACCTAACCACCTCAATCGTTGGTGACTAGAGTGAAGGCACTCTTGTCGGTAAGTCGATGTCGATGAACAGCTCGTACAGATTCTGTTGATCAGAAATGAGATGGCCAACTTCACAGCTGATTGACTCCTAGTCCATCGACGAATTTCAGACACTGTTTGACAGTTAATGGCGTTTCGCTTTAGAAAACGATGTTAAGGGGCAAGAGAACTGATTTCTGGTTTCACCTGACCTGCCACCAAGTCATCGTTGCCTGCTTCCTGGACGTGGGAAAGGCCTTCGACACGGTCTGGATAGAGGGACTCGCCTATAAGATGAATCTTATGAGATTCCCATCTAATCTGAATTAATTCACTTACAGTTTTCTTCATTCAAGGATGTTTTACAAAACAAAGCAGAAGTTCCTCGGGGAGAAATACTGGGACCTTGGCTAAACATTAGGCAGACCTACCGCCTCTAGATGACAAATGCTGTTTATTCGCAAATGACTCATTGACATACGCCATCGCAATGTCACCGCAAACAGACAGCAAGGAAGTATAATTCTTATATCAAATGGGGTGTCATACACTTCAGAAGACAATTCTGAGGTAGATGCAGACCTGCAGCCGCATGCCGGAGCATCAAGATAGTGCTCCTATAGCAGAGACCGTCAGAAGTATCCCAGCAGCAGGGGACTTTATGGACAAGACTGCATCATTCCCCTACAGCAATTCTTGGTGACACTGTTGTGACACCAAATTGCATATGCTCGACATCGGAAACCAACCAAACATGGATCTTGAGAAGCACGACTTCTAGACAACGATTCCACGGACTCATCGGAACATCAACGGTATCAAATCTATCAACACTCCAATGTCAAAGATCATGGCTAAACAATACAAAACAATTATTGCAATAAAAACCTTGTAAAGTTTGTAATCCAATATCTCGTCTTGGGTCATTTTCAAGGTTTTTGAGGACTGGGGAAGGATCGGTATGGTTTAACGGCGTAAGAACGTCACTAGACCTAGTACCGCTGTGGCTCGTAAGCATTTTTCGACAAGTTGAAAGTTCTGCGCGAGTGTTTATCGCATAAAGGCTTCGGCACGTATGTAGACTACTTTGAATGCGTCAGCGTCATAGGTTATTGGAAAGATGCATACAATGCATACGTTTTTATAGGATCTTGATACACGGACCAACCAGTTGCTCATCTTTCAAAAATAGTCCCTTTCTTTCAGCCTCGATAGTCCCCACGTTGTGACATTTCAAATGAACTCAGCTGTGCGTTGAAGTATTCATTGTGTCTTCCGATGCGTCAGGTGCCTCAGCCAATAACTTTTCTGCTAGAACGACCAATTGTATAGATTTTGTTCAAATGAATTTGAATTTGAATTTAAGCTAAGATCTTTTCATCCACCTTTGCCTGTATCCTGGTCATGGCACCTGGCATTCTTCAAAGAAGCTGCCAAGAATAATGCATAAAGTCAGACTACTTGGTGATGATTTGCTCAAACTAAAAGTGGTCACACAATCGGCAAATAAATGAAGTGATTTGAAATAAACGCGCGAATAAATTACGTTTAGTTCTCTTCAAAGTCATTAAACGCTTTTAATAGCCGGCGAGGATAGCGATATTAGATCTGTTTTATTTTTAGGCTTTTGAATTAAAAGAAAGATTTAAAGAAGATAGGAGGTAGAAAGAAGATCCAATCTTCGGAGAAAGGAAAGGAATTCGACTGGATTAGACAACCTTGCCAATGCACTTACATAATCACACACATATACTTAAGCAGAACTTATTTGTGGATGGCACGAGGATGCAGAAGACTTTGCTGTGACTTCCTCAAGCTGAATGAGAAGGTCGCTAGGGACAAATTTCCGATGGTTTTCATCGATGATGGCGGCAGGAAGCTAAAGTTTTTCTTGACCTTGACTTGTAAACCGTCCGATGGTTCTCATCGATGATGGCTGCGGGGAGCCAAAGTTTCCATGACGCCGGGGTCTGGGAAGTACACCTAATTAGTTACTCCGGGAGGGCAAATGGGAATTCCTTCACGTTCCTTCCGGAATATCGAAATCCCCCGGCGTAATTTGGTTGATTCATCTTCGCTGTGTTTCGGGCCATGATCCAAACAGGAACATGATACACGGTACCCTTGGGTGTGAACTGGCCATTCCTTCGAAGGGCGAAGACGAAGAAATAGGGAAGCTCAAGTTACGTCTCAGCGCAGCTGAGTATGGACGTCTCATTAAATGGATAAAATGCCAATTAATGAAAAGAGTGATTGAGTCTCTTACACCATACGTCCGTTGTCGCAGAAGACAAAAGCAATTGCAGAGTTCCCGACTCCAGTCGCCAAGAAAACTCTTCAACCGTTCTTATGGCTGGCTTCGTTCTCGATGATTGATGGAAGGAGGCGCTGTTATGACTAGGCCATTGCGGATCTGCTGGGGAAGGTTGATGAAGTCAATCTAGAAGCTAAACAGAAACTTCACGGGTTCTGAAATGATTCAAGCACACGGCAGCTAAGGAGATCCACAAGGAACGCAAATCTGGATATGGTGTCACACGCAGACTGACCGAAAATAGACTGAGACGAAAAATACTAGAGTTACATCCCTGCTCAGAGTCGCCTACAGGATCCTGTTCAGCAATGTGTGTCTAAAGCCGTACTATCCAGCATGTACCGACAAACCGACTGTAGATCTAAAATTCCACGTCGGATATTTGATCCCGCCTGCGAGAAAGGTGAATAAAGGAGCAGACACAATCGCGAACTCTACGAGGTGTACCAAGATGTGGGAGTAGACTGGAATGGAAAACTCCGTCGACTACACT
Source organism: Eristalis tenax (assembly GCA_905231855.2). Classification (NCBI taxonomy): domain Eukaryota; kingdom Metazoa; phylum Arthropoda; class Insecta; order Diptera; family Syrphidae; genus Eristalis; species Eristalis tenax. The sequence continues at coordinate 41,280,570 of HG993128.1, read as the reverse complement.
GACTCGGTCACACTGCGCATATGAACACCATTGCCCCAGGTAAGTGGGTCTGGAGAATAGTGGAAGCAGGACAGCTTGGTTTCGATGACTGGAATCACCGTCCCCAGGGATGTTAGCGATGGAAGGCAGCTATTCCTCAAGCTTAGACCGCCCATGGTTCGCTGGCCTGAAAAGTGAGAATGTTAACCACACATAAACAAAGTATGTCTGCTCTTCCCACTAGGCGGTCGTGAATTTCAAGTTCCTCTAAGGCTTCCGTTATGTGCTTTATGACCATGTGTCGTCACCCCGTCTTTCGAAAGTGTCTTACCGTTCAGTCACATACGAAACTTAGATGTCTTCCGGACAGCACGGGAAGTTCTCTGGAAATCATTTGAAGTTTGCTCACCACCAGCGGCGCATAGACAACTTTCTGGTTTAGTTCAGCAACTGTTTTATCTTCCCCCTCGTTTCACTCTCTTCAGTGTTTGTTATCTGCCCACCGCACATGAGAATAACAACAAGAACACAGAGTTAGTGCCAAAAGCAGGTTAGGCTAGGTTAGAGTGGCTACGGGTAGCTGCACACTTAAGCCAGAGTAGGCCCGTTGTGTTACCACAGGGTTCCAATTGATCTTACTTCGCAAAACATTTAGAGCTTTTGATAAAGCGATGGCCATGGCTGACGCTAATGTTGCTTACTTCCGTAAAGTCGTTAAAATGTAAGTGAGAGAGAGGAGGTATGAGAGCAGAGTGCCATGCAGTTGCATAGAATGCGCACTAGTTTCTTCCTCCTCGTCTCCATCTTCGTCACCTCCTACAGATGTCATTGTAGGGGATACCCGAGTTGGAGGCGAGAGTACCGATGGCCGGGTATAACACCGATGAGAGTTCTGCGATTCGGCCTACTCATACTGATCAGGTCGCGTGAATAGAGAGTAGGGCGAGCTGGACAAGGCAGACCATCTACGATTTGTACCAGTAGCGTTTCGAGCTTCAGTAGATGCTTAATAGTAAATAAGGGTAGGGAAGGTTAATTCACCAGCACACTAAGACCATGTTGGTCCATTGTGATACCCAGAGTCAGACCTAATAGTCGACCACTGCAGTGATGTAACTTGATCCCGACGGCAAATGGTGACCCTGCCAGTTTTGAAAACCAGATAAAAGTGTATTAACTTTGCTTTCACTGGGATTCCAACCGGGGCCCCCACTAACTGAGGACAGTTACTTACGCAACTGCACCATCGAGTAGTTATGCTTTACAGTGGCGAGAGACATGAATGGCGGGTGCTGAAGTGCTGAACCACTGCCCTTTCTAGCCAGTTCGTCCACTTTGCAGTGTCCCGACATTATGTCCCCTCATTACGTCGGTGGTTAACATCTTGGCCATCTCGTTAAGAGATAGGCGGCAATTCACAGACGTCTTAGAGTTGAAAGTCACTCCCTTCAGAGATTTGACCCCCGCCTGGCTGTTCGAACAGGTGACAAGATATGTGCCCGATATAAATTAAACTGCTTTTTTAGCCATCACCGGACTTCCTTTATCGCCATAGTCTCTGTCTGAAAGACGCTTCATCGATTAGTGGGAATGACATTTGAATGTTTTGATCATCGGAAGATTAAGGAGTGTATTCAAGGCGGCGCAGGAGGTTGATCGTAACGCTACGCTGGTACAAACACATGTCATCCGTTGCACCCTTTCGAGCGATTTGCAATTAAAAATCTTTACCAAGCGCAGTCGACCAGATCGCGACGCCCTCAGCTGTATGGACCTGACTACTGTTACCAATAGCCAGTGGACGACGACACGCGGCTGTAGTCCCCATTCTCAGTCAATTTCAGAGGAATTCCACTAATAGTCGGTTTTTGTGGCAAAAGTAAGAATAACTTGTTTGTGTTGCCAATAAAATTTAAAATTCAACGGCACTCCAGCGAAAAACATCTTAAATGCAGTTTTCTCTAGAAATTAGTTAATATGAGGATTTCCCAAAATATGCCTGGACTGCGACCTGGATAGATCTATAGTGGAAACTTTTTTAATTTAGGACCTTAGAGCAACCTTCAGAAGTGTGATAATCTCTCTTGATGGAATGTCCTGAAATCAAAAACCAATGGGTATGAACACGTTGTCGTACATGACGGGTATATACGAGTACGTCTTCGAAGGCTCCCCGGGTGGTGTATGACAGCCATAGACGTCATTTAGAAGACTCATTTTTCCATCGAGGCTAGCTTACACTCCTCAAATCGGATATGGCTCAAGCTAAGTTTTTCTGCGCACAGTTTCATCAGCTCGGCGACACGAATGATCATGTTTAAAAAATGTGTAGACACGCCATTCCAAGTGCACCACCGCAAGCCATCGCATATAAACACCGTGAGCGGACATGTTCAAACAAAAACGTAACGAAAAGTACACAACCAACAAATGGCTAAGCTTTGTTCGCGAGTGCTTTTGACTCAGGTTGCTCTAGAGATTCTTCTAGTAACTAAGCCCATCCATTTTTTGATTAATTGGCTACTCTCGATGCTACCCCACATAATGGCAGATCCATTTACAAGAAAACACTTGTGTTTTCCTACGTTTGCGGCGTGAATTTTGCTTGATTGTGCGTTCAAGACCCACTGCTGTTGGGGCTATCCTTATGTATTTCCATGTTTTCAGTGCATTACTGATTAGTATAAAAGAAACAACTTTCACGTGTTTTTTTTTTTTTTTTTTGGAGTTGAGAACACAGACTTATGCTGCTTACCTGCCTTTTCGCGCTCACAGTAGGCACTATTTTTGGCGATAAATTTGCCGCCGATTTACCATCAAAAATTAGCTGTACACCGAGCGCATGAGATCAACAACCTCTGCACAATTCACAACTTGCACTGCATTTCGTCGGCGAGCAACGTTTTATCTCGCTGTGATTTCCTTGAGTGGGTACAAAAGTGCTCCACTTCAAATGTGTGCCCAGCTGGTGTACACGGTCACTTCGTTGGCTGCTCCAAGTGTGTCATTTCTAAAGTATTCGACTGTTGGTTTTCGAAATGGGGGCAATTGGATGTAACACACCCCACATTACAGAAAGACTGGATATACCCCAATCAGGGTTAAAGAAATGACTTAACATTGAAACCACTCTCGTTAATTTTCCATTTGGGATTGAGGGGGCGTAGTACAGTACACCCTCCATCCATGTTCACAGATGTGCTTTACAAGAATGTACACTAATGAGTAGCGCACCGTGCTCCAAGGCAAGTTGATAAGATCATTCCCGAGTTCCCCTCAGTATGCACATGTATGGGCGTGCGTGCATTATAGTTGCACACTAGACTGCTTATGCGGGAGTATTATGTTCGATATGCGGGCCTTATCTCCACAATTGCTTAACCACATCAATTGAATGCGTAAATTTGAGAAGACCAACTTATGCGTGCACACAAATTCAGAACGAACTTTGACGGTTCGGTTTCATTTGAATTTGATAACCCTTTCGTTCTTCAATCTGGATTTGCATACACATCGCCAAACTTGAATTCAATTAATTCGTTAGAACCCGCTTGGACATCTCGCACGAAACGCGAGCCTCTCATAACCAGTTTCTTGCAAGTGTGTGCCTTGTGTTTGTTGTGGTTACCCGCCACCGCCACCGCCACCGTCCACTGATACTGCGGCCGCACCGCACCGCGCCGCGTCCATTTCAATTCACTCTCATTTCCTCGATTTCCGTTACATTCTTGTGTAAGCAACTCACCACCGCGCCGCACCAGCACCCCTCCTTCTGTGTGCATTCTGAATTCTTTCCTCTAATTGCATTCGTACGCGAAGCACCTGCCTTTCTTTTCGAGTCGCGACGACTCATTCCCCCAGCACCTGCTACGGAAGTGAGTAGTTTTAAGAAGCGCCACTTATGAGTACACAATTATGAGCACAACTACAATGCGATTTGAATACAATAAATATTAACACCGAACCGATACACAGGGGCACATTCTCTCCCAACAGCACTCATTTAGAACCTGAAATCCATGCCATGCAGAGATCTGCGGCGGCAGACCCTGTAACCAATCGTAAACTTTGAGGAATTCTCCAAGAACTGGTTATGCTTAAAAGTCAAAAGCATCTGAATTGATGAGCGAGCATTCCTTTCCTAAACTTTTCACAGTCACCCAGCAGCATACCAGCGCTACAGCTTCGCGTGTAAGCTGCTGGCAATCTTCACTTCTTCGGGTCGGCTTCGGCCGAGTCGTTTCCACTTACCGTGCATATTTTTCATAAGGGACATGCGAAGACGAATATATTGTAGGTATGCAAGTAATTTCTTCTACTTCTTCCTCCTCCAGTTGGCTAATAAATCTTGGAATTCTTCTTAGCGGATAGCAGAACCCTTCGGGGCACTTGTGTCGTTAGTCACTTCTGCCTGGAGTGCTCAGCACCAGACGGGCACTACGCTTCGTGAGAATACTTTGCACACACATCGCCTCTGATTATTACTTATTCCAGAAAGAAATTCACATTCGTTAGCGCAATTCTACTTCAAGGCATTGATTTTTTTTTTATTTTCGTTTCGTTTTTCTTCGCCTTCGATTCACTTTAAGTTACTTCTTGCACTTTTTCACACTTTTCCAAACTTCTTCGCACTTTTTCACACTCTCATCGGGCACTCTTTCAGTTTGCAGTGATTTCCAATTAGCGACACTCTAGCAGTTTGAGGTTTCATTCATTAGAATGATGAATTCCACTTGAAAATTGAGAGATGGATCTTCTACACACACATTTCCCTGGGTTTCGCTTGAGCAAACAACAGCGCAAGCAATGCCGACGCAATTTACCACCGCGGAACCAAACACAGACTGAACTGGAATTGGAATTGGAACCACTATCGCAGCTCGACTCAACACTGAAGAACGGCGAAAGCCGCAAACAAGAAAATCCTGTATTGGTGTGGTGTGGTATGCACGGTGGTTCACTTGATAATTTCACTTCACACACTCAGGGTGCCGGGCGAGAGATCGTAAAACGATATTACTCAAGAGAGATTCCAATTGGTGCGCCGTCGGTGGTGTGTGGTGTTTTTGAATTTCAACTGAAATGCAGTTCGAATTAAATGTCGGGAACATTGCGAGGGTTCCTTTCAAGGAAGGGTGTGTGTGTGTTGTTGTATTCTTCCAATGAACACACTAGATGTCCGGGGGTTGCACAAATTCACATCACATGGTCTCGTTGAAGTTAATTTTGTTATTTCAACAGAGGTGAGTGTGAGTGAGGTGTGAGCAACAAGCTTGGCTATGGGCTTGGTAGCAATTATACTTGGGCCCAGAGATGATCATCATCTCTGCTTGGGCCTCTTGTGATACCGCACGGATTCACTTACTCTCAGTTGGCACTTGCGACAAAGACGTTTAGCTGGATTATGCTGACGCCGTTTAGTCCGTCGAGGTTGTTGAAAGGCTCCTTAGTATGAATTCCTACGACTGGCCAGAGCACACTGCACGAGCAGAAGAGGTTTCTAGGTCCTCTTCATCCATGCAGCTTCTGCAGAAATCTTTGAACTGACCTACAGGCGTGTGTCAGTTGTGGCGCCTTCTAGTCATTTGTGGTTGGTTAGTTTAATCCTTTGAATCGGGAGCGGCATTGAGGATGGGTCTGCTTCTATGTCACAGTGTCCCTGTACCCACATGAGTCGTTTACTAAAGTGCTTAGCCATTTATCCTGAGTTGATCAGGACATTTCCAGGGACTTTATTGGCGTTGTGCGTTGGTGCTTCGACCCCTAAGCACTTGAGCCTACGCTGCCCAGTTTCGATTGTCGGTACGAGCAAAATGCTTTTCACGGCCTCACCTCTTTCGAGTCACTGGCAATGCTCAGGGAGTAATCAAACTCCCTCAGTTCCGCTTTACTCGTGAGAGAACATGGCTGAGAAGCTAGGCCTTCGCCCTCTACGGGCTGTAGCGCCACCCATATTATTATTACTGCATTTCCGTATTGGCCGCTCTAGCTGAGAGTACTCGTCCATTTTTGATATCCCACTGTTCTTGAGCCAGGACAGCGCCTCTTCTACTCTAGCGATGGTTGCTACCTGAAACAAGCTTCAATGATCGGGTTGCAGGGAATGGTCAATGTTGAGTTCTTTGGAGCAGACTCCTAGCTTCATCTTCGATGATCGTCCAGCGTCTCCGATTTGGACGAAATGGTGGTGGACAACCTTTTCTCGAAGATCTCCAGAAGGATGGTCCGATGGCCGACTCACCGTTTGCGATATATGGCTGATTTTTAATGGTCAGATCCTACAGGTCACTTTTGCCGACAATAGAGACAAGTGTCTTCTATTGGGCGTAGCGGCATGGTTTATGGCTCAAAAGAAGCGTCGCTGCATTCTGTATAAGGCAAAAGTCTCATAAGATGCGACATCGCCGAAAAACAAGCCGTTTTCGCACTTAAGTCCTTCAGGTCACTTTTCCGCTCCTATGGGGAGGAAGGGCAACGTTTAGGCATGGAAAGACCTCATCTAACTTAACATGCGAAACTGGAGGAAGCTAGCAAAAGACGCGCTAGTTGGTTGAAGCCCAGGTCCACCATGGACTGTAAAAAATAATTCCAAGACATCCGTGGTTGATTATACAGCTTCAGCGTATGGAAAGACTCTAGTAGTGTTCAGACATATGGACTACGTAGCCAACAAACCATTATTGGGCTTAGAAAACTAAAGAATTTGGTGACACCATCACATCCAGAAAAAGCCTCTATTTGGTCCACTTTATGGGCTGTTGGGAACATTCTGCCATACATCTCTAAAAAGGATGATGGTTGATGGACGGACAACGTTGCAGTCAACTGAGAGCAGAACAGAAACACGATTACAAACTTTTTCGTACACCACTGCCGACTAATTGCCGAGATACAGGATGCAATAACCAGCAGATGTTCGGGGTCATCACTGGATGAGACGATGATCTGTCCTAAGTAACATAAGGAAAACGAGACTACAGATGTACATGGGAAAACCCAAAGCGTGCGGAAGGGAAAAAACGCCGCAACAGGCGATAGTCTGGTACGACATCCTTGTTATTTGAGTAATTTAAGCTGTTTGGACTGCTGCGAGGTGTTAGTGAATTCAATGGCGTAAATGGCAACATTCAGCTTACCGAGCGTCTACACTTGCCCGGTACTTGACATCGGTTCCATTTCAAATGGATGTCACTGCAGATAGGAGTCATGACACGAATAAATACGAGGCCCCTCCAATCGTAGGTGCATTCGAACGAACATGCTTCCTTGCCTGGAAGCCCACACATAGTGGACAGACATCATGCAGAAGCTTAACCCCATTATCCATAGCAGCAAAAATGAATGTTAGAATAGTTAAAACCACTTGTTCTGATTTGTTCTTGTTTATCTGTGTCTTTATTTTATTTGAAAATAAACGAGTTCTTTTTTATTATCATGTTCGTAGATGCAAGTTTACAATCATCGCAGTCCTTACATTGTTCCTGGAATGACATTTATATTTAGGTTTATATTTTACATAAAGAAAAAAAAGAGGTTCCATTACGATGTTTGCTGTTTTCCTTAAACTTACACAAATAAGCAACATAGTGACATTATGCAGGTTGTTGGTTCTTCTTTTTCTTCTTTTTACTTCTTTAGATACAACTATTCTTAATCAAGTAGGTTCTCACATCAATCTTGAATTGTCATATTGCAAATAACTAATTAACACATTTCTATGCTTGCATAGGTCTGCTCAATTGTATGATAGAAACAAAACAAATCCCCTCGGCTCAGAACCATGCCAGCCAAACTTATCAATTAGCAATATACCTTACATCATATTCCCCGATTGTAGGGGGACAACGAAAAGAAACATTGAACAAAAAAAACGTGAAATCAAAAATAAACCCTTAGAAAGAATGATTATGTATGTGTGGGTGTGGATGTTTTTTCTTTGTGGTGGTTTGTGCAACAAACTGAATTTTGATTTTGGGATGTTGCATGTTCTCTGGTTGGAAGTCTAAATCAGAATGTCGGCATTTAATGTGTGTTTTTTTCTTGTTTTTGTTTTTACTTTATAACCCTCCAGTGTGTGTGTGTGTAGCGGTGTTTGTTCTTTTCGATCGAATGCATGTGTAGATGCAAAAGAAAAAACAAAACTTTATTTAATATTTGTATAAAATATGACCAATGCAACATAATGTTAAATCAAATAAAAAATGTAACGTTATAAACTCCAAACAGTTTACAATTAATGGCGTTAACTTAGGGATAATTGATTTAACGCGAGAAGCCGTTCAACTGCTGCGTTTATGTCACCAAATGTTGCGATGAGTGCTGGAAGATATAGAGGAATAGTTGTTAATGTCATTGAAAGAGAAGAGAGAACTGTCAGATTCATTAAGAGAGCAATGGAGTGTTGGAGTGTTCGGGGTGGAGGTACGACATCAATCGGTAGCTTACTTATGTCTGGTTTGAGAGAGCTGTAGATCGAGCTGTGGATCGAAATTCTAGTGTTTTCTGATGGACACCATGCTGAAAACAAGCCTCAACCTTGCAAAGCTATAGACCTATAACCTCACTTAACCTATAACTACAAAGAAGGAAACCTTGTTAGAAATCTAGAAATTCTTAAAAGAGTGGACAACACTCTTTGGGAGTTGACCCGAAATGTCCCTTGAGGTAAACTTTACAAAAATTAGGTGAAGGGACAACAGCTTCACTTGGATGGGCCCAGAAATGGAACAACAGACCGGTCAAAATCTGAAAACAAGATTGGGGCTGGTGGACATTCCTCTCAGCAAGACTACAATATTTCATGTGGAATTGTTTGCAACACATGAGGCCGCTCAAACTACAATGGATTCCGGTTTATTGGGACACACCAGGCTACACTGGCCAATAGAAGCAGTTTCCGTTCTTTTTCGTCTGCCCCAGTTAAGCGGCTTTCACGATAAAGCGATGTCCCAACAAAGCGGAATCCATTGCATACATATTCTCAGATCCTCATGCGCTAAAGAGGTACACATTCAACTCTAAGGTTGACCGGGAATGTCACAAACGACGACGAGCGCTGCAGGAAATAACAGACTGAAACTGATTTGGGTGCCAAGACATGGAACCCATGAACACAATGAAAAGGCTGATATACAAACCAAGGCAGGTGCTGAAATAACCTTTATGGATTCAATAATACGGACACGAACCTTCACGTACACAAATGGATCAATAAACAAATGAATCAGTCTTGGAACAGCCAAGAGGGTATTGCACTCAAGAACGTTCATGATCCCAAACGAACTGAGCTGAACAAAGCTGACCTAAGAGTGCAAACATGTGGAGCACAAACAGGATACGGAGCATGTAAGACGCAAATAAATCTGTAGGCACTGAGGTCATGCGAAATAAGCTCTCGAACACCTATTAATCGACTGCCCAAGCCTTGCCCGTGAACGATTCAAAATGATAAACAGCTGAGAGAGACTTTCCAGAAATCCCGACTAGAGGAGTTGTCAAATTTTTGAAGGCAGAATGATTTAAGAATAGGCATCTTTATGGTCGCCATGACAAACCCCGAGTTCTTCAATTGTTCAATTGAATATTAATACATTTTGCCACCTCTTTGGACAAGACAACAATACTGTATGGGTTTGGCTGTTGTCGAAGTTTGACCCAGTCCTTGTCACAAGTCAACACAAGTCTTGTGACACGGACTAGTTGGCAAAGATTTCGAAGCTTTCTTTTGACTCTTAGAGAATTATCAGTGACTCGGAAGAGATGGAACCCTGAAAGTTGTTCGTGTCGAGTCGTGCATCAGTGGAGAGAGTAGCAAAAATCTTATATTAAGTGAATTAAAGAAGGATGTGGCGGCCGTGGCTTTGTGGGTTAGTGCGTCGACCCCTTAGCACTTGAGCTGTTTCCACCGGATCGCACCGCAGTATCGAGGCATGAGTGTATGTTTAAGTGAGCATTCGCCACACGATCTGTTACAGTGTGCCCATGTCAAAATAATCCTCCGAACACTGCGTCGTAGTCAATCGAAATGTGCCAAACTCATTGTGATTGAATTCAAATGCCTTCTTTTTCATGAAATTTAACACGGAAAACATTGTAAACAATCAACATACGTTTTCTTGTTTCTTGATATTTTGCAATTCTTACTTGTGCCAGACGAAAGAAAGCTCATCGACGCAAAGTCCAAACAGTGCAGTCGACAGTGCACACGAGTTAACAGTGACTCAACATTTTTGGTTGCAATCTATCTGTGAATTCTTTCCCTATCTAATCTTATGTTCATGCTCATATCTAACCTAAGAACGACCGAGGAATTAGTCACACTCTTTCATGATCCATGTCCAAACATCATCACACCACTCCCTCACGACATTCACATGCCACAGACATACCTTGTAAGTTTGCATCCCTATTGACAAATCCCATTGCGGTGAGCTGCTCCAGTTGCGATGAGTACCGTTCCTCTGGCGGTTGGTTTGTGTTAGCACCGCTGGACATACCATTTAGCATTCTAGACATAAAATCATTGAATAATTGTGGATTACCCGCAAGCGGATTGGCCGTATTAGTTGCGCCCGCTTGCGGTGCCGTGGGTGGAGTAGCTGTTGCCGTAGTAGTTGGTGTGTTCACCCCCGGCGGTGGTGGGGGAATTCCCATCGAACCCATGACACCCGGTGCTGCTGCACGCAATTGCTCCATGCCCTGCTGGATTTGCAATATTGCATTCAGTGCTTGAGGATTTGTCATCATTGACATTACGTCGGGATTTTGCATTTGCTGCAAGAACTGTGGCATCATTGTTCGCATCTGCTCTTGTAGTTGCGGATTATTTGCCAACATTGGACTGGTGTTCATAATTCGTGAGGCCATATCTGGGTCGGATGCCATTGCTTCCATCATGTTGCGAGTGTATGGCGCGTTCAGTAGACTTTGCATCATTTGGGGATTTTCACTCATTTGTTGCATTAAACTTTGCATTGCCGGAGTGTTGAGGACTCCGGCTGGTGGTAGACCTGCACCACCGCCTGTACCGGCGCCACTTGTTGGGCCGGCGTTTTGGTTGTTAGCTGAACTTCCACCCCAGGGATTTGGTAGTGGCTCACGATTTTCAGTGCCTTGTTGTGGATTTTCACCTGAAATAATAAAACAAAGAAAAGCACAGATTATTAGCGGCCAGATCAGGTTTTGACTGTACAATCGTTATCGCAACTTGTTTGTCATTTGATCTTGAAATAAAACAAATGTGATACGTCTCTGCAGTGCTCTTGAGCATATTCCTTCATATATTCACGTCGGTGATTAATTCGTTCAGACATTCGAAGTGCGGGCTCACTACCGATACCATATCATGCATTTGATGGCGCACATAGGGCTTGTGTACAGCAAAGACTTTGCTTACATATCGTATCGGTTCAAAGTCTTGCAAAGCATTCAACAAGATTCTTGAATTTAATCACCTCCGTGTACTTTGATCGTGGGGGATCTTCAATGAGTGAATAGTTTGTTTCCGGTGTAAAGAGCTTGTACTCAAAGATATTCGCTTTACAGAGAAACATGGATGAGGGTGTTTTGGAATGCTGCCAAGCACGATGTTTGTCTACTGGTGCATACAACGAATTTGACGGAATGAAAGCGATGTGATGTGGTGTGTGATTAACATGCTTCCTTTTCGAAGAAAAATTTGATTCAAAAATTACCTGCGCGCAAAATGTGCATGCCAAATATACATGCCAGCTGTACATGTTCTCGGGAACAAAATCAAACCATGAATCGACTTAAGTACAATAACAACACTGTGCTACATGGGGTAACATGAGATGAGAAGTCATAGCCACATCTAAGGTTCCCCAGAGCAACGAACATATAAGCGCAACAAGTCGAAAATGTGTGTACACGACACGAAAGCTCCCCCCCACCCTGACATCAATGTGCCCAAGTCCTAAATAATGGCCTCCTTCGTGAGGCTGTCAACGAGATTTCATTCAAAACCGGTCGCAGTTCGATTTTAAAAACTCAAATCGAGAGACACAAAATTGAATTTCACGAAAAAGTATATCTCACACGTTTCAGCAAATATCTCCGATAAGTTTTGGTGCATGCGTAGATGCATGCGCGCCTGAGTAGAGCTCAGAAAACTGCCGTGACGATGAATCAACAAACTGTAAATGACGTGATTGCAGCACATCTGGAACAAACTCTACTCACCCGTAGCGTTCTCCACCAATCCAGAGAAGGGATTCCTTGTAAACGATTCACTTGCAGCATTCAGCATGGGCTCCTGAATATCACGATAAATCCTCTGCAAAGCGTTGTAACCACCAGGAACACTCTCCAGATTGGACATCGCTCTATCATGGGACCGCATCAGTTCCTGCAACATCGATGGGTTCCTTGCCAATTCCATTGTCTGACGCAGCAGCTCAGGATTGTTCAACATGTGCGAAATTTCCGGATTTCTCTGCATCAGATCTTGCATCTGAGGATTTGACGATAATAGGGCCCGCATCGTATCGGGATTGTTCATCATTTGCTGGACCATTGGATTATCCAACAGAGTGCGTAACAAGTCGGAATTATTCAGCAGTTCACTTTGCATTCGTGCCTGCAGGTCCATGAAACTATTCGATCCAGCACCCAGGGCACTCATTCCAGGCAATCCACCCAATTGATTGAGGCCGAACGGTGTCTGACGTACGTCAGCCTGAGGTCGAGCCTCTGCCGAGTCCTGCTGCCTAGTCGGTGTCTTCACCACCAAATGCACACTCAGGCCATCCTTGATGTTGTGTGTCTTCAGGGTGTCCGTGTCTTTCATGATTTTTCCAGCGAAAATCAAAACCAATTGCTCAGGCTCCGCATCGAACTTCTTGCCAACCAAAATTTTGAACTGAAATCAATAATGAAACTTTGTCATGTCATGTATTTCACAAGATAAAGAGAAAATTGCCAAATTCTGTCTATCGGTTGTGCATGGAGACCACTCCAATGAAAAAAAAAACTCAGCAGAGAAACACCGAGAACTTACATCTTTGATTTCGGCATCTTCATCCACTTCTATTTGCTGTTTATCCTTTGGTGTTTTCACAGTCACTGTAATTTTTTGTTTATCACCTCCTTCTGCCATCGTGTAGTCGAAATATGAATATGATAAAGTTATCTCAATTTAATCCCAACAAATAACTTTCACGAAGCAGAAAAATAAAATTAGAGAAAAAACTAATTCGTCACTTCGAATAATAATTTTGAACGAAGACAGTGCTGCCTCGGCGATGATTTTGACGAAAGTGTTAAGGGCGAATGTATGGATCGGATGGGCAGCACTGCGTTCAATGAGTGTGTTCAATGTTCGGTTTTTGAAAATAGTTATTCGGTCGCTTTGACTGACGAATTGAGTGGCCACGTCATGTGGATGGGAGTGTGGGTGAGTGCGGGATAGTGCTGTTAATTGAGCTAAAGGCCACGTCAACTAAGGGTAAATGGGAATGAACGTGTGAAACGGGCGCCCTTTAATTAAGCACGTAATGGCATATTGGCATAGAATTAGGACAGTAGAGGAAGCACGGAACATCTGACATTTGTTTAAAATATGAGGGTGTGTTCAAGAACCGATATAATTTGAGTGGTTAATAAATGGGGAACTGTCAATTTGTCAAATACAGCACTCTCTTGTTAATCCGCCACCACAAAATCCCAACCATCGGCGGATTACTGAAAACGGCATATTATAATGTACATGACGGTGTATTAACTAAAGAGTGCTTGTTTATGACAGTGTAGCGAAGAATAGGACTGCGTTCGTTGTGTGAAAGGGGAGGAAGGTGGTATGGAGCTGAGGATCTTCAATGACAACGGATTAGACAGCCTAATCATGAGATATCCCGACTCCCAAAGCACGGCGGATTATAGTAGTTGTCGGATAGTCGAGCGGCGGATTTACGAGAGAGTAGTGCATTTAATTCTTCGCCTCTGACTGTCAAAGAGAGAATAACGCACTCCAAGGCTCACATGACGTGCCAAGACACCAGAAATGAAGTATGATAGAGATACCCAACTTCACAGCTGACGAATTTGACGGATAATCACGAAAATGTTGACGGTTATTCATGAATTTTTGACAGTTATTCACGAAATAACGTCAATGCCGTTCTCTTATTGGTCAATTGGACTTTAGAAAACAGTATAAGAAATGGTTGTCAAAAATGTTAAGGGGCAAGTGAGGTAGAAGTTGGGCATCTCTATCATACTTCATTTCTGCAAGACACCTTCGATCTGTCATTGATTTGGAGGCGACCAAAATGGGTTTAGCGATTATAACTTGTAAATTGTTAAGAACTTCGTCTTAATCGGCTTTGCAGCAAATGCAGGGCAACCTTCATAAAACAGACCTCAATATAACGAATTTTTCGAAATCTCCTTAAACTCCCACTGGCACCTCATTTAAAATATTAATTTACATAAAGAATACATTTGTCAAAAAACCTCTTAATAGCAAATTTTAACGAATTCCGGAACTTGTGTAGCTACAACCTTTACAGAGCGAATCGTGTGCACACTCAATTCCACAATAATTCATCGTCCAATAGGGTCGGACATGTTAAATTTTTCGTAAGACAGTCGCTGTTGTTTGATGCGTAAACACAGCCGCTTGCTTTGCCATTAAAAAGTGTTTTCATTCACTAGTGGAAATCGTTCGCTATAGTAGGGTAAACGGATGAGTACCTACGTAAGCAGTCCATGGAGTGGACCCAACGCTTATCTTGGCGACGCCATGTACAATACTGCTCTAGCCCAAAAGAGTCTTCGACACCAAAACTGTGAAGAGGTCGCCCGCGTCTATGTTACTTACTTACTTAAGGTGGCGCTACAGTCAGAGGTGGACCTGGGTCTCAACCAACAAGCGTCTCCAGCCAGCTCGATCTTTAGCTAGCTGTCTCCAGTTTCGCACGCATAGTTGGTTGAGGTCCCTTTCCACTTGCGTGCGCCACCTGAGTCGCGGTCTTCCTCTTCTGCGCCGTCCCTCTGGGATGGATTCGAAGACTTTTCGGGCCGGAGCATTGGTTTCCATCCGCTCTACATGACGCAGAAGAGGAAGACCGCGACTCAGGTGGCGCACGCAAGTGGAAAGCCACCTCAATCGTTGGATCCCGCGTCTATGTTGGTGCATACAAATGGAGAAGGATATGCTTATGTAATAAGCTCTCCAAAACCATGCAGATGTGTAGCTGTGTGGCCATCTATTGATGTGTGGCTAAATTCCATCTCCGCACCTTCTTAGTTACGTCGTAATCATTGAGGCAAAAATCGTATACAGTACTTTTCTCTCCCATCGGAAATTCCACTTCAAGCCGTCTTACTTCTGTGGAGCCAATATCGAATGCCAGAAACTAGAGAATTGTGATGTACAGTCGAACCCGGAGTATAGCACATCAACCGTGCAACGAAATATTGTGACATTAAGCGGGTTGTGCCTTTATCCGAGCTTATACCATATTTCCACTGAACCACGATGTTTCGTCAGATTTCAACAAACCTATAGAAGAACGGGGTACCTATAGAAACTTCGCGGTTTCTGCGAAACCTTGTTACAGCCCTCTTGAGTTTATAGGTCCGTGAGAGGTTGTCAAACCGAAGAGGCCTACAGTGTGAAGTATGATACCTACCTCTTTTACCCCTTAAATATTTTTTACAGCCATTTTTTATACCGTTTTCTAAGGTCAAATTGACCAATAAGAGAACGTTATTTCGTGAATAACTGTCAAAAAGTCTCTGACAATCGTCGTAAATGAAGTATGATAGAGATACCCAACATCACAGCTGATTGACCCCTAGTCCATTGACGAATTTGACGGATAATCATGAAAATTTTGACGTTTATTCATGAATTTTTGACAGTTATTCACGAAATAACGTAATTGCCTTCAGAGAACAATATAAAAAATGGTTTACAAGAATCTTAAGGGGTAAGAGGGGTAGAAGTTGGGCAACTCTATCATACTTCATTTCTGGTCCGAACATCACGGTTTCGGTTCGGTGAAAACCTGTCATGAATTATACCATATATTTTAGAAAAAAAAAAACGCTTCTCTCTTGAAAATCAGCTGCATTCTGGATACCGTCAAGATTTTACGTGAACTTTTTTTCATATTTTGAACTTTTGTCATATTTTTTATGTGGTTTTAATCGGATTGTGTTTTAGCGATGTGCTGTTAAAGGGTTTTGGGTAAGTACAAAAAAGACCACCTTCACGATAGTGTGACATTGCTATTATCCGGGTTCCACTGTATTTGGTAAAAAAAATCGACCACGCTTCTTGTCAAGTCAAGCATCTACGTCCTTCTGTGTTCTTTGTAATTCACATCTTATCGACCATAACGAACTCGTGGCGCTGCACCCATGGCATGCCAATGAATGTCTATAATGCAATGATACCGTATTAAGCACTAGACATTTTCAATACGCTACACCCTTCTAGACGAGTGTGGTTAGAATGAACCCACTTAACCCAATGCAGACATAGATTAACCGAGACATGATCTGGAACAGAGAATTGTTAAGTGGATCCTTTCTCCGTGCACTCTCTTTCCATTTGCAATCAGGAACTCAGCCCAGAATAAATAAATTTAGGCGATCAGTTGGCCTGGACTTCATTGAAAAAAAGTCGATCTAAATGCCTAATAAATCCAAATAAACGCAATGAATGAAGCCAATCGAACAAACCTCTAAGAATTCACTAAGTGATCAACACTTAGCGTCAAGCTATTTATTAATTCACAAGGTGTCCGCGCGATTTGGGTAATGGCGATCGGGCCAGTTCATGGGGGAGAGCTACGAAATCACGATAAATGCCATGCCAAAGTAAAAACAAGAAGAAAACAACAGATTTGCCGTCTCTTGACTCAGATCTCTACGTGTGCTAATTTTATATGTCTCTCTTCCCATGACTGCCCAAGGAATGGCTAGATCTATAGCATCCCAGACTATACAAAAACATGTCACCTCAAAGAGATTAAGTGCGCGAAGCGTGTCCCAGACGAAAGGCGTGTTGTATATAAACCTGCCGGCACCAAGGAACGGTATCAGTTCCTCACATTCGACGGACTTAGCACAACCATAACCACAAACAATGGCATTCAATCTTGCTGTAGTCGCAGTTGCGACTGTGTTCCTGTGCATTGCCACGGCTCAGGTATCAATATCGGTCCCTGGCAGTGATGGGCTGCAACTCCAAGCGCTTGGGAAACAGCCAGAAATACCAGGATTGAAACCAGTTTTTAACCAACCGGAGACACCTGCTGAGGAAAAGACTGTGCGCCGCAGGCGTACCACCGCTGACAACCTGGAAAGTCAACCTGAACCTGTGAAGCCAATCTACAAGGCTGATAAGCTTGAGGAAGATGTACCAGTCCGCGTTCGTAGCCAGGCTGAAGATGAGGGAAAAATTTTTCGCCGCAGACGTGCCACCGCTGCCACCCTGGAAAGCCAACCTGAAGCTGCGAAGCCCATCTACAAGGCTGATAAGCTTGAAGATGAAGAACCTCTTAGCGTTCGTAGCCAGACTACGGATGAGGGAAAAATTGTTCGCCGCAGACGTGCCACCGCTGCCACCCTGGAAAGCCAACCTGAACCTGTGAAGCCCATCTCCAAGGCTGATAAGCTTGAGGAAGAAGTTCCACTCAACATTCGTAGCCAGACTACGGATGAGGGAAAAATTGTTCGCCGCAGACGTGCCACCGCTGCCACCCTGGAAAGCCAACCTGAACCTGCGAAGCCCATCTACAAGGCTGATAAGCTTGAGGAAGATGTACCACTTAGCATTCGTGACCAGGCTACCGATAAACAGGACAACTTGTGAAGACCAGGACAATCGATCCCGCTTCGAAGAAGCTGCCAGAGCCATCTGCACCGGTTTACTAAATTGAGAAGATTGAATAAGATAAATTGTTCGAGTACTAGTTTTACGTTTTCCACGTGTCTTAATATTTAATAAAATCTATCGAGAGCAATAAGTCATTTCCTTTCTTCATCATCATCATCATCATCATCTTCTGACCCGCATGCTCCACTAAAGGCGTCGGGCGGATAAACCACGCGCGAGGGATCTCCAGGCAACTCGATCCTCCGCCATCGACTCTTACTCATCACGAGTTATGCCCAAGCGTCACCTGGCGAGTTTTTGGAATTGGTCCAACCATCTCGTCCTGGGTCTGCCAATCGGCCGCCTACCTGATGGAATGGCACTCAATGCCCGCCTCGGAAGTCGTGGTGAAGGGGACATTTGTGCCATTTCCTAGCTTCTTCTGGTTTATGGGGACAGTTTTCAGAACAATGCAGATCTTAATGCGACATGTGGAGAAATTCTCCGAAAAGCTGTGGTTATTCGCTTCAGCTAAGCGATTGCAAAGAGCTCTAACACCCCCCCGTGGAGGATGTTTGTTCCCTGGTATCCAAGTAACAAGTATCGCAAATGAACCCATGATTCATCGAAAGAGAACTCAATTCCTCGCTTGGCTCTCGAGCCCAAAAAGGAACAACGGCAAGAGTTTACTCCTTCCCCGGCACAAGGGCAGGCACGCGAATGTTCGAACGAATCAGCGCAGGAGTGAAGTAAATGTTTCCGCTTTTCGATGAGACGTGCCTTAAATTGATCTTTATGAAGCTACCGTGATTCAATTTAATTCATAAGCTGGTGGTTCATCAGTGTTGCCAACAGAAATAAATGAGCAACGAGATATACAACTTCGGCCAGAATTATCCGTTGTCTACGACTACGACTCTCATTTGTCCTGTATTCGAATTCTCTTGGTTATTACGGATCGCCTTCCCCGGTTGAAACCCTCCAGCTGTTCACAACAGCTTACTACTCACAGACCCACAAAAAAAAAAACGCTGTCAAATCAAATCAAAATGCAAGGGAACTGGAAGTTGGTTATCAGCTTGATCTCCTATTCCTGGTTTCTCCTTGCCTTAAAGTGAGAGCATGCCGATGGGACAGATACTGAAGCAACGGACGTACGGTTCCTCCGTTACTCTACAATAAGAAGAACACGAACAGAGCATCTAAAGCCATGACATTTCTCCCACTCAAGGGAAAATCATATGCTCTGGAGGTGCTTTGCACAAAAACAACACACGGACGGCTCTAGGACGATTGAAGGCACGGGGTCAGGAGTTTTCGCCACATCGCCGGAGATTTTGTCTGCTGTTAATGAATTCAATAGAAATCCAGAAAATCGATTGTCATATGTTATCAGTCAGCCGACCATAAATGCGTTGGACACACCAGCAAAGTCAATCAAAGATGGCGCAACCTTGCTGTCCGATTTAGATGTAACCTTACACCTTGCTGATTGTATGGGAATTACGGTATCCCTCTAACTGCCTACAATGGGGGCAGGCAGCGGGCACCAAGGTGACAAGATTACTGTTGAGACTTTTATTGCCCCGCAGTTTCAGGTCAGAGTCTCTTTGGGTTGGTGCAAATTTATCGACTGCCCCACGACCTTGGATCCGTAGACACTTGATTAGCCTCATTTCGCTGTACTACCCGTGCCCGTTCGTGGTTAAATCTCCTCTTCCGAACTCCGCCTAAGTAAATAGGACCACAGATCACTAGCAGAACTTTCCTCTAGAATATACCAAGGACTTCTTCTTACTGGTCCGCGCCTTATAGGAAATCCAACGAGCAAATTCGAAGCCCCTTACAATGATGTCTGTGGAGTAAATGTTTGAGAGTTGTTAAGACGAGGAGGAGGAAAAGATGACCTAAGAGTTCCGCTAGATCAGGAACCTAGAAGACGCCTCTTACTGGAAATGTGTACCTGGAAAGATTCGAAGAATATAACACAGAACAAACATCAAATGGAAAGCTACGCCTTTTTGTATGATTCTTTTATGCGCGCACACAAGGGTTTACTAAGTAAGTGTCCGGGGTCATGACACCGGGAAAATTTCTGTTTTCCAGACAACAGTGGATATAAGTCACAAATCGATTAGGTTAGGTTAGGTTGGAGAGGCTGCAGCGGCTATGACCGATCCTATTTCGCAAACCAAAAAAGAAATGAAGATGACTGATAGAGAGCGCTACAATTACACAAAAGATGCACAATAAGATCTTCCTCCGCCTCGTCTCTGCAGCTTCTGCAGAAGTTAGTGTAGGGAAGGCGTCACCTAAAGGCGTGTGTTCCAATGGCACAAAGCCAGGTTATGACGCCTCTAATGGTTCTAAGATTCCGCTTACTCATTCTGGTCAGGCTACGTGAGCGTTTTGGATCGAGAGTAGGCCAGATTTGTTTTGTAGTGCCGACCGCTTCACAGTCCTCTGGAACGGCACAGTGTTCTGGAACCCACATAAATTGGATGCTAAATAAATGGACATCTCGTTTGCGAGTGGAATGTGACTGCATCTGGGGAGGGTGGCTGTCAGAACAGATGACGATAGTGCGTTGTATTTTACCCAAAACAGAGCTTCCTTTATCATTTCTTCCTCCCTTCCAGCCTCATCATCTCTGAGGCTCAGATTCTGGAGGAACAAACCATACGGTCTCGCGGTCTATGCCACCCACATAAGCCCCGGAGAAGATCATCCCCTTATGTCTTCCAGGCCGGAAAAAATGTCGAGAACAGCTGGTAGCAGCAGATACATACAGTCTGGATTTTGGATTGGAATTGGAGCGCCTATGGCCCACGCTGGACAAAAAGAGATCAATATCAGTGATCAGCTTGAGTCGCAAGGAAGTGCTATTCGATCGACTGTGAATTGTATCAACGTGAATTAAAAACGTGCATATGACAAATTTGTATACGTCAGGCAGTTGAGGGTGTCAAATGTCTTAACACGGGACAGGGAGGTCGTGTGTGGTCGCATGAGTTAGAGGGTGATATATGCGCTTCGCCAATACTGTGTGAAGAAGCACTCATGTGCGTTGCGTATCGAAACAAATAGACACCATAAATTAAATAACATTTGCACGACGAAAACCAGAAATGAAGTACGATAGAGATGCCCAACCTCACAGCTGATTGAGCCCTAGTCCATCGACGAATTTCATAGACTTTTTGACAGTTATTCATGAACTTTTGACGGTTATTCACGAAATAACGTAAATGCCGTCCTGTGATCAATTTGGCGGTAGAAGACGATGTACAAAATGGTTGTCAAAAATTTTAAGGGGCAAGAGAGGTAGAAGTTGGTCATATCTATCATACTTCATCTCTGACGAAAACAATGTTTCTCAGGCGACTGAAAGGCGAAAGTATCATCATATTTTCTGACTTAAGGTCGCACGAAAACTGTGGACCCCAAATTGGTGAACGCAGGAAGCAGTTCTTTGCAGAGCTGGAGGATTTGAGCGGCGTAGAAATGAAAAACCGCATAAGGAATTTAAATGAATCCGGATGGTTTTAGTAGCGAAAGAAGGTCTCACGGCAGTATAGTGGCACCTATCACGGGCGCAATGCCAAAGCCACGGTCCTTAAGTCCTATACCTGCCTACCTACCTAAATATCGCTATAACCTCTGCTTGAAAGGCGCTGATTTGGCAGTCAGAATGACAAGTGATTATTTCGACCCTTAGAGCAGACACCAGCGCCCACGTCTTCGCCCATTTTCGATATACCCGCGAAAATGAACAGAAGACGTCCAGCGTCTGGTGTTCAGACTTCCCGTATTATC
Source organism: Eristalis tenax (assembly GCA_905231855.2). Taxonomy (NCBI): domain Eukaryota; kingdom Metazoa; phylum Arthropoda; class Insecta; order Diptera; family Syrphidae; genus Eristalis; species Eristalis tenax. Next base: position 41,258,927 of record HG993128.1, on the reverse strand, counting down.
TGGTTGAGAAATCCTTCTCGAAGAGGAGCGTAGAAAATGAACAGAAGACGTCCAGCGTCTGGTGTTCAGACTTCCCGTATTATCTGGTTGAGAAATCCTTCTCGAAGAGGAGCGTAGAAAATGAACAGAAGACGTCCAGCGTCTGGTGTTCAGACTTCCCGTATTATCTGGTTGAGAAATCCTTCTCGAAGAGGAGCGTAGAAATGAACAGAAGACGTCCAGCGTCTGGTGTTCAGACTTCCCGTATTATCTGGTTGAGAAATCCTTCTCGAAGAGGAGCGTAGCCATCATGAAGTCGAGACATGGATTAAGAACTACAACACTTTACAGTCGCCTGATTTATTTCTTTGTTACTACATTGATTTATAATTTAAGGACACAATACAAATATCTTCACTCCTCCACCGCAGTCACACAGTTCCGGGCAGTCTGTCGAATCATACCGGGTAGGCATCCTCTTTATTGAAAGCTATCTCCTGTGAGAGGTAATTCTTGCCTGAAGCTGTCTCCTGTGAGCGGCAGTTCCCTCCTGATGCGGATTGGTCTGTTTGGACGACTGGTTGGTCTGGTACGGTACACGGTGTGTGTGACTCTGGCGTTGTCCCTCCTGGCACACGCCAGACTGCTGAACACAGCAAGGACGACCAAAATAATGATTGAAAGCTTCATCTTGTTGCGACTCAACTCGGCTCGAACTGTGATCACTGGCAATGACAAACTGATTTGGCTGCCCTTGATTTCTATGCGTTATATATAGTTTGTGCTCCAAGCACATCATCTTTGCTTTAATCTCACAAAAAAATATGAAAAGACGACACTGCCTTATCTATTCAGCCCGTACATCAATTTTTGTACTTGCAATTTTGTGGCATTCCCCGTACTGAAGGTCAACTGATGAATGCTGGATCTGTGTGAATCACACAGAACAAAAAGCACCCGACGTCAAAACTATTATTGTTGACTTATAGCACTTTTTTATCGTTGCCATAAGTCTGAAATTGCGCCAAGACCCGTCAAACACCGATCGGCAATCCTATCCATTTCAACTTCGATTTACAGTCGTAGTTCGGTACAACCAAGCGAGTACGTGTGATATGAATTTAATTGCGGCAAGAATAACTTTTGGGCCCACGGCAAGCAGAGTTCTATGGAACTGATCATTTAGTTCGTGCACGAGATCATGGTTTGAAGCAAATGAGAGCGTACGCAGATAAAAAAACAATTTGGAACGTAATCCAGTTTTTTTTGTTTTCTTTCGATAGCCAACTCTTATCAACAAAACACTCCTAACATTCTTGCGCATTAAATTGCTAAGCTCATTCATATTCAGAAACAGAGAAATAATAATTTATGCTTGGAGAAGGACGACAACACATGAAGTCGTACCACGCATGCAAATTAGCCGCATAACATCATCATGTCGGCTGGGGCCCAGGTCAAGCTCAGACTGAAGTGCCAGTAGAAGAAGAAGGCGAACGCCATCCAGTCAGATGGGATTTGGAACTGCAGAACGTAATCCTGTCTTTCTTTAAACCTGCATCGTACACAAAGATTCCCCTCACTTGTCTGGATGTGGGATGAGTTTCAGTTAAGCGAAACGTTCTCTGATATTGAGCCTCTTCCCACATGCTCCCTTGTCAAACTGAAATAAGTAAGGCTCAGCAAAAACTCTGGAGGGTATCCTCTGGAAGAACTGAAGAAGCTTAGGAAAGTGCTAGCATCTCAAAAAAACATCCAACCGTGCCTGAACCGGTGCCGTAAGGTGAGGCCGAATGGCAAACACAGTGGTCCCATTATGCTACCATGCAGAGTTACCTAACACCATTGTATACGAATGAATGGTGTTAGGATGGCTGCGGCTATCATTGACTTAGCTCGCATAGGCTGTGGAAGACGAAATCTCTCGAGTAGCGAGTCTACATATTGTAAGAGCAGCTGAGATCTGAAATGGTTCCTCGTCACTGCAACTTCTGCAGAAGTCGTGAGTCCAATGGCAACGTGTTCCGTAGGACTAGTATATGCTAATTGCTCGCTCTACCCTGAAGTTTGGAATTTAGAGTAGGCGCTATGTACTTGTTTCGTAATTTGCATCATAGTCTATTTTCTTCATCTACTTCTGGAGGTACAGACCGGGATGGAGTTGGGCCAGGTGCCTCCAATTTCACACACGAACTAGGAAGAGGTCCTTCTCAACTTGTGTGCACCATCGATTCAGAGCGTGTCCTCTGTTGTGTTGTGTCAGTGGTGCGGAGTCGAAGACTCTTCAGGCTGGATCATTGCTGACCATGTCGCTGTAGAACCCGTACAGTTCTTGGTGGAATCTTATCCTCCAAAAACCGCCAACCTTTGCTTTTCTAGATCGAACTGTTCTCCCTTGACTACTACAGCAGTTGGGAATAGTCACTCAGCGTTTGGTCTGTTACTGATTTTGTTCGTAGTGTTTACTGCTGAGCCGAGGTAGACGAAGTTCTTAGCTAACGCTCTGTCCAAGTCGTCGATGTTGTATGTCCATCCTTGAGGATACCATATACAGTGAAACTTCTCTCGTGTGTTCGTCTCTACAAACGCCATGTGTTTTTACATGTTCATACTAATGTAGATACATACGTACTCATAGATTTATATTTCCCGACTCTCTTTTTCCCTTGTAGCTTCGAGAAATGCCACAATAGCTCGATAAGGGCTAAGCTTGAGATTCATGTCCGTGTCCGGTATAGAGGGGGTACGTTGTAAAGGGGTAGAAATACACGATACCCCAGAGAGAAAGAGAGGTTTCGCTGTACTTCATTTTGTCCCCATAAACTGCTTGTTTCACAAGCCTCTCTTGAGGCGAACTTTTCACCAGCAAAATCGTTCGGCCTGGGCAGGAACAGGCGGTAATCACTTGGTGCTAGGTCCGAACTAATCTCCCAGAGCTTCTGTCGAGTCTCTATCCATGTGTCAGGCCTGGCGTTGTCCTGATGGAACATGATTCCTCTCCAAAGGGCGAAGGCTGTCCGCTTCTGAGCGGCTGCTTCCTTGAGTCCATCCAATTGGTGACAATACAGGTCCGAATTAAGAGTTCTTCAGTAGGAGTTCAGCTCATAGTAGATGAATCCCTGCCGACCACACCGAACACAAAGCACGGCCTTTTTGGTCTGCGATTCGGCCACTAAGCTTTTCGCTTGTCGTAAGTGATCCACTTTTCGTCACCAGTCACCGTCTGCTTCAAAATTGGTTTTTTGTGCAAGGTTTATGTTCTAAGCAATCGAAACAGTGCTTCTGACTCGACGATTTTCATGATTTTATCGACATTTTCGACAATTGTCTTTCCGGAGCGTCGAAATTACGGGAAAGGGAATCGACGGAACCAAAACTGCGCACGATTTACGGTTCACATTTAAAGCGGCCTGAAACTTTATTTTCCCTTTGCTGGCTGGACGCGCACTCAAGCAAAACTTCTAAAAAACCTCAGGTAACGTGGTCAATTTAGTGTCTAAGCAAAGAAATGGATGTGTTCCATTGTGTCATTTGAACTAGCTGAAGAGGAACTTACGCCAAAAGCGTTTGCACACAAAGATCAGAAGTGTAATTTATTGGTGATCTACATTTTGATGACCCGGTGTGCTCATTGTTCTTGAGATAGCCTGCATTTATAATTCTTTTCCTCGTTTGAATTAGCTAGCCATAGCTAAGCCCTTGATAAGAAACAAAAAAACTAATCGTACGGTGATCAGTCAAGTGGTGACGCGAAAAATATATTCAACTCATTCTTCATATCATAGACGGCACTAACAAGAACAAAAATTCAAAATCTTCTTGCTGGAACACTGCTCGTAGACGCTGACACCGCTTGAGGTTTATTGGGATCATCTAAGACTCGGACAATCATTGAACTAGAAAAGAATCAAATTCAAACTGTTACAACAGCACATTGGTTGGCAACAAAATCCTACTTTTTAGGTCCCGTACTCCAGGTAATGCCAACTTCATCGATAACATATGTCTCCAGCGTCACATTCCATTGGCCCCCAATCGAAATGGGTAGAAGAAAACTCCCCGAAAGAAAGTCTCTCTGCGGCTTCACAATTTGCGTCAAGGTAACCAGGTCATTGGGTGACTGCAAATGAAAGATATTGTTTGAGGCTTCTTTGAGCTTGTCCCGTCTCTCTCACCTTGACGGTTTCAGCACCAGCACGAGGAGTCATCAATTGTGAGGTTAAACTCAACTGAACCGACTCCACCGATCTGTACAGACTGGGGCACTTGCCATAGTGCTGAATGACACCTTCGACCTTAATGACCAAATTACTGCCCGATTGAACAATGATGTGCTCGCCGGCAGCACGTGGCTGTGGACTCACTGACAGCTTGATTTGCGTCGCCTGGAGCGTTTGAAAGAAATATCGTGGCATACAGATTGGCGTTTTCACAATCAATTCAATTTCACTCGTGATGACGTCCATGTGCTAGAAATGTGGGAAATAAGTTGCAATTTTAGACTGATGCTGTTCGTTGCAGACATACTCTGTTTGTTATGGTCTTTGAGTTGGCCTGCTCTTGGGGCAAATTTTGTGCAAGAATTTCCATCTTGTTGCATGTGCTTATAAAATATCTGAAATGAGAAGAAAAAAACATTTTTGAGGCATGGCATGGTGTGGGCGAGACAACGCAGAAGGAATTAGCATACATTGTCTCCAGAAACTGATCTGATGCAAGACTCCACATTAACGACATTTCAAAACGCAAGCAACGTGTAAAGGGTTGAAGCATTTCTCCAGCCTCACGTTAAAATTCTCAGAATCAACAGTATTCACCTAAAGAAGCGCACATCGTAAACGTTCACAGATCATTGGCAAAAAAACCCCCCATAGATTGACACATCAGATGTGCTGGCTACTACCACTGACTAATCGTGCACTTTGATGACCCTATTAATATTAGTTGTAGAATCCGTAGTTGCATCCCCTTATCAAGTTCATGTAATTCTCTTAGCAGGTGGTGTTTTCTGAAAACAACCAGCCAGCAGGGAGTTGAGTATAAAAGTGGGAGCCCTTCAACTTTAGAGCATCAGTTTACTGTAAACAGTCAGCTTTGCACTTTCAAAATGCATTCAAATCTATCAGCAATTGTTGCATTGGCGCTCATTGTATGCAGTGTGGCTGCACAACAAACTTTGGAGTACCGACCAGGAATGGAGGAAAGAAATTCTCGCTTCAGACGCCAGACAACAGACAACCTGGACCGATCGAATACACGAACAAACGAGTATCATCCAGACTCGCCAAATCAGCCGCAACCTAGTTATCCCGTGTACAGGACGGACAACATCGATGAGGGAAGGAGCTACCGCTTCAGACGTCAATCAACGGATAACCTTGACACATCCAACACTAGGACGAACGAATACCATCCGGATTCACCCAACCAGCCGCAGCCAACCTATCCTGTGTACCAAACTGATCGAATCGATAACGACAGAACTTATGGCTTCTAGATGCCTGGTCTAGTTCTAATCTTGTTAACATGAGATCCAAATAAATGTTTATGCATCTGAATTTATATGTTTGTTATTAGTGAGAACCTTTTGGAGCGCGACTAAATGAGGTTATGTGTTATACTTCACTTATTTACTTACTTTGTCTCAGGGTACTGACCACTCATGACCGACAGCGGCGGCTCAGATGGCGAAGCATAGCACACTCCTTCAATGATATTCCCAAACAATGCGCACTGATACTCGGTTCTGCAAAGATAACCAAGTTTCAGGAACCAAAACAAAAGTACGTCTCTTGATCTTACATTTCGAGGAATTCCAATGTGGACGGATCAGCATCGAAAGCAGACTTGTACAGCTTCAGATATGAATCCTCACACCCCTTAATCGATTTGACAACTTTCCGCAGTTGATTGGTGACATGACCGAACTTTTGCAAATAGTCCCGAGAACTCTGCGCCAGACTGGCTGCAATCGCTGGCGGAGGGATAATTGTCTGGGCATTCTTGGCGGTTACCACGCTGAACAATGTCTGCAGGAACTGCGCACGCAATTTGATGAATTCCAACTGAAATGTAAGTGGACTGGTTGGCGATGAGCTGGCACGCAAGCTGGCCAATGCTTCCCAGTACAGACTGATGGCCATGTCCAAACGTTCGATCAGCGGAATCAACTTCAACGCGCTGCTTGCATATACGGGGTCACAAAGATGGTACTGCTGGGACATTGTGTCGTACTCCAGGCCGTAGTTGAGAATGCATTCTGCTTTTGACATCTGACAGATTCCAATGAGGAAGAAGTGAAATTTATCCATCGACGCGTAGTTTGCAATCCGTGAGAAGATCCGAGCTGCCAGAAAGTGCTGTCCATATCTGCAAAGAGGATACATTAGATGGACATGTACGATTGGACTGCGGAGGTCTTACCTGGAAGCCGAACGACCTATGCGATACAGGGTCCAGCAATTGGTGACGGTAGCCATGCGATCGAAGGTATCAAGGATCACTTTCGGAATAAAGCACCCGATAAGTGACTGGAAGATGATAGCTGACAAGATTTCCATTATTCTAGACTTGTCGTCCTTGAAGTCGTTATCCAAAATGGAATTCAGTTTCTTTAGGATCTGCGGCAGACGCTCTGCAACCGGATTTACCACGTCGGTGGGGGTATCTTCATCGGTTTCCATGGCGTCTGCTTTTGGAATAACAAACTTCCGAAGCTGAAACTTGGAGGAAAGTGCGGCCAAGGTTTCACATAAGAGCTCTGAGTGTTTTTTGGGATACGCTGAAGGAAAAAAGAATTCTGTCAAACCTCGCTTCTTGCGAAGAGAATGTCCAATCACCTATATCATCGCTTAGCAAGTCCCCGATCATCTCAATGAAGTCCTCACTGAACTCATTGTACGCTTCGGATATTTTAACCCCGCAGATGAGGTACTTCTTGAACTCCTTGGTGTACTTGTCGTCTCCGACGGACGAGAATATCAGACTTTCCATGTGAATGTTGATGAGCTCCATGATCACTGCCGGCGGGGGCATTGAGTTCGTGTGACTTAAACGAGGGGAACGTGAATAGAAACTCGGCTTCACGCGTTGTTAAGCTTACCAATAAAGTACCAGTTCCTTAAGAATGGCTAACGCCTGACTGGCTGCAGTATGATTCTCCAGATTCAAACATGATGAGCAGAGTTCCACAATGAGACTTTGCTCTTCATTCAACAGAGCATGACAAGTCAGCGGGCATTCCGTGAGGGTGAGGACAACAGTCAATACCAAGGTTTGTTCACTACCTTCAGCGCACATCTTCGCCTTTGTGATCAGGTCTTTCAGAGAACCCTTTGGCCATGAGTGCGCGCTTTTTTGCGTCGCCAAACTGGCCAGGGACTTCAGAACCTGGCATCGGACTTTCTTACGAGGATCTTGCAGGTATGTTAGCAACAGATCCACTTGCTCTGGGATCCCAATCAGTGTTTCGCTGGATAGCTTGGTGAGTGAATCCAAAATGGCAATGACGAAACTTTCAGCCGGGTATTTGGGAAGAAGATTAAGACAAAGGTCGTTCACCATTGCCGCGGTGTTGGCGTCATGATGCATATGTCGCAGAACTGGGATCAGCTGAAGTTTCATGCTTACTGGCGTTTGAAGAGATTCAATCATGGTGGCGATCTTCGAGCACATGCTTATCGCAAAGGATCTGTTGGAAAAAAAGATAGGTCGAAGATCTTCCGGGTGACAATTTCATTTCAACTTACTTCGATTGTGCAGCAAATTGTCCACTGGCATAGATGGCTGCTTCCACCTCGACTGTATCATGGCTATCCAGAGCTCTACGGATGGAGTGATGCACTTGTTGCTTTTCGGGAATAACTCGTGATACAGCACCTAAGGTTCTGTAGGAAATACGAACGTTTTTTGGCCAAGATCGGTAGCAAATGCTTGCTGTGTTTACCTTAAGGTCAGTGCCCTTGCAACGGGATCATTTGAATGTGTGACCATGTAGATCCTTTTGACAAACGCATCAATGTTCAAAATTTTGTCCAAATGATTCTCACTCTGCTGGCACACTTTTAGAACCCAAAATCGAAGAAGATTTGAACTGAAAAGAGAAAAAGCACCAGTATTTTCGATGTACGATGATGAAAATGCGCATACCCATTCCAAAAGAACTCAGCCAACTTCAAGAACGACGAGTTTATAAGAATGGGAAACGGGTACTTCTCAAACAGTCTGGGGAACCGCACTATAGCTTCACATTGTACACCAATTTTTGTTGACCTTAATCCTGTTTGAAGTGAAATGTTAAATATTCCCGATTGGTAAGAGGAATGAGCTTGGAATTACCCTTGTCAAGTTCTGTGAGGACGGAGTTCGCATCCTGCTCGTTTTCATTTAAGAAGTTCTCGTTGAACATATTCACCCGGAATCCAGAGAGGGATGACATTGTTTAGATTGAGATAAAACAATTTATAATGGATTTTCAATTCAGGATTCCTTTGAATATCGGATAGTAAACATAAACTTCTTGCAGTCGTCTTCCAAACAAATTGCCGGGCAAACGTCAAAAGTTGATTTTGTTCAAAGGGGTTTGTTCAAATGTAAATGACATTTAATGGTATAAACTTCTAAAGAAATGAACATAATACATCCTGTGTATCCAACTAATTCGATGATTTAAAGCATTTATTACATATTCTGTGATATTTTCCAAACAAAGTTGATTCTTTTCGATTTTCTCGTAAATTATAATCTTAAAGATGTTTACAAATTTGGTAAAATGGCGTGCGAACTCCATGAACACACTCCAGGCAATCTACACGTGCTACTGCAAATGACATTTGGAACACTTGACAGAGTTTATTTTGGTTGAAAAAGTTCTCGCGATATCACAAGTTTCCCACAAAAATTGTTTTAATATATTTAACATCATTCACATGATGCAAAGAAAAGGAGACAAAGCGAACTTTCAAAAAGGCAAACGATTTAAAAAATACCAGCACAAGGCGGAGAAGAACACCAAGCCCAAGGATGACGAGGAAATCGAACGTATTCGGGCGCAGCTGGACACCATAGATCCAAGCAAAATCAAACAATTCTCGGATTTTCCATTGTCGTGGAAAACCCTAAACGGGCTACGCAATGCAAACTACAAAGTCCCAACTGATGTTCAACGGGAGAGTATAGGCCATGCGCTGCAGGGCAGGGATATTCTCGGAGCGGCACAAACTGGAAGCGGCAAAACGTTGGCTTTCCTGATTCCGGTTTGTAAAACACTAACATCTTGTTGAATGATTTGTCTTATAACTTCCAATCTCCAGGTGATCGAGAATTTATTTATGAAGAAATGGACGCGGTTGGATGGCGTGGGAGCTATCATAATCTCCCCCACACGAGAGCTGGCGTATCAAATATTTGAAACACTGAAGAATATTGGACAGTTTCATGATTTCTCAGCTGCTCTGATCATCGGCGGGAAGAATTTAAAATTTGAACGAAAACGAATGGACCAATGCAACATCATCATATGCACCCCAGGTCGTCTGCTACAGCACATGGACGAAAATCCCCTCTTCGATGCGTCAAGCATGCAAGTCTTGGTCTTGGACGAAGCCGATAGGTGTCTGGATATGGGATTCGAACAGGCAATGAATGGAATCATCGAAAATCTTCCTTCAGAGCGACAAACATTGCTTTTCTCCGCCACTCAGACGAAGTCAGTGAAGGATTTGGCGAGGTTAAGTTTGGACAATGCAGTGAACATAGCCCCATCCGAGCAACAGGCAGTCACACCGGAGAACCTCCAGCAGAGCTATGTCGTTGTGAATCTTGAGGACAAACTCACGATGCTCTGGTCGTTTATCAAGAACCACTTGAAGCAGAAGTGCATTGTGTTCTTCTCCAGCTGCAAGCAGGTTAAGTACATCTACGAAATATTTTGCAAACTCCGCCCGGGGACCAGCCTACTTGCGCTCTACGGAACTCTCCATCAGGATCGAAGAGTGGCGATATATCAAGAGTTCTGCCGAAAGAGCAACGTGGTTTTGTTTGCAACCGACGTCGCATCCCGAGGTCTGGACTTTCCCACCGTGAATTGGGTGATCCAAATGGACTGCCCGGAGGATGTGACGCAGTACATTCATCGGGCAGGACGAACAGCCCGTCATAAGGCACGCGGAGAGAGCCTTTTAGTCCTTCTGCCAAGCGAAGAGGAGGCCATGAAATCGGAAATGGAAAATGCTAAGATTGCGATCAACCAGATCCACATAGACCCAAGGAAACTCTTTTCTCCGAGGGCAAAAATGGAAGGTTTCCTTGCGCAGAGCAAGGAGCTGAAGGAGAGCGCCCAACGAGCATTTGTTTCCTATGTCAAGTCAGTGTTCCTGATGAAGAACAAGAAGATCTTCAACGTGAGCAAGCTGAACACTGATGACTACGCGAAGTCCCTTGGCCTTGTGGTCGTGCCGAGAATACGTTTCTTGGAACGATTCAAGAAGCGACAGGCTGCTGTTAAGAAACCCGATGGTGAAGATGAGGAGGCCGATACGTCATCAGAAAGTGATGATGAGCAAACTAGCAAATCTGTTTTAGCGCCCACGAAGGATGATGACATCGACTTCACTATGCCACACTCAGATGACAGCGACAACTCTGATGCTGAGGAGGATCTTATCAAGGTCAAGCGAAAGGACCACGATATCGAACATTCCGATCCCGAGGTCGCCAACACTGAAGCCGAAGCGGAATTGAATGCTGCGAGAAAGGCGAAAATTCTCACGAAAGCCGCCCTCGCTAAGCGTGTGCTGAAGAAGAGAATCCAAGCGAACACCAAAGTGGAGTTCAACGAGGATGGCACAGAGGTGCTTGACGACAGAAAACAAATGCAATCCGAGTTGGCTAAGGAATACCTTAATCAAGACGAAGGCGGCATTGACATTGAGACGGCAAAGAAAGTGCTGCGCGAGGAGGACAAGTTCGATAAGCAGCGCTTCAAGCAGATCGTCAAAACCAAGCACAAACAACAGAAGAAAAAAGGCAAATCAAAGGATGACGATGATGATGTGGATGAATTCGGAGACACGGATGCAGAGGATCAGCCTGGAGTCGACTTGTCGTGGCTTCCTGATCCTGATAAGCTGTACAACGTCAAGAACAGCGACTCGGACAGCAGCAGCGAGGGCGACGGAGATGAGAGTGACGCTGAAAGCTTAGTTCACAAGCCGCCCAAGCGATTGTACGAAAAGAAACGACGAGTTGCACCGGCCTCCGATCAGAGTGACGACAGCGAAGATGAGGATGAAGACGATGATGAACCACAGCAGAAGAGGAAAAAGGCGAAACACATTGCGGAAAAGCTGTCGCTGGATGAGGCCGAAATGATCGCAATGCAGTTGTTGGGAAAATAAAAGAAAACACATGTCCTTACAAAACAATTACATTGTGCGTTCTTTTAATCGAGTTCCTTTTCAGTTATTTACAGTTACAAAATACAGGTTTTACGGTTTTCATCTAAATCATGGTTTGCTCATTGTACTTTCTGGTCGATTTTAATCCAATCGCGGGGGTTCTTCAGAACCTCGACGAGCTTGCCCTCTTCGGATGCGGGTGATGGGGTGTGCATGTATTCCCAGCGCTGAAAATTACACATAACACCAATAACGCACGTGTTCGTTGTAAGGAGGTGCATTCAAACTTACCGCGGTCAAAGGCAGGGACATGAGAATACTTTCATAGCGGGCTCCGGGTGTGTAAAGGCCAAACTTCGTTCCACGGTCGTATATCAAATTGAACTCCACGTATCTGCCGCGACGAAGAAGCTGCCACTGTCGCTGTTGATCTCCATAGGAGTCATTTTTGTGCTTACGAACTGAAATAGGGCATTTAGTTGGGTTTCGATGTTCAGTCAGAGTGTGTTACCTATTGGCAAGTAGGATGGGATGACCGAATTCGCACAAGTCGAAATGAATTTAAACGCTCCTTCCTGGCTGGGCGTGTCAATGTCGTCAAAGAAAATGCCACCGATGCCTCGGCACTCATTGCGATGTGTCACTCGGAAGTAGTCGTCACACCACTTCTTAAATCGTGGATAGTACTCAAGATCGTGCTCATCACAGGCATCTTTCAGCGCTTTGTGGAAATGAATTGCATCCTTTTCATCCAAATAATACGGCGTCAAATCGGTTCCTAAACGAAATTACATTTAGCAGGGAAATTATGGAAATGTTCGAGTGCTTACCTCCTCCGAACCACCATTGCTTTTCGCCATCCTTATTCTCCACCTCGAAATACCTGTAGTTGAAGTGAATGGTGGGTATCATGGGATTGCGAGGATGTATCACTGCACTGACACCTGCAGCGAAGAAGGGCAAATGTCCTTCGCTGAGGTTCTTGCCCCGTGAACGCATTTGCTGCACAGCGCCAGGTGGGAGGGTGCCTGTGACTACGGAGATATTCACTCCAGCCTTTTCAAAGACATCTCCATCTTGTAGAACACACGTGATGCCGCCACCTCCCTCCTTCCGTTGCCAACGATCGACTTTGAATTTTTGACCGAAATTCTCTTCATTTTCCAGAGCTCGACAGAAGTCCGCTTGAATTTTCATTATCAGCAGTTCTACTCTGATTCGCATGTCATTTTCGTTTTTCATAATCTCATCTAGGTCGGATATGGGCTCTGCCATGTATACTGACGTATTTAGTTTCCGTTTGGCTTCCATGTTCACTTGACTAAGCGACATGTATGTGGCTACACCAGAACCTATCAGGAATGCATGGGCATGTCTGGAAAGAAGGTTAGGATCATTTTCAAGAATTGTAGGATGGTTATACTTCGTATCAGCTCTGTGGTGCAAACGCCATGACCTGGCGGAAATCTCTGAACAAACACAACAAGAGTGTGTATCTCAAATTTAAACCGAAAAATGTACACTTCACGCGTGAAACCCCACTCCAAGAGAGTGCAAACACAAAATTTATCTTATCAGAGTTAAAGTTGGTTATGACATTGCTCATCGAGATAAGACCATAAACAAGAACATTTGAAAAAATTTTTGGGGCGGAAATCTAACCATAAATACGGCAATTTCATCAAAAACTCGTCCGATCCACTTTGTTCAGCTGTATAGCTTGAGATTCACATAAGCAGAGACTCACAACTTGACGAAGTTCACAAGTATCAATCAGTCAAGATCATATTTGTCAACAAAGTAGACACAACATTTCTCGAAAAACAATTCAATTAAAGCAAGCTCTCATGTGTGTCATCCACGTCGTGCCTCCATCAGATTTCCAATTGACGTCCATCCAAAATCAAGAACAAACTTGTTTACTGTTTGATTTAAATTGACTGCAAAATATTTTGTCCAAGCAATCGTATCTTCTTGTGCCCCCCGCAATGCCCAGGCATGCATCAACTTTGGCGAGGAACACAGCTTCAATCCTGATAACAACTCACTTGTTTTGATGATCCACACTCAGAAGAGATGCAATCTTTGCGTCAATGCATGCGAATCTATGTCACATCGAATCGGATCAATAACCCATTTGTTATTTGATTAGCATTTACCATCGCAGTCCAGAGAACTTCAACGTAACACCATCGGATATGTTGGAACGCGACACCTAGCACGCACTCCACCGACGGGTGACTTTGCAAAACCAATCAGTTACACAGTGATACACCTGAAATTATGAAATACTCACTGTAGTTTCGAACGTTTGCCATACTGGAAGACTGTCAGGGATCCCAACGTCTTCAGGCTGTACTTGATGGTGTTGAGGATTGTCATGTTTTTTAGTTAAATTTAATAGAAAATGTTTAAATTAAATACAAAAACGAAACTGAAATCCGTTGACGGCAATGATGAACACGAGCAAACGAGTTGAAAGTTTTTATTGGACTAGAGACTACCGCTCGTGGAGTGGAGCTGGTTCGTCCCCAACGAAATACGACATCATTGGCGAACAGCTGATTGTCAAGACGTAACGTAAGCGTTTGTATGAGGGATGGATAGAGTTGCCAAGTGTATGATTGGGGGCTTTGTTTTGAATTCACGAAGAACCGCTTGGGGCAGTGCAGAATTGGTGATGATGATTGATGATTGCCTCCCAGGTAACTTGATTGTATTGCTGCGCTAAGAAGTTATCAAAGTCCTTGTGCGCTCCTCGGAAGGGTCGGATTCCGCACAGAGAGTAAATGAGTGTATTCAGCGGACCTGGTTAACGGTGAGACGATCAGCTGGCTGTCAGTTCCTTTTATGAATGTCGAGGCGTGGGAAGCGTGTGCCAGAAGCGTCTGCCCCGTGATACGGATGTCCCCCTTTCGCAGTTTATCGGTGCAATTTGATGGATTGTGATGAATTGTCTGGGGAGATCATGGTTACAACCGAGATCGTCCTTTCTTTCTAAGAAATCACTGCAGTTATCCATCTCTCTTTCTCTCTTCTCTCTTCTCTCTCTTCTCTCTCTCTCTCTCTCGTCTCTCTCTCCCTCTCTCTCCCCCCCCCCTCTCTCTCACTCTCTCTCCCTCTCGCCCTCTCTCTCTCTCTCTCTCTCTCTCCCTCACTCTCTCCCTCACTCTCTCCCCCGCCTCTCCCTCTCTGTCCCACTCTCTATCCCTGTATATGGCAACTTTTTCCCTTGCCCAGCTGACCATCGACGGCGCTCACAATTGGAGAAGGACCCCAACTAAATTGGCGTGCCTAGTTGGAAGCAGTTGCCTAAAGATCGTGCCAGCTGGAGAGGCTTGTTGGTTGAGACCCAGGTTCACACCGGCCTGTAGCACCAGTAGAAGTAGTAGAAGAAGAAGGATGAGACCTTGTTGTATGGGAACACTTGTCCAACGACTTCAGAGCTTGTTTAACCTTTGCCTACGAGTGTACATTAGCCCAGTGCGAAGAAATTTATCTACAAAAATTATGCAAACGATCTCACAAGCCCGTAGTAATGTATGGTGGTCATATGATTAAATCATACTACCGCTGCACGCTGTCGTCTCATCCTCGCTAAAAGATCGTCCCTCGTTTCCCAAGGTCGACTCTACATGTGTTGGACTTCACAAATTAGGTACAAAAACCTCGAGCACACATGACTCGGGCTACTATTCACACTTCTTGTCGCCCTTGCCAACGATTAAAAAATCTTGCGATGAATCTAAAGCGTGTAGAAGGCGCCCAAGGAACTCCGCCATAAACAACCAGCTGTTAAGGCTGCTTTCTGAAGATTTTCAATGTGTGTGATTTCCTTGTGAATCCTTTTGCCTCACAAGCTTAGCGAATGCGGCCTAAGTTGTTAGTTGACAATCGACAAATGCCAAACATTTTAAATTGCCCTATTCCCCGAATTTGTCAAGGATCACTGCTGTGAACTTCAGAAGCCAAGTGAGTAAGGATCAGAGATAAGCCCAGAGATGATGGAGGATAAGCCATCATCTCTGGATAAGCCATTGTCCTCCATCAGAGATGATTGAGATGAGATTCCTCCATCATCTGTGTCCTCCATTATCTCTGGCAAGGATACATCCTTCAACCAAGTTACGATCGGGTTGATTTATTTCTGGTAAGCTTGTGCCTACAGGACAGGACGTGTTTCAAAAGTCGTCTGAGAATTACTTTCATTTGCCATTTTTCTTCTGTTTTCTGAATCTGCGATCCTTTAACACATTCTGTGTCTTCTGATGGATGTTTAATCCCCAAACTGGTTTTACCACCCCAGATGTTGGACGAAGCAGGAAAGAAAGGTCCACATTATGGAAGAGCTGTGTTCGAAGGAAGAAACGGCGACACGCGACTTATACCTAGACCCTAATATGTCTCCTAGAAGAAGACAGAGACACCGGCTCCTGTCAGACTCTCAAAAATTATGTGGACATTGGTTCCATTCGAAAAATCGTTTGAACAACTTACTGATCACAAACAAAGTTAAATCTGAAGACTTGCTTCGTACATTGTTCGGTAATGGAGCCGCTTCCTTCGGCAGTGGAGTTATGGACAAGAGACGCGAAGTTAAATTTGCGCCAGTTGCAGCATCACCAGCTGACACATTGTCTAAGAAATTTGCGAAACTAACAATAGACGAGGAAAAGGTCACCATCTGCAACGGTAAGGACCTCAACAACAGCAGCAGCGTCAACAACAGTGGCAGCAAGGTAACAGCGTACACTGACGTAAATTATCTGCCTTGGTGCCGTACTATCTTCGCCAGGAGTTCGTACGTATTCATTTGAAAACAAGGCTTACGATAGAGGAAACATTTTTGTGCGGGACGTTGAACTGCATAAAATCTTAATGAAATCCTTTAAAGAAAATGGCATCGTAGCCTGCTCCCTAAAATCTAAGAAATTTGCAATGATCTTGAAGGGAATTCGTTCATGATCTCCCCGACAAAGATGCAAACCCATCTGTTGAAGTTGGATCCCTCGTTGAGGGTATCGGTAAAGCGATATGAAACTACGTGGTCCAGGCAAAATGAAATTCCCTTGGATTTATTGTGTTCTGGGGGACAGCGAGGGTCTGTTCAAGAGGTGACAACTGTGCTGGGAACTGAAGTGAAGTGGGAAGACGTTAAAAACTCTGATATTGAGCAGTGCTTTCGTTGTCAAGACTTCGACAATCGCCTGCAGGCGTAAAATGTATAAATCTCTAAAACAGAACCGTCACCTAACAAAAGAAAGGACAAATGTTAGTTTCAGTTCAAAACAACAGATCTGCAATGCGTCAAACTGTTAATGTGACAAATATGTTACCAGAAAACTCGTTATCTTGTTAGAGGGATCCCTAACCAGGCGACCAAGCCCATCCCTTTTTTTTTGGAATTCCTTAACGATCCCATGAGATCATCCATATTTTGCTTTCCAAAATTAATGCCTTCAAGCAAAGATGTCGAAATGTGAATGAAAATCAAAAAAATGAGGCTTTACTCGCCTTCATGGAGACTCTCAAACCAAGGACTTAAATTTGTTCTCAATTTTCGAAGCCAAACAAAATTGATATATTTCTCCCAAATAACGCCTAGGCTCATACCCAGAGATGATGGATGGTGGTGTTCACAGACGTCTGTCTGTGAAAAGGAAAACGTAGAAGTGGCACATCTCTTCCTCCATTACCTCTGCTCATGCCTTTAGTTTAGAAGCTATGCAGTTCAACTCCCTTTCCATTTTGTAAAGGGTGGTAAGGGCGTAATGGTTAAGGGCCGATGTTGATTTTGAATAAAACACAAATTATTTAGGAAATTATTGTCATTTCTTTTAATTATGATAATATAGGTATGGTTCAATTATGTGTGGAACAAAATATCGGGCAAATGGCCGCCGCGCAAAAAAGTCCAAATTTTCGATGACGCTGAAGCATAATTGAGGTTCCATGCCGTTAATGTGCCGAATTATCTCATCCTTTAGCTCTTGAATTGTTGCTGGCTTATCGACGTACACCTTTTCTTTCAAGTGACCCCAAAGAAAAAAATCCAACGGTGTCAAATCACATGATCTTGGCGGCCAATTGACATCGCCACCACGTGAGATAGCACGGCCATTGAATTTGTCGCGCAAAAGAGCCATTGTTTCGTTAGCTGTGTGGCAAGCGGCACCGTCCTGTTGAAACCACATATCGTCCACATTCATATCTTCCAATTCGGGCCATAAAAAGTTCGTTATCAAGTCACGATAGCGAACACCATTCACAGTAACTGCCTGAGCGGCCTAATTTTGGAAAAAATACGGCCCGATGATGCCGACAGCCCAGTCACTCTTTGTGGGTGCCTTGGTTTTTCGACAATCACTCTTGGATTATCATTCGCCCAAATGCGGCAATTCTGCTTATTGACGAATCCACTGAGGTGACAATGTGCCTCATCAGTGAAGATGATTTCCTTCGAAAACTGATCATCCACTGTTGCCATTTCTTGCCACCATTCTGGCCATTGACGACGCTGCAAATGGTCAAGAGGCTTTAGTTCTTGAGTCAATTGCACCTTGTAAGCGTGTAAGTGCAAGTCTCCATGGATAATGTTCATCAACGACGAGAGTGAGAGGTGCAATCGTTGGGCACGACGACGATTCGAGGTGGACGGCTCTACAGCCACACTATCGCGAACAGCAGCAATATTTTCTGCAGTACGAGCTGTACGAGCATGCACTGGTGTTTTCACATCTCCTACAGACCCGGTTTGCTCATATTTTTGCGATTGTACGCACATTTGGACGATTAAATTGACCGAACAAATCACGAAGTTGATTTTTTTTTGATTTGAACGCCCATTTCCATAATAAGTCTGAATAACTTTATCGCGTTGCTCGATTGTGTATCTCTCCATGGTTCAAATTGAGTTGTTCTGAAGTTGAGAAATGTCAAATGAAATGCGGAAAAAAACTTGACGTTTAGGTGTGGTTCACATTCAACATCGGCCCTTAAAATTTAACCCTTTAGAAATGCTGATTAAGCAACTATCAATTTCCGATCGATGACCACCAGTCGGATTGAATATTATAGTAGAATGAGTTGTCATCCGCTCGTGTGTTGACCCAGACAATCGGAGTTTGTTTACTCTCGTTGAATTACGAGGAGAACATTGTCATGAAGGGATTTTGTGTTGACCTCCATTGGAAAAGCAAAGACTCCACTAAAGGCAATAGTCACTCTTGTTGGGATAGGCACCGGATGGGGTTTGTTTAGGTTAGCCCTGAAACTGTGGACGTGGCATAATGTGCTGAGTTCGATTGGGGTGTGGAACTGGCTGGGTTAACGGGATCAAGAGGATGACAATAAAAAGCGAGCTGATGGTAGAATAAGAGGCAGTTCATTTCTGGCCTGGAGAACGGCGGTTCGGCGCGATCGTAAATCATTTTTTTCACTTGCATTAGTTTTAAAATAAAATAAAACAAATATTATAAATCCACTACATACATTTATAACGATTTGCTTTAACAAAATATCCGAAACTTGGTGATTTGAATTCTACCAAGTTTCATTTGAAAACTAACCTCATGTCAAAACTGGTTAAAACAAACAACATAAGCACATCAAAAATATATGAATTAATCAGCGTTTATTGCTGTCTTCCTTGCACACTTTGTCTGTGTTGCAGAGAGAGATGGCTACGGCTGCTTGTTGTAATCAGGTTAAGTTGCCTTCTCGTTCTGTTCTCCTTTTTTTGTTTTGTTTTCTCGGTCTTAAGTCATTTTCTTGTTTTTATTCATCGCTATTGGATTCCTATTGTTTCAACTTTTTTTTGTTTAGTAATTATTTACAACAAAAATAAGTGTATACAAGTAGCCTGACACCTTCCGAGACGGCAGCATTAAATTATTTTTCTATTTTTATATGTTTACTTGTATTAACAAATGTATTTAATTGAAAGAAGCTCAATAAAATTGACTATGTTCCACAGAAGAACACGACGCGTTGATGGGTTGTTTTCTGTTTTCTTCGTTGTCAATCGATTCAATGTTTGCGGTCTTGGAGTGATTGAAACTCATGATAATCAGAGATAATGGGGGATATCCCTCCATTATCTCTGATGATAATCCTTCTGTAATAAGAATAATAAGATGTACATACTTGTCTTGGGTATTAGTATGCAAAAAGCAGAAGAAATCGGTCGCTGTTTTTAGTGAAAGAAAGATCTGTCGCCATAAGATGGTCGTGGGTGAGACACAACTGATCCACAGTTGAGCTCGAGAGGGCTGGCTCGGGATCTGCGTTCATAGGTCCCGAATCGTAAGGTATTGTCAACTGGACAGCAGATACAACGCCGATTAACGAATGGGACCACGAACTTCTACACTAATGGACCAATGGGGATGGACTTAGGCAACAATCCAAACGACTAATCAGAACTTATTCCTATAAGGAAATACATACTCTGCCTCAACAAAGAAAGTACAAGATTGCTAACAAGTTTTCTTACTTGCCATTGCGGTTTGAATTCGTCGAGTGATACGGCACGATAGATGGGGCCGCCATCTGTTCCGTTGTCCCACAGGTCGCACAGGCTATGCGGGAACGAAGTTATCCCTGCTATTCACATGACTTAGGCATTACAGGTGTTGGATTTATGGACGGCAGGCTAGGCTCATGTTGTTGATCTCGGACATTTTTCCTCTGTTGCTGTCAGCCCAGACATAAAAACAAATCGAAGGCACAACTTCGTCACTAGGACTGGAATGATCAATGCCATTATGGAGTTAAGTTCTTCTAGAGACACCTCTAATACCACTACATTTCTACAATCGGCGCTACAATCTTGGGTGGACGAGAGCCTCAGCCAAGAAGTCTTTCCAGTTGGCACGATCCTTACCCAGTTTTAGCACGCCCAGTTTGTTGCGGTCCATCTCCTCGTACAGCCCGTACGGGTCGTAGTTGAATCTTCTCCAAAAACTATCAACGCAAACAGGGCCAAAGATTGAACAAAATGGTGATCACCCGCTCTTGGGATTGTCCATGTTTCCGCCCCGTACATCAGGATCTCCTAGAGAGGACTCTACTAATCAATGCGTCTTGAGTCCGCAGTAATAGCGATTGGCCAGAGTTAATCTGTCTTTAATCTTACCACTGGTGGTATTCGTACTGTTTACTTGGAAGCCGAGGTCGACGAAGTCCTTCACTACGTCGAAATTATAGCTGCCTACGGCGACGTTTCGACGCAGTCGTCGGAAGTTGTGCGCCCGTTTTCGATGACAGCACATCACTTTCTTCACCCCCTATTCTTTAGCCCCCCGCCACTGACTAAGTTACAGTCGACAAAACCGACCATTGTAAGTGAAGGAAAGAAACCAGATTGAAAAGTGCACAACCTTCAGTTTCCTACAATCTCGCCGCAGAAACCTTGCAGATGCAGTCAACAGACTACAAAGTTCAGTAGATGAAGCATAAAAACGAACATTAAATAAAATCATTCATTTATTACGCTCTATCTGATCCAATTCGTCTGCAACAAAGTTGAAAATTCTACGCTGGAAGTGTCGTGTGTAATTCGGCGTCAACTGCGCTTTATTCACCATGCTGGCAAGGGTCATAAAAAAAGCATCGTTCTCCCCTTTCGGTGGCCCAGCATTTGTTTTTCTTATTTCCGAAATTATTTCAGATAACATCTCCTTTATACACTCATCATCTTTTGAATATTGCTGCGATTTGCGTTTCCTCGACTGTCCTGGAGATAGCATCGGATTTACCGCGAACATTGTTGAAACGTCGAAATCCATGGTGCCTGTTTCTAGCATTGACGTCTCGTTTTTACACGGCATTCTGGAGAATAAAAAACAAACTGTGAAATCAAAGGCGTTCCAAAAGAGACGCAGACGTAGCTTACTTGTTATGAAGGCTCTCTCTCAGAAACAGAAGTTTGTTGTAGAATTTGTAAGTTTTCCTGCCTGTCATATCTTGCCCCGTCTTGATCTTCTCTTCCCTTGCCGCTTTCACAAACTGGTCCCTCAAGGATTTCCATGCAGTCTTGCAATCTTTTTCTGAAACAAAAAAACACACGAAGGTAACAGCGAAGAAAACAACAACATAGAACCCAATACATACTGTCAGCTCGTAGGCTTTCCGAAATCTCGCCCCAAATCATTTCTTTCATGGCGAAGTTCTTGTGGTATTTGTCGGCCGTGTTAAATAATGCCGGCCTTTGCCTCACCAACTCTATCAAACCGTCCACTTGGGCCTCATTTAGTTTGTTCATTTCGAAAAAAATATGAAACAAAACAATCCCTTCCGAATTTACTTAATAAATGTCACGTCACGTCGTCTCGCAGCGAGACAATGTTCCAAATCAATGCGTTGCGAGATGACGAGTGTCGCGCCATTGTGTTTTGTCTCATTCGGCTTCTCTGCTTGGGTTCAATTTGTTGACAACTCGCGCTAGACTCTCGTCTCGTCTCGCTCTCACGCGGCGTTGTGACTGGTTGTGATCCAGGCAACATTTCTGTCACAATTGTTTACATTTTCCTCTTCACCATCATCTTCAGTGTGTCAGTTGCGTTTCTGTTTTAAATCACTTTCAAAATGCGAAATGTTAGTGCAAAGGAGAATTTTCTAATATTCAACAGTTTAGTGTCAGTTCCTATATTGCTTAAAGGCAAAGCTGTCTTAATCGATCTTCTAAATGAGACTTCGGTGGCGGGAAGAATCGAGGACGTTGATGGATTCATGAACATCAACCTGGTGGAAGTGGTTTTCATTGACCGACATGGTCTGCAGTACGAATTCGATGAGATTTGTGTGAAAAACAGATGCATTCGGCAAATACAGATTCCAGAGGATGTAGACATTGGAGCTAAACTCCAAGCAATGTTGGAGAAGGTGGGTAAACGTGAGCAGCGCAGTACGAAACGCACTTTCAAGCAGAAACGTGCGAGGGATAGACACGAGGAGATTTTGCAGGAACTTGCTGAGAAGAATAAAGAATCTGAAAAGTAGTCTTTGCGTTTCTTTGCTACATTTGTGCGACTGTGAAGAAGGGTTTGAAGCAGAATTGCTCATTGTGTGGAAAAGGGTGCAACATTTGTCCACATTCGAAGCTTAGAGTCAGTTGTTCTGACATCATCATTGGCATTGACATTGACACTGACTGATAATTGCAGTCTCATGGGATAGTTCTGGCAAAGGAAGAAGGGGATTAATTTGAATGGATCATAATAAAGCTGTCCGAGTAGCAGAAAAATGGGCCAGTTAGGTCCAAGAGTACCCCGTCAGTCTTTTCCTGTCTACCTGTGGCTGGTCGATGCTGTACGGCTGACTTTTGTTAAGAGTTTCATAAAAGAGGAACAGAGGAAGATTTGAGTTGTTCGGATTAATATCTTAGATACGACACAGTCTGGTATCTATCGAGGGTACTTGATTGACTCTTTGGACTGACTGCTGCAGGAGCTGCAGGAATTACCATTACTGCTGAGGCTCAGGAAAAAAATGTAGTGGTAACCTAACTCCATACATGGCATTGATCATTCCAGTCCTAATGACGAAGTTGTGCGTCCTGAATTCACAGATCAAAGCAAAAAGATGACCCACCACCCACACGTATGTCATGCTGGAGTAAATGGGTTAGACAATAAAGACGTGGGCACTGTTCCAGTCAAATAAATCCCCTCGAATTCTCTGGTGGGGAACTGCCATGAGATTTCTCGCCGGTATCGTGGGAGAGTCAGTATTAGCCAGGTTCCAGTAAAATAAATCCCCTCGAATTCTCTGGTGGAGGACGGCCATGAGATTTGACGCCAGTATCGTGGGAGAGTCAGTACTAGCCAGCTAAATCGCAAGCACCAACTGGTTTTAATTGTTAGGGGGAATCAATCCGCGTGGTACCACAATGGGCTGAAGTGACTGCGGAATCAATCCGCGTGGTATCAGAATGAGCCGAAGTGACTGCGGAATCAATCCGCGTGGTATCACAATGGGCCGAAGTGTGACTGCCTTCTGCAGCCAGCCACTATAACCTAACCTAACCTAACCTATCATGGGAGAGAATGGAGAGTAGGATGAGCTTGAAGTGAAGACAACGTCTCTCACCAAACGTTAGAAAAGAGAAAAACAAATTTCTTTTGAAAAAAAAGTCTGGTTTATTTCCTTGAGTTAATGTACAAAAGCTAAGGTACTTTATTTACAGGTTTCGGATTAAAAATCAAAAAGTGTTGATACAAGCCATAATGCTCTATTCATTAAAAATAAGCTCAATGTACAAACTTTATAAGTAACATACGGTTTTTACAAAAAAAAAAGGAATGCGTATTCCATGCCTTGTCAAATTCTATATTTCATCACTTGCAGCAGCGATGCAGTCCCTGAGGCCGAGACTTAAGGTTTTAACATATTCGCCGCTTGGAGAGAGGGCCATCAAGTGATGACACACAGTTGATAAGAAAGCAAAAAGTTGATCGTTCAAGTGAAACGTATGTCAGTCAGGAACAGAAAACGTAACCAAGTCATGCCGTACACTGGGTGGCTGGTCCTCGAGAATAGGGGATCGACTTAAATTCTTTACTGACAGATCAAAAATGAAATCTAGAGTTGGACTGGAGGTTCAATAAACACACTTCGCCACCTTAAACGCGGAAGTCCTCTGTTGCCTTGTACCACAGGTTCGGAGTCGAAGACTCTTCGGAGCTGAGCAGTCCATACGCTCTACAGGCTTGTTGGTGGAGGCTCATGTCTACACCGGAAATTCTTGCAAGCGGCGATAACGGGGCACTCTCTTGGCTCGGACGTAGTCTTGTATGAAAACAGGATTTGCACTGACAGTGAGGCAAGTTTGTTGAGAATCCACTTTGAGAGGTCGATCATGACTTCAACCGTCTGCGTGCCAGACAAAATAACTGGGTGTCAGACATCTTCTCCACCTTTCTCTCTTCTCGGCTTTTATTGCACTCTTAACAAGGATCAGCCGTACAACTTTGACCAACCACAGGTAGTCAGTCAGAAAAACGCTGACAGGGTGCAGCTAGACTCGACTCTCCATTTTTCAGTCATTTGTGATACATTAACCAATGGCGGAGAACCATCCGCAGCACAACCATAAACCACTTGAGTCGTTGAACAAATTAGCTCCCAGGAGTTTGTACTGAGCCGGACAGGAGCAGAGGAACTGTTGGACGCTTCCCATCTCAACTCCGTTTAAGCAGCTTCTTCAAAGTAGCTTGGTAATGTCACCAAGTCTCCTGGCGTGATCTCCCATGAGGTGATCCTCTTTGAAGACCTCTTTGAAGAAGTCAGATATCTAGACTGGTTCTGATAAATTTTCAGGTTTCAGGCAAGTCTCCTCCAGTTTCTTCCGACGCTGTCTTTCGTTTGCTAGTGTCGAGATTTGTCCCCTTCCAAGCTAGGTCCAAGCTAGGCCAAAGTCGACCATTTCAGCTGCCTCTTCGCCTATCTGAACGGACGAAACTACACATTTGTCACCGGGGGAATGAGTTTATTGCTCACATGATCTATGGCCGACAAAAACATAACAAGAACAGATGTGAAGGCAGATGGAATAGCATGGAAAATAAAATAAAATAAAATCCATACACAAGTAAGAGCATGCAACACTTAAAAACTATTGTACGTAAATGAGGAATAAGTGAAGCAACACTTCATCGTTAAGTACATCGAAGGGGGCAGTATCAAATTGTTCAACAATGATGCAAGAAAGGAACTCTAAGTGACAAACAAGTTTTCCATTTTTTTTCTTTACGTATCGTACGGGTTTTCTTTTTTGTTTTCATTTTGCTCAGTCCAGTTGTTCAACTTAGTTTTACAAATTTACTCCCATTAAAATGGGCAGCTACCTATAACTAGTCCAAAATATATTACAATATTTAATTCGTACTTCGATAGTTACAATAAAAAAATAACTTTGTATATTTGTACAATCATTGCTTATGCTTATTTGACGAGAGAGTGTGTGTGTGTTGGTTACTATTATAGGTTGGTCACGGAACTACCGTACTTTGGCGGACGTCTAAGTCAAGCTAGTACATTGGTGCTCCGATGAGTTTGCGCGTTTGCTCGAATGACAGCCAGAATGCCAACGACCAGGGAGCCATTCGCATCCAGCAGGGTAAGAGTCCTTTGTACAGTGCGGGCAAACCTTCGTGCTTAACTGTTTGCCTAAAGCAGTCCACGGGTCCTTTGTAGAGGAGACCTCTAAAAAAAAAAAAAAAGATGTGCAAGGAAAGAAAATTGTTTAGAATTTACTCTGATGGAATCATTATACGGAAAAGGGAAGGCGTGACCAGGGAAAGAGCAGTGATCTTAATCATTATTAATGAATCCTAAAAGGTGCTGGTGTACGCGCTGTGACCGACTGTCTCCAAGGAGATTAAATGCAGTTGGATGTCAGTTGGAACTTAAGAAACTTGGAGTATGTCGTAGTATAGTTAGCGCGACAGTCCGAGGCGGCCCTGGGCCTAGCTTCAACAACAACCACTCGTGTAGTGGGTGCTTCTGTTTTCACACGAGTGGATGGGGTCTACACAAGTGTGAGCATTTCTCGACATGAGTACTCTTTGAGCATTGTCAGCGACTCGAAAGAGGTATGAACGCTGGCAAAGTCCTTGCTCGGACCTGGCATCCTTTGCGTAGGAGTCGACGCTACTACGCGACGAGTAGAGGACTTCTGTCAAATGCCGAGATTCAACGACGAACGTGTCATGAGTCTAGCCAGGCTTCTACAGATCCAATGAGTAAGATATGCAAAGACAGAATGCCAAGATAACTTGGCTCTGCCGAACAGAGGAGTCCGTGTTCAAGGAGACGCACACAAGTGAAGATGCGCCTCAGCCAACTTGGTACAAAGCTACTTCATTAAGCGGCTAGTCACTGTAAGCGCATTCTGGAGAGGCTTGGGTTGAGAACCAAGTCGCAAGGAATATGTCCGGAACTACCTAAAATGGAGGCTTCAGATTTATCAGAACATTGAATAGGAAATTCGTTGATGCCAATAGCATTCGACAAGAGAATCAGCATTCGACAAGATGCCAATAGCATTCGACAAGAGAACCATCAATAAGATGGATCCACTTTTCGGTTTCGACGCCTTTAGCTACGGAGTCATTTGGAAATTTCCGTGATTCAAGATATTTCCTGAGCGAGCGGTTAATCAGCGTTTCGATGACCATACAATGTAGGGGTGTTGCAATGCCAGTGTGGAAGAACCTCATCAGCGGATTTGTCTACGTTTAGATACCTCTTCTCCTCTGCGTGAATATGAATTTGTGATTTTTGAAGCGTCCCTTACGGATCTGTATACCCTGCAGTTTTTTTGAAAATGTATGTGGATGCAAACAACAGCAACAGCCAAATTCTTTCTCACTTCATCCTTAGCTCTTGCCACCATTTGCAGATGATATGATCGAAATAACCAACCACCCACACGCCATGCAAGTGTTTTAACAAAACGGCTAGATGTACATCATGAAAGAATGTCAACTCACTGATGAGTCGAAGTTGGCAAACAAATAGGGAAGACAAAAGTTCCCTTTCTGGCGCTGGCGACAATCTGCTTTGTTAACTGCAATTAACAAGGAAATTCTCACTCACCGCAAACCTAAAAATATCTTGTTCACATGATAACCTTAACCGTGAAAATAACACTGTTCTCAGCGATACACTGGCATCAGATCAAAAGTACGCGACAACTGCAAATTATACACCAAGTCTAGTTGTTTCCCACACTCAAAAACAGAAACGTCTATCAGTGTGACCTCTAGTGGATTATATGAAGTTCGAAGATTATTCGCGCATTTGTTTGTTTCTTAAGAATCGTTATCAATGGTAGTTTGCTTTGCTGTTCGCACTAATCCATGGATCAGAAGCGATTAAGAACAAATGTCACATAACCCTTACAACAACTTACCTTCCGTGCTCGTCTATCGGTTGATTCATGATTCTTGTCTTTATCACATCGGCTGGCGTTGCCATAATCGCACCCACTAATCCAGCACCAAACGATGAGAGTATATGAACAGGTTTGCCATCGGGCATGTGCAATTTTTTCATAAGCGTCTGTTTTATTGTGTCGTAAGCAGTTAGGTCGCCTAGAATCGAATCAGATCAATTAGACACTCGCTAAGAATGAACAAAATGAAGGCGCACCTAAATTAACTAAAGCAGCACGGTATATATTCGGAACACTGCCCTTCCACAGTCCAGTGATGCCGCCTTTGTGCAGGATTTTTTTGAACGCATCAAATGGCCCTGATATTCTTGGTGCTTCACCCATTAGACGGCGTCTACCCTCCATTTGCCATTGCACTTTGACCAGATCGGTTGGTGAGGCAAGCCATTGACCAATGCAGCCTGCAAACATGCCACAAAGTGACGACTTCCACAGTGGCACTACCTCATTTGGACCATAACCTTTAGCAATTTCTTTGCGCAGATAATCATAGGTGCATATTCGAAAGCCACTAGTTATAATTACAGTCGATTAGGAGAAGCAGTTAGAGAGAAGGATTTCACTAAGTAACCTATAGATAACGTGTCTGGCTACTGCTGGTGATATGCCTTGCCATAACTTTAATGGGCCTTCTTCTCGGGCTATCCCAAGGGCGGTTGCCATCATTCCGCGATACTTGACCTGTTAGAAGATTTGTATTTTGATTATTTTTTTGAGATGTATTTCCATTCATTTTTACTTTCTCTGCGAGTTGGCATGCGAATGTTCCGCATTCCATCAATCATTACCTGGCCCTTTGTTGTGGCTGCCTCGCCTTGTATTTGTAAACGTGTCTTTGTTAGATCCAATGGATATGTGACAAATTCAGCAATGGACGCTGAATAAACTGACATTATGTACGTACAAGTCATGGAGTCCACAAACTTGTAGCTCTTTTGGGAAAGTTGAGCCGTTGTTTCGACTGAAGCTTGTACAGGTGTTTCGTGCACCTTCGGTGACATTTTCTAGAAAAATAAAGCTCTGCAATAATCGTTATTGTGCACACACATGCATCCTTACCTGAGTTTCGTAGAAGGAAGGGGTGTGATAAAACAAAAAGGAAGAAGAAAAATATACGAACAATTTAGAAGACACGCGTTATTCGTATCATCGGCTGACTATTCTTTGCTCATAAGGACCCTGGGCGACATACTATAATCGAGACGAAGACATACGCTTTCTTCCACCGCCGCATATAATCACACAACACAGACGTTATATAACTCTAACGAACTAGTTAGCGAATAAGAAAAGAAAAGAAAAAGTTTAGCTTTTAAAAATAGATATGGTCAAAGCAAATATTTGGCATCACAATCCATATCTGATTGCGCGGTAATTGGACAAATTTACTGCGGAGAAGGCGATGAATATACGAATGCCTTATCTGGGTATTTAACACTTTCTTAACTTATTAAGCATTAAATTTGCATCGCATCGAATATGTTCCATTTCACATGACCGCGATCTGATTTTGGATTGGGAGCTTAGTTTATTTGAATGTCTCGTTTGCCAATTTCACACTTGCTTCGCGGCAACATTGAATGTTGGCAATTGGTTAACATGTTTGATGTGATTTATTGGGACTAATTTTACCTATGAACAGCAGGAGGATAACAATAATCAGCTCGGTTCTACAACTAAAACGAAAACAAACCAAGTGACAGTCGACTGACTGACAGCTGACATTTGCGGCTCAGTAGAATTGGGAGTGTTCGTTTCATCAGATGAATGGGTGGATTCAGCGGGCGATTGCGAATAGAATTTATACTGCATAGGCAGTAATAGGGTGAGAAATCTATTATTCTGTAGGAAAATGAAATTTAGAAAATTTATTATTTGAACCATTTGTTGTCATGTCATTTGTTGTCATATTAATGTCATGTCGAAAGGAAGGTATTCATGAACAAATGGCTATATCTTGCAAAATATTGTGTAGAATAGACATTTTTGACACTTCTCGAAAGCTTCCCAACATCAAGGGCCACAGTGCAATAGGATTGGCAAAAAAGGAAGCCGATCGACACATTGGCAAACGAAATGGAAAGAGTATTCCGAAGGCGAACCTCTGCTCAGCAGCTTCCCAGACAAATAACGAAGGGTAGAGGGCATCATCATTAGTTCTGGTAAACTGAGACAATAAACAAAAAACCTGTAGCAAGCTAGATACGTGGGGCGTTCAATATATTCTCGGTATCGATATGAAGGAAAATGCGAATTCAATTTAAATTGTTTTTATTTTTCAATATAATCTCCCCTAACATCAATGCATTTGTTACATCTTGGGATAAGCTTTTTTAAACCCTCAAAAAAATAAGTTTCCTCTTTCTCCTTATTGCCGACTTGGGTTCTTCATCATCCGAAAATATTTTTCCACGAAGACATTTTTTCAAATCCGGAAACAGGAAATAATCACTAGGGGCAAGGTCTGGACTATAGGGTGGGTGTTGGATTTCTTCGAAACCACAATCTCGCGCAGCAGCCTTGGAAACTCGCGCCGTGTGAACAGGAGCGTTGTCATGAAGAAGCAACGCACCTGCTGTGAGTTTAGCCCGCAAATTATGTAAAGTGGAAGCGTAGGATGTGGCGTTTATGGTTTCACCTTTTTTTTGTACTCAACGAGCAAGATTCCCTTTGAGTCCCAAAAAACTGTGGCCATGAGCTTCCCGGCAGACGGAGTGACTTTGAACTTCTTCAGGGGTTCTGTTCCTTTTTTATGCCACTGCATGGACTCTTGTTTGCTTTCAGGGTCATAGTGGTGGACCCATGTTTCGTCACCAGTAACAATTCGATCCATAACACCGTCCGCGTTCTCACTACACATCTCCAAGAGCTCTCTACAGCATGCGATTCTCATTTTTTTCTGAGGCGCTGTGAGCATTCGTGGCACCCACCTCGCACTGACCTTTGAAAGGTTAAGACGGTCATGAAGAATGGCGTGAATGGTACCAATTGAAAGCTTGGTGATCTCTGCCATCATTTTCACCTTTATTCGGGCATCCTCAAGAACAAGTTTTTCGACTTCTTTGATGCTTTCTCCCGGACAAGCAGTAGCCGGGGCGCCAGAGCGGGGGTCGTCTTCAGAGAAGAACTCAAGAAGTCGTCTCGCCAAGTAGTGCGTAGTTTATAACCAGCCTCGGCAAGTAATGCCTAACCATAGATCATCGGGAGATGGGTTTGGTACATAGGCGCAATTAACAACCTGCTGCTAGCATGGTTTACTAGTACCTATCGAAGTATCCCTTGTGATGAGGAATGATAAATGGATTGCAGAAAAGTTTAAGGCGATCCAGTTCCGTGCTAGATTTTCCAACGATCCACCAGTGCCTTGCGCACGCGTTATCCACCTCCAATATTTCCATTGTTTGATCATGTCGATGGCACACACATGTCTGCCAGTAGACGGCGTACGACAGATGAAGACGTGGACGTTACATGAAACTGTGGCAAATGAGTCGCGATAAAATCATTTAAAGCGCGATTGAAAGGTTGTTTCATTAGCTTTGTTTAGGACCAGGAAATCGAGGAGTGAAAGGTGGGTAGTTTTGGATTCACCATGAGACCTTGCTTTACTTATCTTTGGAAGGCCTTCCAGTTCGATCCAATTCTTCGGCTCGTCAGAGAAGAGTTTGCTCAGAAACTGCAGTCTCTGGACCCAGCAAGACAGGTGACCCAGCAACTACTAAAAAAGGCAATAGCTACTGTGACGGATGACGAGACAGTACTCTGTAAGGACTCATACTAGGACGCGCACACCCTTGAACAATGTCTCCACTCAGACAGGGGCGGCCCGAGCCTCAGTCAGTGCACCATGTGCAAACCTTAAACGTAGGCTTAGACGTGGGCTTGGGACATCAACCAACAAGACTCTACAGCTAGCCAAATTGTGTGTCCCACCTTAACCGCTAACGATCTCTGATGGGTTCTCTCGGGTCAAATCAAGTTGTTCATGCGCTCCAAATAGCCCAGCTACCCTAGGCGTTGGATCTTCTGACACTTGGTTGGCTTAATGTCAGAGTGTACAAGCCGTACCCATCGTGGGTGAATGTTCTCCTCCAGAAGAAGACCAGAGATCGTTCGGAGAACTTTTTCCTCTCGAAGAAATGGATGGCCTTTGCATCCGTTTTTGAAGTTGTCCATTCCACAGCGGCGCAGCAGGGCTGAGATGATAAATGTGTTGTATAAAGTCGAGGATCTTTCCATCGAGAGAGAGAGAGAGAGAGAGAGAGAGAGAGAGAGAGAGAGAGAGAGAGAGAGAGAGAGAGAGAGAGAGAGAGAGAGAGAGAGAGAAAGAGGTGGTAGCGGACGATTTCCTCTTGGGTCCAGGGAAACAGGGCGGCTTGCAAGATGTATGTGACGTTGTTTTCTAAGCCTTGCCTACGTCCAACTGCATCCATCCAAGCCAACAGCTCCGCAATAATCATCTGCTTTGTCTTGTTAACCTCCACTCAATAAACCAACGAAACAAATGGAAGTTTGAACGTCGCGTCGATAACCGCAGGATTCTCTGCCAGCAAAATTGCAATTGTCCAACCACTCGACACTATTAGAAGAAAGTCAGTCACAAAGTTCACCACCGCCTCCCAGGGAGGTGGACCCCAGGCCCTTAAAACAGTCAAGTGCTCTTCAATTCCGCCTGACACACATTCGACAAGAAGCGAGCGCTTGCAGTCGCATTTGATATAATTTCCACAACATTGTCGAATTGATTGGCACACTTTTGTGCGACAAAAGTGCGAAGATCCGTATAAATCCACAAGAGACTGGACTGGAGCGCATTCACGTCTTCACACCCCGCAGCCGGGGTCGCTTTGACGACAGGCATGGCGAGACTATTAAATATGAAATTGGAAAACTTTTTGACATGAATATCGGTCAACAAGTACTTGTATCGCCAAATGAATCGAAAGCACAGCAAATTAATCTCCATTGAGTGGTCGATAGACGTTCGGTCTTTGCATTCTTCTTTCCCTTGAGCTCGTCATGGGGCTCTCGATGCACTGTGTTGCTGTGGATGGTATGCAAATCGATAATTGTCCTTCGGCGGAGAAGTCTTTGACTCACAGAGGAAGGATGGAGGTTTTAATTCTGTGTGGTGGGTGGAAACGAATTTAATTTCTTTATCGGCATGTCCAGAGGCTGTTGTGGCTGCGTGCTTGCGGCGTGTCTGGTGAGCTCAATGAAGACGGTTCAGAATTTCCGAAAACTTGAAGATTTGTGTTGACAGAGGACGTAAAAAGAGATAGTTTCTCATGGACTTTAATCTCAGACCTTAAAGGAGTATTCCAAGTTATTAGGGAAGGGTGTCATTCTGGGGAAAGGGCTTTCGCTTGGAATTCGTCGGATCGGGGTGCCTGGCGGTGAACTCCACTACGAGTGGTCAGTAAGATCTGCAAAGACTCTTAACCCAGGGAGTATGAGTTCGAAGGGTATTGTTGGTTGTTTGTCTCCAATGATTTTTTTAAGAGGAAGGAACAGTTGAGTTTGCTTTGGAGCCCTCAGGGAGGGTGAGGAACAAATAAGTCATGAGCATTGATGCGTCGTTGAACACTTGTGGATTGTGTTCGCTCTCAAATAACGACTATGTTGCTTGTTGACATAGCCGCTGCGTCAAAAATCGGCGTAGTCTGAGAAGACCATTTTTTGCACAAAATCCGGATAGTCGGGCAAAATTTTCCAACGCCCAGCGCCCAATAAGTGAAGTCACGGCGTGGCGTTACCAATCGTCGACCGGCTTCAATTCTTGTACGGATTTAGACCCAAATCCTAACCGCAAAATAACTCGGGTTGACTCTTCAGCTGATCGGCGCCGAATCAACTTGTCTGAGTCTTCAACGGTACTGACCGCTAAGACGGCTATGTTTTCTTCATTTAGCACAAATCTCTTGATGGTTGGTGGCTTGAGGTCGTGTCCAGGGTGAGAAGAAGCCACGACGGCAACCGATCTCACGAAGAAGTTCTTGTTGCGCCGGGGTAGCTCTAAGAAGAGTGCGCACCAGTTGAAAGCGGCTCTGGACACGGACGCGACGTTGTGCCTGGTCAATACTCAATTTCCTCCCTCTCTCTCTCTCCCTCTCTCTCTCTCTCCCTCTCTCTCTCCCTCTCTTTCTCCCCTCCTATCTCTGTCTCTGTCTGTCTCTCCCCCTCTCCCTCCTTGTAACTCTCTATCTATCTCTCCCAGCCTCTGTCGCTCTCTCTCTCCCCTCTCCCTCCATCTCTCTTCCCCCTCCATGGCTCTTTCTCCATATCCCTCTCTCTCTCCCCTCTCAATCTCCCCTCTCCCTCCCTCTCACTTCCCTCTCCATCTCCCGCCATCTCTCTCTCTCACTCTATCTCTCTCTCACTCTATGTCCCTCTCTATCTCCCCTCCTATCTCTGTCTCTCTCTCTCTCTCTGTCTCTCTCTCTCTCTCTCCCCCTCTCCCATCATCTCTCTCACTCTATCTCCCTCTCTTTCTCCCCTCCTGTCTTTGTCTCTGTCTCTCTCTCTCTCCCCCTTACCCCATCTCCACCCAATGGTTGTCAGCTTCACAACGCCACTCCACGAGAGGCTCCACGAAAGTCCCAGAGATACGGACGAGTCTCTCAACGAACCTACAAAACACACACACACACAAAAAATCCACTTTATTTAACGAAACGCCACAACTATCTTAAACCTACACGCGAACGCAACGACTCTCTCTAGAGCCGCACAAACTGCCGCCAATCCGAGGCCGCCGGCCAGGGCGATCCAGGCAAACTGAAAGTGCTCGACATTCAGAGCCTTGGTCTGCGGATCGCTGGAGCGCAGGACCTTCAGGAGCCCAGCACGGAGTCCACTCGTGTACATGTCGCTTTGCCACTTGTACACCAGACCCGCGGCATTGATCCGCTGAATGTATCGATTGAGGATGCCCTCGAACGGCGAATGCCTCGGCATGAGGAATCCCAAGGGAATGGTTGACACGCTCTCGTCGACAGTCTTGTAGATGGGCTGCATCAGGTGCACCTGCTGGGTGAGGAAGAAGGCAGCCTTGTCGTCGCTGGTGGTGTAGGCGAAGCTCTGGTTGTACAGTGCCGTCTGCGGCGGCAACAAGACGTCCACACGCGGACTGGGGAAGAGGAGACGCTTGAAGCCTGCCGGCAGTCCGCGGTTCTGAAGGATGATCGGGATTTCGAAGTCCGTCGTGAGGATACTGATGTTGTTGGTAACCAGCTCCTGCAGCGTTTTGATCTGGGGCTCGAAGATCACCTTGGCCAGGAAGCTGGTCAGGTAGGCGAGGTACAGGTTGCACAGCATGAACCCCACCATGAAGACCAGCGCAGTGCGGAGTGCCCGATTGAGTGCTACCGGGCGGCTGTCCGTTGTGGGCAGATTCAGGATAAGGCGGTACACATCGCAGCAGGACCGTCCGAAGTCGTAGCTTTGACCGCGGATGAACTCGTCCATCGACACGTAGAAGGAGACGCCGACGAGGACTCCCACGCAGCAGAGCCAGACGTTCGGCTGGAACGGGCGAATGAAGTACCAGTAGCCCTTGATCTCGCCGCGGAACGGGACCAGGATGCACCACTGCATCATCCGGATGGGGTAGCTCGACCGGACGCCGTTAAAGTTCACGAAGGGGTGGATGCTTATGTCCACCAGGCCGGCGCGGATGAGGTTCACGATGCCGGGGATGTTGTAGGCCGTGGAGTTGTTCACCCGCACAACGGCCATGGTCGCATTGTGAGCCCTTAGGAACGCCAGGAATATGTCCGCGCAGTAGCCGGTCAGGCGCTTCTTGCCCCACGAGTCGGTGTACTCGAAGACCCTCGGCGGATCGTGCTGCAAGGGCGTCCGGATGGTGTAGCCCCTCAAGTTGCTGAACTGGCTGGGAAAGAGCCCGGTCTCATTGGGTGCCCTCCGATAGATTCTCATCTCAGGGAACCTGGTGTACGAGAACGTCTCGCCTGTGACTGCGAAGTGCACGACGACGTTGACGAATCCCCTGGTCCAGCACCATTCGAAGTGCCCGCCGAGGTATTGCAGGTTCTTGTAGCGATTGTCGCGCACCAAGTAGATGCTCCTCGAGGCGGGATGAATCTCTCGGAATGCAACATCAATGCGGTTCAGCATCGACCGCTGCCACAGATTTATGCAGGCCACCACGAGGATGTCCTTGTTGAAGCTGACGCCAAAGTACAGCTCTCCGTACGACTCGGTGTACACCATTCGTGGGATGTTTGCGTCGACCTCGCCCAGGACGGCTTCCAGCTCGTAAGTGTTCCCAAAGAAGGCTATCGTTGAGATATCCTTCTCCCGGGATGTTTGTTCGATTAAGTCCTTAATTTTAAGAGAACTTGCGTTTGCCAGGAACAGCAGTTGGATGAGTAAGCGCACTCGGGTGCGATGTGCCTGCGAAAACATCTTGCCGAACACTGCCGAGTCGGAAGTTGCCCCGCCAGTGGAAACTGAGTAGCCGGGCACGAGTAATCAGTGTAATGGAAGCGCAATCGAAGTGAATTGGCGAGAAAGGATTCCGCTTGTTTGTTTGCACTTCAGTCAGTGGGCGGAAGTGGGCATGTGTGATTGAAATCGACTTCAAATTGACTTCTCGGACAGCCCACTGGCTGCGGGTCAAAATGATGATGAGTCCTGTTTCGCTTCTCTCTTGCACTCTGCGCGCGTCATTGAAGCAAGAGAGACTAGAAAGGTTGTTACATTGCAGAGGACTTTATTAGGCCTTGTAGGCTCCGCGGTAAGCCATGGGAATGACTCTGCCGCGGGGATAAAGCGAAGGATAATGCTGGCCAATCCCTGGGTCTATATGTTGGCGACAACTGAAAAATCAAGGCTTCGCTCGAAGAACCAAGATGTCTCTACCTGAGACCTTGACAGACCTGACTGTCCTGACGTAGAAACACGGATGTGGACGAAGAGCTTCTTGGCCGCTTCGAGAGCAAAGTCCATCGATCTATACTTGGTCCCTTGGGCACTGAAGCAGCTTGGAGGGGAAGAATGAACGACGAATTGTACAACGACATGGACCTTGTCCAACGAATTCGAATGTATCGACTCCGCTGGCTAGGTCGTGTAGAGAGAATGGGCATCGAAGAGAATGGGCATCTAGCCCCGGATAACGTGGCAGAGGAAGACGCCGCCTCCGATCTGCACGCCAGCTGGAAAAGGACCTCAATCAGCGGCCCAATACCGAGATACATACTGGGAGAGGCATGTTGTGGGACCAAGGTCTGACTGTAGCGCCCGCTGCTCCAAGAAAACATGGTATTCAGTGGCTGTGTGAGAAGATATTCCCTCTCCAATGATTTCGACCAGACCAGGGGACCAAGTTACCTAATCGTGAAACCCCCGTTCGCTTAAACCTCTAGCTGCTGCATACCCTCTTAACGTTTGCTGTGGAGGCTATGCAGAGGGCGCCACGAGGAGGCTGTGTGTCAGTTTGAAAGCACTCAACACCTTCGCCCTAGATGCACCGGCCGATGTTCACCTAATTCTCATTTATCTGCGAAAAACCCAATTCGCCAGCAAAGCAAGGACCTCAGCAAGCCACCTAATTGGATAGCAAAGAAACTGCAGACCAAGTTAGAGGGACATGCCAGATAACTCGAATCGTTCCTTCCTCTCCATAATTGACAGGACATAATTAAAATTCATAAGAGCAAATAAGAGCCGTCGAGGGCGAAAGACACGACAGGGCGAAAAGAAAATCAATCAAACGCCAACCACAAGGGCGCCTACCTGCTTGCAAACTAATTAAATTGCACATCCTCTTGTCAACTCGCAGCGTGTCACTCGAACCGAAGCGAATCATAAAATAAAATCCACGCGGGTTCCTTCTGCGGCGCAGTGATTCCAATCACGAGTGGCCCCTCAAAATTGACACCTAATCTGCGTTCAGGCACCTTCCCTCCCCGACATGAAGACGGGGTCACACACTCGCAGCCTGCCGCCACCCGCACACGTCCTTTGGTTTCATTCACACGCCCCACGCCACGTCGTCGTCGTGTTCCTCGGAATGTGAATGAATGAATGAAATCGTCGCGGCTCGTGTGTTTACATTTTCCTACTCCTACCGAGACTGCGCATGTCCTCGACAGGGAAAGGATTCCGCTTTGGATGTTTGTTTTTTTTCCCTTTCTTATCCTCAAGCCAGACGTCGACAATCCTCGTGGATTACTTCAGTGCATGGCGCTGTGTGGGAAAATCCAACGTGCTCCATCAGTTGCATCCTGGACCGTTGGCGCTGTAAGAGCTTACCGTTCTGCTTTCAGTGTCATCTCGTGTGTTTCAGCGAGAGACAGAGTGGCGCGCCGCGTCGCGTATACGTTCGGCTGTGCAGTGTCCTCCGGGTGACCGTTGTGTCTGTTGTTTGAAAATTCAAATGTTCTTGTGAGTTTCTGTCGAACAGAGTGTGAACATTTGTCGACATTTGTGTGCAATTTTCGATTGTGAAGCATGGCGGCAGTGATGATTCCGAAACTATCCCTCTTCTTCGGGTAAGCACGCATCCTGTGGGATTAACCGTTTTGATTTCAATTTAAACGCAATTTTTTGACACTGACAAATGGACAAGCTTACAGCGGAAATCTTTGAAATCTTCAGAGTAAGCAAAGCTGGGGCACGCGATGTCAGTGCGTAAGGAGGCATTTCCGAGGACACAGGATCCTACTTAGGCAAATTGCAAAGATTCCAAAACAATCAACGGAAGCACTCGTACTTTGAATCGTGGTGAATTCTCGCGATTAATGTGAAATGTGAGCGTTAAAATCCCTGAGGGGCTCTTTTTTTCAGTCGCATCACCCCTAATGGATTCCGAGCTCGTCAGCAATATAAGATGGGCCACATTGGGGGGTGGGTGTGGGTTCTATTTGTGACCGATTCCCATTTGAATCGATGTGCCGAGTGTAAATGATAAATGAAGTCCCTTCGATCCATGCACTGGCCTGGACACGAACAGCTCCGAAGTGCGATTACGAGTGCAATCATAACTTGTGTATCAATTGAGGGGAGATTATTTGTGTTTCTTTTTTTGTCAACCCCTGAGAGGACTGCCAACCTCTTGGAGTCAGCATGTCAAGTGGGCGAGCGTAGCAGTGAATAAATAAAATTCATTTCATTCCAATCGATGACACAAACCATTTTCGATTGTACTCCGGTGTATGCATTCTAGATGGAGCTCTTTGTGAAATTGAATTTTTGGGCCCTAAGAGAGTGAGGCTTGGAGGGGGTTGATATAGAATTTTGATACGTAACTCTTGGTCTTGGCAGGGATTGTTGGCTACTTAAAGATTCTCTAAGCAAGAAAGGCTTAACATCCAAAAGCAAAACAGCTGCGGGTGCATACCAGTCCAGAGGCCCGAAACGGCCGGCTCTTTAATTGAGCGCTTTCCTTTTGGGGCAACGATAACAGTTCGATTCTGTTCGACATGTGCTCCGTCGAGCAGGGTGGAGCTCTGGAGTGCGGTTTCTGAGCAACATCACTTTTTTGACAAGCTGCGTGATTTCAATAGAATTGAATTGAGTTGACAAGCAAAATGGCTCAATGAGCGTGTTGAATTCCGGAGGCGGACGCAAAGCAAAATAAAGAAAAAACCTAAACTTTATTCGTGATTCAATTTAATGAAACAAAGCTTTATTTAGCAAACAGGAACAAAGGAAAAAAAGAGTATAAATTGCGTTTAATCATTGCTACGCTTTGAAAAAAAAGGTCTAACCGCCTCGATCTTTCCAATTCAACTCCCCAATTTCAACTCCAATAAATATCCGTTATATTTTCTGGCCAATTAGAGTGTATCTTTGAAATTTGTAGTTTCATCGCAGCGCCATCTGCCCGCTAGACTAGATGTGACGCTCAGTTAGGTTTTCATTTTCAACAGAGCGTCATCAACAAAAGAGAAGATTTGCTTAAAAAACCTGCCTACACGTGTCGAAAAGTCAGCCAAGATTTAGGAATGAGCAACGAATGGGTACAGTGGCCCCCAATTTATGAATTTTTGCTCCTATTTTCGAATTTCTCTCATCGTCCCACAGATACCCGACATGGCGTAAAGGGTAGGTGCCTCGCACCATTTTCGATGTACATAGACTAAATGCAGCTGGCGTAGTTATCCTCACATCTTCCCAGACGGAACTCCAGCGCGCACTCGATAGGTTTGTGGCCATATGTGCTGATGCTGGAATGAAGGGCAACGTGGACAAATCGGAGGTTATGGTCATCTCCAGAACGCCTGTACAATGCACTCCACATCTTAGTGGAGTCCCACTGAAGCAGGTGGAGAAGTTTAGGTATCTCGGGGTCTTTTTCACGAGTGATGGTCAAACTGGGTCCATTTTGAAACAGCTTGGTAGATCTGTAATCAGTAAGGCCGAGCTTGGTGTCGAAGCCAAGTGAGCGGTTTTCAACTCAGTATTTATTCCAACTCCCACCTAATGCCATGAAATTTGGGTAATGACCGACAGAAAACGATCACAGGCCTCCGAGATGAGATTTCTTCGTGCTGTTGTGGGAATTACTCGCCGGGATAGGGTGAGAAACACGACAGTGGGCGAGGAACTCAACATTGAGCAGCTGCTTCTTCGAACGGAAAGGGTTATGCTTCGGTGGTTTGGTCATGTTGCATGAATGTCTCGTTCATCACGACTTCCGAGGCGGGCGTTACGACTCCATCAGGTAGACCGCTTATTAGACCCAGTTCAAAAACTCGCCTGGTTACGCCTGGGCATAACTCGTGATGAGTAAGAGTCGATGGCGGAGGATCGAGTTGCCTCTTTTATTGATACATTTTCCTCGCCTCCATGCCAAAATTTATTTACAAATTGGAGATCATAATCCATTATTGTAACATTTAAAATATTAATTAAACAATTATTTACATTTATTGCATGTTTATTTTTAATTCGTGCGGTTTTTTTTTTTTTTTCAAAATTTGAACGTTTATTTTTTTTCAAAGTATTGCCCATCTGAAGCTCTGACTTTTTCCCATCTTTCTGGCAATTTGTGGATCCGATCCCAAAAGAACTGCTCCGGCTTGCCAGCCAAGGATGAATCAAGCCAATGATATGAACCGTATTTCAGCGAGGGCGTTCTGCATCGACCGGAACAAATGGTAGTCAGAAGGGGCAAGGTCTGGGCTATAAGGCGGGTGGGGTAAAACTCCACTCTTTTCCAAATAGTTCTTAACCGGAATAGCAACGTGGGGCCGACCGATGTCATGATGGAAAATGATTGCCGCGTGTTTGGTCGCATATTCCGGGCGTTTTTCTGCTGCTGCTCTCTTCAAACGGATTAATTGTGTTCGGTAGCGTTGTCCATTGATGGTTTCACCCGGTTTTAGCAGTTCATAATACAGCAAACCCTGCTGATCCCAACAAATACAGAGCATTACCTTCGCGCCATGGATATTCGGCTTGGCCGTTGATTTGGCTGGTTGGCCGGGTTTGACATGTGACTCCCTTCTGTGGCGTTCCAGCAGCATTTCGGACATGCAAAACCGCCTTTCGACGTCTCTCGGCTTGAGTTCATGTGGAACCCAATTTCCTTGCTTTTGAATATGTCCAGCTGCTTTTTAACGTTTTGAAATGTCTGCTTGAGTGACACCCAAAGATTTTGCAGCTCCTCTTGTGTTTGGCAGCAATCTTCCAGTTCTTCATCTTCAAACTTTTTTGGCTGCTCACGACGTTTATCGTCTTTCAAGCCAAAATCATCACTTTTAAATCGTGCAAGCCACTTTGGGCACGTTCGCTCAGCTAGCGCATGTTCACCAGAAGCTTCCACCAAAGTACGATGACTTTCGGCAGCAGATTTCTTCATATTAAAGTAATGAAGAAGAACTCCCCGCAAAGACACTTTTTCAGGCACGAAGTTCGACATATTTGAGTGAAAAAACAATTATTGTTGTTTACGCTTCAAATGAATGACATATACGGAAATGACGTACAATGACAGTAGCTTTCCAATGAATGTTCCAATGGAATAATACAAATGACGCCATCTCTTAGCAAACCGCACGAATTAAGTAAATAAGCTTTCGATTGTCACAATTATTTATTACAATTTCAACATTTTTACAAATGACATCACAGTTGTTAGTTAGCTTTAAACCCTTAAAGTAAATGTTATTTGGATTATATTCAAACATTGTGCCATCTGTCCCAACACATGTGACTTCATTTACATTTAGTTCTTTAAATTGCATGTTCGGTGCAGGCATAATCATTTCAAGGTCTACCTGTGTATATTTGTGACGTCCTAAATCAAGTCCACGTTTTTTAGAATTCGCACTGAGCTAGCCAAAACTTTATTGAACAAAAATATAAAAGTTAATGAAGAATAAATGAATATATATATATAAGTAAAGTTCCTACAAAATTAAGTGAATTTTTCTAGTTCAAAAGAAGCAACCGTCGCAGTCAGCTATCGCTCTTAGAGTACCACGAAAATGTTATTTCAAAATATCCGTTTTCTTCGAATTTATTCTTTTTTTTCTCCGTCCGTGATGATGATGAGTATGTTCCCTTCGTGCTAGGGAAATTTATAAAGTGTGTTCAGCAGTTGTAGCGCGTTCAGAAACAATATTCTTTTGGAAGTGTTATAGCTTAAACTAACATTTCTCTATTCTATTGCATCAAGTCAACTCTAGAATGTTTTAATTTATAAAAATCTAATATTTCCCGTCCGCTCAATATGCTTGGATGCAAAATTCCTTGCTTAGCAGACGCAATGTTATCTAAAATATTGTCTATTTTGTCTTCTAACCTCTTTTGTTTTAATAATTGATCTGTTTTTACTTGTTTCAAATTTACATTTCTGGAACTTTACCACGATTGTTGTGGATCTACTCCTATTTTGGAAAATTTTCCAATATATCACATCTACTACCGATAGTGCATAATTAGCCTTGCGCTTTATATCTTGTCGTTTCTTGAGAGGGGACAAGCGCATACTTTAATACGTTGATGCATTGTTGACCCTCTTTCTAACTAGAAAAAGGGAATAGAGAATTCGGCCTAGGTTTTTAACTCGCAGAGAGCAGTGCTGCTACTCTTCGGCAGGAAGTACAAGATTTCTAACGTCGCCCCTCGCTCATCTTATATGGAGTCCCTCTAAAACTGAATGACAGCGCAAACTTCGTGGCCACGAAGTTAAGTTGGAAGCCCATGAACGCCATATCACTTACATATTAAGTGTATTGCATGACATATTGCTCCGCCGTTTTATTTTGCTGTTGAAAGGATATGAGATATAGGGTGCCGGGGAGGGCCTACATATCAATAGCCAGATCCATCCTGCTGCATGGAGCAGCGATTTGGTGAACTGCGCTCGATAAAGACATCAAAGAGCATGACGCTCGATGGGGTGCTAGCTAAAGACAATCCCCGTCGCAGCTTTGAACATACTCCTTAGTCTTCCGCAGATAGACTTAACCGGCAGACAGGCCACGGCCAGTTCGGCGAGCAACTTTTTGAGCGAGATTCTTTCAATGTGTGTGTGTGTGATTCCCCTTTGCCTCACCGCCCTTGCCACAGAGGAAGGATGGAAAAGTTTGTAGACATATTATGCCTGAAACACAATAGTGCGTTGCTGCGTTCGACTTCACTGTTACTGCGACAATCAGCTGTTCACTCTCTCTCTCCAATACCAGATGAAAAATATTGCGTCAGCTGTTTTCGTGTGTGAAATGTCAAATCAACAAATATTCTGCTCAAACAATTGTACTTTATTTCCTCCTTGGTCCGAAATTAAATTGATTTTGTCGTTAAAATGTAGTCAGCTGTTTATCATCGCACCAATCTGTCAAAAATGTTCCGACATGTTCGATAATGACATGGGATGGATTCTCTC
The DNA here is from genome assembly GCA_905231855.2 of Eristalis tenax. NCBI lineage: Eukaryota > Metazoa > Arthropoda > Insecta > Diptera > Syrphidae > Eristalis > Eristalis tenax. Next base: position 41,215,732 of record HG993128.1, on the reverse strand, counting down.
ATCTCTCTCATTTTGTACTTACGCAGGTCGCCGCAGTATTCTGTGCATGGCCATTGAATTGTGTGCGTTGAAAGACGACGCAGCGCAGCAACGCACTATTGTGTTTCAGGCATTAAGCCAGTGTGACAGCGGCCATATGTAAACAAAAACTCTCGTGTGTCACGATTCCTTTCTCTCCCTCTCATTTCTTCTCTCCCCCCTCTCTCCCTCTCTTTATCACTACCTCTCCATCTATCTCTCTTACTTCCTCTCCAGGGTTGCCGCTATGAGACTTTAGTCGCAATTTGACTCTTCATCGACGCCGCGGCTCGCCGGTATACTTGAAAATGAAATGACTCCGGGGACTATTTTATATGAAACACATTTCTTTCACGAAATACGTCAAGTCCTCATAAGCAATAAACTCAACACCAGTTATAAGAAAATGCAACTAAATGACTGCACGACTCCTAAGCATGATAAAACCTTGAAATTAGTAGCGATTTCGGACAATTGCGACTTGTTTTTGTCCCGAGACACGTTTTTGTTCCTCTCCCTCTCTCTTATTCACCCTCACACTTATTCTCTTCTCAGAGAAGGATTCCTCGGTCCACCACCATATCATAACTTAAGTCTGACCAGCAGATGCTCAACGCTCCTCTGCGAATCTTCACGGACGGATCGAAGATGGGAGAGGCATGGTATCGAGCCCGGCTTCTACTCTAAGATTCAATTGTCATTCCGACTACCAAATGTGTTTTTCAGGCAGACAGCTCTGGCTGGAAACCAATGTAATATTGAGTCCCGATTTCGACATCTGTCCTGGCAGCCAGGCGGCGATCAAATTAATTCTCTGGGTGCAGTCACATTCAACTCTAAGGCCGCCCTGAATAGCCGCCTATTTCTCAACGAGATGTCAAGGATTGCGATGAGTGCCGGGACATTCCAGAAAATTGTGAGGCGGATGAACACGCTCGAAAGGGCACTGGGTCTTTACTCCATGCCTCTTACTATGTTTCCCATGTCGCATGTCCTAACCAGCTTACCATGTCTGATGAGCCTGTGCCTCCTCGCGAAGCAATTATCGCCTTCTCTTGATCCAAAATGTCAACACACAGTCTGATGTGAGTGGCGAAAAATGAATCTAAGAACTATATTCGGCGTCATAAGCGGACACAGCGCCATTTCGCCTGGCCTGTCCCTAGAATGACTGCAGAGACGAGGAAGAGGACGGGACTATTGTTCAACTTCTTAGTAAGCGCAGCGCTAGACGCCTACTACTTCAGCAACGTGCCTGAACTAAGCTGCCTTAGTGTCAGCCATCTTCAACGTTTTATCAAAAGCCTCAACTGGTTTGCGGAACCATCAGCTAGCCACTACAACCTACCTTAAAGTGGCTGACAGCTGTACGGAAAGGCCACAGCCACACACATGCCAGGATAGGCCCATTGTGCTAAAGTTGAGCAGAAATCTATGCTCGCGTTAAATTGAGAAACATCACATTAAGCAAACGATTACTTCAATGAAGGCACCTCGGAGCAAAACAACGCCAACTGAGAGCATGAATGTCTCTGTCTCTGTCTCGGAATTATGATAAAATAAACCTTTAACAGCGCCCTTAGATATTCATGCGGTGTTTTTTTTTTGTTTGTTTTGGAACAAAAACCCGGCATAACTTCAAGTCGACTTTGATTTACATTTTTGAGAGTGCTCCAGGCAGCCATGTAAGGCATTACAAGTCCTTTGCAACCCTTGATGTCCTGCTCCGGTGGAATATTTTCAAATGACAGAAAAATTCCATAAAGTCTGCAATTTCTCCGACAGAGTGCTTTAAAGAGATCACCGCGCTGTTGAAAGCAGTATGTCCTGCGACTGCTGATTGTACATCTAGGCATTTAAGCTGGTGTCACATCATTTCAATCCAAGATGAAATACCACGATTGTCGATTTTTAGCATGGTACATGGTGAACATGGTGACATGGCCAAGTTCCTCACTGAAGACGTCGTTTTTCTCTCATTCACCGCGTGTGCTTCCATTAGCCACACAGCGCGCTAGTCGATGGCCCAAATGAATATGTTCGACAAGCAATTAATCGATCGTTTTATACAGTTTTGAAAACGGTAGAAACGGCCAGAAATGCTGGCAAATGCACGTAAAGCGGGAGTAATATGGTTCCCAAGAGTCATTCAGGTTTCCCGGCAATGCGATGAGACACCTGATCATTGGCAAACCGGGGACGAAAGAGTCACTGCTCCAACAACAGAGCCACGTCACATTTAAGGCTCCCCGAGAAAGACTATGTTAAAGCGCTGGAGACGTGTTCTAGACCTATGGTCGGGTTTGGGAGTATGGCACTGTCTATCCTAGCTTTCGTCCCCGCAGAAGTACAACCGATCAGCTTGGGAGTATGGACAAACCGATCTACCGCTGTGTTGTGGATCTGGAAAATAGCTTATCATCAGATCCTCCTAGAGGGGACTACAGTGCGCGCTCGATGCTGGGATGAAAGTTAACGTGAACAAATCCTTGGTTAGGGTTACTTTCAGAACGCCTCTTGAACATGCCAGTGTAGCCCCTTTGAAGCAGTTGGAGAAGTCTAAGTCTTTCGGAGGCTTAATGCTGGGCTTTACTGTGAGATTAGTCAAGGTCTGTTATCAATACTGGCGAGCTTGTCAAAGCCAAGTTCCAAGGCTGAGCCCATGTTGTTAACCTCTTGTAGAATGTCTGAAATAAAGGCAGTCAAAAAGGCTTTCAAATACGTCGACGGGCTAACAGCTCTGAAGTTGGCCATCTCTGATCTCTACATAGAAACCTCTCATTATGACAGCTAGCTGACATGTGTCACTCAGCGTGAAGTGGATGCGTTTAGTGGAGTTAATTGATTTTTTTTTTTAATTTCCGAGATTAATTTCTGCTCATTTGACACAAAGAGTTACAACTTGACTCAAAAATTGTCCAATAATTGAGATACTTCAAAATAACCACGACATATACTCCATTGGCAGGACATGGCATGACTCGTGTTTTGACAGGCAGTCTCCACATTTAAAGAGGGGGGACTTCTGGCGGACTCACCAGCACACAGGTCCACTGTGATACCCACAGTCAGACTACTACCACGGTAGTCAAGCGAATTCGTTTAACTTTAATTCCTGCCAATTAAGGCGAAAATTCCAGCACTTCACAGCATCAATCCGAAAACGAAATCAGGACTCGTTAAATAATTCCAAACAAATTGCTCTCATTAAGCGGATCCTTCGACGTCTTAAATCATTGCATGTCCGTCAGGACGTGATGCATTACGACTTGAAGCCGCATTTATTTGTCTGCTCTCACTGCGGGATTTAATGCGTTCGCCAATGTTTACGTTTAAACTGTCCGTTCGTTCGCCCTGTTTGACTTGCGAAATCGATTTGAATAAAATTAAATGGAATTTTAAATACTCTCCCCTCAGTCTAGCAACGGCCGGGTGCACCTGAGTGTGAGGGATGTTTGATCTATCTGTGGGTGAATTTGTGGAATTTTCGGAATCCGTGGTTAGCCACATGAACAGGCAACGAAATGACCACAAATTTGTTTATGTTTTGTTCGGCTGGGTAGTTTTGGGGTTGGCCGAAGCCAATTCTCCCGACTTGGACCATTTCGAAATGAGTTTCAAAGGGTTTCAAGTCAGGCATGGTCGACATGCTATTGATTGATCCAGTCAATTGAACGGAAGCCACTTGTGGGGTTAAGGCAATGCGGAGACCAGAGCCCTTTGCTCAAGCATGGCATTCAGAGCTCACTTCTCTTTGCGTAGGTCCACTCCGGTTTTTCATGGTCTTATGTCGCAACTGAGGGTTAAATTGAAAGCGGATGACTGTGAATGAAAGGGCGTGTCCTCGAGTTATGCACTTGCCAAAGAAAGTGTACTTTGAGTTTTTAATTACACAGGAAGCTTGTTAATGCTGCAGTCCATCAAACGACGAAAGTTTTAATTTCATTCTAAGCAGCTTTAGACAGAGAACGTCACAAAGTAGACGGCGACATTCGCTTCTTAAGGTCGAGAGGGTTGGGCTGCAAATGTCATCCGGTTTCAAGTCGAGTTCTCTGGTGCAGAAGTTCTGGAGCTGCCGAATAATTCCATTTTGAAGTTGACTGCGTGTCATGCTGGTCTAGCTTTAATGACAATGTCGCTGCGTTCCCCACTTAAGCGAATGGTAAATCGAAGATATTCTGGAAAAATGTTTTTCATCATTTTTGATTAAAATCCAGAAGAGTCGGTTGGAATAGCCGCCCCCAACGAAATGTGTCTCTTTTCCAAGAGGGACACATCATTTTGCACTTGACTGTGAATGCATCCTTAGACTTTTATCGTAGCGTTCAAACGTCGGTGAAGTGTGAACAAGAAGAAAACTTTTTGACCACACAAGGAATTCGGCCTACACTGATTATTTGAAGTGCCGTGGCCGCCACAGTGGATTGCTTTTTGGAAGTAACCTTTGAGGACTTGTAACTTAAGTCCAACCACAAAATCGGACAAAATTCTGAGTACTTCTGTTAGAATTTCACACAGCATTTGGATCCTCGAACTCAGCAAGAACAACGAGGCAAGACATTGGGTTGCTTTCGCTTGTTTAATGCTCATCTGTCTGGGACTGGGATGCGTTCAGAAGTCGACTTTGCTAAGATCCACCTTTTGAGCGACTCCCCCATCATACCACACAGGACTCGAAGAAAGAAATCATTTCGTCGTCCTTGAGTTCTTCAATCAAATTAACTTTTAAAGCATGTCCATGGTGAGGGTCAAGAAGACGTCTTCAGCCCTGTTCAGCTGTAAAAACGCCATGGTCTGCAGGTGGGATTTACAACCACGCATCGCCCAATGGATCTTTATCTCAATTGTCAGACCGACACTTCTGTATCGAGTCTCAGTTTGGTGGACAGCACTAAGCACAGCTGTCAACTGCACGCTACTCCAACGGGTGCAAAGACTGGCCTGCATGTGTATCACCGGGACACTGAAGAACGCTCAGTATACTGCTCCATCTTCCACCACTGGAAATCTTCAGTAAACAGGTGGCAGCCAGCACATGCCTGAGACTCACAACGCTCCGACTGTGGTCCGAACTCTCCTTCGGCCACTCAACCATTCTAAAAGAATTCAACATTCAAAAAATTCTCCTTCAGCAACCCCTCCAGACTGGACTGGATATCTGATAATCAGACGCTGGCTGATCCCCAGCGCATCTTCACTGATGGGTCGAAAACAGACGAGGGTGCAGTTGCTGGTGTCTAATCTCAAGACCTTAACATAGCTGTCTCCCTGGAGCTCCCTGATCACTGTAGCGTATTCCGGCCAGAATCCATTGCGATAAAGGAGGCGTTGTCCTGGCTCAAGAACAACGTAATATCCAAAAGAGATATCACCATCTGTTCGGACAGTCAGGCCGCAATCAAGTCCTTGGGCAATGTCATGTTCAATTCGAAAACATCCCTTAATTGTAAGCTGTCTCTTGTGAGTGCCGGACAAAAACACACAATCAACATCACTAATCGGAAATGGCTAAAAGGTACCACTTGTCTTGAAACAAAGGAAATATGTCCATCGCTTAATATCAAACGATCACTCAATCTGCTTAGGCTCAGCACTCAGGACGCTCACCGGCGTCATAACAGGGCACCCATGCCCAGGTGGGGGGTCCCCTATAATGACTTCTGTGGAAGCTGCACGGATGAAGAGGAGGTTGAAACCACAGATCACCTACTCTGCTCGTGTAGCGCGCTGGCAGGTCGGAGATACTTACACCTAGGGGCCTACTACTTCAACAACCTCGTCAGTATTAGCCAGCTAAATCGCTTTGTCACAAGCACCAAGTGGTTTTAATTGTTAGGGGGAATCAATCCGCGTGGTATAACAACGGGCCTACTTTGGCCGAAACGTGACTGCCTTCTGCAGCCAGCCACTATAACCTAACCCAACTTAATGTCCATAATAAGGAGTGCTGGACAGAGGCACTGCGGGAATTTATATGTCAAGAGAAACTTAAAGGTGGAAACAGATGACAATAGAAACCAGAAATGAAGTATGATTGAGATGCCCAACTTCACAGCTGATTGACCTCTAGTCCATCAACGAAGGGGCTTTGACAGATGTTCATAAATTTTTGACAGTTATTCACGAAATAACGTAAATGCCGTTCTCTGATTGGTCAAATTGCCTTCAGAAAACGATATAAAAAATGGTTGTCAAAAATTTTAAGCGACAAGATAGGTAGAAGTTGGGCTTCTCTACCGTACTTCATTTCTGGCAGAAACAACAGAAACTTAAAGGCGGAAACAAATGAAAAATTTTAGCACATCTTAAAAACGAAACGGATTGCTTTACAAAAAGTTATTTATCATTATGGCGTCTGACATTTTTCTACAACATCAATTTACAATTCATTTGTTGTTTCCCATTAATCACTCTTTTTTTATTCGAAATTCAATTGTAATGCAAGCTTAAGCAAGGCAATTGTTCAATGTCGAAAAAACAGACCCTGAGTGACGTCACAAAGCAGAAAGATGGCGGTTTTGACAAGCTGTCCAGCACACTTTCTTATCCCTCCACCATGCCTTCTCGCCCCTGTCATTTACTTACGCGGAGAACGATTGACTTAGCTCCCAGTTTATTAAGTAAAAGTGAACGTAACTTAACGAAACCAAACGAAACTGGGGGCTTTTTTTAATTCACTTTTATTTTGATATTTATAAACAACTTACAAGCTAGACAAAAATGCTTGAAACTAGTTAGACGGACAGAATTAATATATCCAACTTACTGGCCCTTCGCGGCCACTCTAAGCTAAGCTTAGTCTTATCCCATGTCTTTCGACTTGAACTAAAAATTCATATGCTTGAAGACTAATTATCTTAACTGTACATGTAAATAAAGGGTGGCTGTGGGCCGATGTTGATTTTGAATAAAACACAAATTATTTAGGAAAGTATTGTCATTTCTTTTTATTACGATAATATTGGTATGGTTCAATTATGTATGGAACAAAATATCGGCCAAATGGCCGCCGCGAGCTCGGCGGCACACCTCCAACCGATGGTCCAATATTCAGCGATGACGCTGAAGCATAATTGAGGTTCCATGCCGTTAATGTGCCGAATTATCTCATCCTTTAGCTGTTGAATTGTTGCTGGCTTGTCGACGTACACCCTTTCTTTCAAGTGACCCCAAAGAAAAAAATCCAACGGTGTCAAATCACATGATCTTGGCGGCCAATTGACATCGCCACCACGTGAGATAGCACGGCCATTGAATTTGTCGCGCAAAAGAGCCATTGTTTCGTTAGCTGTGCGGCAAGTGGCACCGTCCTGTTGAAACCACATATCGTCCACATTCATACCTTCCAAGTCGGGCCATAAAAAGTTCGTTATCAAGTCACGATAGCGAACACCATTCACAGTAACTGCCTGTGCCGCCTAATTTTGGAAAAAAATACGGCCCGATGATGCCGACAGCCCAGTCACTCTTTGTGGGTGCATTGGATTTTCGACAATCACTCTTGGATTATCATTCGCCCAAATGCGGCAATTCTGCTTATTGACGAATCCACTGAGGTGACAATGTACCTCATCAGTGAAGACGATTTTCTTCGAAAACTGATCATCCACTGTTGCCATTTCTTGCCACCATTCTAACCATTGACGACGCTGCAAATGGTCAAGAGGCTTTAGTTCTTGAGTCAATTGCACCTTGTAAGCGTGTAAGTGCAAGTCTCCATGGATAATGTTCATCAACGACGAGAGTGAGAGGTGCAATCGTTGGGCACGACGACGATTCGAGGTGGACGGCTCTACAAGCACACTATCGCGAACAGCAGCAATATTTTCTGCAGTACGAGCTGTACGAGCATGCACTGGTGTTTTCACATCTCCTATAGACCCGGTTTGCTCAAATTTGTGCACGGTTTGTCCAATTGTAAGCACATTTGGACGATTAAATTGATCGAACAAATCACGAAGTGCACGATATGCATTTTGATTTGAACGCCCATTTTCATAATAAGCCTGAAAAACTTTAACGCGTTGCTCGATTGTGTATCTCTCCATGGTTCAAATTGAGTTAGTCTGAAATTGAGAAATATGAAAGGAAATGCAGAAAAAAACTTGACGCTTACGTGTGGTTCACATTCAACATCGGACCTTAAAACTTAGTTTTTATTAAGAAAAATTGTAAAAAAAAAAACTTAATGACTGAACTTTTTTTATGTAAAACCCACTGTGTATACCACTTGCACACTACCTTAAAAATAACTTAAACTAACTTAAGATCCCCATTCGTGGATGCGTACTACCCTTTCTATCCCGGGTCTAAAGGGCTCGACGAGAGAATTTCCTCTCTCCCCAGCCACCAGAATTTTCGGTGTTGCATTGCAACATCCCGAACATCTCTCCTTGACACCGCCGCACTGAACCGGAGGAAACCCTCCTCAGCTCGTTGTGCGACGGAACGGTAGTAAAGGGTGATTTTTTAAAAGCTATAGGAAAGTTTTTCAAAGGATGAAATCTTTATTTGAATCGACAGTACGGTCCACATAATTTAATGTTTGAAGATTATTTCATGCAAATGTTGACCTTGATTGCGCCTCAAATGGTCCATCCGCTCAGTCCAATTTTGGCATACTCCTTCCAACATTTCGGCCAGTTTCTCACGAATAAATGCGTCAATGTTGTCTTCCAATGCGTCAGTTGAAGCGGGCTTGTCTGCATAGACATGAGCTTTAACATAGCCGCACAAAAAATTGTCTAAAGGCGTTAAATCGCACGATATACGACCGGTCCCGAACGTGAAATAAAACGTTCACCGAACTCGCCTCTCAATAAGTCCATTGTTGCGCGTGCTGTGTGGCATGTGGCACCGTCTTATTGAAACCACATGTCATGCAAGGCAAGCTCTTGCATCTCACGGTAGCGCTCACTATTCACAGTTACGTTACGATTCGCATCATCTTCGGAGAAGTACGGTCCAATGATGCCACCAGCCCATAAACCGCACCAAACTGTGACTTTTTCTGGATGCATTGGTAGCTCTTGCAATGCTTCTGGCTGATATCACTCCAAAATCGACAATTCTTCTTATTTACGCACCCATTGAGCCAAAAATTAGCTTCGTCTTAAACAGACCATAAATTGGAAGAAGCGCGCGATGAACATTCTTAACAGAGCACGCATTTTGATAATAAAATCCAATAATTTGCAAGCGTTGTTCGTCTGTAAGACGATTCATGGTTAAATTATAGACCAAACTGAAGACGTTTGACAGTGAAACAAAACACGAAACGTGCGTCAGCTGTTTAACCAGTTTTGCCAAAAAGATAATAGCTAAAAAATCACCCTTTAGTTGAGTCGCCCGTCCACAGTTGAACGGGCGATATGGAAGATGAACGGTACGGCATTTATATCTTGCAACAGTCCGCTCTTGTCTAAATGGAGAAGTGCTTCTGGGGGGACGAAGCCGTTGTGGCGTACCCTTTCGTGGTATTGGCCCCCGAGATCAGGTTAATGGCCGAGTTCATCGCTCTGGCTGTATGACCTCGAATCAGCTTCAGCAGGAAATTGTAGACTCTTATCAGGTGTGCCCCGTTGTATAAGACCTCATTGGAATAGAATTTTTTTGTACTGGGACTCTGGACTTGGATAAGACAAGCCCTCTCGAGCAACCGAATCTTTTCCATCAAGCTTTCACTCGCGTTGAATCACACGGGACAGCCATAGGTGAGCATTGGCCGGATGAGGGCCTTGTAGCAGATTCCTTCACCCTCTCTTCTTTTGTAAGGACAAAAGCGCCTCGGGCCCTGGCCAGAGCAGCATCTACATGCTTAACGAAACTGGCGGGAGGTGGTTATTTGTGTCGTAGTGCATGAAGTCTGCGTATTTTGGTCTCCATTTTGGGTGTGCCTTAAAAAGTGGCTGCTTTGGAGATATCTGACAAGAATGCCATTCGACAGACTTAGGTGAGCACATTTTTGCTTGCATTAATTACATCGACCAAGGGGGTAGGGGGCGTGTTTCTTGTAAGAATATGCTCCACTTAGTCTTAAACAGTCATTAGTGTCAACTTCGTTTTGCTATTTTGCCCCTACCTTGCCGCAGTTCCATTGTGTGGGAGGGTATTGGCATTTTTCAGTCGTATGTTCGACACGACCAGTTGGTGGTTTTGAGGTTTCTTAGAGTGTCCTGTACGAGTGTCATATCCTGAAGGCTGTTAAAATATGATCTTCTTCTTGCCTCTTCAAGTTCGGACAAGGACAGTGAAAGCTCCCATAGGCAAACAACGACGGTCGCAGCACTTTTGCCCGCCTAAGAGACTGGTCCGTAGTATGACCTGTCACTGTACTGGTAGTGGAACGCAATTTTAATTTTCGGGGGGCGCTCTTGAGCCGCTGTTTCTTCTGATTGGAATACACTGCAGCGGGTCAGTAGACGGAAAACCATATAAATCTCTGGCGCTCTAGCCCATACCCCTGAACCTGGACCTTTCTCCGATTTGGATCCGTTTGTGTAGAATTGAGGTGGGTTTACGGGTGTTTTTCACTCCTCTCTCACATTCCTCTCCTCTCCGAGAAGGATGCCTCCACTTATTCACGGAGAGCGATTGATTCCGCTCCCAAACAAGAGCGAACGAAACCAAGAAGTGTGCTTACTTCTCTGGCGCCTTATTCCTTAGATCGAGTGGAATTTTGGAGATGATAAACATGAAGTCTGTCTCGCCGATTACGTCGGCTCCCTCTTTCTCTCTGTAAGTTTGTTTGAACGCCTGTCAGTGTGCGTCAACAAATGTGCCCGTGTGTGTACATTTTGTGGTTCCCGCGGTGTAGTGCGTTGAATACGTCGCCAGAGACATGCGATTTGACGCCGGGTCAACATTTTAGCTCCTCACTTCACTAAAGCGCGGCTTATGGACTGCCTTTCGTCCACGTCGATTAGAAGGCCCCATATGACAGAACATAGAGACAAGCTATAAACCACCATCTCCACAATTTTGACATAGAATAGAAGAGCCCGCAATGTTTTGTATCCATTCGTCGGAATTTCAGGCCGGCAGAGAACAGTCCACGACCTCCAACATCACATGGGCTCAAGATCACGTTAAACACTTTCGTCCTAACTGAGCTTCGATCTTCCAAAATACGCGGGTGCTGTTGGCTTGGCTGAGAAAAAACAATTCAACTTGAACATCAAATTAAATGGGCTTAAGTTGAGAATCCACACAAAACAGAATGAGTGCTCTTCACTAGGGAATACAACATTACTGTATCCTTTGACCCTTCCTCCCTCTCTGGGACAGCGCTCAAGCGGTCAACAAAGCTGGGAACCCACGTTCCAAGAGCGTGTCAAGAAAGCATGCTCGGCAAGAAGAAGTGGGGACTGCAGCCAGCATCTTCAAAGGAACCCACCTTCCAAGAGCGTGTCAAGAAAGCATGCTCGGCAAGAAGAAGTGGGGACTGCAGCCAGCATCTTCAAAGGAACCCACGTTCCAAGAGCGTGTCAAGAAAGCATGCTCGGCAAGAAGAAGTGGGGACTGCAGCCAGCATCTTCAAAGGAACCCACCTTCCAAGAGCGTGTCAAGAAAGCATGCTCGGCAAGAAGAAGTGGGGACTGCAGCCAGCATCTTCAAAGGAACCCACCTTCCAAGAGCGTGTCAAGAAAGCATGCTCGGCAAGAAGAAGTGGGGACTGCAGCCAGCATCTTCAAAGGAACCCACGTTCCAAGAGCGTGTCAGGAAAGCATGCTCGGCAAGAAGAAGTGGGGACTGTAGCCAGCATCTTCAAAGGAACCCACGTTCATGCTCGGCAATAGGATGCAAGTGGGGACTGTAGCTCCGCATCTTCGTATCGCTCAACAAAAGAACCTACCTTCCAAGAGCGTGTCAGGAAAGCAGGCTCGGGAATAAGAAGTGGGGACTGTAGCCAGCATCTTCAAAGGAACCCATCATCCAAGAGCGTGTCAGGAAAGCATGCTCGGCCATAAGAAGTGGGGACTGTAGCCAGCATCTTCAAAGGAACCCACCTTCCAAGAGTGTGTCAGGAAAGCAGGCTCGGCAAGAAGAAGTGGGGACTGCAGCCAGCATCTTCAAAGGAACCCACCTTCCAAGAGTGTGTCAAAAAAGCATGCTCGGCCATAAGAAGTGGGGACTGTAGCCAGCATCTTCAAAGGAACCCACCTTCCAAGAGTGTGTCAGGAAAGCAGGCTCGGCAAGAAGAAGTGGGGACTGCAGCCAGCATCTTCAAAGGAACCCACCTTCCAAGAGTGTGTCAAAAAAGCATGCTCGGCCATAAGAAGTGGGGACTGTAGCCAGCATCTTCAAAGGAACCCACCTTCCAAGAGTGTGTCAGGAAAGCAGGCTCGGCAAGAAGAAGTGGGGACTGCAGCCAGCATCTTCAAAGGAACCCACCTTCCAAGAGCGTGTCAAAAAAGCATGCTCGGCCATAAGAAGTGGGGACTGTAGCCAGCATCTTCAAAGGAACCCACCTTCCAAGAGTGTGTCAGGAAAGCAGGCTCGGCAAGAAGAAGTGGGGACTGCAGCCAGCATCTTCAAAGGAACCCCCGTTCCAAGAGCGTGCTCGGCAATAGGATGCAAGTGGCGACGGTAGCCCCGCATCTTAGTATCAGTAATCAGACTCCTACTTTTTTGGTGGAGAGAGCTTGAAAAGGTATCAACTCAATCGTGTGTAACATATCTGTCTGCGTAGCGTTAAGAGCAGCCAAATCGTAGAACAACCAACTCCGCAGATTTCTACTCCTTAACCTTATCTCGGTTGGTAATCGGCAGACCGACAGTGGCCAGCTCGCGGTTAGAACGAAGTCACTGCAAATGTTGAAGGACCTCCATTCTGGGCCGGTTGATCGTCCTGGACAGACTTGGATCCGATTACCATCCATCTCTCCATCCACCAACTGATGTGGCATGTCAGCAAATAAATTGGCGTATGATTTTGATGTCGCATCACGTACTCGTATGAGTGAAAAAGTTCTAAAAAAACAACTATTTTCATTTGTGAGCAGAAGCCTCTTTTCCAAAATTTCTTATCAACTAACTCATTTATGCCCAACGTCAACTGCATCGAAATTCGTAGACGCAGCGTCAGCATTCGTCGTCCAGAGCGTGGTGTCGCTTGCACACGCCCGTGCAAGCTGCAGGATTGCGCGTGTCCCTCTGAAAATTGACACTATTGTGAGCGACTGCGAGTGGGCGTGCATTCGACGCAGACTTAACTAGATACCACTACCTGTCCCACACACTGTGCCCCCCCCAGCGACCACAATCAAACAAACCCCAACCGCCCAACTGACTGCACACTTTGTGTTTCCTTTCAGCGGTGAATCCACATTTTTTTGTTCGTCTAAATTTAAGTACATTCATATCCCGCGTGTCCTTAAGTACAAGATGACATTGGGACCGCGAACAATAAAAACGCCAGAGACCGCAAGGAACAGCAGAAACCTGAAATACAAGGCAACAGCAACTTAATCGCTTATCCTTTCAATTCGCGGATTTTTCCCCTTCATCCCAGCCCAAGGAGTGAGCATTCAAATCCCCTCCCCGGCTGTCATTGTGATTTGGAAGAGCATAAAACGAATGCATCCGTGTGGGATTGCTGTCGCGATGCTTTCACAGAGGCACACACCAAGTACGCCGCATTTCTGCTGATAAGGATCCGCGAAGGACATGCCTGATGTGTGAGCGCACACAGTAAACCCAGCGATGGTAAGAGGGCGATGAAGGTCAATTAGGAGGAGGTTTCAAAATCCTCCCATTTTTTTCGTCCTGTTTCTTGTGTGGAAGCTTAAACTGTTTTGACACTTCGAGTGAGTCACTGTCGATATAATTGGATTTGAAGTAGCGCCACGGAGACAAAAGTGGATCGCCGGCGGCCAGCAGGATGTTTTCAAAAGGACCCCAACTCAATTATCCCAGGCTGCCAATGCAGCCAATGTAACACCATCAAAGAAGTTTGCTTTTGTGCTTCTTCAGTTTTTTTTTGTTTTTAATTAAATCAGATGAAGCGTTTTTTTTTTCACTCTCTCTCCGCCTTTGCTTTGGCAAAGGTTCGTTTTTGCATAAAAGGACATTTTCGTGGTGTGAGGACACTGCAGTTCGTGTTGTTTTTGATTGGCATTCCTTTTGTTTTTCACCGGGCCCAGCATTGTCTTTGAATGGGTGGGCGCTGGTGGGGGTGTATGTGTGTGTGTGTTTTTTGCTTAAAGGACATTAAACCGGAAAAGGAGATCCTTCAACTATCTGAGAACTCACTTAAGGATGGCAATGAATTCGATTCAAATTTAAGTGCAGCTTGGAGTGAAGGTTGGGGTTGCACCAGACGTTCAATATGCCCCCTGGCGGGCTAAACGTCAAAAGAATGAATGACATTGAAGAGCAACGTTCTTGATCGCATTGATTCGTAGAAAAAATAAAACAATGTAGTATCGACGGTGCATCGACACACTGGCTTCAGGGAATGAAGAAGCAGCGAATACGTGGTTGCGGGAATGGGACTGTACCCCAAGACTCTGTCATCAAGAGCTATGTCGTTCCGGACATGCATAGCTCCCCGAACTATGTCCTCTGTCGGAAAGCTTTCCAAGTCCATGGCCATACGCTATACAGATCCGAATTCACAGAATTATGAAGAAATGGGGGAAAACACACATGTGGCAATGTGTAGGGACAAATTCACGGCACACGCATGGAACCATACATGATCGTGTGCACCTGAGTGGGAACAATGTGCGGACATAGACATCTTGATGTGATCACAATTATATGTACTGCACTGGAATACATGATTTGCACATGTCACACGAACTACGTACATACATCCCCGATACATACATCAACGACAAATCACTCTCCTTCAATCGGTCGGACATGCGCTACGTATATATAGTTGTGTGGACTTGTAGGATAAAGTCAAACATGAAGCGCAATATAACCGGACGAGCAAGGAAAGTCATTACGGCCTCATAGATGAGCAAAAAAGCCATCGGGCAAAAATGGGGTCTTCAACCCCACATGACACACAGGCTTTTCGCAGCCTCTTATATGGCGTAGCAGCATGGTGGCCCATACTCAACGTCAATACACACCTTAACATAGCTAAGGCAAGTCTGCATCTGGAGAAGTGGAGCCTTGAGAACGACTCCCACCGACTCACTCGAAGCAACACAAAACCTTCCCCTCCCTAGACATACTTGGTAAGCAATTAGCAACCACTGTGCGATTCGACTAAGCGCATGCTCTCAATGGTAAGACAGAACAAGGACTTAATTCCACTAATCTGGATTGCACCTCACCTGTATACTTCTCAGGGAAATGCTTCGAAATCCTAGTTTCAGAAAGAGACCTGTGGTATGGCTTTAATTATCAACGAAGCCCAGTCCTGGCTGAGGTGCAACGTGATATCCACCCGCGATGTATGCATCTTCTCTAACATCGTGCTCTAGACACGCAGAAATATTCATAAACTGTCACACATCTCTTGATGAAGTTCCGAATTCGCCTGTGTTGGGTACCAGGCCATAGAGGCAGAATGGGAAACTGCGGAGCTGACAAACTCCCAATAATCGCCACCACACTGCCAGATGACGGAATCTTCTTTAACATAGGCTCTCCCTTAGCTTCCTTTAAGTTACAACTAAATAACGAAAGCAAACTAAAAGTCAATGCCAGATGGAATACAGGCAACACCTGCAAAACTACCAGATAAGTCTGGCTCAGTCTCGACCTTAAAAGATCTGATAATTTGAAGATCCAAATCAGCGCCGCAGTAGGAATCATCACCGGACACTGCCTATTTGGACTGCACACGAAAATACTGAGACAATTTTCTAACGATGTCTGCAGAAGCTGTCGAGACGAGAAAGAGGAGGAAAGTGTACAGGACTAGGAAAGCCACTCTACGGTCCTACTTCTTCGACAACCTAAGCGATCTGAGAGAAGCACCAGTCGAATTCGCTTTTATGCATCACTGATAAATCTAGCTGGCTGTCGTAGATATGACGCCGGCCTAAGCCCTCTAACCCCTCTAACTCCAAACCCCCACGATTCAGCACAACGGGCCTACTTTGGCCTAAATGCATCCAAACCACTTACTACCCACCTACCCACCTAAGTCAAAAAGTTCCATGGATATCTTCAACGCTGGCATAGCCATGGAACTACATAGTTCCTCGGACATGCCACCGCGAACTAGTTCCGCCAGCGAAAAGAATCGCTCCATCGTCGAAACTGTTGACGCACTTGAGCCTAAGCAGCCCAGGTCCGCTTCCCGGTACGAGCAAAATAATTTTCACGGACCCACCTCTTTCGAGTCAATGACAATGCTCAGATCAGTCTAGAAAAAGTTGGCATTAAACTGTGGGTCCCTACTACTCCAAAACACGCACAAACAACGAGTGGTTGCTGAGAAGCTAGGCACTCGACAGGCTGTAGCTATTCTAATCTTGAAGAGGGGTTGATATAATACGTCAGGGATCCAAGCGTCGGGGCAACTTTAGTGGAGATCGGACGCAGATTCGTTCCAGGCAACCGATGCTACAACTGGGCTCAGAACTCCCGACTCGAAGGGCCAACATTATGCTCCACAGAACTTATTCATACGGTGACGCACGCTGGACCATAAGCATAAAGCAGAGGCGATTCCTGGAGTATTCGCAAGACAATTCTGCGTCGAATATACGGTCCTGTCTTCAAGGAAGGTGAATGGCGGAGAAGATACAAGCATGTGCTCTACGAGCGAGATTTTTGTCGATGTAATGCGGATGATAGGAATCCCTTGACTACACACATGTCGAGCGCATGGACACCACTGCTTCAAGTCAAATGATCTTCGAATCCCAGCCAGACCAAACCTCAATTATAAAGAGTCAGCCAGCAAGTCTTGGTGACCAGGCAGCTATTGCTCAGCCTCTGACCCCCCATGGGTCGCAGCCTTGAAAAGTAAGTCCCACCATCTATGATTAGAAGTAGAAAATGCTTAAAATCTCATCATCAGCGGATCAGCGTTCCGCTAAAACTAAAAATTCGAAAATGAACTCACTCAAGGCTGCCAAGCAGTTTCCGCTTGCCTTCATCTCACACCCACCGCGAGCACACATGAGGGTGCACCAGCACTGCAAATGGCCCGCGAACAAAACACCGCGAAAGCGACACACCACCATTCCCAGTAATGACTGAATATGGAATTAATCCAAAGCGTATTCACTTCCAGTTCATCCATTGAATAGTTCGCAATTATGTGGGCTTAACCCTGGCATCGCGCCGGCAACACACGCGATGCCACGCCACGGGAGGCCGATTCCGATTCCATTCCGAATTCCGCGACCGCATCATTAGTACGCTTAGCTCACACACCTCTCCGCAATATCCTGCACATTAGGTGATTATGTTGCAAAAAAAAAAAAAAAACGAAAAGCCACGCATATCCTGATCTAACCTCACCCACACTGCGCCGAGTTCGGAGTGTGAAGGAATTCGTGTTCTGGAATTTCAATTTCGTAAGTTTCCTCCTTCGGTTTCCTCGGTTGCGCAGCCACAAAGCGAATGTCCTTCGAAACGCCGTGCCATGACAAATTGCCGAAGCACTTCTCCTCGTCATCGCCTGTTCATCGCTTTCGCTGGTCATTCATGAACCGTTCTACTTGCCCGTACATTCATTTATTTTAAGGATTCTAATTGAATGCAAATAAACGAAACATGACCCGCTGTTATCCTTTCATTTTCACTCAGTCGCGAGTCATCGCGCGGCGCTGTCAATTGCAGCAGGCCACGGTGGGGCTTTGCATTTGAAGGATTAGATGGCGGCGCTCTGACGACGGAAAGCCATTTATTCACATTTTTGTTGTGTTCGTCATGAAATTATGAAACTTCGGCACTCGAATGCTCCTCAGGTGAAATCCAATTCAGGATTAAAATGGAGAGGAACACTGGCAAGGACGACGACGGAGGGGGTCCATTGAAGTGGGTCCTCATTAGATTGAGCCTGCTGCAGCGAAGGGATGCTCGGCCAGCAGGGCGCAGGTGGCGGCGCTCGGCGAAGAGAGTGGGCAGAACTGTTTGGATGGCGATTTAATTAAGGGACTGGAAATGTTTTTGTCGCGAAAATATGAGTGCTGTCCGGCGGTGGATGGGCAGGAAGGATGCCAGCAACTCAATGGGCCGCAACGAATTGTCTTCTTCGTGACTCGAAGAGCGAGGTCCTTGGTGGCCTCGACGAGGGAATGCTTCCCTTTGTCAGCCGCTGAATGGTGTGCTACCTCGAGGCACAACTGTGATTTTGCATTTGCGCTGGTTTCACGAGGTGGATGGACAGTGGACAGTGGATAGTGGACAGTGGCTATAAGAGGCAATTCAACAGTCGTCGAGGTGAAATGCGCACTTTTGTCATTGAGTGGCTGATCTGGAGCCAGGGGTGAGAAGACAAGACAAGACTTGAAGAGGTTTCGAAAGGAAATTTAACGAAGACCCATTGTGGTTCAGATTTCGATCAGATTTCTTGCCATTGTGAATGGAGCATGAGATCGTTATGGTGTCCGTCCACCACTTAACAGAAGATTGATTTCTGAACTTTTTACTTTTCGACTCATTCTTTACGACTTACGGCCAAGAGCTCGCGAATGAGCATCTCTTTTTCGGAAAAATAAATCCAATGCGACAAGTCACCAGATCTTAGTGCCCGTGGCCATCATCTTCCTTATCATATCAACAAGATAAGTCGCCCGGAGAATGTTAGCTGTTTGAAAGAAGAGACATTTCTATCTTCCTGGACCTGGGCCTCAACCAACAAGCGCTTGAACCTAGCGCTAGCTTTCTCCAGTTTCTCCAGAGCTCTTCTCCGCCAGGGTGCACCTCATCTCAACCTCATCATGTCATCAAGATAAGTCGCCCGGAGAATGTTAGCTGTTTGAAAGAAGAGACATTTCTATCTTCCTGGACCTGGACCTGGGCCTCAACCAACAAGCGCTAGCTTTCTTCAGCTTCGCACTCCCAGTTGGTTGGAGCCCTTCTCCGCCTGGGTGCGCCACTTCAGACTCGGGTGGCGTATTCGAAGACTCTTCATTGTTGTCCGTGTTCTCAAAAAAGTCTTGGAAATGCCCTGAAATGTGATCGTTGAACTTTTTTACAAAATATAAGCTCCTGAGCTTCTTACTGAAGATGCTTGCTTTAACTGCTGTCCCCCCGTCGGACACATATTTTAAAACCCTCCAACGGACACATGGTGCCACAGGCCAGGCAAGGCAAGCCATGCCGCTGACCTATCAGCCTTTCCTCCTTCTCATTGAAGGCATTGGAACCTCTAATGGACTTGTACACCAGAAATCAGATAGGACACGGGTTTTTCTCCAAATTCGGAAGATTCCTATATGAGAAGTAAATCTGTGGAAACAGCCCCTACGCAAGCTTGTATCCACCGTGAAACAATCTCTGAACCAGAAGGAATGCGCCTGATCAGAGCAAGAGTCGACGTAGGACTCAGTGATTGGCTCGGGCTGATCCTGCAATCACGGTTGACCAAGTCATCACTGGGCGATTGATGCTGCACAAGGAGGGTGAGCTGAGGGACCCCTCAAGGAGGAGTCCTTTCACCTCTCCTTTGGATCCTAGTGGTAGACGAAATCACAAAGGCGTTGGCCATCTCAGGACCCATCTCGTGTAAATTTTGCCGAGCATCTCAGTAACGGACTGATGTTAGTTAATAAGTGGACGCAGACCCGAAGACCGGGTGGCATGGGCTTATGTACACAGGGTAAAGTTGCTGACTGCATCCAACCTGGTAGGATCCCAGCGCGATCCCTGCTTTTTCATAAGTCAAGTTGACGTACAGCCTCCTCGCGGCGCCCCTGGATAGCCATCATAACAGCCGTTGTGTGGTGAACTAATATACGCAGCGAACCCTCTGCCCGAGGGTTAAATTAATGGGCCTGTCCTCCCAGTTTGGAGGTTGTGCGTGAGGTTAACTTCCTCACCACGTAAAAAAATACGAGTTCAGATACTGTTGACAACCCTTGCAAACGGAAAAAGGACAATGACTTTCGGTTCTGCACGTGGAATGTGAGGTCCCTTAACAGACCACGTGCAGCCGATGAACTAGCGGAGGCTATCCAGGAAGTGCGGTGGAACGGGCCGGGCAAAAAGAGGATGAGAAACTGCGACCTCTACTAAGGCGACTGCTACAGAGAAGGAGGGCAGCGCTTATTTGGATGTGGTTTTGTTGTTCGAGGCAGACTTAGGCAAAAAGTCTTAAGCTTTAAGTATGTAAGCTAGCGCCTCATAACAATCCGCATCAAGGCTAAGCTCGGGAACATCAGCCTGATTTGCGCCCACGCCCCGACAGGGGAGAAGGATGACAATAGCAAGGACGATTTCTATGATCTCCTAGAAAGAACATACGATCAATGCCCCAGCTCTGATACCAAGATCGTTCTAGGAGATCTCAACGCACAGCTGGGCAAGGAAGAAATCTTTGCTAAAGTTATCGGAAAACACAGCCTGCACGACAACACATCCGGAAACGGACTAAGGCTGGTGGATTTCGCCTCGGGGCGTAACCTCTCTGTAATGAGCACACGGTTCCCACACCTCAACATCCATAAAGGGACCTGGCGGTCACCTGATCAATCAACCGTCAACCGGATTGATCACATTGCGATCGACGTCAGACACTCCTCCAATATTCTTGATGTCCGAACCTTCCGAGGAGCCAATATTGACTCGGATCATTTCCTTGTTGTAGCCAAGGTAAGAATGAGGATATCGAGAGAAATACGGAGTCGAGACAGGGCACCTCGTTTTGACGTTGGAAAGCTACAATCGCAATCGATCGTTAGGAACTTTGCCGACCGAGTCTCCCTGAAACTCTCCGAACTCTCCGAAGATGTTACGGCAGGAAGGAGGTCCGAAAGTTTTACCAAAAGGTAAAACAGTTATCCGGAGGGTATAGACCTCGAACAGAAGCCTGCAGGGATGAAAATGGACAACTAGTAGTAGAATCGCAGTCGATGCTGAGAATTTGGAAAAATCACTTCTGCAGACTGTTAAACGGCGATGACGACGAAATTCCGCTGTCAGGCAGAATGTTCCACTTAATGTGGACGAGGATGACCAAGAATTCCGTCCCCCCGACTTAGGCGAGGTCAAGATAGCGATATCTAGGCTAAAGTCGAACAAAGCTGCTGGAGCGGACGGACTGTCCGCGGAACTGTTTAAAGCAGCTGGAGATGATCTGGTTGGGCGCATGCATTAGCTCATCTGTAAGATATGGTCGGGGGAAAGCATGCCCGATGAGTGGAATCTCAGCGTCGTTTGTCCGGTCCACAAGAAAGGAGACCCTTTTGTCTGCGCCAACTATCGAGGGATCAGTCTCCTTAACATAGCGTACAAGATCCTCTCTGCCGTCTTGTGTGAACGCCTGAAACCATTCGTCAATAACCTGATAGGTCCTTATCAGTGCGGTTTCAGGCCGGGAAAGTCCACCATCGACCAAATTTTCACACTGCGGCAGATCCTGGAAAAAAAACCACGAGATGCAGATCGACACCCACCACCTATTCGTCGATTTCAAGGCCGCATATGACAGCGTGCATAGAGACGAGCTATACAATGCCATGTCTAGTTTTGACATTCCAGCCAAACTCGTCAGATTGTGCAGGATGACGATGGAGAACTCTCCGAGACCTTCAATGTCAAAAAAGGTTTTAGACAAGGCGACACGCTGTCATGTGATTTCTTCAACATCATACTTGAGAAGATCGTGCGAAACTCAAATGTCAACACCAGAGGCACGATCTTCCAAAAGTCCGTTCAACTGCTTGCCTACGCGGACGACATTGACGTGATTGGAGGAACACAGCGAGCTGCCAATGAGGCTTTTGCTAGCATTGAAGCGGAAGCGGCTAAAATGGGTTTGGCAGTCAATCAGGGCAAAACAAAGTACATGCTGTCATCAAGAAAGGACGCACAACATCGACGCCTCGGACAGAGCGTCATAATGGGCAGCAGAAACTTTGAGGTAGTCAAGGACTTCGTCTACCTTGGCTCTGCAGTAAACGGGGACAATGACACCAGTACCGAGATCAAGCGCAGAATTACTCTTGCCAATCGCTGTTTCTTTGGGCTCAGGAGGCAATTGAGTAACAGAGCCATCTCTCGAAACACCAAGTTGACTTTATATAACACCCTAATCACCCCGTCCTGCTCTATGGCGCAGAGACTTGGACGCTATTGAAAGCGGATGAAGAAGCTCTTGGTCGTTTTGAGAGAAAAGTTCTGCGTGCGATCTTTGGTCCTGTCCGTATTGATGGCGTCTGGAGAACGAGATTCAACCACGAACTGTACGGACTGTACAGCGGCATGCACCTAGTTAAGCGTCTTCGGATCCAACGCTTAAGATGGCTAGGTCATGTAGAGCGGATTGACACCACAGCTCCGGCCCGAAGAGTCTTCGATTCCGAGCCTTTGGGACAACGCATAAGAGGTCGTCCTAGAACAAGATAGCGCACACAAGTGGAGAAGGACCTCAACCAACTTGGTGTGCACAACTGGAGGCAGCTGGCGAAAGATCGTGCTGGCTGGAGAGGCTTGTTGGTTGAGGCCCAGGTCCACCCCGGACTGTAGCGCCAAACAAAGAAGAAGAAGACCCGAAGACCGAATGTCAACCCAAGAAAAACTGAACTGCTGCTCTTCACCAACATTAAACGGAGTTTTTGTTGTTTTGACAACCATTTTTTACATAATTTTCTAGAGCCAAATTGACCAATCAGAGAACGGCATTTACGTTACTTCGTGAATAACTACCGAGTTGGACGTCTCTATCATACTTTATTTCTGCTTGCAAGTGATCTCGAAAACTGTTGCTTGGTGGGTGGGTTGGATGGTTCATAGATTATTTTACGACAGATATCCAGATGATGCTCCTATGAAAGCAGTTTCGACGGAAAAGACACGGCTAATGTGTGGAAAAAAACCCTGAATGTACTGAAATTCATGTGTTTTTTGACGCACACATGAATTCACCGATTTCAACCAAACTTCACACAAACCGTATATAGGCCAACACAAAACCTGTGTGAAAGTTTGGTTGAAATCGGTAAATGCGTTGAGGCGTCAATCGGCGACGAACATTTGTCACAGCAACCGAATCCGTGAGTTGATACATGGAAACACCACTTACGGCTGGTGAATGCTAACATTACGGCTACAAGTCCAAAGACTGCTCCAACAAGGGTGATTGCTTCAACAGGTCCTGAAAAGATTAAATGGTGCATCCAAGGTGAGCA
Organism: Eristalis tenax; assembly: GCA_905231855.2. Taxonomy (NCBI): domain Eukaryota; kingdom Metazoa; phylum Arthropoda; class Insecta; order Diptera; family Syrphidae; genus Eristalis; species Eristalis tenax. The sequence continues at coordinate 41,192,441 of HG993128.1, read as the reverse complement.
TTACTCAACTTCATTTAAAAGAGAACTTCAGAGCCAGAACAAAGCGAAAACAAAAACTGGAAAATCGGCCCGCCCTTCGACAGTCGTGGGGACTCCGTCGGTGATTGATGGAAACTGTGTCCGATATGTGAAACCGGAGAATCATTTTTCCGATAGCCAAAAAGAGTAGGCATTACCAAATGCCTACTCTTTACATAAAAACTACCTCATTCGTCGGATCAACTAAGCCCGAAAACCATGAGGCAACGGCTTATCTCGAAGGCCTAACAATTGAAAGATGTACACTCTACTCACTCTGAGATGCAGTGAAGTACATCAAGAAGCCTCAAATGTTTTTCATACAGCCTAATGCCTAGGTTTTGGTAGGTTGAGGGTTAAGGGTAGTGGCTGAACCGTCATGGGATTGGATCTTCTGTGTCTTCTTTGCGGCAAAAAGTCGGTGATTGAGGTATGAATCTCAGAATGGCAGTCAGCTGATCTTTAGACGGATTTATAAGCACATCAGAGATTAGTACAATGACAAGGCCTAATATCTTGCGAGACTACCGCTTGCACAGGGTCCTGTAGGGAGTCACATCAAAATACGCGAATCTTGTTCTTGACAAATGAAAATGGTCTCATGTTCAAAGCTGGGCACTTGCCCAGGGTTCGTTAAACTCACAGTGTCTACGGTCACCTCCTGTGTACGTCTACAGTGGGAGTCCTCTAGCGCGCTGTCCTCTGGTGCGGAGTCGAAGACTCTTCAGGCTGAACCAATGTTTTCCATGCTCTCTACATAACCTCGCCATCTTAGACGCTGAATCCGTAGACGTGGCTAAACACATGCAAACAACGCAAACAGGACCAAAGACTGACTGTAGGCGAAGGGAAATATGACGGTTCTGAGAGAACCCAACCACTTCTGTTCAGTTTAATCTTTCGAATTTCCTTCAACATCAACCAAACCAAAGCAAAGTCCACCCGATTAATTAATCCTTCTATTGCACCTTTTCCACTCAGAAAGTCCTTTGTTGAGGATTTCATTTCACCCTCTGCTCATATTTGAGAAACCATTTGGACACACTCTGTTAAATTAGTGCTACGAAAATTTTATGTTAGTGTACAGTGTACAGTCGAACAAACAGCAGTCTCTTTGCGATGAAGAACCGGAAGTTAGCTCACGAGGTTCGGCTTGTCGGAGAAGTGAATGAACTGATTTTGTCGTTTTTTCGATTCGAACAATATTGTCATGGCCGCAATTTGACACCTAATCTGAATGACAATGGTTGCTGGAGACAACGTTTGGGTGAAAATTGTTTTCCCGGTAGTAGATGCAGCGCGCACAGAACTGTGATGGCTGGCACGCAGCTTTAGCTCAACCTCAGGCCGGTAGCAGACGCAGCGCGCACATAACCGTGATGGCTGGCATGCAGCCTTAGCTCAACCTCAGGCCGGTAGCAGACGCAGCGCGCACATAACCGTGATGGCTGGCATGCAGCCTTAGCTCAACCTCAGACCTTCCATGAGTCGCTGAACTGGATGGACCATAACGACTCTTTTGGATCTTAATTTTCATGTTGATTTGAAAAGGAAGGCAACCAAGCATTTAAATTGTGTCTCGCTGTGACCAAAGGGCCAGTAACTTCATGTTAATCTCAAACCACAACTATTTCGCTGAATACGCAGTCCCTCCTACCGTGCTGACGGCTTTCCAAAAATTCGTACCAAAAAAACCGCCGTCCCTTCCACCTCCCATGTCGCAACAGCGGCAGTCTGTCAAAGGAAGCCAAAGCCGCACAGAATCAGATTCGTTGTCACTGTGTCATCGATCCATCACTTACCATTCAATGGGCGCGTATTTCCTTCCCTTCCCTTCGCCACCCATTCGCCGTGGATAGCTCGCAGGAGCCCACGCCCACAGAGAAGCACTCTTCGCCAATTCACCCAGATTTAGAGCCATCGAATGCTGAATGGATAACTTGCACACATTGTGAGGGCGTTCTCTCCACCGCCTCGCCCTTCCTCGAGTGCGCACACGTCCTTGTCCCCAAAATAGACGCGTCTATGGCCAGAGCCCATCGAACAAAATTACCCACCCCACCACAGCTTGACGCACGTGATGTCAAACGCCTTTCAAAACCTGGTAAGCCACTGCTGCAGTCATGCATTTTTTTTTCTCGCTGTTGTCGTTGTTGTTGCATCTGAAGCACCCACTCACAGTCTACGGGGTGACCCTTGAGAAACTATTTTTGAAATGCGCCGAGGACTTGACTCACTTCCTCGAGGGGGGCGGTTTAATGAATAGTTTCGAGGACTTAATTGCCGCAAAAAGGGTTGTCGTGCCATCCGGCGAGTGCGTTCAGAGGCTGGCTGCCGCAGTTGCAATGTCAGCCAAACAATGTGTCAAATGCGTGCTTGTCCTTTCTGAGCTGACGGAATACTTTCTCAAAATGCCATTGCAGCCCCCTCTGCCGGCGCACTCTCCACCCTCCAGCGGACGCAATTAAGTCTTAATGGAGGACTTTCATTTGCGCAACACAATGGCAGGCGTCAAGTAGACGGCGCGCGGCAGGCACCGGACGCGTAGCGGCGCTGCGACGGTGTTCGACGTTCTTGGTCGGTGGGCGGTAGGCAATGTCTGCGAAGTCTGCAAATCGTCTTCGCTACATCGACTCATACCACCCCCGATGGGGTAACGCTGCATTGTCAATACATGTGTCAATGCCGGTGCGCTTGGGTGGCGCGCCCACCTCCGGCCCTCGTCCGTCGGTGACACGTGAGGAAGACGTCGAATGTCGAAGATCCAAATGAACGCCTCGGGCGCGTGCTGTTACAACGAATGTGATGCTGAGGTCGCCCCGCTCGAGAAACAAAAATGGATCTGTTGCCCCCGAGGTGTTGACAGATGCAGCCATGCAACGATGCGGAGCACGAGGATGTGGATGGAAGCTGGTAGCTGGTAGCTGGTGGAAGGCGTGTTTGCGCTAATGTTGGCTGTTGGTTCTTTGTGTTTTTTCTCGGCTGCAAGGACGAGCAGTGAATGACAGTTTGTGTTTGCCCAGGTAACTGGGTGAATGGGAGAATGTGCGAATACAAATTCTGGGGTTCGAGGGCGGCTACCGGGGGCGCGTATTTCGTTTTGTTTTTTTTCTTGCGGCTTCAGTTGGCCAATGTCCGATTTTGAGAAGACGAGCTCTGACCTAGATGGACGAGCGGCTAAGGGTGTCAAGGATGCTAATTCCCTTTTATGAGATTAATTGAGAAGGTTCAACGGCAACAGGTCAGTGGAGAACGGTTTTGCGGTGGAGGTGCAACTGGCCGAGGGTTGAGTGTCGTGGCAAGGTGCTGAGGGTGAATGGGGGTTGCCTTCAAGCTATTCAGGCATGCGGTCGCCGACGGCGCGTGGCTTGCGGAAGATGGGGGAAAATGTAGCTTTCCTGAGTTGATGATGATGTTCGTCTGGAGGAATACAAATTTTCTTTCTCAGACGGTGAATGGTGAGGAATTGGTGTCAGCGATGCGTTGTTGTGTGACTTCGATCACATCAGAGAAGGTCGTGCGCAACTCATTCGCCAACACAAGAGGCACGATCTTCGAAAAGTCCGTACAGTTGCTAGCATACGCGGACCACATTGACGTGATGGTCGAACACGGCGAGGCGTCAATGAAGCGTTTGCTTGCATTGAAACGGAGGCGACAAAAATGGGACTTAGCGGGCAAATATGCGTGTATGCTGTCGTCGAGAAGGGGGGTAGAACAGCGACGACTCAGTTGGATGTCACGAGACTCCGTCTATATCGGCTCCCCTGAAAATAGTGCGAACAACGTAGGTACCGAGGTTAAACGGGGAGTAACTCTTGCCAACCTCTGTTTCTTTGGGCTCAAGAGGCAAATGAGTAGTAGAGCTGTCTCTCGAAGGACCAAGCTGACTTTTTGTGTAAGACCTGGATCACCCCAGTCCTGGTGTACGGCGCTGAGGCCCGGACAACCTCAAAAGCAGATGAAGAAGCCCTTGTTTTTTTTTCGAGAGAAAAAAAAAGTTCTGAGTGCTATCGTTTGTCCTCTTTGCGTTGACGGTGAGCAGATTCAACCACGAACTGCACAGCGACATGAGCCTAGTCAGACGTTTACGGATACAACGTCTAAGGCGGCTAGGCGATGTAGAGCGCATGGATAACACCGAAAAGTCTTCGATTCCGGACCAGTGCGACAACGCAAGAGGACGCCCATGGAAACGATGACACACACAAGTCAAGGAGAAGGACCTCGACCAACTTGGCGTGTGGAATTGGAGGCAGCTGGCTAAAGCTGAAGTAACGTACTGGGGTAGGCCCAGGTCCACCCCCATTAAAAGAATAAATTGGTGTCAACAACTGCCAGCAGCGTCGAAATTGGCGGAACCCGAATTACGTTTAGACTCATTTTTGGGACGAATCTTGCCATCAACAGATTTATTCCTTCATTTGTTTGTTTTTTTCTCTTGACTTCACCTCAGTCTTTGGCTCTATTTGAGGAGACGCTCGAGCCTTGGATAGTGTCGTAGATGCCATTAAAACCAATTGAACGAGCCTTTTTGGTGGAAACAGTCGAAGACGCTACCGGAAGTTTAGAGACATTTCGCCGTGAGGCCCGGGATGGGAGTACATAGTCTCCCCTACTTTGGGCAGAGTCTAGCTGGATTCGTAGTTACTCCTCCGAGTCCATGCCGCACCATGTCGCTGCTCCTTCCACCTAGGTGGCAACAACATATCTAAGCACTTGCTTTTTATTCACTGTCCTTACACATCACATAATTATTTCCAGCAAGCGTCTTTTCGTGTTCCTTCAATTTCTTAGTTTTCTATGAGTCAGAATTTATTCATTATCTCATAAATTGTGTTAAAACTACAAGACATTGTATTTCAATTGTGTCCTTCGCTTCCTAACCAAAACTCGCGCGCACAGTGGATTACGAAATGCCTTAAGTGTCCGCTGATAAGACACAGTGTCGGGCCGCGGGTATATAGAGAGAAAGGGAGAGGGTGATTTTTTAAAAGCTATAGAAAAGTTTTTCAAAAAAAAAAAACACATAAAATTCAGAAAAATTCATGAAATCTTTATTTGAATCGACAGTACGGTCCACATAATTTAATGCTTGAAGATTATTTCATGCAAATGTTGACCTTGACTGCGCCTCAAATGGTCCATCCGCTCAGTCCAATTTTGGCATACTCTTTCCAACATTTCGGCCGGTATCTCACGAATAAATGCTTCAATGCGTCAGTTGAAGCGTAGTCAGTGGAAAGTGGCGAAAATAATAATGGTGCCGAAACCGGGTAAACCCCCAACAGACAAAAAGTCGTATAGACCAATTTCACTGCTTCCGATAATGTCTAAAGTGTTCGAACGAATATTACTCAGACGTTTAAGCCCGGTTGTGGAAGAAAGACGACTTATTCCTAATCACCAATTCGGTTTTAGAAGTAAGCATTCAACTATCGACCAAGTACATCGAATAACTGATGTTATAGAAAAATCGTTTGAACAAAAGCAAGTCTGCTCAGCTGTATTTCTCGATGTTTCGCAAGCCTTTGACAAGGTTTGGCACGAAGGTTTGAAACATAAGCTTCGACAGTTCCTCCCGAGAAGATTTTACACAATTTTATCGAATTATCTAACTGATAGAATCTTCCGTGTGAAATATGGGAAAGAATACTCCCTATTTAAGCCTATACAAGCTGGAGTACCACAAGGAAGTGTCCTTGGTCCCCTCCTTTACTTACTTTATACCAGCGATATACCGCAGGACGTAGGCACCGTGCTAGGCACATTTGCTGACAACACCGCCATTTTAGTAACTGCCAAAACGGTCGAAGAATCAACCAGAAAATTACAATGTGCTCTAGACCGGATACACGAATGGACGAACACTCAGCGAATTGAGCTTAATGAAGCTAAATCCGTTCATATAATTTTTACGTATAAGAACGTGAATAACTTGCCCTTTTTTATAAATAAAGTTCAAATACCCTTCGGTAATGAAGCGAAATACCTCGGAATGACTCTCGATGTAAAGCTTAAGTGGAAGGAGCATGTCAAAAAGAAACGTGAAGAGCTCCAATTAAGATACAAATACATGTACTGGCTTATTGGAAAATATTCCAAGCTAAGTATTGACAACAAATTGCTTATATACAAGCAAGTGCTAAAACCAGTCTGGACGTATGGTATACAACTATGGGGTTGTACCAAAGAAAGTAATAGAAACATACTACAAACATTTCAAAATAAAGTGCTAAGGGCCGTCGTCAACGCACCCTGGTATATACGAAACAGCGACATCCACAGAGACCTTGGAATTCCATCAGTCCATGATGAAATTACGAATTTTGCTCGTAAGCATAAGCGTCGTCTGGAAGAATACATAAACTCTGCTGTCCTTCCATAGACATGAGCTGCTTGTCTGCATAGACATGAGCTTTAGCATAGCCGCACAAAAAATTGTCTAAAGGCGTTAAATCGCACGATCTATGACCGGTCCCGAACGTGAAATAAAATGTTCACCGAACTCGCCTCTCAATAAGTCCATTGTTGCGCGTGCTGTGTGGCATGTGGTACCGTCTTGTTGAAACCACATGTCATGCAAGGCAAGCTCTTGTATCTCAGGGGAGCGCTCACCATTCACAGTTACGTTACGATTCGCATCATCTTTGAAGAAGTACGGTCCAATGATGCCACCAGCCCATAAGCCGCACCAAACTGTGACTTTTTCTGGATGCATTGGTAGCTCTTGCAATGCTTCTGGCGGATATTCACTCCGAAATCGACAATTCTGCTTATCTACGTACCCATTGAGCCAAAAATGAGCTTCGTCTTAAACAGACCATAAAATGGAAGAAGCGCGCGATGAACTTTCTTAACAGAGCACGCATTTGCGTTGTTCGTTTGTAAGACGATTCATGGTTAAATTATAGACCAAACTGAAGACGTTTGACAGTGAAACAAAACACGAAACGTGCGTCAGCTGTTCAAACCAGTGTTGCCAAAAAGATAATAGCTGAAAAATCACCCTTTATAACGCTCTTGCCTGCTGAGCCCAAAGAAATGACGCCAAGATTTATTTGGCGTTTGATCTCGGTACATTGAAGGCGACGATGGTAAGTCTCTCCATACAGCATATACTTTTGTGTTCGTTCACCGCCAGACCCTAGTCACAAGTCACAGTAGCAGCACGTCGTCTTGTGTGGAAACTATATTTAAATTGAGAGTCTCGGTGAGTTCCTAGACGACATTGAAAGAGCAGCGAGAATTCTCACTCACACAACCTGCACAACCTGACAAGTTTGGCACGAATGTCAAAATTAGACGTGACTGTATAGCACTCTGCCATATACGGTCTCGAAATCAACGATTAAGTGGTGTGTGTGCACTCCTTGAATGTTTTCCAGGATCTGCGGAAGTTCGAAAATATGGTCCTCCTGAAGCCAAAGTGACAGTGACTTTTGACTGTTGATAAATGACGCCGCTTCAGGAGGACACAATACCGGCGACAACAGCTCTCATAGCTCCTTACCTTGTCGACTACCAGTGGTATCGGGGTGACGTCGCAAAACTCAATACATCTTTGGCAGCCCTTTTTAATGGCTTCCCTCCAATCTCCCCCCTCCAATCTCCTTTGATCGTTTGTAAGACGATTCGTGCTTAAATTATAGACCAAACTGAAGATGTTTGACAGTGTCAGCTGTTTAAACCAGTGTTGCCAAAAAGATAATAGCTTAAAAATCACCCTTTATTAGGCTGGGAAGAGCATATCGTCGGTTCAATGGTAAAACTCATTAACTAACAAAATACACTGAATTAGATAATTCGATTTAGGAGCGAATTTGTCGCAATAAATTCCGTGTGGTGCAGCTGAAAAACTAGTCTCTACATTTAACAGTGCGCCCGATAGCAGGCTTAAGGGTAACCTGATGAGCATTTCTTGCGGGACGGGTATTGCGGGTAAATTCAAGGAGGGGAGGGATGCAATTGGCCAGCGCTCGTGATAAGGCAGGACACAGAAGACACGAGCTAGTCCACTGACAGTGCTATGATTTTAACGCTCCCTTTTAGATTGGGCGGTGTTATCAAGCTTTGGGCGAATATAAGCCTTATAAACCAAAGCTTAGCCAAAAGTACATATTTCTTACCTCGATAGAGGAAAACTAGACATTTCGCAAAATCTTTGACGACCTCGAATTTGTGATCGTGTCAACTAAATGTTCATACCATCGGCAAAGGACTGAATTGGATTTGAAGTAGAAGTTTTTTTTGTGAGAGAAAGAGTATTGGAGCCAAAGCGGAACCTTGGGGAACACCACCAATTCTTTGGATTATACGGTTCGAAAGGTAGTTTGTAGAAGAAGAGGTTAATCGATACCACACTCACTCAAAAGAACTTGATGCCAAACTGGATCACACGCCTTAGAAGTATCAAACGCAACCACCTCGATTGCGCCTGTATTGTGCAGGGTTACACTTTTCGGTGGGATATTCTATCAAATCATCAACTCAGTAGTGGACCTATAGCTGTGGAAATTAAGGAACTTCTTCATATATTTCATAAGCTAATCGTCAGCTCATCGGCGGCGTTTCAGTTGCTTCTTGCTAAGTTTGAATTCGAATAATAAAAGGCGCATAAACTCTAATTCGTGCGGTTTGGTTTTTCAAAATTTGAACGTTTATTTAAGAAAAACAAGTCTTATTCAAAGCATTGCCCATCTGAAGCTGTCATAGCTTTTTTCCCGAATTTCTGGATCCCATCCCAAAAGAACTGCACCGGCTTGGCAGCCAAGAATGAATCCAAGCCAATTTTTGATATTCTGCTCTGATGTGAACCGTACTGCAGTGACGGCGTTCTGCATCGACCGGAACAAATGGCAGTCAGAAGGGGCAAGGCGGGTGCTGTAAAACTTCCTATCCACTGTTTTCCAAATAGTTCTTTACCGGAAGAGCAACGTGGGGCCGAGCGTTGTCATCATGGATGGATGGATGGCCTCGTGTCTGGTTGCATAGTCCGGGCGTTTTCCTGCTACAGCTCACTTCAAACGGATGAATTGTGTTCGGTAGCGTTGTCCATTGACGGTTTTAGCTCATAATACAGCACACCCTTCTGATCCCACCAAATACAGAGCATTACCTTCGCGCCATGGATATTCGGCTTTGACTTGTCTGGTTGGCCAAGATCACCACCTTTTTTGGCACATTCGCTCAGCTAGCGCATAAAGTGGCCTGGGAACGTGGTGAGACACCTGGCGACTGGCAGACTGGGGTGATTGTCCCACTTTTCAAGAAGGGGGACAAAAGAGATTTCTCCAACTACAGGGGCACACCTCTTTTAAGTCTCCCCGGGAAAGTCTGTGCTAAGGTGTTGGAAGCGCGTTCTAGAGCTATGGCCGAGCCCTGGATGGGGGATGAACAGTGCGGCTCTCGTCCCGGGAGAAGTACTACCGACCAGCTTTTCACTCTAAGAATGGTACTTGAGAAGGCTTAGAAGGCTTAGAAGGCTAGGGAGTATGCCAAGCTTGTTTTGACGTGTTCTGCAAGAGTATGGATCCTCTCCTGAGAGCCATTCAGTCTCTATACACAAACTGTAGCAGCTGTGTTCGGGGTAAGCGTTCCACCATGGGCGTTTGACTTCGCCAACGGTGCGTCTTGTCACCTCTCCTTTTCATTGTATATACGGACTGGATGTTGCAACGCAGCCGAGGCGAGGAATGTTTCACATGTAAGTCACATTCTTTCTGCCGATGACTTAGTTACCCTCACATCTTTCCAGGCGGAACTCCAGGGCTCACTCGATAGCTTTGTGGCCGTATGTGCTGATGTTGGAATGCAGGTCAACGTTAGGGTCATCTCCAGAACGCCTGCTTAATGCACTCTACATCTCACTGGAGTCCCATTGAAGCAGTTGGACAAGGTTAGGTATCTCGGGGTCATTTTCACGAGTGATGGAAGGAGTAAGGCTGAGCTTTCCAGTAGGATTGGTCAAACGGGGTCCATTTTGAAACAGCTTGGTAGATCTGTAATCAGGAAGAACGAGCTTGGTGACAGAGCCAAGTTAGCAGTTTTCGACGCAGTATTTGTTCCAACTCTCATCCCTAAGGTCCTGAAATTGGGGTAATGACTGAAAGAATAAGATCGCGAATACAAGCTGCTGAGATGAGGTTGTGGGAATTATTCGTCGGGATATGGTGAGAAACACGACAGTGCGCGAGGAACTCAACATTGAGGAGTTGCTTCGAACGGAGAGGGCTATACTTCGGTGGTTTGGGCACGTGCCACGAATTTCCTCTTTATCACGACTTTCGAGGCGGGCGTTGACGTTGGCAAAAATCAAGTCCAAACTGGTTGTCCTTGGGCATAACTCCAGATGAGTTAGAGTCGATGGCGGAAGATCGAGTTGGCTAGAGAGAGGTTAACACCCCTTTAAGGGAGCATGCGGGTCAGAGGATGATGATGATGATCAATGTAATATTATAAGAACAGTGTATTCTTAAAGTACAGAGATATTAAGAAAATAATAAATGAAATGAAATTCGGACACCGATACTTGTCCCCTTCCACCTGTTCCTCACAATTTAGCTCAGAGCCATAGGCCAGGATCGCGTACGTTTTCTCTTGGAAAACCGACGCAAATTTCCCTATTGAGGTGTGTATTCTAATGTTGTCGCCCTCCACGAAGGCGCCAGCGCCAGACCGTTCTTTGGCTTTGGAGCCATCCATAATGATTCAATTTCCTGGCTCGGATTCTGGCCAGAGCCCGCCAAAGTCCACTCTTCAAGTGCGCCACAACTGAAGGAAGGTGTCCGTGCGTGGATACAGGATAGGGGGCAAATGAAATGTGGTGCGCAAAGTCATCGAAACTCCAGTGAGTGCTGTACCAAGGACCTCTTCTTTTAAGACGAAAGACGGCCTTGAGAGTGCATCCCATTATACACATCAGCGGGGGTTTCAACAGTGCATCGAGAGCAGACCTAGGCATGCCAGAGAAGGCCCCTATGCTGCCGAGACAGACGGTTCCTTGAAGCTTAGTGAAAGCAGCAGTACGTGAGGACTTATTACACCAAACGACCGATACATAGGAGAGAAGGGGCCTTGTCATAGCCGTGTGGATCCAGATGGATCTTTTTGGTGAGAGACCCCAAGAGCCCCCGTACACTCCCTTCAAACACTGACAGCGCCTTGTTGATTTTCGACTCGATATGCTTCTTCCAAGAGAATCTAGAATAACAGTCTTCATCGGAGAAAGGGACTCATTCCACCTTGGACGCGCCTCTTTCCGTACACTCCACAGTCTTGGCCTCACTCTTTGTAAATTCAGTTGCCTTGGCCTCACACATATTTCTCGGCCAAGACTCCCCTTTCAATGGCCAAAGAGACACCCGTTGGTACCAAGGAACCTATGATCCCTCCCAGAGATAGACAAATAAAATATTGGCTGCCGCCAGAAGCAGAATTTTGGCCGCTTTCGCATATCATTCATCCTGACTCCCGCAGGAGTACAGCAGTACAAAAATCAGCCTTAATTGGGACCGGGAAGGTGCGCTGCGTATCAAATCAACGGAAAGCAGTCTCTCAACAGACCGGAGAATTGGAATGTTCTTCAAAATCCAGCTTTAAACACACGATTTGGTCTTACTTCCCAAGCCTTCCGAGACAACGTGACCACCTTCGTAACTCAACAACATCCTCGACATCGTAAAAAGAAACCTACCAGCAACCTCATTCACGTCCCCACTGTCGTAGTACTCCTTTACACGAGCACTGCTCTCATTTGAATCTCTAAGGGAATCCAAACAGTTTCACTCCACCCCCGTATGTGCATCCGTAATGCCCACTTAAAGGCGATTCCACGTGATCATCAGAAAATCTCCATATCCCTCCCTTCGCCTGCCCCGCATCATGGAGCACTGCAGTGTACGCCGAAGAAGTGCCCTCGAACAAAGGAGAAGTCCCCTCTGACCAGGAAAGCATAACTCAAAGTCTCACCACCCACACGGCCCCATGTGTCATCGTCTCTGCCGATGTGGTTGAACCACAAAAAACAAACGAACACAGACAGTGGAGGTCACAGTCACTTACTGCCGCATCACCAGTGCCCCCCAGAGACTGAAGGCGGGACCGGAGCTGATCAGCTGCTTGGGCACTCGGATACGCCCGCTCCGGCAGACCAACACACACTCCTTGTCCGCAGGAGTGATGTCGTTGACCATTATTAGAACTAATGAGAGCACGTTGAGTGGATTCTACCAGCACTTTGGCTTTTACGATCCCCGTGCGACCTTTCCTTTGAGCTTCTGATTACTGCGACGGGGCTGCTCTCGAACTTGGGTCCGCCGTGTGTACACATGTGTCGGTCTGGTACATTAGAGTGCACTATGTGCCGGACCGTCCGTCTTACAAGACGGTTGTTCGGCGTACGTGCTGCCGTACTCAAATCGAAGACGTCCCCGAATCGGATGATGATGTGATGTGTGCCTTGGGAGGAGTGTGAGAAGCAAGCCCATGGGGAGGATTTGGTGGAATTAAAGTTTATGCACAAACTTCCTGACCGTAACCAGAAAAACAAACAAATTTTCGGTTGCGACTTGCCGGAAGATGCGTCGGAAAATGTGGTTCTTCTTGTTATGGCGGTGGACGGGTAAGGGTGAGCATGGGAGTGGACGTGGACGCACTCACATCCTCAAAGTCAGCAGGAAAAGATTCCGTAGAGCACATTGCCGGGACATCTTTGTCTCTCGCATCATCTTCTGAAACGCATTCTCCACTAAAGGGGTCGCGGGTGTCAACCTCTCTCGAGAGATTCCCAGGCAACTCGATCCTCCGTCATCGCCTATCACTCAGCAGGATGTATGCCCAAGCGTAACCTGGCGAGTTCTTGGACTTGGTTTTTGCCAAGCGGTCGCCTACCTGATGGAATCGCATTCGACGCCCGCCTCGGAAGTCGTGATGAAGAGGACATTCGTGCCACGTGACCAAACCACCGAAGTAAAGCCCCCTCCGTTTGAAGCAACTCCTCAATGTTGAGTTCCTCGCGCACTGTCCTGTTTCTCACCCTATCCCGGCGAGTAATTCCCACAACCTCATCTCAGCAGCTTGTATTCGCGATCTTATTCTTTCAGTCATTACCCACATTTTAGGACCTTAGGGATGAGAGTTGGAACAAATACTGCGTCGAAAACTGCTAACTTGGCTCTGTCACCAAGCTCGTTCTTCCTGATTACAGATCTACCAAGCTGTTTCAAAATGGACCCCGTTTGACCAATCCTACTGGAAAGCTCAGCCTTACTCCTTCCATCACTCGTGAAAATTACCCCGAGATACCTAAACTTGTCCAACTGCTTCAATGGGACTCCAGTAAGGCGTAGAGAGCATTAAGCAGGCGTTCTGGAGATGACCCTAACGTTGACCTGCATTCCAACATCAGCACATACGGCCACAAAGGTATAGAGTGCGCGCTGGAGTTCCGTCGAGGAAGATGTGAGGGTAACTAAGTCCTCTGCAGCCAGAAGATGACTTACCGTCAACTCGGCCAAAGTGAAACATTCCTCGCCTCGGCTGTGTTGCAACAATGAAAACATACTCTAGCTCTCATGGCAACACAGATGGCCTACTTTTGGCCTTAGTGTGGCTACCCTAACCTAACCCTTAACCCACCGAGTGAGAGGAGTACATGACGGCAACTGTCCTAGTGATATAACGAGCATTCAAGAACATGAATTTCGCTTACATAAAAACAGCATAAGAACGCTGAATTTTTAGATCGGAGTCAGAGAGCGGATAAACAACGTCCTGAACTACAGAATATTCAATTCTGTAATTCTGGACGTTGTAGGACACTGCTGGGCAGAAGGAAAAGTCCTTAGAGGCACACCACAAGGGGGTGTCCTATCTCCTCTGCTCTGGATGAAGGTAGTTGACAGTCCACTCAAAATATTAAGTTCGATCGGATGTATGGTCATTCCATACGCGGATTATATCGCACTCGCCGTCGCAGGAATCACTCTCAGGGTCGTGATGGATTCATCTCTCAAAGACTATGTCGGACTGGATGTAAACTCATCCACGACGGAACTCGCACTGTTCCCGAGAAGATCTAAAATCCCTAGCTTATCCCACCCAAGGTTAAAGGGAATGAACTGACTTTCAGTGATAATGCCAAATACCCAGGTGTTGTCATCGTTGGCTGCAAATTGAGCTGGAAGCACAGAAAAGCTTCGATTGCACTTCCAACATGCAATAAAATCGCCGGTCCCAAATCCGACCGAAGACAACACATTGGTTATACACCGCAAATGTGTGGCCAAGATATGCAGTCTACAGAGATCAGCTTGCCACTAAGACCTGCACCCACGGCAGCCCTAGAAAAGGTACCACATTTCCTTCCAATGGCCTGCAGCCATGAGACCAAGGGATGGTAACCGACGGGACCAGGTCCAGGGAAAAGGGCACCCAAGTGCGCACATCTCCAACATCCCCTGATGTGCATTTGACTGTCAGTCAATGTCATTTCGCATAATTCCAAATTGTTCCTGCGCCAGTCGTGTGGTGAGTACTTTCCCTCTCCCTTGGACACATTTCCAATTGTTGCCGCATGACCATCTACGCCATCAATGGCCAAACAATTCAAGAACAATCGTCAACAACGTTCAACCTTTGCGCACTTCCATCTGCCATCGAATGCGATACGTGACCACTCGCCCTCCCCTGTGGTCTCATTAATCTTGCCCCACGCTCCGCGACAGCCGACAGACGAGACAATTGTGTTTTCCCATAAAACTTTCCCCAAAAATGTCAGCTTCTAATTTTTCGTTTGCTCTCTCCTCCTTCCGATCGGAATCCACTTTCATCGTGTGCGCCCAGACTGATTGTCGCAATAAGTCTGCTTGCACATCTCTGTAACGGCATACCGACAGCACAGAAGCCACCGGATAACAATGACACGCTTGGCCAAGCACCTCCGACATCTGCGACGAGCGCAGAGACGACAGCAAGCACAACAACGCTTCTCCTCCCGAGGAATGCAACACTCGACTTGGCGGTCGACGGGTGAGCATTAGCCTTAAGCAGTCGAGAAGCACACAAGTGTTCATTGTTTCATTGCAGGGCAACGACGAAAGTGACCTTTCCCTCCCGAAGGTCAACAACACCAATCATCTCACAAAAGCTAACCGCATCCCGGATTTATGAGTCCTTCCGCACCACCACCTCGCCCAGCGACGGCAACGACGACGACCCATTCAGGACGACCACCCTCCACCGGCTCCTGCAGTCCACCGCCACCGGTCCCACCGCCAGCCCCAACGGCACGTCATTGATGCGCAAACGAACCGCATCCAATGACTACCTCAGCAAGAACATTTCCATCATCCTGGAGAACCTGCTGAAGAGCTACGAGCAGTCACAGTTGCCGACTCACGGAAAAGGTAAAAGACGGGGGGAGGGGTTTGGGGAAACATCCCTCGATTTGCATTTAACGGATTTGGATCGCTGTTGTTCTCCTCGCTTTCAGGCGTCCCAACAATAGTCAGGACGAACATTCTGATCCGCAGCATGGGCCCGGTGTCCGAGCTAGACATGGACTACTCAATGGACTGCTACTTCCGGCAATATTGGCGAGACAAAAGGCTCAGCTTCAAGGGCCCCATTAAGAGCCTGTCCCTGAGCATTAAGGTGTGTGCCGCTGCTCGCGCGTGATTGCCATTTTTCTCTTGTGTTCTTCTCTCCTCCCCTGCAGATGCTGGATAAGATCTGGCGGCCTGATACGTACTTCTTCAATGGGAAGCACTCGCACATTCACACGATAACGGTGCCCAACAAGCTGCTGCGGCTCAGCCAAGACGGGGATATTTTGTATTCAATGAGGTTCGTATTCACACACGTGTGTTCAGGGGTTTGGTGCCCATTAGCCTAATTGCGTTTGATATGGTCCCTCGAAGGCTGACGATAAAGGCAACCTGCCCGATGGAATTGAAAAACTTCCCCATGGACCGGCAGTCCTGCCCGCTGATCATTGGCAGTTGTAAGTACTTATTAATCTGATGTCATTTATTTTTTGCTTGTTGGCGATAGACTCACGAAAAGGTTCGCTCTTCGGCGTTTTTGGCGGCGGACGAAGGTGAGGAGGCGAGCAGGTTGGAGGGCTCCAGGCGAGGTTCGAGTGATACGAGGTCAACGGTCTGTGAGGCTTGCGAGGTCTTAGAACTTTCGAGTGATAAAAGTTCAACGGTCTGTCAGGCCTGCGAGGTCTGAGGTCTTAGAAATTTCGAGTGATAAAAGTTCAACGGTCTGTGAGGTCTGAGGTCTTAGAAATTTCGAGTGATAAAAGTTCAACGGTCTGTGAGGCTTGAGAGGTCTGGGCTGTGTCTTGAACCCGGACACTTAACAGTCCCTTGTGTGCGCGCCCAAATTATATAAAAAAAAAAAAATCTTGGGAATTGAGCAATGGTAGCTTGTCTTCAGCCTTCCTGGCGGGGTTTGATCCTTTGCTTCCAAGTGGTTTCACTGTGAAACCAACCACGTTCTGCCTAAATTCCTAGGGATTTCACAGTGAAGCCGAGTTGTTTAGAAGGAAAAAGGAACACATCCGACAAAGGGTGGCCGAAAGGGTTTTTTGGGTAATCTTTGTTTGTTGCTGCGTCGAGTGATCGCTGGTCGCCTATTCAGTAATCTAAGAGGCTCGTACGTTCAGCAGTCCCTTGTGATGCCAGGCGGGGGGCTACGCTCCGAAGTGAACCTGACCACAGCGCCTGACCTGCTTTTGACACTTGAGTGGCTCGAAGAGAGTAAGAGGTTGGGTTAGGTTGTAGTGGCTGACTGCAGAAGGCAGTCACGTCGCGTTCGTTAATCCCGCCTAACAATCAGGACCAATTGGTGCTTGTAGCGATTTAATACTCATTTGCTCATTGAGGTTGTTAAAGTAGTTGACTCCTAAGTGTGAGTACCTACGAGTTGGCAGCGCGCTCCACGAGCAGAGTAGGTCGTCTTTGGTTTCAACCTCCTCTCCCTGCATGCAGCTTCTACAGAAGTCATTAAAGGGGACACCCAACCTTGAGGGCAAGAGTGCCAATTGTGCACTGTCCGGTTATGACGCGCCGGTGAGCGTCCTGCGTGAAGATCTGCCGAGTCTAAGCAGATTGAGTGATGGCCATAGTTCTTCTTCTTAAGGCCATCTAGCCATTGACGATTGGGGGTGTTGATTGTGTGTATCATGAGAGGAAGGCAGGCTGCAGCGCTTGGCATGGAAGGCGGTTAGGGAGAGGATGCACCACACCCAGGGAGTATGTCACACAGTCCCGGCATCCACATTAAGCTAGGTTAGGCGTTGACGGCTCAGGCTCACAGTGCTACCACTCAACACAGTAAGCCTTGTTGTAGCCTACTGCAGCTTTATTCAAGCAAAATGTTCCAGTAGTTTGCATAAAATGTTGTAGTTTCACGATGGCCACATCGGTTAAGGATTTAACGAATGGTTGACCTAGAGAATTGTATCAAGTGTTGGCTAAAGCCGGGCAGAAACAAAGAAGTTGTTCCAGACTTTCAACCGACGCCGTTCCTTTGCAGTTTCTGCGTCTTGCAGTGGATATCAGGCCTAGTCGGTGAGCATGGTGTGGCAGTGACCTGTAATGATCCCCAGAAGCATGCTACAGTCATCTCTCGGTAACGAGAGAAGTTAGTTCTGTTTTGGCGATGTTGCATTTGGGCCAGAAGGTCTTAGGCGTGTGGCATGAATCACCACTATTCCAGGCATTTTCGCAGTTCATTGTCGAGCTCATTGAAGAAGAATTTTATCGGAGCTGCGATGCTTAGTTTGTCAGAGGACATTGTGATGCTCCACTCTAGCACTCAGCTAGTTCTAGGATTCCAAAGTGTCCCGGAACCCATATGAGGGAGACTGCGTTGTTACAGCAGCGGTCCTGCAGCACTTCGACGTAGTTGAGTTCCTTTAACGTTACTTTTAAGTGCTTTAAGTGCTGCCCGACTGTCTACATGCAAACCGCAAATGGTTGGAGCTTGATACTTGCAGAGGAAGGACTGATTACCGCCTTAAATTAGACAGGCAGGATATTAGTACGGCCATAGGGGTGCTAGCTGGCCACTGTCTCATGGGCAACCATGCCAGAAGACTTGGGGCAGAAGCTACATGACTGAAGAAGAAGAGGAGGCTGTACTCCACTTGCGGAAACAAGAAGAAGATGACGATGCTAGGCGAGCAACACAGATCCAAGAGATGTTCTACAATTTCTTAGAGCCACTAAATGGCTATAAAAAGTGGTCACAAGAACTCACATATGACCAGCAAATGCCAAGAGGGAGTCGCTACTGGGTCAAAGGGTAAATTGGTTTGTGGGCACTAAGCCGCACGTGGCGGCACAACAGACCAGAAGGTCTAAGTGAGCATGAGTTCCTCATAATCATGCAGTCACCCTGCCTCTCTGTCTCCGTCGATATTAAAAAAAAGCTCTCCGCTGCTTTTTGGATGGCTACCAGTTCATATCAGTTTGTAGCAGATTTTGATATGCATTGTGGACACGAGCACCGACACCTTCATGCTGCTTTGAGCCGTCTGTACACACATTAATGGAGTTTGCCGACTCAGCTGAGGGATCTGAACAGTGCTCTCTTGTCGGGATTGGGATTTTGGTCGTCTGAAAGTTTCGGTCGTCCAAAAGTTCTAAATTTAAAAAGAAACCCACAAAATGCTCAGCTATCTCAACTAAGGGATGTTTTTGAGTTAAAACATGACATTATCCAGGAACAGAGACTGTCCGAACGGAGAAAGACATACTACCAGTCTCTTGGATGTTCTTGAGCCAGGACACTGCCTCCTTTATCGCAATGGTTTCTGCTAGGAAAACACGACAGTGATCAGGGAGCTTCAGGGAGATAGCAATGGTCTTGGGAATAGACACCAGCTCCTACTCCATAGTCTGCCTGCGCAGGGATCCCCTCCCAGCCAGCGCCTGGTTATCAGATATTCAATCAGATCTATAGGGAATGCTGGTGGAGAGTTTCTTCTCGACGATAATTCGAGGCAGTAGCAGCAGATTCCACATCCTACAGTAGCTTGCAGATTCCACATCCCTACGCACTTTCTTGAAATACCAAATCGTAACATGAAACATGAAAAACATGGCCTGACTACAACCGATCCTAAACAAAGGATCTCCTTCGGCGGTCTCGTCATCATATCGCTAGTTTGGCGGCGGCCCATGCGGGGCCAATAGGAGATCATGCCGTCAAACAAGGTATCCAACTGTGGGATACCCACACAACACAGCCAAGAGAGGGAGACCTTTCATATATGCCTGCCCGGGATTTGCTAGAGCCAGGCAGCAAGCGCATGGTAGTTGATGTCTTATCTGATAGCCTGCTATTGGATCTAGAGATTTTGCAGAAATGCACATCGTAAGTAAGAACACGGAGCTGTGACATTGCGTCTTCCAGTACTCGTAAGTGAACTGAGTCGTGCAGACACACGTGCGATGATGCTGCCGCATCGCGCGTCTTTCGTGCGGGCAAAAAGACTCGCAGGCGAGACCGCTGCGTCACCGCAAACGCAGTTGCGCGTTTCAGAACAGTGCTTGTTATTGTGCAGTGCACGCCGCTAATTAAAATTCGAACGAAAGACTTGACGTCTCCACAGGGAAGGACGTGATGAGGAACATGGTTGTATGCACTAGGTCCGCAAAAGTCGTTTCTTTTCATAAACGTCCATTGCTGCAAGCCAAACGTGGACTGCATATAGCGTGAAAAACCAGCATTTGTGCATTGAACTATTGCGTCGCTGCGGGACCGCGCGTCAGAACTGACGCATGTATGCACCGGGCCTAAGGAGGTGCATGTTGATGTTTGGGTTTTCTCCGAACCAGTGGTGCTGGCCTTAAGGACATGAAAACATTTTTGGACTAGGGTATTGACTGTCCTCTTTTGCAGCCATTGCAGCGGCTGTGTAGAGCAGGGAAAGGGGGTAGGGTAGGACTCTTAGACACGCAGTCAGACTACTACCATTGATTGACCACTCCAGTGATACTTTAATCCCAACAGCAAATGGTGACTGGACCAGATTTGAAAACCAGATTCGAACCGGTGACCCCCTTACCAAGGGCAGGCCCTTTACCAACAGCGCCATACAGTCGTTTGTGTTCGGATTAAGGGCCACCATCCACTGTGGGCGTTGGACTTCTCCAAGAGCCTCTTCTTTTCATTGGAAATAAGGACCGAGGCAAGGACCGTTTCACACTGAGAGAGTTGAGGGTTATCCTCATATCCTCCCATACGGAACTCCAGCGCGTGCTCGATAGGTTTGTGGCCGTATATGCTGATGCAAGGATGTGCTGTTGTGGGAATTACTCGTCGGAAAAGAGCGAGAAACGCGCGAAGAACTCATTGTTGAGCTGTTTCACTTCTATGGCTTGGCGTGGCTCGAATAGTGTCCACAAAATGACAACTTCCGAGGCGGGCCTTGAACACGACTCCATTTGATAGGCGACTGCTGGCCAGATCAAGTATGACATGGTGCCCAGCCAAGTCAAAAGACTCACCTGGTCCCGCTGGAACTCGACTCCATCTGGTAGGCGACTGCTGGCCAGATCTAGGATGACATGGTGCCAAGCCAAGTCAAAAGACTCACCTGGTCCCGCTGGAATTCGACTCCATCTGGTAGGCGACTGCTGGCCAGACCTAGGATGATGGTGCCAGACCAAGTCAAAAGACTCACCTGGTCCCGCTGGAATTCGACTCCATCTGGTAGGCGACTGCTGGCCAGACCTAGGATGATGGTGCCAGACCAAGTCAAAAGACTCACCTGGTCCCGCTGGAATTCGACTCCATCTGGTAGGCGACTGCTGGCCAGATCTAGGATGACATGGTGCCAGACCAAGTCAACAGTCACTTGGTACCGCTTGGCATACATCTGATCAGTTAGAGTCGTTTGCGGAGGATCGAGTGGGTGCTTTTCGCCCGAGACACCTTTTGCGGAGCATGTGTGCCACTGAATACGTTTCTTATTCGAATGCAGTTCGCTTATCGGTTTTCGATGTGCTGTGCTAACTGAGGAGACTTGAGCTGTAGCATATTTAGAGGAGGAAACAGTTTCTTTATGACAAGCCACCACCACACTTCAGGCGCAGCAACGATGTGCAATTCTACCAAGAGCGTGGGTACCCTTTCGCGATCTGAGGATGAATGCCCATGCATGTCCCCTCGGACATTGTGCTGATGTCCAAGATATCCTTAAAATAACAAATCTGTCAAGAGTGGGGGAGGAACATATCAAAGTTCCTGTCAAAGGTCCTTCTTCTGCACTGCACCGTGAAGGATGCACAATCCAAGTACGGCCTTCCATACCAGCTAGTGCCGATAAGCAAGATCAGCCGAGTTCCCATATTTCTCGTCACTTTTTGAGAAACGACGGAAATATGATTGTGTCACAATTTACTGGACAATTAGACAACCAACAGCAGATGACTGGAACTGGACTGGTAACCGGAACTAGGTGCCTCATGCTCATGCCGTCATCTCACCTAACTCATGATAGAGACCGTGACTAGTAACGACTGGATGGCGCAGTTGGTTAAGTGCCTGCCCTTGGTTAGTGGGGTCCGCGGTTCAAATCCCAGGAAAAGCTAACTTAATACGCTTTCATGTGTCATCCGGTCACCATTTGCCATTGAGGTCAAATTAACGACACTGTCACTAGAGTGGGCAATCAGTCCTAGTAGTCTGACTGATGGGTCTGAGTGTGCTGGTGAATCCACTAGCAGAACCATTACCCACCGGCCTGCATATCGTGACTTGTGGTCATCGCAAAGTAAACCTTAACGTCTCGCCGATGCCTGTCTCCCTGAAGTCTAGCATAACATGCTCATTGTCCGTAGATGACCGCACGTTAGTTTCCAAATCCCTCTATTCTTGGCGAAAGCCCGAGCACCCCAGGGCAGGTTCCTTAAATGTGGCTTGTTTGCGATTGACTGTGGCACGGTGTGCTATACGATCACATCCTCACACGACATGGGGCGCCCTCTCCGGCATCGGATCTCCTACAGAACTCCTTCACCAGAACGAGGTGGGCGATTGCAGAGAGAGAAGGAGAAGGAAGAGGGAGCACTTCCACACTGCTCCTCTACTTACGTACATACTTCGTCAGGCCGGCGACCCATGAAGGGTCCGAGCGCACTTCAAGGAAGAAAAAGACGAATTGATAGAATTGTCAGTTGAACAAAAATATTCCACATACGCCCGAGTTCCGGCTCGACTATTCAACTCAGTCTCATGTACCGACTAACTGCGATATCAAGCCCTGATCTTCTCTTGCCTCAATTTCTCCCTCTCTCTCTCTGAGGTGGTTCCTATATCGCCACCCACGGAGCTTGCTGCAGCAGAACATCTTCCTATCCTCTGTCCATCTTAGCCCGCTCGTCATCTTTGAACTCCAAGACCTTGGGACAGCCTCTGGGACTCCAATTGTCATTGAAATACGCTCCATCATGATTCCCTTACAGCGGGCTCCGTAGAAGTCTCACAGACGAGGAACAGGAGGAAAAGACAGTTCACACAGCACCCTCCTCCCTCGCAGGAAAATGACACCGCTGAGCAGTCTGCTTCTTCGGCAATCTGAGAGTGAGAGAAGTTAGTTCCCCCTCAAGGGGATTTCTGATGTGTCTAGATGAGCATCTAGAGCTGACACTGACATGAGGAACATCAGACAGGCTCTTGAAAGATCTTGTGATCGCCGCCTTTGACCTTCCATGTTTTGTATAACCCCTCTTCTCATCTCCCCCCAGATGGATACACCTCGCGGCAGTTGGTCTACGAGTGGTACAGCGATGACGCGGTGAACTTCGTCCCCGGCATGACCCTGAACCAGTTCGACTTGATCAGCATGAAGCACAGGAACTCCACGTACACCCGCCGCGAGGGTGACTTCTCCGTGCTCCTGGTGGCCTTCAATCTGAAGCGGCACACCGGCTACTTCCTGATTCAGGTGAGTTCTCCGCCTCAGCGCACGTAGCGTGTGATTCACTGTTTCCGTTCCGCAGGTGTACGTCCCGTGCATCCTCATTGTGGTCCTGTCGTGGGTGTCCTTTTGGATCCATCGCGAGGCGACCAGCGACCGCGTCGGCCTGTGCATCACGGCGGTGCTCACCCTCTCAACCATCAGTCTCGACTCCAGGACCGACCTGCCCAAGGTCAAGTACGCCACAGCACTGGACTGGTTCCTCCTGATGAGCTTCCTGTACTGCATAGCCACGCTGCTGGAGTTCGCCGGCGTGCACTACTTCACGAAGGTAAGTCTGAGGAGCCACCAACTCCGTCAGTCAAACGATGTCTTTCGCAGACGGGCAGCGGTGAGATCCCGGCCAGCGAGGACGAGTGGGAGGACGTGGACGAGATGGCCGAAGAGTCCGATGGCATGGTGTCGTCCGAGCACAAGAGCTGCGAGTCGGTGAGGGACTCCCCACAATCAGCGTCAGCAGCAGCCTTTCGCAAACGCAACTCAATCATCTGCCCAATCTACAACGTAAGCGAGTGTCTCTCCCCTCTTCTCGCAGACTTTATCGAGTGCTCTCTACTTCCAGGATCCCGCGCACATCTTCCAAGCGCCGTCGTCTCATGCGTCCACAATGGAGCGCACCACACAGACTGAGCCGCCCGTGACGTCCAAGTGCAAACAGATTTGGCTGTGCTTCATCGGGGACGACAAGTTTCGCAAACAGCGTGAAAGGGACGCCACCGTCAAGGGTAAGCGAACATGTGTGTTGCCTCTTCAGACTAGTGCCGCAATCGATTCTCTTCCCCAGGCATCCGGCACGTGAACAGTGTCTCGCTGATTGACCAAGTGGCTCGCATCGCCTTCCCCGTGTCCTTCGGACTGTTCAATCTGCTCTACTGGATGGCGTACGGCATGTACAAGAAGGACTTCTCCTGGTCGTCCGTGAAGAATTGAGGGCCCCCTCCAGTGGCGCACACACTTGTTGTAGAGAATCCATTGCATTTAGTTGAAGTTCAAAACGTTGTTTCTTTGTCTGGCGGTGGCGCTTTTCGTTGCGTATTTTTGTTATCTGAGTGCTTACGCTAAATAAATTTAAAATGAAAAAAAAAAAATGGTTTTTTGAATGATTTGTGCGCGTGTTGTGGTTTTTAGCAGACGGCAAGTGCTGGCTGCTTGGCAACTGGTTACAATTGGGCACGAACTGCAGCCCTCGTGGCAGGCAGGGGAGACGTTTGATGAGTTGCTGTCCTTAATTGCGATCAGAGGCAGTCCCGCAGTCAAGGCAGTGAAACTGTCTGGAGGGTGCTGCTTGGACAAGGACGGGGAAGGCCTACAATGCCCGGGAAGACTCATCGTAGTAGCTGCAAGGAAGCACCGCATCGGAGTGCGAAATTTAGTCCACTTCTGGCGATTCTAAGGTTCATCCTGATGAGCGGTGGCTTGCCATTGTGTCTGAACAGGAGTCTTTGAAAAATGTTACGTATACGCCCACGCCACCAATGTCGATGGAAGTGACATGACATGTCTGCACAGTCAGTCTTACTTAAAGCGTGTCCTTTTTTGCGACAGACGGCTGCAGAGGCTCATAACACATGGCTAGTGGTTACATCTTCTGGGGTCATCAACATAAGAGAGGCATGACCATGGCTTTTTTCGACCGGCTTCGTGGTCAATCTGGTCGATGGTTGATCGATCTGGCGACCGTCATGGCCTTTTATGGATGTTGAGGTGTGGGAACCGCGTGCTCGCTACGGAGAGGTTCCGCGGGACAGCGTGCTAGCTACGGGGAGGCTCCGCGGGACAGCGTGCTCGCTACGGAGAGGTTCCGCGGGACAGCGTGCTCGCTACGGAGGGGCTTCGCGGGACAGCGTGCTCGCTACGGAGAGATTCCGCGGGACAGCGTGCTCGCTACGGAGGGGCTTCGCGGGACAGCGTGCTCGCTACGGAGAGGTTCCGCGGGACAGCGTGCTCGCTACGGAGGGGCTTCGCGGGACAGCGTGCTCGCTATGGAGAGATTCCGCGGGACAGCGTGCTCGATACAGAGAGGTTCCGCGGGACAGCGTGCTCGCTACGGAGGGGCTTCGCGGGACAGCGTGCTCGCTACGGAGAGATTCCGCGGGACAGCGTGCTCGCTACGGAGGGGCTTCGCGGGACAGCGTGCTCGCTACGGAGAGGTTCCGCGGGACAGCGTGCTCGCTACGGAGGGGCTTCGCGGGACAGCGTGCTCGATACAGAGAGGTTCCGCGGGACAGCGTGCTCGCTACGGAGGGGCTTCGCAGGACATCGTGCTCGCTACGGAGAGGGAGAGGAGAGCCCCACCCCATGACAAAGTTCAGCAGCCTGAGACCGCTATCAGATGTGGTGTCGTGCAGGCTGTGTTTTCCGATGACTTTTGCAAACGATCTTGGTGCCGAAACTGTGGGCTTTGATCGTATATCCTTTCTAGGAGATCATAGAAGTCATCATTGCTGTTGTCATCTTTGTCCTCTGTCGGGGTGTGGTTGCAAATCAGGCTGATATCCCGAATTTAGGCTTATTACGAAGCACTGGCTTGCGTTCTTAAAGCCTAAGACTGCTTGCCCAAGCTAGCCTCGAACAACAAATCCACATTCAAATAACCGCTGCCTTCGACCTTTGTAGCAATCGCCGTAGTAGATGTCGCAGTCTTTCGCCCTCTTTCTACCCGGCCCATCCCACCGCACTTCCTGGGTAGGCCTAGGCCCTAGGGCCTTCGCGAGTTCATTGTCCCTTAACAGCCCACGTGCAGAACCGATTGTTATTGTCCTTCTTCCGTTTGCTGGTGTCGGCAGCAGTAAATCCGGCCGTGTTCGACGAGGAAGTGAACCCCACGCACAACCCTCAACTAGGACTGTTCATTTGCTTAGCCCCCGGACAAAGGCTCCGGAAGGGTCAGGTGTAGGGGGTCCCTTCCAGACTGTGAACGCCACCGTTGGCTCAAAGCAAAGGACTCATCCCCCGCCGTCTATATTCCTGAGGCTCTACCTAACCTTGGAAACCAGGTAGCTCCAGCTGATGGGACTTGTGGATGCCGTGTCGGTTGATCGGCTCCTCCGTCGCCATCCTAAAAGAGAGATGAGCCCTTTTGAGCTCACTCGCCCCCCTCTCAAGATTGCAGACGTTTGAGGTTTGGTTACCCCATCTTCTGTCGAAGGTACTAGGCCCCTGGATTTAGGTGAGAGTAGTAGTTGGACGACACGACTTACGGCTCAGACTGGACTATGAATAGCTTCGAATCATTCAAAGCCCCTGGGCCGAATGGTAATGCATTCTGCGAGGAAGCGATTGGAGCATTTATGGACAAAGCAGGAGCATTCGACAAACCAAATCATCAGAAAAATGGTTAAAATGGAGAAATGCATGCTAAAGGCTGGGACGGAGCTGCTGCTGCTGTAATTGAGACTAATGCAGAAATGTCCGAAACTGCAATTCAGTTGTCTTCGCGAACCCTCTTCCGAAACGCGTAAATACAGCTTTTAACAGGCTGTCGCTTTGCCACTTTGGTCAGGCACTTTCCTAAGGCGAGCGTGTTCGAGTTGCTTTTACACTCAACGAGCATATCGGGACATACATGGCCTCAACATTAACTCAAGCAAAACAGAAACTGTGGTTTTCACTAGACGACACACAGTCCCTACTTTTAACTCCGGCGAACTCGAATCAGGCTAAGTGGCTGGAAATGCAACGTCGAAGAAAGAACGGAAAAGGCTCAAGGCGCTTACTATGCTCAGGGATTGCAGCTGAACGTGACCCACTCGATCTGGACCTCCATAGTGAGACCAATCTTATCGTACGGGGTCGTGGTTTGGTGGAAAGCCCTCAAAGGAAGATCCACGGAGGCACGGCTTGAAAGGCTACAATGCCTTATGTGCTCCAAAACCTACATTTACAGCGTCACTAAACATGAAGGACGCATAACCTTCAAACCAAGGGAAGATGTGGAATTTCTCGGAATACCGTTCGATCAGAAACTCTCCTGGAATCAACAAGCCCTCTGGTCCCGAAAACAGATCAAAGGCAAGACGTGGGCATTAAGAGCAAACATGTGTCTGTGAGTGTACAACCAAATGAAAAGGCAAGTCGTACTTTATGGCTGGTTGCAGTAAGCAAGGGTGGGGAATGGGGCTGCTAGTGAATTCACCAGCACACTGAGACCATGTTGGGCCACTGTGATACCCACAGTCAGCCTACTACCACTCATCGGCCACTCCAGTGACTCGACCAGTTTTGAAAACCAGATCAAAGCAAAGGGATTCGAACCGGTTGCCAAACTAACCAGGGGCAGGCACTTTACCCACTGCATCATCCAGTCGTTTCCTGACCCGTAGTCTTGAGTGGGTCCGGAGAAAAGTCCAACGGTGGGGGAAGCCATTTGGCCGAGGTAAACTCTGTATAAGAGACGAAGGCAATAAAATACGATGCTGTATTGGACATACAGGACGTGCATGCACAAATGAAAGTTCTGTGTCCTGTGTAGGGCACTTTACCCGCATGCTAAAGCACGCATGGACGCGTATCGCAGTCTTGAGGTCGCACTCAAATAGTGATGGTTTTCGTGACACGTGAAATCTCCCGTGTCAGTTCCACTTCAACGAAAAACGACACTTGTGGCAGCCAACTCCATTCGTCCTTTTCATAATTTCACCCACAGTACGTGTCTCACAAGCTCCCAGTGCACCCAGTCAAACTCCCATCCTTA
Organism: Eristalis tenax; assembly: GCA_905231855.2. Classification (NCBI taxonomy): domain Eukaryota; kingdom Metazoa; phylum Arthropoda; class Insecta; order Diptera; family Syrphidae; genus Eristalis; species Eristalis tenax. The sequence continues at coordinate 41,164,731 of HG993128.1, read as the reverse complement.
ACATTAGGAAAACCAACTGGGACGTGTACAAGGAGGCTGTCAGACTTCTGTCAAATCTCACCCGAATGCTCTAGCAAGATCCTGCCCCGCAAGGAAAGTTAGGGGTAAGCCTGAGCCCCCGTGGTGGCATTCAGATCTGGATACCCACCGCAGAAGTTGCAGGAAGCTTTGCAACAAAGCCAAGGCAACGCGAAACAATGTTGACTGGGACTCGCATAAACGAGCTCTCAACGCCTATAAATATGAGCCAAGAACAGCCAAAACATCAGCATGGAGACTCTTCTGTGAAAGTCTCTGAGACTGGAAAATATTGGCATCATCGCTCAAAATACCCTCCCTGCTGCGGATGGACCCTAGACCACCGGCAGTCTGGAGAGTCTACGCCTTCTTATTGACAAACACTTCCCGGACTGTAATGATGGGGAGGGACGCACTGGAGCTCCAAACAGTCAGCCTCACTCCTATCTCAGCTCCCTTAGGGTGACTAAAGATACTGTCCTGTGGGCTATCAACTCATCTAAGCCCTACAAAATGGCAGGACCAGATGGCAAAAGAACTGCCAAAAGGTGCAGACCTCATTTCAACATCTTTCAAGGATGCTTCGATCTTGGTCATGTACCTAAGCCACCGTAACCTTTATACCCAAGACTGGAAAATGCTCGCATGTCAAACAACAGGATTTAGGACCCACAAGCCTATCATCCTTTCCATTAAGAACACCGGACAAATTGATCGACGTATTCATTCGACACATAGTCGCTGCTAGGCTTTCAATCAAACAGCCCTGCACTTATTGGCACTATAGAACAATCCCTTGAGTATAAGGAATTCACCCTTATATCGAGAGATCTTTTAACAATACAGAACCCCACGCAATAACCTTAGTACTCAACAGACTGGGGATCGAAAGCCTAGTGGCTTTCATTCACCAGCTTCTCAGTAACAGAGTGCTCGAAGGTTGGTGATACCACGATCCCCGAATCTGTGAACAGAGGCACACCGCAGGGTGGAGTACTGTCCCCTCTACTGTGGAACATAGTGGTCAACGAACTGCTTGTGGCACTTGACGGGACTGGGTGCAAGAGGGCCTATGCAGATGAGAGGGATATTATGCAATCTGCTCGCACCAAGCCAGTGAAAGGGACCAGCGAAAATGGCCCAGGCGTCAATCCGCAAAAAAACTGACCTAGTCCTCTTTCTAAAATCGCTAACTTCGACCCTCCCAAACTATGCTGGACCCCCTAAATGCGCGCTAAATTCATAGGTCTCATATTAGACACGAAGTTTCAGGAACGTGCAAAGAAGGCCTTAGCGGATCTACACTGCTGCAAAAGGGCCATTGGGTGCAAATGGCGATTACAGCCCCGAATGGTTCGCTGGCTACTTACATCCGCAGACAGACCCATACTGATGTATGGCGTCGCAACTTGGTGGACCGAAAATCAACAGCACACCACTCGCTAGAGTGCAGAGGATGGCGGTGCATTAGTGTAGCGTTAAGGACTACCTCCTCCGAAGCACTACACAGGCTCCTTAATCTGCCACCGATAGGACTGACAGCGGACAGCACGACGATCGGATTAAGATCGCTGAACAGCTGGAAAGAACTTCAGACTGGACATTCAACGAACCTACACAAGTATGGCTCTATACCCATTGATAGAGACCTCAATATACCAAAACTAATCTTTGAGAAAAATGTCTCAACCAGCATACCACCCAGATCTGATAACCAGACGCTAGACGGTCCACTGCGAATCTTCACAGATGGATCGAAGATGGGTGTAGGGCTGGCGTCTATTCCAACAATCTGAACATCCAGCTCTCCCTGCGTCTATCTAATTAAGGAAGCTCTGGCATGGCTTAAAAGCAATCAAAAAAGATATCGTCATCCGTTCCGACAGCCAGGCAGCTATCAAATCTCTGGACTCTGTCACTTTCAGCTCCAAGACTTGCCGCCTATCTCAACACCTTAACATCCACCTTATGTGGGTGCCGGGACTCTGTGACATTCAAGCGGACGAGCCCGCTAGAAAGGGCACAGACTCTGTACTTTTTCCGGGTGGAGACCCACCCTCCATGCCTATCGCTACTATAAAACATCTGCTAAAGCTTGAAACGATGGCTTAGCTTGATCTCGCGATGGCTAAGCAGGCCCAATCTCAGATCTCTAATTGGCGTTCTAACAGGGTATTGTGCATCACGCCCCTAGACTAGGCCTTCCTTACAATGATTTCTGTAGACGCTGCAGGAACGAGGACGAAGAAGAAGCCATTGAACACTTGCTTTGCAGCTGCAGTGCTCTCTCGTCCCAGACTTCTGGGCCGCCCTTCCAATATCTGGCTGAGATGAGCAACATTAGAATCAGCCTTCTTCTTCGCTTTATTAAAAGCCCTAACTTGTTTTGGGAATAGGTGCCCCAAGATCCGGGCGGTAACACAATGGGCCCACACTTGGCCTAAGTGTGTCTGTTGTCCTTGCGCTGCAGTCAGCCACTTCAACCTAACGTGTCTCACTAGAAATGCTCAGTAGCACACTTCCCAACTTAAAGCCTACCCCATTTATTCGCTTCATTCACCTTTCCGAAAATGAATACGACCTGCAAGTTTGCTCAGCGAGTTCGTTATGAGAGTGCAAACTTCAGCAGCTAGGCATTCGAACTTGAGGTACTCGCGAAGCAGCGACCGACGCCTACCCTGCGGCGTCTCATACGTCGCAATGATTGATGGCTCTGCAAAAGTTTGCAGATGCCACCAACCAAGCGCTGTTTACATCCACAACTTGATTATGCAAATTTGTTCCTTCCAGCAAATCACACGCAATCATTGAGACGTTCCGTACGAATAAGTGACTCCAAATATTTATCCTGTAGCCTTGTCAGCGCCCCGTGAAAAAAATCCCTTTCAAATATTTTGACACAAAATACGACACAATTTCGGGGGGGTCGGGGCGCTCTAAATAAGGAAGCGCCCTCACTTCCCTGAACGCGCGGATTATCCCAATGTCAACCGTCGTGCAATCCACATCGAAATCCCCGGCGAAACGTCCTTAGACACTCGCTCTTATCGGAGCGTAAAAATCCGAAATACTCTTCCAGCATGAGGTAAACACTAAACAGCGCGCGGAAATCACTTCACTCGAAGTGGAAACTGCACGAGGGCCCACTAGCGAAATGGGGAATTGTGCGTGAGTACTTTCTCGATTCTGCCCATTTTATTGCATTTCCCGAAGCAGTAAAACACTCTTCGTTGCATTCCATTCGTATTCGCTTTATGCACTCTTCCGTGGCACTCAGGATGTCCTCTTAAAAGTTTTCCTTTTCCCGGCTCCTCGCTTGCATGCATACTGGTGCCGGGACGAGTCGCAACGAAGTTAAGGCGGCAGTTATGGTGGCAATTGTTCAACGCATCTGCTGAGTGGTGGGCTGATGCGTCTGTGAAGACTTCCATCGACAGTTGTTTTGGAGTCTTTGCTGCTTGGCTTGGCTTGGGGAATGCGAAAGTTTTCTGTGTTGTACTAAGGCCGTGGAATGGTGTGGGATAGATGTCCTGGGAGTGGTGGCACTTTGCCGGGAAACCTTGCGTTGGGCGCCACTTTTTTGTGCGTTCACTTAAAATTACTGAATGCGGTGGTTTTGTTCTAGCGAACCGCAGACGGAATCGTTTTTCATTGAATCACTCCTTTTTCATTGCCATCATCTACGGATGAACTGCGAAAAGAGCAGAAAGAAACGGGAAGGAGAGAAGGTGAACACATGGCCAACCAAACCCAAGAGGGAATGCAACAAGACCAAGGGATAAATGGGTTTGATTATGTTCGGCGAGTCGAGCGAATGAATGTGTGAGCGTGAGAAACTGGTGCTTGCCGAATCGAGAACCTTTGATTCGATTTAAATGTCAAATATTCTTCGAAGTTTGACGACGAAATCGCTAGAAGGTGCACAAACTCTTTCCGGGTGGAGACCCACCCTGAGACCCACCCTCCATGCCTATCGCTACTATAAACATCTGCTAAAGCTTGAATCGCTTGCTCGCGCAAACCGCGTATGGACATCACGCACAGGATGCCTCATCACCAAACAACTCTGGCCTAAGTGTCAAGCATTGTTCGAAGTTTCATTTCACCCTCTTGTGGTTGCCGAATGTTGACCAAGTTATTCTGTGCCAACCTGCGACGCGTGTACTTGTCTTCGTCGATGCGTCCCTCCACCCACTAAACTGCAGCGAGTGTCCAAAGTGAAACAGAAAAAATTAAGTGATTCGGTGTCGAGTGCGTTCGCGCATTCTCTATCGCGACTCCCGTTGGATTGAGGCAAGACTGAGCGTGCGTGGCATCTGACGCAGCGGATTTTAGAAGTGTGATCTTGTTGGTGGACCAGCTGTTGTACATCGATTGTTGTTGGGAAGCTAGTCTGAAGTTTACACTTCTCAACTCTGCTTTACCACCCGCAGTGTTTATGATTAGTGCGCGCACAAGGGATTGTCAATACCCTTAAGTGTCCAGGGTCAAGACACAAGACGAGTCGAAGGTGTAGAGGGAGAATGTGAGAGGAGGTACTTGTGCACATTGGTCTTAAATATCCTCGGAGTGTAGTCTGTGGGAAATATTAGGCTGGGAAGAGCATTCCAAATTCTTGTGTCTGCAGAACGAGTCTCAAAATTGAGCTGTGAGTCCGAAAGTAGGCTTAGAGGTAAACTGATGAGCATTCCTGGTGAGACGGGTATTGCGGGTGAATTCATGGGAAGGAGGAATGCAGCTAGCTCACTTGAGCATCGTTTGCTAAAATAGCGATAAAATGCGGACAAAGTAGAGGCGGTACAAAGATGTTCGGGCGAGTCTAATGACTCTAGGAGAATTTCACACGTCTGATAGTTGTACGCATTTCTGGCCCGTTTGAACTTAAGTGTTCCTTTGTATGTCCGGAATTTCAACTCTCTCAACCTGAGAGACCTCATGACCTGAGCCTCTTCACAGCTCGTGTCATACCATGTATTTGCCTTGAGCTTGATACTCTTCGCTCTATGAGGAATGAAAGACCCATGCCCAGCAGAAGAATACCATCGAATCAATTTACCATCGAGTGCTAACTAAGTTATGAACCTTCTGAACCATATAACAAGACTATAGCACACACGGCGGCCGATTTAAACAGAACGAAGGTCGTGATAAAGAGTAACAACCGGAGGTAGATCATCCGTGTGTTCTAGTGGTGTTGTCTTCAGACTTGTGTCCAATTATTTGCAAAGCACTTGAATGGACAACTAACAATACACGAAAGTTTTGGTCCTTAAAAGGTTGCGAGAAAAGGCGGTATTAATTGACATAAGTTCAAAGAAAACGCAAACGAAAATAACTAACTAGCACAGCTCAAGTTTGTTTAAGTTCTGCTTCTTAACTACACGGGATGTATTATTTTGTTGGGCCCTAATTTTGTTTACCTTTGTCTTGTTTCTTAATAATTGCAAGGAAAAATTGCAAATAAATTGTAACTGTACGTCCGTACATGGAGTCCATGCTCATTACAGTGAACACGTAACGCTCACTATACCGAGCGTCTACTGCACTTTTTAAGTCCGATCCTAGTGCAGTTCCGAAAAATGTGTAATTTTGTATGGCCCAACGATCCTTCGGTTTCCTTTGAGATGATGGTAGTACCATACATGGTCTCCAGCGATGAGGTTGAGGTTTCTTCGTGCTGTTGTGTGAATTACTCGCCGGGATAGGGTGAGAAACACACTTCTTCGAACGGAGAGGGCTATGCTTCGGTTTGGTCACGTGGCACGAAGGTACCCTTCATCAGGACCTCCGAGACGGGTGTTGAATGCGATTCCATCAGGTAGGCGACCGCTTGGCAAAAACCAAGTCCAAGAACACGTCTGGTTACGCTTGGGCATAACTCCTGATGAGTTAGAGTCGATGGCGGAGGATCGAGTTGCCTGGAGACCTCCCGTGCGTGGTTTACCCCCGCGACCCCCTTAGTGAAGCATGCGGTCATGCAGGTCAGAAGATGATGATGATGATGATGAACAACCAAGAGCACCTGCGTCCCCTTTTGGCAAAGTCCATGTCTCTGCGCCATACATCAAGGCCTTATAGAGGGTTACAGTGGTTGTTCAAGAGAGGGCTTTGTTTATCAGTTGCCTGCAAGCACAAAGAAGCATCGATTGGCAGGATTTATTCCTCGTTTGATTTCGAGACTGGTGCAGCTGTGAATTTATGCTATACACGTCTTCTGTGTTCCCGTTGGAAGTCCTTTCTCCTTGACAGCATATTCTTAGTCCTGCACTCATATGATCGTAGAGCTCTCTAGCAGCCTTTGTCCACCTTTGCAATGACGCTTTAAAAGCCCCTTTCCCAGCTGAATTCGCCTGCCGGCACTGGTCGTGAAACCAGGAGACTCGTTGGGGTGGTCGAGTGAAACCCACGCACACTCACTCATTTGATCCCACTGGTCTTGAGTACTCTTCGATCGGAAAACGATTTGGCGATCGTAGCTGTACGACGTCAAACTTCCTCACAGTTTATCCTTGTCTTGGCCGTGGTCGAGATAGTCGCAACCTCAGCCAAGGGCCTACAACAAAGTGGTGGTCTGAGTCAATGTTGGCGCCTCGAAACTTTCGGACATCCATAATACTGGAGGCGTGCCTGGCGTCGATCGCAATGTGATCAATCCGGTTGACGGTTGATTGATCTGGAGATCTCCATGTGCCTTTGTGAGTGCTGACATGGGGGAACAGTCGTGTAGGCTGTACTTCCAAAGACGCCCTCTCTTGCCGGAAAACGCCACAATTTTAATGTCATTGTTATGGCACTGCTCGTGAGCTTTGTCCAAGAGCTAGTAGAAGCTGTCTTTGGTATCGTCGTCCTTCTCCTCTGTGGGGACGTGGGCGTATATGAGGCTGTTGTGGTGGTAGGGTGGAAATCGGGTAGGATGCCCAGTTTTGGAACTTTCCTTACACATCAACTGTGCTTATTTTACCTCCAAGTGGTGGCCATCGGGTACTGGTTGTAGTTCACCCCCACCTCTTGTCGTGGGGGTTACAAAACGTGAACTGCTTAGGGAGTTCTGCCGTGCGTTGGGGTAACTGCCCGGCCACGCAGAAAATGCAACAACAAGCCTCGGAAAGTGACCGAATTTCTCATAACGAACTTTGCATAGGCCGCCATGGAAATTCAACATCGGCGTCTTGGACAGAGCGTCACAATGGGCAGAGATAGGTAAGGACTTCCGCGCCGCAATGAAGACTACAAACAGCATCAGAACCGAGATCGAACGCAGAGTAACTTCTGCCAACCGCCAACCCATCAAGTGGCAATTGAGTAATAGAGCCATCCCGTGAACGACCAAGTTTTTTATATAAGACCTTGATCACCTCAGTCCTCCTGTACGGCTCTGAGGCATTGACAGTCTTAAGAGTGGATGATGATGCCCTTGGTCTCGTCGAGAGCGTGCGATCTCTAGTCCTGTTTGCGTGATGGCACTTAGAGGAGAAGAGAAAGCCACAGCGACTTGAGCCTAGCCAGTCGTCTACAGATCCAACGCCTAAGGTGACTGGGCCGCGTAGAGCTTAGGGACTGCTCAGCTCCGGCCTGAAGAGTCTTCGACTCTGAACCTGTGGGACAACACAACAGAGATCAGCCGCGTCTAAGGTGACGCACTCAGTTGAAGAAGGACCTCAACCAACTTGGAGTACGATCGCGCGGGGCTTATTTATTTGAGGGTCTCTAGCGTTGGACTAGAAGAAGAAGAAGAATGCCGCCATGCCATGGGCTGAACCACTAAATCTTGCTGATCCATGTGTGGATTGTGTTCCCTCCCCCTGCCTACAATGACTGGCTTCCTGACACAACTGCTGAGCCAAAAAAGGCCTCGTCTGATGGAATGACTTTTTGGTCAAATTACTCATCTTCGGCCACCATCTATGTTCATCCGGCAAGCGTGCTACAATGCCGGATGAAATGGCAACACTTACTGAATATTTTGACAGCAGCGTGACATTGGCAACATTTTCTTATATTACTTGCTTTTTTTAGATGTGGTGCAAGGGACGCCTTCTTCGACACAGTTCCGAACAAACTCGGACACCCACTCGGGAGTTCCCTGTTTTGGCTTGGCGTCCATGCCGGCTACTGTCCATGCCCTGTTCAGTCTTTTGCTGCTCCAAGCCCTTTTTGTAGATTAAATGTTCAAGATCAGATCCAATCGCCCCTCTCATGCCCACACACAGCCAAGTGAGTGAGCAGACAGGGACAACCCCTCAATGTCCCATATCTCATCTCAATCACTGCCGACAAGGAATCACACACATCCACCCAGCCACTCATCCTTAATTGGGACATTGCTCGTTATTTAGTTTGATGTAACATCAGCTCACATTACCATTGATTGCATTTTGAAGACACTTCATTTGATTGAAAGCGAGTAAATATCGCACTCGTGTGCAAAAACGAAAACCACTCTTCTGCAGACAGTTCCATTAACGTGGGCGCGTTGTCTACGTAAACGAGGCACACTTTTCGATTATCGAATGCATTTAATTTACGAAAAATGCATTACGACACGACGGACAGGCAGCACTTTAAGAAGAGCGGGCAAACAACGAATTCAAATTGGATGCGATGTCTGTGATGCCTGTCTTAATTGGTTATTCCGGCAATGAAACAGGACGAGAGTGTGTTATGGAAAGTACTGACAACTTTCAGGATGTAAATGATAAAAGTCCGTCATTCTTTCGCAGCTGTAACTGCGCGAAGCAATTACTCCGCTGAGAAGATTGCTTCAATTAAGGGTGTTTAATGAGCTGCTGCAAGGGAGCGTTCAAGATGTCTTATCGATGGTTGGCAACACACACACACATTCACAGCGAACATGGTTTTGCCTTAAATTGTCGGCATCCCTAGATGGTACCTGTACCGTTCTATAGTCACTAATGGTGCCATGGGCGAACCACCTTGTACGCCAGCGACATTTGTTATGTAGAGTGAAACTTCTCTTTTCGGACACCCCCATTCAAGGGACACCTATTTTTACAGACAGTTCGGCATGGTCCCGGAATTAATATATTCGTGTATTTAAACCCCTCTAGAACGGACACCCCTACTTAACGGACAATCATGATGGAGCCACTGCTGTCCGCTTTAGAGAAGTTTCACTGTAGATTCATTGACTCTGGGCTGAGACCTTTCGAGCCCAGTTATTCATGCGTCCAGCTTCCTTTCACTTTGGATTTATGGACGCCTGGTTGGACCGTACGTTACAACTGTCCATCAGGAAACTCGATGATGAGATTGTGCGTCCTATCTGACCGCCTGTACCGCCCCCGTCTACTGCCAGACCGTTTAACCTTCCATCTCAAGGTCAGTGGTGAATGCGATGGTCTCGATAGTTTGGAAAAAAAAACCCGGGTTGAACCTAAGTGACACACTGTCCTTCGGAAGAGGATGATGGTCATATGGTCTGGAAACTTCAAAGACTCGCCTATCTGAAGAGGCGTAAGAACGCCACCTACCACCTTGGTCAATGAGGCATTTACTGGCACTCAGATGGAAGCGGGTCACACTATTGACGCTTTCACTTTGGACAGCTATATCCTCAAGATAATGACGGCTGCATCATCCTTGGACACGCGATAATCAACACCAAGATCAGAAGCCTGTAACTTTGGGTTATTTGATGGTGTCTTATCATCTGTTCTGCTCATGTGTGTTCACACATGTCGGAAACGGATGAAAATTTTCTGCAGAATTCTGGAGGAGAAGATACAGCCACAAGTCACCTTAGAGCTCACGAATCTAAGCTGGCTCCGACACGCAAAGACATCTAAGCACCCCGAGTAACGCGCCCTACGATCGGCATGCGGTGCAGACTGTACTTGGCATTGGTTGGTTATTTTCCAAAGCCGAAGAGTACAACCAAGCCAAGCCACTCACTCAAATGCCCAACACGCAAATGCCTTTTGGCCAGAGGAATATGGAAAAGCAGCAGATTGTGTCTCATGTCTCAGTGCCAAGGGGTCACGAACGCTCGAAGGAGCATTTTCCAGTCTCCTGGTTCGAAATGGAGAGGTGCGCAACATCACCTACGCAACACAGCTGGATGAGCCTGCGTCGCAGTCCTGCCAAGTGAGTCAACTTACTCGCGGTGAAAATATCTGGAAGAGAAGGGCACAAAGGACCCAAATAGATGATGTCCCACCAGATGGTGTCTTCTGCTTGGTTGCATCTCTGCGACTCAGTTAAGCTTGTCAGCAAGAAGATTTATTAAATCTGTCCATTTCAACGGCGTCACACTCACAGAAAGGGCAATTCGAACGCTCATTCAAATGTGACCGAAAGGAAAGCTCCGCATTATTCCCACCTCACAGCTAGATGTCGCCACAAGCACACACTCTCTCTCCCTCTCTCCCTCTCTCTCTCTCTCCCTCTCACTTACACACGACTATGCGCAAAATCGTGGAAAAGCTTTATCCACAGCATCCGACATCCAACATCCTGTGGATTGGAAGAAAAATTTCTCACTCACTCACTCATCCGCGCGGTGCCAATCAAAGTAACTCTCCTCTAGGCAGTAGTGTTTTTCAGGATATACACTCTCACACACACGCTGCGTGTGAATCCTCGCAGATTTGAAAAGAAAATAATTCCGAAGGACCCCGCGAGTAGACCGAACAGAAAAAGACGAAAAACAATTTCGCATATCCGTCATTTCATTAAGTTCCCCACCACCAGGCCTTTTGTCATCATTTTCCATCCCGTCACCGCACGACGGCGTCGACACACAGGACACCACACTCTGTCCGCTCTCGGGAAAGGTGTCACGGTTAAGCCAGCGAAAGGAAAGATTAAAGCAAAAGTGAAAACAGGTCACACGACCAAGGCGCAGGGGGCTTAAGTGCACAAAAAAATTACATAAAATCCTCGACTGCAGTCGACAGTGTCCCCGTCGTCTGAATGGACTTTCCTCCTTCTGCAGGATACCTCTGAACGGTTTTTCTGTGTCGAAAATTGAATAAAAAGCAAGTCACTTCGTCCTTAATTCGGTTTCGGAGACTCGTCGTGCCGTCGGTCGTTCGCTGTGTTGGGTGGGTGGCCGTCTCTGTCGTTGTCGTCACGGTGCGCTCTCGGTTGGATGACGTGGCTATGTGCAAGGATGTCGTCGCTCTTTAGTGCTCAGTCGTTGTCGTTCCGCATTGTTGGCTGTTCGCTCCACTAAACCGTTGTTGTCGTCATCGGTGGGTGCTTATCCAATTAACTGGTTGCTGGTGTCATTAAATGAGGCAACACACACACACACACACACACCCACAGAAATGGGTCAATGTAGTGCATGGAAGTGTGCGCGCGTGTCCGTGTGATGTGATTTAGTCGCTTTACAGCATATCCCCTGTGTGCATCGGCTTCAGCTTACGATTAAGGATAACGACGGCAAGATAATCAGTTTCGCTGGCATCAAGTGGCCACCCTCCACACACCAGGCCCCTCGAAGTAGACACACACAGGCTCACAGGCTGGTCTATCATCTGCATGTCGATCAAGGATCCCATTGAGTGGCAACTTTAGGCCATTCGCTGAGAGTTAAATAAAGTTGAAAACGGGCGCATACACCAGAAAGGACGTGAGGACGTTTGAGGGATGCTATGAAAGTCGGTGTGTTGCTAGCGACATAGACAGACAATCGAGTGCTCGGGCGGTTTCAGTTGCCGAAGAACATCCTCTTTTTATCCTTTCGCCGCGTCGGTTTCTAATAATGTGTGTCGAGTGATACGTCATTTTTAAACTCTAGTGTACGAGGTGAGGAGCACAGCTGCGGTTGAGTGTGCATATGGGAGTGTGTGTGGGCTTGTGTGTGCGGTTTTCGGTTGACGTGGAATTGCATGAGAATTTCAATACGAGTGCATCCTTGCGGATTTAAGGCCATTTGCATTTGGTTCGTTTCGGTTAGCGGCATAGACAGGGTGCGCACACGAGACGAGGGAGGGAGAGGGACGACGTGTGGAGGCACAGAAGGAGGACCAGCGTGGGGCAATACATTAGGATGAGGATCACATTCATTGGACTGCTCCGAGGTGAGTCGAATTGAATTATAATTCTGAACAAAGTTTACCCCCTCTTCCGGGGCGAGGGACCATCTGAATGTGAGTTTACTCAATTAATTCGATCTGGAGTGCGCTCGTGGAAAATATGGGCCGAACGGCAGTGTTTCTCGATGTCAGCCAACGTCAATCGATTCGAGAATCGGCGGCGGTGTGAGCGGAGTGCGGTTTGCTGATTTGTCGTCCTTGCCGCATTGCCTTTGATGTTGGGTCCTGTTTGTTTGCCATTGCGGTTTGTCTATGCGTGATATTTGCTTCTGCTCAGCACTTTGATGTGAGCAGGTGACTTGCGAGGAGTGTCTGTGGAATTTTATGCCGTCCAGGTGAATGGCTTTCAGGCATTTGAAGCGCAAATTCAAGGGCTGTCGGCAGCGGATCACTTGTGAGGGGTAATAGGGGCTGAGGGAGCATGGCATGAAGAGTGTCGGCGGAAGTCTAATTTTGCCTGTCTTAAGGTTACGGCTTTAAGGGATCATAAATATCCGCAGGTCAATCGCTTTACAACTACGAAAATTTACTAGAAAAGTGAATATGGATTGCAAGCAGGTACTAAAGAAAAATTTAGTACTACTTTTAGTACTAGGTTTAGTACTAACTTTAGTACTAACTTTAATTTTTAGACAATATTAAACAAAAAAAAAACATGAGAAGAGATTTACATGTTTCTCAACCCTCACCCTTTACGGGTACTCTAAGCTAATCTGATCTAAATTCTACACAACTTTTCGGCTTAAGCAGTTGTACAGTGGTGTTCCCCGGTCGTTGTGCCCCATCCCCTATGTTTGAAGCTCAGTGTAGTATTTCTCATCCAGGTTCCGAGATCGACCTGATGAATAGTACCGAATTCCTTCTTTCCTGTCATAGGTGAGTAGAGAGCTTCCTGGAGAGGCATGCGTGCGATTCACTCTCCGAGTACTTAAGTCTTCTCACCCTTGGCAAATCCTAAACCTCGCAAGTATTGGGACCGCTCCCTTCAACTGTCTTCCTGTACGAGGGCGCGCCTGGTGCAGCTTAGTTTCTCTGGCCATCAGCCATCACTTCAGGATTGTGAGTTTGCAAAAGGTTACCGAGCATAAGTCTTCATTCGATACTCATAAGAACGGATTGGGATAGCGGGCAGTTGTGCAGGCAATTTAACTGAGCACGGAAGGCTCTTAGATATGCCGCGGATTCGAACTCAGGAACCAAGGCCTGTAGACGCGTGTGCTGATGACAAAACAGCCATCAACGCTTGGCTCTGCTAGTTCAAATTCGAAACCAGTCCAGTTGTTCAATGCCGGGTCCAGCTAATCTGGGTTCCATAACACAGTGATATCCCAGATGGCCGATGATTTGCCTAGGCAGGGATCTATCCTTCAAATAGGAATCCTCCTTGATCTCAGATGAGCCAGACTGACAACGGACCCAAAACAAACGATCTGCTTCGGAGAGCTCGTCGTCTGGGAACATGCCGTCAAACTGGGTACACAGACAAGAGCTGATAGAGGGAGCCCCTACCACCAAACCTAACCCAGAGCCAGACAACGTTCGCTTGGACCATTTTTTCCTTCATATATAGGCTGTCTAAAAGAAGGCTATGCCACATGATAAAGCCCTTTTCGTCTGATGGAGCTCAAGCATCAAGCTCAGACATCTAAGATGTCTGTCTGTCTTTCTTAAAAGCTATCCTGGAAATGCCGTGGCTGGCATCTTTACAAAACCGGAAGATCGGATTCCATCCCATCTTGATGGGTATCGTCAAGTCTAAGAGGTTCTTTGGAAAAGTAATGCAATGGCATTTTTGCTCGTCATGGTTGCGACACACTGCGCCTGTGAAGGTCTTAGTTTAGTTCCGTTTATTAAGAAGGTCTTCGTTCTTCGGCAGGAATCATGCGGTTAAGTCTTTAAAGCCCTGTCATCATCATCATGATCTTTTGACTCGGATGACCCGCTAAAGGAGGGAAATCACACACGAGAGATCGCCAGACAACTCCATCCGCCACCATCGACTCATGAGGAGGTATGCCCAAGCGTAACCAGTCCTCGCTGTTAGTATAAGATGCATTGGATTGGTTGTTAGTTCAGTATTAAGGCAATTATTGGTCCCCATTTAGTGGTTCACATGCATACTAATGGTGACAGTCCGAGGCTGGCCTGGGCTTAGCTTCTGCAGCAGCCACTCGTGGTGACCTTCACTTTCATGCCAACTCCGAACGGCGATGCGTTGACAAGCTTATTCTACACAAGAAATAATCCTTGAGCAGTGTCAGTGACTCGAAAGAGGTGGAGCCGAGGGCTATGAATGGCGGAAAGTTCGAGGGATTGAACCTGGCACCCCTGGTGTAGGAAACGACGCACCAACCCACTACGCCACGGCGACCGCACTCCGCAGTTAGTGGTAAACCTGGGACCTGGACAAGTTAGTTCGTCTTTGAAGGCTCCCCTATTGGTTGGCCAGTTCATCAGCTTGCCTTCAAGTGTCGCAGGTGTGATAGAGGAACATGGATTCGACATGGATGGCATTTGTAGTCGTTGGTGAGGGGAGTTTGAAATGCAGTTGTACCAGGCGAAGCTCCTCGGCTCATCTACATCCAAGGGTTTACAGTGGTTTGAAGGACCTTCTTCAACTTTGGAACATCATCGACTCGTGGGTTGCCAAGGAATCAAGCATTCCGTTGAGTGCTAATTTAAACCCAGAGCTCCTACAGCAGCCACTCGTGGTGTGCGTGCTACTGTCCTAGCACGAGTGGATGGGACCTTCAATGGATTGGACCTTCATGAAATAATTTTCTCTCTAAGACTCATTCTCCCGCAAAAACTTGTGTCCACGAGCAAGGCTCTTATCTTTATCCTACGCTTCAACCGAACGAAATCAATAGATTTCATCAAATTTCTCCAAATCCACTAGATTCCGCCACACATTAATCGGTGTTTTGAAATCAAGCGAGTCCATAGGAATCTAGTTGAATCCTCCTCGTGTTCATCTGTCCAGGAGGGGTTGTCAAACCGAACATGCCGAGTGCCTCTCTCTATTTTCTGTTGTTCACGTACTTTTTTCCTGCAAACAGACAGCTGTTTTGGCGGCCATTTAAAAATTGAGAGCGAACGTCATTTGCCGAGTCGCGAGGTTTGGATGAATTCCTACTGAAACCTCGATAGGCCGTTCCCACCGAGTTTGAAGTGTTTTCAAATGTCATTAGTTGTCACTTTGGAAGGGGTTAGCAAAGCAGCTGCTTGCTCACAGAAAATAAAAGTGTTGAGAGCACCAGAAAAGAAAGATAAAATGAGAAAATGGACACCAAAATTAGCAAAGTAAACTGAAGTCGGTTTGACAACTTCTCACGGACGGACGAACTCAATGGGGTTTCAACTAGCATTCGCCGAAAGCGTGAGGTTACGAGACGCCAAACATGTGTGGCGAAACCTCGGACGTGTGGGCACACACTTTTTTTTAAACCTCGCGATTTCGTTTGGCTGGGTCATATCATTAGCACACATTCTTGGGGGACTCCTGCTGCTGTACTGAAAGGTCTGACAATACACTGCCATTTAGATCCGTGGCATACGTCTATTTGATGAGCTTTCCTCTGTTGAATGAGAGGAGAGACATCTTTACAGACTTCTGAGCTTCTTTTCCCCTTTCTTTGAACCGCAAGCTTTGCCAACGATGAGCTAAAACCTGCTTGGCTGTTCATCGTCAGTCTGTGGTATAAAATGTGCCATGCAACGCACTAAACAGTTAAATTTTGCCGATGCACCGATTGGGTTCGCTCTTAACTAAAAATGCGCCTCGTCGGAGCTGACAATTTTTTGGCCAAGGCCCGCGTCCTTTTAGCGAAGTCAAGACGTTGTCTATCGTCCTCAGGCGTCAATTGTAGGCGTCCAATTGACCAAAAGCTACCGCATTTCTGTGCTTTCTTAATTTCTCTCCAATCTCAGTCTGGTTGGTGCCTTAAGGTCCAAAGACGCATTCGGCAAGCATGTCGAACCTCATTGGCAACTGCTGAAGCAAATCAATTGAAAAAACCTGTCTGGTCCCCCATGATGGAGCTACAGTCTTGGGAGAACGTAGACCTCAACCTTATGCTGGTGCTCCCCCAGTCCCTCACATCACTTGGTTCAGGTTCTATGTACATCGCTGTGTACCCCCGGCTCGACTTTACCGAGCCTTGTCCATCGTCTTGCCCGGAGTCGTAGACTCTTCTGACCAAAGCCCGAACACTCGCGATGCTTACTCCTTGAACCAGTATTTTTCCAGGACGCCTCAAGAGTAATTGCGAATTTGCGCTTCCTTGAAAGCCCTTGGGCATAGTCGATGACTGAATGGAAATGCAAAACCTTGAACGTTGAAAATCCACTCAATTCACTCAATTCCACGCCCGAAGGAACCCTGTGAGGTTAATCGGGCTATGCTCCACTCACAGTTAATTAAATCCATTAATCCCAATATCATTCGCATCCCAGAATGGAGCACGCAGCCAGCCACATGTACGAACTTACTCGGGCTAATCCGAATGCGAGCACAGTTGGTTCATCCACTTTTTATTGAAACCACAAGAGCCCTTTGCATTCCACACCGGGGCGCAGATGTGACATGGTTTTTCACTCCCATCGTTCGTCCGCACAACACAACACAACGACCAACTCACCTGCAGCCCTCGACTGCACATGCAATTGCACGGTCCCCTCAGAAGGACACCAGCAGTGGCCCAGCCACCCACTTGCAGGCAGCTTGCGTTACGTAAGTCCGCAAATTGACCCAAAGGCAAACGTTGACAAACCGGTTTCCTAATTAAATTGTTCCACAAAACTAAGTTCTCCAACTCTGTCCGGGAGTTCGCTCGGCCACAGACCGAAGGGAAAAACCGAGAAGCGAAACTTGAAAATTCAATGAAAAGCACGAGAAAAGGGATTCACATCCTGTGGCGGGCGGGTAACTCTTGCAAAAAAAAGAACGAACGAAACTCAAACCCAAGTGAAAACTCTCGTCCACCGGAAGGAGGAGAATAATACGAAAAAATAAAAGTCCTTCATTCAAGTGCATAATTCCTTCATGAATTCCACACTTAGTCCTCGGCGTTGCAATTATCCTAAGTGACTTGCCAGGGCGGCGATGGTGCTGGGAAACTAGAAGAACCTCCTGAAGTGCAAGCGTATCCGGTTTTTGTTTTTTGCGGCGCTGTCCGTTCGCCTCGACCAGAGTGGAGACGCACAACAATGGTGCATCCCATCGGCCGATCAACAAAGCACCATCGGCCCGTGCTTTGTTTCGCCGTAATCGCTTCTGGCTGTTGACCATCAACAAACCGAAACAGTAGCTGCACACCCACACCCACGCGCTGCTCACTCTCCATGCCTGGCGGCCACAGATGTCCTTGCACGAAGATGCAACTGTTTCGGTGCGTCGAGCTGTCTTTTGTGCGTGGCACGGCAACGAGGGCGTGGGGATGTAACTGAATTTTCTCCATCACTTATCCAATTACAGACAAATGTAGGACGCGCGCAAGAGATTGTTCCAATTGTTGTGCACACGAATGCAGGGCGGCCGGACGGGTGGCACTTGGATTCAATCATAACTGGGCTGAGTGGTGGGTGGAGCTGGGACACCCCAGCCCCCAGCCCCCAGCACAGATGTGGGACAAGGGCATGCAGCATTTATTGATTGCCCGATTGAAAAGTCACACAAAATGCAAAACCCGACCGGCAACAATTAGTGCACGGCATTCGGTGGGACGGTATGCGTGTGTTTGCCTGATTGATTGAATGTTTGTTTGGCTGTGTGTGCGAGGGACACTGAATATTGATATTTTTTGTGTGTTGTTCTTTCAGATTAGCGACATGATTGAGGACTTATGCAACAATAGACACCGAAGCAAGTTCCATGACTAACAATTGCCGGAGGACGACATTGCCGCCATTGCAACATGTTAAGAGTTTTGGGTCTGTTCATCGCTTGCACTGTTTTCATGATGTTCACACCACTTGTCAGGTAAGTGAAGAAAGTTCGACGACGGTTTGTCAGGCCCGGCCCGTTCAACGAAGCTCCAACAACTGATCGGGCATCAGTCGACATTGCTTCCTCTTCCGGAAGGCATAGATGACGTGCTCAGGACTTTTCTTTGGAAAGACAATGTCGAAGGCCTGGTTCACGACATGCTTTGGTGACCAGACGTCTCCTCACTATGGCTGCGCAACCATTCGCTGATCGTTGTCTTGCGAGGGAGGCAACTTCGTTTGAATCATTTGAGAGATGTGCCGTCATTGAGATTGAAGAGGAACCTGGCTACCAAGTGGAAGTGTGTTGGTTGTCCTATCCCCCGGTCCGGGTTAAACAGTGGTGCCACCCCGTAATCACCTTCTCTAGTAATTACTTCACTTACACAACACTGTTGCCTCTAGAGTCTAGACGATCTTTATTAACGCTTTGACCGAACCATCCTAACGCTGTTGCTAAACTTTATCTACTCTGGCTGCCGCGTTGATGGTTAAACTTTCTCAATTGTGTTCCAGACGTTTTTGGTAGGTTCCCAGATACGCCACCGACAGTACAACGGGGACATACTCTAGAGTGAAACCGCTAACTGGGACACTCAGTAATTGGGGTGCCTCTGACTTGAATCGCACTTCGCCCATAAGTGAACCTCTGAAAACCGGGCACCTCTGAATTGGCAACGATTTCGTTGGAAAATCTGTTCGTTGCCCGGAGCATAACCTCCGAATCGGGACCAAAGGCAAGGAGAAGTAGAAATTACAAGTATCAGAGGCGATTGTGTGGATTGTTGTACATGCTCCCACTTCCTCGAAATGTCAAAAATGTGTCTGTGGAAAAATCCTTGCTCCATATGGCCAAGTTTCAGGAGGCTTCAGGAGCCGACTGGATGGCGCAGTTGGTTAAGTGCCTGCCCTTGGTTAGTGGGGTCCCCGGTTCGAATCTTTTTTATCTGGTTTTCAAATCTGGTCCAGTCGCCATTTGCCGATGGGATCAAAGAATCCGGTGCTTCTCCCTTCGTCTCTGTTCACAGGGCTCACGAATAGCTCACGTCCTTTCATCCAGCGTCGCCCTGTATGCTGCTTGCGGGCACTCGATGCCAAGCCAGGGGTTCTTTCTGGGCGGCGTTTTAAAACCCAACACATGAGAGGCAGCTTCTCTGATGGCCTTTTAACAGCGGTTCCATTGCTTGTCGATAGTTTCGCTTCAGGGAGACTCGATCGACAAAGTTCCTAGCGGTGGATGCACCACTAGTGGACTACTCCGTTGTCCTGTCGATATCCGCATTCTTACCTTGGCTACAACAAGGCGATGATCCGAGTCGATGTTGGCACCTCGTACTGACATCGAGAATTCTGGAGGAGTGTCTGACGTCGATCGCAATGTGATCAATTTAGTTGACTTGTCAGGGGACCACCAGATCCGTGGACTGGATACAGAGCGGTCTCTTCCCGAAGTCCAACAGCCATTCTTTGACGTGTTGTCGTGGAGGCTATGGTTTCCGATGGCTCTAGCAAAGATGTCTTCCTTGCCCGGCTTTGCTTTGAGATCTCGTAGAACGATCTTGGTGTGTAAAAGTCTTCCGTTGGGTCGTGGGTGCAGATAAGGCTGATTTTGCCGAATGTAGCCTTGATGCGGATTGTTTTGAGGTGCTTATGTATTTTAGACTTCTTGCCTAAGTCTGTCAAACCCTCTTCTGTTGTTGTCGTTGTAAATGTCACAGTTTGTCATTCTCTTTTTGCCCTCCTCCTTTGATGTCTGCTTATAGGCTTCTCAGGCATGCGCAAGTTCATCGGTTGCAGGAGGTTTTCTTAATGACCTCACATTCTACGTTTTAAAAATGAAAATCGTTGTCCTTATTTTGAAGTCCATGGTCGTCCGCTTGTGTTCGTTTCGGAAGTAGCCCTTTTTTCCACCGTCTGGGAGTTATCCCACCGCACAACCCCGGAACTTGAAGGACCTGGACAGGGGGGCGCTCCATACATCGGTTAAGCCGATGCCGTTGCGATGTAAAGGCTATCCAGAGGGCGCCACATGAGGAGGATGTATGTTTACTTGTGCATTTACAGAGATCCTTGCTGGCATCTCGCCAAGTGGAGAGCTCTGCAAAGGCTCATGCCGTGTTCTTATAAGGTGGGTCACACCTATTCTCCTCCCCCCCACCTCCTCCCCACCCCGTCTCCCCCCTCCCCCCACCCCCTACTACCCAGGCTCTAAGATCCCACCAATGCCTTTAATAAATTCCTTACTCTAACGGAATTTAAAGAAAAATATAGTTTTGTCCCCTTCTGGAAAATGGCTAGAAGACGATAGCCAGGACCTCATCCCAAACGATCACTTAGTCTGCTCAGACTAAGCCGACCTACAGTCAGGACACTCAGCGTCGTCATAACCGCAGACTGCGCAATTATCACACACGTCCAGAGGATCTGAAACCATGCATTCATGCGTCTAATTTTTGTGTCTCAAAGGACCTTCTCGTCTCGTGCAGTCCTCTAGCCATCTACGGGACGTCTCACCTAGGGCGCTTATTAGCAATTTAAGCCAACTTTGTCACAAGCACCAACTGGTTCCAGGTTTAGGAGTAAGTCAAGGAGTCTTCACTCGCCCAAGTGTGACCGCAGACCGAAGCTGACCTACTTGCCAACGAATGCGAAATAATATAGCTTCCCTTTTAGATCCAATTAGACGCAGAGTGGAAAAATGTGGAAAAGTTGCCTAACTCGGGTGGTTGTTAACCAGTTTCATTTGGAGTAGAGGCAGTCACATTGTCACTCGGAACAGGAGCTGTTTTATGGCAACTTCCTTCCGAGCCCCTCCTCAAACCACAAGCTGATGTCCTGTCTCGTGCCATGAAATATGATGCAATCAACAAACAACATATTTCCTTGACCACACAGTGTAAGGATCACGCCCGACTGTGTGCACACTCGCATCCTGACGAAGGGCTTGGAACATCAACCGCAAACGACGGACGAAGGGACTGGGTGACAGGGGTCCTCGGCCGCATACATATGTGAAGTCCTTGTTTGAGTATTTCTGGTCCTCGCAGGGTAGTAAAAATCCCATTTCACACCCGTCCCCACTTGGGTTCATGTCCTCGTGCGGTTTCACCGAAACTGAATTAAATTACAAGTCATTTCCCTCTTGGCTGTGGTCGACAACGACAATGACGAAGGAGATAAATGTGTATCTCTCTCTCCCTCTCTGTTCGCTCATCGCCGGCAAATATATTCGGCTAGAAGCATGCACCTCGAGTTTATCTTGCGAGCCAACCGAAAGCATGATGAAGTGGCCATAAGCGTTTCCCGCACATCCTTCACATATCCATCCCATCTACACACGCACACACTCACACACACAGAGGGAGGGGATCTCGTTTCTCGGCGTCGTCACCTCGACAGCTAGAGCACTTCCGGCAGGCGGAAGACAAAAGCGCAATATAATTTCTCAAGACTGTATCTGTGGACGGAAGGTCCTTCATAAAGTAATATTTATGACCTCCGGCGGCGGGCGGGGGGAGGGCCATTTCACTGGGGTGTGGTGGTGGTGGTGTACTCGTTCGTCTCTTGTACAGATATGCAAATGTTGCCAAAGGATAACGCCTCGCTTCACCCGCTGATTATGCAAACGAAGCCACAAAGCAGCATCACACAAAGAGAACAGGGAAATGGGCGCGGGGCGGGTAGTGGGTGGGTGGGGGGGAGTTGTTAAACATTTTTACTCACGACGAAATCGTCCTGTTGATGATGATAAGCTCCAATTTCATTCCCGTCTCATTTCAGATGCAAGAGAAAAGAAATGCCTGCCGGTCGCCTAGAGAATGTTACGCAAACAATTTCGAAAATTCTCGAAGGTTATGACATAAGGTTGCGACCGAACTTCGGTGGTGAGTATCAAAGGGACTTTGTTTTTATTTTTCCACAAAAACATACATTTTTCTCATGCTTTTCTCGGTTTTTTTTTTCTGGGTGCCTGTTCGGCTCGCCTTTGTAGGTGATCCACTTCATGTGGGAATGGACCTGACGATAGCCAGTTTTGATGCGATATCTGAAGTGAACATGGTAAGTGCCGCACTTGGGGTTGATGAATAGTCTGTGATACAGGTGGAGGAGGTGGAGGAGGTGGAGGAGGTGGAGGAGGTGGAGGAGGTGGAGGAGGTGGAGGAGGTGGTGGAGGTGGAGGAGGTGGAGGAGGTGGAGGAGGTGGAGGAGGTGGAGGAGGTGGAGGAGGTGGAGAAGGTGGAGGAGGTGGAGGAGGTGGAGGAGGTGGAGGAGGTGGAGGAGGTAGAGGAGGTGGAGGAGGTGGAGGAGGTGGAGGAGGTGGAGGAGGTGGAGGAGGTGGAGGAGGTGGAGGAGGTGGATGAGGTGGAGGAGGTGGAGGAGAAAGAGGTGTAGGAGGAGGAGGAGGTGGAGGAGGTGGAGGAGGTGGAGGGAGTGGAGGAGGTGGAGGAGGTGGAGGAGGTGGAGGAGGTGGAGGAGGTGGAGGAGGTGGAGGAGGTGGAGGAGGTGGAGGAGGTGGAGGAGGTGGAGGAGGTGGAGGAGGTGGAGGAGGTGGAGGAGAAAGAGGTGTAGGAGGAGGAGGAGGTGGAGGAGGTGGAGGAGGTGGAGGAAGTGTAGGAGAAAGAGGTGGAGGAGGTGGAGGAGGAGGAGGTGGAGGAGGTGGAGGAGGTGGAGGAGGAGCTGGATTAGGCTGTGGTTAACGACGGGGCTGTGATAATCGGAAGGAGAAAGGAGATGCTTCCCTTCTATCTCAAAATGACAAAACAAAAATTCTGAGTCGGGTCGCACACACGTTCCCAAGGCAATAAGCATTCGAACGCGTGTACATCCTCCTTCTCCATGCGCTGCCATCAAGGTCTGTGTCATTTGTCAATCAAACGTCGACGAATTCCCGCACATCCATTCTCCCTCAGCGGCGCACATTCACCTCACCTTCTCACCTTCCCTTCACGCCACAGAGAAGGACGAGAAAGAAGAAAAAGAAAAAAAAAAAAAAACAGGTCAGTCGTCTCAACGAATCCTCGTCTCACCTTGCTCCGTAAAATTTTATTACACACATTCGCTTCTCCGGCCCCCATGCCTCCGAATGGAATCTTATCAACACAACGACACCCCTACGCTCTGGAGCGAAACTAGTTAAGTGCACTCTAAGCGCGCGCTGTGGCTGTGTGCTGAAGTGGGGTTGGCTGGTAAGGGCGGAGGTGAGAATGTGGGAGAAGCCGGAAGGAAAAGGACTATACAGCGAGAGGAGTTAATGTCGTTGTCCTTGGCACAGAATCACAGAATCACAGAATCACAGAATCACCTGAGTCGGTTCAGTTTAAACCTCCATCCTCTCCCGTGCAGTCACAAACAAAGGGGGTGGTGGGGCGTTTTTCTTCATTTTCTTGCAACGTACTAATGTTCCCTTTCACTTGTATCTTTCTTCTTTCTCTTATTTCACGTTAACCCTGTCCCGCACACACACACACAAACGCAAACGAAAAGGATTACACAATCACAATGTACTTGAATCAATACTGGAGGGATGAGCGTTTGGCGTTCAACGCCTACGGGCCCTACTACGACGACGATGCCGATGACGATGGTGTCAACGATGTGTTGACGCTGTCAGGTGACTTCGCTGAGAAAATTTGGGTGCCGGATACGTTTTTTGCAAACGACAAAAACAGGTGAGTGTCGGACGACGACGATGACGGTGATGAGTGAGGTCCTGTGTGCAGTGCACACGAATTTTTGATCTGACTAGAGATGGATCGTGGTTTTCTCATTATCGCATGTTAATTGATTTTGGGGGATTAGCTTTCTGCACGATGTGACGGAACGCAACAAACTGGTGCGACTGGGCGGCGATGGGGCTGTGACGTACGGAATGAGGTTCACAACGACACTGGCCTGTATGATGGACCTGCACTACTATCCGTTGGACTCGCAGAACTGTACAGTGGAGATTGAAAGTTGTAAGTAGATTTTGTTTGAGTCTGTTGTGTGGGATGTGTGAATGGTGTTTGCTTGGGCTTGTGGAGAGATTTTGAAAACTGATGGGGGTTGCATGTGTACGCCGAGTTGACGTGGAGCGTTGGGCTGCCACTGAATAGAATTGAATTTAACTTCGATCACAAACGAAGTTACGAACTGACACGTACATCTCAGAGGTTACTCCACGGAAACAGCCCCCACTCTCAGGTCGACAACCGACACCGTCGAAGAACAACCAACCCCACAAGGAGGAGTCCGTTTGTCTCTTCAGGGGCATGTATTACAACTGCTCCCAGATCAACGCCTACAGCTGCTCTAAAAATGTTAATGAATCGTCGGTGGTTGCATGAAGGTTACGAGGATGTAAGCGATATCGTAGGACTCACAGCCAAGGGCAACTGGAGCAATTCCAAGACCCGAAGATGCCAAAACAAGAAGACGCCTTTTGTAGACTTCGAAATAAACCACAAAACCATAAGCGAGTTATGGGACGGCCAAACGTCCGCCCGAGTGCAAGAAAATCAACACAGATGGATCCAAATCGAAATTCCGGTGTCTATGGCCCTCCTCTGCCCGAACTTCTTCTTGGTTTGGCGCTACAGTCTGGGGGTGGCCTGGGCCTCAGCCAACAAGCCTCTCCAGCCAGGACGATCCGCTGCCCAGCTGTCTCCAGTCGCGCACACCAAGTTGGTTGAGGTCCTCCGCTACTTGTGTGCGCCATCCCGTTCGACATCCTCTGTTGCGTTGCCCCAATGGCTCGTAATCGAAGATTCTTCGGGCCGGAGCTGAGGTGTTTATCCGCTCTACATGGCCAAGCGTTGGATCCAAAGATGCTTAACCAGGTGCTTGCCGCTGTACAGCCCGTACAGTTCGTGACTGGATCTTCTTCTACAGACGCGATCAGCGAAAACACGATCAGACAAACTTTTCTCTCAAAATGACCAAGAGCTTCTTCATCCGCTTTCAATAGCGGCCATGCCCCGTGCCATAGAGCAGGACAGGGATGATCAGAGTCTTATATAAAGTCCGCTGGGAGTTTCGAGAGATGGCTCTGTTACTCAATTGCCTCTTGAGCCCGAAGAAGCGATTGGCAAGAGTTATTCTGCGCTTCATCTCCGGCCTTGTCCCTGTTTAATGTAGAGACGAAGTCCTTGACTACCTCAAAGTTCCTGCTGCCCATTATGACGCTCTGTCCGAAGGGTCGATGTTGTGCGTCCTTCCGTGGTGACAGCATGTACTTTGTTTTGCCATGATTCACTGCTAGACCCAATGCCAATGCTCGCTGTGTGCGACCAATCATGTCCAAGTCGTCCGGCAAGCAGTTGAACGGACGTTTGGAAGATAGTGCCTCTGGGGTTGACGTTTGACTTTCGGACGATCTTCTCTGCCTAGTGTCGCCTCGGTCCTCGGTGAGTTCGTTACCGACCTTGATGGAGCAGCGAGAGATCTCCATCGACATCCTGCTGAACCTGACGTGTTTGGCAGGAATGTCAAAACTAGACACTGGACCTCTGCCCGACCACTGGACTACATTTCAGCCAGAATCATATCAGCTAGCCTGTTCGATGGAAGATCCAAGGTTTTGTAAAGGGCCGTTCATTACACCTCGTCTCCACTGGACATGACCATGCCCTGCTCATGAACATGATGTCAAAAAATCCAGTGGAGGCACTAACAGTCATGTCCAAACTTACGTCGTGTTGGAGGCTCTTGAATTTACGACATGGCATGAGCTCTGTTAAACAGTTGGACATGGGATGACGATTTTATTTGAATGAAGTGGTAAATATTGAGAGTAAGAGAAGAGGTGTTAGTGAATGTCTTCTTGACATTATTTTTAATGAGGTCTTCTTCGTTGATTGGTGGTTGGTTGCCCGCTCCTTGATGTTGGCGCTATCGCAGCCAACGATGAAGTGAAGCGACATGGCATATCTTGCCCACGAATGAAACTATCGCCGATGGCTGTTCAGATTGTGGTTGTGATGTTGGACAGTGCACGTCCAGTGGAGACGGTGCGTTAAGCGCTTCTTTTCAGCAATCTTTGGGTATTCAAAACATTTAGGTAAATCGTAGCGTCAACAAGAAGTCCAAGATCACTCAACCAGGATGTCCTCTTCAGTAAAACCAACTTTTCCTCTAAAAACTTGAACACCTGCCATCTAAAATTGAGTACATTTTTCCACCTGCTGCCTCTTGAAATGCTCTAAAAATAAAACTCTGAATTGACGTCTATGAAGAACATTTGCACGTCCATTTATCATCCAAATTGCTGTCATTTGCGCATAAGGCTTCCGGGGACACTGCAATGATACGAAAATTGTGTAAAAAAGCTACGCAACCTTTGGTCTTCCCAGCCATTGCAGATGAAAATAGATATCATTTGGTTCCATGATAAAACCACTTTTTCCGATGCATTCTTTAATTTGAAGAGATATGTCTTGTCCGTGGGTTGTGACACAATTCTAGTACATTCCATTGTTCATTGTTCACAAACACAGCCAACTCCGATGCACTCGTTAATGGCTGAAACTCAACAAGTGCGTTGCGCCAGCCGTTAGTCGTTAATCAGCTGTTCCCTCTCTCAACCAAATGCCATATGAAGGATCTTTCATCAGCTGTTTTCATTTCTGAAATGTCAAATAATTAAATTTCAAATAATTTCAGTCACTGTTTCCATTCTCCAAAGCCATTCGTTCTCCAAAGCCATATTGACCAATCAGAGAACAGCATTTACGTTATTTCGTGAACAACTGTCAAAAGTTAATGAATAACTGTCAAAAAGCCTCTGAAATTCGCTGATGGACTAGGGGTCAATCAGCTGTGAAGTTGGGCATCTCTATAACACTTCAGACTCCATTTATCAAATGTCAGTTGAGACATAAAAAACCCTCGCAAAAACAAAAAAATTCTCAATTTGGAAGAAAATCTCTCAACTTCGCTCTCACAGGGCACTGCGCTGTCAAATATTTTTCGACATGTGCGATAATGACGTGCGATGGACTTACGTTTTATGCCTGAAACACAATAGTGCGTTGCTGCGTTTGACTTCAATGTTACGGAGGGGTGCGATGACGCACTGCGATAATCAGCTGTTCACTCTCTCTCTCTCTCTCTCTCTCTGTCTCAAATACCAGATGAAAGATATTGTGTCAGCTGTTTTCGTTTGTGAAATGTCAAATCAAAAAATATCCTGCTTGGTCCGAATTCAAATTGATTTTGTCGTTAAAATGTAGTCAGCAGTTTGTCATCGCACCAATCTGTCAAAAATGTTCCAACATGTTCGATATTGACATGCGATGGTCTTACGTTTTACGATCCTCTCTTCTCTCTCATTTTTCACCAACGCGGGTCGACGCAGTATTTCGCGCATGGCCATTGAATTGTGTCCGTTGAAAGACAACGCCAGCACGGACAGACAGACAACGCACAATTGTATTTCAGCCATAAATCGCAACTTTGGTCCAGAGCCAATGGAAAATATTTGCACTTTGTTACGATTTCTCGGATCTGACAGCTGATATCAACTGCCATCGCCGTGAGAGTGAAACACTGTCGGCTTCAGACTTGACGAAGCTTTCCACGGTACGACTCTATCGGTCAATTCATTCTGCCTAGGGCCGGCCCTACCAAATGTACAGGGTGTGCAAATGCACAGAGCGCCATGCTCCTACGGGCGCATTCAGCGTAAGGAAGTATACGCTTCCATTATTGCAACTGTTCACACAAAAAAACCGTTCACAGGCAAATAAAATCGTTCGAAAAAAGCCGAAGTAAAAAAAGTCCCCTACGCCTGGGCAGGATAATTTCTTGCACAAGCAGTCAAAAATTTTCATAGGAAAAAGAATTAATTTCTGCTCGTACATATGAAATTCACACTACTGACAGCTTTAGAAAAGAGTTGAAAGAGTTTGAGTAAAGTTGAAAAGAGAATGAGTAAAGGCTTCGGCAGATAGAATGCTTTACATGCGTCAGCGATACTTTGAAACATAATCTACGAGGGGCGTTCAATATACTCTCGGTATCGATATGAAGGAAAATGCGAATTCAATTTAAATTGTTTTTATTTTTCAACATAATCTCGCCTAACATCAATACATTTGTTACATCTTGAAATAAGCTTTTTTAAACCCTCAAAAATATAAATTTCCCCTTTCTCCTTATTGCCGACTTGGGTTCCTCATCATCCGAAAACCTTTTTCCACGAAGACATTTTTTCAAATCCGGAAACAGGAAATAATCACTAGGGGCAAGGTCTGGACTATAGGGTGGGTGTTGGATTTCTTTGAAACCACAATCTCGCGCAGCAGCCTTGGAAAGTCGCGCCGTGTGAACAGGAGCGTTGTCATGAAGAAGCAACGCACCTGCTGTGAGTTTAGCCCGCAAATTATGCAAAGTGGAAGCGTAGGATGTGGCGTTGATGGTTTCACCTTTTTTTTTTGTACTCAATGAGCAAGAGTCCCAAAAAACTGTGGCCATGAGCTTCCCGGCAGACGGAGTTACTTTGAACTTCCTCGAGGGGTCTGTTCCTTTTCTATGCCACTGCATGGATTCTTGTTTGCTTTCAGGAACATAGTGGTGGACCCATGTTTCGTCACCAGTAACAATTCGATCCATAACACCGTCCGCTTTCTCACTACACATCTCCAAGAGCTCTCTACAGCATGCGATTCTCACTTGTTTCTGAGGCGCTGTGAGCATTCGTGGCACCCACCTCGCACTGACCTTTGAAAGGTTAAGATGGTCATGAAGAATGGTGTGAATGGTACCAATTGAAAGCTTGGTGATCTCTGCCATCATTTTCACCTTTATTCGGGCATCCTCAAGAACAAGTTCTTCGACTTCTTTGATGATTTCTCCCGGACAAGCAGTAGCCGGGGCGCCGGAGCGGTGGTCGTCTTCAGTGCTCTCTCTGCCTCTCTTGAACTCACTTGACCACTTTTGCACAGTTGATAATGAAGGTGCGGAACCCTGGCAAACAGCCACCATCTATTCATGAATAGTTTTTTGACTTTTTCCTTGCTTAGTGAGAAATTTAATTGCAGCGCGATGCTCAATTTTCACCATCATCTCAGTTGCTAAACGGCGAATTAATAATCACATTCGTATGAAATTTTACATGAATGCACTAAAATAATAGTGTTACTTGATAAATAAGTCAATTCATATATACAACCACAGCTTCACCCCGATACCGAGAATATATCGTACATGTATTCTGACTTACTTACTCCGATGAGCAGCTCGTTGCCGACTTACTATGCGGTACCTTTAAACCAAAACGAATTGCTTGACACACCATTCTCCAGCGTTGAAGTTCATTCTGTCCTGAGTAATCTAAGTGATCATAAATCGCCAGGACCTGATGGGATTCCTATACAACTATTTAAATACGCTACAGATGAACTCAAGTACAAATTGACATCAACATTTAATGAAATATTGAACGCAGGAATTATACCACCACAACTTAAAGAAACAATAATATTCCACATAAAAAAAAAGGAAATATAACTGACCCGGCCAATTACCGAGGGATATCTCTACTCAACACATATTGCAAAGTGTTCGCCAAACTTTTAAGCAACCGAATAGCTCGATGGATTGAAAGTCAAAAACTTATCCGTGAAAATCAAGCTGGTTTTCGTTCAGGATATTCACCCGTAGACAATATTTTTGTGTTGCAGAACATTGCGGGCTCATTCTTAGAACAAAAAAAGAAATTATTCGCTTTCTTAGTGGATTTCAAGGCAGCTTTTGATACGGTCGATCGGAGAGCTCTATTCTACAAACTTTACACCATCGGAGTGAGTTTCAAATTGGGAAGAGTATGAGTTTAACCGCGCAGCAGTTTGGGGGGGGTCAGATGTTTCAGAATGGTTTGAGACCAATATGGGAGTAAGACAAGGATGCCGTTTAAGCCCTCAACTGTTTTCCTTGTATATCAATGACTTAACGGACTTTCTACCAGGCGGAAATGAGTTTGCTGGGGTGACAATAAAAGCGCTTCTGTTTGCTGATGATGTGATTTTACTAGCGAATTCAGCCGAAATGCTGCAACTGATGATAAGCCGTCTCTATATGTATTGTCTAAGGTGGAACTTAACGGCTAACCTATTAAAATCAAAAGTGACAATTTTCAAACAGGGAGGTGGTAGACTGTGTCGAAATGAAAGTTGGCACTACAACGGGGAACCAATTGAAGTGGTGAAAAAGTGTGACAATCACTAATAACCTTAACATGGATTTTCACTTGAAGGACAAACTTATTAAGGCGAAAAGTGCTATATGTGCTACCTGGAAAAGGTGTTTCTCAAATAATCTGGTTGATCATAGTGTTAAATATAAAGTCTTCGTTGGTGTTGCAGAATCGGTATTGATGTACGCAGCTCAATCTTGGGGACATACGCAATATGAGACTGTAGAACAACTTCTAAGATATTACATCAAACGAACCTTTGGTTTACCAAGAACGACGCCTAACTATATGGTAATAATAGAAACAGGAATATCGCCATTACTCGTCAAGACACTGAAGCTGCATATTGATTATATGTTGAAAGTTCTTGAGATGCCTGATGAAAGACTGCCAAAAATGTTCGCTATGAAAACCATACAAAAAATAAATCTTTGGTTTAGGAAACTGGAAGAGCTTGCAGGTTACTGTGGGATGCAATTCCATTTCACGACGACTAACCCCAGGTTATTTTGTTGTCAAGAAGCCATCAAAGAAGCTGCCACTGATGTGCTGGGTTTTACGACACCACCAAAGAAGAACCCATGGTTTGACGACGAGTGCAGGCAGGCACATGCAGCCAAACAGGAGGCCTACAAGGCAACTCTGCATCGAACAACGAGGGCTGTTCGTGAGCTCTACGAGCAGAAGAGAAGGGAAGAGAACCGGCTTCTCAGAAGGAAAAAGAAAGAGCACGAGAAGCGCGCGGTCGAAGAGATGGAGAGATGTTACGGCAGGAAGGAGGTCCGAAAGTTTTACCAAAAGGTAAAACAGTTATCCGGAGGGTATAGACCTCGGACAGAAGCCTGCAGGGATGAAAATGGACAACTAGTAGTAGAATCGCAGTCGATGCTGAGAATTTGGAAAAATCACTTCTGCAGACTGTTAAACGGCGATGACGACACAAATTCCGCTGTCAGGCAGAATGTTCCACTTAATTTGGACGAGGATGACCAAGAATTCCGTCCCCCCGACTTAGGCGAGGTCAAGATAGCGATATCTAGGCTAAAGTCGAACAAAGCTGCTGGAGCGGACGGACTGTCCGCGGAGCTTTTTAAAGCAGCTGGAGATGATCTGGTTGGGCGCATGCACCAGCTCGCCTGTAAGATATGGTCGGAGGAAAGCACGCCCGATGAGTGGAATCTCAGCGTCGTTTGTCCGGTCCACAAGAAAGGAGACCCTTTTGTCTGCGCCAACTATCGAGGGATCAGTCTCCTTAACATAGCGTACAAGATCCTCTCTGCCGTCTTGTGTGAACGCCTGAAACCATTCGTCAATAACCTGATAGGTCCTTATCAGTGCGGTTTCAGGCCGGGAAAGTCCACCATCGACCAAATTTTCACACTGCGGCAGATCCTGGAAAAAACCCACGAGATGCAGATCGACACCCACCACCTATTCGTCGATTTCAAGGCCGCATATGACAGCGTGCATAGAGACGAGCTATACAATGCCATGTCTAGTTTTGACATTCCAGCCAAACTCGTCAGATTGTGCAGGATGACGATGGAGAACTCTCCGAGACCTTCAATGTCAAAAAAGGTTTTAGACAAGGCGACACGCTGTCATGTGATTTCTTCAACATCATACTTGAGAAGATCGTGCGAAACTCAAATGTCAACACCAGAGGCACGATCTTCCAAAAGTCCGTTCAACTGCTTGCCTACGCGGACGACATTGACGTGATTGGACGAACACACCGAGCTGTCAATGAGGCTTTTGCTAGCATTGAAGCGGAAGCGGCTAAAATGGTTTGGCAGTCAATCAGGGCAAAACAAAGTACATGCTGTCATCACGAAAGGACGCACAACATCGACGCCTCGGACAGAGCGTCATAATGGGCAGCAGAAACTTTGAGGTAGTCAAGGACTTCGTCTACCTTGGCTCTGCAGTAAACAGGGACAATAACACCAGTACCGAGATCAAGCGCAGAATTACTCTTGCCAATCGCTGTTTCTTTGGGCTCAAGAGGCAATTGAGCAACAGAGCCATCTCTCGAAACACCAAGTTGACATTATATAACACCCTAATCATCCCCGTCCTGCTCTTTGGCGCAGAGACATGGACGCTATTGAAAGCGGATGAAGCGAAAAGTTTTGAGAGAAAAGTTCTGCGTGCGATCTTTGGTCCTGTCTGTATTGATGGCATCTGGAGAAGGAGATTCAACCACGAACTGTACGGGCTGTTAAGCGAACTGTTACTAGTTAAGCGTCTTCGGATCCAACGCTTAAGATGGCTAGGTCACGTAGAGCGGACTGACACCACAGCTCCGGCCCGAAGAGTCTTCGATTCCGAGCCTTTGGGACAACGCATAAGAGGTCGTCCTAGAACAAGATGGCGCACACAAGTGGAGAAGGACCTCAACCAACTTGGTGTGCACAACTGGAGGCAGCTGGCGAAAGATCGTGCTGGCTGGAGAGGCTTGTTGGTTGAGGCCCAGGTCCACCCCGGACTGTAGCGCCAAACAAAGAAGAAGAAGAACCCCAGGTTATTAAAAGTTATGCTCTACGAACTTATCTCCAAAGTAGACGAACACTATAGAAAAGATTGCATTAATATGACATCGATCAACATTCAGTTGCCTCAACCATAATTTATGTGAACGAAATTATTTCAATAACAGTAACAGTCAAGAACTCATATCTACCATTTTCAAGATGAGAGGAGAACTCGTTAATTTAAATTATATCCCACATCGTCCCGACTTGCCGATATACTGCAGTCTTTGCAACCTATCAGAGAGAGAAGATATTGTGCATTTGATTGGTAGATGTGCATTTTATCTAGGCAGTGATATTAAATCGGTATCTGAGGTCAGAGACCCTTTAAATTGCGATTGTGATATAAAACTACTTTTAAACTATTATAAAAAGTCAATCAAATATAGAAAAAATATTATAAACGAAGAGTTTTGAAATTCATAAGCGAAAGCTACATATGTGTATACATGTATATTAACTTGTTAAATGTACCTTATAATTATTCGATAACAAACTTATTTCTTTTTTGATTATTATATTAATGTCAATCAGGCGGACGGCAAAAGCCATGCTCGTACGATTTATGTAAGAAAAACAAAACCACAACTTGTAATGATGAATAGGTACACTAAATCTATCTCTATCTATCTATCTATCTATTCTGGTGACCATGGAGCGCAGTAAGACCTCATGCTCAAACCCTGCCTGCGCCGAGAAGGAAACAACTGATCCTTGTTCGAAGGTATACTTGAGCCGCTTTGTTAGTGTTGGCTTCCTAAAGAGCCGAAGGATTAGGAGAAAAATCAGCTCTAGATCTGCTTGTAGCTTGGTGTCACTGTCCCCCGAAGGGGCTTACTTTGCGTGTATGTGCCTATTTCTGAGCCTCAACTCGTCAATGGGTAACTAAAGGGTCTAAAATGTTTTTAGAGCAGCTTCAATAGGATAAGCTGATCACGATTTCAGATGAGAGATGGTCACGGCCACCCTGAGCCAAATGAGCGCCCCGTGGAAGACCAACACTTGGCGCCCCCTTCTTTATTTGTTGTGCCATAAGTCGGTTTCAGATTACACAAGAGGTAGACTTGCTTCAATAAGATAAAGGGTCCAAACTGATCACGGTTCCAGATGAGAATTGGTCACGGCCACCCCGAGCCAAATGAACGCCCCGTGGAAGACCAACACTTGGCGCCCCCTTCTTTATTTGTTGTGCCATAAGTCGGTTTCAGATTGCACAAGAGGTAGACTTTCAACGCGTGTTTGTTGTGCCATAAGCCGGTTTCAGATTACACAAGAGGGAGACTTTCAACGCGTGTCACAATTGTGTCAAATTAGGAAAGTCCTTCAACTCAAAATAATAAACCCTTTCCTCTGTTCACATGGAATCGTTTGAGAGTAACTCATGGACTTTTTTTTACATTTTTGAGTGCTCTCCATAAGAGCTTGGCGCCCTGTGCATTTGCACACCATGCACACATGGCGGGTCCGGCCCTGGAGATGGTGTCGAGCAGTCGCTCGTACACAAGCTTGGAATCTGAGTGCTGGTCTGAATGTTGCTTGCGAACGAATGCCCATTTTGTAGCTTGTAGGTATACATCACGTTGCTTCATTCCACAGACGGATACACAGTGACCGATGTAGTAATGTACTGGAAACCGACACCCGTACGCGGTGTCGAGGATGCCGAACTGCCACAATTCACAATAATCGGCTACGAGACGAACGATCGCAAGGAGAAGCTAGCCACCGGCATCTATCAGCGACTCTCACTGTCCTTCAAACTGCAACGAAACATCGGCTACTTTGTATTTCAAACATATTTGCCCAGCATCCTGATCGTGATGCTATCCTGGGTGTCGTTTTGGATAAACCACGAGGCGACTAGTGCTCGCGTTGCCTTAGGTGAGTCATCCCTGCCCCTCTCGCTGGCGTCCTCCACAGTTCAACCCCCGCATCCAATTGCAGGCATCACAACCGTTCTCACAATGACCACTATTAGTACGGGTGTGCGAAGTTCCTTGCCAAGGATATCCTATGTGAAGGCCATCGATATATATTTGGTGATGTGCTTTGTCTTTGTGTTTGCCGCTCTGCTCGAATACGCCGCGGTCAACTACACCTATTGGGGCAAGCGGGCGAAGAAGAAAAGCAAAAAAACGAAGGAAACTGACAAGAAAACTGGTAAAGTATCCCGTCATTTGAGCTGTATTCCATTTGCGTGATGTTTGAATTCAATTTGCAGGGAAAAGCGATAAATCCGAAACGTGTTCAACTACCGAGGACATCATTGAGCTGCAGGATGTTCGCATGAGTCCTATACCGTCGCTGAGGAAGGGCAACTACAACAGTACACTGGGATCGATAGGATCTGAGACATTAGATTTGGCTAAGTTTCCACCTAGTTTTAGAATTGCTAGAAATTACGGAACGAATCGAAATAATTTACGATATCGCGGGGCTAGAGGTAAGTGGACCATTTGATTTGGATTTGCATGAAATGGCTCGAAATTGGCTCAGGGGATCAGAGAGTTGTGAGGTAGTTGAGATAAGGACGGCAGCCCGGAAAATCCCTCGTTGGGCGCCAGTTTGATGACACTGCAGTACGGGTCGGACCTGAGACTCAACCAACAGGCACGATCTTTAGTGAGCTTCTTCGAATTCCGCACTCCAAGTTGGCTGTGGTGTTACTCAACTTTTGGCAACTATCGCTTTCGTTGTCCCACTGGTGCCACAGTGCCACATGTCACAGCCACCTTCGGCGTTGGATCATGTCGTTCATTGTCTGCTTGAGTCTTCTTCTCCGAAATGTCATAAACTTAAACAGGACCAAGGAAAGACCAAGGGCGTCTTGGGCTCGTCAGATTGTCCACGGCGACAGCTGGGTCTTTCGAGAGAGGGCTCTTTTACTCAAACAGCGGTTGGCAAGGGTTATTCTGCGTTTAATCTTTCGTTACTTCTTATTGCTTAATTGGAAGCCGAGGCCTACGAAGTCGCTTGCCTATGGTCACATTTTGGCCAAGTCGTCGATGGCGTGTGTCCTTCCTTGAAGATAGCATGTACGGCACTTTGCACGCATTATCCATTTTGGCTGCCTCCTCATTGACGGCCCGCTATGTTCGACCAATCACGTTAATGTCGCCCGCTTATTCTAAAAATTGCACATGCTTTTGGCAGCTCTTGTGTTGGCGGGTGATTTTTGCACGATCTTCTGAAGAAGTCACATGAGAGTGCTTCGCCTTGTCTACACCCATTTTTTGATCTCAGTCCTACTGCTGTTGTTGAGGGTATATTGTGCCGCGACCTTACGGTCTATTGTGCCTCCTTCCTAGTTCCCCTCACATACAGGTCCTTCCAGAGTTGTATTGAGGCGTATGGACTCCTGTTGCGTGAAGGCGGAAGAGATTAATTTCCCACCCCTATTCTGGTTGTGATGTGGTCACAACGCACAAATGTCAGTGATGGTGTGGTGAATTCGTTTTCATTGTCATAGAGAGGACGCCACATTCAATGTGAAGCGTGCACGCATGTACAACGTCACAATTTTGATGATTCTTGTGATGCTCACAAGCTCTGAGCTCAGAAAGCAAGAACCTCACAATTTGTGACTGACCTGTGAAGCAGTTGTGACTTGTGACCCACCACAGACGTGTGGGTCTTGTGACTTCTGACTCTTCCTTTGCTGATTGGTTCTTGCTGAGGTATCTTTGCCTTTTGTGATCTAGTGCCTCACCAAATCCCAGTAAATGTTCTGGAATCTCATTAGATTCTCCGCACATTACGCAGAGGCCTCCTCCTGATACCCCTAGCCTCCTTAGGTGCTCACTGAGCCTGAAGTCCCCTTCTAGGAAGCCTGTTGGGATCCGTTCTTGCTCTTTTGATACATGCCTTAAACTTCTTTCAGTTTTATTGCTGCTTGGCCTGTTTCATGTCATGAGCCCCTTGCGATTGCAGTGCCATGTTAAGAAGCCTGATAGGATATGAAGGTTGTCGTTGACGCACCACTTTTGGTTATATTGGATATATGGATTCCTTCTGCTTTCCCAAATATTTTTCTGAGGACATGGCCACCTACAGCACAGAATGCTTCGGGTCTGTAAAAGGTTTCGATGATCCCTTCCTGATCCCTGGGGAGTCGGGCATCTCAATCCCCGTATGGCCAGGCCTCTCACCGTGTAACTTTTCAGACGACTATCGTCCTATTGATTTGCTTCATGGAAGACCATCGCTTTCGTCTCGCCTGTCGTATTGATTTTATACAGTTTGAGTGCTCTGAAAACCACAGCTCTCACCTAACAATGACACATGTGCTCTAATTCCTCTCAAGTTCCACTAAGTCACGACTACGACAGTCTACAGTCAACGCATAGCCGGCAAAGCGATATGTTTCAGACGCTGTCGATAATGAATTC
The DNA here is from genome assembly GCA_905231855.2 of Eristalis tenax. NCBI lineage: Eukaryota > Metazoa > Arthropoda > Insecta > Diptera > Syrphidae > Eristalis > Eristalis tenax. Next base: position 41,127,572 of record HG993128.1, on the reverse strand, counting down.
TAACATAAAGCGAAACTATTGTCGAAACGCTAGCGACAGACGATTGTCGCCATACGCGACAAGAGCAAGGGTTTCCAACATTTTTCCAACTGAATGCAGTATTTTTTAAAAAAAGCTCACGGAAAATTATTTATGAACAGAGTAAGGAAAAGTCATCGATTTTCACTCTACAATAAAGCACCATGTATGTGAGTGTGTAAGTATAAAGGTATGTCACACCTATACCAAACGCGAATGTAGTGGATTGGTGCGTTGCTCACGCTTTTTGCAAGTTCTGTGTTCAAATTTGGCCGATGCTAGTTTTTCATACGTATTCCGACTTCGAACGAAAAACAACCCCTGGTAGTTATCGGGGCCCTTGGCGGAGTGGGTTGGTGCGTTGCTCACGCTTTTTGCAAGTTCTGTGTTCAAATCTGGCCGATGCTAGTTTTTCATACGTATTCCGACTTCGAACGAAAAACAACCCCTGGTAGTTATCGGGGCCCTTGCAGAGTGGGTTCGTGCGTTGCTCACGCTTTTTGCAAGTTCTGTGTTCAAATTTGGCCGATGCTAGTTTTTCATACGTATTCCGACTTCGAACGAAAAACAAGCCCTGGTAGTTATCGGGGCCCTTGCAGAGTGGGTTGGTGCGTTGCTCACGCTTTTTGCAAGTTCTGTGTTCAAATTTGGCCGATGCTAGTTTTTCATACGTATTCCGACTTCGAACGAAAAACAAGCCCTGGTAGTTATCGGGGCCCTTGCAGAGTGGGTTGGTGCATTGCTCACGCTTTTTGCAAGTTCCGTGTTCAAATTTGGCCGATGCAAGTTTTTCATACGTATACCGAATTCGAACGAAAAACAAGCCCTGGTAGTTATCGGGGCCCTTGGCGGAGTGGGTTGGTGCGTTGCTCACGCAATTTCCAATGTGTTCAAATCTGGCCGATGCTATTTTTTATATTGCAGCATTTTTGATCTGAAGTTCTGTCGGAAACTCTCTTGAATTCTTAGCACTTGCAAAGATCTACTTGAGAATTCTGAATTTCCTCCTTGTTCCGTTCATCTTGATTTCCACTCCTGTGATAGTGCCGGGCTTAGTCGAACACATGTGGATCGTGTTAACGAAATTACGAGGTTGTCTATCGTCATCTGGCTTCGATTCTTGAACGGCTTCAAGGCTCCACGGCGGTTATAATTTCTTTATTTCACATCTATCTCTGTCTGGTTGGTGGTTTGAGGTCCATGAGAGGTGCACTCCCACTCAAAATGATCCGAAGTGAACAAATGTCGGGACCTCCTTGCTTCTTCCTCAAAGCCAGCTGTGTTTCCTCCCTTCGAGACCCGAAACTTCTTCGAAATACTTAGTTTTGAGACTACTCCAAGGCGACAGTAGGTGCACAAGCTGTCTGTGCAGACCCAACTGTCATCGCAGTAGTCACACGAACTTGCCTCCTCCTTCTGATACAAATACAAAATAAAGTAAATACTAATTCAATTATCATTTCAGCCACCAGTAATCAAAGACCACGAATGCTGCATGCCCTAAAGAAGGGCGCATCAGCACTCAAGGCATCGATACCAAAAATCAAAGACGTCAACATCATTGACAAGTACTCCCGTATGGTGTTCCCGGTGAGCTTCTTAGCCTTCAACCTTGGCTACTGGCTCTTCTACATCCTGGAATGATAGCAGTTGACAACACTTCACGCAAAGTAGCCCAGTGGTGTGTAGTGTTCTAGAAAACCTTTCAAACAAAAAAATGAATCAAAATCAACAAAACAACAGCAATCCTCCCCCGCAGCAGAGGAGCAGCAAACGAACCAAAACCCGAATCAACACGACAGAAATTCGAAAATCAAAAACCCGAAACGAAACAAAAAACGACTCAAAATTGACAAGAATTGAACTTCAAGAGAACTGTGACACAAAAATCGAATTACTCTTCATATCAGCGACCAAAAAACAAGAACCGATCGAAAAATCTAAATTTGAACCAAACTACACGACGAGACGTGCAAAAACGAACAAAAACTGATCAAAAATTTGACAAAAAATAGTAAAAACTTAACAAACTTTATGCCAAAAATTAGAATTAATTGAAATTAATAAATAAACTAGAACAAAATTTTGTATAAATCCAACTAAACAAAAACTAGATACAAAAATGAATAAGACCCCTAAGGCATTGTTTTAACTCGATGTTAGAGTCTATGAATAATTGTTGAAGATATATAGAAACGAAAAATAAGAATTAAATTTAAATAAGACACTAGCTGAATATTAAATCTAAAATTGGTAGCGATAAACGATGAACAATTTGAATAGAAGTCTAAAAATTGCTTTAAGGATATCCTCATCTCCAGCCATTGGTTCTGAGACTAGCTTAAGAATTGCTGACACTTTCCTTCTTTCTTTTTTTCTCCCCTTTCCTTTGCTCAAAGTTGTCTAATTTTTTGAGAAAAAACAAACAAATGATGTCACGTTTATTTAAGAGACTCCAAGGAGAGAGTTCGAATTTCATGATTTCCGAATTTTAAGACTCATTTTTATAAAAAAAAATAAACACAAACAAGAAAAAAAAAACGAAAGGTTTTAAGATTAATTAATTTTCTAGCGAACATTATAGTGAGAAGAAAACTTATCAAAAAAAAAATAAATAAAATAAAAATAGTTTAACGAACTTAATTGATTGATTGTTGAGACAAACAGTGTTTTAGGAACAACTAAGTGAAAAATCAATAAAAAGTGAATTCAAATAATTTAAGTCCCTTGCATAATTTCTCAAATTTTCAGGCTTTTCATTGTTCTTACGTTCAGACACTGATCTCACTCATAATCCACGGGTGACTGTAGAGAGGTGAGTGAGTGAGTTTATTGTCTTACCACGCAATATCAGAATGATTTCCAAAGACACCAAGAGTTGTGGCTTACTATCGGCATTCGATGCAGACTGTCCTTGGCAGTGTTTCTACTTATCCAAACACGCGCCCAACCACTCGATGGAGAGCGGTACAGCCAAGCCAAGCCTAAGCTCTCGCGTGATGTTGCTATGCATTGGATGAGCAGAGGAACAACCAAGCCAAGCCGAAGCCATGTACTTGCGATTGTCCAAGCACACGCCAAGCCAAAGAATTCACGTGAGGCTGCTGTGCACAAAATTAAGGACGCCATCAGCCAAGTTACAACCGAATCCATCGATAACTTTGTAAAGGGTGATTTTTTAGCTATTATCTTTTTGGCAACACTGGTTTAAACAGCTGACACTGTCAAACATCTTCAGTTTGGCGTTGAATCGTCTTACAAACGAACAACGCTTGCAAATTATTGAATTTTATTATCAAAATGCGTGCTCTGTTAAGAAAGTTCATCACGCGCTTCTTCCATTTTATGGCCAGCTTAAGACGAAGCTCATTTTTGGCCCAATGGGTGCGTAAATAAGCAGAATTGTCGATTTTGGAGTGAATATCAGCCAGAAGCATTGCAAGAGCTACCAATGCATCCAGAAAAAGTCACAGTTTGGTGCGGTTTATGGGCTGGTGGCATCATTGGACCGTACTTCTTCAAAGATGATGCGAATCGTAACGTAACTGGGAATGGTGAGCGCTACCGTGAGATGATATCCAACTTTTTTTTGCCCAAAATACAAGAGCTTGACTTGCTTCCAATGCGTACAACTTACAACTTCTGTTTTGTTCTCTTTTTGTTATATTGTCTTAAGTGAAGTCATGTTAGTTTTCTGTGTTAAAGGTTAGAATAGTAGATGAAGTCTCACTCGATGTTTGGACTCAAGTCAATACTCAAGTCATACCACACATATAACTCATGGAGTCATCTCTCCAAGTTAACTCTCCAAACTTGGAGCTGTAGAAGAGAGTCCATGTGGGACGTCGGCTGGCCTTACAACATTATTTATAACAATTGATTGGGGATGACGTGAAAGACAATAGAGAACCTGCGAAGCCTGGAGGCTTTTCTGCAGAAGATTATTCAGAACAGAGTAGTGCTCGTTATTATGGGAGCGGACATAGATTAATTATTGTTTAATTTTATAAGTTAAGGCTTACTTCTTTTTGCCTGGTGTGCACCGGCTGTATACTGAATATGGAGCGTGGAAGTTGGTTGAATATTCTTGGCACCGCCTAGGAAAGTTGCTTTCTTCCATACTTGGTACTTTCAGAACCCCATTTGCTCTTTACCTCGTATTGACGCCGTGATTAATCGGTTGATTAAATCGTTGGTCGTTGTACATCTCATTAATTATGTTGAAAAGAAATAGTTTTTCGAAGGCTAGTGCATTTAAATCTTCACTAAGACTGTACAAATTTTCTACATAGCGCCTACCATACTCTCTTGAAAATTCTGTTTTGCACCCTTTGGAGTTATAAATCTATAACCCTCAGCATTACCCCACGCTGTTATTCCGTGTTGAAGTACCGACTCCACTAGAGAGAAGTATACTCGCTTCAGTACTTCCAACGACGTGTGGTTGCTCAGGTGGTAAGGAGCATATGTCAACTGCCGGAGTCGCCTGCATAAGTACTTTATGAGGCAGTCCCAGGCTCTCCACGCCGAGATATCGATCCACGTCAACTGTATCAATATATTCTGCGCAGCTATCTGTCTCAGGTGTTTTTTGTGCAGGCACTGAAAACTATGAAACTTTATTTTTATTCGATTTTTTGCTAAATGGTTCGGTCGAATATACATCAGTTTGGTTTTTTCCGAATTTATAACCAAACCATTGCCGTGGCACCATCGTAGAATATTGTTAAACTCGGTTTGCATTGGCTGTGTAGCAACCGCCGCTCACAATTATGGACCGACGCTATTTTGCAACACAGATAGCATACCGTTCGCATGAATAATGAAGAGTAGAGGTCCCAGGATAGATCCTTGGGGTACACCCCATTCAATATTTTGCAGATTGAAGCTCTTTCTCTGTGCTCAGTGCTCAGCCCTCTCAGTACAGTCCTCTCCCGCTTGGTACATTACATAACACCTTGACCATCACTGCCCATGACGTGGAAACATTGGCAGCATCACAAGCGGATGAAGAAGGCCTTCGAAAGAAAAGATCTGAAGAAATGATTGTCTGCTGAGGGTCAGGTCTACCCCGGACTGTAGCACAAGAAGAATAGCAAGGATTTTCCGAGTCGCATGCTCCACTTAAGGGGTCGCTGCAACTCGAGATCTCCAGGCAACTCGATCCTCCGCCATCGACTCTAACTCATCAGGATTTATGCCCAAGCGTGACCAGGCGAGTTTCCATCTCGTCCTGGGTCTGTCAAGCGACCCCACCGGCAGCTGACCTCCTAGCGGTGGGGGGAGGGGGGCGGGCAACAGACTTCGGGTGTAGGAGTTTATTTTCACACATCTCAAGCCTGGCTTACGAAGCGCAACCCCCCAACTGACAAGAAGGACACTATTGGCCTCGGATATTGCCTATCCCGGTGAGCCAGGGCCCCATGTTTGTGGAGTGAAGCGGTTTGGAGTGGCGGCTGCTGGTGAGAAAAGAACTGCGTGGTTTGAAACTCCCAGAGTTCAAGAAGCCATCAGAGAGAAGAGGAACACAGACTGGACCCTCTTGGGGGACTCCGCTTGGCTGTGCGAGCAGCTAAAGAGCATTCTTGGAAGGAGTTCGGCGAGAAGTTGGAAAGCCACCATAGATCTGCGAAAACGATGTTCTGGCAAACCGTTCGCCGACTCAGAGGAAGGAAATTCAACATCATCGAAGGAGTCAAATCCAGAGATGGTGTGATGCTTTCCAATGAGGTGGACATCTTACGCAGATGGAGAGAGCACTTCTTTGAGCTGCTCAATCCCGAACAGGGCACTGAGGCTGGCAAACCCGTAGAAAGGTAGCTTGGGAAGGGGGCTGCTAGGGAATTCGCTAGCACACTTAGACCATGTTGGTCCACAGTTAGACTACTCTCCCTGATGGACCCCTCCAGTGGTAGTGCCGTAATGTGATCCCAACGACAAATGGTGACTAGACCAGATTTGAAAACCCGATAAAAGCGTATTAACTTTGCTTTCACTGGGACTCGCGCCGTGTGTCCATGGTGGTCCTTTTGGGATGGGGTGGTGCTGTGTTAGCCGATCTAGCCTCGATGGCGATTGCAATCGCTGCTCTGGTAGAATCCATGCCGCTCGTTGTCTGCCGTCGTTGGAGAGTTCTGCTCGTTTAGCAGATTTAACGCGTTGACGTGGCGTTGTCCGGGAAGTGTGTTTCTCAAGTTCCTGATTTCCTCGTTAGGATGGTTGCTGATGTTTAGCAGCTGCTTTCTGAATAGTGTCTACTGTTGCAGGGGGATGATGCATGCTTGGTAGTAAAGCCTATCGTTGCTGTGGTGCTTTTGACGGTCCCTGTCGAAGGTGAGTCCGGTGCACATTCATGGAAGCTTCGTCATGCTGGTCTGAGAGATGGTGTGCCAGATTGGGAAGCCGTACGTTAAGATCGGCCGTATAAGCTGCCTGTAAAGCAGCAGTTTTGTCCTCTGGCTTAGTCCATTTTGCTTGCGCATCAAGGGATAGATGCGATGGAAGCCTAGGTTGGCCCTCTTGAGGGTCAGTTTCGAACGACTGTTGAACTTCAACCTTTCCGTGAAGCTAACGCCAAGTTTGTTGATAATTCTGTACCATTAAGGAGGACTACATTTATGCTTCGACATTTGGCTGCTGATCTGCATCCACCTCTGAATGGTCTCCTTAAGCACGCAAGTCCCGATTTTTCAGCACTGATGCGAATACCCCATTTGGTAAAGTAGTCAAATTCGGTCGCTATTTGGATTTCGACCCTTTGCGCGGCGATCTGCGGTGACGTCGAGCTGGCAGAAGTCAGCGGGTCACCTGCAAATAGACAGCATTTCACTGTGTCAGTTGGATGTGGTTGATCTGCCGTGTAGATGTTGAAAAGCCAAGGTCCCAGATCTGATCCTTGTGCAACTCCCGCCTTGGTGCTCCACTCTGTTGACTTGCTGCCTTCAACTGAGACGTAGAATCTTCTGGAAAGCTATAAGCTATTCTGATGTGGTTGGAGGGGAGTCCCATCGGGTTCAGCCTGTACATGAGTCCCTCAATCCAGACCGTATCGAAGGCCCTTGCTACGTCCAGGAAGCAGGCAACGGTGACCTCGTTATTGTTCAGGGCTGCTACAACATCGTGGTGGAACTTCTTAGAGGATGTAGCGTTGAATGTTTTTCCCGAAATCCGTACAGCATGTCCGGAATGATGTTAAGGTCGGTAGACCATCGCTTTAGTTTTGATCATTTCAAACTACAGACTTCTTCCATGATTGTTCCTCATGATGTCTTGTTCCTGAGTTCAAACTGACGAACAGATGGCGCTTATGACGGTCTGTCAATGGCGCAGGGATGAAGGCTGATGACTGATGCTAAACCAGGTAGCGTCGAGTCTTACATTCCTCTCCTTGACGTCCAGCACATCAATGGATTGCGCTCCTTTGAAACGATCATGACTTCAGACAACAACCATGTTTTCACGAGTGTTCTGCGTTATTCGGGGGAAATGTCGTTCAAATCGATTTGAGGACATCGCGTTATGAACATGCCCAATTTCCCGTGACTCACTTCGGGCCGACGTATGATTCAGGCGCACAAAGTAAGCCCGGAAGCAGTGATTGTGCCAGCCAGAATTATGAGTCCCACAGACAGTTGGTTACTCATTCAAACATATATCGCGTAGCTTCCCACTATCCAGCCGCAACTACTGACGTGACGGCTTTCCGACGTTCAAACGGAACACAAGTCCAATAATCGTCTCCCTCGAATCTGCTTACTCACTCGTTGATACTCCATTTCATTGATAAAACCCCCCACGAAATAAGAACAAGTATGTATTCCTATTGATTGCCTCGCAACTCACGCCGCCGCTAGTCCTCTCGGCTGCCATTCATCTGCTGCCACCGCCCATCATCGTCTTCCGCGTCGGCATCTCCTCTAGCAACATAGTCATTCTCTCTCTGTGCATACACACACACGCAGCCATGGACCCACGGAGAGAAGGGAGAAAATGTCCTCAGTTGAAGCTTTATCCTGTATAGACACTTGTCTAATGGAACGACCCGCAACCTACTCCTTTTTGCTGCTCGTCTCGTGCACAGTGCGTGTGAAGCTTTGCACGTGGGTGCGAAAATAAAGCCCCACCGTGAGTGGGCGGCAGAGAGCTGAGAAGAGAGACATGGAGAGAGAGATAGAGAGATGGAGAGAAATAATCAAGTCAACAGATGGAAACATCGCAGTTTGCCACCCGAAAATAGACAAAACAGGATAAGTGCCCTACAACAACAAGTCGCCCACACACCCGCCTCGGCGACTCTCCCACACGCAGGCACACGCGCGCAGGCACAGGGAGTGGAGACCCCGATAGGCTGAGACTACGTGAAGTTTGGGCTAAAATTAGACGAAGCCAGACTAACTCCTTAATGAATCAATTAACGCATCAAGAAACGGAGATGCTCTTGACGATGCCTGGCTAGTTGACGTGCGAGTGAAGAAAAAAGGTTGCGTATACGTCCGAGTGGACGACAACAGTCCCAATATCACACACAATTTGCTTGAACAGAGTCCCATCGAGGAGCAGGAGACGCCACCCCGACCCACACACGGGCGCCCGTCGTGCGATGAATGGAGGATGCCGCGGTGGCAGCTGTAGCGGCGAAGGTAATTGCTGGAGTTGGCGACGACCAGGACGATGATGATGATGGGAACACTTTAAGCTCCTCACACTCTCTCTCTCGCTCTCGGCAAGCAGTTGACTCTCTTAACTGCTGGCTCGTCACTTTTCTCTGAATGAAAATGAAAACGAAAACGAGACAAAGGCAGAGGAAACGAAACGAAAAAGAATGAAAACTCCCTCCTCCTTGTGGGCGAAGGATGCTGTACCACTTCACGGGCATGAATGGAATGGTTGCGAGTGGGGACGGCAGCGTGCGCGTGTGTGTGTGCCTGCGCCTCTGGTCGTGTGTGAGTGAGTGCTTGGTATGAATGAGGATTGTTGTTGTTTTTTTTTTTCTCGAAACTCATTTGTGCGGAATTATTGTGAGACGAAGAAGGAAAAATGAAATTTTATTTCATTTAGCAAACACACACGCAGGCACGCAGTGGCAGCACTCACCAGAAGGGCTGGGAGGGTGGTGTGGTGGCGGGAGGATGGAGCGAAGTAGAAGAATGTATGTAGGTCAGAAAATGGTGCACCACTGTGAGTCCTTTCATCCTTTGGCGCTGCTCTGCTTGAATGCGAGTAGTTTTTGACTCTAATGAGGTTGTGTTTGTTTGAATGCAGATTTATTTGTCCACCCCCAGGGCCCGGGGGGAAGGAAAACGTAATTAGAACAGACCACGACGGATTCAAGCGGGGGTTTTGATAATTAAACTAGAAAGAATGGCTGAAGAATGAAGGGAGGAGGACGCCCTGCGAGGCGATTGTTAACAACGACTGCTCCCAAAGTGTCTGATTGACGAGGCTCAGCAAAGAAGGAATGCATCTTTTGTTGGCCTTTGTTCTTTCATTGTTGTGAATGACGGATCTGGAGTTGGGTGGAAACGGTCGTATGTTCAGGATGAGTGGGGTGGCAACTGGGAGGGGGACCTCGGTGTGCAAAAATTGGGGCCAGAGGTGAAGAAGAAGATGGCGAGTGGGAGTGAGAGTTAAATAGACTCGCTGTAAACGCATTCGGGCTGATGACCCACGGGTGGTCTGAGCCTGTCATCCATACTTGCCGGTCGGCTTTCACTTATCGAAACCCCTCTCCTTTGCGAACCAGACGGATCCTATTCAAAAACGCAAGAGGATCTGAGGAATTGGTCGACGACATCCACACCTTGATACAGCTCGTAGGCTTCGCGTTCGTTACTTCTCCCCCTTCACCATCGAAGAGAGGGTCCCATACCCGACGCATAATTTCTCGTTTAAGGGCACGAAAAATCAGCTCTGGCAGGGCAGGCGAGTCATTCGAGCCGGATGATGTTTCGAGAAGGGCTTTTCTCTTGAATCTCTACTAAAACGTCAGTTATGGAGTTCAGGATTTGTCCCGAGGTAGGCAAGTTTCTTAGCCAACTCGCTATCATTCCCGTTGATCGAGACGTTTTGTGTGGGACGGCACAGCGTACACTTCTTTAGTCCTCACTGACCTTAAGAACAGCTCGCTTGAGCTGGTCTGACTTGAGCTATACATGGATACAGAACCCTCTGTCAGAGGATACCTCGCTCAAGTCATACACATGTCAACGCCACCAATCACGGATATGCCAGGCCGAGGAACGTAGAACTCTCTGCCAGAGGATACCTCACGCAAGCCGTCCACCAATCACGGATATGCCAGGCCGAGGAACGTAGAACCCTCTGCCAGAGGATACCTCACGCAAGCCGTCCACCAATCACGGATATGCCAGGCCGAGGAACGTAGAACCCTCTGCCAGAGGATACCTCGCTCAAGTCATACACATGGCAACGCCACCAATCACGGATATGTCAGGCCGAGGGGTAACACATTTGTTGACCCCATGAGATGGAGATGTCATAGTTCCTGATGACGATGCGGTCGTACGATCGCTAAATGAAACAATTACTAACGAACCCACTTCAGCTCGGTTGGTCAGATAAATATAAGGAAAGGGCTTACGCTACCTTACGCCAGAAACTTAAGGTTTGCAAGTCTATTATTTTACATCTATCGTCATATTTAGGGAGTTCTTCGAAGGATCTGTACTCTTTCGGATCTGAGTTCTTGGATGGAAGAGTATTCTAAATACGGTCTGACTAACGAACAATAGATGGACCTAAGACTAGTTACATCCCGAAACTCTCTATTACTTCCTTTCAGAAAACCTAACATAGCGTTAGACTTTGCAATTGCAGAGTCATAATGTAAAATGCAAAATTTAGTTTGGAATCAAAAATTACACCCAGATCTTTACCCTCATCTAGGCGACGAAGTCTATGATCATTTATGAAATATTCCTAGACAATCGGAATTGAATAATCAGCTCTGGTCCATTGTGCTTGCACCAATCCACTAATAAAGGGTGACTTAAAAGCTTTAGCAAAGTTTTTCAAAAGAAAAGACATAAAATTCAGAAAAATGCATGAAATCTTTATTTGAATCGATGTTACGGCTCATATAATTTAATGTTTGAAGATTATTTCATGCAAATGTTGACCTTGACTGCGCCTCAAATGGTCCATCCGCTTAGTCCAATTTTGGCATACTTCTTCCAACATTTCGGCCGGTATCTCACGAATAAATGCTTCAATGTTGTCTTCCAATGTGCCAATTGAAGCCGGCTTGTCTGTATAGACACGAGCTTTAACATAGCTTTAACAAAAAATAGTTAAATCTAAATAGTTAAATCTCACGATCTAGGCGGGCGGCCAATTGACCGGTCCCGACCGTGAAATAAAATGTTCACCGAACTCGCCTCTCAAAAAGTCCATTGTTGCGCGTGCTGTGTGGCATGTGGCACCGTCTTGTTGAAACCACATGTCATGCAAGTCAAGCTCTTGCATCTCACGATAGCGCTCACCATTCACAGTTACGTTACGATTCGCATCACCTTGAAGAAGTACGGTCCAATGATGCCACCAGCCCATAAACCGCACCAAACTGTGACTTTTTCTGGGCGCATTGGTAGCTCGTGCAATGCTTCTGGCTGATATTCACTCCAAAATCGACTTACTTACTTACTTACTTAAGGTGGCGCTACAGTCCGAGGTGGACCTGGGTCTCAACCAACAAGCGTCTCCAGCCAGCTCGATCTTTAGCTAGCTGTCTCCAGTTTCGCACGCATAATTGGTTGAGGTCCCTTTCCACTTGCGTGCGCCACCTGAGTCGCGGTCTTCCTCTACTGCGCCGTCCCTCGGGGGTGAATTCGAAGACTTTTCGGGCCGGAGCATTGGTTTCCATCCGCTCTACATGACCTAGCCACCTCAATCGTTGGATCTTCACTCTTCTGCCTATGAAGTCGATGTAGCTAAACAGCCCGTATAGTTCGTCATTATATCTCCTCCTCCACTCACCATCTATGCAGACGGGACCGAAAATCACACGAAGAATTTTCCTCTCGAAGCAACCAAGAGCAGCTTCATCCGCTTTTGATAAAGTCCATGCCTTCGCGCCATATAGCAGGACTGGGACGATTAAGGTCTTGTAAAGCGTTAGCTTGGTTGTTCGAGAGAGGGCTTTGTTTACCAATTGCTTTCTTAGCCCAAAGAAGCAGCGATTGGCAAGAGTTATTCTTCGTTTGATTTCAGCGCTGGTGTCGTTGTCTGAATTGATAGCGGTGCCTAGGTAGACAAAGTTTTTTTTTTTTCAAAAATCGACAATTCTGTTTATCTACGTACCCATTGAGCCAAAAATGAGCTTCCTCGCTGAACACAATTTTTCGCGCGATGAACTTTCTTAACAGAGCACGCATTTTGATAATAAAATTCAATAATTCGCAAGCGTTGTTCGTCTGTAAGACGATTCGTGGTTAAATTATAGACCAAACTGAAGATGTTTGACAGTGTCAGCTGTTCAAACCAGTGTTGCCAAAAAGATAATAGCTAAAAAATCACCCTTTACATGGATATCCAATTGGAAATTGTTTACAAACAGTGAAGCTGTTTATAGATAAATACAATTTAAAGTCGTGAAAATTTCGTGAACATCATTTGTAAACAAAAGAAAGAGTAATGGCCCCTCCTGGCTACCTTGTGGAACGCCCGATGTAACTTTTATTACTCTAGATCTAAAACTACCGATCTTTAGCAATTGCTTCCTGTCCTTTAAGTAATTGGAAAACCACTCTAACATTGACGAATGGAGTCCCGAAGACTTTAGCTTGTCTAAACGCAAAGTGTGATGCACGAGTACTTTATCGAAGGCTTTCGAGAAATCGGTGCAAAGTACATCAACTTGTAATGGATTTTCTAAATTTGCATAAATGTAATTTTAAATTGAATTTAATAAGTTAACAAATTTAAAGAAACAAATAAATGAATAAATAAATGAATAAATGTATTAATAATTAATATACATAAATAAATGTATGAATAAATAAACAAAGGAAAAAAATTATTAATTTAAGGATACACAGCAACCAATAGCAACCAAAAAGGTATTTGGCAACACAATTTCATTAAGTTAAGTTAACGATTAGATTTTGCATTAGCGTATTTTTTGAGTCATTACATCTTAAGTTAAAGAATCTCCATTTTCTTGTAACAACACCAGTTCGCCCAGCCTGGGTAGATCAAGCACCATTTTCAATATTTTATTTTGACCTATTTGGAGTATTTTAATGTGCGATTTCGCACACTTTCCCCATGTTGGAGATGCATGAAGAATTGCAGCCTGAACGATAACTTTGCACATTATGCCTTTATTTAATTTACTTGGGGGTGCTTTCCTGCAGATAAGGGAATACCACACTCTAGTTGCTATGTTTATTTTACTCAGAGCATTTGTGATATGTTCTCGGAATGTTAACGTCTTGTCTAACATGCACCTAGACATTTGACGGAATTATCCCAAGGTATATCACATTTATTTATCTTTGGCTGCCTAAGTGGCAAAAGACATTTTTAACGTTCACACGATCGTAAGTCTTGTCGTAGTACTCCAGGGTTCCGCAAGTTACGATGTCTTCGCCCTCCTTGATGTTCGGCAGTGAGTCCGTGGAAAGTCCATGGATTCGACAGTTTGCCACTCGGCACGCACACAGACTATCCTTTCCTAGTGAAAGGGATAGGCTGTGTTTTGCCAGCATTTGGCTTCATTTTCCATGTTTGGTATCCCCAAACATGTAATTTTGTTCAAACACACTGTAAACCATTTTCGATTTCACAGGCACTGCAGTTGGAGCTATGGATAGCAATGTCGTCTGCGAACATCGCTCCTTCACAGTTCTAGAAACACAGCGACATACGTTAAGTATAGCAACGGTGCTAGCACTGATCCCTGGGGTACGGGGACGGAAGACTGATGGATTGGAAGACTGTTAGGTGATCTTCCTGGCTTGAGGATTGGAACTACCTTCGTGATCTTCCATTTAACACAAAAATACTGAAACTTAACCAGGACCCTTCTACTACGCTACTGACGGCGCTCGGATTAGTAACCAAGGAATAATCCGTCCACATCAAGTGCTCCTCAGTTGCTCCTTCACTCAAGAAAATGGGACTTCTGTCGGACTGTCACGGGAACAACCTGGCGTCCGACGTGAAGCCGTCCACATCACGTGCTCCTCAGATGCTCCTTCATTCAAAAAAGCCGCGAAGCTTTGGCCGAGCTAGACACATCTGCTGTAGGAGGAAGAAACTGTGACTTCTGTCAGACTGTCACAGAAACAGCCAAAGTTAAAAAATACCCTGGTTCTGCTAACATGACGTCCGACGACCACATCACGTGCTTCTCAAATACTCCTTCGTTCAAAAACAAGCTTAGCAGCGAAACCTTTGCCGAGCTAGACAGATCTTTTCATAAATCACTCAACGGCACAATTGCCTTTACAGCGAATATTGCCTTCCAAAAATAACAGACAACCGTTGCCCCCCACACTCGCATCCACCCAACTCACCCCTCACATGCATCTCCAAGTGTCAACTGCAACACAATTCATGCACGAGGGACGAGAGGCAAACGAACAATTCCGACTCCTTGTCTCATCAGCCAGAGACGACAAAACTCTCCACAACACAATCCCAAGTGTGCAGGGATGAATAGTCCCCCCCCCACAACCAAGGGACAGGCCACACGAGAAAACGCGTAGGAGTCCATCCATGTCCCGCTACACACGAACAAAAAAACGCAAAAGTCCTGCGCAAAAGCTCCTCTCTTCTCGGCGAAGAGCACCGCCATCCAGCATCCAAGCAAAAGCTCGCCCCACACACCGAGTCGGGACCGAACAACACGAATTTTTGCCTGTATAACATTGAAAATTTTCAGTCGTTCCTACGAGTCCTTGCTGTGAATACACACGAAAATCAAAAAACCAGAAAAAAACCACATCCTTCTAAGAGAAACAAAAAACAAAAAACACACAAAAATGAAAAACTTTATCGGGAAAGTTAATTTTTTTGAATTTGAATTCACCGCAGTTCGCTGTCGCAAAGCCGTGAAGTGCTTCGATTAAATCAAGAAGAATTCGTGTCGTCGTGAAAAAATCACACACACACACACAAAGCAACCAGATCTCGGGGAAAAATTACATAAAAACCAAGGCAAACAGCTGCTCTCATCCTGTGAGCTGTTCCCCAAAATCCATCGGCATCCCTCGGCCATCGTACACCCAAGTGAAGTGAACTAAAAACACAAAAACCAACCGAAAAAAAGAGTCCTCTTCAGAGTACACACCCAGTTTGCTGAAAGGATTCCGCTTCGAACATCACTAAATTGTCTGTTCCTCTAACTGGTCCTTGTGTGGGCTCTGTGAAATTCTGCGAACGAAAAAAGTGCACCTGCGAGGGATAGAGAAAATATCGAATCAAGTGCGAGTGGGTAGTGAAAAGTGAAAAGTGAAAAGTGTGAACCAAAAAAAAAAAACAAAAAAAAATGCATACAAATTGGCAGTCCTCGGCGAACAACTCTCGAGTACTATGAAACGAGGATACAAGAGAAGACGAAACGGGACATCGTCGCATCATTGCCTTGGCTAGGTCGTTCATCGAAAATTTCATCTAATTCAGTTCAGTTTTTTTGGTTTTTCGAGCACACGCATTGACTCGCAGGCTCAAGACTGTAAGGCTCAAGAAAGCAAGCGAATACGAGCTTCTCAACGATTTAATCCTCCCACACACCCACTCACCGAAGGGAAGGAAGGTTGTGTACCTGTTTTTTTTTCTGTTTCTTTTTTGTTTTTTTTTCTGCAACTCATTTTCCTCTTCAATGCAACAACAATAGGACGAAGACAACGACTACAACAAGGCAAGATCCTTAACCAAACCCAAAAAAAAGAAAAAAAAAACAAAAAAACAGAAACAAAAAGTAATTGCGCAGTGATTTGCTTCGAGGACATTCATACCTCGGTATACTAAGGATACACACTCTTTTCTGTGTTCTTTTTTGTTTTCTCTCTTGTGTTGTTGTTGTTGCATCTTCCACCCACTCACTCTCATCCGGTGCCATCGGAGTCAGGGAATCGTTCTTGCGATATTTTTCGGGCACCATCAGCTCGCGGAAACAGGACCCTTCGACGGACAAGCATCATGTATGGCTGTGTGGTCATATTCGCTGGACTTGGTAAGTTGGAATTTCTGTTGGAAACACACACAAGACCCTTTTCAGGATGGACCACCTGTTTGGCGGAGAACCGTGCAGCGGCGACGGCTGGTTGGTGGTCAGAAGCGCCGCCAGCGCGACGTGTCAAGGAGTGTCACTGTCAAGTGGGTGGACGACTTTGTTCGTCGCAAACATCATATTTTTTGCCTACACACACCTACGTGAAGAAAATTAGATTTTCCCTATTTTCTCGGTGAGATGATGGCGTTCGCGAATTGTTGTTGTGATTCTGTGTATTCGGTGAGACTCGTTCTGTGCCTGTGCCAGTAACGCCCATGCAATCCTGGATGGCGTCGTCTCTGTATGACCGTTTTCGTGCGCGTGTGTGTGTGTGTGTGTTTCAGTGTGAGCTTATGCCGTAGGAGGCCTCCTGGAAGTTCGAGTGAGCTTTTCTTTTTCGGGGCGAAACTGATTTTCTCTATCCGACCAAATGTGACCGACAGACGGAGACGGAGTGAGAGAGCGAGAGAGGAGTACGAATTCTTCTTGAAGCAGCCGATGAAGAAGAAGAAGAAGAAGAAGAATTAATTTATATCCTCTGGGTGCAGTTGTACCGAGAGAAAGGATTATCTGTAAATGGTGTCGAGCTTGCCTTGAATTGTGCTCGATTTGTGAATGGCTTGCGACTGCAATATGGCCTGGAGGGGGGGCGACGTGGTTGCCCGCAGCACGGTGCCATCTTGCATGCATCCCCCTGTTTCGAGGGGTTTTTTGTTCCCAGAACCTACTAGCTGGTCATTCTTGGAGGGGGACAGGCTGTGTCCGTGTCTCCTGCTTGAGTACCTCGCGGTGGATAACTTGCGCTGAGAGACCTTCAGGAGTAGCTTGAGGGGCATTTTAACTGTCTCGAGACTGCAATATAAGGAAGCTTTGCTCTGCTTCCTCTGCTCGGAGCTTCAGTGACGGGGCATCCAATGAACGAAAGTGGTGTGAGACATACAATCTCAGTTGGAGAGGTCGCAGCGGCCATTTGAATCAGTGCTGGGATGGGACTTTCAAATAAAACAAGACATCCGTTGACACATTGACACACAGACCGAAGTGCAAGCCGAGCTACAGTTCACATCGATGTAGTAGACGTCCCATCCCTCGATGTTCCTGATTTCAATCCTCTCGATCGCCTGGCTTACTCGTTGGTACGTCGACTCCTACGATGCTCCGGTTCGATTCCTGACACGAGCAAAATCGTTTTCAAGGACCCACCTCTTCGGACAATTCTCTGAGAGTACAACTGTCTAGAAAAAAGCTTCGCAAATTGGCCCTTCGGAGTCGGCATGAAACTGTAGGTCCTCTCCACTCGTGCTAGAACAAGAGCACGCACACAACGAGTGGTTGGCCTAGGTCTCTACGGTGTTTATTATAAACGTGGAAAGACTCATCGTAAGGACTTGAAGCCTGGAGTGACCATTCCAAAGCTCTAGGGCTAGGCTACAAGGGCCTAGGACAACAGTCTCAGTGGAAGCTATGTGCTTCCCCCCGTTTGGCTTCAATACACGAAGAAGTCTGCTGACTAAGCCCTGCGTCAGGATGTCCTTCAATCAGTCCTTCATTCAGTCTTTGCCTCTTTTGCATGTGATGTCAGTCCTTTGCTTTAAACACGTCCTTTCGTTTGAAAAAGACCCGAGAGACGATTTTGAGGATGAAGACGAAATCCCTCTTAGTGTGAACACACAAATCCACTTCTCCATCGAATATCCTTGAAACAAAACGTCCTTCAAGGACTACTGATCACTCCATTCGTAGCTCGACATACGTGGCTAAGGTGTGTCAAGTTTCATTGCAATCGACTTAGCCGCTTCGAAGATATTCGCATTTTCCGACTTTCTATGTCGGCAGAGTGGAACGATTTCAAATTCACGGTGAAAAGCGAATGTTTTCACGCGCATATTTTTGCCACGACAAAATCAGAATTCTTTGAAACCAAGTTCAGTGGCAGATATCTCGAGAATGCGTGGTCCTATGACCAAAGTGATCATAAGGAGGTTTGCAGGGGATTTCGTGATCTTTAAGATGAACCGTTATTTGCGGTGGTGGGGAGGCCATTTGGCGATTGAACAGGTTTTTTTTCCTCAAACTCGGATACAGTGAAAGCCGACTAAGGGAGTTGTTTGTCCATGGGCATGTCTGGAACTTCTCAAGATCCGTGGTCTTGAAAAATTCATCGCTCAGGGGGATTGTCCGCTTCAGAGAGAGTTGTCCGTTAAAGGAGATTTCCCAATATCATGGACATGTAGGGGACCGGGAATCAGTTAAAGATGGAAAGAGACCTCAGTTGAAGCGATGTCCCAAGGCAGAGTGGCAGGGCATCATTTTCATGGATACTCGCTTTGCTGGACTCGATCGTTAACGATGCTAGCTTTGACTCTAGAATGGGGAGCTGTCTTGTTGACTTTTATTTTTTGTTTTTAATTTTTGATTATTTTTTTAATTAACGTATAATTCAATAATTTTTATTTTTTTAATAAATTTAAATAATTTTAATTTTATTTATAAATTTTATATTAAATTTTTATTTTTTATTTTTAAATAAAATTAAAAATATATTAAATTTATTTATTTAATAATATTAAATTCGCATATGTTTTTTTTTTTTAAATTAACGCTTACGAAGATAGGAATCATTTTTGTAGTTATTTTGGCTCATTGCCTTAAATTTCCTTGCATTCGTGAGGCATCCGTTCGACACGTCTATTCACGAAGATTTGCTCATCTGCACACCTTTGGAAACCAATGATGAAGAAATATTCAAGTTAAAATATTCAAGTGATATAAAGTGGCGCGGCGTGGGTTGGGCCGCCCGGGGCAGACAAAATTTAGGCCGCCCCTAGTCATTTTTTCACACACCAAAAAACCATTGTGTACGTACGTTCAAGTTGAAGTGGTTGACTGCTGTACGAAAAGACCGCAGACAAACTTAGACCACCACAAGTCCACTGTGCTACCATGCGGATCTAGGAAAGCCTACTCCGCAAGCCCGTTAGTCTTTTAGGAAAGCGAAGAAGATGTCTCGCTCTTATGCTGCTCAGTTCAGACAGGCTATCAAAATCTTAAGCTTGCAGAAGTCTAAATCTAAGGAATGGGAGAGCATTGCAGTTGCATAGCCCGTGTACAATGGTTTCTTCCTCATCCTCGTCTAGGCAGCTTCTGCAGAAGTCCTTGGAGGGGAGGCCTGATCTAGAAAGACAGCACTGCCTGTTCAGATACCAAAAACTCCCTCAATTAGACCACTTTCAATGAAGTCGCGTACGAAATTGTGTATCATCACGACTTCCGAGGCAGTCGTTGAATGCGAACCCATCAGGTAGGCGACCACTTGGCAGACACAGGACGAGGTGGTTGGACCAAGTGCAAAAAGTCGCCTGGTTACGCTTTGGCACAACTCCTGACGAGTTAGAGTCGATGGCGGAGGATCGAGTTGCCTGGAGACCTCTCGTGCGTGGTTTACACCCGCGATCCCTTTCGTGGAGCGTGTGGGTCAGAAGATGATGATTGTGTATTATAACACGTTATCCCAGTTTAGCAGAGTTTTCACCATTATTATAACTAGCAGATTTCTGACAGATTGTGACAGATTGTGTGTTTTTTTTTTTTTTTTGCTAAAATTGAGGTTTTGTTTTTGTTGGCTTTTGAGAAGAAATAGATGAAGGAAGGAGGGAAGAGGAAAACGATCAGAAATTCCATTAAAATTGGTCCTTCCCATGTGTCATACAGTTCAAATGGAACCACCATTTCGTGTCCTCCGCGACTCTGCTGCTGCCGACTGCACGCCTGAAGCGCTAGGCATTTTAATTTCCCTTCGTTATCCGCGTCGTCGTCATCATCTTCGTCGTCGTAGTTTGGGTCGTCATGGTCGTCATGTGGCGGCAGTGGCGCGGCGTGCATGTAGCGATAGCCTGAAGCATTTCACGCACCACACTACGGACACAGGAGTCAGACAGGATGTCGCGTTCGGGTCCCCGCACTACGCCACAAATATCCAACTATCCAATTTGTGATCGAGTGTGAACACTTCGGGCAATTTCACAAGAATAAAGGAAAGTGTGACTTTGTCTTGAAGTAATGAAAGGAGCCCATGAAGGAAGTCGGTCTTTAAATATCTGCATCTTCTTATTTCTGAAACTCTAGCCTTGTCATCAAATGTAAAATCTCCAACAGATACCTTGTCTGTCGACAATTCAGTCGACCTCATGCCAGCCACCACGCTACGCCAATGGTGATGCAGCGATCGCTCCTCATTGCATATATGGACCCGATGTCGCAGAGCAGCCGACGAGAGGTATGTGCCACATTGAGAGAGTTGTCATCTTCTTTTCGCAGATGACTTGTTCTTTGTTTGTCAGTGGGTCTTAACACTACACTGAAGCACTCAGACTCAAACACTGGTCCATTGCACTGTCGGGCAGCAACCTACTTTTACTCAAGTTTCTTCTTCCTCAGCAGGCGCTTCTCTGATGAGGAGCCCTCGTCGTCAGCTCTCATCACTTCAGCACCGAAAGTCTGCAACCTGATCCAAGCAAAGGCGGAGCAGGGACACAGGAAGTGCCCTGCAGTGGCGTCGTCTTCTCCACAGGCATGCATCCAGCCCCGTTTCATCGCTTAGGTCAATCACACTTAGATGTTTGGTGAAGATGTATTGTCGAGTCGTCTTTTCTGCCAAGAGAGAACAAGAATGCCGCGGGTTTCTAACAGACGTCGGTGAGCAGGCACTTGTTCTGTCTGTACCCTGCAGAGTCATGCCACCTCCGATTGGGACCAACCATCGATCTGAATTCTTACCAGCGACGCAGGTAGGTCCAGACCATGTTCAGGTCCTGCGAATGTCTCCTCTGATCTGATCATCGGCGATCTAATTTCCAGCGATCCCATTGTGACCGGGTACCCAGACAAGTCTTAGTGACTTATGACTGCCGATCAAGTTCAGAGAGGATTTGCATTCCTGGACTATCCTGGAAGTGGTTAAAGGGTTGAGCAACGCAGCTTGGCTGTCACTATAGCCACAAATACTTCTCCCCGTCCACCTGTTCTTCACAACATAGTTCGTGGCCATTAGGATCGCATGGGTTTCCGCTTGGAAAACCGACGCAAGTTCACCTAATCAGGTGCGCAGTCTAATGTTATCGCCATTCAGCCAGATCCTTCATTGCTTTGGAGTCATCCGTAGAGATTCGACTACATTCCTTACCTGGCTCAGGTTCTGGGCAGGTTCTTGCCAGAGACAGCCCTGAGTGTGGACACAAACAACTGGTGTCCGTGCGTCAGACATGGCGTCTGTGAATAACACTGGAGTCAAGTAAAATGCGGTGCGCAAGATCCTCGAAACTCCAGTGCGTGTGATACGAAAGACCACTTCTTTTCAGACGGAAAATGGCCTTGAGAGTGCATCCCATGATGAGAATATCAAGGGGGGCATCTATAGCAGAGCAAGGCGCACTAGGGACGGCCCCAATGCAGCCGAGGCAGACCGCTTTTTGAAGCTTACTCCACCAATCGACTGAAGCGTAGAGAGACGTAGTTATCCGCCCATCTTCCCAGATGGAACTCCAGCACGCACTGAGGCTGGGATGAAGGCTGAATTGGACAAATCAGATGTTTTGGTAATTTCCAGAACGCCTGTTCAATGCACTCTAAATGGTAGTGGAGTCCCATTGAAGCGGGTGGAGGAGTTTAGGTATCTCGGGGGCTTTTTTCACGAGTGATGGAGGAATGATGAGCTTTCCTGTAGGATTGGGTCAGTTTTGAAACAGCTTGGTAGATCCGTAATCAGGAAGGCCGAGCTTGGCCAGCTCTGGTGTCAAAGCCAAGTTAGCGTCAGTGTTCCAACTGACTGTGACTGAAAAAATAGGATCGCCGGCCTCCGAGATGGGACTTCTCCGTGCTGTCGTGGGAATCACTCGCGAGGAACTCAACATTAACGAGCTCCTTCTTCGACCGGAGAGGGCTATGCTTCGGTGAATTGGTCACGTGGCACGAATATCCCCCCCATAACGCGTTGAATGCGATTCCATCAGGCTTGGCAAAAACCAAGTCCAAAAACTCGCCAGGTTAAGCTGGGGCTTAAATCCTGATCAGTTAGAGGTCTGGTTGCTTCACTGGGTGCTTCGATTGCGAAATATTATTTTTAATAGTCTCGTCAGGATGTTTGTCATGTGCACAGGCACCGCCTCCAGCTTTCTCCCTCTTCACCTTCGGCCCGTGCTGTGTCCTGACCCCATTCCGGTCCAAGACCGCCAGACTATCTGTCCAGCTTGTTAAGCATGACATTTGCCTGAATTTAATTTGGCAAAATAATGCCCCTAAATTCCACTCCAGCAGCAACTTTATCGAACCAGAGCCCACATCATTGCCAATCGTGTCCCAAAATACAAACAGCAAAGGGCAAAGGACCTCCAGCATAATCCTCATTAGCCAGCTGGCATACCACACGCCGACCTAGAAATGGAATCCCCGGTGAGAGTTTGATGGAGCGTCTATTTGTGGAACACTTCAGAACACCCTCACGCAGCCCCAGAGCTTGTAGTCCTTGAAGAGGCCCTATCACAATCCGGCAACGCCAAGAACAAAAACCAGCAAAAAAACGAACAACATCTTCAGTCGCCAGCAACATCTGGTTTCTCAGCAATTGCCAGGCACTCACTCGTCCATTTCATGCATTGACACACATGCATTCACACATGTCCTTGATGTGAAAAAGTTAATTATCACAAAACAAGACTTCGCGCGGGCCAGAGATTGCACTTTAAAGTTTGTCCGTGCGGCGAGCAACTCGGTGCCGCACACAGCCGGAGAGGGTGGGGCGCAGAGCGACGCAGAGTGCAAGGATGAATGCAATAAAGCAGAACCTCGACCCATTTCGTGAAGCGATTCGCATTTAGTAGCTCTTCTTCTGTTGGGTGCATCTCTGCCGTGGCCCTCCAGGCGGCGAACATTAATAATGCAACCGCACTGGAATCCATTTTTTGCCGTTTCTCCTTAACCTTTGAAGGTGCTGCGGGAGAGGATGTGGAATTGGCTCTTGTGACGTGCACAAGGTGGCTGCAGCGGTGTTTGAATGGGACGTCAATTGGCTTCGCAAAAGTGGACAGTGGTGACCTATTGGATGAGAGGCACTGCCATGACCCGATCCGATTGCGTTTGGTTGGGTTGGCTTTTGATAAGGTCATCCAGTGGGGCAGTGGGGCGTGCTCGACGTCAGGCACTGGTTCCTGGCAGATGTGCCCGCTCTTTGAGGGGCTAGAAGTTCTCTGCTGTGTCAGCTTTTGTCGCATGCAGTCGCGGATGGGACAGAGCAACTGAGGCTGGCTCAGCCTATCACATCCTGCCGCACCCAAGCGCAGAATGACCTCAGCCAATGTTGGGAGTGCAACTGGAGACGGAGATTGAAGTCAAAGTGCTTCAATCCGATGTGGACTTGGACCTTCATCACTCGGTTGGTGACTTTAGCGAGCTTGAGCAGCTGGTTTAGGACGCTGCCTGCGCTGCCTTTGAATGACCTGAAGAATGTTCGCATTTTCCCCACACAGCTCCTGGGTATCATGGCACCCGACCTGAGAGTGATGACCTGACAATCTTTATTCTGTCACCACGGGTGGTCAGGAGCGGAATTATCAGCCGGTTTCAGGCTACTCAAGTGGTTGTGAGTGTGGCGTGCGTGGCTTGAAGCCAAATCGCGAGGAGGGTTGGAGATTTGTACCACTGAGTCATGGAGTTCGTCAATGTCTGTTATGGCCAAGCAACTTCTTGACTATCTCAGAGGTCTCAGAGGACAATCCGGCTTCAGAGCCAACCGCTACGACTATGGTCAACATCCGACTAAACTATAACAAAGGATATGTGACTCGTCTCTGCTTTTTGAAGTTCTCTGAGGCCTTTGACAAAATAATATAATAGACAATATTTTTTCATTTTGGTGAGTGCAGTGAGTTCGATTAAAAGTTTTCTATTTGATGGATGGCAAAGAGCAGTCAACTGCGACGCCTTCTCAGCACAACAAAGTTAAACAGGACGTTCCACAAGGATCAATTCTAGGGCCCATTCTGTTTTCCGTGTTTATAAACGATTTACGATTAGTGTGCAGATACTCAACTGCTCATTAATTTTCACGTGGGATATAGGCACCAATGGTCCGTCCGTCCGCTTTTAGTCAGTAAAAATGTGGCACTACGTCTTACTGAGTAAAACCAGCTCCCTTCGAATCTCTTAGCGGAACTACCGCTAAGTATTACTTTGCGAGGGACAGTTTGGAGCTCTTTGCTTCGCCACGTGGTGTTCAGCGAATTCGCCGCCCGCTGCCGTCCTAAAGTCCTTAGATCGCAAGTCATTCGGAAGTCATTTACAGCAGCCCAAAGATCTTCGGATTTCAGCATATATTGAACTAAATTTTCTGGTATTGGCCGTTCACCAAACTAAAGCTCTCTCGTTTTCATATCGAGCACATTCTAAGATCGAGCTCCACGCTCTCTACCGAGGACAGGTCGGACTCGAATCACGGTTTTGCTTGAATAGACATTCCCGGCAACAACCGTGACCAGTCAAGAACCATGTTCCATGCCATGTTTTCGATTTAGCCAAATTTCAAATCTTGGGTTTAGTCGGTACGTCCATCTCATTGTTTTGGGACTCGTTCCATTGTTGTTGCCCCACTTCCATACTATGGCTTCTTTCGACTTTTTTTCACTCGATTTACGATTGCGCTGATTTGCACGCGACTGTCATGAAGTCGCCTAGCTTCTAAGATTAGGACGTCGATTGGTACCACCGAGGATAGTATCAACACCGCGTCGTCTTATACCGTTCGAAATGCACTGCTAACGCGCAAATTATTGCCTCGTGTCTGGTCGCATATTCCGGGCGTTTTTCTGCTACTGCTCTCTTCAAACGGATTAATTGGGTTCGGTGGCGTTGTCCATTGATAGTTTCACCCGGTTTTAGCAGCTCATAATGCAGCACACCCTGCTGATCTCACCAAATACAGAGCATTACCTTCGCGCCATGGATATTCGGTTTTGCCGTTGATTTGGCTGGTTGGCCGGGTGTCAAAACCACTTTTGGCACCTTGGCTCAGCTAGCGCATGTTCACCATAAACTTCTACCAAAACACGATGACTTTCGGCAGCAGTTTTCTCCATATTAAAGTAATGAAGATGAACTCCCCGCAAAAATTGTTGTCTACGCTTCAAATGAATGACGTACAATGACAGTAGCTTTCCAACGCATGTTCCAATGGAATAATACACGTTACGCCATCTCTTAGCAAACCGCAGGAATTTATTAAATAATTATAACAACTCAGGAGACATCAGGTAACCTACTCGAGTCAACTCCCGAATGTATTCCACTCGCCAAACCACTTAGCACACACCACAGTTTCGACTCATTAGAGTGCCCCTTTCCACGGAAGTCTTAAGCAAAAGGCGAGGCACTTTTTTCAGAATTTCCAGATGCCCCACAAGATTTAATTTATTCGTAATCGTAGGCTCTCCGTGAAGTTGGGGCTTGTCTTGGAGCTCCCGCCTGAATGGCAGTTTGTAGTTGTGAGATGTTCATCCCCAGTCGCACTGGTACACGCTAGCCTCTTGCATTTTGTCGAGATTGTTTATGGCACGACACTGCCCGCATATTTTCCACCATACAGTTGCGCCATAAAGTACCAGCATTTGGTTGCAGCCGCACAGGCACATGTTTGGTTTACATCTGCACGTCTTGCCTTCGATCTGCTTTAGGGACCAGAGGACTTTAATGGCCCTTGTGTACGTTTTGTTGATGTGAGCATTCCAGGAGAGTTTCTGGTCTTACGTTATTCCGAGAAATTGCACATCTTCCTTTAGTCTGATATTTGCTTCTTTCAATTGAATGAGTTTGAAGGATATTTTGTCCTTGTTCTAGTGAATCGAATTATGTGAGTCTTGGTGGGATTGATGGGGGGTCCTTCTTGATCGCACGAGTTCATCGTTGTTTCTAGGGCTTCTCCCTTTCCCCATGTATTCATGTTTGACAAGTCCAATGCCTGTGAGGCCATTACTGTTAAGTGCATAAAGAAGTGAGGATAAGACACCCCCAGCGGGCAAAGTCTAATAGTTTTGATACCTTTCTCAGACGTGCCCAGTTTGGCTGTTCTTTTAACACCCTCTTCCCACGACTAATCCTTCCAGTCTTCCAGTTACTTTAGAGAGTTCCAGGATCGGAAACAAATTCAATCTTCGGTCCTTAACTATGATTTGACGTTTCCCAGAAGCCTTGATGGATTGCTTGCAAGAGGTTGTATTGTCTTCAACGCTTTCCGCTCGAGAGCACTGGAAGGATTAACTACTTTTCCTTGTCTCAGTATCAACTGTTTAATTTCTGAAATTCTTCTTTTCGTTTGCCCAGAGCGGAGTATACTTTTTAGGTCGAATGTTGTGGCATGACGATGTAGGTGGCCTAGACGGTGTAGAGCTCTTTTGAGGCTCATGCTCATGCGTAACTCACATTTATCCCATTCAAGGTGATTGTCGATGAATAGTTCGAGATATTCTCAGCCTCCACCACATTGAGGTGCATCGTTCCCCGGATTTCCTATCGGCTTCGTTGATCTTCAATCAGGGGTCATGCCATCATTTCACCGCAGAATTGAATTCAAAATAAAATTATGGCTGCAAAGACATGCGACGAGAATAGAATCCTCCCCGTTGGCGTACACAATAACTAGGATGGGTCCTAGTTTAGTTCCTTGAGGGTCTCCATTGTGATCTCGTTCTCTTTGACTATACCCATCTACTCGCAGCATTCTTTTTCCACTTCATTTCGACAAGACCGAAAAAGATCTTCGAAAACACCGTAGCACGGTGGACGCAGAATATATTGACACGAGCACCCAAACAATAGGCCACACCGCATATGACATCGACAGCAATGCTTGACATCTCGGCCTCCTGAATATACATTTGATGAAGATTCGCAGTCTCAGTTGTCTGACAGGTTCGTAGTGGAGACGTCTGTCGTCCTAGCGTGCAAACGTCTTGTATTCGTGGCTTTCATTTATGGCCATCCATTGTCTCACTGTTTCCTAGTCAAGACCGCGTATATGGCTAAGTCATCTCTGGCACTTGTCGCCCGTACTTCATGGCCAAGTCATCTCTGGCGCTTGTCGCCCGTACTTCATGGCCAAGTCATCTTTGGCGCTTGTCGCCCGTACTTCATGGCTAAGTCATCTCTGGCGCTTGTCGCCAGTACTTCATGGCCAAGTCATCTCTGGCGCTTGTCGCCCGTACTTCATGGCTAAGTCATCTCTGGCGCTTGTCGCCCGTACTTCATGGCCAACTCATCTCTGGCGCTTGTCGCCCGTACTTCATGGCTAGTCATCTCTGGCGCTTGTCGCCCGTACTTCATGGCCAAGTCATTTCTGGCGCTTGTCGCCCGTACTTCATGGCCAAGTCATCTCTGGCGCTTGTCGCCCGTACTTCATGGCCAAGTCATCTTTGGCGCTTGTCGCCCGTACTTCATGGCTAAGTCATCTCTGGCGCTTGTCGCCCGTACTTCATGGCCAAGTCATCTCTGGCGCTTGTCGCCCGTACTTCATGGCCAAGTCATCTTTGGCGCTTGTCGCCCGTACTTCATGGCTAAGTCATCTCTGGCGCTTGTCGCCAGTACTTCATGGCCAAGTCATCTCTGGCGCTTGTCGCCCGTACTTCATGGCTAAGTCATCTCTGGCGCTTGTCGCCCGTACTTCATGGCCAACTCATCTCTGGCGCTTGTCGCCCGTACTTCATGGCTAGTCATCTCTGGCGCTTGTCGCCCGTACTTCATGGCCAAGTCATCTCTGGCGCTTGTCGCCCGTACTTCATGGCCAAGTCATCTTTGGCGCTTGTCGCCCGTACTTCATGGCTAAGTCATCTCTGGCGCTTGTCGCCCGTACTTCATGGCTAAGTCATCTCTGGCGCTTGTCGCCCGTACTTCATGGCCAAGTCATCTCTGGCGCTTGTCGCCCGTACTTCATGGCTAAGTCATCTCTGGCGCTTGTCGCATGTACTTCATGGCCAAGTCATCTCTGGCGCTTGTCGCCCGTACTTCTACTGTTCTGTATCCTTTGTGTACATGAGACTCGTCGTCATCATCGTCATCATCTTTTGACCCGCATGCTCCACTAAAGGGGTCGCGGGGCGGGGGGAAGTCACGGCATGCACATGCCGTTGTCCTTTGCCTTTGGACAACGGCATCGGTGACCCAAAAACTGGCTCAAAAACTCATGTTAGCTCCCTAAAGTCTTAGAAACACGAGGCAATAGAAAAAAGGCCACTTTGCTGGACCAGTGCAAAGATATAGCTGCTGCGGGTTCTTGGGAGAAACCGTATAAGTTGTCGAAGGAATTCACGAATCGGAATCCCAACATCACCCAAAAATGCGGAAGTCGCTGTCCTTTCCCACACAAATATGCACAATCGCTCTTCATACGTCCCCTCTAAGTTCTATGAAATGGCGCCCAACACCGGATCAAGAATGAAACACTTCTCGTTGGCTTGCAACTCCCACTGTTTGACACGCTGAGACCAGAAATTCTTGCGTTTTGTCAAATTCGACCATTCTGTGTACGTTCCCAACAAAAATCTTGGCACTTTGAAAGTCTTCCTCCGAATCCTCAGCACCACAAGTCCAAGTCCTTCCCACTTGATCTCGTTTGTCCTCGTTTGCCGCGAGAGACAATCAAAAAACAAACAAGCGCCCTCGCAGAGCGTCCTAATTCAAAGCAATTGTTGTTCATTATCCTCTTGTGTGCATGTCCGCCACCTACAACTTGCCATCCACACCCACGCCTCGCACAGAAGACAAATCCAAATCAAGGCATCTCGCCCAAGTGTAATTCGGAATAATTGTATCTAATCTAGTTTTACTCCGAAAATGTGGGCAAACTCTTGGAAATTGCTCGAGTATACCTCGCCTCGCCTCCGCGAGGTGGCTCAATTATGTTGCCTTTCTTTTCTTCGGCTATTCCTGCTCCGCCCGCCTCGCCCACCGCTGAATTCAATTGCGAATTAGAACAAGAACAACAAACACTTGAGATATGTGCGAAACCCACATCCCCTGCGTCTGTGGGGCGCAGTAAATCGAGAAACAATTTCCATCAATCCCACCCGATGAGGGGTCCAGTTCGCGGAGGATGTGCGAGTGTGTGTCCTTGCGGGAGCTTTCCTCGCTCACAGGCAAGAACTCTCCAAACTATCGACGTGGAGAGTCTCATCAGCCGAGTGTCGAGTGAAAAGTGAAATCAATGGCGGATCATGGGGCTGTGTGTGCTCTCTGTGACAGGAGATGCCTTCATCGTCGTCTCCTTTTGGCAGCATCATCCCGGACACGCCGAAGTGCGCATGCGCTGGCGAAAGCTCTAGTTTTCATTCATCAATCTGAGCCACAGCTTCGGTCCTTGTCGAAGGTTAGGGTGCGCGAGGCTGGCGGCCGCGCTCTTCGAAGGCGGTGTACAAGCTCCAAGCATTTTCGAATTGCGTATTTAGATGAAATCCGCTGCCGACTGCTCTCGGATACATGCACAGAGCGAGAGCAGCTCGAGAGAGAGAGCGAGTGGATGTCATGACGCCCTACCCCACGACGAAATCTTATGAGAGTTCGACTGCGCCACTGAAACGCTGGCGAACTTCCATCTTGACTGAATGAAGGATGCCGTTTGTGTGTCGGCGAGTGTTCCTTTGGACAGGCTGTTCATCTGATCTGATTTATATGAATTGACTGACGGGGCGAGTATGGGCCGGAGCCCGGATACCTTTCGCTCTGCATGCGCTGCAGCCTGCCCTTGTCGAGGATGAGTCCTTGTCGGGCTATTAAGGCGTATCTGCGATTTCTTTTCCTTCTTATCCCCTTCGTGTCTTGTCAGCATACGCCGCGGATGTCTTTTACGCTTTAAATTTCATTCAGGAGGCAAAAAAGCTTGTGTGTGGCTGTGTGTGTACTGTCATTGGGTGTGGTAATTATCGGGGAGAGGATAAAAATGATGATGCGCTTGAGGTGCGCCTCTAATGAATTGATGATGTCGATTAAATCGTTATCCATCGGGTACGAGCTGGATTCTAGTGAAATCTTGGGACATCTGGAATTGACCTTTCGATTGGATGGCAGTTGGAGAGGGGCCAAGATGCTCACATGTGACGACGTGTCCTCTGCTGTTCTGGGAGACGAGTTTGACAAGCCGAAGCACGTCTCAGTCGGCGAAAAATGGCATCAATTATTTCTTGATTCAGTCCGAAGTGACGACTCGTAAATGTCGCTCAGAAGTGACGGGTTAATGCATAGTGACCGACGGTTGACATCCACTTGGACTGACGGTACGGTGTGCTGTGTCGCACGAGTTGCGTCACGCCGCTGCTTCCACTTTCTGTCGGACGGGCTCTTCTTTTGCGCAGAATTTGCATGTTGCCGTCCCTCTTGCCGCATGTGGATGTGAAAAATTGGACCCATTTCTTGAGAGAAACAGAGAAGTTCTCCAAAACAACGTTGCGCGGGGGGATCAGTATCAGTTGGCAGGCACCAACTCATGAGTAGGCGTGCCTGAAGGTTCAATCCCTGACACGAACTACCGCAGCAGGAGAGCATCTAAAGAAGTTACTTCTGTCAAGCCGCTCGGGGTTGGCTCACAGTGGTTCCCTAGGCGGAAAAAATGCCAAAAAATGAAATATTTTCTGGAGACAAGTGGCCGTGATTTTCACAATTCTACAAGTCGGCCAAGCCCATCTGCAGCTGTTTTGTGGATTTGGACAAGGCTTACGACTGAGTTCCTCGCGGTTAACTCTGGAGTGTTGGATTGATGGTCCTCTCCGAGCGCCACTCAGTCACCGTACATAAACTGTAGCAGCTGTGTTCAGGCTAAGAGTTCCACCGTGGGCGATGGACTTTGCCAAGGGTGCGCCCTGTCACCTCTCTGTATATATGGGCTTGCTGTTGCAGCGCAGACGAGCTGAGGAATGTGTCACATTGGGAGAGTAGTCATCTTCTTTTCGCAGATGACTTAGTTATCCTCACACCTTCCCAGGCGGAACTGCAGCGCGCACTCGATAGGTTTGTGGCCGTATGTGCTGATGCTGGAATGAAGGTAAAATATGGTCATCCCTAGAACGCCTGTTTACCGCACTCTACATCGTAGAGGAGTCCCTTTGAAGCAGGTGGAGAACTTTAAGTAAGTAAGAGTAACGCTGAGCTTTCCTGTAGGATTGGCCAAGCTGGGTCAGTTTTTAAATAACTAGGAAGATCTGCAGTCAGGAAGGCCGAGTTTGGTGTAAAAGCCAAGTTAGCGGTCACGGTGGTCATGGAATTTGGGGCTCCACAAACATGTAGGTGCGAAGGAAATTGCCAAAACATCTGATTTGTCCACTTCAGCCTTCATCCCAGCCTCAGTGCGTGCTGGAGTTCCATCTGGGAAGATGGGCGGATAACTACGTCTCTCTACGCTTCGGTCGATTGGTGGAGTAAGCTTCAAAGAGCGGTTTGCCTTGGCTGCATTGGGGCCGTCCCTAGTGCGCCTGGCTCTGCTATTGATTCCCCCCTTGATATTCTCATCATGGGATGCACTCTCAAGGCCATTTTACGTCTGAAAAGAAGTGGTCTTTCGTATCACACGTACTGGAGTTTGGAGGATCTTGCGCATTGCATTTTACTTGACTCCAGTCTTATGTACAGACGCCATGTCTGACGCACGGACACCAGTTGCTTGTGTCCACACTCAGGGCTGTCTCTGGCAAGAACCTGCCCAGAACCTGAGCCAGGTAAGGAATGTAGTCGAATCTCTACGGGTGGCTCCAAAGCTGTGAAGGCTCTGGCTGAATGGCGATAACATTAGACTGCGCACCTGATTAGGTGAATTTGCGTCGGTTTTCCAAGCGGAAACCCATGCGATCCTAATGGCCACGAACTATGTTGTGAAGAACAGGTGGACGGGGAGAAGTATTTGTGGCTATAGTGACAGCCAAGCTGCGTTGCTCAACCCTTTAACCACTTCCAGGATAGTCCAGGAATGCAAATCCTCTCTGAACTTGATCGGCAGTCATAAGTCACTAAGACTTGTCTGGGTCCCCGGTCACAATGGGATCGCTGGAAATTAGATCGCCGATGATCAGATCAGAGGAGACATTCGCAGGACCTGAACATGGACTGGGACTTCCTGCGTCGCTGGTAAGAATTCAGATCGATGGTTGGTCACAATCGGAGGTGGCATGACTCTGCAGGGTACAGACAGACCAAGTGCCTGCTCACCGACGTCTGTTAGAAACCCGCGGCATTTTTGTTCTCTCTTGGCAGAAAAGACGACTCGACACTACATCTTCACCAAGCATCTAAGTATGACTGGCCTAAGCGATGAAACGGGGCTGGATCTACGTCTGTGGAGAAGACGACGCCACTGCAGAGCACTTCCTCTATCACTGTCCAGCCTTTGCTCGGATCAGGTGCCAGGTCATCGGTGCTGAAGTGGTGAGTGCTGACGACGTAGGCTCCTCGTCACAGAAGCGCTGAGAAAGAAGACACTTCAGTAAAAGTTGGTTGTGGCCTGGCAGTACAATGGACCACTTTTTGAGTCTAAAACCCACTGACAAACAAAGAATAAGGCATCTGCGAAAAGAAGATTACTGCTCTCCCAATGTGAACAATTCCTCGCCTTGGCAGCGCCCCAACAACCGGTCCATATATACAATGAAAAGGAGAGGTGACAAGACACACCTTGGCCCGTCCTCTTTACCCATTGCCTTAAGCATTTCTTGGCCAGATTTCATTCACACCGGCGGAGCATCTGGGAAAGAGTGGACAGAAGCGCAAACGATTTGTTTCTGATTTGCTGCTCAATCCAAAGATCGGTGGATTCTACTGGTCTTCCTTTTGGAGTAGAAAATTCGGCTGGTACCAATGTTGGCCTTTTGTTTACCGTCAGTCTAACATCAAAGTAGATGCCCAATTATAGCTTGTCAACAAGCTGTCACACACGTCGTTTCGGGCACTTCTACGGAACAGATTGCAACTCAAATCGTTGACTACCCGTTCACCATGATTTGTTTCTCTTCTTTGTCCTTGACTGGATTAAGACTTAAGGCAGTTCTATGACACACGCCTTCCGACGCCTGTAGACATACAAAAGCGTATGACACACCCGGGTGTGTTGGGTGTATGTTTACGGATAATTTTGTGGGTGTTGACACAGTGTTCGTCTTGCCGAGATTTGACTGTACTGTGAATGAAGGAGCTTCTTCTCCTCTGGAGTGGACCTGGTCCTCAACCAACAAGCCTCTCCAGCCAGGACGATCGTTCGCCTGGCCATGGCCCAGCTGCCTCCAATCGCGCACACCAAGTTGGTTGAGGTCCTCCGCTACTTGTGTGCGCCATCTCTCTAGCAGACGTCCTCTGTTGCGGTATCCCAATGACTCGGACTCTTCGGACCGGAGCTGATGTGTGCTTCCGCTGTACATGACCTGGCCATCTTAAGCATTGGATCCGATGACGCTCAAATATGTGCATGCCGCTGTACAGTCCGTACAGTATAGTACGAATAGATGGTGGGTGTTCGTCTGAACTTCTTTGGTTCTTTCCTGGACCTGCCGTTCCTTTCCTGTCTTTCCTGTTCAGGCCTTCCCTGGCCTGAACACTCAGATTGTTTATAAATGGCTTCAGACCAAAGCAGCAGAA
Organism: Eristalis tenax; assembly: GCA_905231855.2. Taxonomy (NCBI): domain Eukaryota; kingdom Metazoa; phylum Arthropoda; class Insecta; order Diptera; family Syrphidae; genus Eristalis; species Eristalis tenax. Next base: position 41,093,671 of record HG993128.1, on the reverse strand, counting down.
ATGGCAGGGGTACGCGATGTTAAGGAGCCTCATCACTCGGTAGTTGGTGCAGTTGAAGGGGTCTCATTTCTCGATACCTCACACACACTTTGCTATATTCAACTTTAAAGATTCTAAGCGCTTCACAAATGATCCTTTAGAAGACTAAATCTTGTCAGACCGTTCCTTCACACACAGGAACCCGTTTTTATGGTCCTTAGAAGCAAATTATCATCTCGGTGGCTTGTTATTCTTGGTCCTCCCCCTCGGAGTAAAGTAAAGTGGCTTTAGTTTTGGCCAATCAATGAATTAGTAAAGACCATATTATTTTTAAGTTTTCTGTAATACATAAGAAATGTGTTACAGTGAAACTTCTCTATAGCGGACAGCAGCGGGACCATAATGATTGTCCGTTGTGCAGGGGTATCCGTTCTGAAGGGGTTGAAATACACGAATATTATCATGTCGGTAATATGGCGAACTGTCCGTAAATTGGGGTGTCCGTTATAGAGGGGTGTCCGTTCTGAAGGGGTTGAAATATACGAATATTTTCATGTCGGATCGATGTCGAGTTGTGCGTAAATTAAGGTGTCCGTAAGTTGGGATGTCCGTTATAGAGGGGTGTCCGTTCTAAAGGGGTTAAAATATACGAATATTTTCATGTCGGGACGATGGCGAGTTGTCCATAAATTGAGGTGTCCGTTATAAAGGGGTGTCCGTAACGAGAAGTACTGGATCGATTGTCGGTTGCTCCAATGGCTTGATCCGTTTCGTCGGTAAAAACTTCCCAACCACCGTTGGTATCGGTATCTTTCCGTCAATTAGCCCTTTCCTGGGCTTGCACTCTCCGAGACTGGCTTTCCTCCCACCATCCAGCCCGAGTCTCCGCCAGTTCACAGTCCGCATGCCAGCGCCTACCTACTCTCCCCCCAGATTACTCCATTTTGTTTCGTCTTCTTCAGACTCCCCAAAATAATCCCCTCAAATCTCTTTGCAGCCGTGTGGCAGGATTTAGTGGAACCAACAGCCTATGCGGCAGCAGACAAGGCCAGCGTGCGCCAGGGATCGGCCAGGCAGTTCCTCGGCTCCAGCTTTGTGCGCGATGAGCAATTGCCGCTGCGACCCGTAATGCGGTATGGGCCGAAATCTCGACCATCGGCCAGGGGCGATCGCCGTGACGCGGATCACTTTTCACATCCCATGGACTCGCTGCATCCGTCTCAGAATGTCGACGACCTGGGCGAGCTATTCGACCAATACGACCCGCATCCATCGGAGTTCCCGCCCTTCCACGAGGAGGACTACATCGGCCAGGACATACCGAATCATCTGGCGCACGAGATCTTCACCACGGAGCCGCTGCAGCCGGGCAGCATATTGGACAAGTCCGATCCACGGTATCGGGTGGTCGGCCGCAAGCCGATCGTGCGAACCGACCTGTACGGCGTGAAGGAGTACGGCGACCGAAAGACGGAGGCCCAGCGCGGCACAGAGCGGTTCCTGGGCATGATCAACTCCCGCGACAGGATCTTCAGGCAGCAGACTCCACTGGTGAACGATGTGGCGCGAATGATGAACGCTGGCGAGGCAGCAGGTGGCGGATGCGCAGTGGCACCCAAGTGCGCCGACACGCAGTGGACGTGCCAGGTGTCGTGCGCCTGCATCCCGCGCAGCCAGCGCTGCGACAAGGTATTCAACTGCGAAGACAGGACGGACGAGCAGGACTGCGACGGCAACGACGACATGATCAGCAAGATCCTGATGACTTGCGAGTCCACCGGCGAGCACGCCATGTGCCCGAAGACCTACCGCTGCATCAACAAGGAGTGGCTGTGCGACGGCGACGACGACTGCGGCGACTACTCCGACGAGACGCACTGCGGTAAGTGTCGCTAGCTGGGGTCGCGAGTGAGCTTATAACACTTCCCCCTTCTTTGTTGCAGGTCAACGCGTCAACTGCACCGACGACCAGTTCGGGTGCTCCAACGGCTTCTGCATTCCGAAGTCCTGGGTCTGCGACGGGGAGAACGACTGCAAGGACTTCTCCGACGAAATGAACTGCCCAAGGACAACGTAAGTGACAGCAGGTCCAATCCCCGCTCCACTGAGGCTATCCTTTAATCCTTCTTTGCAGCTGCTCCGAGGAACACTTCCCGTGTGACGATGGCTACTGCGTCTCGCTGGCATTCCGCTGCGACGGGGAGAAGGACTGCGCCGACGGATCGGACGAACGCCAGTGCCAGGCGGTCATGAACAGCTGCCCGGAGGGTGAGTTCAAGTGCCGCGGAGGCTTGGGCGGAGCCGGAGGCCCCAGTGGACAGTGTGTCTTGAAGCGGTTCCGGTGCGACGGGGACAACGACTGCGGCGACTGGAGCGACGAGGAGAACTGTCCCAAGAAGCCGACGAGCTGCACGGCGAATGAGTACAAGTGAGTGAAGCGCCCGCTTTCCGGTCCTTGTGACTCGGACTTGCTCTGATTCCAGGTGCATCGACGGGACCTGCATCCCCAACCGATGGAAGTGCGACAAGGAGCAGGACTGTGACGGCGGCGAGGACGAGAAGGACTGCGGCAACATGAACGGCAGCCAGCCGTGTGCCCCCGACGAGTTCACTTGTCTGAATGGACGCTGCATTCTGGTGAGTATCCGCCTTCTGACCCCAGTGACCGCGAGCCTTGAGTTCTCGTCTCGCCCCCTCCCTAGTCCACCTGGCTGTGCGACGGCTATCCCGACTGTTCGTCGGCGGAGGACGAGGTGGAGTGCCACCTGGCCTGTGATCCCGGCCAGTTCCTGTGCCCCGCCAAGAAGAACATCACCAATCTCAAGTAAGACCAAGAAAAAGAAGCGTGCGGGACCTGCTCTCTGACACGCCGTCTCCTTTGCAGGATCTGCGTTCACCAGAAGCACGTGTGCGACGGCCAGAACGACTGCCCCCTGGGCGAGGACGAAATGAGCTGCCCCCGGCTCAAGGAGTGCGACAAGGAGACCCACTGCGAGCAGCTGTGCGTCACCTCCTCACGAGGCCTGGACGAGTGCGCCTGCCGGCTGGGCTACATGATGCACGCCAACAAGATGAAGTAAGTTCGGCTCTAGCGTCACAACTGAGAACGCCCAGCGAAGTCCTCCCCCCCGTCTCTCTCTCTCTCTCTCTTCCAGCTGCACCGACATCGACGAGTGTCAATTCCTGTCGACGCCAGTGTGCTCCCAGATGTGCCACAACACACTTGGGAGCTTCTACTGCTCCTGCGAGAATGGCTACGTGCTGCGACCGGATCTGCGAACGTGCAAGGCGCTCGGCGGCGCGATGCAGCTGCTGGTAGCCAACCGCTGGGACATCCGCAAGGTGACGCTGAGCAACAACAAGTACACGGCCCTGGTGAAGGGCCTCCACAACGCCATTGCGCTGGACTTCCACTACAAGAAGGGGCTGCTCTTCTGGTCGGACGTGTCGACGGACGTCATCAAGACGGTCTACATCAACGGCACGCGTGTGCGCGACATCATCAAATGGGGCCTCGAGTCGCCGGGCGGCATCGCAGTCGACTGGATCCACGACCTGCTCTTCTGGACCGACTCGGGCACCAGGCGCGTGGAGGTGTCAAACTTTCAGGGCAACCTGCGCGCAGTCATCGCGGCCAACGACCTGGACAAGCCGCGGGCGATTGTGGTGCACCCCGGCGAGGCGATGGTCTTCTGGAGCGACTGGGGTAAGTGTGAGCCTCGGGGCCTGGGAAGACAGCGGCTAATCGAATTCGGTTGAGCAGGTCCAAACCCAAAGATCGAGTCCGCCTACATGGACGGCTCGGGCAGGAAGGTGATCATTACGAAGGGCGTGACCTGGCCGAACGGACTGACCATCGACTACCCCCGGCAGAAGCTGTACTGGGCCGACGCCAAGCAGCACGCCATCGAGAGCTCCAACTTCGACGGGTCTGAACGCGTCAAGGTAAGTGGACGGGAGCTTGTGTTTTCGGTCAACTCTGCTCCAACTCGCTGCCTTACAGATCCTCAGCAGCCACCTGCCGCACCCATTCGCGCTGACGATCTTCGAGGACACCATGTACTGGACCGACTGGAACACCAAGACCGTGTCGGCGGCCGACAAGATCTCCGGCAAGGGCTTCCGCGCGGTGCACGAGAACTTCCACTTCCCCATGGACGTGCACGCCTATCACCCCGCCCGGCAACCGGACTACCCGGACCGCTGCCAGAAGGACAGACGCGGCCTGCGCGGCGGCTGCACTCACTTGTGCATGCCGAACAAGAACTCCCGGCGCTGCGCGTGCCCCATCGGCCTCACGCTCAAGGAAGATCAGTAAGTAGCCAGAGAGACCACCGCCCTCAGAGACCACAAGCCTGCTTCTTTTCAGAAAAACCTGCAACAGTGCTCCGGACAAGCTGATCCTGGTGGCGCGCCGGAAGGACATCCGCCTGCGCCAACTGAACGCGAACCCGAACCTGATGACGAACATCGACATGATCGTGCCGCTGGACAACCTGAAGCACACCGTCGCCCTGGACTGGTGCAGCGAGACGGACTTCATCTACTGGACGGACGTGGAACGCTCGTCGATCAACAAGGCCCACCTCAACGGCAGCTACCAGGAGAAGTTGGTGCACTCGAATCTGGTCTCGCCAGCTGGCCTGGCACTGGACTGGATCACGCACAAGATCTACTGGACCGACCCGGCCACGAATCGCATCGAAGTCGCCACCACCAACGGCAAGATGAGGGCCATCCTGATCTGGCAGAAGCTCGACAAGCCCAGGGACATCGTGGTCAACCCAATAGGTAAGCCTCGTGATTCTTTAGAGCCCCGCTCAAGGCGACTTGTTCCCTTGCAGATGGGCTCATGTTCTGGTCTGACTGGGGCGAGAAGCCGATGATCGAGCGGGCCGGCATGGACGGCAAGCAGAGGTCCGTGGTGACGGCCACCCAGCTCAAGTACCCGAACGGACTGGCGGTGGATTACGACAACCAGAGGATCTACTTCGTCGACGGCGGGTTCAAGACCATCGAGAGCATGAACTTCGATGGAAGTCAGCGCAAGGTCATCATCGGTAAGTCCCCCACCAGACGCACTCAGTCAGGCACCGCTGAAGGCAATCCTTTCAGGCACCGGCTTGGGCCACCCCTTCGGCCTGGACATCAACGACAACAAGGTCTTCTGGACCGACTGGGAGACGAAGTCAGTCCGCGTGGCCGACAAATTCACGGGCAAGAACATGAAGACGATCATCGCCAACACCAGCGACCTCATGGACATCCGGGTGTTCCACCGCGCCCGCAGGAACGTGCAGAACACGTGCGGCACCAACAACGGCGGATGCTCACACCTGTGCTTGCTGAACCCGCACGGCTACACCTGCGCCTGCCCCATTGGCATCAAGCTATCGGTGAGTTCGCTGTGCCCACCGCCAGCTCGAGGATGATCTTGACGTTTCATCTTTCCGCAGGACGATCTGGTCACGTGCCGCAAGGGACCGTCGCACTACATTCTCTTTGCTCACCGCACGGACATTCGGCAGATTTCGCTCGACTTTGAGCACATGATTGACGTCGTCCTGCCACTGCCGCCGATTACGAACGCCGTTTCCATGGACGTTGACCAGAAGACCGGACTGATCTACTGGACCGACACCACCGAGGACGTGATCAAGTGTGCAACGGCCGACGGCTCGCGTGTAACGCAGGTCATCGGGCAGAGCTTGGACAACGCCGACGGGCTCATCATTGACTCGGTCGGACGCACTGTAAGTTCATTGCTTCGAGCCTATATGCAATGTTGTTTTCAGAAACCGCCCGAAATTTGGAGAATGCCCATTTTAGGCCCAGAATTGTTGTCTGAAGGCTGAAGGGCCCGAAATGTGTTAAAAAATTACTCGAAATGTTTAAGCCAAAATTTGCAGTGTGTTCAAAAATGAGCCAAAGGACCGAAAATTTGTTCAAAAACGATTTCGAAGTCCTAATTTCCTTGAAGATGTCAAAGATTGTTGTTCAGAAGCCGCCAAGAACTCAAAGGCTGTTCAAAAAGTGGCCAAATTTTGCTGCTCGCTAAAAAGCGGTCTGAAGGCCCAAAAATTACTCGAAATGTTTAAGCCAAAATTTGCAGTGTGTTCAAAAATGAGCCAGAGGACCGAAAACTTGTTCAAAAACGACTTGAAATTCGAAGTCCTAATTTCCTTGAAGATGTCAAAGATTGTTGTTCAGAAGTCGCCAAGAACTCAAAGGCTGTTCAGAAACCGGCAAAATTTTTCTGCTCGCTAAAAAGCGGTCTGAAGGCCCAAAATGTGTTCGAAAAATGGCTCTGAATTTCAAATGCAAATTTGCGGGAGGCATCATCGCTTCAGAAACTACCAACGATCCAACATGTTGCTCAGAAGCGGGGGATTGAAACGAAAAACGTCCAGGGGCCCAAAATGTTGTTCAGAAATGACTCTGGGTCTCATCTCTGCTTGGGCAAAGCGGCCTAATGACTCGGGACCTTGCTCAGAATCGACTGTGATTTCTAACGAATTCGCTGGAGTTGGCAAAAACGTCTAGTGGCCCAACATGTTGTTCAGAAATGACTGTGGGTTTCGACTCTGTTTGGGCAAAGCGGCCTAATGACTCGGGACCTTGCTCAGAATCGACTGTGATTTCTAAGGAATTCTGTGGAGGTGTCAAAAACGTCCAGGGGCCCAAAATGTTGTTCGGAAACGACTCTGGGTCTCGGCTCTGCTTGGGCAAAGCGGCCTAATGACTCGGGACCTTGTTCAGAATCGACTGTGATTTCTAAGGAATTCGCTGGAGTTGTCAAAAACGTCTAGTGGCCCAACATGTTGTTCAGAAACGACTGTGGGTCTCGACTCTGTTTGGGCAAAGCGGCCTAATGACTCGGGACCTTGCTCAGAATCGACGGTGATTTCTGTGGAGGTGTCAAAAACGTCTAGTGGCCCAACATGTTGTTCAGAAACGACTGTGGGTTTCGACTCTGTTCGGGCAAAGCGGCCTAATGACTCGGGACCTTGCTCAGAATCGACTGTGATTTCTAAGGAATACGCTGGAGGTGTCAGAAATGTTCCGTTTTTCTCCAGAAACGACCCAAAATTTTAAGCCCAACTTTGCTGTTCAAAAACAGCCCGAAACGTCTCAGACTTTGAAGTCCAAATTTACTGACCCAAAATGATGTCGTGGATCGAAAAAATTGCAACCGAAGAGTACACAACTGTTGTTGAGAAACTGACAGGCGTCATTTCTGGACCACGCCGACCCTTGGAGCGTCCGAGCCTCAGCAGTTGCTGCCTTCCATCGCTGACGGTCCTATTACCCACACAACTTCTGTTGTGAAGGCTATCCAGGGGGCGCTGCTATGAGGCTGTATGTCAACTTGATCTATCGTTGCTGGCATCCCGGCAATATGTGAACATACCCAGCCCGAACAGACACTGCCTCCGTTTCAAGCTTCAGTAGATGTTTGGCAGCAGCGATAGGCATGGACGGCATGCATTCACCCCAAGCATGGCTAGCGCGACCTCCCTCCTTCTCGACCATAGTTCCATTTTCCTAGTCAGAGAGTTCGAATGATGCCCCTGACTATTGGGTGGGGTGCCACTAAGTTCATGATGGGATAGACCAATGTAGTCGACCTCCCGATCCCGAGACTCTGGGTTGGGTGAGGACTTCTTGTCAACCAACGAATCCGTAAAGGATGGCGCCGTTGGTTTCGGCTAGGGGTGCTAGAGCCTGCCTTTTAATGACTGTTACAGCCGCACGTAGGTCCCCCTTGGGTTCCTCAAGCTTTGTGATCTTCCAGTTGTAGGTTGGAAGATCTGGGTGCAAGCTCGAATGAACTCCAGGATAGAAAGAGCGTCTGAAGGGTGTGTAGAGATCCAGGCACGAGTCCTGGGCCTGCTGGGGATTTCATCCTCCACTCCACTGGTCCCATATCCCAACCTTGACACAAGTCTATGCGTCTTCCTGTTTCTGTCATCAGCAACAGCAATTCGCAATGCATTCAAAGTAATGAGAGCGTGTCATAAACTCCAAAAAGTAACCACAACCAAAGTGACAAGTGACACAGTCTGTCATCTATCATCACTCACTGAGCTTCGAGCAGAAAATGATGAGCTAAAGGCGAATGTCGGATGAAATCCTCTGTGAGCTGAGATAATTCTTTCCTGATGAAGATTTTCGTGGAGTCCTTTTCCAAGCTGGCCCTGGCTAGGATAATGACCAGCCAGGGAGTAAAAGGGTCCCCCACTCCTTACAGCTCTGCCATCAGGACTCGCTGACTCTTACCGAAGTGTGTGCCGTTCTTAGTGGCGTTTAAAATTGCCGAGGGTCCCAATCATTGGCAGCTCGTGTCTGTCACCCAAGGAATCTAGATCACGGAGGCCTGCATCCTGCTGTCATCTGCTGGAACCGGAGCTGCCCAGGGCTTGATGTCGCATGGACTGAAAAACACCTCAAAAACGTCACTACAGGCTTTCACAGTCACCTGAGTCCCCGCCCCTCCATTGCTTGAGCTCCGCACAAATAATTTCCGCGCAAAACTGTTCAAAATCTCCCTCCCTCCCCCTTTTCTGACCCCATCTAATACCTCATTTCCCGCTGCACCTTTGCAGATGTACTGGACCGACGCAGGCCGTCACACGGTCGAGGTGGCCGACTTGAGTGGCAAGAACCGGCACTTGATCGCTTGGCAGGATCTGGAGGCACCACGTGGCCTGACGCACGACTACCAAGAGGGCCTGCTCTTCTGGAGCGACTGGGGCCACTTCAGGAAGATCGAACGCGCGAACATGGACGGCAGTGATCGCTCGAAAATCATCACGAGCAAACTCGGCTGGCCGAATGGCCTGTCGGTGGACTTGGTGCTGAAGCGTATCTTCTGGGTCGACGCTCAGCTGAAGAGCATCGACTCATGCGACTACACCGGCAACCAGCGGCAGCAGATCATGTCGGCCCTGCAGCATCCGTACGCGCTGACCGTGACGCCGACGCACTTATACTGGACCGACTGGAAGTCCAAAGCCCTGCACATGGCGGACAGGAACAACATCTCGATCAAGTCCGACGTGATTGTGAACGTTGAGGGCCTGATGGACGTCAAGGTGATCATGGTAAGTCGAGGTCAGCGTGATAAGAGGGACAGAGACTGAGTTCGGGTTGCATTTGCAGACGAACATGACGTTGCCGGACAACGTGTGCGGGAACAACAACGGCGGCTGCTCCCATCTGTGCTTGAGGAACCCCACGGGCTACTCGTGTAAGTGCCCGATCGGCCTCAAACTGAAGGAAGGCAGCACCACGGAATGCCAGCAGATGCCTGAGGTAAGTGTCGCAAGTTGAAGCGAGGCCTGTCGCGCATTGAGTGTGTCTTTGCAGGACTACCTCCTGATTGCTCTGAGATCGGGAATCGGGATGATCTCGCTGAACACACCGGACTACATGGACGTGGTGCTGCCCATCAAGGGCGTCCACGGCGGGGTCGTCCTGGACTACCACTACAAGAAGTCGCTGCTGTACTTTGCCGACGTCAACCTGGACATCATTCGCAGGGTGAGTCTGACGAACTTCACCGATAGCTCGGCGATCGTGCGCACGGAACTCTTGACGCCGAACGGAATCGCTGTGGACTGGATCGCTGACAACATCTATTGGTCCGACACCGACCGGAAGATCATCGAAGTGTCGCGCCTGGACGGCTCCTCCCGGAAGGGCATTCTAACGAACGGCCTCAATGACCCGCGCTCTCTCATAGTCTACCCGAAGAAAGGGTACGTCGGTGGCTCCCTTGTTGAATCCCCTCGATGCTCATCCGTGTTCCGTTTTTCAGCTACCTCTTCTGGGCGGACTGGGGCGCACCGGCGAAGATCGAGCGATGCCTCTTGGACGGCACCAACCGCACGCCCATCGTGACGACCGATCTGGGATTCCCCACCGGCCTGGCCATAGACTTTGAGTAGGTTCCCGCAGATCTTGTCCCAAGGGGACCTCTAATCCACCTCCTTTTGCAGGACTCGCCGACTTTACTGGGCCGACGCGCTCCAAGATCGCATCGAGATGGTGGACTTCTATGGCAAGAAGCGCGCGAGCGTCATTGGATTCGCAACGCATCCCTTCGGCTGCACTGTGGTAAGTATCGCACCCACCCCGCCCCCCGTCTCACATTTCAGCACCTCTGTCCTCTTCCAGTTTGAGTCGTCGATCTACTGGACAGACTGGTACAACAAGTCAGTGTATCGAGCCCGCAAGACACCCCGGACGAGCTTCAGCAACATCTCCGAGATCCGGCACTCGCTGAGCGGAGCTCTCGACATCCGGTCGGTGTCCGCCAAGCGCCAGCCCGACGATTGGAATCAGTGCTCGACGGACAACGGGGGCTGCTCGCATCTCTGCCTTTTCCGAGGACAGGACTACGCCTGCGCTTGCCCCGACATCCCGGACAAGCGAACTTGCAGCATTGCGCCACGGTTCCTAGTGCCGCGACGATCGGACGAAGCGCCTGAGTATCCGGATGAGGTGACGGCGGGCACTAGTCACGCCGACGACGACTTCGTAGCCGACGAGCAGACGACGCAGGAGCGCATTGTGATCGTGGCCAGTGGCGTGGTCACAGTGCTCCTGATTCTGGTGGTCGTAGCGATCTTGGGTAAGTCTGTCGCAGAGGGTTGATGATTTAACGCTTGACGTGCATCTGCTTACAGTGCTGGTGTTGAACTCGAAGAAGAACAAGCCGAAGCGGAACTCTCGAGGATCCAGTCGATCAGTGCTGACGTTCTCGAACCCCAACTACAACGTTGACGGCACACCGATGGAGCCCAAGACTACAATTTGGAAGCGATTCAAATACGATCGGTCGCAGGTAAGTGGGCGAAGGGGACGAGAGCGCATTGAAAACAATTACATTTGACTTGACTTGGGATTCATTTTGAATGCCCTTTTGACAAGCAGGGCGGTACAAGTCGAAAGTGATAGCTGTTCGGTGAGATCGTCCTTACGTTTATGAAGGGACATGCTAGCGTTGTCCATGAAGGGAAAGGGCTCCCCTCTGGATGCAACTTTGCCATATGGTCAGAGCCAAGAAACTAGACTGACATATTTTACAGCAAAAAAATGTCTAGGCGCACTTTTAACGAAAACCTTTTGACCTTCTCTCTTTTTCTTCCTCCCTCTCTCTCTCTTTCTCTTTTTCTACCTCTCTCTCTATCTCTCTCCCCTCTCACTCTCTGTCTATATCGCTCTCCCTCTAACTTTTTCTATCTATCTCTCTCCCTATCACTATCTCTCTCTCCCTCCCCTCTCTCTCGTCCTCCCCCTCTCCCTCTCATTATCTTTCTATCTCTCTTTCTAACTCTCTCCCTATGCCTCTCTCCCCCTTTCCCTCTCTCTCTATATTGCTCTCCCTCTAACTCTTTCTATCTATCTCTCCCCCTGTCACTATCTCTCCCTCGCCCTCCCCCACCCCACTCTCTCTCTCTTTCTCTCTGTCTCTCTCTCTATCTCTCTTTCTCTCCTCCTCTCTCTTCCTCTCCCTCTCCCTCTCATTCTCTCTCTCTCTCACTCTCTGTCTCTCTCTCCATCTCTCTCTCTCTCCTTCCACAGCATGAGCGGGTGTATGAAGAACGAAGCCTGAACACAGAAACACCATCAACGAGCATTTTTGTCGCCACCCCCTCGCCAATTGCGTCGCCAGGGAATAAGAAAACCATCCAACTGTCAACAATTACATAAATTCACTATCTTCCGTGTTCGAAGTCTTCGAAATTTTGAAACCCAAAAAAAAAAAAAAACCAAAAAAATGCTCTACACAAAATGTTTCGTTCCAAACATTTCATTCAAACGTAACGAGAGCTGCAACAACAAATACCTAGACTCTAAGTTTTCGAATTTAAGACAAAAACAAAAGAATGAAAACCAAAAAATTACTCTCCCAACTTATCTTTCTCTATGTAAACGAAAAACAAAAAAAAACCCAACAACTCTATAAGAACTTATTAAAGAAAAAACAAAACAAAAAAAAACCAAAATCAAACCCTTGTATAAAATTCAGAAAATGCACGGTTGTTTACTAACAAAAAAAAATTATGTGGTAATAAAAAAATTACATTCAAAATTGTATTTAACAAAAAAAAAAGAATTAAAAATTAAATATTTTGGATAATCTTGAAAAATTAATATACGTATGTATTTTTGTACAATAAATTTAAATTCTAAAAACCAACAAATTTAGGCAATTCAAAAGAAAAAATGATTTATTTTCTTCTCTTTGATTAAATCGATTAATTAACTTTAATTTTAAATCAAACAAAATAACAACAACTGCACAAAAACAATTGAATCGAAATTTTTAAACAATAACAAACAACTAAGAGAAGCAACCAAAGATTCCTAAGAAACAAAGCAAAGAAAGCGAATATATAAAATATATGATTTTGTGTTTGCGGGTAGGCGAAATCAAAACTAATTTGAAATAGGAAAATGTATAAGAAAAACCAGTACCTTGTGAATTGTGGGAAGTTTAAACAGAATACTTAAGCATTTTTTCTTTTTTTGTTCTCGTGAATTATGTATAAATTGTAAATAGGAAGAAATTGAATTGATTTTTTTTAGATTTTTCTTGTAAATATATGAAAAAAAAATAATAATAATAATTTGTTAAGTGAATGTATTCGATTTGGGATTCCTTGAGTGTGTGTAATTATTCCTAGAGCAACCCGAGGGATCGTTACAATTGAATGCAACTGTGAATTTCAGTGCCAAAGTAAGATGAAATCCACCATACTTATAATTAGTGCGTAAGAGAACTCTAGTCATGTAAGCGAGATGGCAGCAGAATTATTTATTTTTGAAGCGAATTCAATGCGAACACTAGTGTTTAAGATCATGATTCGTGTGGTTTTGGCTTTGTGGGGAATTTTGAAAAATCTTAACTGTCGAATTTGTGGACCGATGTCATGTGGTGGGGATGGGGTTTTGTTCGCCATTCAATTCTGAGGGGGGTCGAAGACTTGAATTCAGAGTACGCCAGGCGATCGAAGACAGAATGGAATGCACATCTGAATTCCTGTGATTGAGCATGAAAATCAAGACTTCAGCATAATGCTAAGTAAAGCGTCCATAGTTGAGACTAAAATTCAGCCGCTACATGCACGAACATGGTGCATGACTGTCGCAATGAGAGGGTGATGGCCCACAAATTAAGGATCTATCCACACTAATGATGGACAATGCTCTTCGTTTCAAACCTAATTTTCCTAGGCTACAATTCAACAGATAGTAGTCATCATTGGAGACTTTCTTGCCTCTATGCAACGAAGCATATAGATTTTTTTAATAAATCTAGTCGTTTCGATTATTCGGATACTATCCGTCGTAGTCTTGGTCTAGGTTAAGGTGCCTTTCTGACCGCCTTTCTGACTACATTTAAGTTTGCCTCAATTGCTTGTAAATTATTTTACATTTAAGAAATCCGGATATCTCAACTACATTCTTGGGAAGTGCTACCATCTAAGTATGCCCCTTACAACGTTGCCTATGAATTTTTGGCAAACGTAATGTGATCCGGGCATCGTCCTTTGTAAATTATAATAATTCGGATTTCTTGATTATCCGGACACTCACATCTACCTTGTGAATGGTATACTAGAAATAATTTCGCTCAGACTTCACGGTGTTGATTTGTTCATAGCTAGTCGAATATTTCCAAAATTCGGATACCCATATCATATGTATACACATGCGTACACATTTCTGCCATTCCTGTATAACGTATACATCTATCGGGATGCAACTGTCTAACCGGTGACGGCTAATAAACATTTTGCGTTTCTACAAAATTCCACAACACCATCTTACGAACCTAACAAATTTTTGCAATCTTTAGAAATTCCAATTCCGGAATTCCAATAATCCGGATATCGATACTTATGGGATTTCAGAAACGCATCCTTATTGTTTTCAATCGCATGAATTTCTTCACCATCATCATTTATCATTCTAGTCGATTTTCGAATATTTCAATTATCCGGATGCCATTAATTTCCCGAATGGAAATAGATTCTTCACTATTCTCACTAGTATGTGGATTTCTGACAAGCTCCATTGCTTCTGAGTATTGGCCGTTGTCGGTATTTGAATATTGCAACTATCCACACCTATCCGGATTACAGGAAATTGAGAAAAAAATTAATTTGAATATTACAACTATCCGGACCTATCCGTATTACAGGAAATTGAGGACAAATTACATTTCTTTTATCATTTTACACAATTTTATCCGCCGCTATAGGAGAAGTCTTACTGTTCACTTTGTTCATTCATTCGGATTTCTTTAAGAATCCGATAGCATTGTTTGAGTGTTTCATTTTTGTTTGTCCATCTGAATCAACCCAATTATCGAAGACTATTCAAGAACAAGCTTAACATCTCCTTGCTGTTCTGCTTCAATTTGTAGAATCCGGAAGTTTTCAAAATCCGGATGGCAAAAATTCTCCTTATTCTCATTCTCCTCCATTCTTGTTTGTCCTATACGTGAACGTCTCAACAAGGCGATCGACATGTCGATGAAGAATTTGTCAAAAGTTCATCAAAATCCGGACAACTTCGTCGATATGTCACACCTTCAAAAGACAAGGCTTCCCATCCTCCACCCAAAGCTCACTCTTCCACATCGAGACAAATTGTGCAACCTCCGTGCAAGGCTATGACAAGAAATTCCTCACACTCAACCCAAAACCAAAATCATCTCCAAGAGATTTTTATGAAATTAAAAAAAAAAACGCAAAAATTCCCTTTGATATGCGCACAAGCCACGTCAAACTGAATTACTCACTATATACAGAATTACAAATAAAATAGTTAATGGTTGTAATCGTTTGTAAATACATGAAAAAGAGATAAACCAAAAATAAACTACAAATGTACATATGTAAAAAAAAAAACAGAACTAAATTAAATATAGTAGCTTAGACATATCTCCATCCACAGACAAAAAGCTAAGAACAACTCCACGACTTAACAATGATTGTAAAATAAGTAAATTCACAATATCCACCTAAGAATGGACAAGAGAAAAACATTGATCTTGTAAATATTAATTTTAAGATGATTTTTATATAAAGATTTTATAATTTTGAAAATGAAAAAAAAAAAAAAAACAAACACAAAACCGAAACACTAAACAAGCAACTACACAAAATACAAAAACGAAGTTAGAGAATTAAGTAAAATGCATTTACATTACAAGGACTTTAGTTTTGTGTTCTTCTCCCTTCCTCCGTCTTCTTCTCATAATTTTCGAACTCAAAATTTAAAATAATTAAATTTTTGGCAATAAGACTGAAAAAAACAAAAAGAAAAATTAAACACAAATTTGAATGTGATCCCGAAATTATTTTTTTTTAACTTAAGGGAATTTTTTATTTATTATTTGTTTTTATGTTTTTTGATGGAAAACAAAATGAAACAGTTTTTTGTTCTCGCCGAGATGTGTGATTCTGTTCACAGATGTACATATATATACGGTTCTACTGGGAGTATAAATTATGAGACTATATCGGTGTGAGGTCTTAATGGGTCGGACAGTATGCTTGTGGATTTTTTATTTTTTTTTTAAGGATCTTGCTGTGAAGTCGTTGATGATTGAGTGTGGTGGGCTTTTTGTTGTGAATGCACTGAGCTATGAAAGGTCTTGAGGAAAAATGTTGAAAAGTCATCGGGAGAGGCACGGCATGTCATTTAGGTTATCTCTAAACTCTGACGCCCGGGGCGGGTTGTTATTGAACAAAAAAGTTGAAAAGTCATCGGAAGAGGCAGGGCTTGTCATTTAGGTTATCTTCCAACTCTAACGCCCGGGCGGGTTGTTATTGAACAAACAAGTTGAAAAGTCATCGGGAGAGGCAGGGTTTGTCGTTTAGGTTATCTTCCAACTCTAACGCCCGGGGCGGGTTGTTGTCCACCATCATGCCGAGAGCTGGTTGACATCTTTTGTCTTTAAGTACCCTTGAATATGGTCGAATTGAGTCCAGGAGCCAGGTGGACGTACACTTTCCATTTTTTTTTGAGGAACCATAAGAAGTAACCTTTAAGCTCTAACGATCACATTCCACCCGCACAAGAAAATTTCCTGAATCTCTCAATTTCACTGAATAGACTTAGGTAGGGAGCAGAGGTACTCCCAATGACAAGTACCTCAAAACAGTTCCTAGTTAAGATCTGAAAGCACTCGAAAGTGGAACACTTAAATATTCCCTCATTGGCTTCTTCATCCGCAGAGTATGCAGATCGCAGTCGGTGTTGCTCTGAGATCCTTTTCCCAGATAACACATGCACTTAGACTGGAAAGTGTTCATTCGTCTTACTTAAGAGATGTGTGAGAAGCAGACAGCTTAACTCACACTTCTTGCAACTGCTCGTAGTTTCTCCAGAACTGACAGCGTTGACTTGAAGACCTGCAGTTAGACCAGATCTTCATCTGTAGTTAATATGTTCCCTTGTGAGGCCTGGAACCTCAACCACAGCTACGCGTCATCTTGCTCTGTTCCTGGCAATATGCCTCAACCTACTCTAATGCAACTGCCGCGCTTCACTCTCCATCGTTCTGCGCCAAGTTTTCTTCTATCTGTTAAGGGCTTCCATTGCATAGCTGGTAAGCTAAGCTAGCTGGTAAGCTATGTAAGCTATGCAAGCTATGCTAGGTCACAGTTGTGACCCTTTCGCAGTCCACTTCCACATTCGAGAATTTTCTGACCCGCCCATATCTGTAATGAAGAATCGACACCAACCAACTGGCATCACTATACGAAAACTTAGACCTGATGGTCCTTTGTGGTACCATGGGTCCTTACAAAGTTGAGGAAACTACTGTTGGGAGACCAATTCGTTGGATGTAAATGGGTTTCATGGCTCCACGCTGGTAGGTGTAAGCAAAGGCAGAGCCGGACAGTGGAGATGCTCTCAACATCTTCCTCGTCCTTCAAGCTTCCAAGCTACCCAAGCCTTCCTGCGTTTTCTTCCAATTTCCAGTGCCCAATATTACCGACCTCTATACACTCTCTCCAGTAGAAAAGAACGCACTCGTGTCGAGACTCATAAGGAACCAAGTTTCCTTGACTTCGCAGTGAAACCCAATGCTCAGGCGCTCCGAAAAATAGACACTTGTCCAACTCCCAATCAGCCTGCAAGCTCTTGAAATTGAAAAAACTAAAAAGTCATTGGAAACTCAAAACGGTGTCTCGTCAGTGACCCTTGCAGAGGCGGGGCATTGCCGTCCTTTAGTCATGATTTCGCTAGATTGCCTCCCAACTGTAATCAGTTGCTCCTTTAGGTGGTGAAGACGTTCTGGAGCCGCCGCCAATCTCCGATTATTTAAGCATCCATTTCATGTGAGTGCCAGTTCACTGTGACATTAAGGTTTCACTGCAAAGGTATAAACTATGGTTACTGTGACAACTCCACGCGGAGGACCACCCTAGGAGCAGTCATGTGGATCCGATAAAAAGTAAAGTTCGACCAATTATTTCCCCTCCATGAGATGTCTTCGAAGTTTAGTCTTGGCTCGCTCTCCGAAGTCACGAAGATTGCACGGTCTGGGCTGGTGTAGACGAGATTTACGTCATCCCCTTCATTCCCACCCAAGCAGCTTCCGCCAAAGCGTTGAAGTCTCAAGATACCAACCAAGGTGCTTATCCTTCTTCTCTTGAGAGACGACTTTTTTGGAATTTAGGATCTAGGATATTATAATTGTTGGAAACTGTGGACTACAACAGATGAAATTCAATTGTATTTTAATTCGATTCTAAACCCATCCCTCTTAACTTGCCGGCCGACAGAACCACTCACAAAAGGATTCCCCGCAGACATGTGGGCCCAAATGTCAGTTTTGACATCTGTCAATTATGACAGAGGCGTTTACCACGTAAAGCCAATATAATTAAATTTAGCCTGCATAATGACTGGTCCGGAAGACCATAAAAACCTTTCTTGAGACCATTACCTTCATATGGCCGGTCTGAAAAAATGTTTCCCGGGTTGAAATTTTACGCAGCCAGCACCTAGCCCAGACAGCTGAGAATGGTTTTAAATCATTTGCGAACATCACACGATCCGAAAAGTCATTGACGACTAGATGAAAGAGCAAAGGCGCCAAAAGCCAGCCTTGCGGCACTCTAAAGTGATTCGATGGACAAATATGGCTTTAGTCCCTCGATGAAATAAGTTTCAAGCCCCATTTTCTAAGCGTATTCACTAAAAGTCCATGATGGACTCTGTCGAAGGCTGCAAGGGAGTGACGTTTTCTAAGTAGAAACACTCTAATCTGTGAAAAGGCGCGATGTCCAATAAATCCATGGGATCTTGAAGTTCCTGAGATGGCAGCTAAGTTGCTAAGCTTGGTTTTCTCTGATCCAAGTCCTCGTGTGTCCTAGACTGCTCCCACTAGATGACACTATTGCTTTCAAGGAACCCGATTGGAATTTGAACATTAGGAGAAAGTCCATCCAACCTAATTTGTTGACACCGTCAGTTTCCCCATATATTCCAAACAACAAAGTAAGCCACCATCCACTCAAAACTCAGACTCGATTTCATTGCAATTTCAGTCCATTTATCCACTCATAGTGCACCGCACGTAAAACGTGGCCAAATTGATTCCTTCACACTTCGAGTGATTTGCTTGACAAACGAAAAAACGATTTAAATCCAAAACAAAATGCACCTCAAAATGGAATTTTCACATCCTACAAGACATCGGCTTTCGATTTAAGTCGCCACAGCAATCCCTCAAACTGTAAGAATCGATTGTCAAACCAAACATGTATCAAATTGTTAGCAGTTAAGGATTACAGAAAAACAAAAAAGAAACCCAAGATTCTAACAAGACTATAGACATACGATTAGTTGATAAGAAATTATACAACAATTATTTAATTGTAAAATTTGACAATATAGTATAAACTCAAAACAAAAAAAAACCAAGCAAAAATTACTTGAAAATAAATTTGTAAGAATGACTAATGTTAAAGTTAAAGTAAATAAATAAGGACAAAATCTAAAATTAAATTGTATAACAATAAAACTAAAATTGAAGCTCTTGGTGAATGATTCTTGAAAGAATGTGCGTCACGATGAGCGAACAATAAACAATTGCTAAGCCTTCCATAAAACAAAAAAGCACTAAACCAAAAAAAAAAAACAAAAACAAAAAAGAAGGAAAATTAAATACTAAGCATGTAGTTGAGGGATCATTTTGTGAAGAATATTACTTTCTTTTTTTTTTAAGAACGACATTTATTTTTCAGTCGAATGTATATTCTTTTTTATATTTTTCTTCAAACGGATGCTGTCTGTTGGGCTGTCCGAGGTGGACTATCGTCTGTTTTGTCTGCATCGTTCGATTCTCCCTCTATACCGTCGGGCCGTGCTGTGTCTTGAATCCAGACACTTAACCCATTTCGCGCTTGCAAAAAAGCAGCTTAGCCATTTTCAGAAAAATGTATATATCCCGGTGTTCAACGGCATTGCAGAAGATTGGAGAGGTCTCAGCTCCTCGGCTGCAATAGGATCTTCGGCTTCTTGATGTATCATGATGATTTTTTCTCTTTTTTTTTTTAGTTCACTTCTTCGTCCGGGGTTGACCCGGCCCTCAGCCAAACAAGCCCCTCCAGCTGGAACGATCCTTCGCCAGCTCCATCTAATTACGCACGCCACGTTGTCTGTGTCCCTTCTCCACTCATACATCATCTCCTGCAGATGGCCTCAACGCAAACAAAGATCACAAAGCACTCGAAATGTGCTCCATTTCCAGCTGACCCCTCATCAAGTGCAGTACGCCACTGTCGGGATAAGTGCTCGCTTCAAAAATTCAATATCTGGGTACTGCCTAGCAAAGGACAATGATTTGTAGCTCACAGGATTGAGGTCTGGGCCAGTCAGTCCAGTCAGCCACTCTCCCGTGGAAATGAAGTTTGCGGCCGCAGATCGTCTACATTTCCGTTGTTTGACGAGTGATGGCAGAGTTCAAAGACTCATCTAAAAATCCACTGACGACAGGCTGAGCTCCAATTGCCAGAAGAAGGCTAATTTTCTCTCGTGGTTCAACATAGCCGCTGTTCAGACCAAGTTGATAAAGGCCGTCATCGACCTCAACCTCGTGAGTAAAGACACGTCACCGAGGATTCGAGCTCGCGTGTGTGTATGCTTCGATGCCTTTGGCTAAGGTCACGCCACGAATGAGGAGCATCCGGGAAGGACAAGCGACCACTTGTGCTCAATGCCGGAACTCCCTTGTCGATCTGATGCTCACTAATGACTTGGCAGTGCCCTCAACTTGGAAGTATTCCGCTGGGTTCTAGAGTCTCGCCTAGACTATCGTCATAACGCGTATAACGCCTTCTTAAAACCAGGCTGTACTGCGGATCCCCGCTGATAGTAGTCCCAAGTCTGTCAGCTATGATACCACAGGCCAGGTCCATTGTGATACCACGCAGATTGACTTACTGATACACCTGGAGCCAATGTTGCCGCTGCAAATTTGCTCGAGACAAACATGTCACAATCATCAGCCTTTTGCAGTCTTTTAGATACATTTTCCTCTATTAGTGTTGAATTTATTGCTTACAACAAACTCAACGACGTGACTCCTGTTTCATACAAAGTAGTCGCCGAAGTCGTATCATGGTCCTTCGGCGTCAAAAAAGGGTGAAATTGAGACTTAAATCGCAACCCTGCCTGTAACTAATTACAGCTTGCAACAAAGCGGTTTCCCTAGTTTCTGCAGATGTCGCTCAATAGGCTCCTAGATGTGAGTTCCTACAGTTATCCTAAGTGCCACGAGGGCCGAGCGATTATCCGTGTCAGAATACTCACACCCTACGGTCTGTGAATGATACCGCCTTCAGAAGTTAGAGTGTCTCTCTTGGGGCGTCAGAGAGAATCATTTCTCACTAAGCACTGCACAATTATGTCGTGCGGAATTGAAAGACCATCAAGTAATCCGGATTTTCACTCGTCCGGCAGATCCTTGAAACGGATCCTCTACCCGGTACTGGGGCGGGAAGGAACACGGTGCCTGCCTTTAGAAAGTAAACTCAGAAGGGTCTTTGACCATCTAAGCCTTGTGCGTTCGGCCACGGCCACATGGCCAACTTGTGAGACTTTTGTACGCTTATTACTAATTCGGTAGCAGTCGCTTGACGGCAAATTTCAAACCCTCAAGCTATAGCTAGTTCATTGAATGCACCTGAAAACGAGTTCAAAGCGTGGACGTTATACTCGCTCGTCCTGGTCGCTTTAATGACTTGCATGGTTCACTTGAAAAGAGGCGCGCTAAGAGTACAGACGTCTATCACAAGATAGGCGACGAGGCCTGACTTCAGTCGCAGCTGCAACAGTGCAACATTTTCGAACTTCAGTCACTCTCAAACCTAGTTACTTACTTATTAGGCCTGACACTCATGGAGGGTCTAAGCTTGATGGTCTGAGCCGCCTGGTCTTTAGCAGCAATTCACAATGCAGGAGACGCCGCTTCCAGTCATCAAGCTTCCGGAACGACTTCTTCTCTGTCGGACCTTCCCCCTAGTCTCGAAACATCCTGACTAAGCCTGCGCTTGACACTGTATGAATCGGAGAGCTTTAGCCACCACAGCATCTCCCTAGCTAAAGCCAACAAATTTGCACCATACTCAAAATCCATTTCAGTGACAGTCACTGGGGGTGGGGTCAATCTAACCACTGTCCCTTGGTCTGGGACCCATTCCCCATAGAGACTCAGATATGTTTTCCTCTGCTTTTTTAATTATGTGCAGTCTTTCCTCCAGGAATGCCGCTGATACCTAGACTAACAGACACATGTACTCAGCGTGGCTTTCCTAATGAGCTCCGTCTCTTCTCGATTTGCGATGCTTGTGGCCGGCAGAATGTGAGTGGTTCAGGAACAAGCGCGACCAATTTTGGCCCCGGCGCCGGCTCATGACTCTGCATTAGCATTTTCTGTTTCTGTGCATCGCTCCTCTGAGGATTTTAGCTGCAGATAGCACACATCCACATCAGCGCCCTCTAATTAAGCGAAAGTGTCCAAGACGGCCCATGGGCCACAGTCTTGAAAGATTAAAGCTTTCTTCTACCATGGCTCCGCATGAACATTTTCTGTTTTTCTGCGTCGCTCTCGTCTGACGGCTGTAGCCTCAGATAGCTCACATCAACATCAGCGCCCTCTACTTAAGCGAAATGGCCTCAGGCTGGCCATGGGCCACAGGCTTGAAAGATTAAATGTTTCTTCTACCATGGCTCCGCATGAATATTTTCTGTCTCTGTGGGCTGTAGCCGCAGATAGCACACATCCACATCAGCGCCCTCTACTTAAGCGAAAGGGCCTCAGACGGACCATGGGCCATAGGCTTGAAAGAGCGAGTCTTGCTTTTATTTCATATGGTCCACCATATCAGTTGGTGCAGAGAAATTTGATTTACACAGCGAAGCAGTTCAGCCCAAGTTCAAATTCAACAAATAGTCCACCTGGCTGTAGTCCAAAGTAACGAGTTAGTCTGTCAAAGAGTTTTTTTTTTGTGTCTTTCCACTGTGTCTCACCACTCCATCCCGCATCCGACAAAAACGCAGCAACCCCATGCAAAAACAGATGAATATTTACAAAAAATAAATTGCACGTTATAGTGCAATGCAGAGGACAAGTTTAATTGAACGTTTAAACAAAATTAAAACTAACAACTAAAATAGAATATATTTATTTACGTAAGCAAAGCTGTTCCATTCCATGTAGAAACCAAGAGCATAGCCTGTAAGATATCAGTTACAAGCAACACTTCCTAGCGTTGGCGTGAACAAAAGGAGAAAATAGTCAAAGAAGAGAAAAAACCAACGCGAATTAGGTATTTTTAAATTTATACTTATTTCCCTTAAGAATACATATAAACAAATATTTTTTTACACACACATACCAGACAGATAAAACTTAAATCGATATAAAGTGCATAAATATAAATATAATTATGTGAAAAAATAAAGAGAAAATAATAGCATCGCCAAGGATTTTTTTGTATCAATAAATGTCTACATTCAACAACAATAACATAAGTCATTAGTACAAGAGAGATTACACGCAACAAGTTTATTTACTTTATATTTGTAAAGAGAGAGAGAGAGAGAGAAAACGAAAAATAAATATTTTTTTTATCGTGCAAGCGGATCCAGCTACGGGCAAGGGATCTTGCACGAATGATCAAATGCCTCCTTCATTTCGTGCCAAGATCTCCCACCGAGTTCCGCCCCTCTTGCATTCGACAGAAACGCCCTAAGGGACATCCACGAAACTGGTTAACTACAATAGAGAATATGAAATAGAAATAGACAAAAGAAACACACAGAAATACATGTCAGGTAGCTACTTAAAATAACTAGGAGTAACAAGCAAGTGCTCAACGTTGTTTTTTTTTACTTTGTGGGAGTTTTTTTTAAAAACAAAAAAAGTTATCGTATGGTTTTTACGAAAGATTCAATTTATAAGAAGAAACAAAAGAAGAACAACAAAGAATCAAATGAAACATAACTTAATTATAGATATAATAGCGAATAAGGTGATACAAATAAGAACATTCAAACTCGAATATTTGAATTGATATGTGAAAAGCGAAATCGTGAGAAGAAATAAATGTATTTTAAATGTTAAAAAATGTAAACGGGTTTTATTTGGTCACTTTGGTCACAAGGGTGATTTTTTAGCTATTATCTTTTTGGCAACACTGGTTTGAACAGCTGACACTGTCAAACATCTTCAGTTTGGCGTTGAATCGTCTTACAGACGAACAACGCTTGCAAATTATTGAATTTTATTATCAAAATGCGTGCTCTGTTAAGAGAGTTCATCGCGCGCTTCTTCCAATTTTTGGTCAGTTTAAGACGAAGCTCATTTTTGGCTCAATGGGTACGTAAATAAACAGAATTGTCGATTTTGGAAATCAACCGCTATCAATTCAGACAACGACACCAGCGCTGAAATCAAACGAAGAATAACTCTTGCCAATCGCTGCTTCTTTGGGCTAAGAAAGCAATTGGTAAACAAAGCCCTCTCTCGAACAACCAAGCTCACGCTTTACAAGAACTTAATCGTCCCAGTCCTGCTATATGGCGCGGAGGCATGGACTTTATCAAAAGCGGATGAAGCTGCTCTTGGTTGCTTCGAGAGGAAAATTCTTCGTGTGATTTTCGGTCCCGTCTGCATAGATGGTGAGTGGAGGAGGAGATATAATGACGAACTATACGGGCTGTTTAGCTACATCGACTTAGCCAGAAGAGTGAAGATCCAACGATTGAGGTGGCTAGGTCATGTAGAGCGGATGGAAACCAATGCTCCGGCCCGAAAAGTCTTCGAATCCACCCCCGAGGGGTGGCGCAGTGGAGGAAGACCGCGACTCAAGTGGCGGACCTCAACCAACTATGCGTGCGAAACTGGAGACAGCTAGCTAAAGATCGAGCTGGCTGGAGACGCTTGTTGGTTGAGACCCAGGTCCACCTCGGACTGTAGCGCCACCTTAAGTAAGTAAGTAAGTAAGTCGATTTTGGAGTGAATATCAGCCAGAAGCATTGCACGAGCTACCAATGCGCCCAGAAAAAGTCACAGTTTGGTGCGGTTTATGGGCTGGTGGCATCATTGGACCGTACTTCTCCGAAGATGATGCGAATCGTAACGTAACTGTGAATGGTGAGCGCTACCGTGAGATGCAAGAGCTTGACTTGCATGACATGTGGTTTCAACAAGACGGTGCCACATGCCACACAGCATGCGCAACAATGGACTTATTGAGAGGCGAGTTCGGTGAACATTTTATTTCACGTTCGGGACCGGTCATAGATCGTGCGATTTAACGCCTTTAGACTATTTTTTGTGCGGCTATGTTAAAGCTCATGTCTATACAGACAAGCCCGCTTCAACTGACGCATTGGAAGACAACATTGACGCATTTATTCGTGAGATACCGGCCGAAATGTTGGAAAGAGTATGCCAAAATTGGACTAAGCGGATGGACCATTTGAGGCGCAGTCAAGGTCAACATTTGCATGAAATAATCTTCAAACATTAAATTATGTGGACCGTACTGTCGATTCAAAGAAAGATTTCATGCATTTTGCTGAATTTTATGTGTTTTCTTTTTTGAACAATTTTCCTATAGCTTTTAAAAAATCACCCTTTAGTTATGTTTCGCGTCGCTGCCAAATGTCATCACTCTTTAATAAAGCGCTATGTATGTGAGTATGTCAACCCTACACCGAGTGCGAACGCAACACAAACCCTTGAAAGTTCGTCGAGTCCCCTGGTGGAGTGGGCTGGTGCACTGCTCTCTGCTCACTCTTCTTCTTCTGTGTTCGAATCTGGCTGGAGCTATCTTTAGTTCTTTTTTAGAGCCAATCAGGGTACCCTCTCTTATTCTTAAGACGAGGTGACACTCATTTTTCGAGTGAGGTGACAAAAAACCAACCAAACAAATTCTCTTCCCTCGAAACTTCAACTGGTTGGCATCACGCGCTGCAGATTTGTGTCTTCAAGTGGGATCAATTTCCATTCGGTGGTTGTACGAGGAGCGTTCAATATATTCTCGGTATCGATATGAAATAAAATGCGAATTCAATTTAAATTGTTCTCGCCTAACATCAATACATTTGTTACATCTTGAAATAAGCTTTTTTAAACCCTCAAAAATAAATTTCCTCTTTCTCTGCAAAATACCCATTTATTGATGACTTGAGTTCTTCATCATCCGAAAATCTTTTTCCACGAAGACATTTTTTCAAATCCGGAAACAGGAAATAATCACTAGGGGCAAGGTCTGGACTATAGGGTGGGTGTTGGATTTCTTCGAAACCACAATCTCGCGCAGCAGCCTTGGAAAGTCGCGCCGTGTGAACAGGAGCGTTGTCATGAAGAAGCAACACACCCGCTGCGAGTTTACCCCGTCTTTTCTTTTTAATTTCCTCCCGCAAATTATGCAAAGTGGAAGCGTAGGATGTGGCGTTGATGGTTTCACCTTTTTTTTTTCTACTCAATGAGCAAGAGTCCCAAAAAACTGTGGCCATGAGCTTCCCGGCAGACGGAGTGACTTTGAACTTCCTCGGGGGGTCTGTTCCTTTTTTATGCCACTGCATGGACTTTTCTTTGCTTTCAGGGTCATAGTGGTGGACCCATGTTTCGTCACCAGTAACAATTCGATCCGTAACACCGTCCGCGTTCTCACTACACATCTCCAAGAGCTTTCTACAGCATGCGATTCTCACTTGTTTCTGAGGCGCTGTGAGCATTCGTGGCACCGACCTCGCACTGACCTTTGAAAGGTTAAGATGGTCATGAAGAATGGTGTGAATGGTACCAATTGAAAGCTTGGTGATCTCTGCCATCATTTTCACCTTTATTCGGGCATCCTCAAGAACAAGTTTTTCGACTTCTTTGATGCTTTCTCCCGGACAAGCAGTAGCCGGGGCGCCGGAGCGGTGGTGGTCTTCAATGCTCTCTCTGCCTCTCTTCAACTCACTTGACCACTTTTGCACAGTTGATAATGAAGGTGCGGAACCCTGGTAAACAGCCACCATCTCTTCATGAATAGTTTTCTGAATTTTTCCTTGCTTAGTGAGGAATTTAATTACAGCGCGATGCTCAATTTTCACCATCATCGTCTCAGTTGCTAAACCGCGAATTAATAATCACATTTATATGAAATTTTACATGAATGCACTAAAATAATAGTGTTACTTGATAAATAAGTCAATTCATGTATACAACCACAGCTTCACCCCGATGCCGAGGATATATTGAACGCCCCTCCTGTTTGCTAATTTTCATAAGTTCACGATGACTTTAGAGCAGATCTCGGGTGTATTGGATGTCGTATTTGCTATAATTCCCAGATGGACTATATTTTAGGGACAGCCCAAGAAAAGGGACAATGCCAACCTGGATTGAGGGACTCATCTACAAGCTGAACCCGATGGGACTCCCCTCCAACCAAAGATTCTACAGCAAGTTAACAGAGCGAAGAACCAAAGCGAGAGTTGCACAAGGATCAAAGCTGGGACCTTGGCTTTTCAGCATCTACACGGCAGATCAACCACATCCAACTGACACAGTGAAATGCTGTATATTCGCAGATGACTCGAATGCTATGCCAGATCGACGTCACCACAGAGGGTTGTTACCACGGTGCAAAGGGTCGAAGTCCAAACAGCGAACAAATTTGACTACTTTGCCAAGTGGGGTATTCGCATCAGTGCTGAAAAATCGGGACTTGCGTGCTTAAGGAGACCATTCAGAGGTGCATGCAGATAAGCAGCCAAATGTCGAAGCATATATGTAGTGCTCCTTAACGGTACAGAATTATCAACAAACTTGGCGTTAGCTTCACGGAAAGGTTGAAGTTCAACAGTCGTTCGAAACTGACCCTCAAGAGGGCCAACCTAGGCTTCCATCGCATCTATCCCTTGATGCGCAAGCAAAATGGACTAAGCCAGAGGACAAAACTGCTGCTTTACAGGCAGCTTATACGGCCGATTTTAACGTACGGCTTCCCAATTTGGCACACCATCTCTCAGACCAGCATGACGAAGCTTCCATGAATATGTAACGGGCTCACCTTCGACAGGGACCGTCAAAGGCACCACAGCAACAATAGGCTCTGCAACAGTAGACACTATTCAGAAAGCAGCTACTAAACATCAGCAACCATTCTAACAAGGAAATCAGGAACTTGACAAACACAATCCCCGGACAACGCTACCTCAATACGTTAAATCTGCTAAACGAACGGACGAACTTTTCAACGACGTCGCATGGATTCTTCCAGAGCAGCGATAGCAATCACCATCGCAGCCAGGCAGCAATCACATCTCTGAACTCAGTCACTTTCAACACCAAGACTTCTCGCTAGAAAGTGTACAAGCTCTGTACTCTTTGCGGGTGGAGACCCAACCTCGCTGCTATAAACATCAGCAAAGGCTGGAAACACTGGCTCAAATGAATCGCAGATGGGCAACTGGCACGGGATGCCTCATTACCAAACAACTCTGGTCTACGATCGAGCCTAAGCGAGCGCTCAACCTGGTTGGCTTAAGCCGGCCGAATCTTAGAACCCTCATTGGTGTCATTGACTTCTGCAGAAGCTCTCATCTTGAGCCCCACTAACTCGACACTTCGTCTGAACTGGGCAGCTAAGAGTTAACCATCTCCTTCGCTTCAAATCAAAAGCACTAATTGGTTGCGGAATAGGTATTCACAAATCCGCGTGGTAGCACAATGGACCTATGTTGGCCTAAGTGTGGCCGCTGTCTTTCCGTGCAGCAGTCAGCCACTTTAATCTAACCTAGCGGCGTCATTGAAGGGCACTGAGCCGTTGGACACAGCCCTACAGCGACTTCTGCGCAAGCTGCCGAGACGACGAGAAAGAAAAAAACTATTGTCCATTGCATTGCAGCGCCCCCACCTCCCGAAGAAGAGGTCACTACTACTTCAACAACCTGACCGAACTGAGTAGCATTTCGGTCACTGATCTCCGCGAAACCAACAGTCAGGCATCCAACCTAATCCAACCAAGAAAGCCTGAACCATGACAAGTGCTGCCCCAGCAGATGTACTTGAATAGGCTAGGTTTTCGATCGCGTGCAGTATTGTTACTGCTTAACGCAAGCTTCTGGAGACGGTTCCAAAACGAGTCCGAGCACATGCTTAGGTGTATACTTAGGTATTCCACAGGTTGAGGAAGTCTGCAAATATAGGACATGGTTGACGCTTCCCCAGCAACGACCCGCGTTGTCATGACTCGATGGAGGTGGAGGCCACGAATCACAAAGTAAGGGCATGTCGTTCTGCCACTCGTCTCTTAACCGTCTTGGCGAAATCGGTTTCACAAAGAAAAGCCCACTCTAGACGACTTTTTCCGCTACACAAGACCATTGTCATTCGAACTTGGGCACGGCTGAGGTTTCACGAGCACGCTGCCCGGCTAACGAGGAACGGATCAGCATCAGGTACTGCCTGGAACACGACGAGCTCGAATTGGCTAGTGGGTGGGGCAAGAAACCAGGAATACTCAGCGCCTTCATGTATGACGTCTGCACACGTTGGGATTGGGCGGAATCAGGTGGGCGGAGGACAACGCCCAGCACCACCTAAGAACCCAGTCGGCTGTGGTCTGAGGCTACCTTACAGCCATTCTCTTCGTTGACCTCAGCGACTCAAGAGACACATCCGTCGTCAGTCGATCGTGTGCAGGCCGATGGTGATGGCAGCGGGAACGGTCTAAGAGCGATGCAACTAGGATGACAGGCGCCCTCGCCACGTAATCCGCGCCCACTTACACCAGCGAGTCGGGTCAGTTGTGCTGTGAAAGTGTCAGCCTTGACTGGTCAACTCGGCTTCCGCTCTCTGCGACACCACTCTAGAGCGAGATCACTTTCAATTTCCCAGGCCTCCTGAGATTTGCTCGCCTAGATGTTCTCTCCCCAAAGCTGCCACTCCAAAGATCTCCTCCTCGTGAATTTCTCACACAATAGACCGGGGAAAAAAGCCACAACCTCTTGCAAACAGGATGCCGCCAGCATCGAAATCCTTCTCGTCTGGTTGTCTCTCCTCCGTCCTTCGGATCGTCTTCAGCCGATGAGGAGACAATATATCCCAGACAATGGTTCGATGTCCATTCTCATCACATTCTCAAGGCGATTACAACCCGAAAATTCATTACTCAAGTGCATCATCATTTCGTGCCCTTCTGCCCCACCCCGCCTGTCCGAGACACTCTCTCGGTCTCCCATGGACTGCGACTGCGGCTGGCAAAGACCGAAGACCTGCGAAGAATTGCCATCCACGGCCCAAGGAAAACCACATTCAGCGGCCGGTGGTGCTGGTGGCACTCATATTGGACGTCGTCGTCGTCGTCGTCGACCGCGTCTACCTCCTGCCTTTTTGTGCGGTCTTCCATTGACCACCAGCACCAGCACCACATCGGCTCAGTTGGCATGACTGGCGCGCAGGACAAAGCACACAGCACACAGCACACAGCGCACAAGAACAAAACACAAAAAAGTCGAAATAAATAATTTTCGTTATGCCCATCCGCGAAATGGCCTGCATGCGGCGGATGAATCTTTTTGTTCTCCTCCACACGGATTCCTGGAAGTGACTGACTGTCGTGGTTCACGAAAAACCAGGCACCGGGCTTGGGACAAAAGCGCAACCGAACCGAACCGAACCGTCCGCAGCGGCAGCAGCATCAGCACCAGCACCAGCTTAATGGAGTGATTCCAAAAAAGGGACTCGCAGAGGCCCTACTGCGCTACTCCGACACTCCGCTGTGCTGCTCCACTGCTCCACCTCTGCGCCGGCTCTGTGTGCCGTAACCTGATGATGATGATGATGAGGATGCGAACCTTTTTCAGCGACCCCTTCCCTCCGACCCCCATCAGGCCCCGCGCCGCCTCTCTGCGCAGCATTCTGGTGGTCGATTGAAAATAAGAGAGACTATTCACTTACTGGCCCTGCCAGACGTAATACTCGCACACACTCCCCCTCGGCCGCCACGGCACGGTGGCATTCGCATTCCAAGATCAAGATTCCAGAATCATTCAGAACCAGTTGATGATGGCGGTGGGGCTGGTGGTGGTGGTGGTGCTGCTGCACGGTCGCCTGGCCGGCGGAGTTGATTTTCCTTTTACGTAGCGAGACCCTGCAGGTCCGCCCTCGCCAACGTCGCGATCGTTCCCTCCTGCGGCGCGCACGTTGTAGCGTCTTCAACAGTCGTGTGAATTATTTTGCAATTCACTCGCATCAATGATGGAAACGCTGAATTCCAAGGACCTTGGCTGGTTCCCGATCACAGGCTGCGCCTCGCGTCTATTTCTAGGATCACTCAAATGAACTGCGCAAAATAGAGTCAAGCTGGGCTGCGACTGCGCAGCGATAGAGAGTGCGTCATCGTCAGAGTGCTTCGTGGTGGGGCGAGTGGGACGCGGAATCCTAAGAATGTTTTATTCCGTGACTCGGTGGTAAGTGCGTGGCACGATGGCCAGTAATGATGTGCTTTTATGACAGCGAATTGCGCACTTGAAGAATGGAGTTGCTCACGTAGACGGGGTTAATTGAGCGATGGCCGGAAGCGGTTATTGTTTGTTTTTGTTTGTTCATCGCTGGTGGACGCAGTGACGGTCGGCATTTGAAGAGCGAGTGCAATCGAAGTGACGTGCGCTCGTGTCGGCAGTTGCGTTTCTGTGTCACCGGGTGAGGGAGCCTTCCACAAAAGGATTCAAACGTCCTTCTTGCAGAAGGCGATGGATTTGTTCTCCGTTGCGGTAAGTTTTCTCTGGGCACCCGGGGCATTCACTAAAACTCGGACAGCAGGGAATGAGATGGAGTTGAGAGGGAGGGAGAGTTGGCCATTAGTCCGACGAGTCCGCCAGCAAAGGCAATCGAAGAGACTGCAAAAATGACACTGGGGAGCTTGCGACCGACGATCCTCACCACACCGACCAGGCGCCAGATAATGCAACGCTGTCTTCGCATGAGGACAGTCGCCGTGGTCGCCGTGGCGTAGCGTCGACTCTTATGCCGAAAACAAGCCTCTTACCGCCCAGACACCACTTCGACGGCGCCAACAGGAAATAGTCGCAGGGCGCTGAGTCTGGGAAGTAGCCCAATTTAGGCCTCCATTGTCTCGATTGAACAACACTACTTTCTTCACTATTTCATTTCTTCGGCCACTTCTGCTTCGAATCAATATCGAAACGAATCGCGGCGCATCTCTGGTGTGTTGTGGTATGCTGATGGGCGGGTATTGCGCGTGAGGTCATGGAGAGGAGGAATGCAATTGGCTGCTTCGCTTCGTTTGTTAAAAGAGACACAGCACGTCGACGTTCGAGCGAATCTAATGACTCTGAGACAGTGTCGTCTCATATGAGTTTAATCGCTCGCTTTTGGTGTGACAGGGTGTTAAGTGGACCGTGCCCATTGGACAGTTCGCAGACAGTGTTATAACTTTGCCTCGAGGTACAGCGAACTGCCCATTGGACAGTCCGCAGCCAGGCAGTCATAACGGCTGTGTTGTAATGGTGCCCCCAGGCTCTGCCGTGGCAGCAAAATTCCCTCCGCTACTCGTATATATATATACGAGTAGCGGAAGCTCCAAAAATAAAACAAAAAAAGTTCAAGGCGAGCTAGAAGCACTTCAGAGGTTAACATCTGACGTTGCAGTGAGCCGCTCAACGAAAAAAGGAAAAGTTCCAAGCTTAAGGCAAGCCGCCTTAGTCTTTCCGGTGAAGGAAAGACGATGAGACCCAGCACGAGCCTAAAAGCTGCATTATCCCATAGCTCACCAAAAGGCAAGTCCACGCAAGCGGGAGCGTAGCTCTAGCTGCTCAATCTCTAGCTGAGGCAGAAGCAGAAAGAAGGGAGAAACGGAGGTGAACTAAGTTCAAAACTGCGACCAAAGGGACGATGAAAAGAAGCAACGAACCAAAAAAAGCAATTGTCCACCGATGCCCCCTCTGGGACAATCCAGCGGAATAATGGTCCTCTCCACCGATGCCCCCTCCGGGAGAATCTAGCGGAATGAACGGTCCACTCCGAAACAGACGCAGTGGGGCTTGCAGCACCTGGTATCTTCGCTTCCTTGAAAAGGGCTTTGCGCCTGAAGAAGCAAGAAAAGAGGCAGAAGAGCGCA
Organism: Eristalis tenax; assembly: GCA_905231855.2. Lineage (NCBI taxonomy): Eukaryota > Metazoa > Arthropoda > Insecta > Diptera > Syrphidae > Eristalis > Eristalis tenax. Next base: position 41,061,005 of record HG993128.1, on the reverse strand, counting down.
AGGCCAAGTCTAACTAGGAGCCTACCGCCACGGAAAAAAGGAGCACTAGCTCCATTTTTAATCACTTCCAGATACTTGAAGGATCTGACCACTTCAATCTCTTCGCCATTAAGATTCCATCCATCATCCGCCTTGAACATTTTCCATCAGTAGCTGGGCTTTCAGTCGAAATAAACAAGTCGTTAGCAAACATGACCACTTGGACTTCACCAATTTGAAGTCCTCTACGTAGATGGCGCATAGAGGCGGACTAAGGACACAGCCTTGTGGAACCCCTGTTTTTGGGGTTGGAGTCAAGATAAGACGCTTCAATTCCACACCGATTGTGTGGAAAGCTCATAATGTACTCTAAATGAATGTGGGCGAGACTCTAGAGTAAAAAGTTCGGTAGCATGTAAAGGGTGGAGCTCCTCTTAGCCACGACGAAGTCCGAAGGCGGCCTCTCTCGCGTATTGTATAATATTTCCCAGCCTAATTTTCCATTCAAAATGTACAGGGCTTCATTCATATTCATCGAAGATACTCCAAAATAACTCACCCGTATCTCGTTTAGGATGGGACACCTGACAATGAAGTGGTATCTATCTTCTCTTTCCCCTTCGGTTACAATGGTCACATAGAATTGGCAGGTCTGGCCGGAGTGGAATATATAAATAAAATTGAGCATATTTGGTGAAAAGCGGTCTTGGAAGTAAGTAAGTAGCGGTCCTTAAGGTCGAAATTCAATTGGCTGTATATCATTCTGTGTTGTTTTGAAGATTGTGCTTCTGTCTTAAATTTTTCAGAAGAAGCACGGCTTATCCAATATTAAACATATTGCTTAGGTTCGTGGTACTTAATCAGGTGGAATACGGAAGTTTTCCCAGCTCTTCCCACTTTGTAACTAGATTTCCTCTAGTCGCAAGCGTGTGCTGCAGTCCGTTGTTTAGGCAGTCTTGCATCAGCCCTTTCCACTACTTTTGTGGCATATTCAAAGTGCATCTTGATGGTGTCTGGTTACAATGGTGGTACTGTTGTTTCTAAGTGCAGCATAAAGTTGGGCGTGCAAGCTGGCAACCGAAACGACCGGTTTAGAAAAATACCTCAATAATCTTTCCACTTCTTCAAATTGGCAATATCCCTAAACTTGGGCACCGTAGAGCAATATTGAAGCAGCAGTTGCACGAAAAGTGTTAATTTTTGAACTATGGTCAACAGTCACCGAAGAAATGGCTATTGTTGCTTCTGCCAATTTGCATTCAAAATGTCAGCTCATGTTAAGGTTGGCTGTGATTAATGCCCCCAAGTATTTGTACTCCCGGACTGTTGCCACATTTTCTCCTTGCTATTTCCATTTTTTGTTGCGTCCATATCTTCCAGCCCCTTCACTGAAGATCATCATTTTAGACTTTTCTAAATTTCCGGTCAAATTCCAAAGTTTACAGTAACTTTCAAGCCGGCTTATCATGCGTTGCATTCCTTCGACAGATCCCGATGGGAAAGCTATATCGTCAGCAAAAATTAGACCTTGTATTCGCAGGTTTCCGAACAAGATTCCTCCTCCTCCACGATATTATTTATAAATGACACATCCTTGTCTCACTCCCATTTGTGTTGTGTACTCCTTTGAAACAAACTCACCATCCCACACATAGGCTGCATTGTTTTCATACATGGCCTTTAATAGACGTACAACTTTGCTTGAAATTCCCAGCTTGTACAACTTTCCAAAAAGAGCTTCACATGCGATCGAATCAAAAGCAGAACGGAAAAAGAGATACCTCTGAAATGTTCAGGTCTATAACTTCGTGCGGTTTGCTAAGAGATGGCGCAACTTGTATTATTCCATTGGAACATGCGTTGGAAAGCTACTGTCATTGCACGTCATTCATTTGAAGCGTAAACACCAATAATTGCTTTTTCCCTCAAATATGTCGCACTTTGTGCCTGAAAAGGTGCTTTTGCGGGGCCTTCTTATTCATTGCTTTAATGTGAAGAAAACTGCTGCCGAAAGTCATCGTATTTGTAGTGGAAGTTTATGGTGAACATGCGCTAGCTGAGCGAACGTGCCAAAAGTGGTGATTTTGGCTTGGAAGACGATGAACGTCCTGGGCAGCCCAAAAAGTGTGAAGATGAAGAACTGGGAAAAAAGCTCGCAGAATCTTTGGATGTCACTCAAGCAGCTGGATATATCAAAAAGCAAGCAAATCGGGTTCCACATGAACTCAAGCCAAATGAGGTCGAATGGCGGCTTTGCGTGTCCGAAATGCTGCTGGAACGCCACAAAAGGAAGTCATTTTTGCATCGGATTGATACTGGTGATGAAAGATGGATCCATTACGACAACCCCAAGCGCACAAAATCATATGTGAAACCCGGCCAACCAGCCAAATCAACGGCAGCGAAGGTAATGCTCTGTATTTGGTGGGATCAGAAGGGTGTGCTGTATCTTGAGCTGCTAAAACCGGGTGAAACCATCAATGGACAACGCTACCAAGCACAATTAATCCGTTTGAAGAGAGCAGTTGCCGAAGAACGCCCGGCATATGCGACCAGACACGAGGCAATAATTTTCCATCTTGACAACGCTCGGCCCCACGTTGCTACTCTGGTTAAGAACTATTTGGAAAACAGTGGATGGGAAGTGTTACCCCACCCGCCTTGCCCCTTCTGACTACTATTTGTTCCGGTCGATGCAGAACGCCCTCACTGCAGCACGGTTCACATCAGAGCAGAATATCAAAAATTGGCTTCATTCGTTCTTGGCTGTCAAGCGGGTGCAGTTCTTTTGGGATGGGATACCCCACCCCACAAATTGCCAGAAAGATGGGAAAAAGTCATAGCAATCCTTTTCTTGTGCAGCGGATAGATGATCGCTCTTTTGAAGCATGCGGGAGCACTTGCCGTCTCAAATATTCCATTCTCTGGTTAGTGCATGCCAAATAAAAATATGGAAAGAAATTGTAATTTCTGCTCCATTCACATCGAACCGAAACCGCGAGGTCTGCTGAAACCTCAATAGGCCGCTCCCTCCGAGTTTGCAGTGCTTTCGCTCTCGTTGTTCAAGTTTCTCGCTCTCAATGCATAAGTGCCCGCCAAGGAATGTCGCTCGCTCTCAATTTGTACATGGCCGGAAAAGAGAGAGAGCACCAGATAATAGAAGGAGCTAACCAGAATGACCAAAATAGGCTGCAGGCTTGTTCGGTATGGCAACCTCTCATAGACAGATGAAGTCAAGGGGGCTGCAACTGCCAGACCCTGAAAATGTACGGCTGGCCCTGGCGGCACGTGGCGGAACCTGGTGGGTTCGGAGCAAATTGAAACCTCGTTGTTTCGTTGGGACCTGACCCGATTGCGAAGACCGACCGTCCAATGCTCGATGCCGCATTCTCCACAATCCGTGCCCACGATTCGACCCGTCCGTTGCGCGCCCTGGCCATCGCACAAATGCCACCGACTGCCGAACAAATGCATGGAACGGAACTTTCATAATGGTCATCCCGATACCACCGCCACCACCACACATTCGCCGGCAGACCGTTGTCAGCAGACACTTCCTTGACCGTCGCCGACATTAAATCAGCTCATCTTTCAAAATTTTATAAAGGCCTCCACGAACCGGTCGGCGGCCATCAAATCAGCGAATTCCTAGAGAAACTTCGCCCGTCTGTCCTGCGTCCGCGCTGGCACTCTTACGTCCCGTTCTTGCGTCGGCTGGATTATCAATTTAATTGCCCCCACCTCATCGGGGGCCGCGCTGATGAGCTCGCTGACGATGCCACTGATGCTGATGATGGTGATGACGACGACGAGGAGGATGATAACGAGTACACCATAAATAGTGGCGTAGTTATTCGCAGGACATTGTCCAGTAATTTTAATTGTCGCCAGGACACCACCAGCCACCAGCCACCAGCCACCAGCCAACACAAGTCAGTGGGCTGCAGCCCCCACCGCCCTCGGCCAGCGGCAAGTCGCACGGGCCGTGTGAAGCAAGTCCGGTGCAGGCATGCGCTCCATTTTTGATGGAACAACATTCCATAGTACTCCGCGCAGCCAGTGCAGCGGGTTATAAAATGTGCGTCTCTCTATCCCCGCTCCCGCCACCATCGTCGCGCTCGTCTGCTGGTGCGTCGACGTCGCTGGTGGTGCTGTTGCAGAATTCCTATTGCGGATGGCTTTCTGTTCTGTTTTTTTCCGTTCACTCCGATTTTGCCTTATTTATGAAGTTTTTGCCCGAACTGTGGCCACTTTTGGATTTTTATTTCGCGTAATTTGAAGCCGGCCCCTTGGAAGCTCTTCAGTTCGGTGCTGGCCACAGATTAATGTTCCCCCGAATCGATGGAGTGTGAGAGGGAGTGCATGGGCGTGTGTGTGTGTGTGTGTGCGAGAGAGTTCCTGCACGTAGACGATTGAATTGGATTGAATTGGAATGGCAACGACGGCGGTGGCGGCGTGGCAGGATAATAAGGGTCCTCTATTCAATTTCGGCGAAATGATTTGGAGCGAATTGATTCGGTGAAAATATAATGATCACCGTGACACGTGAAGTTATTCAGAGGCCGATGCGAATGCGGCTCGTGTCAAGGGGGCAGTTGGTTGGATCAGTTCGTCGTGACATGAGAGCAAGAAGGCGCTTGGGACGAGTGGGGGGAGGGCAGGCATGTGGATGCAATGTCAGCCTGGCAATGAGTGAGGCTAGGTAACAAATCAAGCGAAACTGGGACATCAACAAGGGATCGAGGGTAAGCAGGAGGGACAAGCTTTGTGCTGTCACTCGTTGGTCTCCCCCAAAATTTGAGGTCATAGACTTTTCCAATTGGTTTCAGCAGCAGTCTCAGAGTCGCAGAGCAGGTTCTAATCTGCTGCAGTTCCACGCCTCAGACCTTCGGCATTAAGCAGGCTCAAAGCTCAGTAACAAGGTCACTTCTTCACTTATTTAGAAGAGTCTGGGCGCCTTTTGTCGGGCTTTTGGCTGTTTTTAAAAAGACTTGTATTTTGTTCTCCCTTAGACTCTTCGATGTCCTTGAGCTGGGTGGTTAGGTAGGGCTGCTAGTGGATTCACCATCTCGGTCCATTGTGATAGCCACAGTCAGACTACTCCCCCTGATCGACCACTCCAGTGGTAGCGCCCAACGACAGATGGTGACTGGCCGAGATTTGAAAACCCTGATTAAGGCGTATAAGCTGGGGAACCCACCAACGGGCACTTAACCATCTACGCCATCCATTCGTGGGAGGTTGCGAGGGACCTTTGCTTCTTCTCCTCCCGTCTTCTAGCCCGGTACTCAGCTTGCACTGCTTTGTTTTTCCGGTGCAACGCCGTCTGGTATGCCTCGTCGGTTGTAAGTTTCCCCTGCTCACAACCTAGAGTGGTTTCCGCTGCCTCTTTGATGGCCGCTCACCCGTTTCCGTTTTCATCTCGTTGGCGCTTGTGTTCGACGCAGTAGGCTCTGGCTCTGGCAACATCCATGATCAGGCGTAGAATGTCAAAACTCACTCAGTCGAGCTCGGTGCTGTGAAACAACGCCGAATTTTGAAACTCCTTTCCTCCTCTTCACCTGAATGTCTATCCGAAATAAATCCGAGTCGGCAGAAGAGCAAATTGAAAGAAGACGGAGCGTGGAAATTATTATTAATCTGCATTATTTCGCTTTTATAAAGTGGAACAAAGTGGAATTTGGCGTTATTTCACGGCACCGTCAGGCTTTGAGTCGGCCTCTTCCGAAGGAGTCTTCAGCCTCGACGGTAGAAGTGGTTGCACACATGAGACACCTGATCATCGTCATCCTCTCACGATGCCTGGTCCTTGATTGCTTGCTATCTGAACGACTGGATCATACTTATGTCCGGGAGGGAGGTTGCAAGCGGCCCCCAGGAAGGGTTTGAAAGTGGATTGTTAATACTCTTAGTGTCCGCGGACAGCACACAGCACGGTCCGAAGGTATAGAGGCAGAAAGGCAGAGGAGGTACTTGGTTTTAGATACCTGCCGGTCTTGTCTTGTGTGCAGAGTGGGCTTGGTGGCAGGGTGGTCTTGGTGGCAGGGTCGTCTTTGGGGCAGGGTGGCCTTGGAGGCAGGGTGGTCTTGGTGGCAGGATGATCTTGCGGGCAGGATGATCTTGGTGGCAGGGTGGTCTTGGTGGCAGGGTCGTCTTTGGGGCAGGGTGGCCTTGGAGGCAGGGTGGTCTTGGTGGCAGGATGATCTTGCGGGCAGGATGATCTTGGTGGCAGGGTGGTCTTGGTGGCAGGGTCGTCTTTGGGGCAGGGTGGCCTTGGAGGCAGGGTGGTCTTGGTGGCAGGATGATCTTGCGGGCAGGATGATCTTGGTGGCAGGGTGGTCTTGGGGGCAAGGTGGTTTTTGGTGGCAGGGTGGTCATGGGCTCAGGGTGGTCTTGGGGGCATGGTGGTCTGGGTGGCAGAGTGCAAAGATTGGTTCCACTTTTCGGTGAGATAAGCTATAAGATCACCAAAGGAACTGTTGCTGCGGGAAACTGTACGGCCGGTCATTAAGAAGCCTCCGCGATTCATGATATTCCATAAGCTGAAGATTTATCACCGTGACCTTCGAAAGAAGGGACTTAAGTGCTATGGGTCGGTACGAGGTGGATGATGAAGATTCGCCCTTTTTAGGGACGGACTAGACAAATGCTGTTTACCATCGGCCCGGAAAGGGACCTGCAGAGTAGTGTAGATGAAAAAGCTACGCAGTGGTCCTGTCAGCGCAGGGGAATACCTCTTCAGAAGTACAGGGGGAATACCATCAGGGTCAGCGAGGTCTTTAAGTACTCTCGAAACTGTGCGAAAGCCGTGAAAGTGGATTTGTCCCAGGTACAGGTGGAGACTAATTGGAATCTGGCAGTATTAAGCTGACTGCAAAATGCGCCGCAAGCAGATGGGCTTTGTCTGAAGAGCTCACAGCTGGAATGACATTGCAAATGAGAGTGCGAATCGAAGACGACGCGAAATTCTTTTCGTTTCTATACAAATGGCCAAACATTTGTACTACCCTTGGGACATGGTAGCACTTTTTGCCTCATCTTTTCACACCTCTGTGTTCCTAGGTTCCAACACGAAAGTCGTGGTCCTTTTCGCATGCACTGCCATCGCTGTAAGTCCTATTTACTCATTCACAGCGTGAGGTTTTTGTTCGGATGTGGGTTAGCCTTGCGCACAGACGAAGTGGAGAGGCGCTGATGGCTACGACGTCCGTGGCTTATATTGGTTCCTTGATGTAGAGGATATACAGGCGGACGTCTTTACTTAACAGAGCCAAGTTCACCTGGTGTCGTCACCCCAAATCGGAAGCCTGACGTCCCATTCGACATCACATACGGCCTGTCGCAGGTGCTGGGCCCGGACAAGGGGGCGGTAGAGAGAGAGCCATACTCTTAACCACATCCCATCCGCACGTATTGACGAACCCCCAAGGCTTTTTCGCAAATGTTAGCACATTCAACTATCACCGCGGCGGCAGTACTTGCCACGCCCTGCCAGGCTCTCTCCAGGTTGCTGTTGGTTGGTAGAAATCACACTTAGGCCCGTTGCGCTGGTCACGGAAGCTGCCAAAATGGCTTCATTGTTGCAAAGGCCACTGGCTAATTTTGCCTTCCTAACTGACAGTCAATCAAATTGATCCCACTTGACAGTGCCTGTGCCTGTGATCCCCCCACCCTCGTGATCGCAACATCAGTTCAATCCACTCGCAGAGCTCTGCATCGACTCCTGCTTTTTGGAGACTTGTCCGAAATAAGAATCGCGTGCTTTGCTACATTTTTAAAGGCGCGTTCCTATAGCTCTTGTATTCCATCTGATGCCACGCTTCTCCGGCGGTGGGCACTATTTTATGTGCTGGGGCCTACTTCGTTCAAGTGACTGTAGGTCGAGGAGGAAGTGAGTTCCTTGCCTTCCAATGCGGCTAGCCAAGGGATGAGCGTCTCTCTTTCTCTGAACTGACTCCCTTCTTCAGTCGAATCCTCATGTCAACCAACTTGCGACGTGGCTCTATAGTCGCGCGCAGTGAATCCGTGCACAGTCCCTCACGGCAAGTGACCGACAGAAAGCTGGCGCGCGTTGCTCGTCTTCTCGTATTTTTGTCAAGAGGGAACCCATCCCGGAAGCGGCACTGCTACGTGATGAGACCCGCCGGACACAATCTCCAGGCAGGGCCACGCCTCGCTTTGGGATTCTATTTACCATCTATAACCGTACACAAAGCACAGGAACGTAAATTGAAACACACCCATTTGAGGAAACGAGTCTGCCTGCTTCCTCAGTTTTCAAACATCAAACGCCGCTGCAGTCGAGTGAAGACGCCGCCTGAAGGGGGCAGCGATAATGGAGACTTCGTCAGGTATGTGGTTACAGAACGACAACCGTCGCAGCACAAGAACCAATTCAGTTAATGCACACGCAGTTTAACGGTTGCCTCACTCCTGCGGACACTCTGCTGGAATTCGAAATGCCGATATGATCTTGCTGCTTGTGATTGATGGGGAAATCGAAATATTTCGGTTGCCGCGGAGACTGGTGGGAATTTGGAGGGAGCCGAGGTGACAGTTGGATCTGTCGTCGTGTGAAGTGTGTATGTGGGCGGCCACATTGACGAGCTTTCGGTTAAGTTCCAAGCCAAGCGCCTGTTGTCAACGCCTCGAGACTGTTGACAGTCACCACATGCCGCCCCGATTCGAAGACAACTGGTTGATGGTCCCAAGCCAGCTCGAGAATCAGGTCAGCACTGCACTCCTCCAGAGTCACTTAACCCACTCGACACCCATTCCGTCGCGGATGCTGCAACGGCACAGCGTTCGATGTCCATTACTCCATTCCGGACGCACACCCATGATGGCTCCACAACCGCGCCACTGACACAACATGAACGCACCCTACCCGCGGTTAAGTTCCAAGCCAAGCGCCTGTTGTCAACGCCTCGAGACTGTTGACAGTCACCACATGCCGCCCCGATTCGAAGACAACTGGTTGATGGTCCCAAGCCAGCTCGAGAATCAGGTCAGCACTGCACTCCTCCAGAGTCACTTAACCCACTCGACACCCATTCCGTCGCGGATGCTGCAACGGCACAGCGTTCGATGTCCATTACTCCATTCCGGACGCACACCCATGATGGCTCCACAACCGCGCCACTGACACAACATGAACGCACCCTACCCGCCCGTGTTTACATAACATCGGCAGGTCATTGGACCGCGCGGACGGACTGATAAAATCAAAACAAAACCCACTTAGAAGTGCGAAACCTGAATGCGCCCAGGAGTTGCGCTCCCAACGCCCATTTGCATTTCAAATTCGCCATAAACTTGGTGCGGTATCTGAGCGGTCGCCGCTGCGCCACCGCCGCACTCAAGTCCACTCTCAATTGCTCATAGACACGCGGGGAATGTTGCCGTGAATGTGGACTTGATTGATATTGATTCTGACCCACTTGCGGTGGTGTGTGTGCCCCCGTGGATATCGTAAACAGAGAAAGTCCGTGTAAACGCCACACGGCCGCGCGGTCCGAAGGCTCCTTTTGTTTACCAACATTGAGTGGCGGCCGATTTGCAATGTTAATTGTCCCAACAATTCCGCTGTGTGCTGCTTCGATTAGACTCTCGACTATCGACTGTCGACTGTCGATTGTTGGCTCTCGACTCTCGACGCTCTTGCGTCGCACTGGTGCTCGGAAAAATTGCGCATTTGGCATGAATAATTCGGCGCGACCATTCTGCATACCAAATCCATTAGAATCCATTCCCGGTGCCTTTCGCGGCGGCGGCTGCTGCTGCTGCTGCCGCTGATGATGATGAATCCAACGCCACCGCCGCAGCCGAAAATATCCACGAATAGACGCGGCCATTAATCATGCGCCGACGAAGGAAATAAAACAAAATCTAATGGCACTGCTGGGGCGTGGATCTATGGCCACATGTACGGGTTTGTGTGTTAAAAGTTTTCTTTGCCTCTCGATCGGCTTTCAGGGTAAGTGTGCACTCTCAAGGTGACGGGTGTGATCATCTCCTTGACCTCTTTCCGTGGGTCTTGTGCTTGCTGCCGTGTGTCCTTGTGAATTCGAATGGGCTCGCATTTTTGGATGCGTGATGCCATGCGGGGGGGTTGTGCAGGCGCTGACATGGGATCCACGCCAGAACTCGTCTTCGAACTCCTGCGGGCCTAGTACGTTCGAAAGAAGATGGGGCAAGCATTTCTCACCGGACTTTTGGGCGGCCGCATGCAAAAGAGGTGGCGAGTGAGCCCATCAGGGCTGATCGCTCTTTTAGGATAGTAGCTGATACCCTGATAGGCCAAGGTCCGCGGCGGCAGCTACAACGTCCACCAGCAGGAGCTGGCTGGTTTCTATGGTTAGGTCGAGACCCAGGAATAGAGACGGCAGCGGGTGAGCCCCTTTCTTGGGGTCAACGTCCGGCGGGGTACGCTCACAGCCTGCAGGAGGGTACCGGCACAGGATCATTCCGCTCGCCGTTGCCCGGGCGCTAAACAAATGAAGCAGTCCTGTGCGTGGGGCTAACTCCTCAAAACGTAAAACACCACTAGTTCAGCAGCAACAACCGGCCCCCAGCACACGGAAAAAGGATAAAGTCCCTCGGTCTGGAGCGTGGAATGTGGGGTCTCTTAAGAAAGCACATGCAACCCATGAACTTGCAGAAGCCCTAAAAGCCACAAGGCAGACATCCCCGTCATGCAGGCGGTGCGATAGGATGGTCCGGGCTGAGACTGAGAGGATGGAAAACTGTGACATCTATGTTCTACGGCGACTGCTACAAAGAGCAAGAGGCAGACTTTGGCAAGAAGTCTTAAGCTTTAAGTCCATTAGCGAGGTCCTCATACCAGTCCGCATCAAAGCTACATTGGGGAATATCACGCCCACGACGACGATCTATAATACCCCAGAAATGCCCCAGCTACGACAACAAAGATCGTCCTTGGAGGTTTCAATGCAAAGCTGGGTAATACTATGTTCCCACTAGACGGGAAATCGCACAATTTCGGCATCGCAATTTCGAAATTGCCCAAAGAGTTCGATTGAAGGCAATTTGTCTCTTCGCCTTTTTCAATCGACTTATTTTGTCCAAACTAAGCAATGAATGAAACCACAATCTGCCCGAAACCTGCAAGTTAACTGGAATATTAGTGAGAATTCTGCTAGTTAACTGGCATAATGGTTTAGAATTCTGCTTGTTTTGTTGGCATGACTACACGGAAACTGTCAGAATTTGTTATATTACACAATTTCATGGAAATTGAGGTAACTGACCCAGCTTTGGGATCAATTCTTGTTTGGATCATTGTATGGGGAATTGGGCAATTTCTATCCAAATTTCGAGGGAAATTGACGAAATTACTCAATTTCCTCTAGAGGGAACATAAAAGGATTACATCTTTGCTAGAGCCATCGAAAAGCAAAGTCATGGTACGGAAAGGGGCTCAGGCTGTTCGATTTCGGGACGGGATGAAACCTCTCTGTAGCCAGTACACGATCCGCTCACTTTAACATTCACAAAGGGTGCTAGCCCGGTTAGATCTTCAGATCAACAACCGCCAACCAGATTGATCAAGTTGCGATGGAAGTCAGACACTCCTCCGCCATTTTTGATGTCCGATCGGTTCGAGGGGCCAACATAGACTCGGACTATTTCATTGTTGTAGCCAAGGTAAGAACTCGCATATACAGCGGAGTCGAGAAAGAACATCAGGTTGGAAGGGCACAATCGAAACGGGCTAGTAAAATTTTTGTCGAACGATTTGATGGAGAATGGCTGTCTAAGCGAAGAAGATTGCAGGCATTGTCAAGAAAACACGGCCCTACAGCCCGTAGTGGGCCATGCCTATCTCAGCAACCACTCGTGTTGTGCGTGCCATTGTTCTCTCTCGAGTGGAGGGGACCTACGACTCCAAACGGCCAAATTGAGAAGCTCTTTGTAGGCAGTTATACTCGTTGAGTTGAACCTAGGCAACGTGGGCTCAAGCGCGTAGAGGTCGACGCACCAACCCACAACATCACGGCAGCCAGGGTTTGACCAATGGATGTAAGGGTCAGGCAGAAGCCTACTGCCACCAGAATGGGGAACTTGTAGTAGATACTGAGAATCAGGAAAGATCACAGGCACAATGCACCCCTCTATCTGGATTCCGTCCTCCCGATCTAGACGAGGTCAAGATAGCAACATCCAGACTGTAGCCTCAAACAGGCTGCCAGTGTGACGGGGTGTCCGCTGAAGACAGGCAGTTCGAGACGGTCTGGTCGAGCGCATGCACCAGCTCATCTCTAAGATGTGGTCGGAAAAGGGCATACCCGACGAGTGGAATCTCCTGGTCGATTGCCCGATCGGTCAGACATGATAGAGATCCTTAACAAGATCATTTCTTAAACAATCCTGTACAAGGCTTCAGGCCAAGAAAATTGACAAAGACCAGATATTCACACCGCGGCAGATCCTGAAAAAATACGCAAGAAATGACACCCATCACGTATTCGTCGGTTCCAAGGTCGAATATGACAGCTTTCTATGTTGCCATGTCTAGTTTTGATATCGCTGCCAAACTTGTCAGCTTGTGCTGGATGACGATGGAGAATGTGGGAAACGCAGTCACGAGACCTTGAATGTCAAAAAACAGCTCAGACCGGGCGACACGCTGTCATGTGACGCCTCAACATTCTTCTGGAGAACATCATGCAAGACCCACACGCCACCCATAGAGCCAGACAGATCTAACCCGAGTCCGCGCGGGTGACATAGAGAGACACGATCTAACCCGAGTCCGCGCAACTGTTAGCATACGCGGTTCACATTGATGTGACTGAAGCGTTTGGATCCCACCAGTGAATGAGGACAAAGCAACATCGACGTCTTGGACAGAGCGTCACAATGGGCAGCTACAACTTCGTTGTCTACCTCGGGTCCACAGTAAACAGTCGTCAGTTTCGAGATCAAACACAGAATAACTCTGCTCAGGAGGCAATTGAGCCTTCCCTCGAAAGACCAAGCCGACATTGGCGAACTCCTTGATCGTCCCTGTGATGCTCCATGCCACGAAACATGGTCAGGCTCAAAAGGGGATGAAGTAGTCCTTGGCTCTTCGAGAGGAAAGTTCTCAGTCCGATATTTGGGCTTGTTTGAGGGACGATTTAACTCCGATATGAGCCTAGCAGGGCGTCAATGGATACAATGCCAACTTTGACCATGTATAGCGTCTGACCAACTCAGCTCGTAGGAGTGTTCCACTCCGAGCATGTGCGTCAACGCAACAGAGGACGCCAGCACTTACGGTGGCGCATTCAAGTTGAAAAGGACCAGCTGTACTGTAGTTACCTCCACCCAAAGAAGTATTCGATTTCTGACAGCGTGGCGGACGAATTAGATGCGCCGACCCCCACGCACTTGACCCTACGCAGCCCAGGTTCGATTGTCGGCACGAGCAGAATACTTTTCACGCTCGCACCCTTTTTCGAGTCACTGACAATGCTCAACGAGTATAACTGCGTAGAAAAAGCTTCTCAAAATGGCCGCTCGAAGTCGGCCTTACACTGGAGGTCCCTTCTACTCGTGAGTGGACAATGGCACGCGCAACACGAGTGGTTGCAGAGAAGCAAGGCATATTATTAATCCTCACGGGATGGAACCGGGCCTCACCCAGGCAAGCCCCTCTGTCCTCCAGGGACGACCAACCTGTCCTAAGTCCCTCTCCACTGCAATTGCAAAACTAAGGAATTAGTTCTCATTTTGGACCAATGGATTGAACGGTGAGAGCTTGCGATTTGACCAATTCCCCGCCTATGCCTCGTCAATGGCTCGATAAGCGGGCGTCATTTGCAGCCTTGGTCGACATCATGACGATGATTTGGCCAAGTTTTCGTTGTTGTGAGTGTACTTCGAAGACGGTATAGTCCTAATTTCGCCCTCCTTTGTAGGCAGAGCCAAACGTTTTGTCCTTCGATTAGTCCCCTGGGAGGACTTCGGTCCCAGAGACAGGCTGGGTTGGTGTCGGAGGACAACGCTTCCAACGCCCATTTGCATTTCAAATTCGCCATAAACTTGGGGCGGTATCTGAGCCGCTGCTCCACCGCCGCACTCAAGTCCACTCTGGGCTGGGTTGGTGTCGGAGGACAACATTAGTTTGGAAACTGATCGCAATTGACTACATCGTCTGGAGAGGGAGAGAGGAAGAGAGAGAAACGGGGGAGGAGTGGAGAGGAATGGAGTCCCCGATCAAACCGACGCAATTTCACTGGAAGACCCTTTGACAAACTTCACGACACGGGAAACCACAACCGACCGATCGCGCTCTCTTCAGATTATTGCCACGTAATCTCCCGGTCCTCTCCATCCACACATTGAGACGTACCGCGCAAGAATACCGCTTCAAGTTGACTGGACAGACCTGTTGCATCGCAGCGGTAACCAGCCACTTCACATCAGAATTTCTCGATCGATTAATCACACACTCCCTCCTGCTCATCCACCTCCGCCCGGTGTCGTGGCCAATGCCTTGACTTGTCTGCTGTCATATCGGTCCCCTTGTCACAGCGCAGAGATTCATTGACGAATTTGCATTCATCACTTCGCAGCGATTTCATTCACCTACGGACATCGCGATATTGATGTTCCCGCAGCTCATCACTGCCACCGATTACCAGTTTAATTGAGAAGCCATTAGAATCGAAGAATTCCCCCGCCGATCACATTACCAGACGTTTTACGATCCAATAAATTCCACAATTCGCCATTAAGGCATCCTGTTCGACCAGCGATCTTTATCGTCGACCCCGCCGATTGCGATCGCACTGCGCTGCGCCATAAATTACCATCGTACCAAGTCCACGACGTGCTCGGTTTGGCCAAAAAGAAACGCAAAAATTCAGCAAACTCATCTCGTCGTCCGTCAATCAGTGCAATGGCAGCGACAGCCGTCCACACTGGCCGCTGCTAACTCGCGAATCAATTCAGCCCGCGCGATCGGCGATCGTGATGACGATCGTTATGACAGGCATGGCTCTGTGTGCCATTCATTCATAAATGCCGTTTCGATTCCTGGAATCGCCGAATTCCGCTCGGCCAGAGAATGGCCAGAGCAAAAGGAAGATGATTGAAAGGATCACTTGAATGCAAATTGCACGATCGGCCTGCGTTTGAAGTGGCCACGGGGGGCAGCACTCCATA
Source organism: Eristalis tenax (assembly GCA_905231855.2). Taxonomy (NCBI): domain Eukaryota; kingdom Metazoa; phylum Arthropoda; class Insecta; order Diptera; family Syrphidae; genus Eristalis; species Eristalis tenax. The sequence continues at coordinate 41,045,852 of HG993128.1, read as the reverse complement.
TGGCTGGACACGGCCGCGATCTGTGTGCCCGCCGACTGTCCAGTGGTCAGCCGGAACGCGCGATTCAATAACCAAATCACTGCGCTGCGATGTTCATAAAAATGGTCGGACATGTGTTTTACGGTGGCGGCTCTGGCGGTCGATGTCTGTTGCGCCGCCAAGTGGCATCTCATCATGCTCATCATGGCCGGTGATGCGTGGCAGTGCCGCTTCCACCGCTGCCGCCACTTGCTGCGGTGATCGGTCCCGCATTGTTATTATCATCATCATCATCCAGAGCGGCTGGCGATGTCATTAAAACTGTAGCCGGCCTCGGTTCCGGCTTTGTGGTGGATGGCGGCGCGCTGGACTGCTGCAGTAATTCGCCGAACACTAAGGGTGATGGGCCAACCCAAATTTTACAGTGTTTCTCTTTTGTCGTCGTCGTCGTCGTCGTCGCATCGGTCTGGCTTGGTGTGGCGACGTCGGATTTGGTGGAGAAAATTTGGCGAGATAATTGAAATTTTCTTGCGGTAAGAACGCCGGGGATGCGGCGTCACTTTAATCATGACAAAGGAGGCGCCGAGGATAAATGCGATTATAACTGCTGAAGGAGTAGACCTGCGGTTGGAGGTGTTAAATTTGCGAGTTAAAGTGGAACGCCAAACCGGCCGACCGCTGTGCGCGACAGACGTTGAATGTGGTGGAGGGGGCATTGGAGTGCATGAGTCACGAGGACACCCGGGGTGGATGAATGGATGACGCCATGCATTCCTTCTCTCAGAGAGAACGGACGAGGAACCAATAGGAATCACTAGGATTGGTCAGAGACTACGAAAGGGTGACGGGCAAATAGCTAACCAAGCGCTGCAATGGAACCCCTTAACACAGGACGGCAGACGACCTGGCGCAGAACGATGGAGAGCCAAGACCGGCAGTTGGGGAAAGGTGATGCACATGGCCTGGTATGGTACGCGATAGGGCGCAGGCGTAGTTGAGGTCCTGTGCCCCCTTGTGGGGCAACTAAAGAAGACCAAAAGTCCCTCTCCCCATTGTCGCGGGCTGGAAACTTGAAGGACTTTGACATCATACCGAGCTCATGGACTAAATGGATGCGAGGCACGACAAGTTTGTCGGTCATCAACTGAAAGAGAGATCCTGTCCAGGTGACGGCGTGGACGTCCACCACTCGACGTGGACAGAAGGCGACAAGGAGTGAGGTTTACCCATGCCCCTTGTCACTTGATTTTTTGCTTGTGTGTCGGAGGGGGGGTTCAAATCACTAGAGAGGCCGCACTCAAAAACAGGACCCTTGTACTATCAAGAAGCAACCTACATGTGCGGGAAGTTCTTGGTCTTCCTGAGGAATAGCAGCGGCCGCTTTTGTGTCTACATCATCAGCTCCCACCTCAGCAGCTCCGAATAACTGCCATCGGATCCGACCAAAGGCGGGACAGTGCCAGTGGAAGTACTCTGCTGTGTCGTCGTCTTCCACTCAGGCGTCGCAGAGGATATAGGTGCTTGGCGAAGGTGCAGTGGCAGTCTGCAGTGCTTCATCTCTGCACCGCTTGGCAACAAGCGCTTGGTCTGTCTTCACTCTGGACAGTCATGCCACCTCCGGCTGTGCTCTTGAGAGGTCCAACCATCGATGGAAGCCCTAACCAAGGGACGCCGGTAGTTCAGGGTTCAGGTCCTCCGAATGTCTCCTCTGATCGTTGCCTGACAAGTTCAGACGCAATCTTGTTTCCCGCGATCCCGTAGAACTTTTTAATCGTTCTGCTGCGCCAAGTTCTCTTCGGAACGCCAGGCCTTAGTTGGTTAGTCCTTAGCTTGGTAAGCTGTCACCCTTTCGTAGTATGTGACCAGTCCCTGTGAAGTCTTGCCTTCCTGAAGTTTCGTTAAATGGTTGAATGGAGCAAGGCCTTCAGCGACGCTTGTCAAATACTTCGTCCATTCCACCCGTTTTTCAATTAGTGACCATTAGGATCGCATGAAAAACCGACGCTAAATGACCTGACGAGTGCAGTTTAATGCTGTCGCCCTCCACGAACTCGCCAGCCATCCGTGAAGATTCGCCTACATTCCTTTCCTGGCTCAGATTCTGGTCAGGGACAGTCGACTTTTCACGTATGTCGCAGCTGGAGTACTGGTGACCGTGCGTGAGACGGCACATCCATAAGACTGCGAGTGCGAGTTGTGCCAAAGACCACTTCTTTTTGGGCCCAAAATGGCGTTGAGAGTGCGTACCATGGTGTGGCCGGTTCAGCAGTGCATCAAGTGCAGATGCAGGCATACCAGGCAGGGCCCCAACAGACACACTAGGGAAGGCCCCGACAGATTTACGCGAATGCCTATTCCCCCAACCGACCGCTGCATGGGAGAGGAGGAGTCTTGTCATAGTCGTGTAGATCCAGGCGGATCTTTTACGTGATAGACCCCACAACGAGCCGAAACACCTAACCTTCCACAGCCAGATTACTGACAGCGCCTTGGTAATTTGAGACTCGATTTGCTTTTTCCAGAGAACTTTTCTATCTAGGACTGAACTTGCTTAGTGCCGCCAAATGGTAAAGCTGCGCTGAAACAGGACACAGTTTCCAGAAGATGTGCGGGGACAGGGGTGGCCACCAGACAGCTCCAAAGCCACCAATGTCAGGCTAAGTCATCCGAACTTAGAGAGGAAGGAGCACCAATTGGCCAGCATACAGTAGCGCCGGGAAGAAAACACAAGAAAACAGGCCGCACGACGTGCATGCTTTCCTCTGATGGTCAAGGGTTTTCTAACGAAGTCGACTGGTAGCGACTGCAAAAGCCTTCTGAATTCCACTCTGGGAGAGAGGCAGACGTCGCATCCATGTTTTCCCTGCAGTCCAACAGCTTTCGTTCTCAAAGCTAACACGTACGCCAGCAGACTAGGCGGTGAGAGACGCCAAGCAGTCCTTGAAGTAGGTCACCAACTGAGAACCAACACAAGACCCTACCTCAACCACGTCCCCCGCAGGAAGCATCCTCGATCGTGTCCGACGAAGATGGATGTCAATTCTGGGCTCACTTGCCGCCGAAACCTTGAGCCACTACGCACCGCCACCGCCTTGCCATTAAGACAACACACCCACCTGACAGCCTCCACATTCATTCTCACTGGGCGTCGGCTTAAATGTTCTCACGGACCACCGTCTCTCTCACAAGCACTTCCGCTGCGGCCCAGAGAGTCCTGAGCAGGCGAACGCAGCGCGACACGTCGCATAAAATCTCGGCAATAATTAAGTCCGCGGCCTGCCCCAAGGCTCAGTCGGTGCCCTCAAATCCTTCAAAGATCCCAGTCGGCGGCGAGCACAACTCCACAGTCCGCAGGAAGTTGGTCGCATAAAAAACATCCTTTCTCTTTTGCTGCAACGAGTCCAGGTGATAATCACTCCTTAACCAAAAACAGGTGCAAAGTACTATCATTACCCCCACTCGCGAGGGATGTAATGCAACACGTGCTGCCGCTCGCACCGTCATAAGGCGTCGCGTCGGTTTTCCCACACACTCGGGCACGGCATGTCAGAGCATCCGAATCCTCGTGTAATTAAGTGAATGCGGCTTCCTCCTCGGCGACAGACGGCAGTGACTGTACTCTCCTTTGTCTCTGCACAGGCTACAGGTGCATCTGTCATTTCTTTTGTTCGCCGCACAGCCAAATGCGGGTGCAGGAGCGGGCAGTGTGCCGTGTATACAAAGGATGAGTCGCGTAGCCGTGCGACAGGTGTTGCACTGCGCGCGCAAGTACAGTCAAGTACGGTGCGGCGCTCTGCAACATGTTGTGTTGCGGTTGAGGTGAGCAGCGGATGAGGGATGGTCGCTGATGGTGTCAAGTGTGCCAATAGGGGATGCACTGGGCAGTGCTTGTGGCCGAGAAGCCGACAAGGTGGAGTCATCCTTGCAAAGGCTGGAATTTTATTTTTTTCCTCGTCGCCTTCGTTACTTCGGAGTCCCGGAAGAAAGTCGCGAGAATCGGCTTGGATTGAGGTGCTTTTCATCAAGAAGCAGCTTAGAAGAAGCCGATGGTGAGAGCGACTCATTTCAGATTAAGAAGCAATAAAGATCAAAATAACGTAACGTCAAGATCGAAAGCTACTAGCGACAGCTTTCGAGAGAGCAAAGGAGTTTGACTGCGTCGCCGTGGCGGAGTGGGTCAGTGCGTAGACTCATATGCAACTGAACTTCGCGTTCGATTCCCGGACCGACCAAACTCAGTTCTCACGGCCCACCTCTTTCGGATCACTGACACTGCTCAAAGAGTATAGCTGTCTAGAAAAGCTTCTCGCATTCGCCGCTCGGAGTCGGCCTTAAACTGGAGGTCCCTTACACTCGTTGTTGCTTTAGAAGCTAGGCCCTGGCCTTCTACGGGCTGTAGCGTCGCCCGTATTTTTTCTTATTATTATTAAAGGAGTTTGTCTACCTCGGGGCAAACGTGAACTCCACAAACGACATCGCGGTGGGGATTCACTGAAGCATCAGCTTTGGTAACCGGCGCCGAAACAACTGGGCTCTCAATCATGTTCAATCTGGGCTCAAAATCATGCTCTACGCAACTCTTCTCTTGCCAGTCCTCCTATATGGAGCGAAAAGCTGGGCAATAAGCAAAACACCGGAGCTGATTCTAGGTGGCTTTGAAAGAAAAATTCTACGTACCATATTTGGTCCCGTCTGCGAATTAGGCGAATGGAGAAGAAGACACATCCGCGACCTCTCCGAGCTGTACCAGGATGTGGACGTAGTCCGGAAAGCAGAAATCCATCGACAGCACTGGCTCGACCACAACGAGCGCGTGGACACCAATGCCCCAGCTAAGAGGGTCTTCGAATCCGAGCCTCATCCAAGGAGAAGAAGACTAAGTCTCAGGTACCGAGTCATCGCAAGACAGTTTGGTCTTCATGACTGGGAACAGCGTGCCCCGGACCGAGAGGAAATCAAGTACAGCCCAAGCTCGGATCCTCCAAGGATCGTTGGCCTGAGTAGATTTTTTACGAGGTCGTGAAAATGGAAGTTCGTGTGCCTGGAATCGAACCATGCTGGTCTCAATGTTTGAGAAGCATCGAGGATTGCCATTCTCCCCAGAGACGAATTGATGTTAAAACTATATTTTGAGGTAGCTTGCGATGGGCTGAGTTCCCACGGGGTCGCATGAAGTGCATATTTTTTTGTCAAAAATCGCCGCTCAGTAGAGGCAAAATTTCTCGAAGCACACCTCGGATGGCACAGGACATCCACAAACGAGATCATGAAGTGTAGACTCCAAGTACTGCCTTTGACAACAAAGCACTTGAATGAACTCTCCTGACATCTGTTATCTGTCTAGCCTGGATGACAGATCTGACCCCGCGTCCTTTCGAAAGCTTTGTCTAACTGACACGCAGCTTTGGGAGACGGAGCCAACTCTGCTGAACGAACTTGCCTCAAATGCCTCCTTGTACAATCTCCAAGGTGGTCAACAGTAGAGCTCTTGATACTCTCATAACCGGGTATCCGGGTACCCGCCAAGTTGAGTATAACCCGCATTACCCGGGTAGTCGGACACTCGAGTAATTGTCGAAACGAGTATTACTGATGCCGATTACCCGGTAGACGAAAAATGCCGGGTATTTGCCAGCTTGGCAGATTCCGCATTACACGGGTAGTCGGGTACTCGGGTAACTGTCGAAACGGGTATTACGGATGCCGATACCCGGGAACCGAACAACGCCGACTACCCGCCAACTTGGGTATTTCGAACGGGTAGTCGAACACTCGAGTAATTGTCGAGACGAGTATTACCCGGGGTATCCGCCAACTTGAGTATTACCGTATAGTCGGGTACTTGGGTAATTGTCAAAACGGGTATTACCCGAGTAAGATCAAGAGCACTAGTCAGCAGACGAATGGTGCGCAATATCCAACGATCGTTCGGAGTCAGCATAAAACGGCAGGTCCTCTTCACACGTAAGTGAACAATTGGGGATGGAGGGATTGCTGTACAAATGAGGTACAGGTCCGACTCCAACCTTAACGCCATCTATGCTATACTGCAGTCACAGCCACAGTCCACAGTACCATCAAAAGGTACGACGTAATGGCTTGGCCATCAGACGAGTGAAGTTCAGCTAAGGTATTCATTCAAGTGGGCGTATTGCTTGGCAAAAGAAACCGAACAATTGGATATTTTCCTTGATCTAAACGGAGCACCTCATAACAAGAGTTCTCTGTTGGGCGCCTGCGCAACCACACTTCTCTCTGTGATGCCAGCCGGAGTATGCATTTCCCTAGCCACTTAGCACATTTCAGCTCGAAATGAAGCGATTCAGTTGATTGATACCGATGTTGGACTGCCATGGCAGTATAATCACTTCATTGCAAACTGCAACTGGAAGAGTAGGGAAGCGCGTAATCCGCGGCGTATCACCAAGTGCTTCATGGAGGGAGTGTACAACCAAAGCAAGTGATTATCATTCCTGCAACATCCCTAGGAGTCACAAGTAATGCCGCTCAATTTGCTGGCTCGTCTGCCAATGCTACAGTGCCTCGTAATGACACCCATTAGGGTCCTAATTACTGGTTGATCCCCTCGCTCTGATTACCCATGGGGGACGCATAAGTCCTTCGAGGGAGAGGGTTTGTTCTGTGCTCAACAACCACGTGGCACGTGGTGTCTTCTGTCTTCCCATGGTCGTTGGAATTCACAGTGCACAGCATAATCGGAAGTTTGATTCCATCAAGTGGCATGCATGACTTCTCCACACCGGGGGACAGATGTGGTGGCAGAGGCATGCACTTGGTGGCACTGTGGCACCGGGTCGCCGTTCGTAATTATCTCAAAGTCACTGCGCCCGGTTCACGAATGAATCGAACGATTAAATGCTTAGCCGCCTCATTAAGAAGCGGACAGCAATTTAGGTCAGCTATTGAACAGAGTATGAGCGATTTAATTGCAGCCCGACAGTCTGTAACAAATGATGATGTCCCTGATAGGCAAAGCAAATGATTTGAATGCCAGCGCAGTGCCTCCTTAATCGCAACTATTTCCGCCAACGAGACGCTACAGTAGTCAAGACGGGGTGCAGAGAGGCACATGTCCCAGGTGTGGTCGTCGAATAATTTCATTTTTGGCATGATGGCCGACTCAGACGTTAAATCGAGTGGCAATGACAAACCCTTCTGAGCGTGACTGCATTGGCACTGACGCGATATTTCGTGAATTTTCGAGAGAGAACGTGTGATGTCGCGGAAATTTAATCGATGTCCTTGTCTCGTCCGAAGTTTTAGAGAGATTGCTGGCTGAACAAATTCATGCTCACCTGCAACTAGACGGAGGTCCTTTTCAGCATGGTTTCAGCCAATCATTGAATAGGGGGCTGAGTGCCTCGGCTATTGGTCGAAAAGGGGCATTACCCGGGTAAGATCAAAAACGCTAAAATTTAGTGAGGCTTTGACGAGTCGTGTAAGTTGAGGAATGCGGATGGAAAAACGACACGACACAGTCGTGTAAGACGACAGACGACATAGGAAATCAAGGTGATTGTCTTAGCACCACGACATCCAGAAAGGGTCACCGTGCGCATGAGTATCATGATGTTGGTCCAAACGATTGTCTAAGCACCACGACATCCAGAAAGGGTCACCGTGCGCATGAGTATCATGATGTTGGTCCAAACGATTGTCTAAGCACCACGACATCCAGAAAGGGTCACCGTGCGCATGAGTATCATGATGTTGGTCCAAACGATTGTCTAAGGACCACGACATCCAGAAAGGGTCACCGTGCGTATGAGTATCATGATGTTGGTCCAAACGATTGTCTAAGGACCACGACATCCAGAAAGAGTCACCGTGCGTATGAGTATCATGATGTTGGTCCAAACGATTGTCTAAGCACCACGACATCCAGAAAGGGTCACCGTGCGCATGAGTATCATGATGTTGGTCCAAACGATTGTCTAAGCACCACGACATCCAGGAAGGGTCACCGTGCGTATGAGTATCATGATGTTGGTCCAAACGATTGTCTAAGGACCACGACATCCAGAAAGGGTCACCGTGCGCATGAGTATCATGATGTTGGTCCAAACGATTGTCTAAGGACCACGACATCCAGAAAGGGTCACCGTGCGTATGAGTATCATGATGTTGGTCCAAACGATTGTCTAAGGACCACGACATCCAGAAAGAGTCACCGTGCGTATGAGTATCATGATGTTGGTCCAAACGATTGTCTAAGCACCACGACATCCAGAAAGGGTCACCGTGCGCATGAGTATCATGATGTTGGTCCAAACGATTGTCTAAGCACCACGACATCCAGGAAGGGTCACCGTGCGTATGATGTTGGTCCAAACGATTGTCTAAGGACCACGACATCCAGAAAGGGTCACCGTGCGTATGATGTTGGTCCAAACGATTGTCTAAGGACCACGACATCCAGAAAGGGTCACCGTGCGCATGAGTATCATGATGTTGGTCCAAACGATTGTCTAAGCACCACGACATCCAGGAAGGGTCACCGTGCGTATGAGTATCATGATGTTGGTCCAAACGATTGTCTAAGGACCACGACATCCAGGAAGGGTCACCGTGCGTATGATGTTGGTCCAAACGATTGTCTAAGGACCACGACATTCAGAAAGGGTCACCGTGCGTATGATGTTGGTCCAAACGATTGTCTAAGGACCACGACATCCAGAAAGGGTCACCGTGCGCATGAGTATCATGATGTTGGTCCAAACGATTGTCTAAGCACCACGACATCCAGAAAGGGTCACCGTGCGCATGAGTATCATGATGTTGGTCCAAACGATTGTCTAAGCACCACGACATCCAGAAAGGGTCACCGTGCGCATGAGTATCATGATGTTGGTCCAAACGATTGTCTAAGGACCACGACATCCAGAAAGGGTCACCGTGCGTATGAGTATCATGATGTTGGTCCAAACGATTGTCTAAGGACCACGACATCCAGAAAGAGTCACCGTGCGTATGAGTATCATGATGTTGGTCCAAACGATTGTCTAAGCACCACGACATCCAGAAAGGGTCACCGTGCGCATGAGTATCATGATGTTGGTCCAAACGATTGTCTAAGCACCACGACATCCAGGAAGGGTCACCGTGCGTATGAGTATCATGATGTTGGTCCAAACGATTGTCTAAGGACCACGACATCCAGAAAGGGTCACCGTGCGCATGAGTATCATGATGTTGGTCCAAACGATTGTCTAAGGACCACGACATCCAGAAAGGGTCACCGTGCGTATGAGTATCATGATGTTGGTCCAAACGATTGTCTAAGGACCACGACATCCAGAAAGAGTCACCGTGCGTATGAGTATCATGATGTTGGTCCAAACGATTGTCTAAGCACCACGACATCCAGAAAGGGTCACCGTGCGCATGAGTATCATGATGTTGGTCCAAACGATTGTCTAAGCACCACGACATCCAGGAAGGGTCACCGTGCGTATGATGTTGGTCCAAACGATTGTCTAAGGACCACGACATCCAGAAAGGGTCACCGTGCGTATGATGTTGGTCCAAACGATTGTCTAAGGACCACGACATCCAGAAAGGGTCACCGTGCGCATGAGTATCATGATGTTGGTCCAAACGATTGTCTAAGCACCACGACATCCAGGAAGGGTCACCGTGCGTATGAGTATCATGATGTTGGTCCAAACGATTGTCTAAGGACCACGACATCCAGAAAGGGTCACCGTGCGCATGAGTATCATGATGTTGGTCCAAACGATTGTCTAAGGACCACGACATCCAGAAAGGGTCACCGTGCGTATGAGTATCATGATGTTGGTCCAAACGATTGTCTAAGGACCACGACATCCAGAAAGAGTCACCGTGCGTATGAGTATCATGATGTTGGTCCAAACGATTGTCTAAGCACCACGACATCCAGAAAGAGTCACCGTGCGTATGAGTATCATGATGTTGGTCCAAACGATTGTCTAAGCACCACGACATCCAGAAAGGGTCACCGTGCGCATGAGTATCATGATGTTGGTCCAAACGATTGTCTAAGCACCACGACATCCAGGAAGGGTCACCGTGCGTATGAGTATCATGATGTTGGTCCAAACGATTGTCTAAGGACCACGACATCCAGAAAGGGTCACCGTGCGCATGAGTATCATGATGTTGGTCCAAACGATTGTCTAAGCACCACGACATCCAGGAAGGGTCACCGTGCGTATGATGTTGGTCCAAACGATTGTCTAAGGACCACGACATCCAGAAAGGGTCACCGTGCGTATGATGTTGGTCCAAACGATTGTCTAAGGACCACGACATCCAGAAAGGGTCACCGTGCGCATGAGTATCATGATGTTGGTCCAAACGATTGTCTAAGCACCACGACATCCAGGAAGGGTCACCGTGCGTATGAGTATCATGATGTTGGTCCAAACGATTGCCTAAGGACCACGACATCCAGAAAGGGTCACCGTGCGCATGAGTATCATGATGTTGGTCCAAACGATTGTCTAAGGACCACGACATCCAGAAAGGGTCACCGTGCGTATGAGTATCATGATGTTGGTCCAAACGATTGTCTAAGGACCACGACATCCAGAAAGAGTCACCGTGCGTATGAGTATCATGATGTTGGTCCAAACGATTGTCTAAGCACCACGACATCCAGAAAGGGTCACCGTGCGCATGAGTATCATGATGTTGGTCCAAACGATTGTCTAAGCACCACGACATCCAGGAAGGGTCACCGTGCGTATGAGTATCATGATGTTGGTCCAAACGATTGTCTAAGCACCACGACATCCAGGAAGGGTCACCGTGCGTTTGATGTTGGTCCAAACGATTGTCTAAGGACCACGACATCCAGAAAGGGTCACCGTGCGCATGAGTATCATGATGTTGGTCCAAACGATTGTCCAAGGACCACGACATCCAGAAAGGGTCACCGTGCGTATGAGTATCATGATGTTGGTCCAAACGATTGTCTAAGGACCACGACATCCAGAAAGAGTCACCGTGCGTATGAGTATCATGATGTTGGTCCAAACGATTGTCCAAGGACCACGACATCCAGACAGGGTCACCGTGCGTATGAGTATCATGATGTTGGTCCAAACGATTGTCTAAGGACCACGACATCCAGAAAGGGTCACCGTGCGAATGGAGCAAACAGAGGCATGCAACAGCTGGGAGCCAATATACGACGCGTTAAAAAAAACAAAGAAAACCCTTTTACGAGCAGAGACAGGTTCTGCTAAAGATGACTTCACAGGACATACGTCCCCATAGTCTCATAGACGAAGTGACAAATTGTCGCCTCGCATTTTGTATTCTCTGTGTTCAAGTGAGATGACAAAAACCCATTCAAAATCCCTTCCAAAAACAAATTCAACTGGGTGGCAGCACCTGCTGCAGATTAGTGTCTTCAAGTGGGGTTAGTTTCCTTTGGGTGGTTGTATTTGCTAGTTTTCATAAGTTCACGATGTCTTTGGTGCAGAACTCGGGGGTATTGGATGTTGTATTTGCTATAATTCCCAGATGAACTATATTTTAATGAAAGGACAATGCCAACGTTTCGTCTTCTTGAAAAAAAAAATAGATTCTTGGGTGCGATTGGTGGTCTAATGCAACTATCCTCCATTAAAGAGACCAAACACATTAATTCACCCTGATTCCCTATGTCGTCTGTCGTTTTACACGACTGTCGCTTCGGCATACCTGACACGACGCGTCAAATACCTTGTAGATTTCCAGACGACAATTTTTGTGGCAGCTCTAAAGACAGACTACACAGAATCGGGTTGAATGGCTGCTCAATCTGCCTCACATCCATGGCATATCGACGACATGGATAAGAACGGTAGGTAATCTGCACCTAAGTTAGTACGATCTGCATGAATCAACATGTCTAACGCAGGTCTTTGCTTGTGTGACGTTTATGAGAAGACCCAATATTATCCCAAGGAAGGCTCTTAAGCCCCGTCCATGAACCCACGAGCAAAGAAACCAGGCGAATGGATGACAATCCACCATTTGTATGGTATCGAATTATCATTCGATTGTCTTCTCAACCTCGTCCGATGATAAAAAAAAACTCGCCCCTTCATAAATCGATGCCAAACTTGTCACAGAAAAAAATATAAAAATGCAAACAAAATTTATATAACAGCCAAAGATCAGCAGGCACGACATTCGGTCCATGGGGAAATTTGTCCATTCGTGGGGACCATCCAAGAACCACCAGAAAACAAACTCCAAGAGAGAGAAAAAAAACCAAATCAATTACTTTTGCATGTTTTTAATATTTTTTTGCATTTTTCTTTATTTTTTGTTTTTTTTATTCTCAATTTCTTTTATTGTATGGTTTTTTTTTTATTTATTTGTTAATTGTAAGAATAGGTATCTTATAACGAAGCTTATGGTAAAAACTTACAACTAGGACTTTAAGGCTCCTTAACGTCAAAAACAAAATCAAAAAATAAGAAATAAAACGCGAACGTCAAAAAACGAAACTTGTACACTACGATGTTTTTTGGCAAATTCAAATCAATGAATGAAGAATTCAAAATTCCTCTCAAGTGGGGGAGGGGGGGACTGGTAAGTTTTCGTTAATTAAACTTAACAAAAAAAATTGATATTTATGCGTGGGTAGTGGATGGACATATTTTCGTCATTTCTGATTTTGCTAATTCAAAAAATCGATTCTTAATACTGAGTAAAAAAAAAAACAAAAAAAAATTAATTCAAAAATCCAGAAAAAAAACATCGAAGTTTACACATTTCTCCTTTCGACGACTCACGCTCCTTCAGCTTCTCCTATCGTAAAGCAAAGATACACTAAATCTAATATTTATAAAAAATAAAAATTATGATAAACTAAAGATAAGTAGAAAAAAAAAAAAACAAATTTACTTAAATTTACAATTCTGTTCCAATATAGAATATTTTTTTTTATTTGCTTTTGGATGAACAAATTATTTATCCTTGTGTTTAATAATTCATTTCATCGTTTCACAATTGTGTCTTCTTTTCTTTCACTTCTGTTTCTTTTTTTTTTGTTTTTGATCGTTCCTAAAATTAATTTAAGCGTATAAGTAGTAAATTTACATACTTTTTTTATTCTTTCTACAAAAAACCAAACAAATGATGAAATTGGCTGAAGAAAAGACTGAACTTTGTGTGCGTGTGTGGCAATATATTCAAGGACACACAACAATCTATCTGTGGTTACAATGTACAACTCATTTTTTTGTTTTTTGTTTTTGACTAAGAAAAGAAATTTCACATTCGACCGTACACATTCGTAGGGTTTTTCTTTTGTTTTGTGTGTTGTGTTTGTTAAAATAAATAGTTTTACGCGCTACACTTGAAGAGCTGTGAGAGCATTGAAACAAGAAGGGACGTTTCTTTGGTTTTGTATTTGCTGGACAAGAGTGCGAGTATCTTTTTTGCAACAGGACTCCTGTCGGGATTATGCTGTGTGTGGTGTTCGTTCGTTCGTTTTTTGTTTGTTTGTTTGTTTGTCTATCGGTACTAGGGAATGACTATGTGGTATCCATGAAACTATAAGAAGAATTTTTCTATTTTAAGTGTATTTTTTTTGTGTTAGTTTAAAGCGAGGTCTTTTTACAACAGATCCCTTCTCTTCAGTCTCACATGGACGAGTCCAATGGAAGTCCTCAAAGTGTAACGACAAATTTGTGACTAAATTGATGGAGATAGACATGAGCTGGCAGGCGGAGCTCGTGGGCAGACAAAATCAAGGTATCCCTACATTTTGTCGTCGACATTTTTTTTTTTTTTTTTTGTGTTTTGTAAAGCGTAAGGAAATGTCTTCCCCTCGATATACAGGATTGCATTTTTGTATTTTTTTTTTTTTATTCTATTTCTATTTAAACATATTCTCTTTTTTCCTTCATTTCATTTTACAATTCTATTTCTTTCGATTTCGCATGCAGTCAATTTTTAGGCTTTCTTTCATTCATCGTATCGTTATTTTGAGCGAGGGATTCAAGTTCCATTTTGTTTTTGTTTTTTTAAATAATTCTTTCTCTCTTTTTGATTTTTCCACTTTCACGTGGTATTCTTTTCATTTCGAATTCATTGAGATTAATGTACATTTTTGTTTAGTTTGTCGTTTAAATACGCATGTTTATGCATTTCATATCTAAATTGCATGCAACTAAATAATAAGAAAAAAAATAGTATTCGTTAGAAACTAAACACGTGGCGGTGTTGAACAAGTAGTGTTGTTGAACGTAAGCCTATAAAATATAACAGAATATACATATACAAGTTCACTTACAGACTAAATGCATGCAATTCGAATTGTGTTTGTGCGTGTATATAGTTTATAACGTACTTCTCAACTTGGGTACAACAAATATTTGAATTTTGAAATAAACAGAACATAACTTGTTAACAGCTTTTTCTTTTTTTTCTTTCTCTGACTCGGGTGATGGGGGGAGGGGGAGAGGGTTATTTTTGTGTCTCTTTTCGTTTTGCGTTCGTGTCTGACTGCATGGTTTGTTTTCCTAATTGTCTAGTGAACTTGCCAAGAAGTCTAGTCGGAGTTCTTTTTTTTCTGATTTGAGAGAGAGTGTGTGGACGGTCAAGTGGTGGATGGATGATGAGTGATTATGGATTATTCGAGGGAAGTGTACTCCAATTCAGATTGATTTTGAGTGATTTTCAGGCCTTGAGTGTGAACATGCTTGGGACGACTGAGTCTTTGTTGGTGTAGCCAGTCATTCTTTGACAGACTTTTGAGGACCGATGCGGCTACAAGAAGGCATCTCTTGTCGGGGAACCTATCGAAGACTTGGCTGACAGACTTTGCAGAAGTGACATGGACAGTAGAAGGCATTACTTGTCTGAGAGGAGGTTCATTCGTCAGGGTATGCTTGCTAGTGTCTTCATCTTTACAGTGGGCACTCCGCTGTGTCCACTAGTGGCTCTGTGTGGAATGACTGATGTTAGACATGGTTTATTTCATCACCATCGCTGCGAATTCGAATCCTTGTCAGGTGTGATCGAGGGGAACTCACAGGCGATATGATTTTGTTTGCCTTTCATTTACCATTGCTTTGGATTGTGTTAAGTTTGGTTGACGGCTCACAGGCGATATGATTTTGAATGCCCTTCAATTACCAGTGCTTTGGATTGTGTTAAGTCTGGTTGGCAACGGGGGGAACTCACAGGCCAACCACGAAAAGGATTCCAACTCCTTTCCTGCGTCTGTTTCGGCTGTCATCGACGTGGACCTTAAACTTTGAATGGATTCATGCTCGATGTTAGGACTCTTCTTGAGCATTCTTCAAACGCCACTCATTCTCTTCAGTTTCATCCTCTTTCAAGAGGATCCTCATTAGTTTTCAAATGAAGTCGAGAAGGATCAGTCAAGTCACCCGTGGTGTCAGCAGTTCGGTACCAATTTACCACTTCGGCGTGTTGTGGATCTTCTTGGCTTTGCTCTCGTCGATTTCATCTTGCCATGACTTTTCATGTCTCTGCAGCACGCGGTAATCGTTCAGTTTCTTCTTGAGACGAGACCACAATGTCTCCCGTCGCGGAGTCGCACTCTGGGAATCTACAAAAATGAGATTTCTGTTTGTTTCCTGACCACGGCAGGGTTCGGAACTTAATGCCAGAGCTGGAGAAGACGTTCTCTTGATTACGGCAAGGTTCCACAAGCGATGACGAGGCAAATTCGATGGCAGAGCTGGTGATTTGGGCGACTTTCTGGCCACGACAGGGTTCCAAAGTCGATGCCGTGGCAAATTCGATGTCAGAGCTGGTGAATTGGGCGACTTTCTGGCCACGACAGGGTTCCAAAGTCGATGCCGTGGCAAATTCGATGCCAGAGCTGGTGGATTGGGCGCCTTTCTGGCCACGACAGGGTTCCAAATTCGATGTCATGGCAAATTCGATGCCAGAGCTGGTGGATTGGGCGACTTTCTGGCCACGACAGGGTTCCAAAGTCGATGCCGTGGCAAATTCGATGCCAGAGCTGGTGGATTGGGCGACTTTCTGGCCACGACAGGGTTCCAAAGTCGATGCCGTGGCAAATTCGATGCCAGAGCTGATGAATTGGGCGCATTTCTGGCCACGACAGGGTTCCAAAGTCGATGCCGTGGCAAATTCGATGCCAGAGCTGGTGGATTGGGCGCCTTTCTGTCCACGATAGGGTTGCCAGAGTTGGTGGATTGGGCGACTTTCTGTCCACGACAGGGTTCCAAAGTCGATGCCGTGGCAGATTCGATGCCAGAGCTGGTGAATTGGGCGACTTTCTGGCCACGACAGGGTTCCAAAGTCGATGCCGTGGCAAATTCGATGCCAGAGCTGGTGGATTGGGCGCCTTTCTGTCCACGATAGGGTTCCAAAGTTGATGCCGAGGCAAATTCGATGGCGGAGCTGGTGATTTGGGCGACTTTCTGGCCACGACAGGGTTCCAAAGTCGATTACGTGGCAAATTCGATACAAGAGCTGGTGGATTGGGCGCCTTTCTGGCCACGATAGGGTTCCAAAGTCGATGCCATGGCAAATTCGATGTCAAAGCTGGTGGATTGGGCGACTTTCTGGCCACGACAGGGTTCCAAAGTCGATGCGATCCAAATTCGATGTCAGAGCTGGTGGATTGGGCGGCTTTCTGGCCACAGCAGGGTTGCAAGTCGATAGCGGTGCAAATTCGATGCCAGACCTGGTGAATTGGGCGCCTTTCTGTCCACGACAGTGTTCCAAATTCGATGGATTAGGCCACGACAAGCAAAATCGAGTGCCACCTCGCGAAGATAACCAGTCTCGATGGATGCCTCGAGAAACGCCAACTCAGCCCAACCCCGCCGTAAACAATTCAAATAAATATGAAATCAATCACCAATCGAACACAGATATGTATGCATGCGCCGTGTGCTTGAAATTTCGGATAAGAACTTTAATTCAGCCAACATTTGAAGGCTCTTGAGCGCTTTCAATGTGCTTTGAATTTTAATTTGTGCCGGTTCTTGTGTCAATATTACGCTTGCTGTGTGCGTGTCAGCCCCCGCCCCCGTGCTCCACTCCATCCTCTTGACTGAATGAAATTTCGAATCTGAAGAACATTCACGCAAACTTATCTAATCTCTTAATTTCCTTATGCACCTCTTCTCTGAGTGAACTCCACAGGCACCGGGCACAGCATCATAGAGTCGAATCGGAGGAGCATAGTGCAGCACCCGCGGCATCGGCAGCATTACTTTTCCCAGAAATCACATTCAAAGAAATTCTAATTGTAACTTAAGAGCTTTCGAGTGCCGGTCACGATGCCAGGAAAGTGAATCGAGAACCGTTGCTGTCGTTCTATTGAACGATTACACAATGTCGATGTAATTTCGAGCCACCCCTTGACTCGTCGCATTTGCTTTGTCGTTCTTCTTGTTTTTCCACACTACACATCGTGATGGCTGACTTCGAGAGATCACCTTGATCACCGCGATTGTTGATCGTGTGTTTTGGTCTCCGTTTCGAGACGCGGTTTTTTGTTGAAAACTTGTCTAATGTGGACAATGTTTGGAAGTTTTTGATTTTCCTTGGCATTCATAGCATTTTTGTTTGTTCATGGCTCGTCGCCGTCTGGGGAATTTCAATTTCATTGACCCTTGAGACGGAATTCAAGGAAAATTCGTCCGACGTTCAAGCGCAGGCAGCAGTGTGTTGGGGAAATGGCAGGCGTATGGGCGGGCTGGTCTTTCTCAAATTGCTTGGACTTTTTTGAATTCGTCTTGGGGAACTGCGTAGACACCTTGGGACACTTTTATGTGATATCGTTCACAGGCTGGACGGAGTGGAGTGGTTTGTGTTACACGGCATTCTTCGTGCGATCTTTATTTCGGGAATCTGCAAGACCTCAGGGATTTAAGGGGGATTGAAGGCTGACAAAAGACCTGGTTGGTCTAAGACTTCGCTGTCGTCAAAAAGTTGATGCCGGAGAAAGTGGATCATGGCCACGGCAAGGCTCTTCAGTCGATGCTGAGGCGAAGTTGATGCCAGAGCTGGTGGATCATGGTCACGGCAAGGCTCTTCAGTCGATGCTGAGGCGAAGTTGATGCCGAGCTGGTGGATCATCGTCACGGCGAGGCTCTTCAGTCTATGCCAGGGCTGGTGGATCACAGTCCCGTGAAGGGTCCACAGTCGATGTCGAGGCGAAGTTGATGCCAGAGCTGGTGGATCATCGTCACGGCAAGGATTCACAGTCGGTCTCGAGGCGAAGTTGATGCCAGAGCTGGTGGATCATGGCCACGACAAGGCTCTTCAGTCGATGCCAGAGCTGGTGGATCATGGCCACGGCAAGGCTCTTCAGTCGATTCCAGAGCTGATGGATCACGGTCACGCGAAGTGTCCACAGTCGATGTCGAGGCAATGTCGCTGCCAGAGCTGGTGGATCATGATCATGGCAAGGATATACAGTCGATGTCGAGGGGAAATTCATGCCAGAGCTGGTGGATCATGGCCACGGCAAGGCTCTTCAGTCGATGCTGAGGCGAAGTTGATGCCAGAGCTGGTGGATCATGGTCACGGCAAGGCTCTTCAGTCGATGCTGAGGCGAAGTTGATGCCGAGCTGGTGGATCATCGTCACGGCGAGGCTCTTCAGTCTATGCCAGGGCTGGTGGATCACAGTCCCGTGAAGGGTCCACAGTCGATGTCGAGGCGAAGTTGATGCCAGAGCTGGTGGATCATGATCATGGCAAGGATCCACAGTCGGTCTCGAGGCGAAGTTGATGCCAGAGCTGGTGGATCATGGCCACGACAGGGCTCTTCAGTCGATGCCAGAGCTGGTGGATCATGGCCACGGCAAGGCTCTTCAGTCGATTCCAGAGCTGATGGATCACGGTCACGCGAAGTGTCCACAGTCGATGTCGAGGCAATGTCGCTGCCAGAGCTGGTGGATCATGATCATGGCAAGTATATACAGTCGATGTCGAGGGGAAATTCATGCCAGAGCTGGTGGATGATGGTCACGGCAGGGCTCTTCAGTCGATGCCGAGGCGAAGTTCACGCCAGAACTGGTGGATTTTGATCACGGCAAAGATCCATAGTCGATGAAGGCGCAGTTGAAGCCAGAGCTGATGGATTATCGCCACGACAAGGCTCGATGCCACAGCTGTTGGATCACGGTCACGGGAAGCCTCCACAGTCGACGCCAGAGCTGCTGGATCACGGTCACGCAAAGGTTCCACATTCGATGTCGAGGCAATGTCGCTGCCGGAGCTGGTGGATCATGATCATGGCAAGGATCCACAGTCGATATCGAGGCGAAGTTCGTGCCAGAGCTGTTGGATCACGGTCACGGCAAGGCTCCCCAGTTGATGCAGAAGCAAAGTTGATGCCGCAGTTGGCGGTTTTCGACCCCACCAAGGATTTACGTCTTCCCTCGCATCGACGCCTTCTTTTCCACACACAGAGCTTTGCTTTGCGTCAGATCACCGGCATTGTCGGGTGTGGACGCAGTGAAACGTGTTGTTGAAAATCTGGGTCTCCACCTGGAGCACAAGTCCTCTCAGTGGGTTGGCATATTCAATGAATGGGAGTCTTCCATTGACTTTGGGCAGGAACTTGTTGAAAATTTCATTCTCTTGAAGGTCGTCTTCTTCAGTTGGTATGTCTGGAAGATATGCCTAGATATGCTCATCTCCGTCACTTCGTCTGGGCAGAGCTGGACTCCATTTTGAACAAAGTCTGTTCATCTCCGGACACGCATGGGTCGAGAGTCGATGTAAACCAAATGTTGACAATTCGACAACCCTGCAATTAGCACAATATTCCACCAAGTCCTTCCCGAATTCACGTCAATTCCGCATCACTCATCCTTGTCCCACTCACTCGCCGCCATCCCGTCTCATCTCACCTAACGTAAAAAAAACATCGACGTTCTCGCAACATCTATACTATAGCAGATATGTTCGCATTCGTATGTATGACGTGTATTCGTGTGTGTGCCTAAAAAAGAAATTCTACACCTAGAATCTTAATTCGCTGGCTAAATTAACGGAAATTTCGTAATTTTATAATTAGTTTCTTTCATTTGCTTCCTTCAAACAACATTCATCTTTTTTTCATGTTCTTCAAATATATACACTAAAGTGCAAATGCATAAATTACTTCACAGTCTATTTTTGTGGTTGGTTGGGTTGGTTTTAGTTTTTCAGTAGCTCTTAACTATTGTGCTTTGTGTGTATTTACAAGGGTTTCGTTTTGTTGAAATTCTCTGTTACAGACTATTTCATGGTATGAATTCAGATCGGGGCGTGGGTGGTTGGTGGGTTGGTTGTGTCGGGATATAGGATTGTGTGTATATATAGATGTAAAAAAAAGAAAAATAATATTTGTATACATATATGTGTAGTAGTAGTTATTTTATATAAACAAGAAAAAAATTGTATGTATTATTATAAGCGTGTGAAATTTTCAGTCTATGTATGGTAATTTTTTTCATCTTGATTATTTTTTTTTTTAAATTAAGAATATAATTTTTTTTTTAATCTATTCTTTGCCTAACTTTAAAAAAAAAGGAAAACGAAATTAAAATATTTCTCATTCTGAATTATTTTCGATCTTCAGTTTTCATAATTTACAGTGGTTTTATTTTTTTATCATTTGCTCTTCTTTCTCTCTCTTACAATCTGATCTGTCAGCTGCAGATTTCTCAGGGGATTAACGGATATACATACATGTCCGGATGCATTTCACAAACAAAAAATGTCCCTCGAATCGTTCCTCTCACTCCCTGCGCGGCGGTTAGCGCCGTTTCACATCCAGCAACGCAAAGAGATGATGAGAAATAGAAATAAAACTTAAACCAAACAATTTTCATCGCCATTGAAGAGGCGAACATGAATAGTAATAATAAACAACGACATCTACTCTCAGATCGACTTTAACCTCGCACGTATTTTATACACTCTTTTTATCCTTTCCTTTATTTAAAGTATACACCATTCTTCTTTCTTTTTTTTTTTTTTTTGCTTTTTCATTCTGTTCTACTAATTTCTTTTTAGTAAGTTTTGTTTTATACGTGTATATAAAAAAAAAGATTACAATATATAATATTTATATATAATTATATAAAAAAAAAATCAACTTAGTTATAATTCCTTTCCTTTTGTTTTGTGTAACGATAATCATATATAATATTCAAATATTCTTAAGTATTTACCAAAAATAATTAAAAGAAAAAAAAAAACTAGAACATACGGAAATATTATCAACTTCGAATTTATGCTCGCGATTATATTCCTTTTTGTTTCTGTTTAATATCTAGTTATTTAGAAAAACAAAACGGGCGTAAAATATATGTTTGAGCACCAACAAAAATGTAACTTTTGTGAAAAAAAAAATATAAACACTATTTATAAACAAAAACAATTTGTATAAAAAAAATAAATGCTTCACTTTCTTAGCTAATAAAAAATATATGTATTTCATATTCATCGAGAAGTGTTTTTTTTTTTTTCGTTTCCTCTTGTGCGCACAAAAGTTCATAAACTAGAGCTTCAAATTCAATGTAATGGTATTTTTTTTCAATTTTGTGAAATACGCGGACTTAAAAAAAAATTGTTTGTGTTCGAAAATTTCCCATTCGATTTAAGATTTTGTGTTAATGATGGTTGGTTTAACTTGAAATTTATTATGATGCATGTTTGTATATCTGGTTGGCTGTTTATTTTTTTTAAATAATTTAATTAGGTTGTTGTGTATGTTGTTTGATTTTTTATTTCGTATTGTTTATAGTAAGTTTTTTTTTTTTATTTTTCAAAGACTAGTCTCAAGTCTAAAGCCTTAGCGGGTAGACTTAGAATTTGATGTCGTGAATATCCTTTTGGGCATTCGCTTGCATTTTACAGGTTTGCGTTAGATCAGGTAGAATAGAATTTGGATTGTTAACGTTATTACCATTCATTGTATGATGATGCTGCTGTTGGGCCTCCATCACTAAGTATGGCTGGAGGCTACGACTGTGCTCTTCGAATATGTGCTCCAATTGAATCATGCATTCATGGAGGTATTCCTGTAAGGAGAAAAGGCGTTGTTGGATGAATTTTGTTAGAATCGTTAATTAAACCGAAAGCAGAACAAGAGTAGTGATTTGCGTGACCACTGACCACAAGATGTTTCGCATCAAATTTCAGACAGAGCCTTAAGTGGACTATACACAGCATTTTTATTTCTATTCGACAAACATTTTCAATTTTGCTGACACATCGAAAAGCGGTATACGGACTAGACCACGCAAAGGACACACTTCACACTCACCGACTGACGTGTGCTGTGTATGGGCCGCTTAAGTCTCTGTCTGAAATTTGATGCGAAACATCATGGAGACCTCAACGGCCATTCTCATTCTTATCTTGTAGTCACCTGCAGCATCGAATACCAAAGAAACACGAGTTTAAGTGACTTGTTACAATAATTGTTCAAACTACTAGACTCGAGAGGTCGATCTGAACTAAAATGAGCTTCCGCGGTCAAAGGTTCGTGGTCAACACAATTTCGTGGATCTAAAGACCACGTGGTCAACACAATTTCGTCGATCTAAACTAAACTGAACAACTTCCGCGGTTAAAGGCCACGTGATCAACACAATTTCTACCACAGCTCGAATTTTTTTTTATTTTGTTTTTTTTTATTACATTTCATCGCGGACAACAGCACGGTCTTGGTAACTGGAAGCCGGGTGTCAAATGTGGAAATCGAAGAATTGTGAGGCTCGGACAAATCATAGGCGTGGGACATTTTTACCTTCTCTGCATTTTGAACGTCGCCCAGGCACTTACTTCGCCTCCAACCTGGCTGCACTAAGCAACATTAGTTCGTTTAGCCATCTTCATCCTTTTATCGAGCAGCCCTCTTCCGTATAGAATCAATAAACAGACCAGCCCAGGCTCCATCTTCACAGAACACGACTGACGACGTCTTCTTCTTTCTACGACCAGAATTATGGGAATCCACCTCAAGATCCACCATCGATGAGCACGACATCGTTCTACGTTCTCTAAACTTGTATGCGACCGATTAACAAAAGCCAGATGCAACACGAACGGCTTCAGTAAGTGAACATTGAAAAAAAGTACATCATGCTGCATCTCCATACAAAGCACTAGACTCCTTGGTCAACTGGGTCAACAGTCATCGCCAACATGGAACGCCTCTTACAACAGACAAGCCATCACGTCACAATGCTTTTTCGTTGCACTGTCCCGTAGCCACGCAGGGTAGTGAGCCAGAGTTCAACGAAAGAGAAGAACTTCGGGAGCCTTGTGGCGACTACTGTCCAGCAGGAGTTCAGCCCAAGCAATGCTTTATGGAAGCCAGCTTTCACATGCAACAAGAGTTCGGTGATCCTGTGCACTTAAGTGGAAGAAAAAGACTCAAGGGGCGAATGGAAATATGGGTAGGGCTACAGTCTATGGCGATCCGTGGCCTAGAATCTACCGAAACGTCTTGTGCATGCCATTGTTGTTCCCTCTCGAGCTCAAGACATTGTTAACCCGATTGGAATTTGAAAAGGTGATCAGATCGTTGTCAGCGACTGAAGAGAGGTACATCTTAACCAGACGGGTCCGATGAAAACTTGGCGCAGAACGGCGGGGTGTGAAGAGCGACAGTTCGGAAGAGTTGAGGCACATTGCCAGAAATAGAACGCGACGACGCAGAGGCGTAGTCGCCTCACAAAGGGATAGAGACAACAGATCAAAGACGAGAGAGGGAACCGTGCGTTTGTAAAAAAGTTTGAGTCTAGAATGGCGGCCGTGGCGTTGTGGGTACGTGCATCGAACCCTACGCAACTGGAACTCGCTGCCTGGGTTCGATTCCCGGCCGATACGATAATTATCACGGCTCCACCTCTTTCGAGTCACTGACAACGCTCAAAGAATAATAACTGTCTAGAGAAGAGCTTAGAAAAAGCTCTAAAACTGTAGGTCCCTTCCACTCGTGAGAAAATAATGGCAAGCACAACACGGGTGGCTGCTGGGAAGCTAGGTCCTGGCCCTCTACGGGCTGTAGCGCCAACCATTTGATCATTATTATTGAGTCTGGAATTATTCCTTGACATCGAGTGTAGGTATCTACGCCTCTTGCGAATTAATTTGTTTATTTGCACTTTCTTAGACCGTGAAGGACACGTTTTAAGACTCTCGGGGCGGGGACCTGTAGCATTTGAACTCTCCCAGGGGCCAGGAGATGCCCCAAAACAAAAGCCAGCGTCACTTTTATAGCCCTAGGCGTTCCTCTCCGGAATCTATTTCCAACTGCTTAGACTCAGCGTCGTCCCGACAAATAAATCGTTCAACAATCGCATAGACAAGCCATAATCGTTTCATTTGCCTCTCGTTGCTTCGTGGATAAGACCTGAATTCGACCCAGCGATGTGTCACCTTCGTCGAGTTCGAGCATCAGCTTCCGCCTCTAGTCTAGTACATCGCCTTCTTGTGACGTGTGATCTTTGACACGAGAGTGACTGCTCCGAGAAGACAGACGGTCTCTTTGCAGACCACATGTCTAACGACTTCGAAGAAGTTCCCCGCAGAACACAGACCTGCACTCATTCTGCCACATCGCATGTCAAGGTTCATAAAGAAAGTTGTGCCCACGTCATATGCAGCATCCAACCGAATGGAAATCATAAATTAAACTCGGTCTGCTCGCCTCTGACGTCCAGCTTCCTGTAAGTCGCCACTGCCACCGCCGCGCCGCTGCCGTTGGTCACAACTCGCCATCACAAATTAGGAGGGACCTACGACGTCTTCTGCGTCCTCTGCAGCGGCGGTACAGTTTTATTGTTGACCCATTGAATGAGTTGTCATCTGTCATCTCTCCCGTTTCCCCCCCTTTCACAATGCTTTCATCTTCAATGAACTCCAGGGGGCAAGGGGAAAGTCAATATGACAAAACAAATTTCTCCAAGACAGTTCTCTTTCTCTCTGTCTCTCACGACAATGGGGAGGATAAGCCGACTACGACAACGACGACAGTGCGGTATCGGTGGTGGAGCGGCGGCGATGGATGCCGATGGCAAATGAAGATCATGGCGATGACGAAGACGACCAAATGCGTGCAACTCCACACACACACACACACAGTCGTTGATCTTTGTTAACTTTCAAATTAAACCGAAAAAAAGAACCACTCCAACAATATGTGACAATAAAGAAGAGACGCCGGTCTTCATGTATTTTTTACGACATTTTTGCAATGCCGTCGCCGCGCCACCGCCGTCAAAAGTTTTCCATATTCAAGAATGAAAATGATATCATCTCGTGGCTGCCTTCCTCTTTCCCGTGCAGGGTCATCACCGCGCACAGCACAACAGCCGGGTCGATGGGGGTGCGTTTCGGGGGGAAACAAAAAACCAAACACACACTGTTTTAATGAAGGTCTTCTTTTCGTTTTTGACTGAAATTTATTTATGCAGCGTTTCCATCAATTCGGCGGCGATCTGTGTGCCGCCCATCTTGATTGGCGAAGGAATCATCCGTCGCCTTAATTGAGGGATTACAGAGGCCGATGTCAAGTGACAGGAACGCCGAGTGGAACCAACAGAGACGACACAAAAAAAAGCGGAAATCATGTGTGACTCAGCAGAGCGGGCGCTCGACTACTCTAAAGTGAGGGCGCACTGAATTTGTATTCATTTCTGCTTATTTTTTTTTTTTTTTTTTGTTTCTGTTGTCTAAAGTGGCTCCTCTTGCGGGTCGGGTCGTTGTGTTTACCCTTTTTGTAATTAATGTAAATTGCTGTGGAAAGGGCGACCGACTGTGGGTGACCTTGAGCGTGTCAAGGGATTCCTTTGAACTCTCCCAGGCACCAGGAGGAGTCCAATAAAACTGCCACAATGAAACCGAATTAAGTGCATACATCATAGTCAGACGGTGCTGCGTGCAAGGGGTGAGAAATTGACAAATGTTTCGGGGGTTTGATGGATTTTATCGCGCGTGTGTATGCGCTTGTGTGATGGGAAGAGGGTTTGATGATGATATGCAAACGTTTTGTAGCCACCACGAGGCCCTTATGATGTTGCAGGAGTCGGACACGCACTGCGTTGCATACGGCGAGGAAGCTTTTGAAAGGCATTAACCCTGGTACGCACATAAATGACTCAATTAACACAGCGCATGTGAGAGTGAGTCTGGGATGCGGAGCGGATCAACGAGAGGCAGAGGCTTGTTGGTTCATTAATTTCGGAGGTTTTCCTCGGCCATTCGAAGCACGCCGCACACTGGAGGAGACAGCAATCGACCCTCGAAGTGGGCAGGGAATGAATTCGGGTCGCTACTCGATTTGAAACGACGACGGGGGTAAAACAAATGTGTTTTGTAATAACAATCACTCAAGGAATAATTTTCACTCCCGGCAAGTTTCAAATGGGACGCACTTTACGTCGGAATTTATGGCTCTTCGACCCGCATTGCCCTGATGACTGACGGTTGCACTTGGTTCTCATATTTTGGGATGGTTACACGAAGCAGCATTTGAATGGAAGAACAAAATGGACACTTCCCATTGGAATTAATTTGCCTGCCAAGTCATGGGAGACAGAGGCTGGAAGAAGTGCATGCCGATCTAGCCACTGACACCAGGTCGGCTCATTGACAAAAAATGCGGACAAAGTGTGCAACAACGAAGCTTGAGAATGGTATGCCTGGTAACACGATCCCACGTGGTTGGGTATGAAAACAAGCCTTCTTCACCCGCATTCCACTGGGGTTTCAATTTTCAGAGAGCTTCGACGCTTTCCACCAAAAGGAAGCCACTCTTGTTCTCGCTGCAATATTCAGCCAGACGTGTGTACGGCGTGTTCATTGCTGTCATCAGCAGAGTTGTGAATATGCTTGACCTTTCATGGATGCGGCATCAATGGTTGCACACCGCTCTCAAATTGGTAGGCAGCAGCCAACAAATTTCCTATCAACTTTAAATGGCGCCCGACAAAAGACAAGACAGAAAAAGGTGGACCACTCTCGAGTTATGGAGAGTCGCAAAATGGGCGGTTTCAGAGACAATTCGAACCTCCTCCTCGAACAAATACCAAGTGATCGCGGATGCAAGACCAGCAATGTGACCGCCAAGACACCATGTGCTCATTCTCTGACCCTCCACAGGTCGCAGACGTCTTGCATGGATAATAAGACGCTCATCTGGGCCCCATGGGTGTCCTCAAACAGGAGGGCGATGCCAAACAGAGTGAAGTTGAGACCGGGCATGGCCTGTGACTCGAGTAAGCTGAAGCCACGAATCGCTTTGGGTTCGTAACCAAGGATGGGCATGTAACAATCCGCAAAATGGCAAGTGACAAGATGGAAGGAAGAAATCCTTCTTGGTTACTCGAATAAATTTGATCGATTGGCAATTCGTTGGCCTAGTCGTTGATGGCGTCCATTGAAATGCCTACTTCCGCAGCGCGTCTAATCCGTCATTCGATCTCAGTTCTTTACTCCCTCAGCACAACTCGAAATGGATGCCAAATCATTAGCATTCCGCCAGAGTCAGGTGCCCCAAGCCCCCCCCGAATCGATTTCCGACGAAACAACTTGACCAACTCCAAGGCCAATGAATCATTCCATTGACGTACCATCCCGTACCATCCCGTCCCATCCCAGCACCTCCATCAAATCGTGCCATTTGACTCGCAATCTCTTCAATTGAGTTGATTTATTGATCTCGACGATCATTCCTCCGCCTCACCGACGACGTTCGTCTGCATATCCTTGCGAATGCGGCGCGGCAGAGCCCATTGAAGAGAAGCAAGAAAATAAAGCTATGCCGTGTTCCGCATCGCCGGACTTCGGGGCAACATTTGCCGCAGCAATTAAGATTAAAAAGCTAAAACGCCACACACTCGCCGTCGCGTCGTCGTTGAACAATCAAGGCGATCAAATTAACTCTGAATTCGAATATTAGTTCCTTGGGATTAATTGCTGATTGCAGAGACATTAAGCAGAGCTTTCTTCTTAGCGATCTTGTGTGGCACTTGGTGTCGACTGTGTGTTGTTTTGCTTGCGTTGACCGCTTGCAAATGGGGCGTGTGTGTTCAGCAGTCATGTGCTGCACGATGACGACAGTCAGTCGCGAAACCGAAACGTGCCGAAACGAAGGATAATCACTTTTTATTGACCCATCTCTGAACAGAGTGTCACGCAACAGTCTGCATTAAAAATCAACGCCAATTCCCAGAGACATTAAACAAAAAGTGGGCGACTCGGAGGCATGACAGCTATGCTATGCAGTTAATTGGAAATTGTATCTTTCAACTGGCTTTGGGTAGAGGAGAAGGAGGAGAAGGAGGAGGAGGAGGAGGATGCGTGTATCCTTGAGAATGATACTGGCGTGTGTCTAATTTAATTTACTGGTCTACAATCGCGCGGTGTACACCCGATTAATGGGTTCATTGTCACCTAGACTGCGATGACAATTGATGGCGTGAATGTGAATCAGAACGGAACCATTTAATTATGATGCTCCTCTAGACGGGTGGTGGTGATGGCGGCAAATTAATAGAGGAGAATACGGAGTGCTGAATGGAACAGCTGTTTAATTTAATGACCATCCGTGTTGTGCATCGAAAGAGTAATTATTACGATTCGTGTTAAACACGAAAAAGGTGTTGCGTGGGGGAGGGGTGTTATTGGTGAACTGTTGTACATGGAATTGGTCGATTTGGCAGATTTGGGGAACAGTGTGGTGGTGATCAGAAACGACACGATCGTCGGTGTAACCTTTGACAGCTCAAGGATTCCCAAGGAAGAGATTTGTTACTACTCTTTTACGGGACGACAACGACCTTGACTACTCGGTGGAGCAGCACACTGAGCCAAGGAGGCGAATGTCGATCTGACCGTCTCCCCAAACGGTCATATAGGCCATCAGAAAATCTACAAAATTCACGACGCACGCCTTCTCACGATCATCCGATCATATCCACAGCAGCATATTGCCAAAATCTACAGCCCTTCTGCCGCTCGATAAATGTTCTTCTTCAAATAATTATCTCACGCGAGCGAAGCCACTTGACGTAGAATCAGCGCTTTTATGGTTTTTCGCAGTTTTTTGAAATTTTATCTGCAGTCACCAGACAGGGTTCTAAATTTCTTGTTCACACAGCGACAGCATTTGCGTGATCTGCGGTTGTAGGGGGTGGTGAGTCATTCAGATCGCCGCGCATGGATTTACACAATCTTCTGCGGCTGTTGGGGAATCTTTAATCAAGTTCTAACCAATTTTTTACGATCGATTCGTGAAGTAATTTGTTATTCGAATTCTGCGAAGTCAACAAATCATGAATTTGATGAATGCATCCGTGTCATTTTGACGTGGCCATGTGTCACAATGGTGTGTCAAGCCAATCACTTCTGTGGCTGTAAATCACACATGGGGGTTACAAAAACCTTTACCCACAAAAAAAGACGGACTGAGTTTCTCAAACAAGGATTGACGAATCACGGAGTTTGCATGAAGGACTCTGCAGTAATTTGAGTGCGAAAAGATACGTATTGATTCTACAAGGTCAATGCCCAGGAAGGTAAAGTAAACTTAAACGTAATCAAAAGCATCGTCAAACTAAGACAAGTGCCCACAATTCCTTCTGGCAAGTTGCGAAAAATCATTCCACCGCCATAAACACAAGTAGAGAGTGACAGGTTTCGTCTAAACTTAAGCTAGAGAAACTTAACGAAACTTGACGAAACTTAACGAAACTCAACGAAATGCTTATTGTGACCACTGCATCATTTCTGAGTATAGAGGGAGTATTGTTTTTCGCGAATTCACACTGCCTTACTTCCATATGCTAAGTACAATGGCTCAACATTCAGTGACATTGTTCCAATCATCAAAGTCTCAAATGTATATATTCACTAAAAAAAATACACATCTCTTCACTCACCTGTCTAATGCTGGTTAACTCGTTCAATCGCTTCAAGAGGAAGCGCAGATTTTTGCCGGTCCTCAAATGCCAGTTGAGACCGCTCAACGCAGCTGCAATACTCGATGCCGCTATATTGCTGGCAGAGTAAACCAAGAAATAATGCTCTGAAAAGACAAAAGAAAAAACACAATAACCATCAATAACAAAAATTCTCAAACATGAGAGTTCACAAAAAGAACATCCCCTACCTGCCTAACCCAAGCCCAGTGATCACTTCAGGATCAAATTATTTTCTGTTTTTTTTTTTTTTTTTTAACAAAAGCATTCATCTCTAGGTACACCCAGCGATTGCCTATTTTGCGCAGAGTGTACACAACAACAGGAAACAGATGGAGATTTAATTATGCGACCCGCATATCCTTCGGCGAAAGTGAGAAACCCCCAGGCGAGGGAGAAAGGCAAATAAATGGAAACAATAATGTCAGCATGGGAGAGAAGATTTTCACCCGAATTATTGCTCGTTTTCACGGGTGTCATCCTACATTCGGATTTATGTGGGTGAACGTGAAGAGAGCTGCTGGTGCAGCACCAGTAACTCCCATCCGAAAATTAGATCACAGCCGGTGTGCTGTGGGGGGCGTTATCCTTTCTTCACTTTCCACATAAATGAATGCAGTCTTTTTAATTTATCGCTGCTGGCTGATTGGGAATGGATTTTCTGCTCGTCTCACCATCTGTTTATCGGTTCAGCGATCAGACTATGCGAACACGACGGCGACGGCAAAGGGAGGTCTTAATTAGGAGCGCCGCAGAGAGACACTCATCCGGTGCAGAAAAAATAGAGTGTATCAGTTTGCGGATCTTCATTAAGAACTCGGTTCGATCGAGTTCGAGTTGTTCACCATTGACGATCGAAGAGGCGGAGGATCGGTGCGAGATCCCACACTTTTTCACACATTTCTCAATTGGATCGGGGTTCTGTTTGATTATTTATGAGTGCAATTTGCTGAGGATCGTCGCGGAGGATTACTCTGTCGCAGATGGCTCATTTGTGATATTTAAAATGCCATCAAATCGATATGGGCTGTTGCGAACGGTGGCAGAGGTTTGAATTGTGAAATATTTAGAAATGATCGCATCCCGTGGAGATCAGTGCACGATCAATATCGGAAAGGGAGACTGGTAAGGAGGGGAGGGTCCCGTTCTCATTAAAGGTCCATTTAAGGACTGATCATGATCATGACACCGGGATCAACACTGCCGATCGATCTGATCTTACAGTCATGCCGGGAGATGATCACATTTTCTGTGACCGGCGATAAGTGAAGGCACTTAGAAAGTAATGGCGTTCAACGGAAGGCCAGAGTTCTGCGTGATCAGTTTCAATTTGAGATCGCAGCCACGAGACGTCAATTGGGAGATGAAAATCTGGTTTTGGACGATCCGTCTCAATTTTGAGAACATCTACGAGGCGCCAGTTCGAAAACCCATCAGAAGATCAGTCCGATGCGTGTTTTTGAGTGCTTGTTGATATGATGCGCCGGTCGAGGCATAATGGGGGATCTTATTCAAATTGAGCATCATAGGGCGACTATCAAGAAGTGGCTGATGGATGCACTTCCATTGTGATGATGAGTTTAATTTCGACTTGTGGTGTGGTGATGAACACAGCAGAAAGAACATGCAACAGCGTACAAAAAGATGAGATGATGAGAAGAGTTCAGCTCAAGGATAGAGGCATGCGAGGCGCCATCGAGACAGCCACCAAAAGTCTGACAGCCCAGGCCTGACCTAGGACCGGCTGCAGGTCCATTCTCCAAAACATTTGATTGAATAGAAAAGGCAAACATCAGTCAGCTGCATGAACATCCATGTTCCAACTAGGAACGGGATCGAAGAGAGTCACGTCGGACTGGTGATCGCGAGTCCAAGACAAGTTTTTCTGAAAGACTGGAGAGCTGTCGGGATCGTCTAGGATTGGAGCCAGCTTTGCATAGGGCTCAGAACTTCTATGGGCCCGTACCCTGAGACGAGACTTTCAGGGTTAGATGTGAAAGCATGTCAAAGATGGCAGAGGATCCTGCGAATTTAGTGGACGCTCAAATGGATGGTTAAATCGGTTGTTCGTCATGGAAGTGAGGTTTGTCTCTGTCCAGGGCAGATGCTCGTCCAAGGCCCCAAAATGGATGTCAGGCCGTAATTTGACCGTTTAAGCCCCAAGAGAAGCATTAGAACCCGACAGACCCGTGAGGCCTGATGTACGAATATCTACTCGAGTCACTACTCATAGCGCAACAGCCATATCGTCGTAAAGTCGAAAGCTGTACATTCGGGTGCCACTCAACTGTCATTTGAAGCAGAAAACATGTTTACTGTGAACCGTGTTTCGGTGAACCGATCGGGATACATTTCTGCTCAATTAGCTTCTCTCACCTCTCCGCCGCATCATTGTTTGTCTACTTCAAAGTTCCGCCATAATCCCCGAGAGACCCTCATCCGCTGGCCCATTTCAATGCCGCAGCGACACATGAGACGTGCCATGAGAGACAAAGAACTCACCTCCAGAACCCCATCCCAACTCATTCACCAGCATTCCTGTCTCCGCCGAGAAACACCCGCACAGACCATAGCGCGAACGGGGGCAACCTTGAAGAACTACTGACAAAATCAGCGAAAATGGAATTCAATACAAGACACGAGACTGACCGCCAGCACAACCACCGTCCCAGGGTCAGCCTTGAATGCTTATCTATTAACTGTAAAAAGGAAGTAGCCCCTTAAGCTTGATTTACCACAACCGCTGGGTTAAATCAAATTTCCAAACAAGCAAAAACAAAAACGCACACAGGCTCCTCGGCGAGGTGCTGTCAAAAAAATTTCCCAAACAGCCCATTATCGCAACAACTCTGCTCGATTTCCTAAGTAGAAGCCCTGCCAAATCTCAAATTTCTACAACACAGAAAAAACGAGAGAATTTCAAAAGAAACCTCTGCAAAGCCGGGCGAGACCGACATCAACAATGTTGACGGGGCGACGCGGTGACTGGGGAAGAGGTTGTAGTGACGGCGGCGCTTGTGCTCCCCGCCCAAAAAACAAAAAAAAAAAAAAAAACAGAAAAGAGGAAGGCACCTCTCTGCGATGCATAATTAAATCAAATTGACACCTGAGATGTGTGTGATGTGTTCGAACGAACGCAAGAGTGCCAAAAAGTTGTTCCATTTTTTTTCGTTCATCATCCTTTTTTTTGTTGTCATTGAATGCCATCGCCACCAACACCGCCACGGTTGCTTCCAGTCAGACTTCAACCTCGGGGGCAGACATGCTGCAGTGTGTGTGTGCGTGTTTAGCGAATATGCGGAGGAGTTCAGGCCGAGAGTGTGGGAATAAATCGCTGACCAAGCAGCAGCAGCAAGAAGAATGTTGCCAAGAATTTACTTCTCTTTCCCTACACACGATAAGTGATTTAGGCTTCTTTTTGTTCTTCTTGCTGTGTTTGTCCTGATCGCCTGACGATCGACAACGGGTGCGGAACGTCGTGGAGGGACCAAGGACCAGAGGGAGAGCGCATAAACTCGTTGCCGTTGAAATGAAATGCATAAATTTGTCGACTTAATTTCTTAATTAACTCAAATCGACGAGGGAGAACACATTTCATATACTTTACGGTCAACCGAAATGCGACCGAGAGTGCATTTCGCATGCCACTTCACCTCGTTGAGGGCGCTGGGGAGGGCAGGGGCTGGGGTAAGGAGCACTAGGAATCACCATCATCATCAATGAGACAGAATGCCGTCAATTTGCATGTGTGCGACCCCTACAAGGGAGCATCGGCTCGCGCTGGCGGGGTATTCGAGTCGTGGACACGTGGGGGCGAGGGTCAACCGGGGAAAGACAGACGACCACCTTTGGGTTGCTTTTGAAATTTGATAATTGACCATTTTTGCGCTGCCTTTTTGCTCACAGTCCCTTTTGGTCTGCTGTCTTGGGGATGGCGGTGGATGCGTGGGGCTGAGGGGCATTGGTCGATCGTGAAAAAAGGAAGCGACAATGGCGCTGAATTTTTCTTTATTCTTGTTTTCGTTTTTAAGCCGGACTCTCGGATTATTGTTGTTTTTTTTTAAGTCGGGCTGGTTGGCGCATCGCCTTGAGAGCTACTGATGGCGACTGGTTTAGGTCGTTATTTATATTTAATGAGAGAGAGAGACAGAGAGAGAGAGAGAGAGGCAGAGAGAGAGAGAGAGACAGAGAGAGAGAGAGAGATAATGACAGGGAGAAGAAGAGCGAGAGAGAGACAGAGAGAGAGAGAGAGAGACAAAGAGAGAGAGAGAGAGAGAGAGAGAGAGAGAGAGAGACAAAGAGAGAGAGAGAGAGAACAAGAGAGAGAGAGAGAGAGAGAGATAATGACAGGGAGAAGAAGAGCAAGAGAGAGAGAGAAAGAGATAATGACAGGGAGAAGAAGAGCAAGAGAGAGAGAGAGTGAGAGTGAGAGTGAGAGAGAGTGAGAGTGAGAGAGAGTGAGAGTGAGAGAGAGTGAGAGAGAGAGAGAGAGAGTGAGAGAGAGAGAGAGAGTGAGAGTGATAGTGAGAGAGAGTGAGTGAGAGAGAGTGAGAGAGAGAGAGAGAGAGAGAGAGAGAGAGAGAGAGAGAGAGAGAGTGAGAGAGGGATGGAGGTAAGGCGACAGACTGTCATTTATGAGGAAACTGATACTATTGCGTTCAGAATCTCAAGATGTCTTTGCCTGGCTTCGTAGAATTCTGAGATTCATCTCTGAGCAGTCCGTGAACCGGGCGAACTGAACCGCACTAATCACGGGCGGGCACTTCACCAACTACGCCTTCCTGTCGTATTTCTTATCTAAATCTAAGTCATTTCTCGCTAAATTTGCAATCACCAAGTCACTCTATATCTCTCTAAACCCACAGAGCCGTGAACTACCACAGGGTTCCCACTTGTATCCACCATCTTTTCCCGCTAAAACGAGCGATTCTCCACTTTCTCGTCTAAGACGAAGTAATTTGTTTACGAACTTTGTATCAGACTGTCACCCTGGCTGACACGGCCCACCATAGAATTCCGTTTCAAATCCCGTCATGTTTTCTGTCCAAAAACTACGCACATATCCTTCTTATCTTTCTACCCGATTTCCCGTCCACCTTGCCACTCAATCTCTAACAGAGCGCTTGCATCTTTGTCTTCAGAATGGAATACCACAGAATTCTTGTCTATGGCCGCGATTTTTTCTCGCAAAAAACTTGCCCAATTCCTTCGGTTCTTGGTTCCTGTTCAAATTCACCACCTCCAAGACTGCCAGACATGGAATGCCACAAGAGTCCGACATAGGCCCAGGTTTTATTCTTACCAAAAACATTCCGGGTTCCCTCAATTTTGCTCAAATGGAAGTAATTTCCCGCTGATTTAGCATCACATTGCTTGGCTGTCTCAAACTCCTGTCAGACACGGACTTTCACAGGATTTCCATTCATTTCAACCATCGCCAGAAACACCGCAAGTCTCCTCGCGTTCTTTGACTTTTGCTTGAAAAACTGATGTGATTAGGAGACATCAGTCAACCCCCTCCCTGGTCATCTATCACTCCGAGTCAGATTTCTCCCAAAAAAAAAACCCAATCAATCTCCCGACTTCCTTTCAAGAACATTTGGCAGATTCCAGATCAGGAATCAGGACATTTCGCTTGCTGTACTTTCTCCTCATTAAACTGTCAATCTCCTCGGCTGACTTCACAGACAGACCGGTTTCGGCTTCGGCGCAGTCCTGTCCAACATGAGAGCACTTAATGCTTTATCTCGAGCCACTCATCTGCCGATTACGGTGCGATTAATGTCACCACTCGTGTCCGAGAGCTGCACACAATACATCAACTGAACGATGTCAACTTTCCCATTCACCTCACTTTCGGTCGCTCAGTCTAACGTCCGACCATCGACCATCCGCAACCCTTAGCCTGCCCGCCACCTCGATCCTCGGCGAGGTCTGAAAGTGAAACTGAACCAGAATCGCGCGTGTGTGAGCGGGATTACGTAAGCCTTTGGTTTGTCGCTGACCCTCGGACGACCTTCGAGAGCGATTCGCTACTCATCTCGCATCAGTCGAAGGGATTTGACACGTTCCACGCGGTGGGGAACAATTGTCGATCATTAGCCCCAGACAATGCCGATCAGACTTCAAGTCACAACAGACGACTGGAGATGAGGTGCCCATCATCTCCACCGGCTCCATCAAAAAAAAAAAAGGTAAGACCGTGAAGAAAAGGGGAAAAACAGACACTTAATCATGTCGGGCACCTACCTTTGGGCCGCTGTCAGCGCTATTACAGATACTTTGCCGTGCCAGCAGCCACCAGGCAACAGCCAGCCGCCACCAGCCGTCAGACGCAGGGAGGAAGTTCTGCAGATGGTATACCTACATCGGACTATCACACAAGTCGTTTGTGTGCTGTTGCTGCTGCGAGCGAGATTTAATTTGTCCGGTGATTAATGAAACGAGTTTCATCGCATTAGATAAATTAACTAATTGAATCGTAAGCTGTTTAGGATTACGGCGCGACGCGACGCCTGACTGCTTCGACTGACTGACTGACTGACGGACGGATGGACTTCCTTCTTTCGTGGGATTTTCTTCATTCACTGTTCATTAGGAGAACCGATTGGAGTTAGCGAGTGATTGAACATTGACGGTGCCCTTGAGATATGACAATTTCGACGTTGTTGCGGAAGGTCTTGGCGGCCCATGCGAGATGTGTGAGATATGCAATAACTTAGGAACTCATGCAAATTGTGAAACTTTCTTGAAGAAAGCGAGTTTGTTTCCGTTCAACTGCGCCATAGATTCGTCCCTCCACCCCGAATAGGCGGTTTGACATGGAATGCCACAAGATTGCGACATAGGTCCTCTACTTTTTCTTGCCAAAAAGATCCCGCTTTACATCAACATTGCTCAAGTCCAAGTGATTTCCTGCTGAATTTAAAATCACTCAAACTCTTTGCGACCGCCGACACTGATGGCGTTCCTTCCTGGCTTTCGGGTTCAATGATAATCCAGGAAAGCACTGGATTGCTTGACTGGAGTTTCACTTCTCACTTCAATTTGAAATCGAAATAAGGTTGAACCTCAAAGTCTGGCGTCAATTTCCCTTCGGCCTTGACGCCAGCGTGTTCCTGGGGATGTCTAATGAGTCTGGTGTTGAACAGAAGAAGACCGAAGGAGGTCACAGAATGTCGCACTGGGGAGCTATAAGTTCGTGGAATTCAGGCCGGCCGTCTCGGAGGCCTCTAGACAATGACACTTTGGAGATGTAGACCTATTCAACCGACGGAACGACCTTGGCTCTGAATCTGAAAACAGACACCTAAAGAGCTCGATAGTCGCACCATCCACTTCTCTAACTGCGGAGCAGAGGAAACAACACGCACAACAGCTCAGTTGCGACGCAACGCTCGATAATTGTGGAGGAGAAATTTGGCGACAGGGTCATCCCACGGCGAACGTTCATCAAAAGGCCGCCGCGATCATGGCTACTGCAAGTCCTTCGTCTACTCTACCCAGCCCACCACCTTGGACGAACTCGAGGCCCACATTGGAGACGCCATTGCCGGAAGAACGAAGCACATTTTGTACCGATCGCTTTTACAACATACAACATACATCGTATATCGTCGTTGTTTTCATATCGCTCACAACATCTGTGTTTCCGACTATCGCAGGACTCAGCTGGCTTAACACAAGACACAGTTCATTCCTGTGGCACGGTGTAGTGGCAGTGGCGACGATGGTGGCCCTGATAACATTCGAAGGATAGTTGACACGCACTCCCGGAGCCAATGGCTATACTGGCTTGGGTTATAAAAGGGGGTAGACAACTATGCTTCGGTTGGACAAGACGACTTCGATTCCGATAAGGTGGCGCACTCAAGTGCAGAAGGACTGCACTCGATTTGGTGTGCGACAGGAAAGCAAGCTGGAGAGGCTTATTTTTTTGCGCATGACTGAATGCAACCCAAACTGGAATAAAGTTCGCACCACGGTATGCTCATCCATCAAGCCCTTATGGAAGCCTCGAAATTCTGGTGCTGGCGCACCCAGGTGGAGAGGCACAACTTTGCGTGCGAAACTGGAGGCAGCTAGCCAGAGATCGTGCTAGCTGGTTGAAGCACAGATCCAGCCCGGACTATACCGAAATAAAGGGGTGAAGATGTGAGGACGCACAGCGAAGCTAGGTGGTCCTTGTAGGAACGCGTTTAAGGACGTAACAGCCAGGTAACGCGGACGTACACAAAATGAAAGGGACCAGAGCAAGGTACACATCCACCTTTAGCGCCTCACAGAGCAAAGGAAAGAGGAGGCTTGACAGGATTATTCAGGAGAAAGGACAAGAGCAAGGTACTCGTCCACCACGGACTGCAACGCCACACACTGCAGATGAAAGAGAAGGCTTGGCAGGCAGAATTATTCTGGTATCTACTTCATTCACTTGCGATGGCCCCATACCTCATACAATGAGCCAACACAGATGCCAACAACGATGTGGAATGAGTTGCACCATTTCAACAGAAAACAGGATCTTTGTGTTCAAATAATGCACCCCCCCCCCCCCCCCCACGGTTTGACGACCAACAACTCTCCAGCCTCTCCCTCGTCGATTAACAAACCATCAGCGCATCACTTCGATCTGAAGTAAAAATTAATGGCCAGCTCATTTGTCAGACTCTACACAACCGTGAGAAGAACATAATTGATTTTTTCCACACATTTGCAGTGGCGGCTGCTTGAAAAATGGTGATTCATTTGAAGGTTGCGTCTTCAAATTGATACAAAATCAAACCTGCTCACGGCGACTGTGGGGCGTTGTTCGCCAATGAAATGGTGAAACACTGTCATTAAGCTCAGAGTAATCAAGTCCTAATCAATGATCGATAATTGTCGCGTCGTGACTTCTATCTCGTGTGATGCAAGTGATTGGGTGAAGGTATTGAATTTCTTGCTTGACTTCTTGACCGTATGCAAATCGGAAAAATTGCAATTGAAATCCATTTTTCGCTCGAAAAGTTGGAGTTGGGCGGGACATCTTTGTGGCTGGCAAAGAGGAAGCGGATCGAGGCATTCGCCTCAAAATGAAACCCCGACTTGAAGTGACAACCACTAGTGTACATCATAAAAAAGGAAGAAAAAAACATTCTCAAAAATCTCAAAGACATGAAAAATTGCTGCTGGCATCATCCCCCACATCAGTGGTTCGTTTAGAGGTTACAATTTGAACAGGCTGTGAAATAAGTGCCTCTTCAGCCAAGTGCAACAAGCGGTATACACAGTAACTGCTCACACTCCGCCATTCAACACCAGACAACACGATTTATTCAAGGGAGAAGTTAGAGGTTGCCGGTGAGAACAAATGGTGGTACTATGCTGGAATCCTGTGGCACTCCATGTCATTTGAACAGAAACAAACTTGCTTTGGGCAAACACCGATTGAATTGGGAACGTTTTTGACGAGGAAAGATCGCGGACATAAACAAGAATCCTGTGGTGTTCCATTCTGAAGACAGAGCCAGCTTCTCGTTAAGAGAAGACAGCCGTTCTATTCCCGACTTGAATGGAAAGTGCCTAGAGGCAATTGTGAAAAAATAGAAACAGAACCCTCAGACCTGTTGCCATATCTTTTCCCACAACTCCAGTCAGAGGACGTCTCACATCCTCGTATCCTCACATCGCGTGAGCCAGCCTTTCACTGATGGAGTCTTCATCAAGCATCACAGTAATGGCCGCTGAAATTGTATTTTCGCAGTAGAATTCAAAAGAGTTCGGCTTTTTGAAAGCTCACTCGCTTAAAACAAGACTTGAGCTACCCCAGGCTGTTTAAAAACCCAGCTCTGGATTGTCCATATCGCGGACTGAAGTCGTTACAAGGCCTTTTCAGGGACATTTTGGCCTTGCAATCCTCATTTCCCTCAATTGCCTTCCGTCTCCCCTTTCTTACTCATTTCGCGCTGAATTTGCAATCACCTAGTTGCGCTGTCTCTCTCTAGACCCACAGAGAGATATGAACTACCACAGGGTTCCCACCTACCTCCGCTGTTTTTTCTCGCCGAAAAATCGACTCCTCCTCGTTCTTGTCGAAGGCAAAGTAATTGCTGCACGAATTTGATATGACGTTGTCACTCCTCCCAAATGTTGAGTCTACCACAGGACACTCTTTCAAGCCCCCCCCTCATCCCTTCCACCCCTTTATCCCTGGAAAAACTAAACTATGTCTCGTCCAAATTGTTCACTCTACCCAAATTCGGCACCCAATTTGGAATACCACAAGAATCGTGTTTACGTCCGCAATCTTTTCTCGCCAAAAATGTTTCCACTTCGTTCGGTTCTTGCCTTAAGCGTGATGGTTCCTTGTTAGCTGTCAGCGTAAGCTCGTCATGACATGGAATGCCCCAAGATTCCAGTACAGACCCACAATTTTTTCTTGGCGGAAACCTCTCGGTGTCCCCCAAATCAGAGGCGACTCCTGCCTGGCTATCTCAGATTCGCTGACAGACATGGGCTACCACTGGAAGTCCACCATGCTCTTGTCGAATCGAAAATCTGTTCATATTCTCCCACATCCACCATCCCATCATCATCAGCGCACCCCACATCTCTTCTTGGTTTGAGTGGGGGGAGGAGAATGCCCGGTTCACTACTCAGCCACACATCATCCATTTAACGACTGACCCGTTGAATGCAAATGAATCACATCCAACACAGGCCTGCTGACCGGACCTAAAAATACATCAAAAGTCCTTCTCCAGCAGAGTCCATTTCCGAGCGGTTATTCATTAAGTGACCAAAACAAAAAGAAGTGCGATTTCAGCGAATTCCACAAGGGAAACTGTGTAACCTCACGTATGTAAGTTAGTGAGTGAGGCCTGGTGCTGCACCATGCGATGCAATTTTCAGGTCATCAGTGCACAGCCGCAGCCATGTGAGGCGAGGGCACCTTCAACAGGGCATCATCATCATCATCTGTAAATATCAGCTGCTGGTGCTGGTGCTGATCTTGGCGATGCAACTCTAGCTCCA
Organism: Eristalis tenax; assembly: GCA_905231855.2. NCBI lineage: Eukaryota > Metazoa > Arthropoda > Insecta > Diptera > Syrphidae > Eristalis > Eristalis tenax. Next base: position 41,004,912 of record HG993128.1, on the reverse strand, counting down.
GCTCCTGCTCCTGCTGCTCCCACTCTTGCTGTTGATGCTTCCGACGACGACGACGCTGATGATGCCTCTGTGTAAGCCTTTGTGTGTTGATTGTAAAATTGCTGTCAGGGTCTGGTCTTTTTTTCTTCTTCTTTTTTGGTGTTTCTGTTTTCATTCTGTTGAACTGCCAGCCATCGCCACCGTTGAAGCCGACTACGACTATGAAGACAACGACGACGCTCGTGCACAGCAATGATGTGCGGACGGGACCAGAGAGGGATCCCAGACATTGTTTGTCTGGACACGACGCCACCGCAATCGCTGCCACCACCACCATAAGCGGCACCAATACCAATCGCTCCCCGGGACTGTCGCGTCTGCTCGCTTGTGGCGGTGGAATCGAAGCCGATTTGGAAGCAGACACTGAGTTGCTTTATGGTCAATTTCAGTTGATCACCTTTAAAGAATGATGACTGGCCGGGGCCTGTTGGTGGTTTCTGACTTTGCTTGCTCCTCGAGAGTGTGTTGGCCTTCACCGGCATCGGCACCGGCACCGGCACTGGCACACACGACAGTACTGCTGCTGTCGTCTGGATGCCGATAAAAATCTAGTTTCAACAATCGAAACCGCAGCTTCAATAGCATGACGCTTTGATGTTGCGATTCCCATTTGGTATCCACAGTAAATCTGTCGCTAAATGACTCGAGGCGGACGGATGATTGAGAGCGTTTTGTTAGATTGTTGCCAGAGCACTGTGCGGCTTGAAAGGTCAGCAATTTAAGTGTCGGGAACGATGATCTTGCACGGAGAGACGGAACTTTATTTTTTTGCTTTGTTTTATGATCTAGACTGTAATCTCGTCCCAAGGACAGGTCATCTGCGATGTCTAACACGTGGACTGACGTCGGCTCAATAGAGGGTGACGATATCCCCCAACGAACCAGGTCTGAGCTTCCGAGAAGATCTTAGGACCTTGGAAGCGGTGCCTCTGTTGAGGAGGGACAGCGCTAGGACGGGGCTAGGAGAAGGCGGCTTCGACAGAGCTAGGACAGTTCTAGGTCAGAGAAGGCTAAGGCAGAGCAAAGCCCGCGCTAGGACAGACCTTCGAAGGGCCTGCTGCAGGAGGTCCCTCGAAGACCCCAAAGAGCCCTTCAACATCCTCCCAAATCATCCGTAACCATGTATCGATGGCAAACATGAGTCTCAAGCCAACTACGTTCCAACGCCCGCTGAAGATCAGAGACCTGACCTGATCGAACGCTTCCAAGTATTTCTTTTAAGACCACACCAACCTACCACAGGGGTTCGTATGAAAATGATTTGAAGTTTTTAATTTCTCGCCCGCTCCTGCTGCTGCAATGGTGGGGTCGCCACACATCATCGACAGCATGGCACTTGGTGTACTCAACTCACGATCTCATTAGCATAGTTTGGTTTCCTTTTCATCGTGCAACGCGATGAGACGCAGACACAAAAGGCAGGAGGCAACAGAAGCAAACAGAAAAAAAGCCAGAGATTTACACATCGCCACCGCCGCAGTCGGACGCAGACCCGTCCATGCAGACAAGACTATTCGGCTGACGACGATGATGATGTTGCTGTTGTTAATGAAAGAAAATAAAGAAAGAAAATCACATGAGAATCAGCGTCTGGTGATTCAATTGCGCTTTATGAGCACCTCCTTGTGATAGCGGGCAACATGAGACCCCATCGTCCGGATGCGAGCGCGCGCACACAAGACACCGCACCACAGCACTCCACCAACCATCGGGCAAGTACCAAGAATTAAATAAAAATTCAAATTCCAATCGCTGTACTGGCTGGCTGACTGGAAAGGCCCCCCCGAATAGGGATCGCACAGAACAGGAAGAAGCATGCCGCTGCTGATTTTTGCATTTCGATTCGGAAATTCTTGAAATTCGTAGCCAGGGCTAGATAAGCGTCTGTAAACCGAAACTGGCGCCTCGCATTCAAACACCGATGGCCATGCACGCGGCCATTCATGCAAGTTTGTGTGCCTGCTAAGGTGCAGTCTGCGGTGCCACGGAATGTGGTCAGCAAAACGCATTTTTACATTGCCTTATGCAGCCAGCTGTAGAGTGCGCTGCTCAAAAGTAAACAGACCTTAATGCCAGTTGTCCAAGCAGAGCTGAGGTGCCAATGAAAGTCACTCGACGCGATGACACCTGCAGAGGCAAACAATGAAACGAAAGCAACATTATGTGACATGCCAGTGATGTAATGCGCTCGATTTGATGACAATCGTGTCAGTCAACAAATGCGACGCATCATGTGCTGATCGAGGACGTTGCTGTTTTCAAGATGCGACTGACATGCGCGTCAGGTGAAATGAAAATAGGAAATGTTGCAGCGACATGTTCCCAGAAAAAATTGTCTCGTCCTTGCGTTTTCTGATCGTACTTTTTTTTGAGACTAAAACACTGACCTTTAGATAAACATAAATTTTTGGGCGATATTTTAGGCCATAAGACGTTTCTGCAACATGTTGTGAACTGCAACATGTTGTGTACTACAACATGCAACATCTTCGAAGATGAAGCGATGTCTGAACTGTTCGAATGCCGTTGCCAGTAAGACACTCAGTCACAGACTAGAGGCCAAGGGACTTGTCATTTTATCAGTTTCTTCGATTAAATGGCGTTGACAACATCTCAACACATCCTTCATGTTGTCAGCTTGTGATTCATTATCATGGTTGATTGGACAGCATTTTCTAGTCTTAAAATTAAAATGCCTGGACCCATTCCGCGATGATTTGCAAAACACCCATTTTCTATTTAATTTATGTTGCTGCAACATGTTGCCAAACTTTAAGAATTCGATTGAATGAAACAGGAATGCTTGTGAAGTTGTACGAAATTGAGAAAAAATCCTTTTCACATGAAAATCATTCTCTTTCGCCTATGTTGCGGGTACATGTATCTATCCGACAAATTTAGGCCTAACACAATTCGACAACAACGTTAGCTGAACAACATGCGAACATGCAACAAATCTGATCTTGTACACAAGGCTCTGTCAAACCCATGTGAAAGATATGTAGTTACAGAGATAAATTATGTTGCTGCAACATGTTTCATGGGAAATACTTTAAAATGCACATGCATCACTATCAACATCACATATTCTTTGGCTACATAATTTCATTTCTCCGCAAAAAAAACTAAATAATAGTAGTTATTTTTTGAGACTATTGACATGTTGCTGCAACATTCTGTGAAGACTTTACCTAGAATGGGCCTTGCAAGTGGTGTCTCTGCTGAGGCAGGGCAGTGCTAGGACAGGGCTAGGAGAAGTCTAGGAAAGTATTCAAACCTTTCAGTCCGCACTAGGATAAATCTTGGAAGAGAGGTAGGAGGGAGGGAGAGGGAGAGAGATAGAGAGAGAGGGAGAGGGAGAGAGATAGAGAGAGAGAGAGCAATACAGATAGGGGGAGAGAACGAGAGAGAGAGCTAGGGAGAGATGGCGAGCGATACAGATAGGCAGAGAGCAAGAGAGAGATAGGGAGGTAGGGAGAGAGAGAGAGAGATAGGTTGATAGATAGAGAGAGAGGGAGAGGTTATTGTTTTTAATGTCACCTCTTTCCATCAAGTTCACAGTCTCTAACTATATGACCAAATTCGTCCACAGAATTTAGATAAACCCCAACTTTGGTCAACGCATTCTGAAGTAATCCCCATGTTGCTGCAACATGTCGCTAGTATCTCTTCCTCTTTCTTCACCTTCTCATAATTTCATTTGTCCAACAGAAACTAACCAAATTCAAGCCTTAATCAAGCCCATTCCCAATGTTGCTGCAACATGTTTCTTGGAAACCCCATTTTTTTCTTCGGAATTTTGCTTTAAATGGATTTCACTTAAAATTCTGTCTCACAGCAATTTCATACTTGACCCCACAAAGTCAACAAGCTCTCGTCGCTGTTGAGCTGCTGACCCACTGCCAAGCGAACACAGAAAAAAGAACCCACATCCCAAGTGATCCCCAGCTCTGATACCCCACATAACTAACTAAGTGTGTTGTGAAAACGAGAATAAAAAAAAATATCACTTTAATAACTCACCTTTGGCTGCTAGGGAAATAAACGCTTGAGCATGCTGTCTGACCTTTTCAACGTTCAAATCCGGACACTTGTTGTTGCCAATCGGCAGCCGCATTAATAGTAATTCTAGAAAATCTAACGGTGTCACCGATGATAGATCCCACTTTAGTCGGCCCAGAACATACAATTCCCATTTCTGGAAGAAAAAAAGACAAACACATAAAATATATAATAATTAGCTGGCAGTTAAAGAGCGGGAGAGGGGGAGAAAAAAGAGGAAAAACGAGTAGAGGAAGTGTGGCATTAAAAATGTCGCGCATCGGTATTTAACGAGCGTGTAAACATGGTCATACTGGTACTTTGTCGTTTCGAGGAAGAACACACACCACACAGAGACCACTATGATTGCTTATTTTTTAAATAAAAAATTCAAACAAAAAGGAAGCATGGTATTTTAGTGTCACTTATAGGCCTCTGTGGGTTTTCATGAGCGCACTGACCCCCTCAGCGGCAGGCCGGTCTGGTTCCAGTGGGTAAGCCATGCCATGCCCACCGCCCAGGCAGTCCGTGTAATTGGGCCGATATTTCGAACAGCACATTAAGTATCTGGAGTAAGGTTAACGTGGTTTTTTTTTTTTCTCGTTTCTTCGATTGTTCAGTGTTGCCGCTCGGAATGCGCTTCCTTTTGTTCCGGTTTTTGAGCGCTTCTAATTGAATTAAATTGAGATTCGCTTGGGATACCCCATGGAACTGTATCGCGTCCGAATTGGTTTGGAATGATGTTCGCTGCATCGTGGAACACTCGTTCAGTGGGGTGAGGTGTTGAGATCTAGGAGCGGGCGCATGGACTCATTTGAATGTAACCGTTTGAGAGAGGGGTTGAGCTTTTGTGACTACTAATCTAATAACACTCTCGAAGTAGGACATCAGCAGAGTGTCTTGCCATGCATCAGTTCGGAATCAAGCTCAGCTCTATGGAAGCAGTCAGACATTGAGGGACATCGGCAGAGTGTCTTGCCGTGCATCAGTCAGGGATCAAGCTCAGCTCTGTGGAAGCAGTCAGACATTGAGGGACATCAGCAGAGTGTCTTGCCGTGCATCAGTCAGGGACCAAGCTCAGCTCTGTGGAAGCAGTCAGACATTGAGGGACATCAGCAGAGTGTCTTGCCGTGCATCGATCAGGAAGCAAGCTCAGCTCTGTGGAAGCAGTCAGACATTGAGGGACATCAGCAGAGTGTCTTGCCGTGCATCAGTCAGGGATCAAGCTTAGCTCTGTGGAAGCAGTCAGACATTGAGGGACATCAGCAGAGTGTCTTGCCATGCGTCAGTCAGGGATCAAGCTCAGCTCTGTGGAAGCAGTCGACTACGAGCCTGTGGAACAGCTCAATAGAGGATGAACCAATTCCACAGCTCAATAGTCGGATCTCAACCAACTTAGGGTGACGTGTGCGGAACAATGGAGACATGTACTTTGGTAGGAGAAGTGACGACACTCCGTCAGGTTCCGCGAAGGTGCATTGTGTTGCTACAACTGACCAGAGTCATCACTCCGTGCGATTTCGAATTCCGCCCAGAATCCGTCTTGCGACGGAGGTAAGAGCTGACCAGGTGGAGGAAGAAGCTCGAAGGGGGTTTCCTCAACAATTAGGAAAAGTCGTCACACCGAGGACTCCAGATGGATAGACTCGATATGTCCTTTAGAGATCTACGAAAATGAAGAGCTGAGAAACAGAAAAAAGAGTCGCCATAAAGCGAAATGATCAATTCTTAAGGAAATCGTACTTTTGCCTGGAGTAAGGCGCTTCTGTTCTCTTTTGCAACACTCTTTGACCACTCAGTGATGTGCGGGCGATGACTGCGACGTTGTGCCGCTGTTGTGACGCCTTTTTGGCACGATTGTGATGTCGTCAGAAACAAGGAGCCTCGGATTCGAAGACACTCCCAACTGAAGCATTGGTGTTTATGCCATCGATGTGGCCAAGCTTGTGTAGACGACAGATCTCCGACTTCCAGACTGTATCCACTTCATGGCGCAGCCCGTAGAGTTCGTCATTTCCCCCATTCACCTTCCCCGCAGATGGGACCATAAACATGTCTGATGTGGAATTTTCCTTTCGAAGGCAAGGCAAGCTAGATCACACAAATCGCTGATGGTCTACCGGTCTCATCAAGTTATGGCCTACTCTCGATCCAAAATGCGCACGTAGCCTAATCACACAAGTGGCGAAGGACTTCAACAACCAACTTGGGGTGCGCAACTGGAGGCAGCTGGCGAAATATCGTGCTGGCTGGAGAGGCTTGTTAGTTGAGGCCCGGGGCCACAGCAGACTGTCAAACAAAGAAGAAGAATGTCAAGGTTTGAGATTGTTTTCTTAGGTGGACGTTATGCTCATGCTTTCCTACTTTACAACCCATGCCAGGCAAGAGAGTGTGGAGACAGCCAGGAAAAAGTGTCACGTCAACACAACGTCAATGAATTCTCGTCCGCTCGACAGCTTGAAACCCGATGTGTCGTGCTTGACAGGATGTAAGCTGCCGCTGGTCTAGAGTAGAACTTGGAGTAGAACTTTTGATAAAGAATTTATACAATGATTATTGTCGGACTTTTCATCCCAAGTTATCTACATTGGTGGCCCCGACGATGAAGAATGAACAGAAAGAAGGAGGAGGCGATGAAAATACGAGCGCAGCTAGCTCTGGCGGAGCAAGGGCGGTATCGGTGAGAATACCAAAGTTCTGAAAGGAGAAACCCGAGTTGTTGTTGGTCGCATAACGCCTGCTATTCGAAAACATCACGCCGTAGTGGCAGCTGTCGACAGCGATATCCTGAACCAAGTCAGCGATATTCTTCTTGATCCACCCGTGGAGAATATGGATCAAACGCTGAAATCTAAAATAATCGAGTGGTTCCCGACCACCAGCGCATACGCAAGCTAGTGAGCTGGGGGACAAAAACCCACCACCAACCAATGGACGAGAGATTCTAGACTTAGCGGGCTCCAGATTGGGTGATGTCTTGCTCAAATCATTCTGGTTGCAGAGGCTCCCGCTAAACATGCGTTCCATAATACCACAACAGTCATCACGGAGGAATTGCCTAAACTGGCAGAAATAGCTGACAAGATTGCGGAGGTGGACGAAACCAGACAAGTGTCCGCAACGACTCGTTGTGGTCCAACTGATTACAGCACCGAACACCATCGACAGATGGCAGATGTATTTTGCACAGCACCATTTCCTGTTTCCGGGAGGTGCTGCAGCCAAAAGTGGACTGATGCGTCCTGTCTTCTTCAATCTCCCACCCTTGCTGCGGTGCGTACATACGTCAAATCGTATCGAGAATTCATTCGAAATTGAAATTTGATACAAAACTCTTTTTAATTTGTTCTCGAAATTATTTAAATTTCATCGAAAAGTCCTTCAAATTTGTCACACAACCAGAGGCCACAGACCACCTTTCTCAAGCTAGTCACACATCACGATCCGCCGCACAAAAGGCGATCCAATTAAGTCGCTTTCAAAAAAAAAATCCGAAATCAGTTTCACTCGATTCCATGCCCCCTTTTGTTCCGCTCAGTGCTTTCTTTGAACCAATTGATCTGCTGATGACCCAATCTCTCACGAGTAAAAGTGAACCATTGAGCCGTGTGAGAAACCATGCTCCGTCGCCCTTCCGTCTTACCTGTGGCCTCGTTGCACACGCCGATGTGACATTCTAAACCACAGCTGCTGCATTTCGTCGATTCAATTTGAATTCGAACAAACAGTGGGACTCGATTTTCCCACTGTCCGTAATTAATTCGAGACCGTTTCCGAAGAGATTCCAGCGGCAACATGGAAGCACTGCAATAAATAATATTAATCCGTTTTCAAGCTCGGCTTATTCTCATTCTCTGCCCTAGCGAGGTAATCGCTCGGGACGGAAACTTCTCCGCAAACGAGTCCTCACAATTTGACGTTTGGCTGGTACGAATTTTTGTCAAAAAAAGCAATCTGGCTTGCAGTACAGTTTGGCGGAAGAATGCTATTCACCACCAAACCCGCATGAAATTGGAAAAGTTTCCATTCCGAAGGGATGCCTCGCTAGGGCAGTCTTTCTACGGTTGCCTCACTAGGGCAGTCTTTCTGCTTTTTTGGAAGCCACACTCAGTTACAATTCGCCCTCTGGCTGACTAGGGGATTCCAATTCCGCCAGACTAATTGGCCAAACCTCTTAGAAAAATGGCGTCCTCAGGGATCGGGGCGACTGGAGGATCAGCGTTCACCACGAGGCCACTAAGATCAACCCCCTCAGCCGGCTTAGGAGACTGTACTCAATCTCCTGCCAATTTATGTCACAGAGGAGGTCACCGCGAGAGCGGTTGTAAGACTTAGAGAGAATACAGGAGGCGTTGACTACCACAGGCAGTCAATCAGGACCCACCCCACCCCAAGCGCCCATAAAAACACTTAAAAATTGAAGCCGAGCAGATGCCATCACGATTTCCAACGGAAGAGCGAATCAAAAGGAATCCTGCAAACGGTGGTCGTTTTATGTCAGGAGAGACATAGGCAAAGGCCCACACAGAGTCGTACAGGACGGACTAGGACTGAGGTCTATAGTGACATCTCAATGGACCGACCAAGGTGGCAACACACCAACCTGACCTGATCTAACCCAGGGTTTGGATGCAAGACTTCGAGCGGCGATGAAGATGCACGGGCACTTGTAAGCCCGACGCCCTCGAAGCCATAGCTGCCTGAGACGACAGGTTTACCGAAGTCGCCAACTGCGGCACGCAGGTGGTCTCTGGTTGTCGCCGAGTACTTCCGTCGCTTAGCTGCGCGTTGTTGGTTTGGGGAAGCCACTCGTCGAGTCGAGATTTTTTTTTGCTGCTTTTCCTCATCGTTAGAGCCAGTTCCGCAGTGCGAGGAAGTCGCGCTTCTCGATCTCCTCTGCGCCAGTTCAGACCAACCAGGAGTCTGTCCGGTCTCAGCGTCTATTGGAGGCGATTCCATAGTCCTTGCTCTTGCGGCTGGTGTGACATGTTGTCAGTGTAGCCTCCTCTCCTGGCGATCATACGAGATCGCGACTTCAGAGCCTGTACAGAAGCCTTTCGGCATTGGCGCGTTGACTCAGGGGGTCCCTCAGCGTGTGACTACAGTTTTCACGCTCTTCAGTCTTAAATTCGCCACCTCTCGAGAAGCGACGGCGAGGGCGGGTGTAGACCTTCCCACGCCTCACCCATCGACTCGAGTTAGCCAGTTTGCACTCGCCACCTGCAGAGCTGTTCCATCTTCGCCTTAATGAACGACGGTGTCTCATACGATGACACTGCAGTCCGTGGTGGAATACCCGTTCGCCTCGTGATTGAAGGTGACCTACTACCTGCTTACCGGCCTACCCCACCTCCTTTTCAAACTTAAGCCGCGTCAAGACGGTGCGGTTTGAGAATTTCGGGCATTGCCAGTGCATCCAGTGAGTCGTGGAATTATGAAAGATGTTCACAGACACCAAGCACAGCGCTCGACTGGCTTCCCATGAACACAGCGTGGGTTTTCCGATAGAGGACGGCACTCGTCGACGCCGGGAAAGTCGCAATCTAGTTCAACAGTGTTGCCCAACCCGGCCACATCGACCCAGTGCGTGCGTGTGTGTGCATCAGTAGAAATCAATTATCGCACCGTTGCCTCATTCGATCGAAACTCATCTCGCCTGCCCTTCAGCGGCTTAATGGTGTTATAGACAAGTACAATGCCAACTCGATCAGCTCCCTCCCCCCGTGCCGCCCATGAGCAGCATCATTAAACACCATTTCAGACACAAAAACAAGCTGAATATTTACAGCCCTCCCGACCTCAACTGAGCATAATTCTGAGCATTCCGAGCAAAAAAAAAAAAAAAAAGTCAATAAACATAAAAAATTGAATTGACTTGGCAAATTACTCGGCCAACACTTCCCACTCTGATAAACCCAACAGACGATGACACACTGCCTTTTGCATCTAAGCAAACATGCGTGCCGGCGGCGGGCGCACTCGGAGTCGTGTGTGGAAACACCCGTGTCCATCCAGATAGACGAGACTTTATGCACGATTTTTCATGAAAAATAGAAAGATAATGGGGCTGAGATACAACAAACTGCAAACACACAACAAATGCAATCTCGCACAAATAATTACACCTTCGCAGTCCGCGGTATCGTCGAGCGCACACAGAGAGTTGCAGCAGCAGGTTCGAGTTGCGGAGTTTGTGTGCAGCGCGCATTAGAGGCGGTGCGGTGGCAACTGCAGCGCGTGGTGGTCTGTTATCAATTTGACCTAAAACCGCAACAAACTCTCAACAAAAGCCGTGCCGTGGCAGTTATTGTTTTGTTTTTGCGAAATAAATACCGCCATCGGTGCGCCGAGCGATAGGTGCCATAGATACCCTCGATACGAGCACACAAGTGAATAACTCGCTAAGCGCGGCATGGGAAATTTATGAATTTCCAACCATTTAACGTGCTGCACGGTGTTGCCCTCTGAAAGGCGGCGGCAGTAATTACTGCACGCATTAAAAACTGCACTAATTACGAGGGTTTTTCTTGTTCTTTCGCATTCGACGCCACAGTGGCAGTAGCGGCAGCAGCAGAGATACTCGCGCCAGAGTATGCAGATACGAATTTGTGTCGCATTTCTTTTTAATCAATTCTCCCCTTCTTTTGTCCTCGCTCTCTCTGTCTCACCCTCTCGCTGCCACCATAAGCACCAGCACCGCACCACTAGCCGGTTGACTAGGAGTTAGCGCCAGATTAACTAGCATAAGCGCCAGCGCGTTTGGCGGGCACTTGGAGTGCACATTTAATGCACATCTAGCGGTAATTGGCACTTGTTGAAGCGGCGGCGACGCGGGCATTACTGATATGAGGGCTTGTGTGCGCCGCAGATTAGATTGCAAGTGATTTCGATACAGTGTTGCACCTAAAGAGGTTGATTTCGGCTGTAAACTGTGTCAACAAGTTATTCTAATGTGTGCTCAGGCGCTGTTGGCGATTATAGTTGATTGATTTCGATCTAGTGTGACTGGGTGTGTGCTTTGTCGCGACAACGACGGAGTGCTGCAAATTGAATCAAAGAACCCTTTCATTAGCTCGTCCGGTTATCGAAGTTCTCAGGAAGAAGAACAGCACCAATGACGCATCGAATCTAGGGCAAAGACACTTGAGAAGAGGTGTGCCGCCGACTGGTATGTTAGATGTGTCCACTTGAAGTGCACTCGTGTTGACTCCAAGCACTTCATTCACAAGTTGCAGGGCTTGGCGAAGAAGCAGGGCCCGCGTTCACCTGAGGACCGCACTCGTTCATTGGTCTTTCTTTTGCGCTGTCCGTCTGCAGCTTGGTTCTCCCGATCAGGTCATTCCTGGAACGCGGCTTGCTGTAGATTCTTGTGCAGAATTGGGAGATCGCCCAAGTCATGGACATCATCTCAGTCTAAGACCTCGCCCAAATCCTGGACCTAAACTTAGTTTTAAACCTCGCCCAAGTCTTGGACCTCATGTCAGTCTTAGACCTCGCCCAAGTCTTGGACCACATGTCAGTCTTAGACCTCGCCCAAGTCGTGGGCCTCATGTCAGACTTAGTCCTCGCCCAAGTCCTGGACCTCAACTCAGTCTTAGACCTCGCCCAAGTCTTGGACCTCATGTCAGTCTTAGACCTCGCCCAAGTCTTGGACCACATGTCAGTCTTAGACCTAGCCCAAGTCTTGGACATCATGCCAGTCTTAGACCTCGCCCAAGTCTTGGACCTCATGTCAGTCTTAGACCTAGCCCAAGTCTTGGACATCATGCCAGTCTTAGACCTCGCCCAAGTCTTGGACCTCATGCCAGTCTTAGACCTCGCCCAAGTCTTGGACCTCATGCCAGTCTTAGACCTCGCCCAAGTCTTGCACCTCATGTCAGTCTTAGACCTCGCCCAAGTCTTGGACCACATGCCAGTCTTAGACCTCAATTCAGTCTTAGTCCTGGCCCTAGTCCTGGATCTCGTCAGTTTTAGACCTCTCCCAAGTCTTGGACCTCATGCCAGTCTTAGACCTCGCCCAAGTCTTGGACCTCATGTCAGTCTTAGACCTCGCCCAAGTCCTGGACTCAGTCATGCACCTCAACTCAGTCCTAGACCTCGCCCAAGTTTGGACTTCATGCCAGTCTTAGACCTCTCCCAAGTCCTGGACCTCATGTCAGTCTTAGACCTCCCAAAATTCCTGGACGTCATCTCACTCTTAAGCCTCAACCAGTCCTAAACCTCTTCCCTCCTGCCACCCACCACAGGCCTGGGAACCCCGTTCCTGACCAATCGCCACTTCAAAAGCATCCTCAAGCGACACATGCACTTCCCATTCATTCTCCCGACAAGAGGCCACTCCGATTCCGAGAAGTAACTTGTTTTTGTCGATCTTCACATCTAAATGCTAATCGCCAAGACCGTCAATAATCCAGTCACCCTGCCCCGCAGCCCTCACATTCGCTTGCAGGTCCAACACCGGCCGGCTGCGCCCCGACATCCAACCAACAAAAAGCAGACGTAATTCCTTTTGTTCGCGACCGCAAACGGCGACTGTATGCAAAGTCAATAATTTCCTCAAGTTTATCGTCACCTTTTAACGTGCTTATATCACATTCCGGCTCCTAAAACCAGCCGCCGGCAGCGACGTCAGTCTCTTATCAGCCACTCCACCGGTTGGGATCCAGATGCAAATTTCATGCAAAGTTCCGACAGACAGACACGAACGTGGACCGGACACTGCCAGAAGGGGATGCGTGCATCGGGCCCAGATGCCTCGGCAACCCCTCGGAAGCAGCCGTTCACTCTCAGCACATGCTCTCGCAGCTCGGCTAGATTAACTCGAAAAAACTGCAAACGTCAAAGGAAGCACACGAAACGAGTGTAACGGCGCCTGGCGCCAGACAAGTACCCCTGACAACCGCGCCCCGGGGAGACTCCTTATCTGACTGGCAAATCTGTTGAATTTATGAATTATATTTGCTCGTGCACTCGGGACCGCCGCACTCAGTGACCGCCCCCGAATCAACCCCCGCGACAGGGGCTTGATTTGTGAATGAATCTCCCGCTGATCTGCGCCACAGATCGCTGTGCAGGCTATATTCGACGACGCTCTCAAGGGTGCACAGCCAGCTGAATTAGCTAAGTAAACTCAGCTGATTAACGCGGGTACGCTTGACGCCCTCCCTCGACCGGCCTCACTGGGGGGAGGGACAGAGAGCGAGAGCCTAGGAGCGCGCGAGGCAGATGATAAACACAAAATTCTGAAGAAAACATTTTTTTTTTCTGCCCGTTTTTGTGTTTTGTTGGATTCTGGTTGTGCCTGTGCCTGTGCCTGTGCATCTGACCTTCGAAATTATCGCGTAAAGTGTTGCCGGAGACACAAGTTCAAAAACTTGAATTTTATTTAAGTGAATTTGCTTTTATTTTCTCGCTCCCGCTGATGCTGATGCTGTTTGCTGCTTATTTTTATTTTGTTTTTCATATTTTTGCTGTTTGTTGCGTTTTGTTGATGAGAGGCGAGAAGTGCTTGTGTTTTTGCGCATACGATTTGTTGAGAGCTCGGTGGTGGAGGCTTTGTTGATGAAGGCGAAGAAAATAGGCACAGTCTTGGGGGGGCACCTCCGACTTGAGAGACAGGCGAGGCTACCGGGGACAGTGGAGGTCCGGGATTGCCGGATTTTTCAAGTTGAAACTCGTTCATAATTTCTCTCATGCCGTGGAACTTTTTTAAACAGAGAGACAAGTTTGAGATATTTTTTAGCGATTCCTGTAAAATACGCTTTTTAAGCTTCTTTCAATCTCGTCATTTCATGCTATCGGGTGTAAGTATCAACCTCTAATTGTAAAGGCCCCCATACACACGACACTTGTGTGCACACTTGTGTCAGTGTGCCAAAATGTGTTCTGTCTGTGTGCAAGTCCGCTCACCGATGTCTCGGTGTGACGAAAATGAAAAGATTTTCATTTCTTGTGTCGGTGTTCCTAGAAGTGTGATGTGTGTGGGCCTGTCCGCACACTTTCATACAAAATAGCGGTCGCATTCCGACCGTTGAAGAGTGACGAGCTCTGGTATTGTGAATTTTTCTGAGCGATTTACATGGTTCTGAACAAACAAGTGTGTGACTGGTTCATGAGGAGACATAAACATATCTCTATTGATGTCTAGACTTCATCTCAGTTGTTGAAGCGCTTCGCGCAATATTACTATTTCACGCACTGCTCCCCCGTCGCCAGAGTCCAATGAAGAACTAATGTGCACGAATTTGCGTGACGTGTGTGACGAAAAGCGACACTTGTATGAACACCGAAGCCTCCAGACTAATGTCGAGTGTATGGGGCACTCAAGATAACATGTGATCTTCTCTGAAGCTACCCACACACAGCACACTTTTTGTGTACATCTGAGTCGCATTGCGCCACACACGTCACAAAATTTCGCGCACACATCACAATTCTGGGACACGAACATTTTATTTTTGATTTTACGCACGCATTAAAAATTGGTGCGCGGACTAACCCACACACGGACGCACTTCAGCAAATCGACACAAGTGTGCTGTGTATGGGCCGCTTAAGACTCGGCTCTAATTCCAATTATAAAATGCAAATATAGCGGGACGCCGAATTTCTAGAAAACCGACATTGGTGCCAACTCAACTTCATCCCTCTCTCTCCTGCCACTGATTCCCTGTAAGGACCATCCAATTGTATATGGAGTGACGTTCCCTGCCGGTTAAACAAGTCGGTTTGCCAAGTATCGCCGCATCGCATAAGCGGCTCTTTGGTGGTAACCGGCAATTGAATCGGATGTTAAACTGGCCCAGTGCAGAGGGTTGTATGGGATGCGGCGATACCTTGGCTAACCGCCACCCTCGCGGTAAGTGGAACGTCAGTTACGCGCTTTCAATGCAATCAAAGTGGTGGACCCCACCCTCATTCGAAGCTCCAAAGCTAATCCGTTGCAATTGAACAAAATTTTTTAGCAAATCTAACTTGAAATGAAAGCTAACTTAAAACTGCGTCGAAATTCAGCAATGCATGCAACCCCGCATGCTGGCACTAGATTTCCGCATAACTTATTAAAATGTCATAAAAGCACAGCCACACCGAGTCGAGGTGACTACCAGTTGATTGCCCGTTGAAGTCACGCCCCGAACTTCGTCCACATCTCGCCGAAGCGAATTAAGTCCCTTAAGCCAGCCATTAAGGCAGGTCCCTCTTGAGTCCTGGGCTAAGCAGTCACACGGAGTCCTCGTTCCGACCAAACAACGACGCACAACGACCAGGCCGCGGTAATTTGTTCTCCGTTTCGTTGCTTGGCAAAATTAAATTGTTAAACTTTTCAGAAATCCAGTAGAAAGGACATCAATCACCTCGGACTAGCCCCGTAGCTAAATACAGCAGAAAATTGCGTTGTTCGCGTATGTCCTTCGCCCTTCTCATGTTTCGTCCGTAACGCACAGACTATGTTCCCCCTCCCTCGCCCCCTGCACGAGGTATCGCATTTCTTATTTGTTACAACATTTTGAACACGTAACCTTCATCCAACACGCTCCTCATACGCTGCCTGCCGCTCACACACACACCCTCTCTCGCAGTCGACACCTCAAACAGAATGACCGCAGTGCATGCTAAAACGTGGTGCTAATCATTCAATCACCCAGAACGTGGCATATTCATTCTGTTGCACCTTAATTGCCGCTTTTCTTCCTTTCTCCACACAGTTTCGGGCAAGACGTTCCAGACGTTCAATTTGGCAAGGCGGCCGCGCCAGTGGCAGAGGCAGCAGCATTCGACCGTCATGATCTGCATCGTTTTGCGTCGTTGTGCTTCTTCTTGTGTGCCATTCTTTTCTGCTTTTGCTTGGTGTGGTGGTGCGCCTGTGTCGCTGCTTTCGTTATCGGTCTTCGAATGGCGAGGAGAACCAACGACACCACTAGTCTTTGCCTGGTTGTCCTGGTCGTCTTCATCGTCGCTGTGGTTACGTCGTCGTCGTCGTGGTTGTCGTTGTCGTCATCCGCGTCGTCGACGTAGACAGAATGAACAGCAAATTCGCATTCTTCGCCGGGCACACACTCCTCGAATAGCCTCACACATAGTCCGCATTTTGTGCACACATGTGATGGACCACATTAAGGCCGTGGGGTCCTGTGCTGTTAGGGCTTTCATCTTAATTTTGCAGTATTCCTCTTTGTGTGTTGTCCCGTTGCTCGTTGCTTTTTTTAAAGACCTCCGTGTGGAGTCGACCACTCTGATTGGCGCCTTTTTACGCCTTTAGTCATAACAAAGTTTGGGGTTACTCGGAGGCCAGACGTTGCCTTCACCATCATCACCGTCGCCTTCATTGCGGCGCGCCATCATACACGTGTGTGCATTCGAATTAACATGTGTCTGCATTCCTTTGGCAACAATCCCTACCCTGCCAAACCGTGGGGTGCAACTCCGTCCCCGTGTCCCCCCACCATCGCCGCCATCCACATCCAGGGATATGAACTTTCATTCATAAAATCCGACACCCAGACAGGCACGTCGTCATCGTCGTCGTCGTGCAACAAGTGGAGCAGGATAAGGCGGCGCAGTGCTGTGCACACATGCGCTTGTTGCTGCAACATTGAAGCCAGTGCGCAATCGATTTTTATTGACTTACCTTTGAACTTAACGCTTCGATGCCTTGCCAATCAATCCGCATATCGAACGCGAGACGACGCGATAGGACTCAGCCCGGGCGCGCTCGGGTGCATCGCGTCGTGTGCTCTGGCTCACTGTGCCGTTGTTTGCCGCTGTACACCCAACCAACGATCGAGGGACAGGAAGTTGTTTGCATTGCTTCGCGTTAATTACCGCACACCACAAGTTATGGCTAGAGAGAGAGAGCTAAGCTATACGCCACACATCCAGCATTCCAGCAGAGTGTTTATCAATATTGACACAGAGCTTGGACTCTCCATCATGGTCCATTTCAAATTGCGGAAATACGGGGCGCGCATCCACAGACAGCCGCATAGACACTGATTGTGGCAAGAGAGAGGACACGACGACAACGGCGACGACTCCTCTTAATGGCAACATTTTCTGTTGAATTTGTGTTCTGTTTTTCTTTCTTGTTTCGTCTTTTTGTGCTTTTTTTCGTAATTTTTGCCATTAATGCTTGTTTACATGAGAGGCGACTTAGCGTGTGTTAGAGAGGTTGAGGTCTGTGGGAAAGGAAACGCGTCGTCGAGATGAGATGAGTGCCACAGGGTTCAGTTGTGGGGTCTGCTCATTTTGTTTATTGCCTCTGGCTGTATCTTACGCTCTGGGCGATCGAGCGAACGGCCGCAATTTGTTGTGCCTCTCCTGATTGTGATGTTGACATGAGGATCATTTCGCTTGTCAAACAAACAAGAACCCTGTTCAAGCTCGGCAGATGATAACAATTGGATGGCGGATCTGGAAATTGATTTGATGAGCAGTTTGGGGTCCGGCTCCGTCCCTGCGCAGATGTTGCCTGTGCTGAGATGTGTTGGCACATTTTTTTGTTCGTGTGGCTGTCTCCTCCTGTCGTGTTCTCGTCTATCGGGATATAAACCACGGGCATTGCAGGTCACGAGGGATGCCTAACCAAGCCGTTCTGTGAGCCCATCAACGTCCACAGACGTTGCGACTCAGAATCGGGCCAAAACCAAGTCACTTCGTGAGCCCGGCAACTTCAATCTGCTTGGTGGCGAACCACAGGCGTTGCCAAGACAGCCGAGTGCCACTAAAGTCAATCTTCGCAAAAAGCGAACCACAGGCGATCCAAGTCAAAACCGACCGTCGTCACAATCACCGCCAATGTTCGCAAGAAGCGAACCACAGGCGGTCCAAGTCCAAACCGACCGTCGTCACAATCAACGCCAATCTTCTTAGGCGGCGAACCGCATGCGTTGCAAGTCATAATCGACGCCCAACCAAGTCATTCCGTGACCCCGTCAACTTCGGTCCCTTCTTCGGCTATTGCGGGTACCCCTCAAACGTCACGTCCCAAGTGAGGAAAAGGCACCGATGCTAAGCACCACCATGCTTCGTGCCGATCGGCGCAGTTAGCGTATTTCAAACAGGAGCTGGCGTCGCCAAGCCTTGTACCAAAACCTTCTACTTCTCGAAAGGAACCTGATTTCCCGCACAGTTTTTCTTCAAATCCATGGAATCAGTCAGACATGCCCTGTCCAATGGAAAGCCCACCTAAAGCCTCATAAGACATGCTGCTCGCGTTCGCTATTAGTCATCCCCTTCGCACGAAACTTCGTATTTCCTCTCCATTCCGGGCCTCGCCGCAGATAAACAAACGCCTCAACCCCCAACGGACGGCGGCACTTCCCCCATTCAGCAAAAAAAAAAAAAAAAACCATTCACATACATCATTCCGAAGGGGGGCCAGGTGAGAAATATGACATCAGTCGACTTTATCAGCCCTTTGTGCAAAATCCCAGAAAAATTGTGTGTTCCGATAAGCCCCTGTGTAGCCCTGCTTAAACTTATCAGCAGACCTTCTCCACCGCAAAGACACGAAACCGAGAGAACGAGGGAGAAATCTGTGATTTTTTTTTGGTCACACTTCCGTTGAGGACTTCGCACACTCGTTATCAGAGTGAATTCTAAAATAGGGAAATTCCAAGATCGCGACGAAAAAGAAACTCAGAGAGAGAGAGAATGCTGATCTAGCGTCAAGGCTAGAGGATAGGCGACGAGAAATGCCAGCGAGATTATGGGACGTAATAAATCAGCTGATTTGACGGATTTCTGAAACCGCATCAAGCGTCCGCAGGGTCTTTATCAACAATTTGTTGAAAACTAAAATAAACAGTCGCGGCAGCGCTGGCAGATTGCTGTAGTTTATGCGGTGACTTTGTGGAAGTTTGGCTGATTTCGGGGGAACATACCACAGAAGGAGCGATTGTATTTAGAAAGAACAGATGGCTGCAAAGGAGGCTCAAACTAAGGATATGATCAGATTTGAAACAGATCGTGGACTGTCTGAAGAAGGTCCGGTACAAGAAGTGACCCTCTGTAAATCGCACTTACCTCGGTCCACTACGATGTCAGGTAGCCACAAGCACTCTGCGGTTGACAGCCAGGAGCACGCACAGAACACACATCCCTCGCACAGTTTCTGGAACTTGTTCAAAAACGAACAACACGTCTGACAAGACAACTCCTTTTCCAAGGTGTGTTTTTTATCAGGCCTGTGTTAGCTCTTCAAAGAAATACGGAATGGGGGGGGCACTGGGGATAGCGCATGCTGACAAACAAATGCTCGAAAACGATCACCACACGATCGCCGGGATTTCGTCCAAAACTGCATGCAGCATCACCTGATCTCGGTGATCTGTGTAAATCTTGATGGGCCAGGTGGTCCAGGCAAAGCTGGACAATCGTGGCAAAGGTGTACCGTTCTAGTGATCCTCTCGACTTATCACACACAACTCTGTAGCAGAAGGGCATAAAGACGCGATTTGAAAAATGTTGATGAGCCAGACGATCCTGACAAAGCTGGACAATCGTGGCAAGGGTGTACCGTTCTAGTGATCCTCCCGACTTATCACACACAACTCTGTAGCAGAAGGGCATAAAGACGCGATTTGAAAAATGTTGATGAGCCAAACGATCTTGGCGAAAGTGATCAAGTGATCCTCGCGACTCATCCGTCCGGTCCCTGCAAGTTTTCAGCACACAACTCTGCAGCAGAGAGCCAGAAAGATGTGATCTTAGCAAGGCTGAATGTTGCTTGGTAAGTTCGCTGATCTTGGCAAATTAATCGATTTTAGTGAAGCTACGCCAGCAGGACTCGCAATGATCTTCCAAATTTGCCGCTTTTGGTGGTTTTTGGAAGTGATCTCGACGACCATCGTGATGTTCCAAAGTCTGTTGATGGCCAGGATCATCTTCGAAACGATCTTGCCTGTTAAACTTATCGGTCGAATAAATGATCTTGGTGATCAAAGTGTTCTTGTCGATCGGGGAAGAAAATGCAAGTGATCATGACGGTCTGATTGACCCCGGTGCTCTCCAAATGATCGAAACAATGGAAGTAAAGTAGACGATCTAAATGCTTTTCGTCACTTAATGATCGATTTGTCGAATAATGTTGACGATCGAAGTGATCCTGGTGACTGCATTCCCGACGGATCTTAAAAATCCAACCGGCGATCTTGGTAATTTTAATTGGACCAATGATCCAAGACCCTCAGGGTGCCAGGGTGTGGTGGCGATAAACAAAAGCACATATCTGGGTGGTTTGAATGATCAACAAACACTATGTCGTGTCGCCGATCATGCTGATCCCAGAAGATGGATCTTGTAAGGTCCGATCTTCCGAATAAGACGACCTTATGTCACTGGACACAAATCATGGCAAGAAGGATCTTGTAAGATGGTCTTCCGAATAAGGCGACCTGATCTCATTGGACACATATCATGGTAAGAAGGATCTTGTAAGACTTTCTTTCGAATAAGGCGACCTGATGTCACTGGACTCAAATCATGGCGATTCATTGTAGGTTTTCTGAGCGATATTGATCGTGGTAGTCGATCTGACATCACGCG
Source organism: Eristalis tenax (assembly GCA_905231855.2). NCBI lineage: Eukaryota > Metazoa > Arthropoda > Insecta > Diptera > Syrphidae > Eristalis > Eristalis tenax. Next base: position 40,984,287 of record HG993128.1, on the reverse strand, counting down.
GTCATGATGATTTCAGCAGATTTTCCAAACCGAGTTCACATTGTTCTCTCTGTCGTTCTTAGAAAGCAAAAAACACCAAGAATCCCCTAAGTACATACTTGAGCTCATTTCAGGCGGCCCCCAGATGATGGCACTTCCGCGCCTACTTCTTTGATGATTTGAATACTTTAAGCGCAACTAATCTGTTGACGGCGTCTCATATAACGGCCAATTTAGTTGCATGCGGATTGACGACGCTGCCCCAATGGTCAGCATCCTCTCTTAAGCTATTAGGACTCGTATCCCTTATAGCTTGGCTATATCCCGGAGTCAACTTTGAGAGTAGGCCGACAAACGATGGCCGGAAGTTGTTAGATACGGCTCAGGTAGCTCTGTATCCTTGCATTTGTACTACCTCATCATTCATCCCCTACATTGCACGCTCGCGCTCATTCGGAGTTTTTTTTTTCAGACGAGTTTTAGAAAAGACTTCAATCGCAAGTGAGACTCATGTGTGCAGACAGCACATGAGGTGGTAGTCCTTCTCCAGACATTTGCACAAGAGAGAGACAGGAGAAACGGGAACGACTTCAGAGAATTTATAGGCTTTCAGCCATTTCCACACGCCATGATCGCAGATCGATGGCAACATTCACAGACGTTCCCCCTTAAAGCCGGTGAATCTGAGTCCCCCTCATGTCTTGAGAGCAGTCATACAAATAGTCATGCCCAGCCATCGAACCATAACGCCGCACTGACTGTGAGCGAGACGAGACCAGGAAGTTGAGAAGACTTAATTCAGTGAGAAGAACCGACAAAACAACTTTATCTAAAAATTCCCTTCGTCCATCGCAGCCCTACGCTGAAGCGCCCACTCCTCCGAACACCAACTGCAGCGACGAAGAACTAAATTCCTCAAGAGTCCTGTCGTGCTTGTCGCCGGCATTTCTTATAATGCTCGCGTCCCGGATAAGGCCGTGCTGACTCTGGTGCTCTTGCACGTTCTTCTCCTGCTCCATCTCCATCTCCGTTTCCATCTCCATCTTCGTTCTCTTCGCTGTCCCGCTTTTGATCTCGTTTTGGATTGACGATGGTGTAAGATTAATATTCACTTATTCCCCCCTCTCATCCCGCAGCCCGCAGCCCGCACCCCGTCCCGCTTCTGCTCAAGCCAACACGTTTGCGTGTGTGGCTTTATTTATCGTTTTGCAAGAGTAAAGTGGTTGCGTTTTTGTTTGTGCCGCCATGCCTTCTATGCCGGCCCAGCCCAACTGCCGCCACTACCACCACCATCACCACCACCACCATCAGCCACTAGATGCCATGCCATCATCCTCATTCCGTTGGTCTTGACGTCTTTAAAATGCTTAACATTATCATCGAGAGTCCACCAACCACTACGGGATGGATTTATAACCAACAGATCCAGAACGATGATGAGGAGAGGATGGAGGGGCAGGCAGCAGACAACTATGCTGTGTGTGCCGTTCTGCCGTTGCTGGTTGGCCCCCCTCCCCGTGGGCAGGCAGCATTCGCCTCTTGACTGGCGTTAGCGGTGTGAGCACGAAGCACATGACGGTGGTCATGCAATGTTAGCCCGATGATCACGACTACGACGACTGCAACGGCGACGACCACGTCGACTGCGATGATGATGATCATCACTTTATTACTTTATTCGGTGTTTGCATGTGAAATGTTTTAATTTTTTCTGTTAATGACCAGCACCACCACCACCACCGCCGCCGCCGCCGCGAGCTGCACAGCGACCACAGCCCCTAGCTGCCAGCCCGTTGAAGGTCATCGAACGTGTGCGGCTGCTGATGTTCCTGTAATGGAATGGAATGGAATGAAGATTCCAATGGTTAATTGCTGCCCATTTCCATGTGCGGTAAATCAAATATGAGCGTGTGGTGTGCGGGCCCGGCCGAGCGTTATCAAGTGAAAGAACCGTTTTGTCATTCTATGCCTTCGCCGCCGGGAAGGGTGCCGCTCGGATTTACGGGGGAAGCACTTGTAATCCTAAACCAAACATTTTTATGAATGACAGCAAAAAGTTTGATGGCAGCAGCAAGGACTCGGCGGTGATGATGCGATGAGCGACGAGGGAGGTCGTGCTTGTGGCTCTGGTGGACTGTGGCACTCTGAAGATGGATGGCTTGAAGTTTTGACTAGACTCCGACTTCGATTAGCATTGATTTTTAGTTCGTCACCTCACTGGAGAGTGGTTGGCTGGGAGAGTGGGTCTTCGATTGTTGACAGATGTCGATGGTGACATGTGTCAGGGGAGAGATATTTGTGTCCTCATCCAGTTCATTAAATCTTTCTCGGAGTCAGGTGGTCAATTGTTGTGAAATGACATTTCACTGCAGACCCCCTCTGACAGGCTAGCCGGTTGGAATGTGAGACAAGTTTTTTTTGTCGTTCGTCTGAATCGCTAACGATTCGCTGAGTTGGTTGCTGGGATGATTCAATGAGTGTGTGGGAAATTCGAAGAAAGTTAAGTAATCGTGTTGGTTGACTAAATAATCATGGCAAGTCATTGGAATTGTGACATAAGCCGCATACTTGCTGAATCGAGTTTCGCGATAGCGGACTTGTGGGAAGCCCGGAGCGTCAGAAAAGGGTGTCAAGAATTATCACTCTGTTCTGTTATGGCTTCATCTCGGGATCTCATACAAAAGCCACTGTGAGAGATGCTAAGACGCAATGCATGTGTGCACACCGTCCGTCGAAGAGTCACAATGTCCCAATGTTTGGCATTAAACCTGACCACTGTTTATTGCTATCTCTCCTGTCTCCTTCTCGTTCACTATATCTCCGCTCTCTTCATCTCGTTCTCCATATCTCCTCTCTCCCTCTCGTTCTCTATCTCTCCTCTCACTATCTCTTCTTCTCTCTCTCTCTATCTCTCCCCTCATTCTCTTCCTTTTCCTCTTCCTCACATCTCTCATCACTCTATCGAACTTCCTCTCACAACGCTCTCTCTCTCTCTCTCTGTCTCTCTTTCTCTATCTTTCTTTTACCTGTCTATTTATCTCTCTACCTTCCTCCCACATCTCTCTCTATCTGCCTCACACATCTCTTTCTTTCTTTGGGTATCTCTATTTCTCTTTCTTTCCTTCTTTCCTTCTCTCTCTCTCTCTCTCTCTCTCTCATCTCTCTCTCTCTCTCTCTCTCTATCGCTCTCTCTCTCTATCTCTCCTGTCTATCTCTCTCTATCTTGTTGCTCAACGACGGCCGTCTCAGACCGCTCTCTAGATTCTTCTTTTACAAAGCTTGGCAGTTTGTATGCACAATGAACATCTAGAGACTCGCCCAATAGCCTTTTGACCGTTGATTGCTGCCAGCTAATGGCAACTGATTGCTCTCAGGGGCACCGATCTAGTGAGTAGTCCCTGGTAACCTAGTAAGTAACCTCAAACCTAGTAAGCTCATACTTCTCCCGAAGACACCAAGTTATCGTCGCGATCGACGCAGTCGGGACTTGATAACGATCGGGTATCAGCACGATCTATTCTATTTCGAAACTCAAACGATTTAAACCACAAAGTTTTGCTATTGCAAGCTTAGAGATCACAAGCGGGCGAACCTACATCCTCTCAAGCACATCGAGTGATCTTAGGTATCCCAGCATTCTTAGGTCTGGCGATCTTCGGTACGTTCAAGGCGTTAACTTAACCACTAGATGTAACGTCTAGTCATTTTTGATCGCAGAAGTCTAACGACAACAAAGCATGAAGGCATGTGATTTACTGGAGCAAGCAACACAAATTCCCCCAAAGACACCAAGTGATCTTGTCGACCGCTGAGATCACTGAGCGCACGATGGTCTTGATCATTCTCATCTGTTAGGGGAACTCGGACATTCAAATCTGAATGAAGTTCCTCTTGCAAATATTGACCTTTCTAGGCCCGATTGAACTCCAAGTCACGCCCGTTACCCCACTTCTTACACGATCTCTTTTAGAAAGAGCATCCATCTCCCTCAAGACAGCCGCACAAGCGGACTAATGATGAATCCGACTTCCCTCGATTCGGACTTAGTCTCCGATTCACTCCACTTTCATTCGTAGATGCATGCCGATCCATTTGCAAATGCCTTTACTCATGCATTGCATGTGTCAAATTCCGCAATGCTTCTCCCCCCTCCTGATCCGTCACGAGCGATTATTTCGCTCCAAAGTGCAATAAATTTACTTCGCCAGTTGTCCTCGAGCCATTCTCTTGCCTAGGAGTTCATTAAAGGAAAACCCTCCATTCACACGGGCCAAATGCTGGGGGGACCACACCGTGGCACTCCAATCGATAGACAATTTTTCAAAATTTATTGTCTCCAACTTCCACTTGCAGCACATACCGCCCATCGCCTCCACCTTCATCGCCCATCGCCGCCACCACCCGAAATCCTGTTGTGCAACGAAGACGAGCTCCGCACAAGAGATCCTCTCTGGATACCACAACGTGAGTGGGGATGACGTGTAGAGAGACACGGAGAGAGAGGCAGACAAGGAGGACAAGCCGGATTCCAGACTCGACTCGTTCGCTACAAAGATGTTCCTATTCACAGTTGGCATGTATAAATTATTTCTAATTGGCACATTCTTGCGTAGGCCAACTGCTTCTTTTTTGGCCAGTCCCTTTAAACGTGGTGCAGCAGTTCGGAGTCGAGGCGAAAGATCGATCGATTTTGCATTCGACTGAGGTCTTGTCTTCAAGCCGCCTTCGCCATAGGAAGGGCTTTGCTCTCGAGGAAGATGAACAAACAGACAGGCAAAGATGTACCAAAACGAGAAGACTCCAAAAACAACAGTTAAGAGGAAGCTGTAGAAGAAAATCCCTGTTCAGTTCCCTTCGGCTTGGCTCCGGTTGGCGCACAGAAGATGGATATGCGTGTGCGCCACAAGTCGTCGGGAGGAAAGGAATAAAGGAATGCCTTGCTGCAAAGCAAAGATACAAATGTATCTCTGACTGCAAGACTGCTGGACTAAAGAATGGTGACTAGAGGCTTCGAGGCTGGATGCTGGCAGTTGTAGCGGTGGCGATGCCTTTTCCTTTCCTTTCCTTTTTTTTTCTGTATTTTTTTTTTTGTTTTTTTTTTTTTTGGGGTAATATACTCGTCGCACATATTTTATTTTGGTTGCTCTCGTCGTCGTCGTCGGCGGCGGCGACTGGCCTCACTGCACCACGATCCACCACCGAGTCGCCGTTGTCGTCTTCGTATAGACTATCGGTGGGAATGTTAAACCAAAACCTCACACAGAACGTATGTTCACCGGCAGCAGAGCGGCAAGCGGTAGTGTGGTGAGGTGAATGGAAGGATGCCAAGGAGGAGTCCGGTATTCAAGATGATGATCGAATTCCTGGAACTTACTTGCCTCCAAGAGATATGAGAGATGTGCGGCATTCGTTTTTAATGTTACTGTCTTCCTTTCGCCTTCGCCTGGTCTTTTCTCTTCAACCCACCCGCTCGCCGGTTTATCCTATTTTTTCGTTCGTTTTCCTTTCGAGAAGATGGCAAGCGAATCAGAAAAATTAAGAAAATAAATGAATAAACTTGCTAACCCATACGATTATGGTTTCCTGGCCAGAGAACGAATGAGAGAGAGAGAGAAAGAGTGAGAGATGAAGATGTACATCTTGAGGATCCCCCGATCGAGGGACGGACATCACGAGGGTGTGGACTGGGAGAAGTTGTTTGGCATGCAGTTTGTAGTTGGATGAACGTTCAAAGGACACGATCTTTTCAGTGAGTCCCGAACCGGAAAGAAGTGAGGAATGCCTTTGGTTGGGCTCAAGCAAATGAATTTTCGCTTGAAGCGGTTTGTGTCTTAACTTGCTTACTGCAGATGGGTGGGGTTTGCACTTGCCAGTGATCTTGAGACATTGTTTCAGTGATCTTTATGAGGTGGGTGCAGGTGTTGTAGTTGGTTAAGTGATCTACCACGTCACGAATGTGCCCCCAAATTCGGCATGAATTGAAAAAAATACGTCAAACTTTTAAATACTTCTCCCGACATTATGCACGCTTGAAGTTCGACTTTGGGTGCAAATTTGCCATCAAACAAGATTGCATTTGAAGGTTTACTGATCTGCCACGCAGTTTGGTAGACATTCGCTACGAAACATCTTGAAGCCTATTCGTCGGTTAACACTTCGAAGGTTGTAAGTGTGCAGATCACCGATCAGTCAAAGATCACCAGGCAGTCACACCAAATTTAGATATTTAAAGTCGTCCACTCTTTCAGATCATCCCACCGCGTTCTAGGCGAAAGAAATTTGAAGACAATCAAGAAGCAGGCGATTATTCCATATGCTTCGGGATCAAGTTTTCTATATCAAGATAACTGATCTGCCACAACATGCCAATGACATTCGGAAAGAGGCCGACTGACATCGAAGGACGAACAGTCGACGCACCTGTCCAAGGCATGTTGATCTTCAACGGGTGCTTACATGGATCCAGACTCGATCATAAACTTTGTTAAGGCAATAGTGCCCGAATTGAGCTAAAACTTCGCCTGGTGCCTGAACATGGATATTTAAATAAACACGATCACCGAACAGACATAACTCAACTAATCACACACACTCTGTTTAGTGGGTGAAGAAACTGAGCAGAGGCATACACCTACCATGGTTACTTCACTCCAAGTGCAGACAAACGATCGATTAGGTCATAGAACCCATTCGCTGCTACCACCACCAGACGTCGTCGAACCTCTTAAGAAGGTGCCCACAAGAGCACACTGCAAATTGTTATGGCAAAACCATGGAATACTGATCGTTTATGGTTTGCCTGACTCGGGTGGTTTTAGCAACGCCACCGCCGACGACGACTACGACTACGATGACGACGACAGTGGGTAGTCCATGATAGCCCACATCCGTCGCGATGACGCACCGAATGGCTCTTCATGATGCGGTCGTTGACATCCCAATAAGCTCGTGGTGTGTTAATCCATGCTTCAATTGAGGATGACGGAACTTCCTACAATGTGCCTAATTGGGGGTCGAAAGGGTTGTCATTTATCAGAAATGTTCGCAGAAAAGGCACGCATGTCAATCATCTGTATCAGACTGTATCCCTTGCTGAAGCAACAACCGCAGCATGACTCTGATGAACTTGACTCAGTCAAATCACATGCGCCTGAGTAACACTCAAGTAAACAAATTCAAAGTGCAACGATAATCGCTGAGAATTCAATACGTTCAGCGAATGAATGAATTTATAGTACTTACCCTGTGTCGTCCTCCCCCCCTCCACCCAGCGCCAGACTGCCGCTGACACGGGCCAAGATAAGCAGGTTATTTTGAGACATCTCTTGCCGATTAAGAATGCGGTAATAATCTCTGGTTATGCAACTCCTTCAATCGATGCGCCCCTTGTGAGCAACTTGGTGAGTGCGCATACGTCCGTGAGTGCTGGTGGCCGGTGGTTCTTCTGGATATGGACAACAGTCACTCGGTGCTGTATTGAAAGTGAACCAAAATGCCGCTTGTCGACTTCATCAATTTGCATCAATCAAACTGTAACCGTCGCACGGAGTGGGTGTATGGAGGGCTGCAGATTTACATTTTGGGATGTTTACTTGTGTGTGCCGTAACCGGAGATAAGCAGACAAAAAATGACATGAGTCAAGGCCGGCCAGCCGACCGGCTTGTAGGTGGAGAGCGGCGTTAATTCGCATTCGGAGTACCCTCCGTCGGTGGGTGATCACGGCCGGCACAGACATCTTTTGCGATGCGCAGTCAGTCGTGATTTATTGATGCTTTCCGACTAAATTTGTTTTGAGGGGGATTTTCACTTAGTGTACCTCCACGGGCAGCAACTTCGCAGAAAACATTCAAAAGAACGTGACTGCGTTCGATGTTTGGTGAGCTAGCCACGAGGAATGTGTGATGGTGGGTCGAAGGACTAATTTCTGTTTCGTTATTTACGTTTTAAATTTTGAATTTTTACGATGCCTGTCAGCATGACGAGCACTTTGTCGGATTTGTGAAAGACGAGGGTTGCAGTTTCAGTCGCACGTCGTGGCAATTGATATGCTCGGAAGTGGTTGATGTTGTAGAGGTTTGTGAATGTCTAGGGGTTGACATTCATTATTTTCCCGAGGACAATGCAATTCAGTTGGGCCCACCTTTGTGAGGAAGAGTTGCCATCTGCCAGGGATTTTGATTGATCATTGGGTGGAAATTCGCCACCAAACAAGGTTGCAGTTGGAAATTAAGTGATCTGCCACGTCACGAGAGGGATATTTGCCATCAAATTTGGGGAAGCTTCTGCGTCGGAGAACACTCTAACGGTTGCAAGTATGCAGATCACCAATCGCAGTCAGACAGTGCAAAGTTCTGGTCCAAATGTTAGACATTTGTCGTAATCTGACCAACCCAGCGATGGAAAGAGAATTTCCACATAGATTCAGGCTTCGAAACGTCGTCAAAGACATCCAAATGTCACCAATTCCAATGTCTACAGTGACACGATCGCTGACCACGAAATGACGATAAAGATCGACTAACGGACTCTTGGACAAATGTGGACTCTTGGACTGGTGTCGATCACCAAAGGCTGTCTGATCGTGAACAATGCAAAGTCAATTGTTAGTCGAAATAAGTTTCATGCAACGACAGAAAGCTGAGACGTATTTCGAACAGAAAAGAAACATGGCATAAATCTGATATGACTCCAATCACACAAGAAGATGTTACAGCATTCATTTGATCGCGAGAGTTTTTCAGACGAAATTGACGAATCCATCGAACATGTACAACCAGGCCAGGCATCTCCCTCTAGACCTCTTCCAAGGAAATTTACCGGTCTAGTTTGATCAGCATGAGCAGACTTGGTAATGTCGAGTTTAACAAAATGAGCTTTAGCATACATGGTCTCAGTAACCAGCAACCAGCCAGTAGAGTGGAACTTCGTTGGAGCGACAAATCGATATTTTGTCTCTAGGACAAGATCGCCGATCTACCACTCAGTGTGAGCAGGCTGCAGAGCAAAAATGACTCCAATCACACAAGAGGATGTTAGAGCATTTATTAGGGAAGTGCAGATCGCGAGAGTTTTTCAGACGAACTTGACGAATCCATCGAACATGTAGAACCTGGCCAGGGATCTCTCGCTTGACGCCCTCCAAGGAAATTTATGCTAGGTATGATCGACTTTGATCAACACGCTGAGCCGTGTTCAAAACTCTAGTCATTTGAATTGATAGCCGATTGGAACAATTAAAATATAAGAAAATCTCCAGCTGGAGACAGCAACGAATTCCGAATTTTTCCATCCTCAATTTTTTCAAAGAGAAGAGTATCTTCTAATGTAAACACTTGCCTTGTACAACCCTATTCAACTTGATCACCGGAAGCCGACTGAATAGAATAAACAGACACACAACAAACGTCGCAGGCAAAGTCACGCCCCGTGCGATGCTCGCTATTAGGGTCAAGAATGACTAACCAAATACTCATGTGTTGACACACTGAGACACTTTCCACTCGCATCTTGTCAGTGCGAACCCAAACAAAATGTGCCGCAACCAACGTACACCAAAGAACGAATACAAAACATTCACATCCCACAAGGTTGCTATCATCAGCATCTCTGCTTCGGCCGGGACGTTCTCATCCTTTTTCTCTGAAAATCAATCTGACACTCACAATATTTGCTTGTTGCCCAGACACAATAAAACTACTTTTTATGACCTCTAGATACAGAGAGCAAGAGAGAGAGAGAGAGAGAGAGAAAGACAGAAAGAGATGCAAAGAAAGTTGCGAGATAAGTGCCAAAGGAACAAACAAATTGAGCAATATCTCCAGTACCAGAGGAGCGCAAGGATGAAAGTGTCTTTTGTGTAATCACCACCAACGCCGCCGCCGCCGCTTTTCTGGTCCTTCTAGGAATTCTGTGAATGCGTGTGTCCTCCTGTCCTGTATATAATCTTTCGTCATTTCGGCTGCCTTCCATGGACCTTCTCCGGGTTTAATTGTCGAATCGAGAAGCGAACGAAAACGTTGTGGTCCAGATTTTCGTTGCAGCATAACAGGTATCGTCCTCGGACCCTCGGATGCAGTTGACATCGTTTTAATGGTCAGGCGACTGATATGAATCCGAGGAGTTTTACAGTTAGGCTGAGGTTTTTTTTTTTATCAGTCAAACCCCCCGGGGACCCAATGAAAGGTCCATGCGTCGGGGTTCCGGCGAATGACTTCAAGGAATTTCCATCAATGGGAACGTCGATGATTGGACAATAATTACTGGGTGTCGGTGCGAGTGTGTGGCGCGCCGGTGCCAGAAAGGACATCAAATCGACACATAATTACACGAGAGATATACTCCAGAATGGGTTTTTTTTTATCGCGTTTAATTGTGAACTGTGAGTTCCCAAGGATACCCCCAGAGGCAGCAGAGACGCCGTCTCGCGGTCGTCTCCTTTTGCCGTTCCCATGTGTATGCCACACGTATCTAAGTGAACGAGTAAATAACGCAATAAATAGCTCTGTCGGCACGGAGAGAGATATGAATACTCGGTAATAGTTCTCGGAAAACGTCCTGAGGAATTCCATCGCACTTGCCCCGAAGGATATTTTCTCATGAAATTCCATTTCGTCTACCTCCCTGCAGCATCCCTCCATCCGGGCAAAGCCCCGCGAGGAGGACACGGACACAGTGTTGACGACGACTCGCATGCACTTGAGAATCGAATGCACACACTGGCTGCCTCATAAACAATGATTAACCCGAGTGAGTGTGCGTATCTATTCGGTCTACGAACCATGTCACATAATTCATTTCCTTTTGATCACCGCACCGTCACACAGACACACACTCGCCCAGCCATAGACACCCGACACGGGCACATAGCCACCACCAACATTCAAAGAGATTTAGACGCAGACACGATGAATTATTCATTCCAATCAAGAGGTAATTAAGTAAATAAACGAAGAAGAAGTAGTATCTGTAACCAAGAGGGGTGTGCGCGCCTGTTACCGGGCGAATTTGCTTTTTGTGACCGTGTAACTTCGATTTCAAGGTCTTGCCGCGCGGTGTGACGTGTGGGGAGGACGGACTGCCGATGTGCGGTACGCACTTAAATTGCTTCTTTTGCCCTGACTGGTGCGTAGAGGGGGTGGTAGTCGGGGGGACTGTTCGCTCCGAACGAAGGCACTGAATTCGATTGGCATCGAATTGTCCGGAGCGCTTTACATGCGACATTCTGAGCCCATGTGCTATTTTGTTGGACGATGAAATCACATTTTTTTTTCTCTCTTTTAACGATGTCACGTTCGTGTCGAAAGTTCAGACTTCGGGTGGTCGACTGGTCGTGGGCGCTTGAGCAGACGTGGCGGTTCACAAGAAGCTGCACTTTATGACATCGACGCCACACCACCTATTCGATGTGTGACAGACATATCTAAGCCGGTGGAATTTTCCACGCCCCACTGTGAAATTCAACATCAGATATTGCCACCAGACGAGATGGCATTCAATTGTCTTCAGAAATCGTCAAGTTTCCGAAGACAAACGTCAAAAAGCATGCAGAAACTAGAAACTGTTGACGCGTCCGTTTGAAAAGGGATTATGCTGGCGGCAGATGCAACCAGTTTCCAACAAAAAGGGATCAGCGACGATCAATCATAATTAAGTTAGGTCGTTCGAAGACCCAGTTCCATCAGTCATTCGGTAAAACCCCACTCTCTGCAATCGAATTCCCTGATTTGGAACAAATCGAGGGTGTCGTCTGCATCAGCTTGGTTTTTGAGGGCGATTTATGACCTCAAGTGTGAACATCGTTGATAACCCAGAAGTGTCGAGAGACACTGCGCATTTCATGGATTCACTCGTGTTCGGTGCAAGTTGGTGTAGCCAGCGTGGATAATTGAAGATTAACTGAGTGCGAGAATGTGCGTTGCGTGTGAGATGAACGTGTAGGCAGGCAACATGGACTTTTATAATTTTAGGGCCGCTACTTAAAAACAATGGATTCGGTGGGTGATTGCGTTCTAGGTGGTTGAGCATGGCATTTCCTTTTGCGTGAGCCTGGAAATTACCGCACGCCATGGGATTATGTCAAAATTTGTGCGGACTCTCAAAGTGTAACCTACAGTGTTCTCATCAGCATCATCTCATGACCCGCATGGTCGACTATAGGGGTCGCGGGGGTAAGGCACGCACGAGAGATCTCCAGGTCACTTGATTCTCCGCCACTTGGCCCAACCACCTCGTCCTGCCAAGCGGTCGCTTATCCGAAGCAAGGTAACTTTGTCCTGCAAAATGTGGTTACTTTCAACGCACACTCTCTCTCTCTCGCTCAGCTTTCGTGGTGTTTTCCCAAAACTATCAAAAAGTGGCGTGGCATGTAGTTCGCCTGGTCGATTAACGTGCGGTTGATTGACGACCTCGACTAGTGTCTGACCTGGATACTGGCGACGTGTCTGCATTTGAGTTGATACGTCGTTTGACACTCTGATCGAATGGGTTGCTTAGACTGTCAGTTTCGTTAAGTTTCGTTAAATTTCGTTTAATTTTACGTACTTTCAATTGGAAGCCATGCATACGTAAATGGCAGTTGAAGTCGGAATATTATAGTTTCGTCAAGTTTCGTCAAATTCCATCATCATCCTTTGGTTCTGACCAAATGGCAGTTGAAGTCGGAATGTTGTAGTTTCGACAAGTTTCGTCAAATTTCATCACCATCCTTCGGTTCTGACCAAATGGCAGTTGAAGTCGGAATGTTGTAGTTTCGTCAAATTTCATCATCATCCTTCGGTTCTGACCAAATGGCAGTTGAAGTCGGAATGTTGTAGTTTCGTCAAGTTTCGTCAAATTCCATCATCATCCTTCGGTTCTGACCAAATGGCAGTTGAAGTCGGAATGTTGTAGTTTCGTCAAGTTTCGTCAAATTTCATCATCATCCTTCGGCTCGGACAAAAACATACGTCTATTTCATTTTATTGTGTGTGGAACCTTAGCAGTCGACGAAGAGCGTAAAACAGGAGGCACGACCAGGCGGCACCCAGGCTGGTTATCAGACTCGGTCCAAATACCACGTCCTGGGTTTTGCCAAGAAGGTTTAAGAGTTAAAGACAGCAGCAGGATCTGGGTATTTGGCCGTATTTTGTATTTTTCTTTTAATTGAAACTTTCAAGTGAAACATGCCAATATTCACATCACTGTCACAGGCCTCACACGTCTGTTCACGATGTTCAAAAATGCAACAAAAAAAGCGTGAACAAAATCGCATACTTTGATCACCGAATGACCGAAGTACAAACAATGGAAAATTGCAAACATGGCGGTTCCTATGCAAGGAGTTAGTCGCTCCCAACTAGGACCAACACGGAGTCGACAGACAGCCTCCCGGCGACATCATCTGGAGAGCTTCTATAGTCCCTAAAGCAACCATTGTGAGGCAAAGAAATGCATTCAGCAGGGACGTTTATCCAAACTTTCTCTGTATGGTCCCGTCTGCGTGAAGGGTGAATAGTGGAAAACGTGAACTCCAGGAGGTGTTCAAGGATGTGGATGCAGCCTACACTGGCTCGCCCACATCGAGGGCATGGACACCAATGCGGTACACAAAGAGGGTCTTCGGATCTCACCCTCCTGGTACGAGAAGGAGAAAGTCCAAGTCCTCCGGCACGAAGGCCAAGTCGTCGGGGATGTAAGACAGCTTGGTCTTGATAGCGGTAGGCAGCTGTAGCTCAGACTTATATCCTCCAAGCGCGCGGATTTCACCCTTATCCGCCCGAACTCCATGAGGTGTGTACAAGGGTGTGGATGAAGCCTACACTTGACTTGAAAGAGCATTGAATCGATCGAACTTGGCACCTCCGGCTTAGGAGTTGACGCACCAACTCACAACGCCACAGCGACCCATGGAATTTGATTGAATTCTGCGTTGTTGCACGTTATAGCCTGCGAGTGATCTTGCAGCTAATTATGAGCACCACATTATTTTTGATAATTCTCGAATATGTTGAGCGTGTGCATTGTCCAGGGACAACAATGCTCCAACGATGGTAGAACGTGACTCACTTGGAGCAACGTGTTGGGTCCATAGAGAGTGAGACTTACTTGCTTTCTCGGAAACTGCCTTATTTGACTTCCTAGGTTTGGGCATTTGCAGAGCTGACGCTGAATAGATTCTGTTTCTTCCTCCGCTCTGCAAAAGTCGTTGTGCGGTATCTTCAGTCACTCCTATTTGCGTGCAGCCGATCGATAGTGTTGATCACTTCTTGCTCAGCATCGGCCACAGAGCCCTTGATGTTGTTCCAATACTCAGGCAAACTCCAGAGCACCGTCTCTTCCAGATTTTTGCTTTAGGCAGCTGATCAGCTTGAGATTCTCCCAGCTCCGAATCCCCTTCATTTCCTTGGACTCCAGTAAGCCTCGGCGCCCAGCAGAAGGTCACCGAATTCACCAAGGATCATTGCGACTCTGTCTGCATTGCCTAACCAGCTTCGAGGTCAGAAAGTGCGGCTTGGCCTATCAGGGAAAAAGTTCGACTTGAAAAACACCACAGTCCGACGAAGAGTGTCTTGGTGTCCGAGACTCCTTGCGGACACAGGATAGAGTGGTAACGACGTCTAGAATTGCTCGGACTGTACAGGAAAGCCTGATCAGTAGGAAATACTTGTTTACAGAAAGTTCATGTTTCAAGACTTCAACGACTGACCCCAAGTTGTACCTTGAGACAATGACTCCCTCCTTGGCATCTTCCAGAGCGACTGTGACAAACAAGCTTCCTCTAATGCTTCAGAGAACTCGTAAGTTGCCGCAAGTTTGTAGGTAAACCTCTGATCCCTTGAGAATTCATCGACTGCAGGGGAAACTTGTTGTTAATTGAATTAAAAACCTTCTCATACTTCGGGACACAAAAAAGGCGCACATACCAGGCGCGGCGCGTACAAAATGCCTGCCTCTGTCCAAGAGACGACCAGGACAGATTCCCTTTGAAAGCAATATCCCTCGGAAGAGACATTCGCCAAGGTTGACGCCACATTGAGTCAGGGTACAAAAACAGCGTCGCCAATGTGTCCAACAGCGCTTGGCCTTCCAGCACGGCCGATTAGAGGGGGCAGTCCTCGTCTCTCTCTCTCTCTCTCTCTCTGTGCCAATTTAAATTCCACTTCCAAACCCTTGCCCTCTCTCACTCTCACACCGTGTCTGTCTGTCTGTTTCCCAAATTGAATTTATCTCAACCTACACATTCCATTGACCGTTTTTGTCATCACAAAAATTCCATCATCATCAAGAAACGATCAGAACTTCTGCCACAGCTGAGAGCTGCCTTAAGCCCCTGTCCCCCAATGAGCCAGCCAACGACAATGTTGAATATGCCGTACACTACACACAGTCGCTCGGCTCATGGTCCGGGTCCAGTCAACCCAACCCAGCGATCACGTACGATCGTTTGTCCAGATTACCGTGGAAATAAACAAACGGCCTTGCGAAAGTATTCACCAGCGGGTCCAGCTGCACTTACAGTCCATGTGTGCCGTGTGTGTGGATCTGACTCACCTCTCAGTCCTCCCAGTTCCCCGCAGGCCACCCACCAACCAACAACCACCACCAGACGGGGCAGTGGTGGCTGTCGCCACGACGCGATGACGACGCGGACAGTGCGAACTTGTCTAGAGGAGTATGCAGGTACGTACGTAGCGCGAGTTCCATTTGCACTGCACGTGAATGGACGGATAGTCATGATCGAGAAAAACTGGACACCCTGCAGGAATGTCCGTCCGCAGCACAGCACACCCAACCTAGGTGTGCGTACGTCGCGCTGCCTCACAGGAGCAGCAACATATCTGCGAGGTGCAATTGCCAGTGTGACTGTGAAACCGATAGCAGACACGCCGGCGAGATAATTGATTGTGATACTTATTCGCATGCGAAAAAAAACCGTTCTTTATGTTCCTGCAGCTCGGCCGTCGCGACGTGGTTCGTGCGCGTCCACCGTGAGACGTCATCGACGGTTTAGATGCAATAAATCGCCAGATATGAGCTGGGCGAAGGGGGCGACTGCTTGTGTGTGGGAATTGAACGAAGAAACGAAAATCATTAGAAACAGAGCTTCGCGGTAATTCTTATGGCCCCTAAGCGAAAGCGAAATGCACCCCATCACCGATCCGGACAATAAAGATACGCGACAAAAAAACAAACAAAAGGCAAAAGATACTTACAATCAGATCTTGCTTAATAATACTATTGTCTGTGTAGTAGACTAAGAGTTCGGCTGAGAGCGCTCGACAGCTTGGCTCGCGAAGCTTGGACGCTAATAGAAGGCAGGCGGCTGCTAGAATTTGCAGATGATTTTTCAGCACTGATTTTATCGACAGAAATCTATCCATGAAAATGAGCGCGAGCAGGACAACTTCCTGTTGGCATTTTTGTTCGTCGCAGACCTGAAATCAGAAACAAAAAAAAATGCATTAAAATGTGCGTGCTTCGAGAATTGATGTTTGGTTTATTTTGGACACACTGTACTTAAAGTTTATTCGTCTGGTAAAATTGAAAGTGCGACGGTGGTGCGGTGGGGAGAGGGCACCCGGGCAGGCAGGGTATTTGTCATGTGAGTTATGTAGTCCGTGTCCATTCCGAGTGCTATTGCGGTCGTTTAATGGAACCGAATGAGTCACGAGAGGTGCCAACTGGCGGCGATAGTTGAGGTCTCACAAACGGCCTCCAGGTGGCCGAGGTGACAGCAGTTTATGTGAGAATCGTGTGACCAGGATTGAGTGGGTTGCCTGACAAAATAATGCGCAAAGACAGTTGGCAGGCAGGTTGCTCGCTAATCCCTAATCCCGGCGGCTTAAGGAGTAGACAAGCAGTGTGGACGTGGAGAGATAAGAAACACCACGACAGACAATCGAGATTACCGATCCGGTGCATGATACACCGGGTCTTCCAGTGGCACAGTGAAGTCGGCTGAGCAGGAGATTAAGGAGCGGTTTTTCCTGTGCCAAATGCAACAGCTCGTCGGCGACTGCCTGAAACGTGATTTGGTGTCGCTTGGTGAGGTCTCTTACTGGTCTGCCCACCGAAGGACTGCCTAGTTTAGGTTTAGCTTGTTAAATGAAGCGGGCTGTATGGGTGCTCGCAATAGATCTATTGGGCTTTGCCACTGATGCCACATGGGTTAGATACCACCTACTCCCACGAAGCCAGGACCTGTGCGCTACGCAGGGATTTGGCTGACTTGGGCTGAAGTCAGTTGTTTGTTCCCACTCGTAGCAAAGGCATTGAAGCAGCAGAAGACGCTATATGTTGTCTCCGTCGGTCCAATCTGAGCCTCCTGGTTCGAGAGGAAGACCGAATCTCTGGTATAACGACCGAGAGCACGTGCAGCTTGGATCCAAATTTGAGTCGCAGACCTGAGAAGAATGTAAGCAAGACGTTGGTTGGCTCAAAGACCATCGAGGTAGGTGGTAGTCAGGTAGGATGACAGCATGCTAAGACTAAGACTTGTGTGGTTCCTTGTGCTGTCACCATCCGGCTTTGCAGACATGGCGTCCCAGTTGACCGCGTTCCTGTTTCGAATCGATTGATCATTTGAGATGGCTTTTTCTTAAATGACAAGGAATTTAATGAAATCCTTCGAACATTGGTGTCAGGCTCTGAACGTAAATCATCTAGACAACTAGGAGGCCTTTGAACTGAACTTTACTGAAAATATCGGCTAAGTGAAATTTCCATCGAATGATGTTCTAAAAGGACCCCAACAAAATCCATTTTTTTGTCTAGACGTCCAAGTTGCAGCATTAAATTCCATCGCCAACGAGTTTCAGTAAAAAAGCCCAACAATGTCTTGAGAAATCGTTTATTCAGGTATGGAGTGCTTGTACTCCTCTGATTCATGTTCAAGAACTTGTCTGAAGACGTGTCTCCTGAAGACCCTCGACAACAACGATTTCGAGAACTTCCACTGAAAGAGAATATAGTAAAGTGACACCAGTTACGGCGGTCAGCGAGCGAATGTAAGCTCTGTGTGGGAGGCTTTTAACAATTCATTCGACTGCATTGATGACTTGCTTCGAATTTGAAGAGACGTGCAAAGTGTTGAGCTTTAAAGCAAGCAATGGCTAAGTCGTGCCTAGGGAATGGTTACCATAAGTTGCAGTTGTTCGGTGCCAGAACTGCAATCAGTCAGAACGCCTGCAAAGAGTGATGGCTTGTCTGTTTCAAAAGGAGTGTCAAACGAGTGCCTGTAGAGTTCCTTGATTTAATTCATTTCAAACACCAAAGTTAATCGAAGTGTTTCCAAACTAAATGCCACACGTATGAAGTACTTTGAAGTGGCGCCCGACAGAAAACCTCCTCACTTTGCCAGAGTGGGTGGCAAAACGCAAGAGTGGTTGAAGCAGCTCCTCTCATCTCCAGATTCACAAGGATCATTGGTTAGAGACTTAACGATTATTTGAGTCGTTTTCGGCTGACCGAGGCGACACCCACAACTCCCGGCGTTGGAATTTTTCAAGACACTCGTTGACTTTTGGTTGAAAACTTCTTTTTAGGATCAACATTTCCGCTCACAGAAAAAAAAAACATAGAATGACTTGGCAGCCAGTGTGAACGTGAAGAAGTGGATGTTCATCGACAGAGGCCGGCTTTCTTACGACGAACTGCTTAGAGCCCGTCACAACTCTGACAGAATGTCTGCGTTTTCAAAGAGTTGACGGAAATTAAACTCAAGAGTTCCCCCTGATGATGGTTTTCGAGGAGTTACAAAACAAGACTGGTGATCGAGCAAAGCTCCGCTGGAAGTCTGTCGATCAGAGCGTTGATAGAAAACGAACGTCGAGGATGACGAGAAAGCGAAAGAAACCTCAAAGTCGTCACAACAATCGCCTGCCCAACGTCAGAGTGCGGCTCGAAGGAGGTCCTTCACTCACCTTTCGGCTAATCTCACAGCTTCGACTTGCAGGTGATTAGCTTAAAAACACCCGACTGATCCATTCTCAGTCGTTGCCAGGCACGTACTCCTCTTGGGTGGTTGCAGTTTGTAAAGCATTGAAGTCGATTCCAAACACCTCCGCCATCGGGAGGTCTGACGTGTGCAACAGGACGAGAGTCCAAAGACGCACACGTCCGAACTGTATTCTCGGGTGAAGCAGCCCATTCATGGCGCATTGTCCTCGTTTGCAGACGATCGCGAAGGAAGCAACAGGATGATGATCTAGCGACTGCAATGTAATCTCTGAGAACATTGTGCTAAAGTTCCCGAACAAGCAACGGTGTAAACCTGTCGCCCTTCAACAGAGCACCTCAAACCCTCGTCAAATGCTTAGCTGGATTGTCAGAGGGCGAAAGAGCCGGGCAATAAAACATGAAAAATATGAGAAAACAATCCTGCCGCCAAAAAAACGCAATCTCTTCAAGGAATCTCGGATCATGTGACAACGAGTTGAGAAGGAACAAACACTTAACGACATACGATTGAGGATTTATTACAATTTTATCGATGACGCCACGCCTGACCAACAGTTATCCTGCAGATTTTCAAAGTTATGAACGACCATCAATTCACTGTCGTTGCCGGTCAAAGAGAACATCCGCTCTTTCGGACCCAATCGACGGCAACAGGTAGAAACGGCCACTCTCATCCGATCCGAGCAACAGATCAGCTCGATGGACAAATAATTTATGGGCCTGTTTAAACAAATTATCATCGTATTTACACGAAAATCCATTTCAGCAAATGAAACGTGGGGAGGGGGACGACTGGAAGTCCTTAATGAAAATGACAGCACTTAATCGCCTCCTCTACCTGCCGGCCCAACGAGATCAGGTAAAATGTGATATATCAGTCCGTTCATCTCTTTCATCCGTCCAGAGAGATTTGATAACACAGATACAAGAAAACTCGGGCGGATGACAAGCGCACAAGCGTGGAGATATAAATTTTTGCAGTCACAAGCACACACGGTCCGACGATAAGAATCACTTTCTCACAAACATTAACGTGCGGCGACTAAGCCCAAATTCGCTGCTCGACAATTCGCCGGAATTCAATTCTGGGTCGTCGCGGCTTCGGTCCTCCGATGATGTGTGTGTGTTGGATCTTTGCTTTCATCATTTATTTAATTTCGCGTTTTGAACATGTTTTTTGCATTTTTTTATCGGCTGAGCCCTCTTCTCGGTTCACTCGGCGCTCTCAGAATCAGGTAGGCAATTAAGAGCTTCCTTTGTGGATTCACTTCATATCATGAGCCCGCAGCCAAGTCGATTGCCTCAGCCACCGTCGACGATCGCAACGACGACGACGACGACCGCGGAGATGGCTCGGCGGCGGCTCGACTCAACTCAACTCACTCACCAGAGCAAGGAACGGCATTGAATTTGTAGATGATGCTTTGCTTTGCGTTTTTTCTCCCTCTCTGTCTCTCTGGCTCGCTCTTCAAGTGAAACTACACAAAGATACTTGTATCAGTTTATGTAACTTTTATAGCGGGCGGTGCTTTTGATAGTGATCACACTCGGGACTCGGTGGTCTCCGAGAGCCTGCCCCCGACGAGAGGTAAGCTAATTCCCCCAAATTCCACTGCGAGACTGACGGGCTCTGCCAAGTTACGTGACCATGGGACGAACGAGTAGATTGTTGGAGGATCTCCACACTCCCCGCCCAAAACATTCAAACGTGTCCATTTGATGGCTCGTAAAAATGTTGTCTATCTGCTGCGATGAACTCATTCGATTGTCCAAAAAGTGCGGACCGAGGGCGATAAGATAAATCTTTTGTTTTGTGTTGCCAGCGGTCGCATGTTGGCAACATTGTTGCCAGTGTTGAGAGTCTGTTAAATGCAAAGTGTTTTCTTCCCTTTCCTTCCGGCTACACACAAACACGCGCGCGCACGCGCTCTCCCAGAGCAATGGTCGTATTCAATTACAAATCGAATCGTCAACGTTCCAACGCAGGAAGGAAGGTGGTGGGGTGTTTGAACTTTGATTGGTGTCGGTTTTGTGTGTACCTTTTTGCTTCTTAGAGGCGAGCCAATTATCTGAAGCGATAGAGGGACACAGAGAGGAGAGCAAAAAAAAAAAAAAAAACAAAAAAAAAAAAAACAAAAAAAAAAAAAACAGAAATAAACTAGCAAAGCAGGAAATGAGTTTGGTTCTGTGGTTCCATAGATTCTCCATTCCACCACACACACTCGCGTAGTCCAGGTAAATCCGTGAAGAGAGAGAGAGAGCGAGTGTGAGCAGAGGGGACGACACGACAAGAAAGCGGGTTTCACAAGCGGTGGCACTTCAAGAAGTCTCTCTCCTCGGCGACGACGACGACGACTCGCTCTGTGGGAAATGCGTTTTCGATGGGAAATTTAAATTGCAAAAGTCCAGCTGGTGAGCTGAGGATAATGACGGAATTTATACGTGACACAGAGTTGCCTAGGCCTAGGAGTTGCTGTGTTAAATGTTTGGAATTACGTGCGTTTAAAGTTGGAAAAAATTCTCTCTCCTCTGACAAGAGACCGTTGCGATGGAAGTCAAAGGCGGCTCTGCCTCCCCTCGTGTGCGGTACTTAATGAGTGACATGCTTAGCCACGGTCACTGTTTGTGTGTGTGTGTGTGTGAAACTTGATGGAAGAAAGTTCTCGTCTTCAAGTTTGTACGGTTTTTCTCTTGTAAACTCATGGAATTCGACAACAATGACCTAAGAGTTGATTGATTACATCACTTTGAAGGATTGAAGCATTTTTCGGAGGGAAACAAAAACTGGCGCCCAACGGTGGTCTTCCCGGCGATCAAACGCAACAGAGACGTCCACGGCTTGAGCGTCGTCTATCACACTGCTCCGCAGACCATATTACACGATGATAAGGAAGCCCTTGCATACTTTTCGAGAACATTCTTGCGCATGAACCTTCCCCCACGCACCGGGCTCAAGTTTGACTGACTATCGGACAAATTTCGTGGAAGTTGGTACCTGAAGCAGTCCTAAATTTTATCAGACTAAACGCCAATGTTTCCAATCAATACCAACGAAGGTTGGCTAAGTCGACTGCGGTCCACAGAAGGCCCTTTGATCGGAACACTGGCGACAATGGACACAGTTCATAGCTTTCGTCTTCAGTTGAAACAAGGACCAGTCCAAAGGACATCCTTTGACAGACGTTAACTGGCGCCAAATCACCACTCCCTACAACATAGGTCGCCGTGCTTAAAACACTCTTTGCTCTGTTGCAGTCCAATATACAGCCACTGACATCTTATTAACTGGCGCCCAACGGAAATTAATTGATTTTCTTTCCAAATACCCACTCCACTCCAGCCATCCGTGAAGAAAGCTCCCAATTCATCTGTTGACTGGCGCCCAACGGAAGCCCACAGACTTCCCCTCGAATTCACTCTCCCCAGCAAAGGTGAACGCACTCCAAACAATCTCGATTATCACACCCCGCCAGCCCCATCAAGTGACATTGTAGTCCAACCAGCACCTAAACGATCGGTTCCCATCATTTGCCTGGCAGAAACCAATTACTGCAGATCTCCGCCTGATATCTCCCCCGTTCGCATTTCGCAACACGTCACTGCCCCATGGGCGATCTCTTGACAGCATCTTCACATCAATTAACTCACTCACTCACCACCCACTGGGAATAGAATTCTCCGGGCATTTGCCATTACCCAGCACAGAATGTGGCGCCTAAATGCAAACCTAACGCGTCTCCGTCGTATCATCATCAATTCCCGAGATTTTCGTCGTGCATTTTTGCTCGTCTTCTTATCATCTAACGAGCGAGAACGTCGTCGCCCTTCCTTCCAAGGCGAAGACAGAGAAGAGTTTAAATGGCATTTATTGCACGTCTGCACGACGGGCGCATGGTGTTTTGGGGACACAGTGGTTGGCGACGTGTACACACACACACACACACACTGTGCGCTCTCTCGCCGTCTGCTTCTTCTCACTGGTGTGCCCGTCTCTGAAGGGAATCGCTTCCGGTGGTGGTGGTGGTCTCTTTAGCCGCCCTCCCGCCAGCGCTGTCCTTCTGTCTGTCTGCGGAGCTCTTTGGCCAATAAAACTAAATAATGTGTGAATCCGTGAATCTAATTGAACGCGCGCACTAAATGTTCGCGGTTTCCTTCCTTTTGATCGCGTTGTCTGCTTTCTGCTTCCTCCCCGGTCTTTGACTGGCGACGTCTGTGGTGTGGGTCTCTTCCTTTTTGAGTAACTCAAACTCTGTCAGTCGTCAACTGTATCGCACCGCCACACAGTGCGCCCCCTGGCATTCAGACAAAGGACTGTGCTGGCGGGTCTGGGTTTCCCTTTTGGAGTTGTGCGAATTTCTCATATCATTCATTCATCCTCGTTTGGGCGTGCAACAGATTGTCGCTTGTCGCACACACACTGCGCAACGGACGGAAGTAGGCTAACAGTTCACAAGGGGTAATGAGAAGGAATGCGCAGCCAGAACGAACGAGATTTGTGGCGCTCTGGCGCACATGTGCAAGCCTTCATTTTGAAGATGTTTCACACGACCAAGTGTGGCCACCTGTTGGTCGTCGGGGTTTTCAGGAAGACACGCCGGGGGATTGTGCCAGCAGAATGATGGGGGCTGACAAAAGCCAAGTCATTCACATTGTGAGCAAGAAACTCGAGAAGCTTGCAGAGCAGACGATTTTGAAGAATGATCTTGCAGAGCGCTTTTGACAGAGTAGTCTTGGAGCGATCTTGCGACACGATCTTAATAAACGATCTTGGGAACAATTTTGCAGAGCGATCTTGAAGCATGATCTTGCGGGACGATCTTGGAACGATCTAGCAGAGGGATCTTGAAACACGATCTTACCGAACGGTCCAGCAGAACGGTCTTTCAGAGTAACATTCAAAGGCGATCTTGCAGAGCACTGTCGGGACGATCTTGCAGAGCGCACTTGGAAAGATCGACGGATCTTGAAACACGATCGTGCAGAGCACTGTCGGAACGATCTCGATCTCGGTCTCGTGCCACAGTTTAGCACAACGATCTTACCGAGTGGTCTTGGAAAGATCTTTAGACACGATCTTGCAAATCAATCTTTAATAACAATCTTTCAGAGTGACCTTAAAGCAAGATCTTGCAGAACGATATTGACACACGATCGTGGAACGATCTTGGAATGATCGTGCAGAGCGATCTAGCAAAAGAGTCTTGAGACACGCTCTTCCAAGTGTCTGTCAACGTGGACGCACAAGTGGGTTCGTCGTCGAGTTGCGGACGACATTCTCCAAAGAAACACGCTACCTACACAATCCCCCCCGGTGACACACGCACCACCACCTACCACCTTCACCGTGGACAGACGTGTGTCTTACTGACACTCAGAGAGGAGTGGCTGGCTGCGCAAAAGCATCCTGAAGTCGTCAAACACCTCTCTCTCTCCCTGAAGTCGTTGTCACTACGCTCCGTGGAGTTTCCCCAAACACATTCCAGACGACATTCCTTACCCAATCAAATCCAGTTAAGACAGAGACTCGCAGACCGTGCAAACGACAGGCGGGAGCAGAGAGAGGGAACGCGCTTACATCACACATAACGCAATCTACCAAAGTATCTAATCAATGATTCTCGCATACACGTCTCCCTCTCTCGCCAGCCGCCCCATTCCAGCACCAGCATGTGTTTGTGCCCTGTTGTATCGCACAATCAAACGCGTATTAATTAGGCAAATTGATTGCGAAGCACTAATACATTCCACACCACTCCGCTGGTGGTATAAAATTCCATCAAAAATAAACATCGTGACTCAGATCGGATCAATCTCCGAGCGAGAGGTCCTTTTCCTTCACGATCTTCATCTTCATCTTCATCATCATCGTCGTCGTCCTCTGTGGCTGCTCCCCCCGTCAGAGCCTCGCTCTCGGTCGCAGAGTGTTGCGTGGTGATGTTAATCAATGGAAAAAAATGATACGAAATCATATTTGATTACACTCATTGTGTGCTCGGTGAGTCCCCGCATCCCCATCCCGTGACCATTGAATCCGTTGTTCGGTCTTCATGAATGAAAGGGCCCTGAGCGTCGTCGTCGGCAGCGAGTGGAGGAAGACGCATGGGTCCTGGGGATGTGCCCATTATGGATTCAAAAAGCACACGCACACGCTGGCCGAGAGAAGATGGCGCAGGAGGAGTGCAAAAAGCGCACAGAAAGAGAACGAACGGGATGAGAATTAAGCACCAGAATTCTTCGTGGCGGATGACGACTGACAGTGCCAGAAAATTATAAGGAGACGCAAAAGGAAAAAAAAAGCATTCTTTCGCAAATGTGGTGTTCACGACCTAAACCCGTCCCCCCTTCATGCCGCCGCACACCCCACATCCGGTGTGTTAGCGGATGATTCGTTTCTCTCTTATTTGCCTTCCTCGTCATGTGTGTGTGTGTGTGTTCCTTTCGCACTAACACATGGCCCCCCGTGATTGTACCGAAGAAGCGTGGGGGAGGAGGAGACTGTCACAGCTGAAGAACACTATGCCTCATGCCGATCATGATCGTGTAGTAGACTCTCGTGTGTACGTCCTCTCTTCGATCTCTATCTCTCTCTCGCTCGCTCTCTCTCCTGGAAGTCTTGTCACATGCACAGGACGGTGACTGGTGGTGACGGTGAGATCGAACATCGAAGCAGAGAGAGAATGTGAATGGCTCACTGGAATCGTGGCCTGCTAGTCGTCGTTGTCGTAGCTTGCCTTTGTAAATCATAAAAACGCCGGCCGGCCGGACGGCAAGAAAACAGAAAAAATAAATAAACGGCCAAACAAAACAAAATTCAAGAAAGCAAAAGATTTGGAGGATTTTGACTTGACAGAGAGTTCTTTCTCCTTTTTTATTGCTTTTCGCAAGTTTGTCTTTTGCATGTTCATCGTGTTCGTGGATGTTTGTTGCTGCCTTTTATTCATTTCGTTTCTGTTGTTTTTTGGAACCTCTTCGTCGTGGTTTGTATCGTCGTTTCCTTTGGCGGGGGTGTGGGGGGCGGCTCATACACACGTTCACAAGTCGATGAAGTGGTAGCTGGGCCGTTGGTGGTGTGTTAAACGAAATAACGCCGATCGTGTGGTTTGAAAACGTTGCTTCTGCTGTTTGAAATGTTCCTTTGCGGGGGCTGGGCGGAGCAGGGGGAGGAGGATGAGATTGATATGTAAAGAGCAAAAGGGTTGTTGTTTCGTCAAGACGAATTCCTTCCGGAATTCGAGTGTGACTGGAAAAAGAGAAGGTGACCTCTGACATGAGGCTTTTCTTTCTTCCTGAAATGAAGACTGCCACGAGCATCACGAACACATGACTTCGCGTGGACGTTTCGCCGTGCCGTATGTGGAGACATCTAGTGCGTGAAAGTAAAAGTTGATCATGATGAAGATGAAGATGTCATGTCGGCGAGTTGAGTGAGGGCATATCCTCACCTCTGTAAATTGATGCAGATCCTCACGATTTGTTGAGACATTCGTGTGTACGCAGGACTTCAAAAGGCGGCCGCAAATGACTGGCTTGTGAGATGCCTAGGCTTGCAACGTGATTGAGCTGACGACAGCAAGACATTTCCGATGACGTTGGAGACGGTTCGGGGAACACAGAAACAGAAGGACTCAGGTTCAGCTTTGAATTGTGCCTGAAAACTCGGTATTTTACAAGGAACCGTGTTTGAAGCCTTTCTACCAACGACGCTAGGGGAAAGTGTGCTTAGAAGACTTGGTTCTCTGGAACTGGAGGTCCTTCACAATCCAAGCAGCAGCACGTGTACCTGGAGAACTGCTGACGAGAAAGCAAGAAGTTGAATACTGAAGTCGGGAGCGAATGAAGAATTGAACTTAAAAATGGCTTAAATGAGGGTACGGTTGTAAGTACACCAGTCCAGGGTAAACTGAAATGGAACAGGAGTTTCCGACAAGCCCCTGCAACACTTCAGTCACTGACTGTGAATCCAGCTAGGGTTGCTTCCGATTTCTCGTGTTCAGAGACAGACTTAGCGCTCGAAGAAAGAAAGGGCAACTCAACGTTTCCTATAGTCTGTTTAAAGCCGGGGCTTAGCCCCAATCCAGTCGGTGCTATGGCGGCTGAAGTTGCGCACCTTAAAGCCAGGCTCACAGCCGAGCCGAAGCGGAAGTTGAATTAAATTCGAACTGATTCAGCCGGCAACCAGTGAGCAGGCGAATGGTGAAATCCATCAAGCCGTCAGGCTCGACTAGAGGCTCCGCCACAAATGCCTCTTCAGCCAGTCTGCCAATCCATTTCTAGCCGCGTGTTGAACATGCAATCAAAAGGAGTCCTTTCACACGTGAACATGTTCAAACAATCACGTGTCAATAGACCAACACACGCACCCATGCACACGAGAGATGACGTTCCCCTGACCCCTTGACAAATATCGAACGAAGACCAAGTGTCAGGCACTCGCATAGTCGGCGGCTTTCTCAAGTTCAAAGAACGGCTTAAGCGACAAGTCCACTGTCTCAACAGCAAGCTCGTCGTGCCTCTCCCACCCTCCGACACCGGATCCTCCACTCCCTCTGCCCAAAGTTGGTCTTCGTTACTGTCCGCAGAAAGACGTGAGAATGTGCCCGAGACAAGATAAATAGTTTATTGACTCACCAATCTGCAACATATTCCCCAACACCTCTCACCACCCGGCGACGGGTATATCCTCCAACATTAATTGTCCACTTCTGCTGCTCCAGGGCTCTGCCAGACACACAACCAGCAACCCGAGAGCCCATCCATATTCATCATAATTCCTTGGAAAGTGTACCTCCTCTCTGTCTATCTCTCTCTCTCTCTCTCACTGTATGTGTGTGTCTTTGCCTCTTCCACTCGACCCATTGTATTTGGCTCCCCATGATGGTCAGCGCGCACGAGTGTGTGTCGCAAAGAGCAAGGAATTCATTCCTAGAAGCTCATATTTGCTTAGTCAAACAGAGCCGCGCAGATCCACGGAGACAATGCCAATTGGCAGTTTCGTCGGTCTCTGGGTGGAAACTTGACCCCCTCTCCCTCTCGCACACCTCGACACTCGTGGTGTTGGCGAGAATAGTCAAAAAGTGCTGAAATTCCTCGCTACACCGCAAGACCCAACGTACGATGCCTGGAGTGTGTGCAAAAATAGTTGCCATCACCGCGTAAGGTTCACACACGCACACACACACACCATCAGCGGCAAATAGATTAGCCATCGAGCACATAGCCAGCACCAGAAGAACCAGCGTCCAGACTCGACAGACCACAGCTTAGCCGGCAAACAGTGTCGTCTTCGAACAGCAGCACCAAGGCTACGACGAATGAGCCGCGAAGAGTAGCCCCGCTCGACGCAGGGGGCGAGGACAGAACCTTCACTTATTAGAAGTTAATATTCCCGTGACGGAGAGACGTCTCTCTCTATCTCTTCGTTTTGTTTTACATGCGAAAATACAAGCTCGGACTGGGTGGTGTTGCGGCAATGGGCGGCGAGGCGACAGTGTACGGTGTGCGGTGGCGGTGGCGGTGCGGGTCCCTATGTGCGAACGGCTAATTTATAAATATAACTGCACACTTGTAGCTGACTCCTTTTGTGGTGTTGTACACGATTCACTTGGACATGCAAGTCGCGATTTAGCAACTCCTGGACTGAAGCAGGAACTCGTGATGTGCCGTGGGGGGCGAGAGACGAAGGGACACGCGGCAGCCAGGGAGGCGCATATCACATTTCATTGATATCCTTTCGAAATTCACAAGCCATGACTCGATGGATTGGTCATTCTGTTGCGCGCTGCGAGAATTTTCAACGCCCACAGCCACGCCAGGCATGTTGATGTCATCGCTGGGGTTGATGGAAGGTTCGATTCTCTGTTGACTCAGGCAGAGACGCACAAGGTCAGTGCTAGTCGTTCATAAGTCTGAAACATATGCCTTCACGAAATTTCTGAGAGCTCATCGATGAGCAGTCGGCTCACAACAGTCTGAGCCGGGCTTTTGGCCGGCAAGGGACGCCCCTGACGAGGGCCGCGTCGATTTGATTCAAGCTCAAGGCCAGACTTGCATGCTTGGACAGTGGTGAGTCACAGAGAGCACGATTTTCTCAAAGCCGGGCTTGATCTATGAGCAGACTTCTCTACACGGGCTTCAATCGCTGGGTTAAGCCAGTATGGGGTCAAAAATTGTGTCAAGGGCCATACAGACTTTCTCACTTGGGACTGACGGGAAGGTTCAATTCGTCGCGTTGACTTAAGTCCATGGGCATGTGCCAAGAAACAAGTTAGAAGCCGGGATTGAGCGACTTCGACTTGACTTAAACCCAACGCGGGACTACCTTACTTGGCCCTCAGTCCTTCTGGACTGATTTAAAACTGGTTCCACTGGAAAGCGATCCGATTTAAGCCAATCTATGGGCAAAGAAGCAATTTGTAAGCCAGGCTTGTGCGTCTACGACTCCGGGTGAACCTAGAGCAGGACTTCTCTGCCTGGCCTTCAGTCCTAATCAACTGATGAAAAGGGCCAAGTTGCCACATGGGCAGAGTTATTTCCTGGGGTCAGCTAAGAAGAAGCCAGACTTGAGACGAGTCGCCTTGGGAGCAAGCCCGAAACTGGGCCACAGCTTCAATTCTTTTGAACTGACATGAAGGGTTTCGTTGGTTAGCCAATGAATCTAAGGCGAGCTTTAAGGAACCTTGCGAACCGGAAATCATGCTTCGATCCCGATGAAGCAGACTTTAAGTCTTACTTCAAGTCGGGTTTAAAACTCGTACCTGTGTCGGCAATAACTGTCTCGGGCCTAAATGGAATATTCGGTGGCTCCAACCGAAGCACAACTGAGCTTTGTTCGCCAACTCTGCGCTTGAGGGTGGACTTTGTTTGAAACTGAGTTGCACGTCGGGCTTGAGTCAAAGACGAGGCCAAATTTTGGTGTCGCATTAGTTTGGCCTCGAGAACTCGAGAACTTGATTTGAGAATTTTGCGTTGAAGCCGATGTTGACTTCCTGTTCCACTGTAAAACCGGCTGCAACAAGTCTAAAGCCGGGTTTACAGTGGAACAGAGTTAAAATCAGCTTCAGCTCGAAATTCCAGGAACACGGTGCATATAAAGTCCGCATCTTTTTAACCCGGAAAGGTGACACTATTCCATATCGCCAGCAACCATCTCAAAGGCTGGCTTTGGCAGGGCTGAGCTGAAGCTAGGCCTGGCTTAGAGTTTGTCAAAGTTCAAATGACTTATTCGGCTTGAAGCCTTCGGTAAGGAGCTAAAGCTGAATTGATGGGGAATTTAAACGACTTCCCGGCAGACCAACGGACTTATGTGGAAAGTACGAAACAAGAGGCAGGAGTGTCATGCGGAGATGGTCTTTACAGAGCCTGACCACATGACCGCACGTTTTCTGTTCAGCTGGCGACGCGAATCTAGATGAGCACCAATCGATCGTCATCGATTCAAAACCAAACGTGTTATGTCGCCCGAAGTAGATTAGAAGCCGTCCAAAAAAATGCGGCTTTAATCACATTCACTCAGCAAAACCGGATCGCCCGCAAATGTGTTCTCTCTCCAAGCAAATGCTGTCCCATGAATCTCGCAGAATCTAATCTCAGGTCGCCAGACAAACTGGCATTCCATGTGGAAATTCCGCCGCAAAGAATTCTGCTGTCCTCCTCCTGCGAAGAGAAGGGAAACTCGTTGAAAGCAGCATAAAGCGACAGCAAATAACTCATCCCCCTGACGGCTGCCGATAGGTGAATGGCATCTGTCCAAGAGACAGAGAGAGCGAGAACTTTGCAGATCTCCAGCCCGCGATGAGATGATTGGAAATTCCACGCGGATGACCTCTGGGCACAGCGACCATTCACAATCGTAAATCTTCAAAACAATCGCATCACTGTGTGCGCCCTGCCAAAACCGGAATCCGAAATCTGCCGTGAACCCTGACGTCACCTTGGTTAACTTCAATTTACGTCGCATAGATCCCACGATAGTCAGACTGGCTAAATGTTCGATCAAGAGGCCAACCCGTCGCAGTCACAGCAGCCACACCCCCCAAAAGGAAGCTAATTCCTAAACAATCAACAACGCCGCCCCCACAGACCCGTCCGTCATCGGTCTGCTCTCATCGACGACAAGAGCAACAAAATAAATAAATTATTGTATTCCTCTTTTTGTTGTTAACAAAATACACTCGTATTCAGAATTTAACCTTGAGACAGACGGAAGGGTTCCACGCCGCACACAAAAAAAGGCCTACTCCATCCGCCTGCCGTCGATCGTTCTCTATTCCCGCGGCGTGTGAGTATGTGTGTGTGTAGTTTTCACTCGCGAAAAATTCTACACCAAGTCGCAATTATTTTCAGAGCCCCACCGTCGACAAGCCTTAGCCAGCAGCCAGCAGAGAGCAAACAGCAAACAAGCACGCGTAGAGCAGTCAATCGCGGCCATTCGCATTTTGGCCTTGAAATTTGGTTCTTTTTCGGCTGTTTAGCGTTTTGCTCTCCACCACACAGTCGCCATTCAAAATGTGCGCTCCACTAATGGATAGGCTATCCATGAGTTGCGACACGCAACTAAGCCCACAGTCGGTCAGAGAACCTCGCTTCCGCTGAAGCCGACGAAGCTGAAGCGGCCCCCGGCAACATTTGTTTAGGCACATTCCCAAACTTCAAAGCCCCCCCCCCATTCAACGGACAAGAAGAACGACTATGCCCCCGGTGCGGGTAAGGTTTCCCATCACACGGCGGGCATACAAATCAGTTGACAATCTCCGGGATGGGTGAACTTTTTCGTACGCAAGTGTGTTATTGCCCAATCGGCCGCTGCTGCGTGTTTAGCATATGTCACCGCGCGTTGGTACGCATTTGACAGCGTGTGCAAGTGTGCGGAGAGTGACTGAGTGAGTGAGTGAGTAAGAGAGAGAGAGAGAGAGAGAGGGAGATCGACGTCCAAACAAAATTTCGGCAGAAAAAAAAGCACTCAAGCACCGAAGAGCGAATAGGTTCCACATTCAGAGTGAATTCGAGAAACAGTCGCCTGCGCCTCCCCCTCTCTCTGGCTCTCTGCCTCTATGATTGCCGAAAACTAAATTTATGACCAATAAATGTAAATGAGAAAACGAAGAAAGAAGAAACTCCGTCGGAGAGCAGCCACAACGAAAGAGGAGAACCAAAAATGCCGTAATCTGGTCTGAGATTACGAATCAGTATTTTTTTTGTTCGGGCTGATCGGGTAGAAAAATCGACGAATGTTCGACGAAGTGAGCAGCCGGCGAAAAAAAAAGCTCATTACCGGCTTGTGTGCTATGTACTGAATTTGATCTGTAGTCTGTTTCCTCATTTGCCCCCTCCCGGCTTCTTCGTCAATCGCTTTGTGCGGCCGCACAAACCATGTGCACATATGTAACTACACTGGTGGTCGATATTTTGGTGGACTCTGCGGTGGGACTGCGGCGGAAACAAGGTGAAGGTTGACATGTCTGCTGCTGTAATATGCGATTTATCTAAACCACATGGAGGTTGGGTATTGTACAAATTTTGATCGAAGTTGGCAAGGTCTTCCAAGGGGCGCAGTTAAAATTTAGATTTTTCTCTCTTGTGGCGCATTCGCTTCGAATTTTCGTGTGCCGTGCGGAACACGTGGTTAACATGGGGAACAGTTAGTTTGGAATTGAATGCGATTCCATCAGGTAGGCGACTGTTTGGCAGACCCAGGACGAGGTGGTTGGGACCAAGTCCAAAAACTCGCCTCGATACGCTTGGGCATAACTCCTGATGACTTAGAGTCCATGGCGGAGGATCGAGTTGCCTGGCTTTACCCCCCGGCGACCCATTTTGGGGAGCATGCTGGTCAGAGGATGACCAGATTACGGCACATCACATTCGCCGGAAAAAAGGGGCGAGCTTAGTCTTTAAAACCAGAGTCAGTCTTGACATTAACAGCAAATTTGCTGGCTTAGCCGTGCAATTAGTTTCTGTCACTGAAAATGGAGTCACAGTCAAACATCGCTTGAATTCAAATGCAGTCTTATTGTCAGCTAGAACCCTAACATGTCATACTTGCATCGTCGCCTGCCGGAAAAAAGGGGCGAGCTTATTCTTTAAAACCGGAGTCAGTCTTGACATTAACAGCAAAACAATTGGCTCAAGTAATCGTATGGACCGACAGAAAACTTTGGATGCTCTCTTCATACTTCATACTCCAAATAAAACTGAACGAAACTTGACGAAACTGTAACTGCATGCTTCAATGAAATTTCCAACATTCATTTAAGCATGTCGGCACTCACTTATATGTACGAACATTTTAACGAAACTCAACGAAACTTAACGAATCTGGAGTACGAAGTGGCTTGATTTTTGTGGGCTTGACTGACTGTGGTAAAGAGTCAACCCTAATGAATGTATTAGCATTGACTCTTTAACACAGTCAGTCAAGTCTCCAATTCGGTCACAGGGTCAAACGTCAGATGTCGTCTCAACTGAAATGCAGTCACATCGCCACTTCAAACTCAGACCCTCGTCGTGATCGTCAACCACCCGCAAGCCGATTAAACAGGCGAAGTGCATGTAGCTTACGCAATTTTTTGACTTAACAGAGCGTGTGTTGGAAGCAGTTGAACTTCTGTAGTCACAGGGGCATCGGAAGTGTCAATTGAAAGGCCAAGGCTGTTGTTTAGAGCCGCTTGCTTAGGCCCGAGTTAAAGCAATTGACTTGATTTCAAGCAAGGACGCTTCTGGTAGACACGCTTAGCAGTTGACTTGATTTCAAGCAAGGACGCTTCTG
The DNA here is from genome assembly GCA_905231855.2 of Eristalis tenax. NCBI lineage: Eukaryota > Metazoa > Arthropoda > Insecta > Diptera > Syrphidae > Eristalis > Eristalis tenax. Next base: position 40,950,607 of record HG993128.1, on the reverse strand, counting down.
GTAGACACGCTTAGCAGTTGACTTGATCTCAATCACGGACGCTTCTGGTAGAGACGTCTAAAACCAACTAGGCGACGAGAGACGTTGTTGCTTCGGTTAAAAAAAAAAAACGAAGACCGTTTGTTTTGTTAACGACTTGACATATGTCATGTGACAGGTTCATGCATATTCAAGCGATTAACTGAAACAAAAACCCAAAAAACCATCGAATGTGCTGTAAATTTATTGCCCACCACTGTTCTCCTCGAACACGCGTGTATGGGTGTCCCCAAATTCCGCACCACCACTGTTACCATCCGTCCAGCTGACTTCACGCACACCGTCGCACACAGCACAGAAAGTTTCTAATTGTTTTGATATTTTTGGAAGCAGGCTTTCAACACCTCACTCATTCCGCCGCTCGGCCCCGCCCGCCTAACTCACTATTTTTGTTCGCGATAAACTACATACCTCGAAGATTATACAAGCACACAATGTACACTCCGATTGTATGCATGACGTCGTAATATTTTTATGACAAATCTCTTCTCTTCCTCCATAATCCCCCGGCGCTCTCAATTCACAGCTGATACGCGAGCGAGTCGTCTAAAGCGCGTCGTGTTGCCACCACACCACCCTTGCCTTGTAGAACTTGTTCTAAAATTATAAAATTTTATTTGTAAATTTGCAATTTTATTAGATTCGCTTCTATTTCTTTTTTCTCGTTGTTTTCTGTTTTTATGTGTTTTTTGCGTATTTCCCTCGAGGTCAGAGCAGCGGCGACGACGCGACCACGACCACGGCACGAACGAGGAAGACGAACAGAAAAACAGAACCGAGTACATATTTCGTAATGCGATATCGAAGAGAGAGAGAGAGAGGAAAAAACCGTTGTTGTCACAAGCGTCGTTTCTCACATGAAATTTGTTCCAAAAACAGACAAAAATGTAAACTGTCAACTGAAAAACTAGGCGCACTTGACAGAATCGATTAGCATACTGATCGTGGTCGTCTGGCGGATTTTCGAACGCGTAGTTGATGTCCTGTCACACGGGCACCCAGTCGCGTTCTAATTGCACATTTTTTTGGCGTGAGTTCCTTCATTATGCCGGGCTAGTGTATATAATTCGCAAATTAGGGAGGTTTCTTTTTTATTTTCGAGTGGCTCTAGGTTTCTAGGGGTTTGGGTATTCTGATATGTCAAAGGTTTCTAGGGCTTTTTACAGAAATGAGGCCAATTGAGTGGGGAAATGGTTGACTCTCTGTTTTAAGCTTCAAGTTGGCAGAGTCTGTATCACGTCTAGTCTTACCGATCGCCTGCATTAAGTAGCAACTCACTCAGAGGGATGCTGTACCAATTACCCTCAAGCGATGTTGCCGCCGCTAAAGGTTTGTCGGCAAAGTCTTGAAGATTAGTGTCCTCGGGCAATGGCAGGTGTTGTGAGGAGGTTCCCTTTTATTCGCCAACCCTGCATACGAACGCCTCAACTAGATGCTTCAAACGATTCCGGCTGATGTGGGTTCCGGAGTCCGGTGGAGTCCGGTTCCCAGGAACTCCTTGAGTGACCCAGTTGGTCGTGTCGTGGCCTTATTCTTTGAATCACCAAGTAGCCTGGCCTTTTGGGTGTCAAGTCATCAGGTACAGGAGCTGGGTTGCTGCAGAAGCATGGCCAGGTTTACTGCTGACTCTCGGGCAAGGCGACGGGCTTTTATGAAATCTCTGAACCGATCGTGCAAGACTCGATCTTCCAGAAATCCGCAACTGGAAGATCGAGGGCACTCGCGATCGCGATCGAGGGCACAGCGAGCTTTCTATGAGGAGTTTGCCAGCATCGAGACGGAAGAGGCTAGAATGCGTCTGACGGTGATCGAGTGAATAACCACGAGAGGGCACGACGTTGGCGGTGATCGTTGAAGTCGATGCGATCCTTGACGTCTTGGACAAAGCGGACCCATATAATCTTGCGCCAGCGGATGAAGAAATGCTGTGATTTGCTTCTGCCTACGATCTTTGACCATGTTTGTGTTGATGGCCGCTAGAGAAGAAGTTTCAACAACGAACCGCACGGGCGCCCTATCGTTTTTTGATCGGATCTATGGACCCAAGGCTGTACTATTGGACAACCTACGACGCAACAGAGCCTGCATCCTCCGATCCTCCCACACAAGAGGAGAAGCACATCAATCGACTTGGTGTCCACAAATGTAAGCAGCAAAGCAGAGAACCAGATAACTGGACAGGATCATGCCGAAAGTGAGCGATCGCATGAAAAAGACAGTAAAAGCATGACTTGATGGACCATCTGACGATTATGACTATTGACTTCCCGCCGGAAGATCACGAATTTTCTTCGGACACCACGACTCAGCTCGCGACGGTAGCCAAGTGCAATTTGTTCAGGAACACAACTCACGTCTGTTCAAATGGTTGCCCCAATAAAGGGAGATCTAATATTCAACAGAGACGCAGGTTTTGGGCACCAACCGACAGCTAGCACGAGTGGCAGTTACACCCACAAAGAGTCACTGTGCAGAAGGCCGACCATCACTGTCGATCAACGATCATTGTCTTGATCGTCCTCTGAGGGGAAGAGATGTCTGGCTTTGACAAGATCGGGGCAGCTTGAGAAGATGTCCTTATTGATCAACAGACCTACAATTCTCAGGCACTGCTTGATCAGCAAATGGGATCGCGACAGTTTTGCCAGCTGATCGATCAACAACAGCGATCGCGACGCCGACTCAACCCTCAGTCCTGCAGTTCTCGGGCTCAGCTCGATCACTGACTACGATCAGCGCATACTTAACTCGCGACTTTTTGACGCCGCTGAACCAATAGATGAAGGTCACAAGCTCAGCCCAAAATGTTGACAGTAGTGAGCGATTCTTCGCATTCTTTTAGACCCCCAGTCCCCCACGGGGAAATCTGTATCAGGACGGGAGAAGGAAGAAGCTGAGTTGCCTCTTTCACATGTACAATGGGGTCCATCAAGCCCAACCTCTCGCCGAGAGATGCCTTCAGCCGAATAGAGCTTCGTCTCGTCTCCCCACTCGTCGAAGTTTCACAATCCAAATTCAAACTCAATTGCATGTCAAGATGATTATTTCTCCTCAGCCGGTGTCTGTGATTGCGCAGAGTGCTCCCCCGTGCTCGTGACTGTTTTGCAAGAAAAAGGCGTTCCCGCTCCCAACTCTCAGCGCATGGGTCATAAAGCAGTCGGAACAGATCTCCCTCAGCATGATTCGCCACTACCGCTCATCCTGGCACACACCACCACCACCAACGCGGCTGATAATTACCTGAAATCATTCACACTGACTCCGGGGGAGCTGGGACTCGTGTTAAACTTATCTAACCGTGACCTAAAAAATGCTGATACCGCGAGCCTCCCTGCCCGGCATAGAGCCGGCTCTCCTCAGCCCTGGCAGGGGGTAGAAGCAGAGTTATAAAAATTGCCCACGATTATTATTATTGCTCTAGGTCATTGACGCTACACAAAATTGATAAATATGGAATGACCAAGCACCGTGAAGCCGACCGCACCAAGCCAGGCTTAACTTTGTTGCATCTCCGGCGGAGGGGAGCCACCTGAGCCTCAGCGCGGACCAGAGCCGAGTGTATCAGTGTTCATCTGTAAAAGTCATTCAGCATAGTCTAGTGATTTTAATGAAATGTGAAATGAAACCGAAACATCGTCAGAAACACGCTTGGACACACTGTGAACACACACCACATCACACCGGCAGCAGCGCACAGCGCACAGCACACAGCACACAGCACACAGCACACTCGTGTTCTTTCGATCGTTTCGTTCGCGTTCCGGCTGTCCTGCCTCGTTGGACAAACTGGATGTGTTTAGAAGCGAACACGTTCCACGGAGGAGGAAACAAACTTTCGTGTTTGCGTGTCAAGGAATTGCATTCAATTGCCAGCCTGCCTGCCTACCGGCCAGACGCCCTGTTGCCGGAAGAAACTCGCGCATAGAAGTCGCACAACACAAGAAGAGGAGCAGAAGGAGGAGCGCGCAGACAACCAGCAGCGGCAGTGCGGAGGATGGAAGGGTTTATTGTGTCTGCCGGGGTAATTGAGTGTGTTTGGTTGTGGTCAGTGTAGAGTTTCATTGTTTAAATGGCCTGAACACGATGAGCGCGATCAGCAACATGTGGCTGTTACTGTTGCGGTTGTGCCGTGTAATTAGTCATAATTTTTGTTTCATCTTCTTCTTCTTCTTCTCCCTCCACCACCATCACCACGCTCCCCCTCCCACTGGCCGTGGCATGGTGCGAAGGGTCTTTAACGCGTCAACTGGATTATCGCCTTGACCTTTCACTTCTCCGGCCGGAGGGACACACACACGCACACATCGATACACGGCCTCTTCAATTCGCCCACTTGTGCGTGACCCATCTTCGCTGGCTCATTGTTCTTGGCTGCGGGAGGAGGGTTCATTAATGTTTCGTCTATCTGAGACGAAGGCATCCTCTCGAGTCATATGCTACACTTGTCGTTCGCTTGAGTGGCCGAGTTCAATGTATCGCGTTTTTTGCGACTTTTATTTGAATTCGTTCTCGAGGCCCTGAAGATGAGGAGATGATGATTGCTGCTTCTCTGCCTTCTCTCGTGTTCTGGAGTGGAACGAATGAGGGAACACACAATTTTGATCGAGCGCCCCTTCACTTTGGCCGTCCGATGCGTCCCGTTGATACAGCACACATCTTTCAGAGCCTTGAAGCGCTTGAGCCGAAAATTCAAATGCGATCGGATATTCAGATTCGTTTGATTGCCCGCTGAATGGTGGTCGCGTCCCAGTGAAAGGGGGCCTTAATGTGAGCAGCGGAGAGTGCCTGTTGTCAGAAGTCCCGAGGGCCTGGGGTTGGGGAGGACACACGCTGGGTGATCGTGTGGCGTGCGTCCGATTCTGTGGGACTCTTGATGAATGGACAGTTTTGGGAATCTTGGAAACTGGTGCTCGACACCGGCATGATCAGTTTTTGGTCATTTTGCTTTGGTCTCGTTTTCTGATCTTCTCTGTCTGCTGGAGCATGAAACGCTTTGCACGAGAGGTGGTCGATTGCTCGTCGAAATCGAGATCAATCTTGAGCTAAATTTCCTCGTCACGTTGAGGACTAAATTTGGGGACCAACACCACGTTGAATTTCCCAGAAAATGGTCAACATTCTCGTTGAATCCAGAAATGATGGCTTTCGGGCCAAAATTTGAATTTCTTTCTAGATGGAGGCTAGTTAAGGTGTAACTGAAACCGAGCTTAACCATGCTCTTCTTTTGGACCACTACGTAGGCGTAGACTAGATTTGATTCACGGAAAAGCTCCTTTGGAGGACGAGACTAACTGGCGCCCAACGTGGGCTCAAATCGGAGGAGGCGGGGTGAATTCATCGACAAGACAAGACGGCGGGTCTATGCTCGACTTATTCGATGGACAGCCTTTGTCAGAGAACGCGACAAGATGGAAGGGGGTCCACGATAAGTCTTGAGACCAGAAGGCCAGACGCCCGAAAACAGATCGGAGGCGACGGCGCGTTTCATCGACTGGCAGCCGGAGGACAGACGAGGAGAGAAGGGAAAAGAGGCTCGACCTGCCTGTTAGTAGGTGCAACAAACCGACGCCAACATTTGCGGCCGCATGGGTAGGAAAAGTCTTTTTACCCAGTCTCTCCACTCCCCTAACTCGCAGCTCGTTGAGCACACCTAGCTCTCCGATCAGCACACAGAACCATGCGAAAAAAACGTCAGTCATACCCTCTTTTATCGCGTGATCATGATCATGATTTGATTAGCAACTCAACGACTCTGAATTGAAAATTATCTCTCTTTTCATTTCTTCAGCGTAGCCCCCATGTCATCGTCGCACCGCTTGTGATAATTACATCATTTCCTTTCGCACACAACCCGGCGAATATAAATATGCAAAGAACCCACCTCTTCGCACACAGCACACGCCGCTATCGGCGAGTTTGGCCAAAAACGTTGCTAATTTCCTCCAGAGACAGCCCCCACCCGCTCTCTCTCTCTCAGGCAGAGTCTGTTCAATTAGACCGCTAAACGCCGCCAATGATCGCCCGAAAAAAGCAGAAAAACTACACAAATTCGCGAAACAATTTGCCGTTTAGGTTCAAAGACACTTAACGTGCGATAATTACCTCAGCCGAGGGTGGGGCGACCCACCCAGGCACCCCCGCTCACACCAAATGCAAACAGTAACACCCCCTGCTACGGGTCCGACACTAGTTGACAGCCGTGGCTTTGTGGCTCTCGCCACGCTGCTCTGCTGCTGGATCTCGGACGCTTCTCTTTGCAATTTTTTGCTTTTCCTTGTCTACGCTTTTATTGGATAGTTAGGCTAAACGCTGCCATGTATATTCATGTGCGTAATTAGACCTTGAAAACTGTTTCGGGTAATGTACAATCGTTCAACTCTCGGATACACAAGCTGAATGGTTTTGCTTTTTCCTCAATTTTCTGTGCTTTTTTTTATTATTTTGCTTTGTTTTTGAAAAGTCAAGGTGATGTGAGAGACAGCAGCGGGCTGGTTTTTATTATTTTTTTTTTTTTTTTTGTGCGCTGGGAAATGGTTCTTTGTTTTGAAATCGACCATCCATGAGTGGAGTGCTTGCTGGGCGATTGGTGAATCAGAGGACGAGTGATGTAACCACCGCCGATGTGCGTGGAAAATAGACGATGTCTTCACAGCATTGGGAATGGATAACTTGCGTAGGAGGCGAGCTCTTTGTAGTCTGACTCTGAATTTGATCAGATTCTTTTGAGCTGGTTTCGCTTTTGGGGAGACGAACATAAATGAAATAATTTCAAATGTTCGATTCTTTGCATTTCTGACTGAAGTGGAGCGGGAAATGAGGACCACATCCAAACTTGGATGAAAATAATCTGCTTACGAGGAACAGGTCTAAATTTAGTTCAAATTAGTCGCTTTACTAGGACCTCGTCGAAATTTAGATCAGTCCCTTGACCAGGACCACGTCCAAATTTAGATCAAATTAGTCTCTTTACCTGGACCACGTCTAAATTTAGATCAGTCTCTTGACCAGAACCACGTCCAAATTTTGGTCAAATTAGTTTCTTGACCAAGACCACGTCCAAATTTAGATCAAATTAGTCTCTTACCTGGACCACGTCTAAATTTAGATCAGTCTCTTGACCAGGACCACGTCCAAATTTTGGTCAAATTAGTTTCTTGACCAGGACCACGTCCAAATTTAGATCAGTCCCTTCACCAGGACCCCGTCCAAATTTAGATCAAATTAGTCTGCTTACGAGGATCAGGTCCAAATTTAGACCAAATTAGTCGCCTAGTCGCCCGTCCAAATATAGATCAAATCAGTCCCTTGACCAGGACCACGTTCAAATTTAGATCAGTCCCTTGAACAGGACCACGTCCACATTTAGATCAAATTAGTCGCTTTATCAGGACCACGTCCAACTTTAGATCAGTCCCTTGACCAGGACCCGGTCCAAATTTAGATCAAATTAGTCTGCTTACGAGGACGAGGTCCAAATTTAGACCAAATAAGTCGCCTTCTCAGGACCACGTCCAAATTTAGATCAGTCCCTTGACCAGGACCCGGTCCAAATTTAGATCAAATTAGTCGCCTGGTCGCCCGTCCAAATATAGATCAAATCAGTCCATTGACCAGGACCACGTCCAAATTTAGGTCAGTTCCTTGACCAGGACCACGTCCAAATTTAGATCAAATTGGTTTCTTGACCAGGACCACGTCCAAATTTAGATCAAATTAGTTACTTTCTCAGGATCCCGCCCAAATTTAGATCAAATCAGTCTGTTTACGAGGTCCAGGTCCAAATTTAGACCGAATTAGTCGCCTTCTCAGGACCACTTCCAAATTTAGATCAAAGAAGGAACAAGGTTTGCTCAAATTTAAGATATTTCTGTCCAAAATTTGGATTTCATTTACGATGGTGTCTCGCTTGCCCTTGCTACTCACTCCGTTCTCCGCTTCATCTACCTATCAACAGGCAAACCTTGGTAGGTTTGGTTAGGTTCTAGTGACGACTTGGATTATTAAGTCCAGCCCCTTCGTCATGCCCTCAATGGCACCAGTTCAGCCGGGTTAAACCCATCACCTCACCTCACCAACGTCCTTTCGAATGCGATCCCTCGTGACAAGCTTATCCCACCTTCCATCAGTGAATCACTCTGAATTTAGCACCCATCATATATCGGCGCGAAAGCCTTTAAGCGGCAACCTATCTCCTCGATCAAGCAGAGTGTACGTGCGTCTTATCGTCGAGCCGCTCATCGCGTGTCCACCGAGGTAACTCTTTCCCATTCAAACAACTGACAACAGAGTCGCCGATCGGCGACCGCTATGACCCTCGATCTAATAAAAAATCATTCCCGATTTAAAATCAACGTCAATTAAAGATTTGATTACCGATTGGAGCAGCAGCAGCAGCAGCGGCAACCAACAGATACCAGCGCTGGCGCCTGTGATGTGATTAGGAGGAGATTCACCAGCCGAAAAGCACGTCGAAAAAAATGTTGTTGCTGTCACAAGCGTTTCAATTGTCGTCAAGTTATTTCATTAAAATTTGGGTCATCGGTCTTAGATAGTCGCCAGCGAACATATGACCGCCGTGACTGCGCTGCTTAGTTCAGAGGGAGGGAGAGGCTCCGTATCTTATCGCAAGTGAAAATTAGTTGTGTTATCAAAACTGACTACCTTTCTTTCCCACTCGCTCCGCCAGTGGCTGGAAAGAGACACCCAACCACTCCCCCACACCGCCCCACGACCACCACCTGTGCGCGTCGGGCACACTTAAGCAAACTCTGACTTCTGCCGAAACCGCTGCGCTTCGAAACAGAGATACATTTTTTTTCTGTGCCCCCATGGACTCTTTCGATCATCGTCGTCGTCCAATTGTCATACTCTAATTACACGCGATTAATCAAACACGAGAGCCGACTTCTCGCCGCGGTCTCCGCAGCATTTCACCCCATTTCCACTCGCCGATGAATAAATAACATCCGAAACAAGTTCCCCGATCTCTGGGTGGTGGTGTAACAAAACTATTTATCTTTGAACACTTTTTTTTGCTTCGCTCTCTAGTGTTTTACGTGCGTACCTGGTGTACAGGCGGTGAATGTATTTATGCCTTAACCTGAGGGTTAACGACCGCAACAAGTCAGCGCCGCCACCGCTGCCAACGAGGAGCACACTGGGCCTCGCGAGCGAGAGAAGGAATCGCCGCAGACACTAGTGTGTACACACATTTCATAATTGAGTCTAAACCAAACCGAACCGAACCGACAAATTATCGATGGCCGATGACATGATGTGTCTCTGGACGGCTGGTGGCGAGGCGAGGCAGAGGAGGAGGAGACAAAATGAGATGAAAAACTTAGGCCACATGCCTTGAGTTTTATTTTATTTATTTATTTCCCAAATGTTGTGTTCTTTTCTGCGGGCGTGTGGTAATAGTTGCTAATAGTAGCTCATGGCTTCACCATCTCCCATCTCTGGTTGACGATGACGAGCGCGACATGTCGAATGGCAAACGCTTTCATTACACACAAGCAGAGCAGCCGCACACAGTTCTGTGTTCGGAAAGCGATAAGCGATACATTTTGGGGATTGATACAGTCGGGGACGTTTTCATAGGTGTAGGTATTTAATCGGGTGCTGACGGGTTTACGAGGCGACGCGACAGTTCGGACGGGAGCAGCGATTGATGGTCGCAATGAAATATTGAGTCTGGCAGCTGTCAAGTGGGAAAACGCTCAGTGAATCTGTAAACTTTCGTTGGTTCACGGGCGTTTTTTGAGGCTTCCGAGGACGGTGGGCGTGCTCGTCGCGGCAGAAGTTTGGGCGCCCTTCAAGGGAGACAAAAAGTGAGCGTGACGATAGATGATAGAGCTGAGCTGAAGTTGTTAGGTCAGGTAGGGTTTTTTTGTTTTGCAGTGATTGTGGGCAGTGGCGAGAGAAAGGAATGCACGATGCTCCGAATGATGGGATGGTGGGTGGGACACTTCTACGCCACTCAGAGAGATCCCATGAGAGCTGCATTTTACGTGCCTGTGCTGCTCGGAGACTCGAGATTTTCCGTCTCTCCATAGGGACCACTGACATGTGGACGGATGGCCTAAGGACAACTCCCTCCGCAGCTCTGAACATACTCCTTGCGCCGATAGATTCCACCGACAGACATTAATCGGCTAACACGGCGGTTAGACTGAAGTCAACGCAAATGTGGAAGTAACTACGTTTTGGAGACACTGGTCTCCTGACACCGAATCTCCTCATCGACAATTCTCCGCCACCACCAGCAATCGGACGATCAGGCACTGGATGGTCTTCTGCGAATCTCCATAGGTGGGGAGAGGAGCTAATGCGCGGACGCGCGCCGCACTTTTCGGGCAGAAACTATGTCTCGTCAGGTCATCTGTTCTGGCGGTCAATCTCTGCATGCAGTCACATTTAACTCCAAGACTTCCCGTAACTGCTCCGTTTTTCTTAACGAGGGGGCCAAGTATGTCCCAGCGTCCAACTTATGTGGACGGACCGGACGGGACGAGACATTGTGACATTCCAGAGAATTGTGACGCCAGGCTCTGGATCCAACTCTTGATCCGAATGAGTAGCCTGACTCTCGGTACGCCTATCGGCGTCACCATTGGCCACTTGGGTCTGCCCCACAATCACTTCTCGAGAGACGAGGAAAAGGTGGAAGCCATTGTGAACTTGTTTTTTTTGCACTTGCCGTGTCCTCTCTTCCCGAAGGAAGACTGTTTAGTTCTTCTATAAAGCATCTCGTCGCCTTGCCAAAACCAACAGATCGAGCAGATCTGCTTGGCAACACAACGGGCTAGCCTAAGGGTGGCCACTGCTTGCTTGCAATCATGTCAGTCTAACCACACCATCCAAGCAGGTGTGGTGATGCACTTATTCCCTCGTGAGAGGAATTTCCGGAGCCAGCACAACAAAGTCATGGCCAGGCAATGGTTTCCTGCCTTCACGCCTTAATATCCCTCGCTAGTCAAGTGAGTTGAAGACGGGTCTACCAAGCCCTCGTTGTTTGGCTCTAGCAAACATCGGGCGGGCACAAGTGAAACGTGTTGAGGTCTCCCGCTCCCGCTCAGGTGCTGTTGACGGGCATGATCTCCTATCGACAATCTAGCGACATCACGACGAGTTCGCCGGTGTCAGTCTGGCTGTAATGGGGTGTGCACCTCCAAAGCAAGGCAGAACCCTAGCCAGTTCAGTGGCCTTGTCATTTCTCATGAAGTCACTGTGACTTGGAACCCAGATAAGGGATATTGTGAGCTGGCCATCTTACCACACTAGCTCAGCCCGGCGTCCCTGTACTGGTTTCGAAAATGAAGCAGCAGAGGAAATCTGTACCGAGGACCAACCCCTGTCTAGCCTTCTAATTTCCTGGGGTTTCACTGTGACCTGGAACCCAGATAAGGGATATTGTGAGCTGACGACGCTAGCTCAGCCTGTCATTCCTGCACACAGTACTCGATCTTGTCCCAATTAATCAAGCGAGAGAGTGCGTGTGGGTGAGGCATATACGCTCAAATAAACTCACGCTTGTATCCGATCCCAGGGCAGCTGTGACAGGAGCGCGTTCGACTTACACAACAGCTAGCCCGACTTCTGTCAGCGACAATTGGTTTCGAGGTAATCCTCGACGGCCTGATCGAGTAGAAGACACCGACGTTTGATCACTCATTCTTTGCTGGTCTCACCTCATTTTAGCGTGAACCACAACACAGTGATGGACTTGGCGCTTCAAGGCTGAGCTTATGTCAACTTTGTGCACAGGCGAATGCACACGACCCTTTGCATGTATGAACGAACGACGAACGCCTCTCATGTTTGACTAGTGAATCCAGGAGATTTGGGAATGCGGCAAGGTTATTTAAAGATCAACGGCCATGCACTGAATCATCGCCAAAGTCAAACAGTGAGCCATCGCCTAAGGCAAAAAACTTAGTCACATCCAAAATCAAACAATTCATAGCTTCCACCACTTCCATTACTTTGGCGGCCACATGTGGCCACAGAACCGAGGAACACATGAACCCACCCCCATCCCGAGACTCACAGTCCCCGACAGCTCCCTCCATGTGATAACACGTGGATGATTTGAAGGTTATAAGCACTCAAATTCAGTCGTCTTCGAAAACAAAATTTGTTGCTTTTTCATCTTTTTTTTTAGATGACATTATAAAATGTGCGCCCACTGTCAGAGCAAACCTGTCAACGTGTGTGTACACACACATGTTCCTAATGTGTCCCATCAAATTTAATCAGCTGTTTTTTTTTTGTGAGCTTTATTCAAATTCACTGTGCCCATCTGCGTGAACGACAACGACAACGACAACGACGACGGCTCGTAAAGATTGATAGTGCAGACAAAAAATACCGATTCACCTCTTTTCTTATCTCCAGTGTGAGACAACAAGCGAGCAACTAATCTGAATCGATATTCGTTCGAAATGACGTTGCTGTTTAAAATTCTCCAAAGACCCTCAGCAGCGTCGCACACGCTTCGAGTGGCATTGGGGCACAATTAAAAATACGTCGAACTCTTGTCAGTGTTCCTCCTTCATTTCTGGACACAGTATCTGACTGGATTGCGAATCTCGAGTTTAAAGAGCCTCCGTGACGCGGCGGTGGTCTCGGTCTCATGTGCGTGCTCTCATAACTCAGAGAAAGGCGATTGCACGGGGCTGCGCAATCAGAATTAGACCTGGAACTACGTACATTTTGTGCGACACGTGAAACACGTTCGTCACACCATCGTCGAGTTCCTGGCTCTGCCTGTTCACCCGAAAAATTCGTCGCAAAACGTCTGCCTTGTGCATTGAATGTTAAAAGAGTTCTGTGTGTTCAATGATTTGGCTTTGGAGACGTATATACACACGGTGTTTTGTGTTTTTTTTTTTTTTTTGCACCTTTCCCATCTATCTCTCAACAGTGTGTAGGTAGGCAGGTAACAAAAATTGATCGTTTTTTTTTATTTTTTTCGTTCGCTCGTTCTTTCGCTTCCCTCTCCAGAGATAGTCGGGCGATCTTTTTTTTTCTTTCCTTTTTCAAAAAGAATGCCTTCCACATCTGCGAAAAATCTGTATTCCGTGGTGTTGGTCCGGTATCTCGCTCCCTCTCGCGCGAGATACGTGCGCAGATACGGATACAAGAGGCAGTCTTCTAGAGCAGCCACTCACTCACAACGATGAGTAATATATTTTTTGGCAACTTGGCAATATTCCGGTTTTATCGCTTTTTGTTCTCCACGTGAAATGGAATTTTGAAATACTTTAGACATCCATGGGAAGAGGCGCAGAACCCTTCACCGAGAGCACATTCCATAGCCTCCGACCGAGCGACCGACTTCCCCCGCCTCGCCTGAGAATGTCTGAATGAAAATTAGGCGTTCATTCTGTCGCTCTAGGCTCCTTAGGAATTCCGTGTGCGTAATGCGATACAATCCAATGGAATCGAGGATATCTGAGCACTCTGTCGAGCACTGCAAGTGCGCGCAGGTATGTGCTCACATCACCTCTCCACTTGCGGTTTGGGCGTCGCGTCGGTGAGAATCTCCCCAAAATGATGATCATCCATCAGGTGTTCGTTACACACACACACCCACACACAGTCAGTCAGTGGAGAAAAATGCCTTAATTGAATGAAATTCAATTCGTTATTCGGCACCAGATGAACATGAAAATGCATGTTTTGCAACACAAAGTCCACCGCACCGCATCGCACGACTTGTTGAAATTGAAGAATGCGTTGATCACGCTGCGCACGGGGGATTGCAGGCGGCTGGCACCGTCCAGGAATTCCCAGAAAACCGAAATCGAATGCCCGGAGACACACAAGTCAATATGCTTTAATTGCCTCTCATGGCGGAGATGTGTGTTGCTGCTGAAATAGACTGATGCGAATTTTTTTGTGAATGAATTCGGATTGGGTTGCGACACGAGGATACAGACATAGTCGAATACGAGTTGGCGACCGGCGAGGGTAGAGAGACCAAGTTGAACTTATGAATCGGTCTCACACAGCGACTGAGGCAGTGCTGGTGTGTGAACTTTGGGTGACTTCTTTTAATGGCGTTGGGAATGTTCCCTAGATCAGTATCTCATGCAAAATGGACGACAGAGAGAGAGACGTCAGAGTCTTCAATTCGCGCGGATCGATGAACTACGAGTGGGCCTGCCTGGCTTCCCATCGCCCCGTGCGTCCAGAGATGTCGCAAAAGAAGGCCTTGGCGCCGGGCTGATCGATGAACTACGAGTGGGCCTGCCTGGCTTCCCATCGCCCCGTGCGTCCAGAGATGTCGCAAAAGAAAGCCTTGACGCCGGGTCGTTGCTATTACTGGCCGCTGGTGGAAGTCAACAACTTGAGACAGCTTTTTCGAATGCAAAAGGACGGAACTGAATTTTCTTCAAGTTGGCAAGGTTTACAATCCAAAATGCCACGACAATCTGGCCCAGACTGAATACCGAGAACTCGAAGAAGCTGCAGTCGCAGGTGGACCTGGGCCTGGCGGCTTCTACATCGAGAGTGGATGGTGAGTCCGAACGGCGTTTGAGGAAATTACATCGAAACCAGGACAGGGTGGTTGGACCAAGTCAACTAGTTGTGCTTGAGCGTACTTCTCGATGAGCTCGAGTACTTTGTCCCCGCGACCCTTTTAGTGGGTCATATGCGGCCCACTGAAGACGAGATGAGGGTCATTTTGAGAGACTTCCTCGTCGGGGAATAGGCACCACTTCTACAGAAGAGATAGACGGAAGAGAGATAGAAAGCAAACATGTGCCACTCCTTCCCGCTTCTCCAGACAGACTCATAGCAGCTCACGATTTCAACGACTTAGATGACTACGTGGGCTACGAAGGAGAAGCCAAGTGGTTAATCATAAGTTCACTCATTCGAGTGACCGTTGAAGGAACCAGACCAGGTCTAAGTGCGTCCCCCTTCGGCCACCCAAACGGTTTGGTTTGGACCAAGCCTAACCCACCTAAGAATGTCAACAAATCTGCAAGGGAGCCTGTGCCTTGTACATTGAGGAGCCAGGTCATGGCGTTCCTTGCAAACTCCCAAGTTGTTTCACCTCCCAGAAAGTCTAGCTCCCTTAGCGGCCCCGAGTTTAGTCAATTGAAGGCTTCTAGTCCATTTGACTTTCTAGTCGGACTTCCACTCATTAACACCCATCGCCGTCAGTAGGTGACAGCTGGTTACAACTTGTTTCCCAGTGATGGTGATGGTGACATCATGGACGATTCAATTTTGATCAGTTAATTCTGCCTCGCTTTATGGACTACCACGATGGTGTGGAAATCAATGTTTAGACTCCACGACGACACCCAACAGCTCCCACCCTAATTTCCTTAAAATTTCACAATATTTCGTACAAATGCCGAACTCGAACTGAGAGCATTTCTGGTCCTTCAAGGGGAGCATGCAGAGCTGTCTGAAAAAATGAACACTTCTCTTCAAATCTAGATCCTTGCTTGCGGGATTTTTGGGCGATGTGGAGGTAGGGCACAGAGTCCCTCGGCCGAGTTATGAGGGAGCTTGAAGGAGCCCACCGCTACTCTCTTTGTCACCAGGCGCAGTCGTTTTGTGGAACAATCCACTTGGAAGACTATCCCAAAAAACCGTCTGTGGGACAACAGAGTACACGCCCTCATTTAAGTCGGCGCACACACGCAAGTGAAGAAGGAGGTCAACCAGCTTGTGCAGCGTAACTGGATTCAGCAAGATATCGTACTGGTCTATGGCCGCCACTCAAACCAGAGAGGGACGTTTGACTGAAACCAAGGTGCAGCGTTACACGACGGCTAAGAATTGCAATTGAGTTTACTTTGCGTAGGAGTCCACGCACCCCGTATGCCATGTCGGCGGAGCGAAACGTCACGATGTTGCTGGTGTTTCAATGGGAATCAAAATATTCAGAAGATCTCCTCGTTGATGTGTTAAAACTGCGATGAAATGGGATCTGTGATGGGTCACTAGGATGAAGGCTTTAGTTGCTTCTGGTTTCCTTGAGAAACCCGGTTTGACAAGCATATCTGGTGACGAAGCTATTCCTTCCGAACAACACTGCTGTTCGTCCCAAGATCGGCGGAAGTTAGGCATTTGGTCAGTCTTCGGTCCTTGATTGCGCTGGCTAAATGAAGGAAGGAGGCGGCAACTCTCTCTGAGGATCAGACACCCATCTGCTGCTCAAGATACATTCTGATATTTTTCCCGTACAATCCTCCACAAGATCTTTCACTTCCAATTCTAACTAAAGGCTCCAGTGCATAGACCCTGTCACGTGCGTTGCTTGCCCTTACTTCCTTCTTACTGCTCAGTCTTTTGACACATGGAATGCCTGATCCTGCCCTCCACACAATGGAACTGGGAGCGTTGTATCCAGTCGTCAAGACCAAGCTGTCTTGCATGACCGCAAGAGCTTCGTTTTGTTGCGTTTGAATCCACAATAATTTAGGTTGCCGCAGCGCAAATAAGAACGCCGGGTGTGCAGGGGTAGAAAAGACGTTGAGATATTTGAATTTCGAATCGGCGTTGGAATTCAAACGGTTTCGCGAGGAAGTTCGCCTGGAATGTTCGGCACAATGCCTGGACCGTGAAGACAGAGAGATTGCCTGAATTGTTCAAAATCAATCGCAAACAAAAAACAAAACGCACTCATTCCGCGGAAGCGTCTGTCAAACGCACCAAGATCAACCAACTTCACCCGTCGTGATGCGTTCCACTTGTGGGCCGCATTTTGTCATTTGCTGTCAATTTTTGTTTGTTGCCTCCGCCCGCTCTTCTTTTGCAGTCAGGCCTGTGCTACAGTCCTCACATCGTCTAAAAATGCTCGACAGACACAACCTCGAAGGCTACGTTACATTAGTCGATTTCCTCCTTGGATCCTGTTGGTCATAGACTGCAACCACTTACCTCACACCACGTCGCACACAGTTAAAGAGACTTAAGGAAACATACCTGAAAGCAAAGAAAGGTGATGGCATTAGCAAAACACACGCAAAGTTTGACAGTTGAGTACAAAAGAGAAACGAAAAATGGCGATGATTCCCATGTTTATCGTAAACAGCAAGATAAGTCGCAGAGAGAGAGAGAGAGAGATGTGGGCAGTGCCCAATTTTTCCATTTATCAGAACAGTCACCATCGCTGATATGATAGCCGCAACTAGTCACCGATGAATCATTCTGCAGGCGTCCGTGCTCAACAGCAAACGGAGAGGGTATCCTTTCCACTCCCACCAGCCCGTATCGAGTCAATCTTTCGCGGAACAACACGGAAGCAAGTGTCACACATAACAAACGACTCAAAATAGTTGACACAGGCACTGGCAGGCTGGCAGAATCTGGTTGCCTTCATGCACGCAGCAGCGTCTATTGGTGGCTAGCTGACCAGTTCCCTGGTTACTTCAGCATTTTATCTTCTGTGGTTGTCGGGAATTCTAATCGTGTGCCTGCGTGCATGTCCAGCCGCAGCGAGAGAGAGAGTGAGAGAGGCAGCCGTGCGAATTGTTTTATCGCTTAAGAACTTTTCTGTTTTATTGGGTCATTTCTTTCCAAAGTCCATCATGGTGATGGTTTATTTTTGGCAAAGCGAGCGCGGAGGCGGCCGGCACGGTTTTATTCATCAGGAGATCCAAACTCAAGATGCATAGGCGATGAGTAAGCGATGAAAACGAACGCAATGAAAGTGATGATCGGCTGCAGAGGAGAATGCGAAAATCATTTGTCAGCGATAATTCCGTTTGAGGGGATTTCAGAGCGCGAACGACCTTGAGTCTGAGTACACACGTCGTTATCGGGCCGCGGAGACGAATTATGTAACTTTTGGCTTTGGAGCCCAGCGGAACAGGCGAATGTACGCGATATCGTTTGTCGTTGTCGCGATTTGCGGGCGCGCAAAAAGGAAATCCTGCGATACTCGTTTTTTGATACACATTCAACAAGCTTGGTGAAGAGGGCAACCGACTGCGGAGGTGAATGCTTTTGGTGCATGCTGTCCTTAGGTGCCCCGTGCACCTCACAGTTTGTGTCGATGTGCAAGTCAACTCGACGAAAGACATCAGTCGGCCTCAGTCGACTCGGCGATGGACATCAGACGACACGGCGATCGACGTCAGTCAACTCGGCGATGGATATCACTCGACTCGACGATGGGCATCAGTCGCCTCGGCGATGGAATTTAGTCGACTCGACGATGGGCATCAGTCGACTCGGCGAAGGAAGTCAATCGACTCGACGACGGAAATCAGTCGACTCGACGACGGAAATCAGTCGACTCGGCGATCAAAATCAGTCGACCTCAGTCGACTCGACGAAGGACATCGGTCGGCCTCAATCGACTCGGCGATGGACGTCAGTCGACACGGCGATGGACATCAGTCGACACGGCGATCGACGTCAGTCGACTCGGCGATGGATATCACTCGACTGGACGATGGACGTCAGTCGACTCGGCGATGTACATCAGTCGACTCGGCGATGGATATCAATCGACTCGGGGATGGAATTCAGTCGACTCGACGATGGACATCAGTCGACTCGGCGATGGAAGTCAATCGACTCGACGATGGAAATCCGTCGACTCGGCGATGGATATCAATCGACTCGGGGATGGAATTCAGTCGACTTCAGTCGACATAGTCGACTTTGCTCTCTAGCCAGGGCGATATGGTGTACATCGTCGACCTCTTAGTGTCGCTCCCCGCGTTTGAACTGACGTGGGAAGACTCTAGAAGGCATTAGTTATGCCCATACTCAACGCACAATGTCGCGAGATCGAATGCCAACGAAGTTGAAACAGATTTGTCCTGCTTTATGCCGGCTAACTTTGTCAATTGAAATCCTTGCCACTCGAGTTTCAGTTGATGATCCAGGGAAAACGCTATTTATCCGAAATGTCATCAAACGCGTGTCCTCGAGTTTGGAATTCGGATCACGAGGAAGCCAAGAATCCATAGAGAGCAGAGATCGCCATTACACGACCAGGAGATTGATAGAAGAACGAAGGACAAAGGCGAAGACGAAGGCAATGGACATAGGACGTGGCGATTCAAGAGAATCTTCTGTTCCATGATGGAGTAAGGGGCACCACCAGAAGGCCATCACCCGCAAGTGCTGCACTAGACAAGGACCACTAGGACTTGGAGGAAGGGTTTGTTTGTGATAATGGAGGCATGTACTCAATACGGTCGAGCAGCCGATCAACCTTGAAGAAGCCAAGCAAATTGAATGCTTGAGCATGGCTTTAAAGGAGCCAAGCTAATTGGACTATTCTGGCTTAGTTTGTAAGACAAAGAGTCTAGACATTTTGGACCCTCAAAGTGGATTTCTGACCGGCTGCCCCGTTACCGACAAAGCACCGGAAGAGCTTCAGTTGAAGAAATGGAAGAAGACCATCTGGACCGAAGCAGGATCAGTCAAAGGCTGCTGAAACTTGTGAAATTCCCTTTCGTTGCTGTCAGAATATAAGCATTTCGCATTTCCCGCATTTCCTGCTTAAAAAGATTAGCTGAAATTCGAAACCGAATCGAGGGCGTTAGATGGTCCGCAACTGCTTGTGTTCCCATCTTCACAGGCGAACCAATCGATTACATCACTTCACGCGATATCCAGTTCCAACATAACCTACATTTGCCTCCGGGTGGCCGTGCCAGTGCTGCTGTGTGTGCGCGTGTATAAAATGTTTGTTTTGTTGCCGCAACATTGTATCAAGAAAGCAAAACAACGCCAAGCGACTTTGACCCCAAAAAAGGAACCCTAAACCCCCGTTTGTTCGCCATTACACGTTAACGAGTCACCGAAAGCATCTGCAAGACGGCGGCGTCCACCAGAACAAAAGATAACTCCAAGTCCAAGTCCAAGTCGAAGCCAAGCCAAGTGAATGCGAACACAACAAGAAAGAAGGAGGCGCGCACAAGCATAATCGTCATAACACACAAATGAAAAGCTGCTTGAGACGGAACACGCCGATGAACTTGCACGCGGCCTCGTTTTGCGAAGAAAACACCGATCCTGAAGCCAACCAGAAACGGCAGATGTAAAACATACTAAATACCCTTCGGTGGTCCGTCGCCGTCGTCGCAGACCACACCAGCCACCACTGCTGCTGCTGCTTCCCAGAGCCAGCTCAGCAAGATTTTACTTCTGTTTTTTTTTTTCAATTCATTTCCATTTTCGCCTTCGGTTGTGTCGTTCGCTGGCTAAAGTCGAATAGGGCCACATGTCGTCTCGAATTCGTCAGATCGAATTGTGCTAAGAAACAACAACAACCCCTCGTCAACATTTTCGCCGGATACAAAGGCGAGACTTTACGTGTTGCTGTGTCGCTGGCGGTCTCTTGCACAATACAAGTCCAAGAAATGGTCGTCCAACTGCGCGTGTGTGTGTGTGTTTGCGTCCACGATTGCAGCTGCCACCGAATTATCGAACCCAAAGCCAAGGAGTCTTAGGTTGAAGAAGCAGAGAGCAGGAGTGAGAGCGAGAACGAAGACGCGGATAAGAGGGTAGTTAAGCCACAGGTAAAGGTGCAATCAAGGGGTAGGTTGCTGCCTATCCAAACAAGCGTTGAACTCAAAAACAACGCACACACTGAGGAGGGTTCCTCGCTGCCATTCCTCCACACTCGTAGGAAGCGAAAGGAAACTTGTACAAAGTCGAAGAAAGCAAATCCTGTTGCTGCTGCTTGTGCAACTGAGGGTAGCCGGCAATTTTCTTGTTCATTGTCTGCGCAGAGGAAAAAAAAAAAAACAAGGGAAGCATATCAATGCGACTGACAGCACAAGGGGGGCGGGAACTGAACACCGTCTCCAGTGGCAAGGGTTGAGAGCTGTTCTCTTCCGAGCACGTCTGCTGACTCGGGCATATGTTGCGAATGTCACACGCAGGGGTTGAAAAGACGTTGGGAGACATTTGAATTTCGAATCAGCGTCGGAATTCAAACGGTTTCGCGATGAAGTTCGGCACAATGACTGGGAGTGACCGTGGCGAAGAGAGAGAGAGAGAGAGAGAGAGAGAGAGAGAGAGAGAGAGAGAGAGAGAGATTGTCTTCAGGCGTGACTTCTGATCCACTTGAGGTGCAGTGGCGCAGAGTCAATGCCTTGTTCAGCAATCAAACGGAGGCACGTAGCAGACGACGATGCTGACGAGCACGCGACGCTTCACCCAAAGGAATCCGTGCAAAGAGCAGTGAGCCGTGTTTAGTTACAAAACTAAGTCAATGCGCTGGCGTTCGTCTGTTAAGGGGGCCGTCCAAACGTCCACTATGTCGGTGCGCAGATGATGCTCCTTTGAAAAAAGTCTGTTCAAACGAAGGTGCTCCTCTCAAGAACCTTCTCAAATGAAGCGAGCCGTCCCGTATTGACGTTCCACTGAAGTCTCTTCAAACGCAGCCGTCTTCAAGCCGAAAAGCAGGCGAGGCTCCTTTCAAGAATCTTTTCAAATGAAGCCGTGCCTGATGACGTTGCTCGAAAGTCTCTTCAAACGCACGCACCTCTTCAAATGCAAACGAAGTCAATGAGCTCTTCGCTTATCGATTAAAGACCAAACTTCAGTTCGTCCGATTCCCATGGACGCGCACATGTCAAGCCACGATCGATTCGGACGCAACGAAACAAACGAACCAAGACGGCGCACTCCTTCCCGGTAACGACCATCAATTCCGGCGTTCAAATCACAATCAATTGCTGCGTGCTCCCTGCTTAGCCGTGCTCCAGAATCTCGCCCCAATCATATCACACATCGACCAGATGTGCATCAGCCAGCCAGCAGCAAACAAACGGAATCCCAAATTCGAGTCCATTAAAGCCCGCAGTAAACTCATTCGAATGGCTGTTCGCAGTGGCTCGCTGGGTTTTCCCTTAAAGGTCTGCTGATGGTTTCTTTGAAGGGTGTGCCCTCAATCAGGCGATTGCACTTAACAGCCATTTAAAGGTAATAAAAGTGTGTGAGATGCAATCAAGCGTGTGTGATTTTATTGTTTGTTGTTGAGAAGACCAGCCGCTGCTACTGCTTGCCTTACGCGGTCGTCAAACGACTGAGGATCTTTCAAGCAGAAATTATACGAATTTAAAGAGCTCTGGCTTGAGCCAGAGGGCTGCGGGCTTCGACTCAGTCAGTCGAATGGCGGCTGCAGTGGACTGATATTAATCCCTCGTCAAGTCCACGACTTCTTGGAACAACGATCACGCCCACAAGGGAGCAATGGGCAGGTGGGGCCGATGAGGAGGAAGGAGGCAGGCAACAGTCCATCGTTTGAGAGAAAGCCAACGGCGACCGTGAGCTGCAGTCAAGCCAAGGAATCCCTACGAAATGGCTAACCCCCTCGACAAGCAACGAGTGGCCTAGCTCTGACACATCATCCGCGGTGCCAAGGGGGGGTTAATCAAGTCTTCCTTCGCCTTCAGTCAGAGCTTGAACTGGGTGTCAAGCAAACTTGCCACAGACTGCTCTTCAGCTTCGAGGCCTGCACTCAAATTCTGGTCCATGGTGGTTTCGGGGCGCTTTCAGATGAGGGGTTTCAAATGATGGTCCAACGTTGACTCTAAGCAACTCGCAAGATCAATCATGTCCCGTGTGTCTCCAGCAACCCACTCCAAGCTGAGCAAGCTTTCCTTCAAGCCACTCACTAGCGCCGCACTCGAATTTGAGTGAGAACTGAAGTCCATGATGGACATCAATAGACTTGCCTCTTGAGCCAGGGCGATCTGGGGTCCAGCGCCGCACTCCTAGTGTCTGGCAAGGCTCCAGGAGTAAACGATGTGCAATCTGATATGCTGCCAAACTCATTTGCTTTCGGTCTCAGGTACGTGCTGAGTATAGGCATCTCCGTGGTTCATCGTTAATGTCCTTCTCTTGGAGTTTACTCCTGGAGCCTTGGCAGACACTACGAGTGCGCCGCTGGACGCCAGATCGCGTGCTTAAAAATGACGCTGATATGCGGAACCACCGGATGTCAAGGGGTCACATAGCCTTCGTTATGCTGGACAAAGCTTGGAGATCACCTCGAACGTACGAAGCTGACCATTTTTTGAAAATCAGTTGCGAAACGTGGAACGCGACTCCGAGAGAAGCACAAGTCCTACAAGTAGTCATAGGCCGTAGCCTCAGGACGTTCATGCGCGTTTTCTGGCACCACACAAACGCCGACCTCTCGGAGTCGACGGGGGAGGTACCCACCTGGGAGTCCATCGTCGCAAATGGAAGTGGATTGGACGAGCACAAGGTAGTCGCAGACCATCCAACTCGTGGAAGCGACGTCAGGTAGTGCAGGACGACGATCGAAAAATCTCGCGCCTTCATCAAGGGCGCTGATCCTTCAACGTCGGGAAATATTTTAGAAGCGCTGCAAGCAGGGCGCTCGTGGCAACAGAGAATATCCCTAGTTCAAGATAAATCCAATTAGAACTTGTTTACGTCCCATCGAGGAAGTACGGGGGAAAATGTGAACCAGAACCCACTTGACTGTACATCTTCCTGTTCCATTGCATACGAGGTCGTTCTGTCTCCTCGTCTCACCAGATTGGCTTCCAGAGAAGTCCACAATAGACTGGAGATCTTCACACAGCGGCAGGTCTTGTAAAAGACTAGACGAAGTGCTAGTTTCGTTCCATCTAGTTCCGTCGCGTTCGTTCCATCACCACCTGATCTCAGACTCCAAGGTCGAATGTAACAATGCCCCTCGTGGCAAGCCATGTCTGGTGGCTTAACATTCCTGCCAACCACGGCAGGTAGTGCAGGACGACGGTAGAAAAATCCCGCATCAAAGGCGCTGCTTCTTCAACGTCGGGACATATTTGAAGCAGGTCGACGCTCTCTGATGCGTTCAGGGTGACAGTTCAGCTTGACAGGGATGCCAAATTCGGACCACGAACTGGAGGAGCAACGAAAGCTTATATTTCTTCTGCCAGCTGAAGCTCTTTGGTTTTCTCATTTTTACAAGGATTATTCAGTGAAAGGGGCTGACTGTTAGCAATGCGTTGAATTTTCTTTCGTCAAGTGGTGAGTGACACTTCAAGGTGCCGGCAGCACTGCTGCAAGGCACATCAAATAAGGAACTTTAAGCGCGAATTTGGAAGCACAAATGGGCGTGTGCGGCGATGGTGGTGAATGGATGGAGAGAGATGAATAGAGAGAGCAGAGCACACCAACGATCGGAGGAAACAACAAGAAACGATTGCAATGATGGATGTCATTTGGATGCAATCATTTCCCTGAACACTCAAATGTCCATTTGTTAGGACTGACTCTGCCCCTTAATCACTGACATAAACAGGAAGATGTACAGTACATATTCATTCGACAGATTTGATCAGTTTGTCGCACTTGATCGACGTCTACACGCACACGAACCGACTGACGAGCTCTATGAATGTCTAAATGTCTGCCCATGTCTTGTCGCATGAGTACCCAGAACACGTGTGCTTGTGATAAGTCTACAACCACAGGCAGGCGTGTACAAAGTGTCTGCTGGCATTGCTCCCCGATAAGAGCCCACTTAGCACTAGGAACTGTTGCATTCGGTGTCTGGCAAGGGTTTGTAGCCGAAACTTAGTAGTCCACCGGCGTGTGGAGTTTGGAAGAAAGGCCATAATTAAATCCGTTGATGGGCTTTTCAGAGGTCTAGTCAAGAGAAACGAAACGCAACGAAACGAAAAAGGGTTTTATCCGGCTCTAGAGCGAGTGCTGCCGAGCGCACACAAATGAAGTGGGTCAGGGTCCCACCCCATCGCGATCGGTTGGTTACATCGCGTCACCGTTGCGACAGTGTGCATTGTGGGGAATACCTAATTTTGTTGCGTGATCTCCAATCGGTCAGTGACCCACGGCACGGGAAGGGGAGGCGTTTTTGGTGGGTTTTCCCTGGAGGGGGAGAAGATTGTTACCACTTACGTGGCTGTTCTGTAATTTGGCCATACCGTCGTGGTATGAATGGAAGCTACAATTATGGATCATTCGAAATGCTGGTCACAATAAAAACGCACGCCGATTGCATGGGCGTGGGTGGGGAGGAGTGAAGGCACAGCAGGAATCAGATTCGGCCCGGAACCACTGATGGAGGAAATGGTTGAGAAAACCTGACCAGAAAGCTGGAGAAAACACACACGAAGTGATGAATATTAAAGTGGGACAGAGGTGACTGATGATGGGACTTTCCGGGGACGGTGCTGGGGAACTGTAGGCCCTGCGGGGCACATACACATTGGCCTGGGTGGAGAAGAAATCCAGGCTTGTTCTCGGGAGAACCAGTCTAGAATTTCATTCAGCGCACAAATGTGATTCTTGTTTTTGAACAGATCTATTCTGGTTCATTTCCCCATGGTTGAAGTGCGTGCAGAAACAAAACTGTCGCTTCTGAGGCTCGGGACAGCCAAGACAGCATTGAGAGTGTTGCTCTCATGACAGTCTGGGGGCAGGGTTTAGGATGCGGCCACATTGGACCTACTTAACTAAATAAAAAATACCCAGCGCCAGCGGCTGCACATGTTGTCCAACTGTCCAACTGTGATCATTCCCTTTGCAATGGAGTTCCGAATATCGACTGAACCACAAACGATCTCCAAAAAATAAAGCTATTCTCTGATGCAACGTAAACTTTAAAGTTGCTCATAATTGCCCACACCATCCGTCATGATTGCATTTGTTCCCCCTCAAGCAAGCCAAGGTGAACGAAACTTAACGAAACTGATCGAAGTGTTGATTTCTGTCAGCAGAAATGAGGTATGATAGAGATGCCCAACTTCACAGCTGATTGACTCTTAGTCCATCGACGATTTTCAGACCCTTTTTGACAGTTACTCACGAAATATCGTAAATGTCGTTCTCTGATTGGTCAATTTGGCTTTAGAAGACGATATAAAAAATGGTTGTCAAAAAGTTGCGCATCTCTATCATACTCCATTTCTGGCTGTCAGTGTGTCATATGTGGGTACTCGCTAGAACAGGCTATCAAACAGTGACGCAACCAGTCACCTCCCACCAAATCCAGTACATTTGATCGAGGGTACTTACTGCTGACATTGGCAGAAGCTGTCACTGTGTTAGATTGCGTGAGTAGATCGAAATCCACACCGTTCACCATTGTTTCTGACTCATCAAGTCTTCGAAACGAAAAGAATCCCAACAACACACTCCTCCTCGATTGACAATAGCGACTCAAAAATGCGAACAGAAACTGCGTCCTCCTATGGGAACGGAAAACAAATTCCATTCTCATGCAAAAAATCGCCCTTCCTTCCGTATTTCAATATACCATGAAATGGCTCTGTTTACAAACATCACAATCGGCGAATCGTATATAAACACACTTCTCGCAGCCAAACATGAGTTCATGTAAACACCAAAGTTCGTCTTGTTTTTCTTTTTGCATTGCGCCTAAAATTGCTTTCGTTTTCTTCCTACACATGCGCCTCCTCTTCCACGGCCCTCTGAGTTCAGGTGGAAGAGAAGCTAATTGCATTCTGGCATCTTACGGTACCACAGCCGCCTTCGACGCGAGACTCTCATTTGGTCTATTTCTGTGTTCCGCCCACACCACGAGGAAACACACGCATTCGCAAGCGCTGTCTAGACTGGACTCGCAAATTCGCCGAGAGAGAAGGAGAGATCTCAAATGCAAACACAGAACATTACCCGACCACAGACGGACCAAGCGAGCCTGATGTTTAAAAGCGAAGAAGAAGACAAACCGAAGCGACGAAGGTTCACACAACTCCGCACTAACCGCTGGCTCAGGCGCAGCAACATTCTTCTTCAACTCAGTGAGAATACGTGAAAATTTTGTCTTAACGACGCAATAAAAAGTGCTCAAACTTTGCTTCCCATTCCACTGGCCCCCCCATCCCCAGGCGAACGTCTAAACCACACGAAGAGAGAAAAACGAAGAAGACGAACAAAATATGCTTCGAAGAAGAGATAAATAAACAAGAAGCGATGAGGAATTGAGGCAATTGGGAATATTCTTATGTCATTGCCACTTTCGACTTCTAAAACCAAAAAAAATATAAAAAAAAAAAAAAAAAAAAAAAAAAGAGAAGCCCACAAAAGAGTTCATCATCATTATTCACTATCATCCGTCAAATCGGGCATGTTCGTTAGGTTTGATCTGGAATTCGACAGGTAAACCGAACATGAACGTTGTAGAAGAAAACGTGTGCGGCATAGGGTTTCGCTCAAAGAAGCACATTTTCCTTAACGACGTTTCTGTTCCCTGTTTTGCTGTTGCTTCAGTTTATTTCTTTTTTTCTTTTCGTGTTGTTTTCCAATTCGTTGTTGTTGTTCTTATGATTTCTCTTCACTTTGACCAGGCCATGGCCCGGTGAAGACATTGAACTTGGCCTTTTTTATTCCGTTCGTCGCCACCATTCGGCACTTTTCCTTGAACACACAGAACAAAAGTGAAAATGATCATAAAACAGAAACGAAGGGACGAACAAGAAACAAAAAAAACGAAAGCATAGTTCACGGGAACAGCCAAGAACGACCAAAAACAACGTCGTGGCGGAGACGAGTGGAAACACAGAAAAAGTCAGACATCAGCAGAGAATGGTTCGGGAATTTGTTGACATCGATGAAATGTGACCAACGACTCCCAGCCAGCAGCAGAACCTGGGTGATTAGCCAGAAGATGCACTTTGTCCGAGTGACTTCTGTCACCGATCGGTGACACATATAAGCTGACAGATAGAGAAAAAATAGGTGAAGGACCAGGTGCATGAGTGCAGTGGAGAGTCACTAGTGCGTGGAGATCAGTGGCAACCACTCCTCCCTTTCAGTTTTTCTGTTTTTCTGCTGAGGTGACGCCTTGTGGGTTTGTTGTGGTTTTGCTTCAGGGCTGGCAACATATGCTGCTCGCAGTCGATTTGTAATTTGCGGTTATGACACCGATCAAAAAGGGAATGCGGCTGGTTGACAGTCGGCCGATGTCAACCGAGGTGCTTGATAATTTGCGTAGGCCTTAAATTGCACATGTAATTGGTTAAGTCACCCATGACATGCGAGTCGAGTTGGATGGGGTGGAAGGGATCTTGATAATTTAAAGTGGACAGTTTCTTGTTGTCGCGTTTTTTTTTTCCGGTGCCGATGGAATGTCTGTTTGATCGGGAACACAATTAAGGAGATGTGCACAAGTTGTGTTTTTGAACATATCCCTTGTCAGTGCTTTGAAGAATTCAATATCTGAGCAGTAGCGCATGCAATTTTTAGCAGTTGATTTCATATACTCTGTCCGGAGAAGAACTGCATGCAAACTTGGAGTATGTCACGATCGTGGTAAAGTAAGCCAATTGTCAAAACTAAGAACCTCCAATCAAAATAAGGACGACAAACCGACAAAGAGTGCTTAACTGTCCTGCAGTCATGGATGCCAACGAACTGAAGCAACCGATATAACCATTTCGGACAGTTTCGTTGAGTTTCGTTAATTTTTATTTACTCATATAGGAGTGTAATCAATCCACATGTGTTCGTCTCTGACTTAGGCTCCCAAAAGTTATTGTGGGCACTTTTGAATTGAACGATACTCCGGCAAACTTCGTTTGGTTTCGATATAAACTTAATTCCTCTGAAATCAATTTTAGTTCGTCCTAATCTGTCGACAAACTGTCAATGAGTGCTTAAATGTCCTGCCTCATAGACGATAAGGAATTGAAGCAATCAAAACAACCACTTTCGTTGAGTTTCGTTAATTTTTATTTACTCAAATGGGTGTGCAATCAATCGCCATCTACATGTGTACCACTCTGACCTAGGCTCCCAAAAGCAATTCCGGTCACTTTAGAATTTAACGACGCTCCGGCAAACTTCGGTTGGTTTCGATATAAACTATTTAAAATCAATTTTAGTTCGTCCTAATCTGTCGACAAACTGTCATTGAGTGCTTAAATGTCCAGCCCTCATGGATGCTATCGAACTGAAGCAATCAAAACAAACACTTTCGTTGAGTTTCGTTAATTTTTACTTTAGCTTAAGTTTGAGTGAAATCAATCGCTGTGGTATCGAAGTGGATCTGTGCTCCCAGAAGCAATTCTGGGCACTTTTAAACTTAACGATGACTTTGACAACCTTCGTTCGGTGTCGATATAAGCTGAACTTAACTGCAAGAAATTTTATTTGGGCCTTAAGTTAAGCGCTGGTCAACTTGAGAAGTTTGTTCAAAATACTCCCCCCGTGAGTACCTAGTTTGTCAACATAGACCCAGAAGTCAGCTTGGCATCTTTCAATCAGCCAAACAACGAGTGCGTGTCCCTCCTCCTCACAAGGTCACCGCACCAGAACATCCCAAAACGACGCGAACACACATCCACAATTTGACCCAGATACGAGATTGTTGTGCGTAAAAATAGAATCAAAGGTATCAAAAGCAGCACAGCATTCCCTCGCGCTGGACAGAGATGGTGATCCCCATCTTGGTGTTTTAAATAAATTCCTCCCCCTCCCATTGGACTGAGATCGGTTAGCAACCTGAGCGTCCTGCGGTACGCACTTCCTACTCAACATAATTCATTCCAAAACCAAAAAAAAAAAAAAACACAACCTCAACAACAAAGGAAATCTCTGCGATATGAACCTAAATCCGACGGATTGCTCTTACATCAGCGACTGTGTGTGCGTGTGTGTGGTCATTAAATCGCAAAATGTATTTCTGACGTCCATGGAGAGAGTGAGTAGCGCTTTTCAAGAATCTTTTCGCCACACAATTTAGGACGCAACACTTGAGAAGATACCCACAGGCCGAGCAAAGATTAAAAAAAACACAAAAAATGCCAGAATAATGTACAATCTTTTCGTTTTTTTGTGCTCTTTCCTGGATCACTGCCAAATAGCTTATTCTTCCACCATGGCAGCGACGAAAACAGTCGGAAGAACAACAGCAGCAAAAAAATCGCAAGCGTCCAAATTCGCAAAAATATGATCCGCGCAAAACTCCGCAATAAAAAATAATTAATAACAGAACAGAAAAAGTGTAAATTAAACGTTGCCAAAAGTGTTCCGCGGGGTTAAAGTTGGCCACCGAGTTTGCGGCTGGAGTTTGTCTCATTGTTGTGATGTGAACAAAACTGACAAGCACAGCCCGTGAGGGATGAGAACAAAAGAACTTTACGCAGACAAAAACGCTGCCAATTAACGCCATCTTTTGGTAGATTAAATTGCATAAGCGAAAACATTTAGATTATGTCAGTCAGGTGGTGTGAGTCAATAAACCCTGGCCATGTGAAGCGTTGCTTGATGGGATTTTTGACAGAGCTTTGATTGAGTGCCGACTGAGTGCCGACTGAGTGCCGACTGAGGTCGTGTGTTGGGGGGCAATGAACATCGCCTGGGTCAGCTGTCTTGTGGGAATCCATGCGGAATGCATGGCTTGCTAAGCAAACACTCCTGGCTCTTCAAGGACTTGTCAAACAAACGACTTCGCTTATCGTGGACGCGCACAGATAGAAGTTTCAGTCTTGGTTGAGGCTTATCTGCGCACGCGGTCGCTTGCTCTGTGCCTAGGCCTAGGTCGGATTTTGAGTGGATTATCTCAAGTATTGTGGTTTTTTTTTATCAATTGCTATTTCAAGCCTCTAGGGATATCTCTATGATTACGACTAGAAGGCGTGGTCTGTGACTGCAACATCCGAGCACGTCACCTCAAATAGTTGGTTATCTGCGCAAAGTTTAAGGTCTGTTCTGTCTTGACTACTTGAGGGAACGTTTGCACTTGAAGGAATGCACAAGTTGCCACACCCACTTTGTTGCCTGAATTCAAATCGTGGGGGATCTTCAGACGAACGTTGCAAAATTTATTCGCTCAATGAGAACGAATACAGTATTTCCAGTGCCCTACATATTTGAAAGGTCTCTTGTGTCTTACAGTGAAGGATGCGACCCAGAGGTAGTGCTCTGCACTTGGACATACAGGGTTCCTGTCATTACCACTGTTTCCCTGTTCGAGAGTGCGCTTGTAGCTGACGTTTTTGAAGCTTTACTCTCCATCTAAGAGCGTCTCGGAAAAGCCTCCACGCTTTGTACAACTGCAAGAAGACAACTAACTGAGCCAACTGAGAATCAAAGCTCAGTATGATCAACAAAACAATTGTGCCGGTATTCGGACCCGGTAGCCGGAAGTCTCCAGATCCCCCCAGATCCTACTGGAAGTCGGACGCTGCTCTGCGAATCTTCACAAATGGATCGAACATCCACTTAGGCATGGGGGCGGGCGTCTATTCTAAGAATCCAAATATATGCACTGCAGCGTCTTTCAGATAGAAGCTAATAGTCTTAATAGAAGCTAATAGTCTGAACAGTGTGATCGCCATCAAGTCCCTCATGCAGTAACCCTTTACTCGAAGACATCCCTGATCTGCCATCTCCCAGCACATGAGAGGAACGGCAGTATCAAGCCACAGACTACTTGCAGCACATCCTAAGGACTACGGCACTACGCCCGCGAACATTCCCCACCACCTTCACAGCCAGCTTGTAACTCTAAGCAGCGCATGAATTGACAGAAGGCAGCCAACATCAAAACACTGCGTCAAAAAAAACCATGTTTTTCCCATCCAGCATTGATCAACGAAACTTTGCTACACAAAGTGGGTTTCAAATTCAAGCACAGCTCTCAATCGACATTGGCTCACCATCAAAATTCAACGCAGCAAGCTCAAATCTAAACGACATTCAAAAAGGCAATAAAAACAGGTAACACGGCACTGGGTGAGTTATATGAAGCGGTGAGTCACGTTCAAGCCTTGCTCGACCAAGCTTTTCCACCGACAGATATCGGCAATAAAACTTGCCATCGTCTTCTGGCAACGATTTACAATGTCAAGATCTGAGAGAACCCGCACCGCACTTCTCAGAAATACTCCAAAAATTGAGTGGCTCGCCGAAGGTTTTCAAGTACATTGTGGACTGTCGTACGGAATTTAGGGCGCATTTGAAGTGTGGCTTTGATAGATGGGGTTGAAGAACAAGAAACAGAACACGTTCTCCGTGGATTTGTGGCACTAATGAGGGAGACAAAGCTCAAATCGGGTTTAAAACCAGTCTCCAGTGCGTTTCTCTTACGACACACTTCCAATCAGTTCAATCATCCGTGACACAAGTCCTGTCCGCACGCATGCAGAAGGCGGTCACGGGCCTCGCCGGGCATTTGCCAACGTTGGTCGCGGGTGTTGTCTACAATTCGTAGGTAATCCAGCACTCAGAACATTATCAGAAACAGAGGGACACAAACAAGACAGTATTCCAGAAATTGGTGTCATTGATAGCGCGCGGTGGATAGATTTTGATCTATCAGCTGTTGTTTGCCTGCGTCTGAAGAGCAACAACTCGCACATGAAGCACTCAAAGGAAAAAATGTGTTATCAGATACAGTACACAGATGTGCGTTTGTGTATGACGAGCAGAGCAGTGATATCAGCTAATTAACACTACTGTTGCCCCGTTGCCGGTCTGCAAAAATAAAATCCATAAACATAATCAAATTCTCCACGGTGTAACTAATGAAATGAGATATACCTTTTGTTGATCGATTAATTATTGCGACGACAATGTGGATGGTCTCCCCTCGAGGTGTCCATAAACCCTGAAGCCGTGTGAAGGACAATAGTTTCACGATGCTTTGCCATTCTTAATTAATCATCACACCATTCGACATGTTCTTCTTCAGTTCATTTTTGCATTTTTTTCTTATCCAACCGGAGATGGCAAGCTGAAGAAATTTTCATGGAGACTTTCAAACAGATTCTGCATAACCTGTCAGAATGTTGTTTAAGAAGTTGTTATGCAAAGTGACATCTATCTGTGGGTTTGTTTGCTTGAGGATGCCCGTGTGTGCGCAGAAACGTCATCAATCACATGCGGTCTCATACGGGAAATTTGAAATTTTCATTTCCAATCAACTCCATATGATCACAACTGACAGATCTGTCAAACAAGCGCAGAGAAACAAACCAACAATCGTGTAATCATCCGAAAGTACATGTTGTCTGACTTTAATCAGAGAGAGAGAGAGAGAGAAAGAAAGAACAACCAAGCGAGAGTGTAATGAAAAGAGACGAAGAAGTGGAACCAAATTTGAGTGGCATTTAATTAAGTTTGACAATTTTGTTTCTTCTTTTTTTTTTTTTTTCTGAAGGGGAATAGTGTAGAGAATCAGAGGCAAACAGTTTAAGGTACGACTACAACGAAACAACCAGCCCACATGAACGCGTGTGTATTCAAATGTCACTAAATTATCTTATCAGTGACAGCGTTTGACCATCGAGGTAGGATTTGTATGAATCAACTTTTTGTTCTCTTTTTTTTCTTCCCACAGTGTGGAAGTCGCAAGTAAAACCGAAAAACCGGGCAAGAAAATTGAGTTCAATGAGAGATGGCATCAAATTGGGAGAATTAAGGTGGCGTTTGTGGAACCGTATTTCTCCATTTGACCGATAATCACACATTTTTGTTGACAGTTGACAATCACACGCATCAATCAACGACGCATATTGTCTCATATTTACGCATTCCCGCTTGAGTACGTCAGTACACCATGTAAATGGCATTCGCTTTTAATGATCCGTGAAAATGCTATAAAAAAAGCTGTCAAATGATGTTAAGGGGCAATGGTGGTGAAGGCTGATTTGTGATGTAAAGTTAGGTGTGTCAGCTGTGTCAGCCTGAGGGCTATATCTGTGACACCTTTGCTTCCGATTGATTTGAATCCCACTCAACTAGTCAAAAATGAACGAAACTTAACGAATCTTGGACATTTTCTGAACAGTGTATGTTCGCCGGAGGGAAAATCTGAAGCGTTTTATTTTTAATCAATCAAAAGCAATGATTGTAGTAAGAGATAAAAAAAACCTAGAACGTTAACATGATTATAGATTAATTTAAATATTTGTTCACTGATTGATTAGCACTTTTTTTATGATTTACTAGATCAAAATCAGAAATGCCATCCTTCTAGTGTAAATTGCTTGTGGTTGGGCCCTTGGAACCCTCAAAAGATCAATGCTTTCGCTGCTTTCAAAATCAGAAATGCTATCCTTCTAGTGTTAATTGCTTGTGGTTGGGCCCTTAGAACCCTCAAAAGATCAATGCTTTCGCTGCTCTTGCGCTTGCTTTCAAAATCATAAATGCCATCCTTCTAGTGTTGATTGCTTGTGGTTGGGCCCTTAGAACCCTCAAAAGATCAATGCTTTCGCTGCTTTCAAAATCAGAAATGCCATCCTTCTAGTGTTGATTGCTTATGGTTGTGCCCTTAGAACCCTCAAAAGATCAATGCTTTCGCTGCTCTTGCGCTGCTTTCAAAATCAGAAATGCCATCCTTCTAGTGTTAATTGCTTGTGGTTGGGCCCTTAGAACCCTCAAAAGATCAATGCTTTCGCTGCTTTCAAAATCAGAAATGCCATCCTTCTAGTGTTAATTGCTTGTGGTTGGGCCCTTAGAACCCTCAAAAGATCAATGCTTTCGCTGCTTTCAAAATCAGAAATGCCATCCTTCTAGTGTTAATTGCTTGTGGTTGGGCCATCAAAAGATCAATGCTTTCGCTGCTCTTGCGCTTATCATTCGGATTCTATTTTTAATAAGCGAATAACACCCAACAAAATAAACATAATTCTATAAATAAAAGCTGAAGAAATAATTTATTAGGGAACGGGAATGGGACGCATTCAGAAACAGAAATCAATCACAAATCGTTGATGATGTTCAAGACAAATCGAAGGCATGATGAAGGTTTATCATCAAAGGAAAGGTATCTCAGGGAAAAATGAAAACAAACAAGAGAACCCACCACGACACGGAGGGAGGACGTGCTTGAAAACGACAACGGAATGAATGCAACAAGAAAGAAACACGTGGAATAAACTTCTGTGACAACTGAACATTGGATAATGCGACAAACGTCGTTGTTGAAATAACCGAAATTCCATCACGAAGTAAATTGCTTTAACACATTCATAAACAGGTTAGAAAAAAATTATGTTATCACGAACCGAACGAAAATTCGAAGACGAACGCACGGCGGAGAGCGATAAAAAGCAAATAATACGATCTTTCTTGATAATTTCTTTGCATGACGAAACCCCCTCAAACTGCTTACATGCTGCACCAACAAAAAATAACTGGAGCTGGTGTATGCAAACAGTAATGATTACGAATGGAAAAGTTTGGGAAAAATGCTTTGCGGAACATAACATCACCGTGGATAGAGGTCCAGGAGACGATATTCTCGTTTCCACAAAGTTGTGAAATCGAAACAATGGCAAAAGAACCACATCCAGGT
Organism: Eristalis tenax; assembly: GCA_905231855.2. Lineage (NCBI taxonomy): Eukaryota > Metazoa > Arthropoda > Insecta > Diptera > Syrphidae > Eristalis > Eristalis tenax. The sequence goes on along the minus strand of HG993128.1, from coordinate 40,915,320 downwards.
GTGCCCAGCGCTGCTTTCGTCGGACTACTTGTGACATTTACTGCAGAGCTATTGATGTCAACGAAAGTTTTCGAGAAGTGAGCTTGATCTCGAGTCGAGAATGGGCGACATGAGCATCGGAAGTGTACATCGCTCTCCTCCTCCTTCTAATCTAAGCAACTACTGCAGAAGCCACAGGAAGGGAACATGCTTTAAGCGTTTATGCCAACGACACATTGAACTAATCAAGCTAGGCGAGCGCAGAGAGTTTGAATTGAGCCATATTTGCCCCAAGGTGTCCCCGTACCATCTTCGATTAGAGCAATTATTCACGCCAACCACGAAAAACTGAGATGCTGTAGCAGTAGGTCATTGGTGGCCCCCAGATGAAGTCGAAGTGTAGCGAGCCCGCTTCGATATGTCACACTGTCACACATTACCCGCACTTAACCAGTGAGAAAATGTTGCACCTGAAAGTGATAGCGTGAAACGAGTTTAAGCCTTTCATAAGTGATGACTACAATGATTTGTCTCATCTGGTACGACACTAGTGTGAAGACGGTTGCAATGGGTGTGAACAAGGCATGTGCACAGCGGAGAGAGTAGCAGTCTCGACAATTTCCCAAAGTTTGTGACTTATAAATGTGTGCTGCACCACTTGTGATTCGAGGGAGGAGTCATCAGAGTGTTCAAGACAAATGTAGTTTACCTTCCGTGTTCTTTCTACCAATGACAACAATCGAAAATAACACGACTTCCAAACTGAAGAGACAGATTGTTTCCTCTCGTTGAAGGAAGAGATGGCAAACGATATCTGCGGAAGCGCGGCATGTTTGAAGAACACATGGACAGTGGGCAACACCTCCTCTGCACGTGATCAGCTCGTACGTTCCAAACGTTTGTCTGGTCACTAATTAAACCACTGAACCGACCCGAGTGGCAGTTACCACGTCCCACCACTGTGAGCATCCCAACGCAGCCGCCCTAACCTACTCACCCACATTGTGGTCCATCAATTGAAGGAGAAGGGTTTATCGCCCGTATATTTTTTAGAACGCAAATAGGAAGCTGCCTGAAATTGAAAGAGGCCCTCAGGGTATTCCAATGTCACATACCATCGCTCCACTGTCAGCCCTGTTCAAGTTATGTCAGCCAAAACGAGCGTCCCATCCGAATTCATGCGTGCCTGTGACTGTAAAACAACACCAAGTATGAATATTCATAGAGCAATAAACGAATGATAGTGGGTATCACGGCATAAATATTTAACTTTGAACTTATCTTCAATTGTTCGTACATAAGTTATTAGAAGTCGGTAGTCAGCAGCTGACGAGCTTCTCTAAACACAAACACGATGCCCGGCACACAAGCAGTCATCATCCATCAGACGAGCGCATGATTCAAGGGCTAAGCTATTTCCTACGTGAAGTCCCAACCTTTCAGGTAACCACCACATGTCACAGAGTCATAAAAAAAAACGAGAAGTGTGATGCATTTCAATGTGGAATGTGTAAAGCAGGCAACCCCCGTCCCTGTGTCAAGATGATTGTAATTCCATAGATCATTAAAACGTTAAAGCGAAATCCCAAAGCTCGCATACAGGCGCCTCCAATGGGCGTTGTTAGTTTTCCAGCACACAACCACTGGGTTTTACGGCCAGATTTCAGTATAATCGCTCTCACCCATCAATGTCGTGGTTTATCGGGCGAAAACACAAATTCTGAGTCACTTCTGCAATGCAACTGCTTGACTGTGCAAATGACCCACGGATAGAGTTGCAGCTGATTGCTTTGCATACATTCTGAGCCCGCTCTCTATCTCTGTCTCTCCCGCTCTATAATTAATTTCATTTATCACGGTTCACCAACAAGTGACTAAATGTGGCACCCAGCAGCAGCACATTATATAACACAGATTACACGGAGTGTGGAAAAACCCAAGAGCAACTTCATATCGCAATGATATGATGAGGTTGTACCATCATTAGTTTGCAATTAATTCCAAGAATAGGTTTAAAATAGATGCACGAGGACTTCAAATCGTGCCAGCTGAACGCCACTTCGGAGCCGTGTACTCACCTGGGTGAGAGAGGGCTCAAACCACGTGATGGTGATTTGAATGTTTGCAACAAAAACGAAGAAAGAAAACACGATTTAGCAAAGCCCAGTCCAGCCGGGTGTAGTGTGCACTTCGAAGTCACCACATGAATTGATAATTCAATCAAGTGATGCAACTTTTATGACGCTCTCCGGGGATTAATCAACGTTTGTTTTTTGTTTTTCTTTCCCGAGCTGCACGAGTTTATCATTAACACGTGGTCGCCGCGTTCAGGGAAAATTGTAGTGTGGGACTTTACAACTCCCTGGAGTTTCTCCTGAATACAGTTTGGACCCGAAGATGACTCCACAACAAGAAGGGTTTAATGAAATGAAACTTGGATCCTTGCCAGGAAAATAAATAAATCATAACCAGCTCGTTGGGACGCCCCATTTATTGTCTCGAATTCACAGGAACGGCTGGTGTCGCATTGTTGCATCAACGATGAGATCTCGCCCAGCCAGCAATCAATTTTCCAATCAACTACAGTTGTCACCGGCCGAGAATGAAAGCAACGCCCATCGAATGAAAAGAGAAAGTACCCATATTCGTGACAGCATGACATCATTGGAAATAAAGACGTCGTTTTCAAACTTCGCCGGGTGATATTTCATATCTTATCAACAACATGTACAATCCCAAAGTTAATTGCATTCGACTGCTGAAATAAACCAATGGAATTTATTTGCTGTCAATAAATCAAACACACTTCCCGGACAGCGTCTGGGCACTGGTCAAACGAAGGATCATCCATCGCGGACGATGACCAAAGCTAGACTCGCATAAACAGCTATCGAAGCACTCAAAACCGTTGCAAGAACACAAGTAGACCGTTGCGTTTGTATGCATTGCGTACATACAGCAGTATCGAAAGCTTTAAGCGGGGGAAACCCTCTTTTCAGTATTGATTCGATTGGTTAACGCACATGCAGTGAAAGTTTATCAATTTCTGCATTCAAAGCTCTTGGGTCACACCACGACCACACCGGTAGAGAAGTCTTGGAATTGAATGAATCGAAACAAAGGGAGAGCAATTAATTACTATTGTTCAGTTAGGTGTATTCTTCGGGCTAAGAGAGGACCTAAATTCAATCCGTTGGCGAGTGTAATCCGTCCGAAAATAGATTTTGGCTATCAGCCATTTGTGCAAGAGAAACCGCAAGCAGTAAGGAGCGACGATCAGGCGAAAGCAACAGCTAAGCAAATCAGCACTTGTTGCAGTTTCGAAACGAAATCAGATTATTATTCCAAAAGAAGTGGAAGTGAAGAGTTCATTTGAAATATGTGTTTGGTCTGACGTGCCTGAGATTCGCACTTGACATCAGGACTTCATGGTGAAGGTGATAGCTACTTCAAAGGCAACTGTTTTCACTTGAAGCTCCAAAGGAAAGATACTTGAAGACATTGGTAACCACCTGAAATGGGACGAACAACCCCTACTACACAGAGTTCTAGGCGACGAAATAAACCACCATCTTTTATGTCGAATGCTCTGAGAGTTTAACTGCTCTTGAAAGCTCTCTAAGCGCCACCGTCCGGGGTGGATCTGAAACTCAAGGTATGTCCGTTTTTTTTTCTTTCCCTAGTCCAAGAGTTTATTCGTGAATATTTTTGATTTACAGAGGACCGTCTGTGGACCCTGGCAAATATTGTGGATTACGCTCGCGGCTGAAGGGATACCTGCATAGATTCAGACCTTTACACGCTAGTCCAGGAGATGCAAGCTCTACGTAAACCTTAGACTAGAGTCTGTACGAGATCCCAGAGTAAACTGAAATGACACCTACGAACGAAGGGAGATACATGGCCCTCGCATATAACTTATGTGGAAACTAGACTGCAGTCTCCATCTCAAGGGACACCTGCAAACGAAAGGGAATGTTGATGGGTACAAGATATAAATTCTCTTTTGGAACTTGGGGCTACCCAGACTGAACCTCAAGATACTCAACACTGCTCACAAGATACCGTCGCCTAAAAAGAGAAGTTCACTCCAAGATACTCAACACTGCTCACAAGATACCGTCGCCTAAAAAGAGAAGTTCAGTACACAGAGTGGACACACGTAACAAGAACTATTATCCACTTTATGTATGTCGTACCTCCTAAGAATCACTCATACCTATACTTCCGACTTCAACATCACAATAGATCAAACTGGACCTAAGCGAGCACTGAGACTTGGAGCGTAAGCCCTTGATCAGAAGCCTCTGGTGCCCTTTACTTGGCCCATTAATTCGACCTGAAGGCTCATTTTGTTTGCCGACAGCCAATCACTTGTCCCCACCATTTGAACTGTTCGGTCAGCACAGCCCTCGCTTAAACAGTCAATCGTCTTCAAATTATTTTATACGATCTGCTTCACTTCGGCTTAAAATATGAACCACTGGGACAGCATCAATAATTATCCATGTCGCCCTGCCATCCAAGCTCCTCCGACTCCAACAGGAACCCACTAATAAGTAGGAGGGCTACTCCAACTCGTAAAAGCACATGGTTTCCAAATACTCAATTCAGTCTGGAATGAACGTGTGAATATGCCTCGCGTCGTCCAATTCAGTGCCATCAGTGAAACGGAAACGAAGTCATCATCAGGTCATTGCACAACAAATGCCGGTGCTTTAAGTAAGCTCCTGCAAAGGATACTACTTTTGGGGTTTAACAAGCCACAATCCAGAACATTCCCAATCAGTGACAGGCGACAGCTGAATCTGCAGCAGACATCGGCACTGATAACCGGCTTTTTTTCAAGGCTGATCTGACATCATCATTCACATGCACTTAGTGTGATTTAAGCGTTGTCAACAGTTTTGGGGCGTGTGTTGATAAGAAAACATTTGCGATTTTTAGTTCGCACATCAGGAATTTTCAAGAGAAAATTGATTAAAACAAAAAAAACGTCCAACAATCTCCCATCGATCGACTGTTCACGACAGAAACCACGATTCACCAACACAAAAAGATTTAAACACTTCACCTCAGCAAAAAAGGAATCCCGTTAAGCCATTCAGAGAGCAGGTAGACACGAGAGAAAAAAAAAGAAAGAAAAAAAGAGGAAATACAAGAAACTGTCGCTTACCTCCATCATCCATTCCGCAACAATTTTTCTCATTGGCGGGGTTATATCCTTTTGTACCGTATTAAAATATGAATCAGCCATTGGATGTTTTTGTTCAGCCTTGAGTGCGTTATCGAGGCATCGGTCACTCTGCAAAACTGGATCATCAAGAGCTGTATTAACTTGATCATAACTCCGACTAATTGTGCTATTTGTGTATGCTGTTGTTGCCGTTGAAATATCACCACCAGCAGTTCCTCCTCCTGTGCCACCAACTAAGCCGCCACCACCAACACTGCCACCGCCGCCACCAGTTGTTACTGTGGCTGTGTAACAGTTATTCTGAATTGAGTAACTATTTCTTAAGATATCACTATCGTTTGGCTGGAACTTCTCTGGACATGTAAGTTCCATATTTGTTCGAACAAAAAAAAAAAAAAAAACCGAAATTAAGAACTGATCCTTAAACGATTAACAACCACTTTTGACGCGACACACAGCAACGTGTGCACAAGCTGGGGAGCGCTGAGGAGGAACTTCGTCCGGTTCGTAAGGGCGATTCAAAGACTCGGTAAATTCACAAGAGGAAAAGATGCAAATGGCAAATGGCAATAAATAATAATAATAAATTTCACTTGTTCCCGTTGAATGAGATGAGATGAGAAACTATCCTCGAACTATACTCGATTTTCGATTTTTCGAATGCTCTCGGTTCTCGGATTTGATCTCGCGAAAAACAACTGACACTGAGAACGGGAATTGAATGAATTAACAACTACTCATTAAAAAAAAAAAACAGCTGCAAAGGCATTTTCAAGGATCTCCTTTAGAAATTTTCGTATTACACACTTCTTATTTTTCTCTTCACGCTATCCTCTCTCGCTCGCTCGCTCGATCTTCGCTCTCGTTCTGCCTCTTTGTGTGGTGCAAGGCTCCGGGGAAAAAAATTACATACGGTTCACTAAAACGGCTTTCGATTCGATTGACTATTATTTACTTTTATTTCGAATTCGACGAGAAACAACTTCACTGGGGCACTGATTTCGATTTGAGTTTATTTTTGTGTATTTTTCTTTTGCAATGGGAGTTGAATTGAATTGAATTGAAATGAAATGATTGAATTGAATTGATTTCTCGATTTTATTTATAAACTCCTCTGTTGATCACCGTTACATAAAAAAAAAAAAGTGAACAAGAAAATACGTGTGTACTCTTATTTTCCTTTTAATAATTCTTTACAATTTACAAGTTTGAAAGCCGGCGGAAAGCGAGGTAGCAGCGAGAACCAACTAGTCTCTTTCGCTTCGAGATGGATAATGAAGAGTGTGTTCTCAATTGTGGAACAAAATGCACAGTACGTACGGAGCGACGGTGCTCTGTTATTTGTGCTTGTGTGCGTTTCAGTTTTATGATCCAATCGTGTGAGTGTGTTGAGTGCGAGAGTGTACAAATAAAAACTCAAGTGAGTACACACACTTGCATAACACACACTCCATTAAAGGAGATTGAGTGGAAATGAATTTGAAATGAAATCACGGCGGATACATGAGGGTTACGCATGCGTATTTGTATCCTTGTTGTGTTCAGTGGGGAATGGAAAATCCTCGCAAATCTCTGAGAACTCGGAAATGAAACTCGTTTCTTGACGAAGTTCCTCTTCTACATCCAGTCCAGACCGGAGTCTGCTTCATTTAGGCTTCTAAATGGTTCGCAGGTCTTTCAGTTGTTTGTCGTTATTGATGTCTTAACGAACCACCACCAGGGCACTCTCGAGCTTCGAATTCGTACTGAACTGGTCGCGCGGTGGGATGAAAAGTTTTGACATGTGTATCATTCCCCGAGAAATCACTTTGAGGAGAACTTGAAAATGCACCAGAGGACTGACAGTTGTCATGAGCAGGATAATTAATGAACACTGACCCTTCAGTAGCTTGAGATGAGGGCACTCCCCGGGGGGATGTACCTGTGGATCCTTGTGGTCAGCGGACTGACCAAGGTTGCGTAGGTATAAATTCCTTGCAAAAACACGATCACGATATGTGGGGTGGGACGTACACAATTTGTTTAGACTACTCGCCGTTTCTCTGGCTGCCGCAACTGAGCTGCACCGTGTTGAAGGGGCCAAACTAGTAAAAAATCATAGGAGTGTCCATCACCAAATCCTTGTTATCTCCTAAAAATCTCCATCGTGTTTTGCTAATGATCATTCTTCAGTAAATATGTATTTTTCAGAGGAAAAAAAATTATCATAAATCGATGACTGATTCATACCGCATGCGTCAATAGACTCGGAAACAAACACGTGTCTCGGCACACTGGGGATCGCTACCTGGTCGCCGCGATAAAGCACGAGCAGAATAAGGGATGTTTTGCTGTAGTGATACTGATCCTCTCAAGGACTCTATTGCGAACTATGATGCCAGAAGGTTCGTCGACAGATCGATGTTTGATGACTACCTGCATTGGCTGTGCCTTTTTTTTACGATTCACAAATCATTCAGTCAGGCGTTTAGCAACATTTCTCGTTAAACGACGCAAATATTTGCACAGAAAATGATGAAAGATTACGTGTTTAGTGTGATCATGTTCTGCAGTGATTTCCGCGAGGACCCGACATATAGGACGTTAATATTTTGGGACCTGATGTCGGCTGGCGATGCGGGAAAGACGGTTTTAGTGTCAAACATCAGTTGAAACACACTAAATCCGTCAATTTTTGAAGGAAAGTGTCAAAAAAAAAAAAAAACACTCTCTTAGGCGGATTGTACACACGATTAATTGGTCCTAAAAATGTTCAATTTGCCGGCAAGGGGAGTTAGACAAAAGGGATCTGAAAATCGGATGTAATCGGATCTCACATGTAAAATCCGCCTTCTTCTTTCAACGTGTCGAAACATTTGCGTGAGAGATCCATTATTTATATCATTCTCCGTATTTTGGGCTTGCGTTTGCATTGTTTACGTTGGAAGACAGCGACAGCCGTCGTAGTTGAGGGTTAAGTTAAGCTTAGAGTACCAGCAGAGGGCCAGGCTGGATTCGAGAAACTAGTTAAGCTAGTTTTAGTCATTTTTAGTTTAATGAAAACAGGGACATTTGACGGGATTCATCATGTTTGAGGATATCTTCGTGTTGTCTTCTACGAGCTGTGGACCAAGATCAAGCATTTCGCAGGTATTCTGCTTTAGTAATTATAATAAAATGTGTGGGCTACAGCCCGGGGCAGGACATAGTTTCTCAACAGTTTTGCTTTGCGTTGTTGTCATGTAGCAGATCAGGGAGCACAGAAACATAAGAGAAGATGGGGAAGACCGAAATCTCGTTATAAAGATCAAGTCATCGCGGGCGTAAGACAATGGAAGATAGCATTCAGCTTCATCGACATTTACGCGAATCTATAGAGCGTTGGACCATTTTATCTGAAAAGTAAATCATGCAGTTGTCTGTGGCAGCAGTTTCCAATCAGAGAACCTGGCAGTCCAGAAATGACGGGACTTCTTCTACCACTTCTTCAACCTCTTTTTCCCCTTTAAAAACCTTGACAGCCGTTTTTTTATCTGGTTTTCTCAAACCAAATTTACCAACCAGAGAATGGCTCACATTATTTGGTGAATAAGAATAATAATGGACTGCAGCGCCTAGCTTCTCAGCAACCATTCGTGTAGTGCGTGCTATTGTTCTCTCACGAGTTGAAGCGACCGTGCCGTACGTTCTATGCCGACTCCGAACGGCAAGGTTTAAGAAGCATTTTTTCTAGACAGTTTTACTATTACTCTTAGAGCATGCTCAGTGACTCGAAATAGGTGGAGCCGTGAGAATTACCGGGAATCGAACCCAGGCAGCGAGTTTCAGTCGACGCACATACGAACCATGGACGCCACATTATTTTATGAATAACCGTCAACAATTCATGAATTACTGTCAAAAAGTCTTTCAAATTCGTCTCAAATTCAGCAGTGAAGTTGGCCATCTCAATGAAACTTAATTTCTGCTAGCCGCCAAGGGAGCTGTCACCAGTCAATGTCACCATTCTCTTTGACAGTCAACTTCTAAAACAGAAACCAAGTCCAGGCTAGTTGCATGCAGCCCTCAAGAACTCAATTTTCTTCGCAGTACTTGAGGGATCTAAGGGTTGGTTCATTTAGACTGGTTTTTTGACAGATCGTATGATAGAGATGCCCATCGTTATTTCGTGAATAACTGTCAAAAATTCATGAATAACTGTCAAAAAGCCTCTGAATTTCGTCGATCCACGCCATCGTCTGCAAATGAATTACGCTATATTTCGAAAATCAGCGTTCTGTGTACAGTACATTTTCGTCCGCTACAGTTCCAGGTGGACTAGGGCCTAGCTTCTACAGCAATCTTTCGTGCTATGTTTCTGTCACGACTGGATGGGACCAACACTTTTAATGCTGACTCCGAATTTCGAAGATTGAGAAGAACACACACGACTGGATGGCGCAGTGGGTTAAGTGCCTGCCTTTGGTTAGTGGGTTCTCCGGTTCGAATCCCCGTGAAAGCAAAGTTAATACTCCTTTCTCTGGGTGCCAAATCTGGTCCAGTCACCATTTGCTGTTGGGATCAAATTAATGGTACTGGAGATGGATCACTGGAGAGTTCGAACAGTGGTAGTAGTCTGACTGAGGGTATCACAATGGACCGATATGGTGTATGTGTTCCTGTCCCCCCCTTCCCTATGAAAGTTGAACCTGGAGAAGGGCTCTACGAATAAACCCACTACGCCACAGTGGACACGGTTCTTGCCTATCTTTTTCGTCTTTGTTTGGCGCTACAGTCTGAGTGTGGACCTCGAGCTAAACCAACCAATCCCTCAAACCAGCGCCATCTCTTGCTAGATGCCTTCCATGGCGCAAGCCGAGTTGGTTGTGGTCCTTCTCCATTTGGGTGCGCGACCTTAGACGCGGGCGGTCTCTGTTGCATTGTTCCACATGTTCCCAGTCGGAGACACTTCTGGCCGGAGCTGAGTTGTCCATGCGCTATACATGGCTCAGCCTTGTAAGACGTTGGATCCCAAACAGTTCGTGGGCAGTTCGTGTTCCCTTCAAGAGGCTAAGAACTTCTTCATCCGCAGTACAGCAGACTGGGATAGTCAGTGTCTTATACAAAGTCAGCTTGATCGTTCGACAGACTGCTCTATTGGTAAGGGTCACTCTGCGTTTGATATCGGTGCTGATCTTGTTCGTACGAGACGAAGTCCTTGACTACCTCGAAGTTAGAGCTGCCCATTGTGAAGCTCTGTCCAAGGCGTCGATGTTGAATGTCCTTTCTTGAGGACAGTATATGCTTCGTTTAGCCCTCATTCAAGGCCAGACCCATTTCAGCAGCATCCGTATAAGTGCCAACACACACTTCATTGTGTTCTACAACTCAACGCGCATGCAGTTTTGAACGGTCTTCTGAACGATCGTGCCTCTACTGCTGGCGTGCGAGTCTTGCACGATCATCTCCAGGCTGATTTTACTGAAGTCAAAAGACAGCGTGTCGCCTTTTAGATCCTTTTTTGAGCAAGAACAAACTGAGAATGAACAAATGAACCGAGTAGGGGAGTAATGTTGGAGTTCTTTTCTTTTGTGTTTCTCTTTCATTCTCCTTATGTTCCTGAATCAGCAGCGCTCGACAAGAATTTTTTGTTACTTGTTCTCGAGATAAATTGATACATTCGATCGAGTTCTCTTGTGCTAGTAGCCATTCGAATGATCATTCGATTATTGAAATATCTCGATTCATAAAATCATTCGATTATGCTCATCACAAGTCGTTGCCCGCTTTGATAGAGCAGCGAGAATTCTCCATTCTCCACTACCCACTACTCATACTGACCAGTTTTTTACAGGTAAGTCAAAACTATTCGAATGAATCATTCGAATGATCATTCGATTATCTCGATTCTTAAAACAATTCGATTATGATCATTGCCCGCTTTCATGGAGTTTCTCCATTCTCCACTACCCACTCAGGTACTCAGGACACTCAGGTATGTCAAAACTACACACGACGTTGTGTAGATCGGCTGTATGTGCGCTGTCATATGCAGCTTTGAAATCGGCGAATAGGTGGTGGGTGTCGCTCTGAACTTCTTCAGTCGTCTTCAGGATCTGTAGTAGTGTGAAGATCTGGTCTATTGCGGACCAGTGGACCAAGATTGCACTTCCTGAATGGTCATTGTGAGGCGTACATCTTAATGAATCAGGAACACTGTGGGTATACTTATTACACTAGCTTCACAACAATTCACAACATATCTTTGATTTGGCTTTTCAGATTTATTAATGCAGCGCGATGGCTGAACACCGCTGAACACCGCTCAAGACCAGCTCATGCGACCAATTTGGAGTCACTTCCAGTCGTGAGACGTGGATTCCAAAGGTCCTCACTTGACTCACACATCTAATCTAACTTAATGGAAGTTAGCCAATATTTCTGGCCTGAAATCAAACGCCTCAAGTGTTCATCCACTACTTTCTGCGAACGAATCTATGATGGCCAGTTCAAAGAAACAAAACGAAACACCAACATCCGCATAGTTTAGCATCTGGTACACTGCCTTCTCCTCGTCCACGAGTGCATTTAAATTCAAGTCACGACTCACGATCCCTAAGTCCGTTGTGTGCTTGCGGGAAAACACATAACTGTCCAACCTTTTTCAAAGCATTTTCATATTTAACATTCCGCCATCCACTCCGGAACCAAATCCTTCCTTTTTTCGAGATCCGTCTCCATTCAGACTTCCGAATGTTCCGGACCGCCTCTTCTGACGAATGCTCACCATCACTGACTGAAATAATGATTCGGCCGGCGTGTGCCAGCTCCAATAGCTTATCCCGTTATTCATGCTAATTTAAATTCTTGTCATATTTGGCACCTCATCTCTGCTGCTCCACGATCCACCTTCCATGTCCTGAAATCGGAATCCAGCGCAGGCGAATATTAGACAGTTCGGTTATCTAATCCAAAGAAGTTCCCCCGCCTCTTGCCGGAAGTTGGCCATTAGGGCATGGAGGAGATAACTGAATATTCATCTTCGCTGGGTACCAGCCCATGCAGTCTAGCATGAAGCAATCTTAGCAACCGCGTAAAACTCCCCTTAACGAGTCTGTTTAGGAATTCCCCTAGCAGGACAGCGACTCAATTGACCAAGACTAGACGGTTGGAGGGCACCACGTGTCGAACCTCCATGATGACTGGCCCCAGGTTGGACTCAAACGCTCAAGTTGATGTTATCTGCGAATGGATTAAACATTAGTTATGTGGTTGGTGTCGTTCGAGGGAACTGGTAGGGGCGCGTTAAAGAGCCACGGGAGGAGATTGAGGTGAGGTAGTGCACGAACCATTGCCAGCTAACCTTGGAATCATGAGCGAATGCTCTGGAAGAACGAGCATATTAGGGCTTCCAGTTTTTGATGAATGTAAAGCTGCCATCTCAAAAGACTTAAAGGCGTTCAGAAGCGTGTCGCTTGACCAACGTTTGGAAATTGTGAATATAGAAGAGGAGGTGCTATTCCACTATCCCTCATCCTCTCCTCTTGATGAGGAGACGACTGGAAGCCACCCTCAAGCCAACCTCCGCCTCACTTGCTTAATTTTGCATGTCTTTGATGTCCGGGGAGAATGGCCCCATCATCACGAATTCCGGGACCGGGAGGCGACCGCTTCGCAGACCCAGGCGACATGGTTGCACCAAGTCCAAAACTCGACCGATTGCGCTTAACTCCTGATGAGTTAGAGTCGACGGCGGAGGATCTAGTGGCCTGCAGATCTCTCGTACGTGCTTTGCTCCTGCGATCCCTTTAGTGGATGGTGAGATCAAATGAGGAAGGAATCAGAGATTTAAGCGAATTGTATACGTGGCCATCGCAAAGTTCAGATGATTCGCCATGAGTGAGTAATGCTCTCCGACCATTTTTGTGTGTGGCGCGACAGTCAGCCTTTCAAGTCAGAGTTTCCTACAGTTGCGCATAAATTGGTTGCAGTCCTTCTTCACTTCCTTGGGTCAACCGGTCGTCCGCAGTTGCATTGTCCCACAAACTCAGAGTCGAAGACTCTTCGAGCCGGAGCTGAGTTGTCCATACACTCTACGTGGCCCAACTTAGGTATTTGAGCTGACTAATGTCTCTTTTTGATTGAATCTTCTCCTCCAGATGCCTTAAACGCAGGCAGGTCCAAAGACCAGAGTTTCCACTTCAAGCTACCTTGTCTAATTTCTTGAAGAACGACATTCTTCACGTTAGAAATCAGATGGGGCCTCTAGCCTGACGGAGATCTCGGTTCAATTCCAGACAAAATAACTGCCGTAGTTAAATGCATGTCCAATCTTGCCTCAGGCCAGTTGTAATCTGACTCCAAAAAATACTCTCAAGAGAATTTCTTGGAGTTCGTGTCAACTTCGAAGTCGCTACCCGACATTGTCGGGCAACGACTCCGCTCGCTTACATTCCCGTGTACTCGCGGGCCTAGTTATTACCCGCCATGCCCGGGAACCCGGATAATTCATGAGATCGTACCTATTATCCGCGTGAAATCCAGAGGTCCTGTTGAGTCGTCTAAATTCTTTTCACGCACAACTTCAGTGTCGTTTTATCCAACTAAACTCATCAAATTTTTAAAGATTTTTCAAAATTTCACGCGGCAGCGATAATCCTGCTTGAGATGTTAACTATTTTCTTCTGAAGCTGATCTCGCATTTCGTTCATTCTTCCAAACATTGCAAATAGCACCCACCTGCTGTCGCCTAGATACGCGTGTATGTCCGTATGTCCACCCGGTCTATCCGTCTCGGACTATTTACTCAACGTCGGCAAAGGCTGATGTAGAAGCTAGCCCCAGATCCATTACCGCCTGCATAGTATGTTTTTTTGGGCGACGAAGGAACACGCATGTTCACGTGCACACGCATGTTCACCATCAAGGGGGGATCTTGTCAATCTCTGACTAAAATTCTTCCAAATTCCCATGTCGTCCAAACCACCACTCCGATTTGATCATCTTCTTGACCATCCTTCCAAGGAACTAAACTGCAACTCCAGTCAAAAGCAGTCCCATCCCATTGCCCACACCCAATAGGATGCCCCACCACCATCGAACCGATGGTCTGATGCAACATTGGCAGAGCATTCCGATTCCAACGCCAATGTCCCTTTTCGCCTGTGGAATACAAATGGAAAACAACGTTCGTTAAACAGTTAAAAATCATTCACCTCTCAGAAGTGAGAAGAGAAAAACAACCCCTCACAAATGGAAATAGTTCTCGAGAACGAACGGTGACTGGCTTGCTTGTGTACGTGTGTGCACGTGAGTGCGTGTGTTGTTGGAAAACTTGTTGTCTTCCTGGATCCATATCTACTGCATTCTTACAAACCTACACTCCGCCTTGACCATAGTCACAGTTACTCCAGCTCTGACCAGGAAGCTGCGCACGTATGCATGTGCATCTCTATTGGCCGATGAGGAGACAAATTCAATCGTTCAAAGAGGTTCACAGAGAGTCACAGTTCTTAAACGAAAGTGTTATCGCGATGGAAGCATAGAACCTTGCAAACGCTCAGCAGACCCAGCTCCAACAAGGCTGCGTCCCTGTAGCCCACCAATGGGAATGTGACTTCAAATGAGAGCCACCACGGTTCCATTTCGATGCGTCTGCTAGACCGTATAATTAGATCGACAAAATTAACAGAAACTCATTAAAAAAAATAATTTCTTCAATCCAAGTGTAGTAAGACCGGAATGTGTACTTGTTGATTTTATATTTGGACGATGTGGCCACTAAAGGGAAAACTGGTATTGAGTTGAATCGTGTCTGCGCACAGACACATGTGTCAATTAATTTCGCAATCGACAAACAGCTGATCTGCCGTGCGGTGGTAGTGGTTTGAGTGGATTTTCAAAATCAGCTGGTGATCAAGAACTCTGATTTGATTTTTTGAGTGCTGCCAAATCTGCAGTTTTGTGTTTACTGCTGGTGTGGTGAATTAACATTTGGAATTTCACGGTTAAAAGGTGTATGGTGTTTCTTTTTGAACAGTTTTACTGAAAAATAAAAAAAAAAAAAAAATCGGGCATGTGGCTTTAGCGGAAAATGTGATAGTGTGCATCTTGGACTGAAATAGCGACAGAAACGATGGCGAGTGGGATGGAGGATTGAACGTTTTCGTGGACTTGGCTGGTGTGACGGAAAATGATGCAAGAGGACTGATAACGTGGGCAAACGAGTGAGAAAAGATGGACTGAATTAATGGTCATGTGATGGGGAGGTGAAACTATTCGAAGATAATTATATAATTGCTTTTCATTTAAGAGGCGCGAGCACTGTCGATGAGTGAAGAAGAGAGTGCACGACTAGCGCGGTCTCGAAAGTGTGTAAAAATCAGAAGTTTAACTGCTTTGTCACTAGATACCAGCCGACGAAAACACTGATTTGCTTAAGGTGAATTTTGATGACTTGCTGCAGAACTACGGCAATACGATGTGTGAAAAGAGGGAAGCTGAATCGTCTACACACAGAGGTTACTGAAGTAAATTGAAGCACTTCTTGGACCACAAGACCTAAGCCTCACATAACAACGCCTCTGCTACTCAAAGTAACGGGTGAACTAATTTGTTTGGTCTACATTCCTCAAGATACAAAGAATGGCCTTAACATGTCAGGCGCGATAAGGGCAAGTACAGACGCTCTAACCGTCTTGCTCCAACTTCTACCTATCGACCTCCTCATTCAAATGATGGCTGTGCAAAGTGGCGTCAGACTCAGAGAGTCTCGGCTGTGCAGCTAAAGCTGTTGCCAGTGTGCTAGCCAGCGGCTATAGTTGCCTGCCAGTGTTGGGACTTTACCACAATTGTGGCAGATCTACTTCTATTTTGCCATCGACTACCCAAAGTGCAAAATCTACCACGCACCATCCAATTCTTCCTCCGAAAATTCCGTCATTTTAAAACATAGTTAGAAACTTACAAAGAAGTCTTAAAACGACGACTGTGTTGCAACGAGAGTAACAAATTAGTGTTCTGAGAGCTGCGTGAACGAAGTAAAAGGTTAAAGGTATCTACCACTCTTTTTTTATTCAAATTTACCACCAATTCTCTTCGGGATCTACCACACTTCGAAAATGTTAAGTCCCAACAATTGTTGCATCCGAGATTCGGTGCCGAGATTACACATTCGGACTCGAACAGACTGTCTAATAAATCCGGCAACCCATGGAGGTTCCAATCCTGAGCAATCCTGCTGCCTTCCATCGTTGACGGTAATGTGAACGATGTTTCCAGTCTTCAAGACCAGGCTGTCTTGCATCCGCGAGTGCTTGGAGTCCGGTCTTCCTCTCCTTCTCGAACCAGGAGGCCCGGATTCGAAGACCCTGTTAGCTGGAATGTTTGTTTCGCTCGATGTAGCCGAGCCAGTGCGGATTTTCGCCTTCCAGACTACATCCGCATTCTGGTGCAACTCGTAGAGTTCGCGGTTGTGTTCCATTCACCTCCCAGACGAGACCATATAGCCATTCGAAGGTACCTACCAAGAATCAGCTCTGCAGTTAAGCCAGCTTTCGACTCCATAGGCTGGCACTGGCCCAGTTTGAGCCCAGTTCTTTTGACAAGCCCAAGTAATCAAGGGCGTCCCAACTGTGATGTCGTTTGTGGAGCTCACGTTTGCACCGAGGTAGACACACTCCTTTACCATCTCGAAATTGTAGCTGTCGATCGTGATGTTTTGTCCAAGGTGGTGTGCGAGGGAACGTTTCTTGATCGATTTCATTTTCCCCTCCCTCATTGACCTTGAGACTAGTTCGTTTCGCCTGTTTTTCAATCGGCCAAAAAGCTTCCACTAAGCACGTTGGGACCGCTCGACGATGTCGATGTCATCTGCACACCCGAACAGTGGGACTGACTTTTAGGAGCGGCGAACTGACCCTTCCTGTTGTTCAGCTGCCCTATGTTCTCAGTATCAGATTGAAGAAATCACATCTTGTCGAAATCAGGTGCAGGTCGGAGGTCCTTGAAGAACTGGAGTGATTAATGCTGTCGATTTGAAAGTCGCCAGTCTTCCGGGGTCTTCCCGGGATTTGCCTTAGTGTGAACATTTGCCCTATGGTCGCTTTGCCGGGTCGGACGCCGCACTGATGCGTGCAAATTAGTGCCGTGCAAAGCGGCTTTACACAGTACGCTGGACAGGATCTTAAAGACGCGGTTGAGCCGGTATATACCTTGCAAGAGGTAGGCTCGCCTTTTTTACGAATGCGGTTTAAGGAGCTGATATTTCAGTCATCGGACATGCTCTCG
This sequence comes from Eristalis tenax, assembly GCA_905231855.2. Lineage (NCBI taxonomy): Eukaryota > Metazoa > Arthropoda > Insecta > Diptera > Syrphidae > Eristalis > Eristalis tenax. The sequence continues at coordinate 40,897,898 of HG993128.1, read as the reverse complement.
TCTTCCAAAATTCTGTAGATGATCTGGACCATGCTCCCTACCAGAACAACGCCACCGGCCTTGAAGAGCTCTGATGGTAAACCATATTTGTTGCTCTTCAGCTTTTTCATGGCTGTGCCCACTTCTTCAGAACTGGGTGGGAGGACTCCCACCCTGACTCTCTTAGACAGCCCCGTTAAGCAGCTTTTGGCAGGACAGCTTAAATACATTCGCTATTCTCTGCGGGTCAGTAACAAAATTACCCTTACAGGCCTTTGCTTAAAGCCTGCGACCAGAATTTTAGATTTTTCTTTTAAAAGGGCAAATCCCTAGACTCCTCGACAACCTTGAGGTTGCCAGTTTTTTTTTCTTCAGACGCAGAAGCTTCTTCTCCTCCCATCGTCCTCTTGCGCTGCAAAGCCTGTTTTGGATGCCTCGTCTGTTGAACGTTTATCCTGTTCACAGTCACTCGCCGTCTGGGGCGGTGGCACGAAGAGTCAATGGAAGGCATTGTATCATCTAGCCTCTGGCCTCTCGTGTCAGGAGTTTTGAACAAAGATGTTTCGGTGGCAGACAGACTCCGCTATTGGTGGCGCTTCAATCCAATGTGAACCAGATTCTAGCTTCCCAGCAACTGCTCGCGATCTGCGTGGTATTGTGCTCTCGCGAGTGAGGGAGCCTGCAGCAAGCGACGAATTTGTGAAGCCTCTCCCAGGCAGAGACAGTCTGTGAACCTTGTCACTCCTTGACTCCTCTCGAGAGGCCGTGAATTATGTCGCTCGTGCCGGCGAATGAACCCTGCACCCATCCCCTCCGGCCACTGGCCAAACAAAACACCTTTTCAGAATCCTTAGTAACATTTCAGGTTTTGTTTATTTAATATTTCACGAATTGATTTTGCATGTACCTACAGGTCTATAACTACGACGAGAATTTAGTGATTACAATCCAATTTGTTTAGTTTAATGTTGCTTTCTTCTTTAAATTCAATTCAATTATATTTACAGTTGCTATGATATTAACAGATAAAGAGGCACCTCTACACCTCGCACAAGGTTGGGAATTACACAACACAACTGTTAGGTTGGGTGTGAGTGTGGAGATAGTGCGGCACCGTTGGGACGACATGGTCATCGTCTCATGTGGATTTTGGTTTGAGGCTGGGTACTGCATCTCCTCATTGAACCGATAGAGGAGAACGAATGCAAGTATTAACTCTGTCCACCGCCGCTCGGCTTGCCCCAAAGCCAGTTGAGCAGTACGGATGAGGGTGATTGATTGGAGTGTGCTGTAATGGATGCAAAAGACATGAAATGTTTAAATTGCCATTTCTGTTTATATGTGTAGGCAAACGTACACAAATCGCTGCCAACTAATTCGGATAGAGCTTCGGATGGCATTTTGGCGACATCCTGTTGAATTTTTTCCATTTGTCGAACGCGCTGGTCGCGCTCCTCTTGCAGGCGCTTGTCCTTCGCATGGTTGACCGAGTGAAGTTGGGATAGTCTGCGGAAGAAAGATGTTGCACATGGGTGTACGGGGTATACGATCTTTACTTACTTCTGATTCAGATCATCTGATTGCGTTGGTGGCGCAGCAGCTGGAGCCGATCTGATTTTCTCCGGGCTTTCTGCTGTCAACGAGACGTCTCTCTTTGAAGCTGAAATAATGACGAACAATGACTTGCCGCTTGTTTTTCTTTCATTTCAGACTCACCATCTACAACTGAGGCTCCGTGCTGCTTTATCTCCTCCACTTGCCGCAATGTGTCCGACAACTTCAGCTGGAGTGTGTCACGCTCCTCTAGGAGGTGGACCAGCTCAAAGGTGAGCTCCTCGCAACGCATGTCTCTTTGGTGAATCATGTACAGGGCAAGGTCAAGTTCCGACCGAGGCACCAGCGAGGAGTTTGAGTTGGTGTTGTCCGGTCGTCTATTGCCATCGGTACTGAATCCGCTGCTGTGAGACATTGTTGACTGCAGCTTGAAGGGATCGTATTGTGCAGCTAGCCGAGCGTATTCCGCACTTCTTATCGCCAGTTGCTCCTTGAGTGAAACAATTTCGAGCTCTTGACTCTCCAGTGCCTGCTGCATCTTCTGCATCAGATCTTTGTCTGGGTCGGGTGACACTGCTTTGGAAGACGAGGCAGAGGTGTGATCTTCATCTGGGTGCGTCTGTGGCGATGGCGACTGCCGGCCGGATTTGAGTGATTCGATTTCCTGCTGGAGACGACTCCTTGTCTCCTCGAATTCGCCTTCGCGTGTCTCCAAATACTCACGCCACACTTTGGCGATGTCATTGCAACGCTGTTCAACGAGTGAAGACTCTTGAGATTTCATGGTTTCAAAGGACTTTCTCAGCTCGGCGATTTCAATGTTCTTCGTGTCCAGCTCCAGCACTGTTGCTTTCATTTTCTCTTCGTTCTCCAAACTGGAAATGACGTGGTTATTCAGCACTTCCAGTTCCTTCTCCATGTCTGCTTTCTCCGAGCGCAGGCTGTCCAGCTCTGCCTGGAGAGCTGCGACCTTCTCCGCCGAATCTGTGGCGTCTGAACGTTTTGTGTTCATTTCCTGGGTGATTTGGACGCTCAAGTTGTGCTCCAGTTCTTGCTTGTCATCTTCCAGATTCTTGATCTGCATCTTAAGCATATGGATCTCTTGGTTCTTGGTCAGGATTTCAAGGACCAGCTTCTCTGTTTGGTCTTCCCGCATGAGATCCTCAATTCGCTGCTTCAGATGCATGATTTCCGAATCCTTCTCCTGGATTTCCTCCTGCAAGTCGCCTGATTGAGTTGGAGCGGATGCTTCCGCTCGAATGCGATTGTTCAGAGCAGTGAGCGACTGAATTTCCGCCGTTAGACGACCGACTTCCTCATCAAACCATTTTCCCTTGGAGAAGTGCTCCGAACGCAGGGCTTCGAGTTCTCGAGAGAGCTCCACGTTTTTGTCGTTCACCGACTGCAACTCCTGAGCCAACTGCGAGACTTCAGCTGTCAGGCGCTCTACATCCAGGAAGCTTGCATCGGGTTTCGAGCTGAACTGTGCTGCGAATTGCAATCGGCTCACTTCTGCAGTGAGCTGCTCGTTTTGTTGCTTCGCTGCGTGGAGTTCTTGTTCCAGCGCACTGATGCGCTGGGACTCGTCATCAGCTTTTGTAGCGAAGGACTGCTCTAGTCTCAGAGCGTTTATGTCCTGCGTCAGCTGATGATTATTGTCCTGTGCTACTTGCAGCTCAGTGCTGAGGCGATCCACTTCTGATCTCAAGCGGTTGACGTCCTCCGCTGACTGGGCACCCTTTCTCAGATTTTCGACTTCTCTTCCGAGGTCCTGGTTCTGCATCATCACGGAATCGAAGTCCATTGTCAGTTGAGCGATCTGCTTTTGGAGTTCATCGGATGGGTTAGTTGGTGGTGGGGCGAATGTCAGCTCCATGCGCAGAGCCTCGATCTCCTGAATGAGACTGTGCTTCTCGGCAGAAATTTGCTCCAACTTAGCCTCCAGCTCCTTGGCCTTTACGGAGTCTACTTGCAGCTTGGCTATTTCCCCGCAAAGTTCCTCGCTTTGTGTAGCCAGGCGGTTGATCTCCTCCAGTCTCTCGTGCTTCTCCCGAGCCACGGCTTCTTGCGCATCGTTTAGTTGCGTTCTCATGTTCTGATTTTCCAGCTTGATTTCGTTCAGCTGGAACTTGAGGTCAGCGCTGTCAGAGCCGGCTGAGTTTTCCAGGCGCGTTATCTTCTCCTGTAGATTCCTGATTGTCTGTTCGGCTTGCTTCAGATTTGACTTCTCCTCGTCCAGCATGGCCTGCAACTCTGACCGGTCGCCGGAGATGTCTTCGATCTCGGACAGGAGCTCTTGCACCCTCTGCTCCAGGTAACGGTTCGAGTTCTCCAATTCTTGAGTTGCTGGACTGGCAGTCTGCTCAGCTGGTGCTGGGACGGTTGCTTCAGGTGCTCCGCCCCATTCTTCCAGCTTCTGCACCTTCTCGGAGAGCTCCCTCACTCTAGACTTGTACATTTGCACGTCATTGTCCTGGCGCTCTTTCATTTCCGCCATTCTTTCGTTCCCTGCTGTTAGCACGTCGACCCTCTTCAACAGGTTTTCCTTCTCCAGAGCTGCGGTGTCCATCTGTTTCTTGGCCTCGCAGAGTTTCTCTTCTAACTGCTTCAGCTGGGACTTCATTTCTTCTTGGATCGCGATGTCCAGGTCCGAGGACTCTACGGAGGATGATTTTCGGAAGGCAGCCTGCGAGTGCAGCTCATCAATCTTCGCCCTGTACTCCTTGAGTTTCTTCATGAGTTTACCAGACTTCACTTGCGACTCCTGCTTTTGCTGCTCCAAGCGGTCCCGTTCAAGTTCGAGCTCCTGGATGCGCTCCTGGCTTTCTTGCAGTTTCAGTTCGAACTGCTGCTGCGGTGGAAGCAAGGACGCGCTGGTGCTGGCCGTGTTGAAGTGTTTCGCTTCGAGCACTGCCTCTTCGGTACCCCAGCCCCATCCTTCGTCCAGCTCGAGTTGTTCCGTTGGCTGGCAAGTGTAGGCTTTCTTGGGAACAATGACCTCTTCTACCACGGGCTCCGTTGTGACTGGGGGAATGATGATGTTCTCAAAGGGAGACTCCTCGGCGTAGCTTCTGAAGAACATGTCCAATGAGGGTGCTTGGTTCGACGGAACAATCTGGCTGTCAATGGCCTTGGTTGTCTCTTTGAGTTCCAATTCCCTGATCCGCTCCTCGTACTCTCTCAACTTCGCTTCGGACGAGCGACGCAATTCTTCAAGTTGTCGCAAGACGTCCTCGTAAGCTGCGTTACGATGCGAGAGCTTGTTCTCCAGATCGTGGGCGTGTTTCTCCAAGTCCGATACATTGCGCTGAAGATCTTCAATTGTTTGCAGATTGCCCACAGGCTCGGCGATCATCTCCGCATTCGTGCCTGGCCGGCTGTGAGCGGCTCCCTGTAGGTTGTCCACGTGGCGAACGCTAACGATCTCGTCGAAGATAGAGGGCGTTGCTTGTTCCGCGCCGAAGAAGGCCACTGGCGGTGGGACCATGATTTGCTGCTCGCTTCGCATGTGCTCGATCTCTCGCTGCTTCTCACTCAGCTCCCTTTCAAGGCGTTCGCATTTGTCTCTTAAGTTGGCCACCTGTGCACTGTCGTCGGACTGCGTGAGGGACGCGAATGGGTCCAATGGAATCTGGCGGGCGGCCAGGGCGTTCATTTGGAGCTGTAGATTCTGCCGCTGGTAGTTTTCAATTACAGCCTCCTTCTCGGCGAGCAGATCAGTCAGCCGCTTGTTCTCCGTTTCGATGAACACCTGGTCATCGGTCTGGTTCTGCCCGACTTGCATACGCATGGAGTCAAGCTCGGCGATCTGCGTGCGCAGCGCATTCAGCTCGATCTCGTGGTTCTGGGCGAGCGTGTCTATTTGATGCTTGAGATTTTCCAGTTCCGTCTTGTCCTGCATCGACTGCATGCGCAGTTCCTGCAGCTCGAACTGATCCTGCGACAGGTTCTCGTTTTGCATCTTGATCCACGTCGACTCGCGCTCCAAATCGGCCTTTGCCTGCTCAAGCGAGTTGATGGTCTCATTGAGGCGGACGTGCTCGTCCTTCAGCTCGCCGACCTCATCTCGGGCCTTCTCCAATTCTTCGTGAAGCGACCGCTTCTCGTTACTTATCGTGCGCAGTTGTTCGCTCAGATCGTTCTCCAGTTCATCGATTTCTGAATGCTTTGCGGCAAGCTTGGCTTCGTATGTGTCGCGCAAGTGCTGAATATCCGCGTTCAGTGCATGGACCTGCCTCTTGAGGGTGTGATTTTCGCTGTCCATGTTGTTGGTGACGTCCTCCTTGAAGGCAGCGTACTCCTTGTCCAGTTTTGAGTAGCTGGCCTGGAGTGTGGCGTGGTCAGCTTTCAGTGTGTCCAGGCGATTGGACAGATGCTCATTTTCCTCTTGAGCCTCGAATAAGCGCTGGCCGATGATGTCGTCGTGTTCGGAGAGCATGTTTAGGCGGTAGACCAGTTCGTCTTCGGTCTTGGCGTGCTCATCGGAGCGTGTCTGCAGTTGTGCATCCAAAAGGTTTGCTCGGCGTTCCATAGAAGCTCGTCGCTCCTCGAATGTAGCCACGCACTCCTGCAGCCGGCATATTTTGTCCTTGAAGTCGTTGTTCTCATGCTCAAGGGTCTCGATGTAACTCATGTCCTCCTGTAGCTTTGCTTGAATGCCATCGTGGAGAGTCTCTAGGCGAGCAATTGTTTCCTGGAATTGAGCTCGTTCCGCTGCAGAGTCCCCGCGCAACTTGGCGTTTTCCTTTTGCAATTCTTCAACTTCGGCCACCGCTACTGCTGGTGGTGGTTGTGAACTCACAGGCGCCGGAGCACTGCTAGCAACAATCTGCTCCTCCTCCACCTGCTTGCTCAGGAGCTGATTGAGCCGCTGAATTTCACGGTTCTTTTCCTTTATGATCGCCTTCGATTTCTCGAACTTCAAGCTCTTTGACTTGAACTCCTTTGTGAGCTCCTCGATTCTGGCATCTTTTTCCTTCATTTGATCATGAAGGCCCGAAGTTTGATCGCTGGACACGTGCAACTGATGCAGCTGTTCATTCAACCGCTGAATCTCTGCTCCCTTCTCATTGAGTTCCTCCTGCAACGCGGTTAGTTGCTCCTCTGTGCCGTCAAGGATCTTGTTCTGCTTCTCGATCTCCTTCTCCTTGGCGTTGAGCTCCTCGCGAAGAGTTGTCAGCTCTGTTGACATCTGGCTGTTCAGGTCCAACTGCTGATTGAGGACGTTTATCTGAGCTTGCATCTCGCTGATGGCGACATCTTTTTCGGTCAGTTGTTCGCGCAAGACCGACGTATCAGACACCTCACCTAGGATCATTGCGTCTAGCGCGGTAATCTTATCGTTTTTCTCGATGAGCAGGTCCTGCAGAGCTTTGAACTCATCCTGTGTGGACTCGTATAGATGAATGCGGCTCGTTAATTCTTGCACTTTAGTGCTGCTCTCGTTCAGTTGTTCCTGAAGGATCAGCGATTGGCTTTGGGTTTGATTGCTTGATTCTCCGAAAGCTTGATTTCTTTCCGCCAGCGCCATGTTGAGGTCTTCGATTTGAGTACTCTTTTCGCGCACCTCTTCCCGCAGGGCCATCACCTCGTACTGGACAGCATCCAGGGCTTCTTGGGCCTTAAGCACGGACTCTTCAAGCAGATCTCGTTGTTGATTTGCTGAGTTTCTGATGGATTCCAGTTCTTGTGTTGCCTTTTCCAGCTGAGCCGTTTTCTCCTGGACTTGCTCTTGCAGGGACTCTACCATGGGGTTTTTCTCAGTTGCTGCGGCGTCTAGGGCGCCCTTCTCCTCGAGGTTCTTGATCTTCGCCTCGAAGTCGTGGCACTGTGCGACCTTTTTCTTCAAGTTCGCCGCGTACTTCTTCAGTTTGTCCAGCTGCTCCTTGTTCCGTTGCTCGAGGTCTTTGACTGTCTGCTCCAGTTGGCTCGCCTTCAGCTCAGCCAGCTGCAGATTCTCCTCCAGTGTCTGATTTTCCTCGCTCAGCTTGAAGTTCTTCTCCTCCAAAGCGGGCAATTGAGACAATCTCTCCAAGGTGCTCTTTTGTGAGTGTAACTCCAGCAGAAGCTTATCGACGACCTGCTTGTTCTCCTCATTCTCTTTGGTTAGTTTTTGCAGCTCGTCCTTGTTGCCTTTGAGTTGCTCTTGGAGACCGGCTATTTCGTCTTCCTTCTCGATCACTTTGTTGGCATTCTCCTCCATCGTCTTGTAGAGTTCCATTATCTGGTCGTTCAGGATGTCAATTGTCTCTTGCTTGTTCGCGAGCTCATCGATTTGCTCGGCCAGCAGGCCCTTGTTGATCGAGAGTGCCTCTTTGAGTTTGTCCACTTCCTGCTGCAAATCTTCGGAGAACTGCCGGCCAACCTGGCCACTGCTCTCCTGCAGGGTTTTCAACTCGTCCTTCAGCCGCGAAATCTCTTCGTCTCGCTGCATGAGCTCCTCCATTTTCTTATTCATGTCCTTTTCACTGTCCGTGTACGATTCGATCAGTTGGCGCTTCTGCTCGGAAATGAGATCCTGAAGGATATTCATTTCGGCCTCGTACGTCTCAATCTTGCCTTCCAGCTCGCGGCGCAGCCGGGTTAGGCCCTCGACTTGCTTCTCGTGAGCCATCTCCTTGTCGTTGATCAGTTTGTCAAACTCTTCCGATATCGACCGCATTGACGTGATTTCCTCGTTCAGTTGCGATATTTGCGCATCTTTCTCTGCCGATGATGTGTTGGCGTTCACCAGCTCTTGGCGCAGGTCGGAGACCACTGCTTGCAACTCCTCTAGTCTAGCATCGTCCACTGGGGATGCAGCTGGCGTGGCCTTTGTGGCTTCCTTGATCTTCTCAAGCAGTTCCGTCAACTGCTGGTGGGTATTCTTCGCTTCCTTTGAGAGTTTCTTTGACGCATTGAACTTGGCGTTCTTGTCGTTGGCCTTTCGGTAGCTCTCAAGCTCTGCGTTCAATTTGATCAAACTCACCTCGCACCTGTCGAGGAGATCCTTTGCATCAGTGGGAGCATTAATCGATGCTGCCTTGACAATGCTGTTCAATTCGGCGGTGATTTTGCTCTTTTCCTTTGAGATCTCCTGGATTTCCTTGCGAATGGTCTCCTTTTCCTTCACCTCGTCGCTGATCTTCTGCGTAAGTGTCACTCGCTCACTGTTGGCATCATCGATGGACTGCTCCAGCTGCGATTTCTCATTCGACAGCTGTTCGATTCGCTTCAAGTGTTCGTGGTTCTCAGCGGTCAGCAGTTCCATCTTTTCCAGGACTTCTTTGCGTTCCGTAGTGAACAGCTCAATGCGATGCATCAGTTCGGAACTCTCCTCCTTGAGTTTCACCAGACTGTCGCTCAGCTCGGGGTCGATTTCTTGTTGGCCACTAGCCCCCTCCGCCATCAGGCGCGCCTCCTCGTGCTCGACGCGTTTGTTGAATGCCTCAATCTCGAGGCGGTCTTGCTGCGTCAGCCGCTCGACTATCTCAATGGACTCCGCTGATGAGCTGGATTTGCTTAGTTTTTCAATTTTGTCAAGCAGTTCCATATTTTCTGCGACGTAGTGGTCCACTTTCTTCGACAGGCTGTCCTTCTCCTCGCACAGTTCGCGAACGGTCTTGTTCAGAGCTGCGTTCTCCTTTTGCAGCTCTTCGATCTTTTGAAGATTTGTGGTAACTTGCTCTTCCAACTGAATTGACTCCATCTCGGAGACAACACGCGCACTCTCGAGTTCAGATTTTGTCGATTGCAGGTTCTCGGTCATGTCCATCTTTTGCTCCTCAAGCAACTGAATTGCGGACGTCTGATTTTGACACGTTGCCTCCAGGTACTCGATTTTCTTTTCGATTTCAATCTCTGTCACGATTTCTGTTCGCTCTCCGCTGACGAGCTTGAGCTGGAGTTGCCCCTTTTCGTCCTCCAGTTCGGTGATTTTCTGCTGCAGCTCTTCGTTTTCCTCCGTGAGTTCAACCACGGATGCATGTACATCGGACATTCGCTTGAAATCGTTCAGTTGCTTCTCGAAGTGCTTTGCCTTCTTCTTCGTCTCGTCCAGTTGGTCCTTCAGTGCTGCCACGTCTCCATCGCTCGTTGTTGCGAAAAGTGACTTGCGACTGGGAGCATTAAGTTTCTCTTCGAGGACAGCGAAGTTTGCGTTCAGCACATTCAACTCAATGGTCTTCTCCATGAGCTCTTCTTCAAGCGCTTTTACTCTCTCCAGGTACTGCTGAATGTCTTCCCTTTGTGATTCGACGGTGGCTTGCAGACTCTCATCACTTTCTTCCTTATCTCCATTTCGCAGGGCTTCGTTCTCCGCCTTCAGAGTCAAATTTTCCTCCTCCAGGTCTTTGATTTTTGACTCCAACTGCTGCACCTGTCGCGCCAGCTCTTGTTCCACTTGGCGCCCTATGTCTGCATCCTCCACCATCTCGAACTTCTGCATATCGACGGAGTTCTTCAGTTTTTCCAGTTCCTCTTCAAGTTTTTTACTTTTTTCTTCCGAAGCTCTGAGTTCAGCCTCGAGCTTTTCCATCTTCTCGGCAAAATCACATTTGGCTGTCTCGAGTATGTCATTCACCTCCTCCAGGTGGAATATTCTCCTGGTCTTCTCCTCCAACTCCGTCTTCAGGCGGTCATTTTCAATTTGCCAGCTCTCCTCCACTTCGCGATCGTTCAAAGTGGCCACCAGATCTCTGGTCCGCTGATCCTTCAGGGCTTCCTCCAACTCTAGCACTTTGTTCTCCAGCTCCTTCACTCGTTTCGACGCGTCCGAAGAGCTTTTCTCCTTCTCCAGCTGCTTCTCGAGCAGTCGAACACGATTGTCGAGGAATTTGATGCGCTCCTTGTCCAAATTGAAGGGAGCCGAGGCCAAATCTGTCGCTGACCTGACCTTATCAATTTTTGAACTGTACGACAAAGCACTGAGATCACCCATTGAACGGCCCAGCTCAGAGGAATGCTCCAAACACTGTTGCGTTGTATCGAATTTCGCCTTCAGCTGTGTCACCATGTGTTCGATTTCACGTTTGCTATTCTCTCGTTCGGCCATCTTCACTTTGTTCTCTTCCATTTGCTTTCGCAGGAGCAGTATTTTCTCACTACCAGGCGTTTCCAGGCGCACCGAAGAGCGTCTGTGCGGTGTGACGGTGGTGTCTACACCACCGCCCGCATCGGTGGTTGTGCTACATTGCGACTGCAGGAGATGCAAGTTCTCATGTGAGGGGAATTGTGCGTCATTCAATGATGTTGTGGATGAGTCGAGGTTCTGACGCGATCGAGCTTTCGATTTCAGATTCGTTAATCGTAAGGCAATATTCTTGACTTTCTCTTGGGTCGAGGAAGTTGATTTGCCATGTGCTGCTTCGGATTTTCGGACGAGCTCTTTGAGGGCGGATATTTTTTCCTACAAAAAAAAAATGAAAGGAGTCAGTTGGTTTTGTGTGGTTCAGCAGTAGCAACTGCCTGCGAAGGAATGGGACATTGTGTTCTCTTAGCAGCATATGATGCAGTGGGTTAATATTCAGAGAACACACAAGTGCTGTGACAATTGGAGTGACAAACACCATGCGTCTGCTGAAGTGAAACCTAGGGATGTGGATTCTTGACATTTCTCATCTTAAATTACGACACTATCGGATTTCGATTCCACTGTCAATTCATCAGAACAAAACAATTTCGTCAACTAAGCACTGACGCCAGAAAAGACGGCTCACATATCAATCTGTCAGCTACAGCCCAAACAGCTGGCTAAGAGCAATACAATCCGACAATGTACACCAACACAGAACTGTGTGGGTAAAAAAAATGCAAATACGCATCAGATTTAAACAAAAATGCCACACTGCAAGCCAATCAAACACTCCCAGATCCAATCCCTCTATTTTAACACGAAAATACATCATGACTGGGAATGAAACAGAAAAATAAACAGCAATTTATTCATCGAAGCGTGAACAACGGGCAACGATAAGACTGGTTTGGAATTAATAATTCGATTGTTTTGTGCTCTTATTTTCATTGGTGATTGCCCCAAAATATTTATAGATAGTGACGTGTTCAAGTCAGGGTCACACTTTGCCTTCTCAAAATCTGTCTATCGTGCGCTATACACACAGTTAAATTAATTTAAGGCCTTCAGCAATGTATGCATGTACTCGAAGTGTCGTATGCAGAGGACTTGAGTTGTTGTGTGTCTGGAATGCATATGATATCGAAATGCAATCTTCGACTGCGAGTGTGCATCCATTCTTCGTTCAAACAATTTGTTGGCTTACTTGTTGTTTACTGAAATTCTCCTGTAAACTTGTGATATCCGTTTGCTGTTGTGTTGGGTGCTCCTCTCTTCCTTGTTGCGACATCGTTTGTGGATTACTTTTTTGTGTCTATTAGTTTCTTGATTGTTTTTTTTTTTTTTGGAATTCGTGGTTGTACTATTAAATGCAAGGTTTCCTATTTTCGTTTTCCTTATTCACTTAGCAAAAAAAAGAAACTTCGAGGGGAAACTTATTTGGAAATCATACAGAACTGAAAAGACATGAAAATCAATTAGCTATCAAATCTGTTCGCATATTTATTTTTCTGAGTTAAAATTAAAGCACTTAGATTTGGATTTTTACTGAAAATTTTACACCAGTTTAACGCTAATGGGTTGGGCAACAATCTAACACTAATATTATGCGAGATATTGGAAGGAAATGTGAAAAATTTACCAAAAAGAATATGTACAAAATTTTACACAAAACACACAAAATAGTTCCATGTCAGCAGTTGGAGAAACGTCAATTTATCAGTGCGACCAACGTGAGGAAGTTGAATGCGGAGGGAAATTTTCGCACTGCCAACTTGGATGGTACACGAAAGGGAAATTGGGGTGTGTTCGTTTTGAGAATGCATACGAGTTGGATATTTTTCAAAGACTTTAAATTGAATAGCTGCTGCCTGTTGACGTTATAATCAAAACAAGAGTACTGTGTGCACGACGTGCTAAGATTATTGATTGTCGGATTCCAAGAAACCTGGCGTTCCGATGCATTGGCTTGCAGGCGACAGAGTGTAGACCAATGATGTGAAAACCCCAAAGCTTCAGAAGAAAACTACAAAGTGTACACACCTCTTGCAATTATGTTTTTCAAGATTTTACAATTTATTCAACAAAACATAAACACAATAAAAGGGAAAATGATTTTCTGAAACCTCCGCAAAAGAGTGCTTCGAGAGCAATTAGCTACAGTCCAGACAGCCACTCGATACGTAGGCGGTGAGCAGAGCATCGCCTTGAGACATCAGGATAAATGAGAGCAGCATGATTCATACATTTTTCAGGTACCCTTCACTTGGATTTGGAAGCAATCAATTGGGCGATGTCATTGTGATTCGACATCTTAGCGTAATCGTAGGCAGTTAGGTTGAGCATATCTTTCGAATTGACATCGCTGACAATGGGGAGCAGGTAATCTACAATGTCATTGAAGCCATGCAATGCGGCGACATGGAGGGCAGTGCGGCCGGATGGGTCTGGCTGTGAGAGGTCAGCACCAGCAAGCTGGTACGACTTCAATCGCTGCAATGCCCCTCGAGCGGCTGAGTTGCAGATCTCCTCGCCAATTCCCCGCATTGAACCGGTCAGATGAGCTCCGCAGCTGATCAGTAATTTGATGATCTTGTGGTTGTCTGTGGAGATGGCCTCCATGAGGGGTGTGCGGTCGTGGCGATCGCGAATGTGCACTGAGACTCCGTTCTTCAGCAGGAGGTTCACAACTTCGTGGTTGCCCTCATGGCAGGCGGTGTGTAGAGCTGTTCGATTGTCGTGATTTACCCCCGAAAGATCTGCGCCGTACTGCTTGAGATTCTTGATCTGGGAAAAGGAGCCGGAGGTTAGGGGTGGGTACTATAGGAAGCCACGGACTCACCTTGCTAATGTCGCAAGCCATCACGGCCGATCCGAGCATGGCCGGGTATAGGGTGGAGGCCAGCTCACAGACGGCCTGAGGGGAGGACAAGCGCAGTGACCGCGCTACAGCTTCGACGAGCTCACACTCCTCAACGGACGGCCTCGCTTGGGTCAACTCCCCGCGGATGTTTGTTTGTAAAATCTGAAATCGAATGGCTGACTAAACTCCAACTCAGTGTGAGACTGTACACTAACCTGCTTCTTCTGCTCCAGAGACCACTCGGTCTGGCCGAGGACGTAGGAGAGCTTTGTGACAGCCGCCTCTGTAGTCATATCGTAGCCCGCAATTACGCCCACCTCATCCAGGACCATGCCCGTGTCGTAAATGGCCGCGACTGTTCCGTTCAAACACTGCGTGATGTTCAATATGATGACGCCTCGATCGGAGGCAGCCTTGAGCTCGTCGAGGACGTCCTGTCGATTGGAGGGAATATTGCCCGATCCAAAGGACTGCAGGACTACACCCTTCATGGGGGGCGAGAGGAATGCTCGGAAAGTTGAGCACGTGATGCTCGGGAAGATCCGCAGGAGGCCCACGTTCAGGTCCATGTTGGGATTGACCTGGAAGCGGCTGATCTTGCAAGGCCGGAATATCTGCCGGTAGTCGATCTCGATGTTGATGCCGATCTGGGCAATAGGCGAGGAGTTTGACGAACTGAATGCATTCAGATCCTCGCAGCTGACCTTCGCGGTCCTGTTGCCACGCATCAGCTTGTTGCCAAAGAGCACGCATACCTCGGGGATGACGTAGTTGCCGGCAATGATCAGCGCCGAGGCGAAGTTGTCCTTGCCATCGGTGCGGGTCTCAAAGATCGGGATTTGTGATCCGGTAATGATGACCGTCTTCCCGAGGTTCTCCAGCATGAATGACAGCGCCGATGCGGTGAAGGCCAGCGTATCGGTGCCATGGAGGACGACAAAAGCATCGAAGTGCTCATAGGACTCCTAAAAGGGGACAGATCCGTGTTTAACCACCGACCGGTGAAGCAGGGGTTAAGCAGAGCCTTACGTAAATATCCTTGCCGATTCGAACCCAGTCGTTCACTGTCATGTTGCTGGAGTCCAGTAGCGGGTCGTACTCGGCTATGTTGTAGGTCACCCGGTTCCGTGTGCCTTCCACGTACGGCAGGACCAAGGGACCTGTCTTCGCCGATCCGAATCGCCTCTTAGCGTAGTCCTCGTCATGCATGTTCGGGTACCTGCGGATGGTCTTCTCTAGGGCATTCGGCGTAGGCGCCAGAACTGGAAGAAGTGAGAGGGCAGAGAGATCATCAGGAACTGTGTTCAAAGCGGCATCACGATACTCACCATTCTTCTCGTTCCTCACCATTCCGATGGTCCCGCCGGTGTAGATCACCTTCACCTTGGACTCCTTGCTCGGCGTCGCTAAAAGGTTACCAAAACTACTGTTTCTTCTCATCGTGCCCGTTCCATCTGATGCCATGGATGCCATGAGTGCTGGTGTTGGGCTTACACCATTGCACAGTGATTTGCAACCATTCGTATACGCCTTACCTTCATCTCCCTGTATGCCGAAAGCGTTCAGCATTGCAGCTTGTCCGGCGGGCTTCAATTTGAACCTGAAACGAGGCGAATGCGGTTAGCTAACGTCGAGCAAACATTGTCAAGCAAATCGTTGTTTATTGCGAACTTCTCGCAGAAATCAATGTGATCTTGATCCTAACATTTAACGGGCAATTTAAAGCTTTCGCTAAGTGGGGACGCAAATAGGGCGATTGATTTGTTCATGGCGCGATGTGGGCGGGGGTACGGAGAAGGTGCTAAGTGCACAAATGCTGGCGATTGTGGATCGTCACGGTCCAGTGACAGAACGATCTGTGAAAACAGATTGCTTGTTAATTAGGGACACTTGTGGCCACCTGCTGCAGGGGGACTGTGCAACTTTGGAACAGCTATTTTCATCTGAGTCGAGAGTGAAGAGAATGATGGCTCGAGGCGGGTTGTCGAGCTTGGGATTGGTTGAGAACTCCCAATGGGTGTCTAGCTCTTGCCGACGGTAGTAAACTAAAACCAAACGGTGCTGATAGACCGAATCCACGTGTAGTTGGAATAAATCCAAGATTTTTCAAACAGATGGCTTGCATCCCAAAATTGGTTGGCTCACTTTTGCTTAAAAGCGCGTCCGAGACGGGACCAGCAAAGAGTTAACGGTAAAATCGGCGCGGATAATGTAGCAGCCAATCACACGCAGTTGTGGCATCGTACATTCCATCCGGGTCATTTCGCTGTTAGAGATGCGCAACCCTCTCGACGGCCAATTGCCTAAAATGTCGCTAAAATCGAGGAAATCATTGAGACACAGTACCTCCTCTTTGCTGTGCTGCGTGCTATGTCTTGATCCCGGACACTTCAGGGTATTAGCAATCCCCTGAGCGGGCGCAAATTATAAAAAAGGCAAAACATTGCACCAAACCGCTGGCAACCATTTGAACGAGGCTGGGTGCAAAAAGAAGTTCGATGTATGAGTACCTCACGAGTTAAGTCTTCATCCCCAAAGTGGTCAAATCCAGTCATGTGGAAACCAAGGACTATAGACCGGCTTATCTAACCTCTTCAGTCTCAAAACAATATGGGGAAATGTTGACTCCTACAAAAGAAGCCTCCCTGCAATTCAGTGAGTTCTGGACATCAAATGAGCCTTTAACAATACAAACCAACGAATCAATCTCCAACTCACTAACGAAAACAGGGACCAATCAACATCTGTTTAGATGGATTGTAAGCCTACTGAGTAATCGCAACATCACCACGACATGGAGTGAGACTACACCAACCGAATTTGCTGCGTGGCGAATCCAGATCAACCACTACTCACTCTTAATAAGTCAGCAGTAGCACATGCTGATGACAAAAAGTGAGTAATCTTGAAAGCAGGCTGAATTGGTTTGAAACAGAAATGAGGTATGATAGAGATGCCTAACTTCTACCTCTCTTAACCCTTAACATTTTTGACAACCATTTTTTATATCGCTTTTTAAAGCCACATTGACCAATCAGAGAACGACATTTACGTTATTTCGTGAATAACTGTCAAAAATTCATAAAGAGCTGTCAAAAAGCCTCACAAATTCGTCGATGGACTAGGGGGCAATCAGCTGTGAAGTTGGGCTTCTCTATTACACTTAATTTTTTCTTTTTTTATTTCCCATCACAGAGTACACAAAACACTACGTTCTCTAAGTGTGAACTCTCAGTATCGCTTTACACAGCAGATTTTTGCTGCGCGTCTAAGGATCATCTACCGAAATTTCTGGTTCGACATACGAGAACCGCAGAATGCTGTGGAGATTGTAGGCGTTTCTCATGCTAGTGCGACCATGAGATCGCTCATACAATTTTTGGGAATGCTCCTGGTGTCACTGATCCAGACAGTACTGCCAGAAAATTCTCACCAGATGTCTTAATTTCCAGCTTTCAAAGTATTGGAAATAAGATTTGGTTGGAAATCAAAAAAATAATAAAACAGAAGAACTTCGTTTATATATTGGGTCCACAACTTAATTCGTGCGTTTTTTTTTTACATTTTAACGTTTATTTAAGGAAAACATGTACAAAAGCATTATTCAAAGTATTGCCCATCTGAAGCTAGGACTTTTTCCCATCTTTCTGGCAATTTGTGGATCCCATCGCAAAAGAACTGCGCCGGCTTGGCAGCCAAGCAAGAATCAAGCCAATTTTTCATATTCTGCTTCGATGTATAGTGACTTTGACAGCTATTGAAACACAATAATTGGAAAATCTGAAAGTGCTACCTGGTCACAATTTTCAAGGTCAGATTACTCCGTCGGAAGGACCTTTTGGCATCAGGCCCCAAATAAACGGCGATTGGCATGAGATGCGTGTTTATTCGCCACTCCACTTGGTAGCCGTTCGTTAGAACCGTATTTCAGAGAGGGCGTTCTGCATCGATCGGAACAAATGGTAGTCAGAAGGGGCAAGGTCTGGGCTATAAAGCGGGTGGGGTAAAACGTCCCATTCACTGTTTTCCAAATAGTTCTTAACCGGAATAGCAACGTGGGGCCGAGCGTTGTCATGATGGAAAATTATTGCCTCGTGTCTGGTCGCATATTCCGGGCGTTTTTCGGCTATTGCTCTCTTCAAACGGATTAATTGATGGTTTCACCCGCTTTTAGCAGCTCACAACACAGCACACCCTTCTGATCCCACAAAATGCAGAGCATTACGTTCGGCTTTACCTTTGATTTGGCTGGCTTCCAAGCCAAAATCACCACTTTTGGCACGTTCGCTCAGCTAGCGCATGTTCGCCATAAACTTCTACCAAAATACGATGACTTTCGGCAGCAGTTTTCTTCAGATTGAAGTACTGAAGAAGAACTCCTCGCTAAAACACTTTTTCAGGCACAAAGTTCGACGTATTTGAGTGAAAAAACAATTATTGTTGTTTACGCTTCAAATGAATGACGTACAATGACAGTAGCTTTCCAACGCATGTTCCCATGGAATAATACAAGTTACGCCATCTCTTAGCAAACCGCACGAATTAAGTTATAGACCCAAAATAAATTGAAATATAAATTTATTACATGTGAAATTATTTTGGATAGCATACAATTCTTAATTCATTCAACAATATACTCCAGTACAGTCTACTGGGTGTAAACAGTAGACTCGAAAAAGTTAAGTAGTTTGATTTTGGGGTTCTTAACTTTAGCGAATTCTTAACATTTCCAAGACACTGATTCAAGTTAAAAAACCTCGGTTATTGCAACTGCCTTAAGTTCTACTAGTTGCGTAAATCGAGTTTGGGCAGTACATTTGTAAAATATGAAATATACATTAGCAGGAATGATTGATAACCTTTTTTGCCGATGTCCTCCTGGTGTTTTTTTTCAATTATGCTCACGATCCCGGATTAGATCATAATACTGTAGAAATGTATGATAAAGAGCGAAAATGGAAAAGTTAAGACAAAACTTAACTTTCTAGAGATACCCATGGAGACAGAAACCTACTTAACTTTTCCGTACTCTTAACTTTTGTGCGTCTTAACTCTTTTGAGGCTCTACTGTACATACTTGAATTAAATTTATTAAATTCTGCTATGTACATTCAAATTGTGGCAAGAAGCCTCTGGCGTTTTTAGCAAATATTTGGTATGCAAAATTCCTTGCGAGGTTTCATTGACCAACGAACCAACGAATGGTTTTATTTAGGTTAGCTGCGGAAACTATGCGTTCGACAGTAACACATGAACAGGGAAGAGATAAGACGTCAAAAACGAATTTGTTCATTAAATGAAATGCTTAACGCTCATTACCATGCTTCGTTCGTAGAACGCCTTCCCAAAAAGATGCTACATCTATCCAAGATCGAGGTTTACAATAAAGCTTTTCTAAATTCAGGTTTGAATAGTGAATAAATTTCGTTTGAATAGTGGATGCAAATACTCTACTTTTTACAATTAAACAAAACTTTGCAGGAATTGTTTTTTAAAGTCAAGTCTTTTTGAGATTTGATGGACAAGTTTTATGCAGAAATCCAAGTAAGTCTGTTTGAATGTTTCAGCATCGTTGCTGTTTAGATTCAGAGAATCCAGTTGGTCCGAAATACAATTTGCCAAGAGGAACAATATTCAAAGTCAAGCGGAATTCATCATTGACAACACAATGACAGTTTGTTTACAATACAAGCACTGTACATTTATGCCTGAAACACAATAGTCCGTTACTGCGTTCGACTTCAATGTTACGGAGGGGTGCGGTGACGCACTGCGATAATCAGCTGTTCACTCTCTCCGTCTCAAACACCAGATGAAAAATATTGTGTCTGCTGTTTTCGTTTGTGAAATGTCAAATAAAAAATATTTTGTTCGTCCTTGGTCCGAATTCAAATTAATTTTGTCGTTAAAATGTAGTCAGCTGTTTATCATCGCATCAATCTGTCAAAAAAAAGTCCAACATGTTCGATAATGACATGCGATGGTCTTACGTTTTACGATCCTCTCATCTCTCTCATTTTGTACTTGCGTAGGTCGCGCAGTATTCTGTGCATTGAAAGACGACGCAACGGAGCAACTCACTATTGTGTTTCAGGCATTACTCAAAAATAGGTATGCATGAGCGGATTTTACTTCCCTTCATATTTCGTTTGGAATATTTGTACATTTCGAAAATTGCAAATGAATTTTTATACAAAAATTCAAATTTGGAAATTTCGGAATTTTATGATTTTTTAGCTCAAAAATCTTGGAAACAATTTCATGACAAAAAATCTTAAAAGTAAGATAAATCTTGGAATCTTGGAAGCGCTAGTTCCAGACAACGAGATGGTGGAATGCTTGATAAAAAAAAAACAACGATGGTTGACTGGTGAAGCGAGCGGAGGTGGAATCAGTAGAAGCCCAAAAAGCATTATTTGTGTCCATCAGTGTTGCCGCTGAAAAATTTCGAAAATGTCGCACAAAAAAGTGTCTGAAATAGCTACTAAAGGGTGGTACTAAGGGCTACTAAGGGCCGATGTTGAATGTGAACCACACCTAAACGTCAAGTTAAGTTTTTCTGCATTTCACTTGACATTTTCTGAAAGATATGGAAAGATACACAATCGAGCAATGCGTTTATGTTATTCAGCGTTCAAATCAAAATGCATATCGAAACAATGGCTCTTTTGCGCGACAAATTCAACGGCCGTGTTATCTCACGTGGTGGCGATGTCAATTGGCCGCCAAGAGGGGGGTTATTTGAAACAAAATGTGTACGTCGATAAGCCAGCAACAATTCAAGAGCTAAAGGATGAGATAATTCGGCACATTAACGGCATAGAACCTCAATTATGCTTCAGCGTCATCGAAAATTTGGACCATCGGATGGAGGTGTGCTGCCGAGGTAATATAATACAATTGAACCAAACCAATGTTATCATAATTAAAAGAAATGACAATAATTTCCTAAATAATTTGTGTTTTATTCAAAATCAACATCAGCCCTCAAAATTTAACCACCCTTTATTTTTTAGGTTTTATCATGCTGCAGTCATTTACTTGCATTTTCTTGTAGTGAGTGCTGACTTATGAGAGTGAGTGAGTGAGTGCTGCTTATGAGAAACTTGTGTTTCATACAAAATAGTCGCCGAAGTCATTTTATGGTCTCTCGGCGAGTCACGACCTCAAAAAAGGGCCAGCGGCAACCCTGGTGTCCATCTCTCCTCTAATTTTTTGAAAGAGGAAATTATTAAGAGCGGGAAAACAATGAGAAATAAGCTTAAGAATTCTCTCTTTAACGAGAATGGTTCAGATAATATTCGAATTAAGTATTATAGAGATGGTCAACTTCGCAGCTGATTGACCCCTAGTCCATCGTCGAATTTCAGAGGCTTTTTGGGAGTTATTCATGAATTTTTGACAGTTATTCACGAAATAACGTAAATGCCGTCCTCTGATTGGTGCTCTAACGGGCGAGAGAGGTAGGAGTTGGGCATCTCTATCGTACTTCATTTCTGGTTCAGATAATAATCACATGTCTGATAGTCTTTTAGTACGTTCGATTGTAAAGTTCATGAGAAAGTCAGTTCTACTTCTATGCCCTCAGAGTGCATCAATCACTTTGTAGATCTTAACTCTTAATCTTAACCAGAGACTTCCTTAACCAGATCGCTTCCAGAGACTTGTGAAAGTTGGGACGAAGTATACAATGAGGCCGAAGTTAATCAAGCATTTGAAATATTTTTAAAAATTCTGAATATTCGCGTCAAGGAATCCAGTAAGACTAGTAAGGCGACAAAATCAGACAACACACTTAAGAATTGGATAAACAGAAATATTTTGAAGGTTAAGTTAAAGAATAAACTTGGAGTAAAGTGTTCGAAACACCCTCAGAATGTCAGCCGAGTCAGGAGTCGGCACGAAGGCATTTGTAAAAAACTCAGTAAAGACAAAGTTGCCGCGATCAATTCTATCGGTGTGAATTTGCAAATGCAAAGGGAATGGCAATTTATCAATAATATGTTTAGTCGTCGTTCAAAAACGAGTTATGGCCATCTCGAGAACGCCTGTTCCATGCACACTACAGGTTAGTGGAGTCCCATTGAAGCAGGTGGAGGAGTTTGAGTATCTCGGGGTCTTTTCAACGAGTGATGGAAGGAGTAAGGCTGCGCTTTTTCTGCAGGATTGGTCAATTTTGATCAGGAAGGCCGAGCTTGGTGTCAAGTTAGCGGTTTTCCACTCAGTATTTGTTCCAACTCTCACCTATGGTCATGAAGTTTGGGTAATGACCGAATACAAGCTGCTGAAATGAGATTTCTTCGTGCTGTTGGGGGCAGTGCGGGAGGAGCTCTACATTGAGGAGCTGCTTCGTCGAACGGAGAGGGCTATGCTTCGTTGGTTTGGTCACGTTGAATGCAATTCCATCAGGCTGGCGACCGCTTGGCAGACCCAGGACGAGATGGTTGGACCAAGTCCAAGAACACGCCTGGTTACGCTTGGGCATAGCCCCTGATGAGTTAGAGTCGATGGCGGAGGATCGAGTTGCCTCGAGATCTCCCGTGTGTGGTTTTCCCCCGCGACCACTTTAGTGGAGCATGCGGGTCAGAAAATGATGATGATGATGAAAAAAATAAGTGTCAGACCCTCACACTGCGGCAAATGAGAACAGTAATTATTTTGCGTCTGTTGCATTGTCATCTGTGCCACCAAAAAACGATAATTCTTGCCAATCTTGTGCTAGTTCTAAAAGCATCCAAGACGTTAATACATGCAGTAATGGTTTTCTCTGTGAGCAGATATCTTCCTTTGAAATTTGGAAAATAATAACGTCCCTCAAGGTATGGGAAATACAGTAATTGCTGAGTCTCAACGGCGCTTTCGCGCTGTCGGCCTTGATAAAATAGCCAAAACACAATGTCACGTTCGTGCGGTCGGATCACTTTCTTCGGGATGCACCACACTTTGAAAGTTTGAAGTCCCAACACTGTTGCCGACCCCGAACGGCCAAAAGCCTCTTCTAGACCGTTTATACTCTTTGAGCATTGTCAGTGACTCGAAAGAGGCGGGGCCCTGAATCGAATCTGGGCTGCGTTGGCTCAAGTGCCTAGGGGTCGACTTATCAACCCATAACGCAACGGCCGCCACTGGGTTAGAAGGCAATAAAAAGAACGACTCCTTAGCTAGGACAGGAACATCGGAGCATTTCACAGGCCCCGAACCATTCAGCGCTGTAGGAGGGATACCATGTCCTCAGAGAAGAATTCAGGAACCAGACAGAAACCCTGAACAAAGTCCACGACATGAAAACAGACCAAGAAAGTCTTGTGTCAATGTAAACGAAAGTGGTTTGATGCATGTCTCAAGATGAGCAACAACAACCTCCGTACCCTACCGGGCTTCCTTACATTGCAGTCCCATGACTCAGGGAGCACCTAATGAAACTAGGGCTATCAGAAGAAGGTCTCTGCGGTGGGGATTCTAATGAAATTGCACAACTTGTACTGGGATTGAGTGATGCGGAGCCCTAAAGGCAAATATATCTGGGCAAGCTATCAGAGGAAGAAATGAAGACTGGAAACATACCTCGTTCTCAGATCCCATAAGGACTTAGGGTCGTTGTGTTCACTATTGCTCAACTTGACGGAAAATTATCTTCGGCAGAACGCCAATAAGAGATGGCCTGCTTAATCTGATCAAGCTAAGCGATCGTTTGGGGTCGATCATAGGCCAGAGTTGTTTGGTGATGAGGCATCCTGAGCCCGATGTCCGTCCGCGGTTTGCTTGAGCAAGCGTTTCAACGTGTAGGAGATGTATTATAGAAGCTACAGGCATGGAGGGTGGGTCTCCATCCAGAAAGAGTACCCTTTCTGTGCCCTTTCTAGCGAGTTCGTCCGCTTCGCAATTCTCTTGAATGTCACAGTGTCTCGGCACCCACATAAGGTGGGTGTTAAAGTACTTGGCCACCTCGCTAAGAGATAGGCGGCAGTTAAGGGAAGTCTTGGATTTGAAAGGGTCCAGAGATTTGATCGCTGCCTGGCTGTCGGAACAGATGACGATATCTATGCTTGATATTACAATGTTTTTAGCTATGCTAGAGCTTCCTTAATCGCCATAGTTTCAGCCTGAAAGACGCTACAGTGATTAGGTCGACGTAGGGAGAGCTGGATGTTCAGATCCCTGGAATAGACGCCAGTCCCCACACCTGCACTAGTGGACCGCCCAGTGTCTGGTTATCAGACTCCCAGTAAGATCTGGGAGGTATGCTGGTTGAGAAATTTTTCTTGAAGAGGAGTTTAGGTATAGTGAGGTATGTGTCTATGGGTATAGAGCTGTACCTGCGTAGGATCGTTTAATGTCCAGACTGAAGTTCTTTCCAGCTGTTCAGCGATCTTCATCTGATCGCTGTGCTGGCCGGTGTCTCTCTGCCGAGTAGTTTAGTGATGAGGTAGCCTCTGCCAGTCGATTTTCTAGATTGTGACGTTTTGCGATGACCATTGAGATGGGCAGCAGATATCCACATCCGGAAATAAAAGCTTTCCAAAGAATTCGCTCGCTTCACACTTTTCTGGAATGTCACATTGCCTCAGCACCCTCATAAGTTGTAGATAGCCGATAATTCAGGGAAGCAAAGGCATTTGCAAGAAGAACTTTGCAAGAGTTAAGATTTGAAAAATGAATTTGAAATATATGAACAGTCGACTCCGCTTAAACGAAGCATTCGGTTCTATGCAACAAGAAGTTTATTACGGCGCGACGATATTGCTTACATCCGACCATCGTTTATATGAAGACTCCGCTTAATAGGAACACATTTTGAGCATTTTTTTGTGTTGGAAATAAGCAGAGTCGATCTACGACGATCGGGATAGCATTGATTCAGGATCTTGATGAGTTTGATTGAGCCGAAGTAAGTAGTAAATGCAAAGACTTCTGTTAAGGAAGCTAAAGTCCGCGTTCATAGCAACCAAAATCTGCGATAAGTAGCACGTGCTTGCGAATGAAATCTCAACTCGAGCGAATGGCCTTGAAGTGATGAAATTGTTATGAAATATTCAAGACATGTCGAAGATAATAAAATAAAAAAAAAATCGGGGGGGGGGGCCTCAACCAGCAAGCGCGATCTCTGACTGGCTGCCGCTAGTGGCGCACACCAAGCTGACTGACGTCCTCTTCCACTCGTGTGCGTCATCTTAAAAGCTGGCGACGCGGCGCGTCATTGTCTGAAAGACCGGAGACAGAGATTTGTTGCGCTCCAATCGAGTGATTTCACGGTTCTCCGTAGAAATGAGTGGAAGAGTGTATGTGCATGCAATCTGAGTGGAATTCCTTATCAGACTCTCTCCGAGATCTTGGAGAAGTTAGAATGCAATAAAATGCATTAAACGAGTCTAGGTCTCTCCAAATATCTAGCTGACCTTGGGTTGATCTGAACCGCTGCACGCCGATAGATGTGAGTCGGAAGAATGATCGCTCGAGAGAAAGTAGAACAAAGTTCAAAGATGCCTTGCCTAGCTAAGCAACAGAATTATGTCGGTCAAGATCAAGAAGAGCGGTCGCTTTCTGCAATCGTTGCACCAACAAAAAATCGTACTGCCCCGAACTTCGTTCGAGAACAGCTGTTCCACAACCACCGACACCACCACCACCCCACCCAACTCGGCACTCCCAAAAACCAAACGCGTCGATCAATAATTTCTTTGGCACATCAAATTCCACTTCAAACACGCAAACTGATTAAGAAAAAACAAAAACTTTCAAACTGAAGCACAGTTCCGACAAAAAAGAAAAAAAAGCAAACAAGCACACTAGAGAACACAAATTTAGAATTAGGTCAACATTTGCCGGTGACCGGCGCATCAGGGCGAGCACCGAATTGAATTGAAGTTCTCACATGTCTCTATACGTTCCCCGAAGTGCACAGTACTCCTACTCCACGTGAATCGAATCACTTTGTTTTCCTCGCGTGTTTTGTGATTTGCATGAATCCGGGAGAGGGGCGCTGAATTGATAAGACAAACTACGAATTTCGATGCGCCATGTGAACACACAACTGTCATTTGAATCTCAAAAATTAATGAGCGGAAATTTATTGGCGAACTCATGTAGGTACTCAGCTGGTATTTCGTCATTTTCATCGCGTCTTACCGGGGTTCTTACCGAATGAAAAATGCTCTATGCCTGGTTGTTTGGGAGTTCAGTCACTTCCACGTCCACTTTCACTTAATCCTGTTCAATGTCATTACTGCCTCACAAAGGACATAATCACTTTAACCGCGAAGCGCGCAAAATCGACAACAAAAAAAAAAAAAACAAATAAAGCCACCCACCGATGTTGCTCTTAGACGCGGACGGCACCTGTTCACCAGACCTACTCACAGCGGTTGTGATTGGCGACTGACTGGTGTCGCCTTCGCCACGAGGGTGTTTATATTGGGATTCATCCGATGCATGCGAGCACGAGGGCATCACGCTCTCTTAATCAAGCTCGTGTGAATTTCGATTCTCTTCGTATAGCGGTGGAAGTGTTGCCAGATTATGGGGAATTCGTCTTCTCGTGGGGAAAATAAAAGAGGAAAAGGACGAAGGATTGAATTCATTGGCTGCTCAAGCAAAATATGGGGAATATCAACATTTTTGGCTTGGGAATACTTCACCGCAGAAAGCGACACAGGCGCACTTGTGTCTCAGACCGGCGCTGCTTGTGTCCTCGAAATTAGAACACCTGCAGTAGAAATGTTGACATACCGTCTGTGTCCTCTAGTCCGACCATTGTGTCATATCAGCTAATAGGAACAAATAGGACGCCCGATTGGAGATATTTTAAGTATTTTGAAGGGGATCGATGAGCAATTGCAAGAAGCTGCAGCTGTGGCGAATGAGTACAAGGTCTTTTGTGCAAATGAAGGACTTAAGCCAATCAAAGAAATAGATTGTGTCGTAAATGGCGGTGAAAACTGCAATTTGAACCCTCTTGTCACAATTTGAAGCTCCTCTTGTCTTTGCCCAGTTGGAGCGGTCCCTTAGCTCTTTCAAAGCTCTCCTGAGAGACAACCGTAGGTGTTTGTTGTTCAATTTTACTATGATGTTCAAAACCTTTTTTTCCTCTTAATAAATGGCAACTCAGTACTTGTTCCAACTCTCACCTATGGCCATGAAATTTGGCTAATGACCGAAAGACCGCGAATACAAGCTGCTAAGATAAGAGTTCTTCATGCTGTTGTGGGAATTACTCGCCGGGATAGGCTGAGAAACACGGCAGTGAGCGAGGTACTCAACATTCAGGAGCTGCTTCTTGGAACGGAGAGGGTTATGCTTCCTTGGTTTGGTCAGGTGGCATGAATGTCCGCTTCCGAGGCGGGCGTTGAATACGAGGTAGGCAACCGCTTGGCAGACCCAGAATGAGGTGGTTGGACCAAGTCCAAGAACACGCCTGGTTTCGCTTGGGCATAGCTCCTGAGGAGTTAGACTCGATGGCGGAGGATCGAGTTGCCTGGAGATCTCTCGTGCGTGGTTTTCCCCAGCGACCCCTTTTGTGGAGCATACGGGTCAGAAGATGATGATGACGACGAAAGTTTTCCGTTCCCTTTGTAATTGTATGCGGTAAATGTATAAAAATCAAATAAATGTGGCATCTACGCAACCCTGACTATGAGTCAAGAAATCCAGATGTTTTCTGCCAGTCAAGCAGCACTAAAAGCCCTTTCGTCCAATCTTATGGACTGCATAACAGTCAGATGTTGCTATGACGCTCTACAATCCCTTGCCAGGACCAACTAAGTGAAGCTAGGTGGAGTCCCTGGACACAGGGCGATTTCAGGCAACGAAGCCGAAGATGAGCGAGCTCTGGCTCTGAAACTGCGTTCATCTTTCCTGAACCGTACTGTAATGTCAATTGGACAGTAACTACCACTCTGGTTGGCAAACTTCGTCTAGACCAGTGGACACATGGTCACGGTCCTAGACAATCCAAACGTTTATCAGGCCTTATTCATATGACGAAATACTCCTTCTTAATGCAGAAAGCATAAGAATGCTAACGAGCGAGATCACTGCGGTCTGAAGTGTCACCATAGCAAATTAAGCCTGTGTCAAGACAAGGTTTGTCGGCTTTGCCTCGAAGAGGATGAGACTTCTGAGCACATCTCTTGTGCATCTTCCGCAGGAAGGAACTCCCTTCAGAGGAATTAAAAAAAAATTCCACTGCAGACTGACTATCTTTCATGAGGGAAGTAGTACTCCAACCCTTCGATTCAATAGACCTACTCTGGTCGCGATGTCGCGTGCCTTCACGGCATGGCTTGTGCAAGAGGAAAAACAAAATACATACCGTGCTTTGTGCACAGGCACCTTAAATGTAGTTGGTACACATTTATTTTCTCATTTCTTTAAATTAAAATTGTGTGTTAATCTGTACTTGTTTATAGAAAAATATTTTCAAGTTCGAAGAGATTTTTTGGGTCTGAAACTTAATTCAAAATTTGAACGTTTATTTAAGAAGGACATGCACAAAAGTATTATTCAAAGTATTGCCCATCTGAAGCTTTTGACTTTTTCCCATCTATCTGGCAACTTGTGGATCCCATCCCGGCTTGGCAGCCAAGCATGAATGAAGCCAATTTTTGATATTCTGTCACTTTGACAGCCATTGAAACACAATAATTGGAAAATCTGAAAGTGCTACCTGGTCACAATTTTCAAAGTCAGAATTCAGACTCCGTCGGAAGGACCTTTTGGCGTCAGGCCCCAAATAAACAGCGATTGGCATGAGATGCGTGTTCATTCGCTACTCCACTTGGTAGCCGTTCGTCAGAACCGTATTTCAGAGAGGGCGTTCTGCATCGACCGGAACAAATGGTAGTCAGAAGGGACAAGGTCTGGGCTATAAGGCGGGTGGGGAAAAACGTCCCATCCACTGTTTTCCAAATAGTTCTTAACCAGAATAGCAACGTGGGGCCGAGCGTTGTCATGATGGAAAATTATTGCCTCGTGTCTGGTGGCATATTCCGGGCGTTTTTCGGCTACTGCTCTCTTCACAAGGATTAATTGATGGTTTCACCCGCTTTTAGCAGCTCACAACACAGCACACCCTTCTGATCCCACAAAATACAGAGCATTACCTTCGGCTTTACCTTTGATTTGGCTGGCTTCCAAGCCAAAATCACCACTTTTGGCACGTTCGCTCAGCTAGCGCATGTTCGCCATAAACTTCCACCAAAATACGATGACTTTCGGCAGCAGTTTTCTTCATATTAAGGTAATGAAGAAGAACTACCCGCAAGAACACTTTTTCAGGCACAAAGTTCGACGTATTTGAGTGAAAAAACAATTATTGTTGTTTACGCTTCAAATGAATGACATATACTGAAATGAGGTAGAATGACAGTAGCTTTCCAACGCATGTTCCCATGGAATAATACAAGTTACGCCATCTCTTAGCAAACCGCACGAATTAAGTTGTATACAACATTTTTTTGGATTTATTTATTCGATTAATGCTTTTTTTCAAAACTTAGAAAATGAATATATCTTTACTACCATTGTATATGAAACCTATAGTACTATCATCAGAGGATTTTTTTTAGTTCTTCCTTTCATCGTCTAAAGGGACAACCTTCATTTCTCCCGAAAGCAGAACAATTTTATTTCTCTCTGAGAATGGAAGAGAAATGAAGTATTGAGTGAGTTGTGAGTGACAACAAGGTAAAACCCGATTTTGGCCTCTCTTCGTATACAGTGGTACTACTATTTTTTCTCTTCTAAAATACTCCCATTTTTTTACTGACGTCGACTTATAGCTGCCTGGTGGTAAAGCCAAAGTAAGTTAAACTTGCCGCTGGAGGCACGGTCTCTGCTCCCAAATTGTGAGGAATCTTCCTTTTGGTGGAGAGTCGGCTATCAGACAAACACTATAATTATGTGTTCCACATCCTTTTGTGAATACATGGGCGCATGAGTGAGACCGGGTTAATCAGGCACTCTAAACTGGTAAACAAAGTTGTTGATGCTAGCCACGTGAACAGACCCACCAACATTTTCTTAAATGTTACGCCACTTAGATGAACTGACTTAATTTTGGGCTTTGTTTGAAGTAATGTAAGAACCTCCCAGAATACCGACTAAAAAATTGCTGTGGGGGTTTTATGGGGAAACTCATCGGAAAAGGGGAAACTGGCGAAACTTCGCGTGAAACATCTGGCAACACTGGTGGAGCTGGCTGCTGGAGGTGTGGAAAGTGCTTAGATTTAGACACTGTCTTCGTTGGTCAGTACGAGAGAGAGAAAGAGCGAAAGAGTTAAGGCGGCTCGCTCTTTGCATTTGAATCGTTGTTGTTTCAGGGTGAAGCGGCAGTCTTATCAGTTCCATAGAATTGTTGTCTCAGATTAAGTAAGCAGATAAGTTGCAATTACGCAGCATCATAGTTAGCCTCTGCACGGGGTGTGCTACTCACCGTTGCCACTGTCAAACTGTGCCAATGGGCGACAATTAAAACACGCAACATTTCTGCACATTACGAGTATTTTACCACTTACGCATTAAAAGTGCAAAATTGGCTCTCAATTTGGGCGGTGAGAGCGCTCTGCACGGTTCAACAGTTTCACCGCAGCCAGACAAACCAAGACACAGTGCATCAGATGGATGAATGGTTTCCTTACAGCTTCTTGCTCCCAAAAAAAAAACAAAATAGTGTATTTTAAAGATAACTCAAATTTTCTTTCTTATAATCAACACTTCCCCTCAAGCCCGTGCGACTCGGGCGTGCCGCCAGTGCATGATTCCCAAGACGAGCCACTCACACAGAAACGCAACTGTTGCCAGAGTTAGCCCAACAAGCAGACACACCCAAGCGACAAGTAGGACCTGCAACTCCATCGGAGTTGGCAACTCGGGTAGAATATCGTCGAGCTCCTGGTTGCGAAAGCCAGCGCTGATGGCCTGCACACGGACGTTCCGATCCCACTTCTGAATCAAACCGCTGGCAACCACGTCGTCGATCAACACGTCCACAATCGACTTGAATGGCGAGTGCTTTGGCATGATGAACATCTTATAAGCCAAGACCAATTTCTCAGGCAGTAGGTGTACCTGCAGCCTATTTCGTTGACTGCGCGTTTGGATCAAAAAGTTGACGTAGTCTTGGCCGACAGTGTATGCTAGACTGGTGTTCTTCAAGGAATAGGAGTCTCTCGAGTAGACCAAGTGGTCCACAGGTAAGGCAATCGGATCCAAGTCATGATTGTCAACCTCCTTAAACGTTTCCAGTTCGTTGGTCTTTATCACCAAGGCCACGTGGTTATCGATCAAATCCTGAATCGTCTCGTAATGTTTGGTTTTGATGAAGGTCGTGAGGAACGAGGTGCAGTAAATTGTGTACAGGTTGCACATTATGAATCCGAAGAGCAGAACTTGTGCATGGAAACGGTAGGCAGACGTGGCGGCAACTCCAGGCTCACTCAGCATGACCAGGTACGTCCGCTGGAAACTGCGCCACCAACTCGGTGTCGCGCCGATGCAGATGTCCCTCACGAAGTCCATCACGGCCATGTAGACCACGGTGAGCCCAATGCAGCCCCAGACGGTTGGGGAAAACGGCTTCAGGAACGACTGCTGACTATCTACATACTCCTGCATGGGCATCATGATGCACCAGCTGCTGATTTTTATGGGCCGACTGCTGTCCACCTCAGGCGCCGAGTAAGGAGTCATGCCAATGTCGATGAGACCACTCAGAATGGCGTTTATGATTCCTGGCATGTTTCTTTTCCTCGAATTGTTGATCAGGACTTCTCGGAAGGTGGCATTGTGTCGGCGGAGAAACTGCAGAAGAGTTTGCGCAACGTAGCCACCGATTTGGTAGCGACCTTGGCCGTCGAGGTACCAAAAGCAGCTGGGGAGGTCCGTGTGGATGGTGGTGCGAAATACTAACCCGTTCAGGTCCCTCAGAGCATCCGGCAGCGGTTCATCAGTGCGGGTCAACTGCCGAAGCGGGCGGTCCGCATAAGGAAGGTATGCGTACGACGAGTCGCTCAAGCTTCCAAAGATTCTCTTGAATTTGTGCTCGTGGAAGAACGAAAGCGAGTGGTATAGATTGTCGAGTTCACTGGCAACGATCACGACAAAGTCCCGGGATCTCAAGTGCTGGATGAAGGTTTGCAGCTCGTCCCTGGTCTGCTTTCCTCCGTCGAGAGCCTGAATCACGAGGATGGCGCTCTTTTGAAAGAAGTCCTCGTTGTAGTCCGCTGGAATGGCCGTGAAGATGGTCACGTCAACGTCAGGTCGGGTTCTCATGAAGTTCGTTAGGAAACTCTCATCGATTCCGATGAAGTAGACTGCCGCCGACACGCTCTCTTCAATGACTTTCTGCAGGAGCTCGCTCAAGTCGAAAGGGGCCTGAGCACCAGCACGGCCCAGGCACAGTGGCAGCAAAATTGGAACCACTTTCAGGAGCAACATGGTCTGACTAGGGCGAGAGATTACTTTGAACTGAAACTGAAATTCGTTGCCTTTGAGCTGGACACCGACAAGCGGGACGTCGTTTGCCGCATTCGCGTGACGAAAAGAGGTGAATCCTGACACGTGTCGGCTAAAATGACCGTAAAGTGCAGCTAAGTGAAGACAAATCAATTAACAAGTTCTACATGCCAGTGCATTTGATGTCATGTCAGTTAATGGATGAGTTCAATTGAAAATTTTCACGAAGAGCATTCGCTGAGAGCTTGAAGGAACTACGAATTTCTGAAATTGTGCACAGTAACCTGCAGAGTTGAGGTTAAGAGACTCATCCACGAGCCGGGCTAGGTGATGTCCTCTCCAGAAGTATGCGACGTCTTCTCGGCGACGTCGCTGTCGACGAAAAAGCGTCAAATGTCAGAGCTGGTGTATTGAATGCATCGCAAGGCCTCACACGTTCTTATAAACCGGACGAAAGAAGCAGCCGAGGCAGGGCATCTATTTTTTTTTACTGTACTGTTGGTTAAGTGTTATGTGACCTCCAATTTTCGGTGTCGTTAAGTAAACGCATCATTTCGATGATGATTGCCATCGCTGATCTGGTGGAATCCATGCAGCTCGTCGTCGAACACGTCGGAAAGTTCTGCTCGTTAAGCAGATTTAACGCGTTAAGGTAGCGTTGTCCGGGAATTGTGTTTCTCAGGTTCCTGATTTCCTCGGTTGTTGATGTCTAGTAGCTGCTTTCACATGGTGACACTGTTCACCATGTCCTGTTGCAGGGGGATGGTGCGTGCTTGGTCGTAAAGCCTATTGTTGCTGTGGTGCCTTTGACGGTCCCTGTCGAAGGTGAGCCCGGTGCATATTCATGCAAGCTTAGTCATGCTGGTCGTACGTTAAGATCGGCCGCATAAGCCGCTTGTTTAGCAGCAGTTTTGTTCTCTGGCTTGATCCATTTTGCTTGCGCAGCAAGGGATAGATGCGATGGAAGCCTAGGTTGGGTCAGTTAAGGGTCAGTTTCACATGACTGTTGAACTTCAAACTTTCCGTGAAGTTAATGTTAAAGATACTTGACGTTTTCGTTTGTTGATATTTCTGCACCGTTAGGGAGCACTACCTTTATGCTTTGACATTTGGCCGCTGATCTGCATTCACCTCTGGACGGTCTCCTTAAGCACGCTAGTGAGTCATCTACAAATAGGCAGCATTTCACTGCGTCAGTCGGAAGTGGTTGAACTACCGTGTAGATGTTGAAAAGCCACGGTCCCAGCATTGATCCTTGTGCAACTCGCGCCTTGGTGCTCCGCTCTGTTGACTTGCTGTCTTCAATTTGAACGTAGAATCTTCTGGAATGCCGAAACCTTTAAATTATTCTGATAAGGCTGGAGGGGAATCCCATCTGGTTCAGCTTGTAGATGAGTCCCTCAATCCAGAGCGTATCGAAGGCCCTTTTTACGTCCAGGAAGCAGGCGACGGTGACCTCGTTATTGTTCAGCACAGCTATAGCATCGTGGTGGAACTTCGACTTCGACTTTGAATGTTTCCCCGAAATCCGTGCTGAATATCCGGAATGATGTTCAGGTCGGTAGACCGTCGCTTTAGTTTTCGCAGGACCTGGTAGTCCTCCAGGATGTACCCTGAAACACTGGCAGCGTTCCCCTTTTTAGGTATTGCGACAATTTTTACTATTTTCCACTTGCTATGATGATTGTGACATGTATCATCACCATTTGTGGCATTTTTCAGCCCCGGCTGCTTTCCTCGTTGGGCTGCGTTTGAATAATTCCCGCAATCTCTTCGGCCGTTGTGAGGACATCGTTTCCTGTCGGGTCGTCCGCTGGGTTGGTTTCGCTGAAGATTATGTCTGGTGCGGATGAAGGCTCGAGTGCATTGACGTAGGTGTTGACTTCTGTGACAAATGGTTGAAAGTTGCCTTCGAAAAAGGATGAAAAGGCCTCTGCTTTCTCCGCCGGCGTGCTTGCGTCTCCTTCGCTTGTCGTCAGTGTTTGTGGCAGCTCCTTCCTGATGATTTGGTGGATTTGTCGGAATGTTTCGGGTCCTGGCTGTTCTCCAGCTGTATATTGTTGTGCGTTTGTACCGCGTTCCGAAACATGATGTTAGTGCGGTTCAACTCACTGAGAACAGCTTGGTGGTCTCTGCATCGTGTGTTCAGCCCTTAGTGGTGTATCCGCTGGAGTCTTTTCCTCAGAATGCTGGCTGCTGTCACTTAAGCGAACCCCTGATAGTCGGCCATTATCCATGAATATACCGGAAAACGTTCCATCTTTGGTCTCTGTATGAACACAACACTGAGTTGGAACGATCACATATTTGTGGTCGCCAAAAATGGTGCGAAATGTTTAGGTTTCATTAGTCGATGCTGGAAATAGTTCACCCCCTCGGATTTGGTTTCAATTTATAAGGCTTATATCCGTCTCAAACTGGAGTGCAACGCTCATATCTGGTCTGGTCCCCCAAGACCACGCTGCTCCTATTAGATAGAGTCCAAAAGCGAGTGATAAAACTTATAGGAGACAAAAATATTGCACAGTCATTAGACCTCTCTATCCGTAGCCTAAGCTAGCCAACTGCATTCCTCCTCTCCATGAATTCGCCAGCAATACCCGTCTCGCCGGGAATGCTCATCAGTTTACCCTTAAGCCTGCTTTCGGGAGCACAGTTAAATTTAGAGACTCGTTCTGCAGCCGCAACCCACGAATATGGAATGCTCTTCCCAGCCTGATATTTCCCGCAGACTAGAATCCGTAGATATTTAAAACCAATGTGCTCTTCCCTTCTCCCTCTATACCTTCGGCTCGTGGTGTGTCTTGACTCCGGACACTTACGGGCACAGTAGTCCCGAAATGGGTTCGCTGCCTCAAAAATCTGTAACGTTTGTGTTGAGACATAAAAGGGTGAAACTTGGTAGACATAATCTTGAATATTTATTTACTTTTTATTTATTACTACACTACTACACTCTAGACCTACCAATCCCTTGTGCGGGCGCAAATTATAAAAAAAGTTTCTTCTAAGATTTCGTAGTAATAAATCAGTTTTAACAAAACTCGAATTTAACGTAATCATTGTGACTCGACCCATTCGCTATTGTGAGCTAGCACAGCTGATTTTGACAGAACGTTGGAAACGTGAGTGGTTGCGAAATTGGACAACTGAGGAAAAAGAATACATGAACGGCATCATCGCTCCATACGCCAATATACAACACCACAGTGATGGGAAAAAAAGGGATGGATTCGTGGACAATAATTCCAGCATTGGTGTCAATTTGCCACTGCCAAAATTAAAGGCGAAGTAATCAGTACTACAAGAGGTGGATCGGATGATCCTTTCTTACTGGTGGGTGTAATGTCGTCTTCAATTGAATGTGTTATCCAACGTATGGCTTCCTTGTCAAAGCTTATGGACGGACTTATTTCTGTGAAGTGTATTCTTCCAAAGGCAAGAGCTTACCCACAGTTTTTCTTAAATTCTACATCACTGCAATATTCTAGGGGTTTTTAAGAGCTATAGGAAAGTTTTTCAAAAAAAAAAAACACATAAAATTCAGAAAAATTTAATGTTTGAAGATTATTTCATTCAAATGTTGACCTTGACTGCGCCTCAAATGGTCCATCCGCTTAGTCCAATTTTGGCATACTCTTTCCAACATTTCGGCCGGTATCCCACGAATAAATGCTTCAATGTTGTCTTCCAAGGCGTCTATTGAAGCGGGCTTGTCTGTATAGACATGAGCTTTAACATAGCCCCACAAAAAATAGTCTAAAGGCGTTAAATCGCACGATCTAGGCGGCCAATTGACCGGTCCCGAACGTGAAATAAAATGTTCACCGAACTCGCCTCTCAATAAGTCCATTGTTGCGCGTGCTGTGTGGCATGTGGCACCGTCTTGTTCAAACCACATGTCATGCAAGTCAAGCTCTTGCATCTCACGGAAGCGCTCACCATTCACAGTTACGTTACGATTCGCATCATCTTTGAAGAAGTACGGTTCAATGATGCCACCAGCCCATAAACCGCACCAAACTGTGACTTTTTCTGGATGCATTGGTAGCTCTTGCAATGCTTCTGGCTGCTATTCACTCCAAAATCGACAATTCTGCTTAATTACGTACCCATTGAGACAAAAATTAGCTTCGTCACTGAACACATGTGATGACGCGATGAACTTTCTTAACAGAGCACGCATTTTGATAATAAAATTCAACAATTTGCAAGCGTTGTTCGTTTGGAAGACGATTCATGGTTAAATTATAGACCAAACTGAAGATGTTCGGCAGTGAAACAAAACACGAAACGTGCGTCAGCTGATTAAACCAGTGTTGCCAAAAAGATAATAGCTAAAAAATCACCCTTTAGTGCCTTGAAGCGTGTTCCATTGCTTTTCGGTTTAACTAATAATATCCAAATGTTGCAGAACTCGTTCATAACTCAGTTTGAAACTTTTAACTGTCACTTTTAAATTCGACTTAGATACGACTCGACCCACGACCAGAAGTAAAGTTTTATAGAGATGCCCAACTTCACAGCTGAGTGTCAACCCCTAGTCCATCGATGACTTTTTGACAGTTCTTCAAGAATTTTTGACAGTTACTAACGAAGTAATGTAAATGCCCTTCTCTGATTGGTCAAGTTGGCTGCAGAAAAGGATATAAAAAATTGTTGTCAAAAATGTGGGCCCTATCATACTTCATTTCTGCCCACAACTGAGTACTTGTCGATTTTAGAAGTAGACTTATCGTTTATCTCGTTTCTCGAGATTAAGTGAAACTCCAGTTTGAAGTCGTTTATTACTAAGGGCCATTCTCTTCCCAACCAAATCTGTCAATTGAGTAAATGTCATAAGTGCGAGCAGAAGTAATTCTTCGCGATTTACTCCATAAGGATTATTATTTGAGTGCCTTGGCTTTGAGACCTTGTCCTGTGTGAGTGGTTGTTTGTGAGTGGTTGTGCAAGAAATTATCCTGAGGGATTTTTTTTTATTTCCGCTTTCTTCGAACCGTTTCCTTTGTGTGAACAGGTTAAACGATTGTCATGGGCGCCCATAGCAGCTTGGCGCCCTGAGCATTTGCACATCCTGCACATATCGGCTCTGCAAACATCGGAACCATATCAAATGCAAAATGCCACTCAACGCCATCCACCATCACGCATGGCGGATGCCCAGCCGGAGGCAATATTAGAGCCTTTGCGGCTACAGTATGCCTGAGACAGTAAAACTGCACTTGCCTCCAGAGAAAATAATTTATTTGAACTTCTAGTTACCCATAAGGTGTGCTTATAATAAACCCCTTCAACATGCTCCCCAAGCACGTGTCCCTCTGGCACTGCGCCAGTGAGTTACTCGCGAGATGCACAATTCGCACAAAAACACAAGCGTTGCCAGAGTCAGTCCGACAATGAGACAAACCGCAGGGAAATGTAGGTCCTTCAGTTTTAAGGGCAATGGCATATCGGGCGTGAGATCGTCAAGCTCGGGAATCTTAATGCCAGCGCCAATGGCTTGCACACGAACGTCACGCTCCCATTTCTGAATCAAACCGCTGGCAACCACGTCGTCGATCAACACGTCCACAATTGACTTGAATGGCGAGTGCCTCGGCAGCATGAACATCCTATTGCCCAAGACCAATTTCTCGGTGAGCATGTGTATCTGCAGCCTATTTCGCTGATTGCGCATTCGGACTAAAAAGTCGAAGTCGTCTTCTTCGATTGTGAAGGCTCGACTGGGACTCGTGAAATCATAAAAGCCACTGGAGTGGACCATATAGTCCACAGGCAACGCTATCGGATCCAAGTCATGGTTGTCAACCTCTTTCATCATTTCCAATTCATTGGCAGGAATCACCAAGGGCACGTGGTTATCGATCAAATCCTGAATCGTCTCGTAATGTTTGGTTTTGATGAAGGTCGTAAGGAACGAGGTGCAGTAAATTGTGTACAGGTTGCACATTATGAATCCGAAGAGCAGAACTTGTGCATGGAAACGGTAGGCAGACGTGGCGGCAACTCCAGGCTCACTCAGCATGACCAGGTACGTCCGCTGGAAACTGCGCCACCAGCTCGGTGTCGCGCCGATGCAGATGTCCTTCACGAAGTCAATCACGACCATGTAGACCACGGTGAGCCCAATGCAGCCCCAGACGGTTGGGGAAAACGGCTGCAGGAACGACTGCGCACGGTCCATGTAGGTCCACACAGGTATCATGATGCACCAGTTGCTGATTCGTATGGGCCGGCTGAGCTCCAGGCCTTTTAACATAGTGTACGGAGCCATGCCAATGTCGATGTCGTTGTTCATGGTGGCGTTTACGATCCCTGGAGAATTTCTCTCCCTCGAATTGTTGATGAGGACCTCGTGCAAGGTTGCGTTGTGTCGGCGGATAAACTGCAGAAGAGTTTGCGCAACGTAGCCACCGATTTGGTAGCGACCTTGGCCGTCGAGGTACCAAAAGCAGCTGGGGAGGTCCGTCTGGATGGTGGTGCGAAATACTAACCCGTTCAGGTCCCTCAGAGCATCCGGCAGCGGTTCATCAGTGCGGGTCAACTGCCGAAGCGGGCGGTCCGCATAAGGAAGGTATGCGTACGACGAGTCGCTCAAGCTTCCAAAGATTCTCTTGAATTTGTGCTCGTGGCAGAATGAAAGCGAGTGGTACAGATTGTCGAGTTCACTGGCAACGATCACGACAAAGTCCCGGGATCTCAAGTGCTCGATGAAGGTTTGCAGCTCGTCCCTGGTCTGCCGTCCTCCGTCGAGAGCCTGAATCACGAGGATGGCGCTCTTTTGAAAGAAGTCCTCGTTGTAGTCCGCTGGAATGGCCGTGAAGATCGTCACGTCCACGTCAGGTCGGGTTCTCATGAAGTTCGTTAGGAAACTCTCATCGATTCCGATGAAGTAGACTGCCGACACGCTCTCTTCAATGACTTTCTGCAGGAGCTCACTCAAGTCGAAAGGGGCCTGAGCACCAGCACGGCCCAGGCACAGTGGCAGCAAAACTGGAACCACTTTCAGGAGCAACATCGTCTGACAGAGTTAAGAGATTGCTTCGAACTGAAACTGAAACCCTTGCCGATCCAGGAGGAAACCGAGCACACACATTAGACGGCATTAAAGATTCAAGGCTTGTTTAGTTTTAACGAATAAAATTTGCGAATGACGTTGGGCGGTACGGCAATCGCTCGACATGCAGCTACTTGTGACATTGAATTTCCAATAATTTTTGCGTGACGAAAATCGCATGAGGAGGTGGGTCCTTGAAAAACAGGAGAATCAAAAATGACACGACGTTTGATGGGCTGGGAGGGGCGAGCGTGGCTGACTAACTCTCCAGTGGTGGTGCATTCAATTTAGCAAGGCGTCGGGGTACTTTTGCCAACCAGATGGGTGGATAGTGGGCTTGTGGAATCCTTTGAAAACAAACAGATTGCCTGTGGTGCGGTGGATGTACACTCTAATCTCTGGAGTGTCTCTGGCTCTTAAGAAACCGAACAAAGTGCAAAGAATGGCATGCATACGGACTACATGCGCCCTAAAGACAACACCTGCACGTAGCCATACATTGACTCATAGCAGCTAGGCTATGGACCTCAAAAATGCGGACCTATTAAAGGGTCCGATGCTCCTTTCCTAGGGACTTGACCATTGCATTGCCTTCTATCCGCGTATGGTGGTTTTACTTTGTTTCTCCGGCTCAAGTCTTTAAGCTTCTGTCGGCATTCCCATGTCGCAGTTGGTACAAGACTGATTTGAACGCTTCATGGCGCAGATTTTTGCTAGAAAGATGCTGGTCTTGGGTCCACCACCCCTGCCCCAGGTATGTCCACCTCTTTGGAGTAGGCTGTGGATTTAAAAGAGTCTACTCATGCTCAAACTAGTCCACGGTGCGACGAATCGCCTCTACACTGAAGCCTCAATGACAACCGAACTCATACGTAACGACTCGAAACGTGTACATTCAAAATTGTTGAAATTTTGTGTGTTCACTACGCACGTGGCGACTGCCGCCGCAACCTCAGTAGCCTGTGGATAGCTGTGGTGTACAGAAAAGACAGAAGCGGGAGAAAAGCAAAATTAAATTTTTGAAATGAGTGACGTAATAAATGAGATCAATGCAATTCTTAAAATTGACGAACTTTTGTCCGTACCCAAGGGGATGCAACCAAAAAAGTAAAAGAAACTTTGGTCAAAAAATTGGCAAAAAAAAGTCAAGCGAACTGCAAAAACTACATGAGAAGGGCTTCATGCACCTGCTTGCACAATTCAAGGACTTCATCCGCAGGAGGGATAGTGTATGATAGAAGGGATAGCAAGTGACAATGACAGAGTACATTTTCACATTTCAAGTTTGAATTTAAAAAAGAATTAAATGTGAGAGCATAGTTCTACGTTTCAATTATTTTACATGCTGCCAATTTGGAAGAGACTAATTTAGGAAATTGTTTCCGTTCATAGTGGAAGGGTGGGAAAACAAGCTGAACAGAGTTGTCTGTACTCGGTCTTAGACCGAACTTTGGAGGGAAGATGAATCCACAGGTGTACAGCATGAGTGAACAAATTACTGCGCGATGTTAAGTTTTCATACAGATAATTAGGTTGTTTTTTTTTAATTTATTTTCATTGCAATATTCTTAATAAGCTTACATACTAGACAACAATGCCGCTTATAGATTTCCATCTAATTTGCTTCAAGACAGTGACCGACTGCTCCCTCGTACTACTGCTCTTTCTAGCCTGTCTCTAATGGGCTCGACGAGAGAGTTCCCTTTCTCCACAGCCACCACAACTTTCGATTGTGCATGGCAACAACCCGCACATCCCGCCTTGATACCGCCGTACTGAACCGGAGGAGACCCTCCTCAGCTCGATGTGCGACGGAACGGTCGTGGTTGAGTCGCCCATCCATAGTTGAACGGGCGATGTGAAAGAGGAGCGGTACGGCATTTTCCAAATAGAGGAATGCTTCTGGGGGTCGGCGGCTTTGTGACGCACCCTTTCGTGGTACAGTGGATTGTGGTAGTAAGCCCCCGAGATCAGGTTGTTGACCGCGTTCATTGCCCTGGCAGTATGATCTCGGATCAACTTCAGCAGGAAATTGTTCCCTCTTATCAGGTTTGCCCTGTTGTATAAGACCTCATTGAAATAGAATTTTCTGTA
Organism: Eristalis tenax; assembly: GCA_905231855.2. NCBI lineage: Eukaryota > Metazoa > Arthropoda > Insecta > Diptera > Syrphidae > Eristalis > Eristalis tenax. The sequence continues at coordinate 40,856,852 of HG993128.1, read as the reverse complement.
CTGGGATTCTGGAGTTCGAAAGAGGCGAAGGCAAGCCCTCAGACAAGCCCTCTCGAACAACCGAATCCTTTCCATCAAACTTGCACAGCCATAGGTGAGCATTGGCCGAATGAGGGCCATGTACCAGATTACCTTCACCCTCGTCTCGAGCTGGCTGTTGTAAAACAATGTCTTTGTAAGAGCAAAAGCGCCTTGGGCCCTGGCCAGAGCAGCGTCTACATGTCTGTTAAAATATATACACTGGTCTAGTCAGATCCCCAGTGATTGCCCGTGTCGTCCAACAATTGAGAACTTTCGCCAATTCTTTTTCGTATCCGCCAAGGCCTTATACAACGGCATCCGGAACAGTATGGTTTCCGACTGCTCAAAGTTGATATTCAGCTTCCAGTCATCGCAATCTCTCATGAATGAATCGAAGGCACCCTCACCGAGAGTAGTGATGTCCTCGATCTTTTTGCCAGATCTGTACACGATCAAGTCGTCGTGAATTGGCAGTAATCACCAAGGGCACCTGGTTATCGATTACGTGAGCAAGGGACTTATCAGATCGCTCAAGTAAATGTTGAGCAGGATCGGCGAATTAACGTTGGAGACCATATTTGACATCAAAAATTCCTGTGGAGGTCACGTTTCCATTCTTGACTACACAGTAGGTACAGCAGTGGTTCGCGAATGCCTAGCCGATGGAGCTTGTAAAAAAGTCCCTCTAACCATACGGGTTCAAAGGCCTTCTCCAGGTCAATCAAGCAGGCACCCGTACATTGGATACCCGACACCAGTTTCGCCGCGTCGCGAATGGTGTCATGCCCCGCTTTGAAACCGAATTGGTTATCGGGAAATATATTTTAGTCCAGTTGGTCGGTCGGCCTACGTCGAACAGAAACGCCAAGGAGATGTGGTTGCATTGTCGCTCGACCAACAAAGTGGTAGCGGAGACTACTTTAGGATACCTACCACCATCGACGAGAAACCTGTTTTATGATGGCGAGTGTGAGCAGACGAAAGGTGCAACCGGCATGCATGCCAAAAGGTGGAAAACAAGAGCAGCGCAAGAGGAGTACCGGGCTGGAAGACGGGAGGAGAAGAAGCTTCTACGCCCGAAGAAAAAAACCACAAAGCCGTAGACTCAAATGACTTCTGGTAGGGAGCCTGGACCAGATCATCTGCAGAATTTGTAAAGACGAAAGCATGCCTGACGACTGGAACAACTGCAGAGGTTTAACCGCGATCAACGTCTGATAAGATCGTGTCCAGTGTACTGTTCGAAAGTCTACATTGAAACACACCATCTCTCTATAGAGCGGAGCTGATTCTTGGCACCTTTGAAAGAGAAGTTCGAGGTCGGATATATGGAGTCGCCTGGGGAGGAAGTGAATGGAGGAAAAAACACAGCGAACTCTACGAGCTGTACCAAGATTGGGATGTTGGCCACATTGAACGAATGAACAGCAACGCTGCTTCGAAAAGGACAGGAAGACCAAACCTCCAGTATAAAGATGAAGTTTTAGGTAGGGTAGGGAAGGGGGCTGATAGCGAAAACCAGCGCACTTATAAGATTAGTCCAGTTGATCAGAGCTCTATTTATGACCTTCTCGAATGCCTTGCTGATGTTCGGCAGGAGACTAATTGACCGGAGGTTGCACGGATTCGAATAATCTTTTCCTCGCTTGGATATGGCAGCTAAGCATTGTTAAACAGGATTGCGGACATGTTAATCACTTCCAGGGGGAGATGTCTTAACACAATGTTCGAGATCCCATCGACTCTCACTGACTTCTTCTTCTTTACTGATTCGAAGACCGCTTGGATATCTGTCTTCGATGTGAACGGGGGATGAACCCCTTCGTCGGCGATGTCACTACTGCCATCAACATTGAAGAGGCTGTTTTCTATGAACGATTTTAAGGAGTAGGGTGCATGACTGTAGTTTAAAAATGCCGCCAAATCACATCTAAGAAGAATGCGACGTTGGTCCCAGACATGATCGAATCTTCGAAGGTTAAGGAGACCCCCCCCTTCTCGATTTCAAATTTTGACGATTTTCCAAGGGCTTTAAATGAACATAAATTATTGGGTCTATAACTTAATTCGTGCGGTTTGCTAAGAGATGGCGTCACTTGTATTATTCCATTGGAACATGCGTTGGAAAGCTACTGTCGCTGTACGTCATTTCAGTATATGTCATTCATTTGAAGCGTGAACGACAACTTTTTTTTTTTCACTCAAATACGTCCAACTTTGTGCCTGAAAATGTGTTTCTGCGGGGAGATCTTCTTCATTACTTGAAGAAAGAAGAAAACTGCTGCCGAAAGTCATCGAATTTTGATGGAAGTTTATGGTATACATGCGCTAGCTGAGGGAACGTGCCGAACTGGTGATTTTGGCTTCGAAGCCAGCAAAATCAAAGGTAAAGCCGAACGTAATGCTCTGCATTTTGTGGGATCAGAAGGGTGTGCTGTGTTGTGAGCTGCTAAAAGCGGGTGAAACCATCAATTAATCCGTTTGAAGAGAGCAGTAGCCGAAAAACGCCCGGAATATGCCACCAGACACGAGGCAATAATTTTCCATCATGACAACGCTCGGCCCCACGTTGCTATTCCGGTTAAGAACTGTTTGGAAAAAAATGGATGGGAAGTTTTACCCCACCGACCTTATAGCCTAGACCTTGTCCCTTCTGACAACCATTTGTTCCGGTCGATGCAGAACGCCCTCTCTGAAATACGGTTCTAACGAACGGCTACCAAGTGAAGTAGCCAAATTGACCAATCAGAGAACGGTATTGACATTGTTTCGAATAACTTTCAAAATGCCTCTCAAATTCGTCAATCAGATGTGCAGACGGCCATCTCGGCAATGTTTGTGGCACACACGTGTGAATGATTCCATGGTCGGTTCTACCGCGACCTTTCCGTTTTCTTTTGGCTGATGACTCACAGTTCACCCTCTTCGTATCGCGATTTATGGGTCCTTCAAGTGTGCGCAGCATTCAATGAATTGTCCTTGCTCACCATTGCTGCATCCAATGCGGTGGCCAACTACGGCCAGTGCCATTTTTTGCCATGAACGTTGACGTGATATCTGTTCATTGACGATGGATTGACGCCACCCATGAGCTTTGTGAGCCTTGAGAATTTTGTCATTTTTCGATTCTTTTCGGTCACAAAACTTTACTCCTTGCATTGGCTCAATCACCTCGGGGTTCGATGTGACAGAGTTGTCGTTCCATCGAACCATCAGAGGAGTAGTTCAATGAACTGCGGGTTCGAACTGCCATAAGTGTTGGTTCACTGTTGGTTCGATCTGGCGACACATCAATTTATGGGATGTGGAAAAATTGTGGAATGGCTACCAATTGTGATCCGATTATAAACCGAACATGCGCCGTACAAGGTGCATTTTTGTACATCGCATACTGCTATTGGTCGTCATCTCGACCAGCTACCTTCTCCGCCCACCTAGCTTATGACGATCGTGCCCCATCCCACCCCATCTTTTCTTAGATGGGGTGGGATGGGGCTGCCAAATGCCAATGGTTTGATTTCCAACCATCGCTGCATATTTAGTCAACTGGATTTGGTGACTTTGACCGCTATTGAAACACAATAATTGGAAAACCCAGGAGTGCCACCTGCTCACAATTTTCAAAGTCAGATTACTCCGTCGAAGGGACCCTTTGGCGTCGGGCAACAAATAAGCAGCGATTGGCATGAGATAGTCCACTCGGTAGCCGTTCGTTAGACGGCTTGTTGTGCACTTTCCTGTCACTTTGCTGCCTCTGAGGTTGATTGGATTGAAAACCTCGCTTGGACTCTATTAACAATTCAAATGGAACTCACTTGAATTTAAATAAACGGCGCATAAAGCCTTTCACGCTAGTTCATGCCTCCACTCGTGACAATTGCTAGATCAGTTCAAGTTCAAGGCATTGACGCAGATAAACATTTTCTGGGAAATAAATCGACATATGCATCTCCCCAAGGGCATTGTGTGCAACCATTTGCTCTCAAGATAAGGGGGCCGTATTCCGCTCACCCCCAAGCACTTGAGATTACTAACAGCACAAATGACTGATCAAGATGAGTGCTGTGACTGTCTCGCTTTCTGGGTGCTCTCTCTGGAAGTAGCTGTCAGCTTCAGCTGAGTCTTTAAGCAGTGCGTCTTGGAATCGTCGTCAGGGGTGACCTCGATGGTCGATAAATACCCAAACATAGTTTTGAGCTTTCAATCAAGTAAAATACGTCACGTGACGGAGGTTTTCACAGAAATGCGGAAACATGCTTTCGATTTTATGCGTCAGTTGATATTCGTTCGTCGTTGCTTCCTCAGTGTTAATTTATGGATTTCGAGTCAGCGCTTTTTTCTGTTTTGTGTGAGAGCCTACAGTTAGGTGGAAGTAACGAAATAATGGAACATGAAGGTTCGCTTATTGGCGTTGTTAAGGTTGGACGTGGAGAGCGCATTAGGATCCCATTAGGGTCCCATTCTGTAGAAAAGCTTGGGTTCCCGATGGACAACTGCTTGGCAAAGGGTGGGTTTGAGCTCGCTAAGAGTGGAATAGTGTTTTATTTGAGTGAGGCCACAACAAGACACATTTAGGTTAGGTTAGACTGGCCACACCTAGGCGAAAAGTAAGCCCATTGTGTTAGCACGAGATCTAAAGACGCTAATACGCGAACCATCTGGTGCCTTTATGAAGGGGACTGATGCCAATGCTGCTTAGTTCTGTCAAGTCGTAGTGCCGTAGGCGTCCAAGTGACTAAATCTCTCACGCGCTGCAATTGCAAAGTCGGTATAAAATGGTTTCCTCTTACCCTACATCCCTGCAACTTTTGCAGGGGATACCTAGGGGATACCTAGGGGATACCTAGTCTTGCTGCGTGAATTGGCAATGGCACAATGCCCCGCTATGACGCCGATGAGAGATCTGAGATTCGGGCTATTCATTCTGAGGAGGTCGCGTGGCGTTTTGGATCGATAGCAGGCCATAATTGCTTTGTGATGAGGCCTCCAGTGCCAGGAGACCATCTACATTTGGTATGAGTAAGCGTTTGAAGCTTTACTCGATGTTTTGTAGTAGCGATAGGCATGGATGGGTTCCCAGTCCCCACACGACTGGATGGGACAGTTGGTTAAGTGCCTGCCCTTGGATAGTGGGGTTCCCGGTTCGAACCCCAGTGAAGGCAAAGGCACAATGCTTTTAGCGAGTTCTCAAATCAGATCCAGTCACCATTTGCCGTTGGGATCAAACTGACGGCACTATCACTCGAGTGGCCTATCGGTGGTGGTCTGCCTGCGGGTATCACAATGGACCAACATGGTCTAAGGGTGCTTGTGAATTCACTAGCAGCCCCCTACTAACCACTTCTTCTTATTTATTTGGCGCTACAGCCCTGTATCAACAAACCTCTCCAACTAGCACGATCTCTGGCTACCTGCCGCCAGTGTCGCACCCCAAGTTGGTTGAGGTCCTTCTCCATCAGGGTGCGCCACCTTAAATGCGGGCGTCCTCGGTTGCGTAGTCACGAAGGTTCAGAGCCGGAGGTGAGTTGACCATGCGCCCTACATGGCCCAGTCACCAAAGACGTTAGACTCAGATCGCTGTACAGCCCGTGAAGTTCGTGGTTGAATCTTGTCCTCCAAGAACCGTCAAGGCAAACAGGACCAAAGATCTTGCACACAGAAGAAAAGTAACCAAGGACCTTCTCATCCCCTTTTGCGATAGTCCATGCCTCCGCGCAGTACAGCAGGACCGGGATGAACAAGGTCTTATGTAAAGACCTTCGAGAGATGGCTCTATTGCTCAATTGCCCCATGGGCCCATGTTCGTACTTTTTACTGGGAAGCCGAGGTAGACGAAGTCCTTTACTACCTGCCCTTTGTGATGCTCCGTCCATGACGTCAATGTTGTGTGACCTTTCTTGAGGACAATATATACTTTGTTTAGCCCTCATTCAAGGCCAGACCCATTTTAGCCGCTTCCGTCTCAATGCCAGCAAACGCCTCGTTGACGGCTCTCTGTTTTCAGCCACCACGCCAATGTCATCCGCGTATGCTACCAGTTGTACGGTCTTCTGGAAGATCGTGCCCCTTGTACTGGCGCGTGGGTCTTAAAAAAAGCCACAGAACAGCGCGTTGCATTGTCTAAACCATTTTTGACACTGAAGGTCTCGGTGACTTGGCTACTGACCTTGATGGAGCAGCGAGAGTTCTCCACCATCATCCTGCACAACGTGACGAGTTTGGCAAGAATGTTAAAACTAGATAGAGGCGTTGTATAGCGCGTCCCTCACCTCGGTCCAAGGGAAGCTTTGTCCAGAACAGTGAAGGTTGAAGGTAGTAGTTGTCGAGAATTGAAGCAATTTTCGCATGAATCAAACACGATGGCGGCTGGGAGTAGTGCAGAACGGGATATAGGGACGAGCTAAATGCATTCTACTGCATTCAGGACAAGGAATGAGAAACGTTCAATTGATTGCATTCATATGGGTCGCAGGCTTTTTGAGTGTTGCCATCGACAGCTTGCGTGCTCTGGCTAATTTGATGGCGTTCTCTGCTGCCTGGGCTTTAATGCACTGTGCATCGATCGCATAAGGTACGTTGGTCAATTTACTCCTCTCATCATCATTGCCTCCACAACCCTGTCTAAGGAAAAATAAGCCAACACAAGCAACACACTCGTTGACACCGTTGTCCTATTTGGCGCCCAACGTGGGGCTCGGTATCATTGCCTAGTGCGGCGCTGATGTCCGAGGTGGACCTGGGCACCTGAGCAACCCCAACGTGTTGTGCGTGCTATTCTTCTGTCTTTCATCACCCGATTAAGATCGCACCACCATGCCATTGCCTGTGATTAGGCCAGGTTTCTTTCCAAGTCGTAACCCCCTAAAATTAATTACTGCCGCAAATCCACCCAACCGCAAATTAAAAATGAAACATCCCTCTGATGGCATGCATCAATCAAAATGCCATCCTTCGCGCGCTCGTCTGCGAATTCGTGTCCATTCCTGCGTCCCAGGAGCGTTGTAATCCATCGTCGTTATCACACATAGGCCAACATTTTGAATTTTTAATTCCCTCGTATATCACTTCGGCCACCCGAGCGCGCCGCTGAACTTGAAACGGCTTTAGTTCGAAACTATCCCTCATCCTGGTCGGACCATGCTGCTCCTCAGACTGGCCCCAATTTTGCTGCCGCTGTTCCTGGTCCCGGCTGCTGAGTCCCGATTCGACTTGAGTGAGCTCCTGCAGAAGGTCATTGAAGAGAGTCGCTCAGCGGCAGTGTCTTTCGTCGGAATCGGGGACAGTTTCCTAACGGACTTCATGCGAAGCCATCCCAACGTCGCTGTGACCATCTTCAAGGCCATTCCAACCGACTACAGCGAGGACTTCTTTCAAAAGAACGTCATCCTCGTGGTTCAGGCTCTCGACGGAGGAAGACAGAGCAAGGGCGAGCTGCAACCCTTCATCGAGCTCTTGAGATCCCGGAACTTCGTCGTGATCGTTGCAACCGAAGTGGACAATCTGTACCAGACGCTTGCATTCTTCCACGAGAACAAATTCAAGAGAATCTTTGGAAGCCTGAACGACTCGTCGTACGCATACCTTCCGTTTGCCGACCATCCTCTTCAGCAATTGACTCGCACTGGAGAGCCTCTACCGAATGCTCTCAAGGACTTAAACGGATTCGCCCTCCGAACGACTGTGCAGAACAATTACCCGCGTTGCTTCTGGTACCCTGACAGCCGGGGGCGGTACCAAGTCGGCGGCTTTGCCGGTCGAACTCTGCTGGAGTTCTTCCGCAGGCACAACGCAACCTTCCAAGAAGTACTGATCAACAACTCGAGGGAAAAGAATCTGGTTGGAGTGATGAACGCCACTCTCTGGAACGAAATCGACATCAGCATGACGCCCTACGCGCCCATTGAAGGCCTCGAATTCAGCCATCCTCTGAAGGTGTTCGGGTACCGTATCATGGTGCCAATGCTCGGGTACTTGGATCCTGACCAGTCGTTCTTCAAGCCGTTCACTCCAACCGTCTGGTTCTGCGTCGTACTCGCTTTGATCTACATAGCGGCGCTGGATTTCGTGAAGGACATGTGCAGCAATGTACCCCCGAGCTGGTGGCGCAGCTTCAGAAGGACCTACCTCTTCATGCTGCTCTCCTCCGCGGGGGTTGCCACCACGTCGGGGTACCGCTTCCATGGCCAAGTCCTGCTGTACGTCTTCATCATCTCGAATCTGTACCTTGTGTACTTCACATCCTTCCTTACAGCCTTCATCAAGGTGAGGGGCTACGACACGATCCAGGAATTGATTGACAACAACGTCCCCGTGATCATTCCCACCGTTGAGTGGACTCTAATGCAAGAGGGAGGAAGTGGTGCCCTGGACGCGATCGCTGTGCCTGTGAACTTCGACGCCTACTCGAAGGCGATCCACTTCATCACGAACACGAGTCTAGCCTACGCCGTGGACGAAGATTTCGCACACTTTCTGATCCACCTGCGAAATCCTCGCCAAACACTCCTCCTGCATATTCTCGCCGAGAAGCTGTTCACAATCTTTCAAGTGTACCTGCTGCCCAAGCACTCCCTGTTCGGGCCCAGTCTGAACATGATGGTGCAAGACGTGGTTGCGAGTGGGTTGATCAAAAAGTGGGACCTTGACGTCCGTGTCCAAGCCATCAGTGCAGGCTTCCGCATCGAAGAGCTCGACGAGCTCTTGCCCTTGCTGCCGGTGGCGCTGAGGCTGGGCGAGCTGCTGTCTGCTTGGGTTTGCTTGCTGCTTGGATTGACCTTGGCGTCGTTGGCGTTTCTGGTGGAGTTCGTTGGCTTAAGACGGTTGCGAGCAGCTTGTGCCAGTGTTGTGCGAAATCTTTGACCGCAGCTTTGGACGATCATTGATGCTGCCTGTGAGGGCAAGTCTGAATGAGAGCATACTGGAAAAAATGTTCTGCAAAATACCACGCAGACACTGACTTTTTGAATAAAAAATATCCTTTTCTGCAATCAGGCATTTTGTTATTTTTTTAGCTCAGCCCTGCGCGCTGCTGCGGTTACATTTATTCCGGACAGTAGTTACGGGCAGGAGAGTCCAGAGAGTATTGCGGCGAAGGACTTTATGGACAACAGTGTCCAGAGAGTCTTGCGGCGAAGGACTTTATGGACAACAGTGTCCAGAGAGTCTTGCGGCGAAGGACTTCATGGACAACAGTGTACAAAGATGGCGGCGAAGGACCTTATGGACAACAGTGTCCAGAGAGTCTTGCGGCGAAGGACTTCATGGACAACAGTGTACAAAGATGGCGGCGAAGGACCTTATGGACAACAGTGTCCAGAGAGTTTTGCGGCTAAGGACTTTTTTGGACAACAGTGTACAGAGATTGCGGCGAAGGACCGTATGGACAACAGTGTACAGAGATGGCGGCGAAGGACTTTATGGACAACAGTGTCCAGAGATGGGAGCGGGGGACACTATGGACAACAGTGTCCAGAGAGTCTTGCGGCGAAGGACTTTATGGACAACAGTGTCCAGAGAGTCTTGCGGCGAAGGACTTTATGGACAACAGTGTCCAGAGAGTATTGCGGCGAAGGACTTCATGGACAACAGTGTACAAAGATGGCGGCGAAAGACCTTATGGACAACAGTGTCCAGAGAGTATTGTGGCGAAGGACTTTATGGACAACAGTGTACAAAGATGGCGGCGAAGGATCTTATGGACAACAGTGTCCAGAGAGTATTGGGGCGAAGGACCGTATGAACAACAGTGTCCAGAGAGTCTTGCGGCGAAGGACTTTATGGACAACAGTGTCCAGAGAGTCTTGCGGCGAAGGACTTCATGGACAACAGTGTACAAAGATGGCGGCGAAGGACCTTATGGACAACAGTGTCCAGAGAGTATTGCGGCGAAGGACTTTATGGACAACAGTGTACAAAGATGGCGGCGAAGGATCTTATGGACAACAGTGTCCAGAGAGTCTTGCGGCGAAGGACTTCATAGACAACAGAGTACAGAGATGGCGGCGAAGGACCGTATGGACAACAGTGTCCAGAGAGTCTTGCGGCGAAGGACTTCATAGACAACAGAGTACAGAGATGGCGGCGAAGGACCGTATGGACAACAGTGTCCGAAGGAGCGGCGAAGGACTTTATGGACAACAGTGTACAGAGATGGCGGCGAAGGACCGTATGAACAACAGTGTCCGAAGGAGCGGCGAAGGACTTTATGGACAACAGTGTACAGAGATGGCGGCGAAGGACCTTATGGACAACAGTGTCCAGAGAGTCTTGCGGCGAAGGACTTCATAGACAACAGAGTACAGAGATGGCGGCGAAGGACCGTATGGACAACAGTGTCCAGAAAGTATTGCGGCGAAGAACTTTAGGGACAGCAGTATGGCGGGAAAGAACTTAATGGACAACAGTTCGTGTATTGCGGTCTGAATCGAAGGCGTTTATGGACAGGCGAGTTTCAGTACACACGAAAGAGGTGGGGCTGTGCAAATTGTTTTATCGTGCTGGGAACCCTAGACACCATGCGTAGGAGTGGATGCACATACCCATTACGGACATGTCGTTCTGTAACTACTTGAGCATTTGCTTAAATTGACACAAATTGACATTGCTAGTGCCTGCTAGTGCCTGGCTAGAACATTTCACATGAACGTCGTTAATTATTTACGAATGGTGGCGATAATATTCATATCGTAGCAAAATCAAGAGACCTAATAAATTTTATTTAAATTGCGTGGTTGCATGCTCTCCAAACGCAGGTAGACCATTTAAATCGGCATTATTCCCCCGCAAGGATCAATGCATTTCAGGGCGTGCATGACTTGAGTAATAAACCGCTCCGGGCCATGAGGCCCACCAGCCACCTGAACCACCAGCCACTTGACCCAATAGCAACCGCGGACACCAGAGACGGCCCTGAAATCAAGTCAATTAGGGAAATGCAACACGAAACAACGCACGTTACGTCGCATGTCGGGGCGATTCCCTGACCAAAAGTCAACATTTAGCCAGGACCAGAGGACACTTGCCAAATGTTTCTCTTGAAAGTCGTATCGGTACTTCTGCCGCTGGTCGGCGTTCACGGCATTAATCTCGCGGTGATCGGATTGATTCAGAGGATTTTCGACGAAAACGGTTTGACGGCTGTGTACGCCATTGGTCGAGGCGAACACTATTTCAGTGAAATTCTGTCGGATGATGTGGACATCCCCGTGATGGTCCTGAGAAATTTGTCCGCAGAGTACGGCGGCGTGTTTCGATTGGAAGAAAACGGTGTGTTGGTGGTGGAGGCGCTGCGAGAAGTTCCGCGCCGCATGAGCAGCGTGCAGCGGCTCGTCGCTGGTCTGAGACTTCGTAAATTCGTCGTTGTTTTGGGCGATTCCCCGGAGGAGCTTCGGTGGAACTTCGCATATTTCGCTGAGCAAAAGTTCACACGGATCTTTGGCGTGACAGGAGGTGTCCACTACGCCTACCTACCGTACTCGGATAGACCCCTGCAGCGGTTCTCCCTTGGCGACGCTCTGCCACACGCTCTGAAGGACCTCAACGGGCGAGCTGTTCGCATCACAGCCGTCGACGACCTGCCGAGGGTGTACAGGTACAGAGACAAGCTTGGACGTCGACGGCTGACAGGGTATGCTGGTGAATTGTTTCTGGGGTTCCTGCGGAAGCACAACGCAACGTTTGTGGAAATCAAACTCAGCGATGTCGACACACAATTCATGACAATCCTGGTGAACGCGACCGTCAACGACCACATCGACTTCAGTGTGAATCCCTACGACTACATGGAAGGCGTTCAGATGAGCTACCCGATATATCTCCTCAACTGGGGCATCATGGTGCCGATCGTGGAACGCCCCGACCCCACCCAGTACTTCGTGCGGCCATTCTCTCCGGCTGTGTGGACGTGCATCGGTCTCACGCTGGCCTACATAATCACCATGCATCTAGTCAAGGACGGCCTGACCCACATGCCCGTGGAAGTCTGGGATGCCACCAGCCAGACAATGCTCGCGATGCTTGCTATGGCGCCGGAAAGGCCGGTACGTCGGGCGTATCGTTTCCATTTCCAGGTGATCCTTTTTGGGTTCATCGTTGGGAGCTTGTACTCGACTCTCTTGTCCTCCTTCTTGACGGTCTTCATAAAGGTCAAGCAGAGCGAGACGATCCAGGATCTGGTCGACAACGGCATTCCCCTGATGATGGTTGCCTACGAGTGGGAGACGACTAGCGATGATTTTCCAGGGATGGAGGGGATTGTGGTGCCAGTGGAAAACTCTGTCTTTCTGCGCGAGAGGAACTCCATGAACACTGCGTTCGCCTACGCAGTGGGCATGGACAAGGCCGCGTACCTGATTCACATGGAGGCCACCTACGCCAAGCCGCAGTTTCATATGATACACGACAGCCTTTCGAGCTATTTCGTGGGGTACCTCTTGGCAGAGCATTCGCCCTTTCTGGAGCCATTAAGTCTGTTCATAGTCGAAGTTCAGGCTACGGGCTTGATGGAGAAATGGTCGCAGGACGCCGCCCGATGGGGCATCCTCGCCGGCTTGGTGAATGCCACGCGCACTTCGAAGGAGCAGGCGACTCCGTTGACTTTGGATCATTTTCACTTCGCTTGGCTGGCGCTGGGCAGTGGACTGGCTATTTCTTCGATTGTCTTGGTCGCTGAAAGGTGGATATGGTGTCCTAAATAAATCCGTGCTGGAATAGCCATCAGAGGTGCGGTCTAAGAGTTCGAACGGAAATCATTCCTGCAAATGTTGCCAGTTTTTCTTAATCGTATTGAATTTTTTAAACAACCAATCTACACTAGTCTTATTGTAGGAACTCTGATATCACTTAATTGGGAGCATGCCACTCAAATGTCTGCACTAGTAAATTAACATGATATTCTTAATGTCCAGCGATGAATCTGTGGTCAGTGGCCATTGCCGCTAAAGTCGACTGTAGTTACTGGCGGGACATTATAGCCGGAGAAAGTGAGCTTTGAAATTATGTTAGCACGTAAGAAAGTGTTTTATCGTCAACACCTCGTGTCAAAGTTACGGTCACCGGAGACGTCAGTTTAAATATTTTACGCGGAGTTTGGCTTACATGTCGTGGTATTTCAGTGAAGGACAGATGAATTGGATGTTTTTGAAGATTTTGAAACCAAAAGTCCTCGAAGATGAGGCAGTTTACCAAACTTTACTAAATTACTCGAACATATGGACCAATTGTATTCTGAGAAGCAAACTGGAAGCAAATATCAATATTCTTCAAGGAACCCTGCAGGAATAATGGAGGATAGATATGAGTATATCCAACGTCAGCCTCCCTTGCCCCACGATTTCACCTGACAAGGTTTTTTTTACGCTTTTCGCCCCGTGTCTGTGAATACATGGGAGCTCTTGAGAACAGCTGTGGAACAGCAGTCGATACCCCCCACCAATCGTAGGATTGGAGTGAATTAGACTTCGCTCGTTACTTGGACGTTATTTCAATTGTCGGTGTTAAATTGTCAACACAGTATGGAGGGGTGAACGGACGAACAAGGCTTATGTTCGTCAAGGTGCCGTGACATTGTGCCAAATGGACAAAACTGGTACAATGACGCTTTTGAAAATGTCAGTAGGCCGAAAATGTCAGACATTTGTCATAATGTCGCTTAGGTAAAGCGTCATAGGGCCAATATGGTAACATGTCACTTTGGGTATTGGAATTTGCATAAGGGCAACAAGCCCACCCTGTCTTAAAGATATAATTAACATAGCCCCAGACGTCTGCCTGACAGTTGTTGACATCATGGTGCCAATGCTCGGGTACTTGGATCCTGACCAGTCGTTCTGCAAGCCGTTCCCTCCAACCGTCTGGCTCTACGTCGGACTCACTTTGGTCTACAGAGTGGCGCTGGATTTCGTGAAGGACATGTGCAGCAATGTACCCCCGAGCTGGTGGCGCAGCTTCAGAAGGACGTACCTCTTCCTGCTGCTCTCAAAGCTTAAAAAGGTTAACATCTTGTTAGCGAGCGGAGCCAGCCATCCAATTTAATTATACCACGTACGGGTAACATTATTATTGAAACATTTGCATGAACCACTTAAAATAAACAATTTATTTACTTTTTACAAAAAAAAAAATGGAAATTAATTGCAAATTTTGACAACAATTTTTATATATTTAGTCACTGTTCTTAAAAAATTATGTAAAATGAATTCTTGACTTTTCATACTTTATGAAGGAAGGGTGCAGAGTTGGATTAATTTTTCAAGTTAATTTAAGATACGATTAGATTAGATTGTTTATTTCGCAATAATTCAATTGCGATTACAAAATTCAACATTAATTACAATACTTTATACTTTATACAATATTTTAAATATAGCTGAAAATTATAAGAGAAGCAATTATGTGGCATTATGTATTTTGAAACAAAATAGTGACTTATAGCACATCCTTTAAATTATAATTAAATATAACGACACTAAAATAATTAAATAAATATTGAATACTTGAATTACTTATTTTATTTTCATACTTTTTACACTATTATTATATTTTTCATTAATTCATTCTATTTGTACTATTTTTAATTCTGAACCATGTACAACATTATACATTAAAGAAAGAAGTAGAACATGCACAACTTATGTAATATAAAGCTTTTCAAAAAAAAAAGCTCTCTTAGAAAAGCATAACGGTATAAGAATTGTATGTAAGAGCTCTTTAAGAGTATACAAGACGGGCCATCGGCCAATGCTAACACATAATCTCTTGTGATCACGGTCAGTACGGATGAACACTTCAGCCTCTGAGTGCCTAGCAGAAATTGTCTGCTTTAGATATTAATTCTAGGAAGTGTACAAAAAGAAACGAAAAGTAAATCTCGTCACCATTTATTTGGAAAATAATTCTGTCGCTTTTCTCCGTATTTTGACATTTTCCACGTCGTTATTGACTCTCTACGACTCTGCCCGAACTTCACTCCCTCACTCACACACATCTCATCCCAAATTATAAATAAGTATGCATATCCGGTGGGGTAGCAGTTGAAATGACTTCAATTTATTTACAATTCATATGCTTAGAGTAAAAAACAAAAATACGTTTAAAACATATTATGTCATTAAAACGAAAAAAAAAAAATATGAAAATAATTATAATCATTCAATAGTGTAAGTGCAAAGTTAAAAATAAAAAAAAAAACAGAATATCAGAAGATAAAGCCATTTTAATGTTTAAAAAAGGACGCAATATCATTTAGTTGGTTCGAGCATCTGGCCCAGAAACTAGGTATACATGCAGAGTACCATGAAGTTCACAAGAGCCATCTATATAAAGGGTGATTTTTTAGCTATTATCTGTTTTAGCTATATTTTGGCAACACTGGCTTAAACAGCTGACGCACGTTTCGTGTTTTGTTTCCCTGTCAAACATCTTCAGTTTGGTCTATAATTTAACTATGAATCGTCTTCCAAACGAACAACACTTGCAAATTGTGGAATTTTATTATCAAAATGCGTGCTCTGTTAAGAAAGTTCATCGCGACATCACATGTGTTCAGTGACGAAGCTAATTTGTGTCTCAATGGGTACGTAAATAAGCAGAATTGTAGATTTTGGAGTGAATATCAGCCAGAAGCATTGCAAGAGCTGCCAATGCATCCAGAAAAAGTCACAGTTTGGTGCGGTTTATGGGCTGGTGGCATCATTGGACCGTACTTCTTCAAAGATGATGCGAATCGTAACGTAACTGTGAATGGTGAGCGCCACCGTGAGATGCAAGAGCTTGACTTGCATGACATGTGGTTTGAACAAGACGGTGCCACATGCCACACAGCACGCGCAACAATGGACTTCTTGAGAGGCAAATTCGGTGAACATTTTATTTCACGTTCGGGACCGGTCAATTGGCCGCCTAGATCGTGCCTAGATCGTGCCTTTAGACTATTTTTTTGTGGGGCTATGTTAAAGCTCATGTCTATGGAGACAAGCCCGCTTTAATTGGCGCATTGGAAGACAACATTTAAGCATTTATTCGTGAAATACCGGCCGAAATGTTGGAAAGAGTATGCCAAGCGGATGGACCATTTGAGGCGCAGTCAAAGTCAACATTTGCATTAAATAATCTTCAAACATTAAATTATGTGGACCGTGCTATCGATTCAAAGATTTCATGCATTTTTCTGAATTTTATGTTTCTTTTTGAAAAACTTTCCTATAGCTTTTAAAAATCACCCTTTACAAAATTCAATATTTATTAATATGAACAAAAAAACAAAGAACTTCGCATATATTGAAATTGGAAGAAAAAGAATGAATTGAATTAAAATGATACAATTTGCAGGAAAATAATAATTACAACATGCAAGAATCACTGAGACGGTTAAAGAACATGCAAAGTTAAAAAAAAATGAAGCGTTGAGTCATGCGTCCTTTTCTGACTGACTGCCCCTGACTTGAATTTTATTCAACTTGTAGTGGGTGTGCGGTTAGCTGCACAGACCCAGGAGTGCCAGCATCCCGCATACATAGCCACAGTTATCAATAATTCTACTATTCTAAAATGTTTAGCAACTGAAAACAGAATAAATGTCCAACAGGTAGAATTGTTAGATTTTGAAACAATGCAAAGCTTGAGTACGCACGTGGTTTTCTGCAAATTGTTTTCATTACAGACTTTTGTATTACAAGTAGAGTCGTTCGGGGTGAGTGGCCGCAGCGGGTAAGTATGCCTACAGGGAATTTCTCGAGAAAATCCAAAAAAAAAATCCATAAATCTACAAATCTAGCCTTTTGGTTTTCTTCCGATATTTAGCATATGACGATAAGCCAGGCAAAAAAAAGGTGAGTTTTACTAAAATTGTCAGCAATTTTAGAAACGTGTAAGTGGCCAGTGATTGCATTTAAAGATAGTGAGCGTTAATAATTTATTGAATATATTTTGTATATACCAGACTTAAGGGAGAATTTGAGGAGTTTTCTTTCAATTTTTTTTAATTGAACTTAGAATTAAAAAAGCGTCCATTGGGGGTAAGAGTGCGCAAGACTCTGGGGGCAAGTGTGCGCATGCACACTTCCAATTAATCAGATGATTTATTTACTGTTTTAGTAAATCACAACCTAATTTATTCATGACCGTACATATACGGAAAAGAAAATCGCAAAAAAACGCCAAATTTTCAAATTTACGACGCCAATATGTTTAATTGTATACCGTTGTATTGCGTTGGCGACCTCACACATAATACAAGGAAATGCACACAACAATATAAATTGTTTTTAAAGAAGAGAAATGTTTTGGGTAGATTTCACAAGAATGTTTAAATCGAAGATCTTCTCCAAGAGTTGTTGACTGAGTCACATGTGTCGCTTGATGGAGCAACGACATTTTTCCATTGTCATTCTTCACCAACTGACCGGTTTGGCAGGAATGTCTAAGATATACTTAACGTTGCATAGCTCGTCTTGAACGCTATCATATGCTGTCTTGAAATCGAATAGGTGTTGGGCGGCGTATTGAACTTCTTGGGTCTAGTACCTACTGTTAGCATTCCCTCTGTGTCGTGAAAAGAGAGATTGAGACATGCCTTCACCTGGTTTTGATCTTACGAGTGTAACTGCAGAGATCTTGAGCGAACCACCCTCGGCAGCATTGTTGAAACGCAAGCATATAATTAGTGCTTGCTTTTAACACTTCTTCTTCTTTGTTTGGCGCTACAGTCCGGGGTGGACCTGGGCCTCAACCAACAAGCCTCTCCAGCCAGCACGATCTTTCGCCAGCTGCCTCCAGTTGTGCACACCAAGTTGGTTGAGGTCCTTCTCCACTTGTGTGCGCCGTCTTGTTCTAGGACGCCCTCTTATGCGTTGTCCCAAAGGCTCGGAATCGAAGACTCTTCTGCTTTTAACACGTTGAGTGGCAAATGAGACCACTTTGGTGTCCCGCGTGAGACCACAGTCGTATCACAGTAGGTTCACACACATTTGTGTACGCAGCATTGCATTAGACTCACTATACGTATCGAATCTAAAATCATTCTTAACGAAACACCCTGAGAGCCTGTTAGGGTTGTTTTGGTTTTCGGCTGTGAGATCAATGTGACACCATAGGGAGCTTTGAACTTGCTACAAAAAAAAAAAAATGCTGACACAAAAAAGAGGGTTGTAAGAATAAAGTTATTAAATATATTATTGTTATCTTCGGCATTACCCGTCATACCAGACTTCATTCAGCTACTAGGATGTGCTTACTACCTAAAAAATGAGAACAAACATGTAATTTTAAGACAGCTCAAAAGATGGTAATTTTCAGAGTGTCGCGATATAACGAGTTTTGTGTCGGCAACTGAAATTTACAATCGCCATATATGACAAACCTGATTAAAATAAATTCTCTACTTCATAAATGTATACAATGCATAAAAAGTGAACAAATTAAACAAAGTAATTCATATTAACATTGGCGCAAATTCATAGTCAGCTCATTAATAGTGCCTAAAGTCGACTTTAGTTATAGCCGACTCTAAATCAAAAAGCCGACTTTAACTTTTCGTTATTCATAGATTTTCAGAGTGTGGTTGTTGCTGACTGGGAGTGGGTACTTCTTCATTTCCGACGAAAGGAATATTACGCTCCTTGGCAATGTTGTGCAGAACTGCAACAGCAACAATCACGTTCTTTGCAGAGTTTAAATCTACGCGTAGTCTTTCTAAAATCGACCGAAATTTTGACTTCAATTGTCCGTTTAGGCATTCAATTTTACTCCTTGTTGCTGTATGGCTATTGTTGTAGAGTTCTTCTTTCCGATTGGAAGGATTTCTGATTGGCGTTAGCAAAATATTTGAACAAGGGTAGCCTGCATCACCAAGCAAAATACCTTGATGACTATTTACAGTTGATTCCAGTTTATATTTTAAGATGCAACTATTCCATATGCTAAAGTCATGCTTGGAACCACGGGGCCTTGCAACGATATCAATAATCTTGCATTGGGCATCGCAAACGATTTGTACAGTAAGTGAATAATAACCCTTCCGATTAATGTAATGGCCAGCCATTACAGGTCCCACAACCTTGTACAACCATGCGTACAATCTATCGCTCCAATAACCTTTGGAAAGCGAGCAATCCTATAAAATGTCTGTTTTGTTTCATTTAACTCTGCCGCTGTGAATGGAAATTTAATAAAAAGAGGAAGCAATAATGCGATCCGTTTTGAAATTTTTTTTTATAACTCTGCCCATTGTTGGTTGGGAAATTCCATGCAAGGCACCTGAAAGTACAAACGTTACCACTGCACGTTTGTACTTTCAGGAGCCTTGCCATGTCAATAAAAAGCTACCAGTTCACTTGTTAGTAATTCTTACCAACATCACACTGGTGGACATTTCTTCCAAAAAAATGCAATGCTACTAGCAGCTGTAGATCTGTTGGAATCGGCAGTCCACGATTCGTTCGCGTTTCTTGCACATCCAGCACTTCAATCAAAAATTTAACCGTAATTTTATCGAACCTGTACCGCGAATAAAATTCTTCCTCCTTCTCTTGGATTCTTCAAATGGATTCGATCGCTGTTTGTATATTTTTGGCCGTGAAATTAATTCAAAATCTGTCCAAATCTCGATCCTCCGGAAACATTTTGAAAAAAAAAAAAAACAGGAAACAACTTTAAGAAATCGAATCTGACAATCGATTTCGAGCCAACTTTATTTTCTTAAAATCACATTCGACTCGTTTTAAATTTAGAGTCGACCTTAGGTTTATAGCCTACTACAAGATGACTATGAACAACAAAAAGTCTACTTTAAGTTATGTAGGTGAATAAATTCTTTTAAAGTCAGCTTCAAATGACTATGAATTTGTGCCATTGTTACAATTTGAAGATGAAAAAACAAGAAAAAGAGAGCGAAAAGAACATATTTTTGATATGAAAACGAATTCACCACACCATGGTAACTATGCTTGTGTGTTCTCTTGTGAGGGATGTGCAGAATACCACGTAGCTGAAACCTCACAAGCTATGTCGCGTCACAGACATTTGTGCGGTGTGCCACACTTCACAACCAGAATAGGCGTGTAAGTCCCATGTGCTTACATTCATCGAGTTTTTCAATTTGGAAACCATCGTTGCTGCAATTAGTGCTGCTACAAAATGTGACACAAAGAGAATAGGAATTACAAGATGAATTAAATCTTTGTCATTCAGGTGCAGGAAAAACTAAATTTACATCTGGACACTTACATCTGTTTTCCTACGACTCTAGCAAAGATGTCGTCTTTGCACAGCTAAGCGTTAAAATCTCCTAGAACGATCTTGGGGTCGTAACTGATGCATAGACCGCATGCTATTTCTAGGGAATCATCGAAGTCATCTTTTATCCTCATGGGTGCAGATTAGGCTGAGGTTCCCGAATTCAGCCTTGAAGCTGATTGCTATGAGGCGCTTTTTGCCTGAGTCCGCCTAGAACAGCAAATCCATATCCAAATAACCGCTGCCTTCGCTATCTGCTGCCGTAGTAGATGTCGCGGTTTTGCATCCTCTTTTTGGCCGGCCCATCGCACCACACCTCATGGATGGCAGTGATACTTGCCGCATAGGCTTCTAGGGCCTCTGCGAGTGCATCGGCTGCACGCGGTCTGTTAGGGGACAACAAATTCAAGGTGCTGAACCGAAAGACAGTCAGTCATCCTGTTTGCCGGGGTCGTCAGCAATAAATTCGTCCGTATCCGAGGCGGGTTGATGTTGTTGCCGAACTCGGATTTTTTTTAAGTGGTGAGGAAGTTATCACCGTGCATAACTTACAACTGGGAGGTCCCTGTAGAAAGGGGCCCGGAAGGATCCGGTCTCTGTGCTGTGAGCGCCGCCGACCTTGGCCCTAAGAGAAGGGGTCATCCGGGGGTCTGAATTCCAGAGTACCAAATGGTCCATATATAACTCCCTTACTCTACGGCCTTCCATAGATGTGCAGGAATCTGACGTGAACTAATTGACTCTAATGGAAGGTGGAACGAAAATAACCGCGAAAGAGAGAAAATACCATTCACCGCTCTACGCCAATGCCATGATCACGCAAGTGAAATGTTTGCGAGAGTTTCAAAAGTTGCTACCAAGATAAACATGAATTGGGCCGCAAAATTCCCTACGTCCACTCCCATAGCCATTACTTGCATGCGATAGTGATCAGGACTATCCCGGAAATGACCTTTATTCGTTTATTTTTTGACCATTGCATCATGTTACATGCATTCCCTCAACATTCCAAAATAGCTGGCCTTTACAATGGAAAACGAACATTGGCCGACTGCTCAAACAGTTGGTCAGGTCACCGGGCGGTTACAATGAATGTGAGCGATCTACAAGTGTGTCGGTTTTAACAAAGTTTAAACAAAGCTTGGAATGCCATGCAAACGCGCCTTTTTTCAACAAGCCCGAAGCTCAGGATGATTCGTTTACCAGATCGCATCAAGATACATTTTTACTCGGGCTCTATCTTAAATTCAACTCTGGCCTGCACATTGCACGAGTTATGACTTCCTCCAGCAGTGTGAGGTGCTTATAACAGCTCGTGGAGGGCCCGGGCCTTGCCTCTCAACTCTCAAACCTACTCGCGTTGTGCGTGTTATTGGTATCTCATGAGTGGAAGGGACTTATAGAAAGCTTTTTCGCTAAAGTTATGCTCTCTGAGCACTGTCAGTGACTCGAAGGAGGTGGGGCCGTGAAAAGTATTTTGCTCGTACCGTGAATCGAACCTGGTCTTCGCAGGTTCGCAACTCCACGGCCGCCACTTTCTTTGGCGCACTCATCCCAGATAGAGAAGACTGGCCAAAAGATCAAGACTGGTTCAAAACAGAGGAAGGCACGGGCCTGGGTGTAATCGCAGCATCGCCGGATATATCCTTCTCCCTGTCCCTCCGGCTGCCCAACCATTTTAGTGTATTCCAGGCAGAAGTAACAGCTATCCAAGAGTCTGCCCAGTTATGCAAGAGTGCTGCCAACACAACCGATAGACGGGCTATCTATCGCTATATACATAGACAGCCAGGCGGCCATTAAGGTTCTGGATATCACCCTAAGCTGGGTCCCTGGGCAAAGTGGTATTCCAGGCAACGAAAGGACCGACGTTAGCTCAGATATGTGGACACCCCACACCCCTCACTGCAAGTAAAAGGATCTAAATGGGTCATAGCTGCTGCAGCTTTGACAATCACCTCAATCTAACCTTCTTTGGTGCTTACTACCGCAATATTTTCTGCGCCTTAACGAATTTTTCCGTATATTCTGCTTGTCCCTAGACTCCTTGATATCCTTGAGCTGGGAGGCAGCGCGAGACCTTCTCTTCGTAGACGCTTCTTATCCTCCCGTCTTCTAGGCGGTAGTCTTGTTGCCCGCTCCTGTCCCTCCCAAGGCCTTTTGGTATGCTTGCACTTCCACACTTCTTCTGCTCATACTCGCCATCATACCACGGGCTGCTTGTCGGGGATGGTAGTTAGCCCCTTCGATGGCCGAGCGGCGATGCAACTAGCACAACCGTCACTATCGTCCAGCGGGAATACCTTTGGTTTGCCTTTGGATTGGTCCCACTCCCCGAAATCTGCGCAAACTAGGTGCAATTTTGCTAAAAACCGTCGACCACTCGACCGGGTAACACGCGAGACACTCTCAATCAGCTATAAAGACCCTCATTATGCCCAAAATTGCTACCCTACTTAGAGTTGCAGCATTTACAGGCCTTTCCCAAGAGACCATCGTTTCCCAGGCACACGCTGCTTTGCACTCAATCACACTGCAGTGCACCACAGCACGGCTATCCACCAACAGAAGTAGTCCAGCATGAGCCTTCTGCAGTCGGCCGTGATTTGTGTCCTCTGCTGTCGAGTGAGTTCGTCTTCTGTGGAAGCGCTCTTCCGAAGGATTCAAGGTGAAATCGGCGTGGCAACTGTGTGCATTCTCGGCGACGGTACAGCGTTCTTCGATAACTTCACCAGTTTCGGGCTCGACGTACCCACGATTGTCCTCACATCCGGCGAAGCCGCCGGTCAGTCCTTGACAAGCGAATTCGCGCACAACTGCATCGTAGTGGTGCCAGTTTTCAGCGATCACCAGCAGAACTATAAAGCGATCCTGCCGCGTTTCCAGTCTCAACTTCGCGTGCGAAAGTTCGTCGTGGTCGTAGCCAGTCACTTCGGCGACTTCTACGTCCCCTTCACGTACTTCCACGGGCACAGGTTCTCGAGGATATTTGGCACAGTTGGAGGCAACTGCTACGCATACCTCCCGTACGCACTCGCCGGTCAGATTCGACAGATTCCCGACGATGGGCAGCTGCCTCACGCGTTCTCCAACTTGAACGGAGAGCCAATTCGCTCGGACATCGTTGCGAACTTTCCACGAGCCTTCTGGTTCCCGGAAAGGGACGGTTACCATCGACTCGGCGGACCTTACGGCCACGTGGTGGATGAACTCCTCCGGAAGTGCAATGGAACACTCAGAGAAGTGAACATAGGTACTCTCAGTACGCGAGGGAAATCACTCGCGGAGGTGGAGCAAGCGCTCAAGACCGACAAAATCGACATATCCTTCAGGGTAGACGGACCCCTCGACTCGTTGGGCTCCAGCTATCCGCTGAAGTTCCAACAGTGGACAGTCCTCGTGCCTATCAGTGGGTTCATACGTCCCGTCGAACTCTTCACCAGGCCGTTCACGACAGAAACTTGGACGGCCATTGGCATCGCCTTCCTGATGCTCGTGCTGCTGGACTACGCCAAGGACAAGTGGGTGCGCGTTCGCCGGAATTTCTGGAACAGCTTCAGTCGAATGCTTTTGATCATCATCGGGCGCAGTCCCCCGGCCCCTGTCACATCGGCCTACCGCTTCTATGCGCTCGTCCTGGTGTTCGCCTTCATCCTCAACACCTTCTACCTCATCCTCTTCACCCACTTCCTGACGGTGTCGATCAGACGCAAGCAGTACAACACCCTCCAAGACCTAATCGATAACGACGTCCGAATCCTCGTCCAGGAAGAAGACCGGAAATTCGTGGAGCTCCTAAACCACTCGCGGGCCCTCGAAGCGATCATCACGTACGTTGACGCCGCGGCGTTCTACAAGCTGCGAGAGTCCATGACCAACACAAGCTATCCATTTGCAAGTGGCGCCGACTACGCGAACTTGTTGATCCGAATGCAGAACGTCTACACTGAGTCCCTGTTTCAGCAGACACGCGACGGGCTGAGCAACTACTGTCAAGGATTCCTGATGGCTGAGTACTCGCCGTTCAAGGACATCATCGACAGGATCGTTTTCCAGGTTATCGACAGTGGCTTGCTGGTGAAGTGGGACCGAAAGGTCGTGCGGGAGGCGATAAAGAGCGGCCATAAGTTAAAGTCTACGTCGGTGAACAGACGCAGGCGGGGCCCCGGATCGCCGATTCCCTTGAACTTGGAGGATCTGTCATTCGCTTGGAGTTGCCTGGCCATCGGTTGGACAGTGTCGTTGATTGTGTTCGTTGCAGAGGTCGGCGTGCGCGTGGGAGTTCTGCGCAAACGAAAGCGGGCACATCCTTAAGGAGAACTTTTCCTACTGTGAGCTTGGGCTTGCTTGGCTTCATGCAGATTTTTAATTTTTCAGCAGGACGAGTTGTCATTCATTTTTCAAAGCGGCCTGCCAACGTTTCATTTAGTGCGCTTGGACATTTAATTCGTTGTCCATCTTATCACCGCTGGGCACCACTGCACGGGCATTCGCGGCTCTCTAACTCAAATGTGACTTGATGTGTGCAACGCAGGAGAAGGGTTTGACTACAGAAACGGGAGCGATTACCTGACGCGGCAGTTCATTTAGTGACAACCAGTCCTGGCACTTCGGGGGACACTGGGCAGTCGAGAATGTGTATACCTCTCTTTGATCGCAAATAAATACATTTTTTTGAAATCAGATGTGTTTTGCTTCCATTCTTCGGGTGGTTAGTACCTCATTTCCGCCCGATTCTAGGATCTTCCGCTCAGGTACCTCAAGCTCTTGATGACGTCCTCTATTTCTCCGAGCTTGTCTCAGTCACCGCTGCTACGTGCTGCACATTGCGCTTCTTCCTGCAGTCCTGTTGGGAGTTGTTGCGTTGACCCCAGGCTTACAGGCTAATGCACAGCCCCTCAGATTATTTGAGTACTACTTGTGTAGAAATGTTGCTTAAGCTGCTGGGAAGCCTGGACGCAGATTGGCACTGTTGCTTACTTACTTACGCATCACGCCTGCAACCCAGGGGTTGGCTTTCATCGGCAACGGCTGTTTGCAGCGATATTCAGTGACATGAATATCGATATGACGAGGGAACATGGCCAATTTCAAGAGCAGATGAAGAGGCCCTGTGGTCTTTTCGAGAGGAAAGTTCTGCGTTTAATCTATAGTCCTGTTTCCGTTGATCGTGCAGCGTCATCAGCCTAGGCAGTCATCCACGGATCCAATGCGTGGACAGCACTCCCTCAGTCCGAGGAGTTACTGCTCAGCCCCAGTGGGACAACGCAATGGAGGACGCCCATGAAACCGACGGCTATGGGGTTCTAATCTTGTGTCTTTCGGCTTCTGCTAAGTTCTTTCATGTCTTACTTGACAATCTAGTATTGTTAATGCGTGACGAAGGAATCTGTGAAGGAGTTTAGAGGAGTTGACATATTCTAGTCGAGATCCGACTCACAATCGCCCTTGGCAACCGTGCCTCCCTCGGTTTGTCTAGGCAACGGGGCTCTAAACTCCTGGCAAGAAGGACCATGACTTGATGTATGCAACACAAGAAAAACGCACACACACAGACATTAGTCTCTGTAATGAGGCGTCAAAGCTGGCTGACAAGCGAAACATCGGACCTCATTCTGCGTCGGAGTCTGCGAGACCGTTTTGATGGAAAATGTCTGCGTGTGATCTTTGGTCTTTGTTTGATGGCGTCTGGAGGAGAAGATTCAACCATGAAGTGTATGGCCTGTACAGGGGCAAGCAGCTAGTGAAGCGTCTTCGGATCCAACGCTTAAGCTGGCTAGGTCCTGTAGAGTGGATGGACACCACAACTCCGCCCCGAAGAGTCTTCGCTTCCGAGCCAATGGGAGAATGCAACAGAGGACGTCCTCGAACGGGATGGCGCACACAAGTGGAGAAGGACCTCAGCCAACTTGGTGCGCTCAACTGGAGGCAACTGGCGAAAGACCGTGCTGGCTCAGGTCCACCCGGGACTGTAGCGCCAAACAAAGAAGAAGAAAAAATCATCAATGGAGGAGAGGGCGAGCTGTATCCTGATGTGGATGTGCTCATCGACCACACTACCCTGGTTATATCCAGCGCACGGCCACCAATGCACCAGCTAGGAGGGTCTTCGAGTCCCAGCCTCCTAGTTCGAGAATGAGAGGAAGACCGAATCTCTGGTCAGCTCATGCGGCTACTGCCCCAGACAGCGATGGAAGGCGGCTTCTGCTCCAGCTCCGACCCTCCAAGGGTCATTGGCCTGATAAGTAATCAAGCATGTTAGGTTAGCTAAGTGGGTAGCCTGGCGTAGGTCCTGTTGTAGCCAATGTGATGCCCATGGGAGATGGTTAAGCTTCTAGTTCCTGTTTATACTCGTCTTCAAAATGCCGCATCTGTACAGTCTAGCCATCGCGAAATCCTGAGAAACCTGCAAATAGAGGTTAGTGGGATTCGAGATAGTTCCAGATTCAGAAGGAAGTGTTGTCCCAGTGTTGGATGCCTTTGTTGCGCCGGCAGAGACTGTAGCATTGCCAAGGGTAGTGAGGGGTACCCTCAATTAAGGCCTTGTTCAACCCTTTAACCACTGTGAGCATAGTTCAGGGATGCAAGTCCTCTCTGATCGGCAGTCATAATTCACTAAGACTTGTCTGGGTCCCCGGTTACCATGGGATCGCTGGAAATGAGGTCACCGCTGAACTTGCTAGGCAAGGATCAGAGGAGACATTCTCACGACCAGAACCAGCGCCGGGTCTAGCTGCGTCCTTGGTTAGAGCTTCCATCGATGGATCACCGCTGAACTTGCTAGGCAAGGATAAGAGGAGACATTCTCACGACCAGAACCAGCGCCGGGTCTAGGGTCTAGGAGTTTCCATCGATGCTTGGGCTTCTCGAGAAGAGGTGGCATTACTCTCTAGGATGCAGACAGACCAAGCGCATGCTCCCTAACCTCTGTACGAAATCCACGGCATTCCCGTTATCTCTTGGCAGAAAAGACTGCAGACGACATAAAAGCGTACAAACGGGGCACTACGCCTTCGCCACACATCAAAGTGTGCTTGGCCTAAGCGATGAAACGGGGGTGAATCCATGTCTGTGGATAAGACGACGACACTGCAGAGCACTTCCTCAGCCACTGTCCCGCCTGTGCTCGGATTAGTTGGCAGGTTTTCGGTGCCGAAGTGGTGATAGCTCATGATGTAGGCCCCTCATCACACAAGCTGCAGCAAAAGTCGTCAGTCGTTGTAATCAGATTGCCATTTCGAAATGTGCCTCTTGTAAGCCACGACCTTTTGGCTTGTCGTAGTCGGTGTTGTTCGCGAAAATATGGGCTCCTCACCTAGACCTGCTGGTCTAGGTCAAACTAGGTTGTTTCCCGGCTCCAGTCTAGTGCTTAAAACCTCCGACAAAAAAAAAGTGATTTGCTCCACCTCTTCCATTGAAACTTTCGCAGACCCCGACTGCTTCTGCAGAAGCTTGACTCAAGTTTACCTCGGGCCCCAAGAAGGAAGATCGAAATCCTCGGAAACGGCATCGATTATGAAAGATTTTCTGCAAAAATTGGGTTGAGTTTCAGGTCGCTTAGTCCATCGGGCGTCATCAGTTTTGCCGGAAGGTTACTTGAGACTTGTCAACTGTCCAATTTTCGATCCTCACCTCCAATGCACTGATTGACCTGTAAGTCCTTCTGCCGCTCCAATTATTTATCATTCCCGGCACTTTAGAACGGCGCGGTGTGTGCGGCTCACACTGGCTTGCGTGCAACACGAAGCGTGCCTCATTTGTTGACACACCTTATTCCGGAGCAGTTAGAAATCAATTTACAACTCGGTTTACACTCCTCCCTCGTAACCGTTCGGAAGCGTTGCAGTGCGGTGCGAGGCAACTGCTACTCGCTGCACGATATTAAACGTGCTGTTAAGCCGAGGACGTGCATTCGTTGCCTTGCCCTTTTCGCTGTCTGTCGCCCAGAGGCTAGAGTCTAGACGGGTATCTGTGACTGTGTGCGACAAACGATTCGGCAAGGGCAATGCAGCGCTTCAAATCGTCATCATCACCAATCCGAGGGAAAGGTTAGCAACGGAGAGCATGGCGTGAGGACGATAAGCGAGCTGGAAACTCATTCACAGTTTAGCTGGCAACGTTGTGTCGGACAATTAGGTTTTCTGTAAAGAGCAGGGACTCGGTTGACCGTTGCTCAGGAACATTAGGTGACGCGCGGCCCTAATCTGATCGGGTAGTGGTGACTTCGGACGATGCAGTCGCTGTGTGTGCCTAAAGTGTGTTAAATTTCTGCACCCTTCGTTGGGCGCCAGACGAACTTTCAAACTGAGTGGAGAAGGTTGTCGCACTCACAAGTGGGAGAGCAAGGGGTTCACATTCGATGTGCATTTACAGCCAGACTGTCCATTGATGTTGGTCCAGACGACCATCTAGCCCGCTAACTCTGCGCAACCGGAATACACACTCGACACAACTCCCAGTGTCCCTTGACCGTTTGTCTTGGCGTGTCCAAGCGCCACATCAGCTGTCACAGGGACAGGGACATTGTCTCGACATTATCTAAAAACACATCAACCAATCATCAAGCACATCAGCGTGTGACCTGTGATTGCCGTCCAGTCGGCCATTATCCGCAGGTAATGCAGCCATTTACAAGCGCCAATGGCGGGCGGTTAAGCGATTCAGTCGTTGTAATCAGTTTGCCATTTCGAAATGTGCCTCTTGGGAGCCACGACGTTTTGGCTTGTCATAGTCGGTGTTGTTCGCGGAAATCGGAGCGACTTCGGCCACCTCATCGGAAGAATTCACTCGGAAATCGATACGGGAACGGTGTACTTCGTCGGCGTGCGCGACGTTCAAGTGCGTCTGGGGGAAATCTCGGCCGCCGATGTGGTCATTCCGATGATGGTTTTCACACGTCCTCCGACGAGCGATGCTCCCGTCGAGAAGACGGTCATTCTGGCGGTGCAGGGGCAGTGGGGGTACCCCCACGAAGGCGTCGTCGATCGCCTTCAACGGCGAAAGTTCGTGGTCGCCATCGCTGACGATGTGGAGGCGCTCACGGAATATTTTGTTTTCCTGGCGGAGAAGAAGTTCACCCGGATCTATGGGGTGGCTGCTGGCGTCGGCTTTGCGTACCTCCCCTACGCTGACCAGCCCGTTCAGAGGCTCTCAGCTGCGGGGCCGCTTCCGGATGGACTGCGCGACTTCAATGGCTTCACGGTCCGTTCCACAGTTCAAACGGATCTTCCAAGGGTCTTCTGGTACCAGGACCAACGAGGTGAATGGTCCATTGGCGGTCGGGTCGGCCAGTTGTTCCTCGCATTCTTGCGCAAGCACAACGCCACTCTGACCGAGGTGGTCATCAACAACTCATGGACACTCTTCATTCCTGGAATTGTAAATGCCACCATCAGCGGGGACATCGACGTCAGCATGAACACGTACAATCCACTGGAAGGCGTCCAGCTGAGCTACCCCCTTGCCCTGATGCAGTGGACCATCATGGTGCCGCTCAACGGGCAGGTGGACCCACACCAGTACTTCGTGCGGCCCTTCAGCCCAGGCGTGTGGGTCTTCATCGCATTCACCGTGGCCTACATCGTGGTGATGACCATTCTGACGGACTACTACGCCGATGCGCCCATCTGCTGGTGGTCCCACTTCAGCCGGACGTTACTGACCCTGCTCAACATGCCCGGGGGCAGGCGAGTCACCACGGGCTACCGACTCCAGGCCCAGGTTCACCTGCTCGCCTTCATCCTGGCCAACCTCTACACCGTCCACCTGACGTCGTTCCTGACGGTCTTCATAAACGTCAAGCAGTACGACACGATTCAGGACCTGATCGACAACGACGTGCGCGTCATGATGACCGACTACGAGTGGGACGAGATCTCGGCTCCGGGCGAGCACAAGCCGGGATTCGAGAACATCGCCACGCTGGTCGACGGGCCCGTCTACACCAGGGAGCGGAACTCAATGAGGAACACCAGCTTCGGCTACGCCGTCGGCATGGACAAGGCGGAGTTCCTGCTGCGCCTGCAGGTGACCTACGACAAGCCTCGCTTCCGGACGATCCGCGACAGTCTGGAGGACTTCTACTTGGGCTTTCTGCTGGCCAATCACAGCATTTTCCACGAGATCCTGGACCAGTTCATTGTCGAGGTGAAGCCCACGGGCTTGGAGGAGAAGTGGACTCGTGACGCTGTCGTGCAGGCATCGAAGGCTGGGCTCATCGATGTGACGTACGTTCCACGGCATGGCCAGGCTCCGCTGACACTCACTCACCTTGGGGCAGCGTGGACGTGTCTCCTTGTCGGCTTGGCTGCAGCGACGTTTGTGTTTATCGTCGAAAGCGCGTTGGGTTATGTGCAGCGACTGTGTTGCGGACTGTTTTGAATGAATAAAGGGAACTTTTGTGAACTTGTGTTAGTTTATGTATTCATCCTCGGCCATTTCACGGATTTGGTTTGTCAGAGGAGAGGGCGGAGTTCGAGAGGGATTGGGGAGATTGGCGTTTCAGGAGGAGGTTACAATGACAGTTCTATGACATCGTTTAGAGATATTTGATGGGAAGGCAGCCCTTGGAGAGTGTACTTGGCCATTCCGTCTCATCGCCAGAGGTCGTCTTCGCATTTGTCGGATGTGGTGGTAGTGTGATGTGGACTTTTTAGGCACATTCTGCAGACAACGGCTTTCTGCGACGACCGCACACATCGTGGGCATGAATCCACAAGCATTCCAATTGTTGGCTGGGTCCACACCCATTGGCCCAGTCCAGTCTTTGGGAAAAATCGAAGAGTCCCGCTGTGGATCCAAATTGCGGGCCAGAACCGTTGCCAAAGTGACACTCCTGCACCAAATCTGAATTTTTCAGCGCAGCCATACTCACTTCCGACTCCTCCTGAACTAACAACCACCCTCCATATGTCGCTTGCCATAACTAATGGCGGCCAATTTAGCGTTGCAGCCTAGTTGCAGAGGCATTCAATTAGTTCGACATGGCGTGCAACACGTCAGCGACACGAGTACATTTGTGGTGTTTATACAAATTCATCCGACAGTTTTATTTAGTTCAATGTCCACGGGCAATACTTGTCGATTCTATCTTGAGCATGGTAAAGGTAAACACTGGTTGCAGACGCCGTCCATGAACCCCGACTAAAGTTGGTCAACGATGTTTGAGTTACTGCTGTAAAATGGCCACAATATTGCAGTTCACAGGGAAAGGGACTAAAACGTGAGTTGTTTGGCACCAGGAATTGTAGGAGTAATCAGTGGAGCTGATTGGGAGGTGGTAGGGCTTGCATAATTTTAGCATGGAATGTCATTGGAGGCGTCATTGGATCCTCTGTCAGTGTCCACGAGGATGGTTCGACGGCCGACGCACGGTTTTTTGTATAAAGCAAAAGTCTCTTAAGACATTGCCTAAAAATTCGCCGTTTTCGAGACATAGGCGCTTTTTCGAACAGAAGTCCTTCAGGTCACTCTTTCCGCAAAATTTTGGCATGGGACGATGCGCCATTGGATCTGTCCATGTCCAGTAAGACGGTATGGCCGGCGGACGCACCGTTTTCGATATATGACCGATTTTTAATCGTCAGATCCTACAGGCCACTTTAGCCAATACTTTTCCCACTTCCCCATGGGCGCAGCGGCATGGTTTGGGGATTAAAAGAAGCGTCTTTGCTTTCTGCATAAAGCAGAAGTCTTATAAGACATCGCCAAAAACTCTCCGTTTTCGAGATGTAGGCGATTTTTCGAACAGAAGTCGTTCAGGTCACCTTTTCCGCTCCAAGGGGGGTAGTGGCAAAATTTTGGCATGGGAAGGTGACATCTATCGATGTCCAGGAAGAAGGTACGACGGAGGACGCACCATTTTCGATATTTGACAAGCTCGACAGTCAGTCGATCCGCGACAGTCTGGAGGACTTCTACTTGGGCTTTCTGCTGGCCAATCACAGCATTTTCCACGAGATCCTGGACCAGTTCATTGTCGAGGTGAAGCCCACGGGCTTGGAGGAGAAGTGGACTCGTGACGTTGGCTGGGCTCATCGATGTGACGTATGTTCCATGGCATGGCCAGGCTCCGCTGACACTCACTCACCTTGGGGCAGCGTGGACATGTCTCCTTGTCGGCTTGGCTGCGGCGACGTTTGTGTTTATCGTCGAAAGTGCGTTGGGTTATGTGCAGCGACTGTGTTGCGGACTGAACTTTTGTGAACTTGTGTTAGTTTTTGTATTCAACCTCGACCATTTCACGGGATTTGGTTTGTCAGAGGAGAGGGCGAATAATTGCATGTTCAAGGGCAGCCGCGGAAGCTGTGTCGTGCCACGTGACAAAACTCCTTTCGGTTCAAAGAAGGAAAAAAGATCAAAATTGCTTGATGCTCAGTGGGCAATTGGACAACGATGAAAATGTTCTCTTGACATTGACAGTTTGATTACCGATTACAGGGTGCGTCTGCGTTTACAAAAAGAATAAAAGAAAACAAACCAAAAATTCTTTATCCACATTTATTTACCATTTAAAATATGTATTTGCTTATGCTCTGAGATATTTTTCTCTGTTACCGTCGCACAACAATATTCTCTCATGTGTTCTCTAGTACATATTATACATAAATATACTTATCATATTCCCTCTCATTGAAAAGTAAAAATCAATGCTCGTAAGCAGTAGGAATACGATAACAAATGTTTCAACAATCAATGTTTGAATTTAATTCCCGTTTAAATTTAACGAACATCTATGAATATTTTCCCTCTTTCCCCGTTCCCTGATGGGGCAACGAGGGCGAGAGAGGCGTAAGTTTGCTTTTTGTTGTCACTTCACTTTTCACTTATCAAATAATTCATTTTATTTAAATATATACCACAAAAAAAGACATACAATTTAGAACATAATCGAAGATCCTTGGCCAAGGACGTTCAAGGTTATTATTATTATTTTTTTTTCATTTTGTATATATATATGCTTTCTTTTAAATTTATGTTAATTAATACATGCATGCAATGCTAAGGGTGTAGTAACTATGTTTTGAGATTCTAGTTTCGGTTAAATTTGTTTTATCATCTAATTGCTCACAAGATAGTTGGCATACATAAATAGACTTCTATGTGTAGGTACATATATTTATTAATTTATTTTTTTTTATATCATATATAATATATAATGTAAATCTAATCATAGTTCCTCTCCCATGGAAATGTACAAGATTCAGTTTGTTATCTGGTTTTCTCTCAATCCGTCAATCATTTTCGATTGTCGTTATGCAACAATTGTTTTAATTTTCTTTTTTTATTTTTTTTCATAAATTATGTATTTGCATAGAGTATGGATGTCTAATTAAATGACAAAAAATGTTTCAACTCGAAGCTGGGTGTATGGGCTTGTTTTTCTTCATTTGGGACTGAATTTGAAAAACGTGAGGAAACCTTTTGTGATCGGTGAAGGCTGGGGAGGGGACTTTCGTATTGTTACAAAAAATACTTGTAGTTTGTTTTCTCATCTCTATAATACTTGGTAAAAAAATACTGTTTTTTTTTGTTTTCTTTTGATTTTTTTTTGTACTTAAACATTTTTTCTGTTGGTTTCTTTCATCTTTTTTTGTTTGTTTGTTTGTGTCAGTGGTGGGATATAGTATTTGTAAGAGGGTTTTTTTTTTATTGAAGATTGAATGAATTGAAAAGTCGCAGCTGAGCAAGCTTTGCCTCTTGACACGAATGGTGAAGCGAATGAACCTGATTCCACTTTTCTGGGTGATGATCTAATCAAGGAATTGGCGAGCATTTCTGATCGCTTACAGTCTTTTGTGAGCCGTTTCAACAAACACTAGTGCTCTGCATGTTATTTCAAACAAGATGGCGACTCGCTTTCATTTTCCTTAGCGACTAAATTTTCACTTGGCGGGCATATCAGTTAAAGTTGTGCTCACAACAAAAGTCTGTTCCCTAAAATTGACATGAAGTCCTTTCTCATTGGACTTATCAAACTGCCCTTGTGTCATATAAAATTCCATGGCACGACATCCGCGAAGCAAAACAAAGTGCTCTCTGGCAAATTATAGACGCTCTTAAAGGTTAGACTCCACTGAAAAACATCGGACCTGAAATGGAGCCCTGTGTTATCCCTACTGAAATCGAGAAAGCATTTGAATGGACGGACTGGCGGACATGCTTCAAGGAAGGTGAGTTAGAATCGATGGCGGAGGATCGAGTTGCCCGGAGATCTCTCGATGCGTGGTTTACCCCAGCCACCCCTTTAGGGGATCATGCGGGTCTGAAGATGATGATAAACAATGCATCATAGCATCATCATCTTGAGTTCGTCTCAAAATTCACCCGAATTATTTTTGCTCGCCCGAAATATGAATTTCGCCCGAACAAAATTCCACTCCGAATCAGCTGTGACATTTCGAACAATTGTCATTTGGTCAAGGAGTGGGGAATGCAAGTCGAAAGATATTTATTTATTTAAAAAGCTAACGTAAAATCCAAATTAGCTGCAAAGCCAGAGCGATGAAGCCCTAGGCTAAAAGTTGAAAAATTATTGAACAAGATGAGTGTCTTTATTAAAGTTAATAAACAGTTTTTTCAACTCAGTTGTGTGGTCATCGAGACAACTCAACTTTGAGACAGCCACACGATATTACGGAACACAAGGATATTCAGTTGAGCTAAAGCAGAGAACTTAAGTTTCGGACAAAGGAAGGTGGACTCAACTTTTCTAAAAAGGAGAAAAGGAAAAGTTATTTTTTTGATGCCGAGTTTGAGGTTGCGTCTTGGATGAAGTGAAGGCCTGTCCGTTCGTCATCAACGTTAGCATTAACTACTGCTCTTCGCTACGGGAGCTAGCAATGGCTAGCACAACCTACAGAATCAGTGGTTTCAACCGAAGTATTGAGAGTGCTGCAGGAGCGTGGATAAAATGGACAAAGGTTCAGCTGACAGAAGAAGAACAAAGTGAATCTAGGGTGTTTGTTCAATTCGACTGCCATGATTCCCAACTGCTCGTTCTTAAGCTGGAACCAAACCAAGCTTTTTTATTTGTTATTTTCAAGCTGGAAGATTCATTGTGAGAAAGTCCGCAGCGCCAAATAATATACACACCAGAAAAGGAGACGTTTTGACAGTTGAGACAACCAACACTCATTTGAGTTGTCTTTCATAACACCGTTAAAAAATAACAACGCAACTGAAAACTAGAAGCTGTATTGATTTGACAGCCGAAAGGCAACTGATTGTCTCAAAGTTGTAATCAATAATACCGATTACTCATTTACGACTAAACTAAAACTAAAGTTGTGTATTGTAATTGGGGCATAAGACGTTATGGGGCAAAGGTTGGAATTCAACAGTCGTTCGAAACTGACCCTTAACTGACCCAACCTAGGCTTCCATCGCATCTATCCCTTGACGCGCAAGCAAATTGGATTAAGGCGGAGGACAAAACTGCTGCTGTACAAGCGGCTTATGCGGCCGATCTTAACGTACGACCAGCATGACTAAGCTTGCATGAGTATGCACCGGACTCACCTTCGACAGGGACCGTCAAAGGCGCCACAGCAACAATAGGCTTTACGACCAAGCACGCACCATCCCCCTGCAACAGGACATGGTGACACTGTTCAGAAAGCAGCTACTAGACATCAACAACCGAGGAAATCAGGAACCTGAGAAACACAATCCCCGGACAAAGCTACCTCACCGCGTTAAATCTGCTAAACGAGCCGAACTTTCCAACGACGTCGAACAATGAGCTGCATGGATTCTACCAGAGCAGCGATAGCAATCACCAACGAGGCTAGATCGGCTAACATCACCACCGCATCCCTAAAGGACCACCATGGACACACGGACTTGAACAACCCGTTGTAAGCACCAGCTGTTGCAGGACATACAAAATAAACAATAAACCGACAATAATAGTGAACATTAAATTAAACAATGGACATCAGTTGGACCTCTATTGTTGAGGCAACACTCTAAACTTTAGCTTGTAAGTCTAGTTGTCAGTTCTATTTGTCAACGGGACACACAGTTTTGAGTGACACGACTAAGAGAATAAGGGGAATAGCATTTTTCCCCAAACTACTTTACCGACATCCGCTCAGTTTTTGGATTGTGTTCCCTAAAGAGGAAAACAAGCGTCGATCCGGCGTTTTCTCTAATCGACATGAATAGTTATATGTAGCGTCTCTGTTTGATCGTCATTATGTCCGATAAGCTGTTAGGGTTGGTTGCGGCATTGCGGGTTTTTTTTCAGCGGCACTGTTGTTGAAATGGGTACAGGTCATAATATAGGGCTATTTGGGTTATTCTTGGGGTTTTTTTTTATTTTGTGTCTATTCTTGGTGAACGACGAGGAACACTTTTGCTTGGTTTGGCATTAATTTTCGCCGGGAATTTCGTAACAAGGGAATTTTTTTCGAACATGGCCCTTTTTTCGCGTGAAAATAATAGGCGAACAGAAAAAATGGAATTATTTCGGGCGAGATCATCATAAGACTGAATGATTATTTTTATTTTTTTTTGTACTGGCATTGAAAGTTGCAAATGTTTTGTCGCGTTCCACGAGGTGACATTATACTACTCAATGCAGTTTGCCTAGTTGTTAGTGGGGTGAATATTTGTGTCTACCTTCAATTCAGACCTGGTCGTCACCAGAGAGCTCTGAGGGACTCAAAAATTGTTATTTTTGTTGTATTTGGGTTCTGTGGGTTACGCCACACTGTACAGTCATACATTCGAGTGAAATATTTTTTTGATTTTTAAGAAATTGCATGGTACTGTTTCTTGGATCACCTATTATTTTCTCGACAAGTTGCCATTTATTTTGCAAATGTTACAAGTTGAAGGAATATGACGTCTTCCAGAAAATGATTTCCATTTCAACTCAACCGATGGAGGGCACAGAATACATTTTTTTTTTCAAGCAAGGCAGTGGTGTACAGCAAGGGCTGGCATTAGTTGTGGGTTGAGAATTTCTCGGCGTCTGTAGATGAGTCTGTTTGCTGGGAGATCACAAATTAATTTCAAATATTGCGCTTTCAAAGAATCACAAACAAATGAAGCAGCCCAATTCAAGTTAGTCCCGTCAGCTGATATTTCAACCCGTCCCCTTGAGATTAGCTTGCTGTTAAATTCACCCCTAAGTGCATGTGCGTAACAAGGACACTGAAAAGCAGAAGGTTTCTAAAGCATTCGAGGATATTTTATGTAAACCCAATTAGTTTTTTACTTTTTGACAATTTTGTTGTGTTTTCGTCGGCTTCCCATTCGAAGTTCACAGGTCGATCTGATTGTGTCGGTAAATATTTTCTCTGTTTAGAAACGTAGAAAAATATACAATCCTTATTGGTAAATAATCTCTTTTGTAAATATTTCTTAATATTTGTATTGCTTGCTTTGTTTCTCAAGCCTAGTCAATGTTAACAAATGCTTTTATTGTATTTCTTTTACCAGAGTACTACACCAATTATGGTACATTAATGCGATTTTTAGTGCTTTCTTTTTTTGATTTTTAATTTTTTGTAATTCCCCTAATGCAACACATAATTTGCTAGATTACATAAATACATTTATTGTTTCAAATTGATTTAGAATAGTTGAAGTATGCGCGTGGGAGGAAATAACGATTATTCTGAGGAGCAAATTGGAAGGAAGAGAGAGGCTAAGAGGCGCAGAAAGAAGCAAAAGAGAAGAGAATTCATTTGCTTGTCATTTTTGAACCCTTATCCTGTGATAAAGCTGTGGGCAGTGGCTCAAGCGCGTGTTGTTAAAAACTTTTTTACGTGTTGACTTCTACAATATTTTTTTCATTTCATGAAGAGGCGCTCGATAATTGTTTTTGCACGATGAAAACCTCATCCTGATGGACGAGTTGTCTAGACGTTAACACGCAAAAACCAGGATTGCGCATATTCTTCAACAAAATAATCATTCCGCCGTTCAGACTACAAGGAACGCGTTTCGTTTCGCACCAGGATTTTTTGGTAAAAAAAAAAATGGGGACCAAAAGCGACAAGTTGGGTCTACAACTTGATGCATGGCAGCTTAGTCTGGGGTCATGCTCTCTCCATCAACCTAACACCATTAACAAGAATACAGAGACTGCATGCCTGGGCGTCACAGGAGCAAGCACTACGCCAAAGGTTTAATACCACTTGACTTGATTTGTGTGCAGACGACTGCTGCAAAGTGCCAGCCGCTTCACTGTTTATATGAGAACTCTAGATAGACTCGAAAACGACTATACTCCTCCGTTCCTGGACATCGAAATAAGCTTCGGGTGGCATGTCCAACCAGTGGACCACAAATGAACCCATTAAAAAATCGACTCCGATGGATCGAAGACGCTAAAAAGCACCGGCCCCGCATCGCCGTGGCGAGGGCATTTTCTCAGAATTGTTAAACTTGCGCTCCTCGATCAGAACCCCTGACTATGGAAGGATTTTTCAAGCGGAGCTCCAGAATTATATCCCCGTTGTAAATACATTCCAATTGCCAGGCAAGCGGGACGAAAATCAATCCCAAGGTGATCACATGCTACCGACAAGAGCATAAGCTCCGATTAGTGCACGCCATGGGAGGAAGAGTTTCCCAGCGAGAAGTTCTCGATTAGCCCACGCCATGGGGAGAGCAATGAAGCAATGAAACAGCAAATGAACTTTCCCGGAAAGGGACAATCGTATGGATCAAAATACTTCTTGCGGATGGCGGGAAAAAAGTAGACGTCACAATCAATAGAAGGCGAAGAGCTTAAGGTTCCCAGCGAGCAGACCTCGATTAGCCCACGCCATGGGGAGAACAATGAAGCAGCAAATGAACTGTCCCAGGACCAAGACCGATGGCAATCGTATGGATCGAACCACCTCTTGCAAATGACAAGAGAAAAAGTGGGCGTCACAGTCAATAGAAGGCGAAGAGCTTAAGCTTCCCAGCGAGCAGTGCTCGATTTGCCCACGCCATGGGGAGAG
The DNA here is from genome assembly GCA_905231855.2 of Eristalis tenax. Lineage (NCBI taxonomy): Eukaryota > Metazoa > Arthropoda > Insecta > Diptera > Syrphidae > Eristalis > Eristalis tenax. Next base: position 40,817,640 of record HG993128.1, on the reverse strand, counting down.
CAATGAAGCAGCAAATGAACTGTCCCAGGACCAAGACCGATGGCAATCGTATGGATCGAACCACCTCTTGCGGATGACAAGAAAGAAAGAGGACGTCAAAATCAATAGACGGATGAGCTCCCTAACTAACCGTGAGACTTCGCGAAGGACAGTCTTCAAAAAGTTGCTAGCAATGATAACTGGAGCAGCAAGTGGCCCTAATCATCTGAAGTGCCACGAAACGAAAATTAATCTAGTCTTTATATATGCAGAGGCTGCGGCGACGAAGAGGAAGAAGTGGGTACTGCTTTGCCGCTGCCCCTGTCCCTGCCAGTGGCGACATGGATAACTGGGCGAATATTCGCTTCAATCCCACTAAAAGCTCGCTTCAAAGTGATGAAGATCGAAGGTGCTCAAAAACAGCTTGTCCGTCCACAGGCAGGAATTATTCGTTACAACTAGCTGTTCAGCCAGAGCACCAAGCAGGATAAGGGTCGATTTATCACAGTGCAATGAAAAAAAATAATAATAAGAGATACAACTGAGATATATTTTCAAATAAATACTTTAACTTTAGCTTAGATTCATATTTACCAAAAAAGAAGCCATCAAAGGACAGCACAAGCAAATGCGATTCATTGAATTCCGTCAAATCACTTGAGGAAATGTTCTGCAAATACTTTCACTTAATTCACAGTTCTTCTGCATTTTTTTTCTCAAAAAAATTACAATAATAAATAAATACTTTATATTCTTATTTATACAAATTACAAATACGGAATTCAGATTCATCTAAGAGATACACGAATGCTAAGTGTGATTTCATTTTTGGCTTAGTAGCTATCGATGAGAACAACAAATCATTTTTATTCTACTCGAAGTGTTTCTGCTTTCGCTTCTGTTGGACTTAACTAGTTCATTGGTTAATTCTAATGCAATGCAAATAGCAACAAGACATGTATGTTTATGCTTTCTTATTAGTTTTGGGAAATTTTACAAATATTTTTATTTTCTACATCTTTCGATATCAATTTCAAAAATGTGTGTGTTTTTTTTTTCACTTGTTTCTCTGACCTTTAGTTCTAGGTTTTGTTTTCTTTGAGGAGTCTTTGCATTTTGATCAGTTAAGCAGTTTGAAACACCAACAAACAGCAGGAGGAAACAGTCTTCTTAGCCAGGTACCTGTGCGGGAGAGAGTGCATTTTTATTATTTTTGTTTGACTTGTGTATGATGCGAGAGATTGTTGGACAAGGAGTGTTTGTTTTCAAGTTCAAAGTGTTCACACAACCTAAGCTAAGCTTTACCTCTTTACGGATTTCTTTTAATCACGAAGTCTAACTGGAGAGCGGACGTGGACGGTCAGACCGAAGATGTTTGGCTGCAGTGAGTGAGGAGTCGGTACCATGACCAGTTCAGCGACTCGTTGCTCTTGAGCCAAGGCCAGGGTTCATTCAATGAAATGAAACTGTAATCGAAAGGGTGTTCATCGCTGAACGCAGAGGAGCATCCAGCGTCTCCCGAGAAAATGTTGGTTGAGTTATGCTTCTCGAGGAAAGCCTGATGTAGCAGGAAATCGGTGTTTGCCTTGAGTGACCTGAGCTTCCGTAAGGAGCTTCCGACCACATCTGTAGTGCACGGATGGCAGTCTGTCTTAAGAGTATAGCGGGGGGACGAAGATAGTAAGAGCTCCAGACAGTGCAAAAGAAAAAAGTGTCGAATTTGGGAGAAGCAACCACAGTGCGCCTTGTCTTGACTGAGTCTCACACCGTCTTGGAGATCTAACTAGGCAGAGCAAATAACGGCCTATCTTTGAATTTAAATAAAGCAGAGTGTATGTGAGGTCATCATCGAAATTTTATCGAATACGATGTCATACGATGAAGATTTCAAAGGTCCGCCGCTGCTTCCTTGGGTGGCGCAATTCTGTAATGTCCAACTGCCCATGGAGGAATTCGATGAAGTTCAAATTCTGTAATGTGCAACTTTCCACGGCTCTGGCGCATGAAACAGGCGATGCCATGGAGGAATACGATGTCGCACGATGATCGTTCAAATGTCCGCAGCGGCTCCATTGAGTGGCGCATTTCTGTAATGTCCAACTTTCCCTGGCTCACAGAGACCTACGACTTCAGAAAACCTCACAAGAATAAGTCTTACGGGGTCAAATTGCACAGTCTCGACGGCCAGTTCACAGCACCTCCAGGTGAGATGACCGTGACCTCGAGTAGCTTGTGCGAAATTGCCATTCTGGCGTAAGCTGTGTGGCACATAGCGCCGTCCTGTTGAAACCATATCTCGTCCATATCATCCACCTCAGGCCAACAAAAGTTGGTAATCATTGATCTATAGAACTCGGTGATGGTGATGGCCTGCTCAGCGTGTTCGCCACCCCAAATTCACAGCAAATAGTGACTTTTTCGGGATGCATTGGGCGTCCTTGGATCTCATGTGGATTGGTGCCGGCCCAAATTTTGTTGACGTACTCATTCATCTGGAAATGAGACTCATCGCAGGGCGATTATGGAGCCTAAAGTTGCCCGACCAGGACACCCATTTATATAAAACGATTTTAATTTTTGAATGCTGTGTCCATCCATGGAGTTTTGGCAAAACCGACTGAATAAATGGCAGTCGATTTGACAGACGTAGGGTCTACAATGTGGCCGCTATCAACCCTTTAATCTACAAGCCCTTTGAAATTAAATCCGTCCCACAAACAAATTAAATGAGGCGACGTGGTTATATGTCATAGCCACGGCCATTAAACGACTTGAATAAGTGATGTTCTAGCGTTCTGTGCCGGGTTCTGGTCAAGTCCGTCTTCTCCAATCTTAGCAGAGCTTCGACGATGCGACTACAGGCAATTTGTGTGTAGAGCAAATGGACCAGTAAAAGAACTCGCAAGTTGGCTGTGAGAGCAGCTAAAGAGCAGTCATGGAAGGAGTTCGGCGAGAAGTAGGAAAGCGACCATGGATCTGCGAAAAGGGTGTTCTGGCAAACCATTCGCCGACTCAGAGGAAGGAAATTCAACATCATCGAAAGAGTTGATCTCCATCATCTTACGCAGATGGAGCGAGCACTTTTCGGAACTGCTCAATCCCCAACAGGGCGCTGGGGATGGCGGACCCGTAGCCTTGAGTGGGACGGAGAATAGTGCTCAATCCTGCACAGAGCGCTGAGGATGGCAGACCCGTAGTATTGAGTGGGACGGAGAATAGTCCAACGGTGGAGGAAGTCAATTTGTCGACTGAATCGCTAAAAGTTGGCAAATCCGCCGGTGTGGATGAAATTCGGCCGGAAATGCTGAAGCCAATGGGTAAAGAGGGAGTTTTATGGTGAAACACCTGGCAAACTTCGGTGATGGTCCCACTTTTCGAGAATGGGGGCAAAAGAGATTGCTACAACTACAGGGGCATACCTCTTTTAAGTCGCCCCGGGAAAGACTTCGCTAACCTCTTGGAAGCGAGTTCTAGAGCTACGGTCGAGCCCAGGAAGGGGGATGAACAGTGCGGCTTTCGTCCCGGTAGAAGTGCCAAAAAAGACAAGACGCTTACAAGCACCTTGGGGGAGAGTTTCAAAACAATTTAGATAATTTATTCGATATAGCACACGCTGATGCTTTGAATCGGATGAAAAGAGGGGAAAATAAAATTTGTATACGAGGACAAAGAGAACCAGAGTTTTTAGCGGGTGTAGACAAAAAGCTATCCGAGAAAGAAGAAAGGGCAAGAGAGGGACAATTAAAAGGAGAGAAAAACAGACAGGAACAAATGTGTTTCGAGAGTTCGTCATCATCTCTTACTTCACAAGATTTTGAAGATGACTACCGATCTACCAGATCTGATGAACGTTTTGAAAAACCCTTGCCAACCCACTTCTCAAGCAGTAAGTTCCGGAACGACTACAAAAACAGGAAGGAAAGTCCAAAGTTAACTGCTTTATATAAAATCTGATTTTCAGAACCATATGCCTGAAATGGTGACCGTTCACTGGAATGGGAAACTATTACCTGGACTGGACGTGAGAAGTTCTATAGAACGACTCTCCAATTCTAGTTCCATTTGGAGAAAAGGATCAACTTCTGGCTGTACCCTAACTAGAGAGTTCTTCGGATCGTGGGCGTGTTAGATGCACTTTATGACTGGAACATTGATGACAAAGTGTGGATACAGTAGTATACAGGGCGATGGGAAGGAACTTGTGCACTTTTGGAGCAGAAACTGGGCAGGGAATCAGTAATTTTTGCTTGCCGCCCTCACGTTTATGAACTGGTTTTCAAATGTGTGTAAGAAACAAATATCCTTCAAGTCAAAAATAGCTCTGATATCAGACTCTTCAAAAATTGTTTAAAGAACTGAAAAACCATTAATCCCGCTGCCATTGAAACGTACACCGATGTCATCACATAACATTTTTGTAATACAATAATATTGAAATTTTACAATAAAGAACTGCTAAAAACCATTGTACGTGACGATTGCCGGGGACTGGTTGAAGTATCTATTATTTTCTCAGGAGGAGATAGTGAGCAAAACAATAAAATGAGCGATTTAACTACACTTGTGTGAAAGGGTTCATAAGAGATTTGCCTAAATTTCCAGAGCACTGTCGGCATGGGTTAATGTTGACGTATAAGGGTCACATTTTGTCTTTAAGAAGGTCTAGGTAGTTTAAAAAGAGAGAGTATTTCGGTGTCTGAAAAAAACAAAATTGTTCACCAATATAAGGGGCACCCCAATGGACCTCTATACCTGCTGCGGCATGTCAGCAGCTTATTAACTCCCCGCCGAGCAGAATCACACATGACTACGGAGGAATAAAGGTCAAGCGACAAACATGTGAGACTCTATCAGCACCTTCTTCATAGGTCGCCGATATGAGAATGACGAGGAGACTAATGGCTATCTGAGGCAACTAAAATATGTGGAAGCCCCTACTTTTCTACGTTTACGCTTACCATAAGCCTTTTTGTCCATTTCCCGCTTAAAAACTCCCACCAACAAACCCACACTCATTCAAACCACACTCTTCTATAAATTCAAATAAAAACTATTTATACTTACCGCGTGACAATTAACGAATAATAACGTATTTCTTCGTTAAAATTTCAGTTATTTTTTTTTTTCAATATTTTGTTTAGCAATAAATATATACTTTTTTTCTGTTGTAAATTTTAGATAATTTCATTTCTTCTTCATAAATTCCTCAGCAATTTGTGTCATGTCTTGCAAAATGTGCTCAATAATCTCTCTCTCCGTTTCTCTTTCTGCCTGGTGTTGCCGTCGAGTTAAATGTGTCCACGTTCAAAATAAGACAAAATGTTGGCTTGTTCAGACGTTACTAAAGTACGCCTTGCGCTTCAGGTACCCACTGCGACTTGGTGACGACAGCGCTTTGTCTTTGCTGCAAGAAAATATCGAGTTTGTTTTTTTTTTTTTTGGACTTTTTTGTTTGTTTGGATTTTGGTCGAAATATTTTGGTTTTTTGCGTGTGTTTATTTTTATTTTTAATTACGTTAAGCTTCCGGCTCATGCAACCTAAAAAAAGAACACGTGGATCAAAGCAAAAAAAAAGTACTAAATTAAATTAAAACCAAACTAAACACACAATTGTACAAGATTATGTGAGTTTTTGTGTTGAATCAAAACAAGAATGATGAAATGACACTTGGTCGTGCTTTGGGAACAGACAATTTTCAAAAATGAGGGAGAAACACACACAACACGCACAAAACAACAGAAACAGCACACAGTCAAGTTCACTTGCAAACGGACACAAAGAGAGATCTAGTGGGGAGGTGACAAGAGTGATGTGCGACTGGTGCCCAACTGAGTGCGGACTTACCTTCGTCGCCGAGGGTTCGCCACTTGTCCTGGCAAATTGAAGCAACCACGCGGTATGACCATGCGTGCGTTGCCTTGGGCTGGTCTCGAACCGCCGACGGCCATGAGGATGCTTAAATGGGCGGCATATCCCTCCGACAAGGTGGTGGCGTTCGGCTGCAATTTCTTGCTCACCTGAAACGAGGCGAAAAAGTCAGACTGACACTCGATCGCAGAGTCCGGCGGCCTACCTTGCCGACGATGAAGATCTGATTCGGTCTGAGACCGACGTTCTGATACACACTGATGTCCTTGCTGCTGCCGTAGGCGGCGCAGATGGAAATTCCATGGTTCTGCACCAAATTGTTCAAATACGAGGTCTTGTGGCCGAGGGGATCGGTCAGGAGTCCATCGGCGAATGAGATCAGGCCGTGGGGGAAGTTGTGCTGGCTCAGCCAGGACACCACCCGCTGCTGCTGCATGTCCGGTCGACCGGTGATGTAGATCAGCAAATAGCCGAGCTCCTGCCAGTGGCGACAGACGTCCACAGCACCAGCACGCACCTTGGGATCCCGCCCAGTCACCGACATGGACGCGGTGAACGAGCCGTCAATGCTGAAGACCACACACTCGGTGAGTGGAGGCACCACGGCCAGGTAGCAATCCACTGAGGTGTGATCGCCCCGGACGACCATCTTGATGGGATAGATGCCGTAGCCGAAGGACTTGTCTTCCGGCACCGAGTAGGCGATGCGCCCGCTCTTGTCTGTCACCTCCGTGGAGAGGTATGTCCACTCCCCTGCCGGCGGATCCTTCATGATATGAATGTCGACCTTCTCCCCGGCCAGGGTGATCATGTCCAGCGGGCCGTACATGAATCGGGCGGCGATTCGCTGCTCACGTCCCTCTTGGACGATGATGTCGTTGGCGCGATGATTTGCCGCGACGTTCTTCAGCTTCACCGAGGTTCGCTTCTTCATCCACTTCTCACGCGGCTGGCCCGGACGGAATGATAGGTTGTCCTTGTCTTCGGCGCCGACCAATGGGAGGCCTTCAAATTTACCAATCTGCAAGGAAACGTGGTCAGTGGACTTCATTCTGGCACGCAGAGCACTCTGAACTCACCTGTCGAAGGATGAACGCGATCACGTCGGAGCTCTCCCAGTAGCTGGCGTGGAACAAGTGTGGAAGCGCGTGCGCTGGGAAGTTACTCAGTCCTTCCGGGCAATAGAGAGCGTAGTCGAGTCGCTTCGTTCCCCACCATTTTTGCTGAACTGAAAGTGAGAAAGAACCGGTTCGTGAGGTGGCATGTGACTGGGTAGAGTGGGCTTTTGTGGGAAAAGCAATCAAGAGCAGAGACGACAAGTCAAGCAGAGCGAGGAGAAGTCTTAAGACAAGTGGATCTGACGCTTGATGAGGGGCCACAAGCAAGGATGCGACACGATGGAACAAGCGCGTGAACAGCACTGAGTCGAGTGTCAGATCCAAGCCCAGGAGGCTTTGAGAATCTACCCCTTATCCGTGCTTAGACATGCACTCATTCTCTGACCCCTCCTGCGGTCAAAGAAAGACACCACCAAATCACGAGGATCTCTCTCACACACACACAGCAACTGACTACCATGTATTGTACACACACCCGAGCAGCTAGCCCATCTACAACTACATCACACCTCTCGATGAACTTACGCGAGCTAATAGTACTAAGCGATACATTTTCAACCAAACCAGAGATAGTACTTTGCATGGACGTATCCGACAGTCGGCGGCCACAGGAGATGTTGTCGGTGAACTGGTGCGGATGAGACTGGATGATTTCCACTGAAATTGAACGGAATTAGGACGACACAGCACGAGAGATTGACTCGAGACGTACACAAATGCAAAGGCTGCCCATTGCCCAGAGGGTACTTGGCGTATCGTGGGACGTTCACTGGCGACAGCATCGAAAATCTCGCACTCAAGAGCGGCTCCAGGCGCGAGGCAATCGGATCCGTGGGGTGGAACATGTTGTACACCTGCAGGCAGTTGGGTCGCATCAGAGCTGAAAGAAATCAGACAGATGAGCTGGGGCTGGAGGCGGCTAACGACGAGCTGATGCATACCGTGCCTGGAGTCATGCAGCTTCCGCGACGCCAACACAATTGACAGTGGGGTGCCGAACATGAAGAAATCACTCACTTCGAAGTCCAGCTTGGGCAGACGAGTGTCACTGGACGACGAGCTTCGTCGCCTGCGCGGCGAGGGAGCAACCAACAGCCGCTTAGCGTCCAATTCAATGTCCACCACCCGCTCCTCCTCGTCCCGATTCGAGCCGTTCGTTCGACAGAGGGCCTCGTACGCCAGCAGAGAGCCCATCGAATCGCCGAGCATTGCAATTTGTCCCGAGAATCCGTGCCCTTCGTCGCTCTTCAAGAACTCGTGGTACACAATGTTGGCGGCAGCCACAGTCTTATTCACCGTATCGTGGAACTCTGGTGACACCACCGACAGGAGTGGAATGGCACCAATAGGAACATCAGCGATATTTGGAATGTCTGCCGCCGAGGGCGATGAGTCAAATGAGTACGGACTGAGGCTGGACAGGATGCCGAGCGCATCGGTGCAGATCGACGGGCAAGGAACCATCTTGATGGTCACGTGCGACAGCATGCTGGGGTAGTGCTGTCGCATGATCGCCTCAAATGCGGCACGGAATGTGGTGACGTCGGACTTCTTTGCCGTCAGCTCGCTGGTTGCATCTGGAAGGGCACACATTAGATCAGAAGATGAGGGGGGACGGTCAAGAACACTCACCAAGAACACTGCCAGCATGAACCACTAATATCAAAATCGATGTTGGACAAGACGGAGTACCCGGCGATCCCGGTGGGGAATGATCATTGCGATCAATGCTGGCCGACTGCTGCAGCTGACGTTTCGTACCGCGCTCCGAGGCGACCCGCTGCAGGAAGGCCTGATCGAATATGCTATCCTCCAGCTGACCGCCACCGTGTGCCGGCGGACTGTCGTCCTCCTCGGTAAGCAACTCTAATGAACTCCACTTCGCCAGGGAGTTTGACTCATTCGTATCTGGGAGGGACGGTCAAAATGGTTGCATATCTAGGAAAGTGTCTATCTTACCTAGGCAGTCGAAGAACTCCTCTTCGGAGCCAGACTTCGAGTCGACTTCCAGGCGTTCCATTCGCCAATTGGCCACCTAGAAGAGGGAAAATCAGACGAATCAACAAATTGGCCACCGCTCGGCGAGACGTGTCAGGCTGTTAGTATGCACTTCTAGACAAGATTACTAGTTACACGGCAACCAACGCATGCTTTGATTAAGCGCCGGATGGCATCCCCGCCCGCCCGCCGGAGCGGCAGGAGTGACAGCCGTCGCACATTGCACACACACACGCACACACGTACCTACTCAGTCACAAAGTGTTGACAACATTTAAGCCATACTTACGTTCCTGTGCTGGACAGCTTTTGCATGCTGCTGTTGAACAATATTTGGATAATTTTTTTGGTTTTGTTTAAAGGAAGAAATTCATAAAGTTAAATTAAATTAAACAAATTTCACCGAAAATACGTAAAATACGAAAAAAAATAAAGAAATGCAAAACTCAGAGTAGAAATGAAAAACAGTTGAAATATATTTGAGAATGAAATCAAATAAGGATCCACACCAAGATTGAAGATCGAAAACTAATTTACACTACAACCACCCAATAGAGGAGTATGTGCCTAGCGACGACTGGGAATGGATCAGTCGGGCGGGTTTAAGCTAATCACCTGCAAGTCGAAGCTGTGAGCAGAGCCGACGGGCGAGTGGAGGGCTCCCTTCGAGCCGAACTTTGATTTGGACAGCTGATTGCTGTGCGAGCGATCGTGGGACGAGGTGTCGTCCACTTCCTCGTCGTCCTCGTCGTCGTCGTCGGAGCTGGCCTCGACGCTTGGTGGTTGTTCCTTGACGATTGGTGGGGATAGAGTCTTCTTTTGCGGTGGAATATCGTCGGTTTCTTTCTCCGAGAGACTTTGATCTGCAAGTGAATGATTAGCCACTTCCTCGCTGGAGCGGTTTGCTCTTTGCTCTTACCATCATCATCCTCGGCACTCTCGCCGGAGCCCATTTTCTTGGCCAGAGCCAATTGCGTTTGGCGTTCAATCTCACGGATGTCATCGATAGTCAGACCGTGCCATTCGTCTTGCCAAGCCCAGGCTTGACGATGGGCGCGCACCATTGTCTTTCGGAGGGCTTGGGGGTGGGGGGGAAAGGACACAAAAAATGATTACCAATTCCGGGCAGGGTGAGGCTGCGAGGCTTACCGACATCGTGGATGAACTTTTCGAGCTTCGTTTGCATGCCCCAGTAGCGGAACTCGACGCGGCAGATTTTGTAGGCGCACATCAGCGACATGTTGCGCGGAGTTGGTTGCTTCTTGCCCTTGACCTGAAAATGTGAAACTGATGAGAGTTTGCTTTTGCGAGTGATGCGAGCGTACCTCTTGCCAGTATTCCTCGAGCCAATCATCGTTCAAGGGTCCGCGGCAAGTCTTTTCTGAAATGAAGAGCTTCGGATCCTCTTCCTTGACATAGTCGTTTCCGTAAAGTTGATCCTTAACAATATCAATGACATCTAATGGGGGAAAAAGACGGTTGTTTAGTGACAGCGACGAGGGTGGAGACGACGCGACGGAGGGGAGTTGAGCCGAGGTGGGGAGGTGCAGTTGTGTGCAGTTTGAGAAAGCGAATGAATTCTGGTGGGGAATAAAAATGTTGGCTCTCAGACATGTGTGTCGTTGTTAATGCAGATATGGTGCATGGATCGTTTTGTGCGGCGTTTTCGACCACTCACTGCACCTGGCAAGCTTCCAGGGAATGGGTTCCAAGAGATGAGGCACAAATGTTGATCATCTTATTCCTTCAAAGTGCGAGCTTAATAACCATAACAAGCGTTCCCGCGATCGGTCTTTGACATATTGAGTAGGACACACGTGAATCGTTTGAGTAAGCCGCAATGGGGCGGTCGCGCGTTGGAATTTTACATACCGTACGTGAGCAAGAGCACAAAATTCTAGGGAGAGCTACTCTCTTCTGACATTTGTGAAACAATTTGAAAAATTTTGCACTGACATCCTTGTACCCATATCACCAGGTCGAGTTCGCGCGGTCGTGCTTTGACATTTTAAGTAGAATACACGTAAATCCATTGAACAAGTCACAATGCAGCGGTCGCGCTTTGATAGTTCACAGACCGTAATATCGTAAGCGCGAGCAGAAATTTGTTACTACTTCTACAAACTCGACTCGACTTTTGAGAGTTGTGGATCGATTTTCTTTTCTTTATTCGTGATTTTTCATTGTTGGCAGGTTTTATGTGAAATAATTGCATTTTTTCTGACTTGTGAAACGCGCGCCTTGCATTGTGATTTGGAAAAGTGAAGGAGCCGCGCTTTGACGTAACAAGCGCGATAAAGCGCGTACTGAATCCCATCAACGCCCGAGCACGCGAACTTTGTGATTTGGCCATTAAGTGGCGATCAATGGATAAGCTCAGAATCAATACAAATTTCGCTCTCACAGCCGAGGTTTAACGATAAATTCCACTCAAGCAGTGCTTTAACCTAAGCCACCGAATGTCATGGCTTACGTGTCAATCCAGAGAGTACACAATTGCCATTCGTGTATTGAAATAATGAATACGCAAAGGCAACCCGCATCAGCAACTTTAGCTTTAAAAAAGTTCTTTTCTTTAAAAAAATAAGAGCATTTCCGTATGATTTTCTTAGGCACTACTTTCGCATGAAAAAGTCCACTTTTTGGTTTCCCTGCAATCCTGCAACAACACAAAAACCGCTGCCAATTTGACCGCAGTTTGACTGTCACATTGCTTTTATGAACGCACTTGCCGACTGCTCTAATGCACAGTCACTGCAGTTTATTGACATTTATGAACGCAAATCTTGCAGGGCTGCCGCATTGTGACGTTTGTGAACTCGGCCAATATCCTCACATGCAGGAACATTCGCTTCTTGAGATGGTGTGTCCTCTTTCCCTCTCTGCAGTTGGGTGCCGTTCGTGTTCAACCATGATCACTATGTTTTCATAGTTCACATGGGGGAACTAAGTGGGGGAACTAAGTCCACGTTGGGAAAGTGGACGTAGTTCCCATGCAAGGTGGGAACGTACTCCACTTTCTAATGGGAACTAAGTACACACTCCAAAGTCTGCAGTGGTAACTAACGCCCAACAACAATAATTAAACAAAGACCCCGAAACTGCAGTTAGTTATCAGGCTATGGTTGATGAGTAGAGTCACAGTACCTCGTTCCTACCCCAGATCCTGCAGTGACCCAAGCAGGTGGACCACCACATTGGGAGCTTTTATCTAAAGAAATTAAGAAAGAACGTCTGGTGTATTCAAGGAATGAGGCTGGTGGCTCGCTAACAGGATTTTAACCCATTTTTAAAGGTATGTCAATACCTGCGAGGCAGGCGCCTGGATCTTCTTGAAACTGCAAAACGAAACAAAGCCAAAATGGCCTTATTTCTTCACGTCACCATACCGCTGTTTATTGTATAAACGGTCACGTGAAAGAAAATTAAGCCAAAAAATACAAATTCGTCTTAAGACTGGAAATAACGCCAAATTTCCGATTTGGCTTCATTTCGTCTTGTGTCATTCAAAGTTAATTTTGCCTTCATTTATTGACTGCTGAAAATATTATTCTGCTAAATACCAAAGAGTTTAAAAAAGTAAACTTTAGCTCCAGGCGCCTGCCAGGCCTTTAGCGGAGCGACGAAGTCGCATGAGTAATCCACAACCCTGCGGAGAAAACGGGTTAAAATCCTGTTAACGAGCGAAGGGAGCCTCATACTTTGAATACACCAGACGTTCTTGCAGGCGTCTTTAAGGATGTCCTATTCGTCCTTTCCAGTGGCTTGCGCGAAGAACCGATTTGGACTTAAGCTTCCTATGTGGCAGACTATTAATAGAAACATTTTCAAAGCTTTTCAGAGCTTTTCCCTTTAAAGGGTGAGAATTTATTTCACATTTGGAGGGAACTGAAACCACATAGTTTCTTTGGAATTTAATACCCACCTTGCATGGAAACTAGGTCCACCTTCCCAAAGTGGACTTAGTTCCCACTTAATGGGAACTAAGCCCCTCAGTGGACTTAGTTCCGGTGGTCTTAGTTCCCTGCACCGATGAGACCGACACTGTAAATCTTTCGACGGCTGGATGGGGCATTTGGTTGAGTGCCTGCCCTTGGTTAGTGGGGTCCCCGGTTCGAATCCCAGTGAAAGCAGAGCTAAAACATTCTTATCTGGTTTTAAAATCTAGTCCAGTCACCATTCCAAATTTGACGGGGCTATCACTGGAGTGGTCGATCGGTGGTAGTCGTCCGACTGTGGGTGTCACAATGGACCAACATGGTCTAAGGGTGCTGGTGAATTCACTAGCAGCCTACAAACCCTTTCTAAAAATTCAAAAAAATCAAAAGTTACACATTCGCCTTTTTTGGGCACCCATCGCCTACTCGACGTTGAATGAGGAATGGAAGGGGGCGTATGGAAAAACCAAAATTTTCCTCAGTTACGTATTTCTTAATTCTGAGAGGAACACGTTTTTTTTTTGTGACTTCTTGCCCTTGTTACAACTAGCCCCGCGTACGAAGGAGCATGGAGGAGGGCTGGTCGAGTACCGCCTAGCTGAAGCTGAGGTCCAGTACCACCTTGGTCGAGTACCGCCTAGCTGAGGCTGAGGTCCAGTACCGCCTGCAGTGCCAGCTGAAGATGCTTCATGTAGGACTTCGACTCCGAACCTGCGAGACAACGTAAGAGCGAACGTTCCCGGCAAAGATGAGGCACACAAGTGGAGAAGGACCTCAACCAACTTGTTGTGCGAGACTGCTTGCTTGCGGAGGCTCGTTGGTAGATGCTCACGACCACTCCGGACTGTCTGACAAAGGAGAAGAAACAATGTAAAATATTAACCTCACGACCAGTATCAACAAAAGCCCATGAACCCCAGGAGGCAAAAATTAAATAAAACCCCCATGGCTTGGATACTGGAGCTGATCGTATCCGTGACTCTCGTGGGCATTCTATTAAATTGGATGCGAAGTGAGAAGCACAACATTCAAACTCAGTACTTGACATATGAACGGATAGACACCAAAAGAAAGCCCCCAGCCGTAGTCACCGCAAGTGATGCCAGTACTCCGAAGAGCAACAGATAATTTATAGGACGACACAAGAGTCTGCCACCCTCAAGGGCACTTGTACCATGTCCTCAATGCTGCAAGAACCGTCTTCACAAGTCGCCGACGCACGGCTAGATCGAAAATTCTAAGTAAATACTTCGCTAAGGTCAGAGGTGCCACAACTACTTGGGCTGTGTTCGCAAACTGTTGAAAAACTCTCATCGTCCGCTTTTAAACAACAAGTACTCGGCAAAGTTTATATTAAACGAGAACTTTCACCACGGAAGTGACTTTGTTTCGCGTCCTTTTTCCCCGGCTTCCATCGCCTCGCTTTCATTTGCAGCTAATTTCTTCTAAGAAACTTCAAACATTTATCACATTTTATTAGCCCCGGCTGAACGAAGGATACAAGAACCCTTAGCAGCGTCGATTAGCACTCATTGGCCCACCCCCAGGCCGCACAGAGATACATCGTCGCATCCGACAACTAATCATGTCCCTCGTCATAAATGCATCTAGACAGGAGAGCAAAAAAAACATGGAATGAAGGACATCCTCTCCAAAGGATATTAAGAACTGTAAGTTGGCTTGAAAATTGGAAAACTTTCCCCGAGTGATCCTTGAAACGAGTCTCACTCACTCGCTGCTCCCAAGTTAAATTACTTTTTAATTTCCTGTGCCCACCAACTCGCACCAGCAACAGCGGCAGTGTCTGCAAAGCCTCCGCCCCTCTCAACATCGCCTCAACACATTCGAACACATACCAACAACCCGGTTGCGCAATTCACTGCCAGATAGTTTGAACACATTTTCCTGGTAGCCATTATCGGGGAAGTAGTAGGTTTCTATGTCTAGTGAGAATTTTTCCACAAACGGGCAAGTGTAGCGAGTTTTCGTAAATGGATAGGCATTCCATGCCTCCTCCTCCACCGTGAGCACGCTCTTCGGCAGAAGACCTGCAAGGGAAAGCTGTTAAACAAGAAAAAATTAATGTATCATCTGTCGTGGCCGCACTCTTTATCCATCCGGGAAGATGACTACCGACGTGGTAGATCTTCTTCGTGTACTGCCCATTGCCACCGGGTCCGTTTTGGTAGGGTTCGTTGATTAGGATCTCTACGCCGCTGCCCTCGCCGTGACTCTCCTCTCGGCTTTTTTTCTGCAAAATACCAAATATCAATGGAACGTGATGTCAACTCCGTGGCAATACTTACCGCTATCATGTACAGCTGGGCTATGCGGTACTCCTCGACTGTCAGGGGCAGCGGTATCCGGTATTCCTTGATCAACATGTTGACGTCGAAGCTGTCACAGCACTCCTTGACTAGAGTTTTCCTTTGGTTTTGTTTTGAGTTTCTCTTCGCGTTCTCTCTCCCTCTCTCTTTTTGTGAAATCTGTCGCTCAATTCGGCGTGTTTTGGAGGAACCAAGGTTTTGCTTTGTGAGTCTTCAAAAATGTTGGCAAGATTTTGTTGCGAGCTCGTCCTCAGCGACAATCGCGTTCATGGTCGACTCTGGGAAAAGAAATCAATTTGAGCTGAGATTTAATTTTGACTTGAATTTTGATTTTCGCAAATTTGACAAAAGGGACGTGAATTGAATTTTGTTCGAATTTTTGCTACGCAAGCTGATTGTTTATCGTTGGGGAAGGGAAACGTACACACGACGGGCACGACCAGTGATCATCGGCTGGTAGGTAGGTAGAAAGTGGCCTCAATGCACTTGGGCCAGAGTAGGCCCATTGTGCCGCCACGTGGGTGTTTCAAATTGGTGACAGCCAGTCAGTTTTAGGAGCCTCTGTGGATTCCCTAGTTGAGACAAGAGTGGGACAGTTGCAGAGACAGAGGAGTTGTTGGATGCTTTCTTCCTCCTCTTCGGCTAGTCATTGGAGACTAGTCTCTTTGCGTGAAGACCTAGTAGGCAGTGGCCAGTGATTATTCCCTATAGTGGATCTCTTTAGAGAGATCAGTCCATTTGATCATTTTGGGTCCAGATGTGGCCAGTTTTGTCTTGAGATTCGGTAAGTGATGTCCTTCGACCATCTGGCATGGGTTATCTTTGCGGCGAGATCATTGAGCTTAAGGTAGCTGCAGTGGTGCCTATGTTGCGAGAGAATCCATCAACTGGCAGTCAAGGGGTGCGTTAGCGAGCAGTTCCCCGGGATGTCTCTATGGCCTGGCGCCCAGCACAGGCGACTGTTGCTCAGATATCTCGTTAGGAGATGCCCGACAATCGAGTTCAATTGCTGCTTGCCTATCCGCGAAGATACAGATATCGCGGGCGGATAGCACGCTCAACATACCCTAATCGCCCTTACTTCAGCTTGGAAGACGCTGCAGTGATTTGGTCGACGAACGGAGCTGTCCAGGATAAGACACTCGCCACTTCCTACTCCATCATCCGTCTTGGATCTAATTTAGTGCCGCCGTACCACAGGTCTCTGACCAGAATCGGGGTTTCGAAGTTGCTCCCTGGCAAGTGTCGTGGTGAAGTGTAGTCTAATCGGGGTGAAGTTTTGTCTGCTTTCAGACGAATTGCTCAGTGGGTTGCTGTTTGCAATTGTTGTTGTTGCTCCACTGATGCAGATGGATACCGACGTTGAGTATGGGCCACCATACCACTCCGACGATGAGTCTGATGACAGCTATATAAAGCCAGTGTAAGGTTGAGAACCGCATTTATGCCCAGTGTCAGAGGTTACCCTTGGTGGAGCACACAGACCTAACGACTGTGTCCATTGTGTACTGCCAGGCAGCAACCCCCGGTCAGTGTACTACCACTGATCGACCACTCCAGAGATAGTGTTGTTAACGTGAACTGGGAAATGATGACTGGACCAAATTTGAAAGCCCGACTTTCACTGGAATTCGAACCGGGGACCCCTCTAATGAAGAGCAGGCACTTAACCAACTGCGCCATCTAGTCGTTTGTAGTGACTTTCTTGACTATAAGGCCGAAATGGCATTCCTTCCTCTTTCTTCTGTGTTGAGCATCCAGTTCAGTCTACCGTCCAGTATAAGGCCGAGATATTTCGCCTTATTCGAGATCGGAACACTGGTGCCACTTAGAGTAGGTTGAAGTGGCTGACTGCTGCGCAGAAGCCCAAGCATAGGCCCATTGAATTACCACGTGGATCTATGGTACCTATTCCGCAAGCCAATTAGGCTGACGCTCAGATCAGCCAGGGGCAGCACTACAGATACATACAAAGTGTTCGCTGGTTTCTTCCTCAACCTCGTTCAAGCAGCTTCTGGAGAAATCATTATAAAGAGGGCCTAGTCAAGAGGCGTGAGGCCATTTAGAGTAAGCGGTTCGACAAGAGTAATTTTATATGTCCTTGTAAGGAGCCCGTTTTGAGTCTTCTGAGCATTAACACCCAGACCATTATCAGTCGTCCGGCTGTTGGGAATGTTAAGACCGTGCTGCATTAAGACTTGGGGATATTTCCCTGAGGAGGCTATCTTAACATCGTCCGCATAGGCAATCGTTTGGCATCCCGCCTTCTCCAGTGGTAACAGCAGTCTATTCGCTGAAAGGTTCCAGAGATGGTTGAGAGGGTGGAGGAGGGTAAGAGAGGGGGAGGGGTCGATACTCCTCCTTAAGATGTACCCCGTCTGACTGAACTTTTCGCATTGGCGTTGCCCAGAGTAGCATTAGCTACTCTGCTCGTCAGTTGGTCTATTAGTGCTACGAGCCCTGTGTTCTATGTTTAGTTCCTCTAATGCCTGTGTGCGGGTATATGTTGTTGAAGGCTCCTTCTACATCTACGACAGCAACCATGGTAGTCTTTCTTTGAGGCTTAGTGATATCTCATTAGAGCGTACCAAAGTATGGAGGGCCGTTCCACAGATCTGCCTTTGGTGTACCCCTGTTGAGACAAAAAGAGCTAAGTTGGATCTATAGTTGATCCAAAATGTAGATCTACGAGTCCTTCTAGTGTCTTAAGTAGAAAAGATGACAGGCCGATAGGTCTTAGATCTTCAGACACTTCCCTTTCCTCATTGCCTTCAGCATTTCTGGTCGGATTTTATCCACATCGGCGGATTTGCCAACTTTTAGCGATTCAATCCACAAAATGACTTCCTCCACCGTTGGACTATTCTCCGCTCCACTCAAGACTACGAGTCTGCCATCCTCAGCGCTCTGTTCAGGATTGAGTAGCTCCCAAAAGCGCTCGCTCCACCTGCGTATGATGTCCACCTCATCGGAAAGCAGCACACCATCTTTGGATTTGACTCCTTCGATGATGTTGAATTTCCTTCCTCTGAGTCGGCGAATTGTCTGCCAGAACACCATTTTTCGCAGATCTCCATCCTCCTTCCAAGACTGCTCTTTAACTGCTCGCACAGCAAAAACCAGCAAGTTCTTCAGTGCGTCGGTCACGAGAAGCAGAGTCCCCCAAGAGAGTCCAGTCCCTGGAGGCCTTTTTCTCCTCTCAAATGGCTTCTTGGACTCCGGGCGTTTTAAGCCACAGTTCTTCTCTCACCACCAGCCGCCACTCCAAGCCGCTTCACTCAACAAACATCTCGTGCAAAGGCAATGGCAGCTGTTGAAGGCAGTCGCCATTCTCTCTCTCTACACGCCATGGAACAGTTGGAGGTCGCTCAAACCTATGTGCCGTGCAAAATTTAGCCGCAAATCAATGTACTGTGGTTTCCATCACCGTCGACACTTGAATCTGTAAAGCCAGTCTCAAGTTACAGAAATCGTCGAGAAAAACGGGTTTCTTCCAGAAGAGGGGGCAAGGGGTGTCTTGATTGAATGCAAGTGGTAGGCGGGTCCCCATGCCCAGGGTAAGTTTACAACTGCTCGAGCTAGAGCTACGGCAAAGTTAGACCGTCTTGCAGTTCGCAGTTTCGCCAGGTCGCTTGGCTGTCAATATTAGTTGTAGGCTTGCCGTCAATTTAACTCATTGACAGAAAGCGATTTACTCCCGCTGGAAGTACACTGCAGTGATTTGGTTGTCCAAGGGACGTTGAGGTTTCTGGCGAGGTTCAACGATTCGAACGCCAGTTACGTTCCTCCCTTCACAGAAGATCCCTGCATCTGTACCAGCTCTCTCTACGCTCCGACTGAAGGCGGTGGTTATTATCTTTACCCAGTTACAGTGCCAGCAAAAATGTCCCTCGAACGTCAGTTGTTTTTTGTTTTCTCGAGCAGCAAATCTGACATAAGATTGTTGACTGGATGACGGTGGCGGTGGCAGCTTGCTTGTGTCCTCAAAAACTCATTTCCCAGTTTCCCTCTTTGTCTGCTCATCCACCACCCTCTGCCCCTCCCCCTCCCCCTCCTCTTCCCGCATTCCAGAGCATTGGTCATGGACTTCTGTCTGTCATCCACTTTAACGACCATTCATGCCATCATCCCGACGAACGCCTGCACACTCTGACCAATCTGAAGACCACCTCTCACTTGGCAATCACTCAGTTATGTGCATATGTCACACTAACCTCCTTTCACGATGAGCACCACATTAACGCCACTCGGCAAGGACATCCAAGTGCTTCCCCAACTCACACAGTCATTCATCCTCTCTCTTCCCCTCCCTCTCTCACTCTCTCCCGCTCTTTTTCTGTCTGTTTTTAACCACAAACGTGATGTCATACGACTGAGGAGACCATCTCGTAAAAGGCAAAGGAACGGATCCACAAAGATGTCATCACTCTCGGCGGTCATAAATTCCACCACTGCGGACAATATGACGCCAGTCCCAGGCCCAGGCGCCCTGCCACAAGACTGATTGGTTTACGCTCGACTGCCTTTCGCTCATTACCTGCCATAAAGCGTTTAATTTTAAATATTGATGCGGCAGAGGCTGACTTCCGTTTCCATTTTGCATAAACGCGCTCCACCTGCTCCGGGCCTCCCCACAATATGGCCCATAAAGCTGAAACAACGTAAAAGCAACCAAAAATTCCGCACAGTCTTCGGCTGCTTTCAGAAATTCATTTTGGGCGTGTGCCATTTGTCGTCCGGTCCCTGTGACAAACACATCTCGTGATCCGCCCACGACGTCAACAAATTGCTGGCATACGAAATACATTCCGTCCTTGTGCCAGTGGGTCCTGGTCGTGTGCCCAGCAACTTTCATTATCGCAATCAGGGCCAAAGTCCCCGAGAAGTTTTCTCTCTTGCGCAAGCATCGTTGGCATTCAATGGATTCTCGATTTCCAATCAACACCGCTCCAGCCCACGTTCACGCTCGTCCGGCGCGGGGAAAGGATGCGAGTTTAATTAATCAAAGTCCGATTGAACGCGGCCCCGACGGAGAACAGGGAGGTTGTTGTCGCACTGTACACTCGGCATCTGTGCTGCGGCTCCACCACAGACAGAGGTGATGTCCGCGCGAGGGAGTCCTGTTGTCGAGTGTTCAGCGCCTGAGATCAGGTGCCGTTCCTCTAATCGGTGTCCACCTCTCTCCCCGAAGCGACTTCATGAATCTCCGACGAAAAAATAACCGCAGTCGCTCATCGACTGTGTGCACATGTGCGCTTCATTGGACTTGATTTCGTGTCAGAGTCGAGCGGCGAGGCTATAAATACCACCAACGGGTCACCGTCATCAGGACATTAGATCGTCGGTATGCTGGGCGGTGTACACTTGCATATATGACGGACAGCTGTACGCGAAGTAGGGAAGTATCGGCACACGAATTGTAATCTGAGGCATAGCTCAGGCACGCCCAGACGAAGTCGATGTACCTTCGAAGGCTGTGTCCTTGCTGCAGACTGGTTGGTGAGCTATAAATAGCAGTGGCCGCATTTAGCTAAGGTGAGCTCGCATGGGTCTGCGGCCTGTGTGCTTAAGTGCTCGTTTGAAACTGAAAGTGTCAAGTGCAGCGGCACGGGTGGTATGTCAAGGGGGCGTGCTTGAAATGGTCGACAAATTGTGGGCTGCACGTACACAAGTTGCTCATTTGAAGTTTTGTTTCGACTCAGAGTGCATCGGGAGAACGTTTGAGGACGTATCCTTTCCCTGAGTGACCCCTTTTTGGTCAGGTTGGTAGGCCATGTCCAACGAGAGTTGCAGTCGTGAAGGGAAGCGTGCCCGTAATCTGCGAAGCCTTGAAGGCTTTTCTGCAGAAGGTTTCAGATAAGTAAACAGCGACCGTCTTCGTGAATAGTTCGAACGAGAGTCGCTTTACGTTGACTCACCGTTGACAACGACCGCAGTTGCCGGTGGTCGGATGGCAACTGCGACAAGATTGAACATGCACACGATACAACAAAGATAAGAGCTAAGATGCGCGTCATGAGTACTATGACAAATCGAGGAGCACCTCCCACGTAGTGTTGCCAATGGAGTCTGGAGTCCCCTCACACGACACATCACCACAGCACCGAGCTACCCTTGAGTCCTTTATCTACTCAAAGTAGGAAAAGATCTTGCCACAGAGACGGATTTCTCTTAGTGAAACCTCCCACATGCGGCACTCCAAGGGACGAACGAAATGCGAACCAAATTAGAGGTGCCCCGATTTTAAAGGATCTCTAATCTAAAATAGTTGTCTGTACCCGTCGGAGTAACGGCGTCGACAGTATCCGTCGTTGGCAGTACTCGTCGGGACAGCGGCGTCGACAGTCTCCGTCGCTGTCTGTACTCGTCGGGACAACGGCGTCGACAGTCTCCGTCGTTGGACGTACTCGTGGGGACAGCGGCGTCGACAGTCTCCGTCGCTGTCTGTACTCGTTGGGACAGCGGCGTCGACAGTCTCCGTCGCTGTCTGTACTCGTTGGGACAGCGGCGTCGACAGGCTCCGTCGCTGTCTGTACTCGTCGGGACAGCGGCGTCGACAGTCTCCGTCGCTGTCTGTACTCGTCGGGACAACGGCGTCGACAGTCTCCGTCGTTGGACGTACTCGTGGGGACAGCGGCGTCGACAGTCTCCGTCGCTGTCTGTACTCGTTGGGACAGCGGCGTCGACAGTCTCCGTCGCTGTCTGTACTCGTCGGGACAACGGCGTCGACAGTCTCCGTCGCTGTCTGTACTCGTCGGGACAGCGGCGTCGACAGTCTCCGTCGCTGTCTGTACTCGTCGGGACAGCGGCGTCGACAGTCTCCGTCGCTGTCTGTACTCGTCGGGACAATGGCGTCGACAGTCTCCGTCGCTGTCTGTACTCGTGGGGACAGCGGCGTCGACAGTCTCCGTCGCTGTCCATACTCGTCGGGACAACGGCGTCGACAGTCTCCGCCGCTGTCCATACTCGTCGGGACAACGGCGTCGACAGTCTCCGTCGCTGTCTGTACTCGTCGGGACAACGGCGTCGACAGTCTCTGTGATCGTCCATACTCGAGACTCGTCGTGACTGCATCGTCGTCAATTCTACAGACAGTCTCTCTGTCACCGCATGGAGCTCGTCCGCGTTCATACGCTCACAAATACACTTCATTGACTTTAGAACCCTTCCCCTTCAGCCCCACTGAATCCCTCTGATGGCCCAAATGCCAAGAGACACTCCCACCGGACGTGAATGAGCACTGATTGCGTTAACTGCAACCTCAAAGCCAGCAAATCCTGAAATCTTTGAAATGATTTCCCACTCAATGGATGATGACATGCCACAAGACACAAGACAGGCCCCGCTGCATATATGAAAATTTAATAAATCGTCACCCCTCCACACGACCACAGAGCAGTGCGCTTCAGCTGCACACACGATGAGCAACCTGCCCCATGGTTGTCGTCTCAAAACCACTGACACTAGCTTGGGCAAAACTCCATTCAAGCTGTCAAAGCAGCCCCCGCACCGACTACCCGCGCGCACGACAATCGGACTAATTCAAATGTCACCGGCAACGAGGATACAGGAAAACCATTGAATGTAGCCTTTCAGCAAGTCGGAAGGCAGATATCAGTTCAACGAGGCAACGGATAGGGGACTCAAAACCGAGCGGGCAGCTCGCCCACTCCCTCCCGTGAAGACAGTGCCGGGTGGGGGGGACAAGGACAATGGAAAGGGATAACAATGGTACACCGAAGTAGTTGTCAGGAGTTATCAAGTTAATTGAGAGCGGCGCTGTACGCCCACACCCGTCATTCGAACGACATTCGTACCCGGGGACCGTGAAGCCAAGCAACACCCAAACCCCCGGACCAGGAGGCCCCCTCAAGGGCGTTCGACAGCAGAGATGACACCATAGTCGTTGGAAACCTCTAAATTCGATTGCAAAAGAACCTAATTACCATCCGGGGGGAAGAGGGGCGAGTGCTGTGCGGCCTGACAAGTGCCATTTTGTGGCGTCAATTAGTTCGGCGTGGGAGGAACTGGAAAAATTGCAGAAAACATCCACTGACAGGTGGGGGTTCCATCCTGAAAGCACATTTCGATAAAAGCATTTTCCTTTATCCCCCTCCTCCCGCTCCACCTCCTCGGCGTCCTCCATCACCGGCGCAGCAAAAAAGGATAATGCATCGACGCCATGTGGCAGGAAGCCGACTTAATGAAGTTTAATGTGTCACATTGTTACGCGATGCAACCGGTTAAAAGGGACGTCTGCACGGGTATTGATCCGGCTAACAATGTCTTGCCTGCACGAGGGTGGAGGGGTGGGAGGCGAGGAGGGGGGAATGAGAATGTTTCTTGCAATTTCACAAATCCCCTTCCACGTTCAGCCCGTTCGAGTCCCTAATCCCAGTGTTCCTCCAGCCAAAGTGGTTTCTTAATTTGCGGACAGTCGCAAAGTGGTCGTGTAAGTGCAAGATCTCGAGAGCACAGCATGTTGTGTGGCATTAACGCGAGCAGTCTTGGAAAAGTCAACGAGGGCGGGTGGAGGCAGGTGTCTTGCGGTGAAAATTGCAAGCATTTCCAGGGGCATAAACTTGAGTCACTCATTAAACGAGCACAATGTGTGGGCTGGGCTATCAAATGGAAATCCTCCCCCCCGCAGGGTGTGTGCAATTATGCGTGTGATTTATGCAATTTGGCAGCAACGACGACGGGACGTCAGGCTGAATGGAAGCCGTTCGGAGGCGACCGAGTGCTGAGTGGAGATTTCTGTGTAGGCGATGAGGAAAGTTAGCTTAGTTAGCAGATTAAATCGAAAACGGGTGCAGATCATGCGTTGATCGCCGGCAGAGAAACGCGGACAGTATTCTTCAGATAGTCACTGCCTGAGAAGTCCGCTGTCTCGGCGGAGAATATGCGAAGGAAGGAGGCGCTGTACCTGACCCAAAAACGACAGTCAAGTCGAGTATGATGGAAGACAAGACAATTGTACTGGAACTTGTACTGCAGTCCGAAAATACTGCCTACTGCCTACTAGCAGACGACAACAGATCCTCGCTCGTGATTAAATGTTGGAACTTGATATCTCGACAGTATCGGTGCCATACACTGAACGACGGAACACGTTGAACTTCCTCTCATCGGCATCACAGCTTCATCACACTTCTACTCACTGCATGGCTATACAACGCATTTTATGCTGTGTTGTTAACCCCAACTGTCAGTACCATTCATGATCCTTTTCAGAGAATCGACGTTAAGTAGGCTTTGTCAGTCTCCGCAATTGGGCATTTTTCCCAGTCGATATAGATCGAGTTGGTATTCGATGAATAAAGCTTGGCGCTATAAACCCTTTGAAGTTGTCCATATTTCCAAACTCCCCCATTAGGCGTCATCTTTCTACCGATTCGAGGGAAGTCTGTTTTAAGTTAGATTGAATTCAGGATACCCCAGAAAATGTCTCACCTTTCGTTGCCTTTCATCATTTTGGTGATCATCACTTCAGAGCAGCCACGATCGAATCAAGCACAAGGCGAGGAGGTTGAATTCTTAGAAAGCAACTAGCCAGACACGCAACAAGGTCTGGGACGTCACCAACGCAAGCTACTGCTACGCAGACCAACAACACAAGTAACTGACACTGGCAGCATATATGGTTGGTCCCTGCGGACTGATCACCGAAGATGATATGGCCCAGACCGGATCTCCAAGTGCTGTAAGCACTATTCGAGTAAGACACTGCCTACCGGGAGATAACAAGGACGCTATGCGGCGTGAGCTAGTGCCTTGGGTAAGTGAGCGAATACACCCACCCCCTATGAGATGTAATTCTGTCCACATTATGATTGCGAAAATTTCGAATTTCGCAGCTGGCATATTGTGTGCACAAACCACACAAGTGTTTCGTTATGACCCAATGCGCTCTGAACCGCACCGAGCGCATGTGGAATTCGATAAATGAAAGGGAAAATATGAAAAATGGGCAATTCAGCTGATAATTGGTGTATACACTGAAAAGATGAGAAATTGTTTCGCCTTCACAATAAAGGGAAAAAATCAAAGCAAACGCGGGAAGTATTTCAAACAGGTGTCCTTGGGTAGGTGGGCTTAGGCTGGGAAATCACGATCAGGGAGTGACTGTCCGCATTTTCTTCTAGCCATTTATCGATCAACAGATGGATCGCTACTCAGGCGTTTTGTGCTTCACTTGACATTTCATTAAAATCGGCCACTAGCTCATGTCTCTTTATGCGCATTTTACTTAGCCCTTAACTGTGCCATCTACTTGGCCTTGATGTACTCTATTAAACCCCTGTCTGATTATTAACAAATGGCTTCAGGCGAGCACATGAAACTTAAATAGACTTATCTCCCGATAGTCAAATGCTATCTCGATGATTTCTTTCGGATCGGCCACGCGTTGTTGAGATTTCTCTCGTCGGTGAGGCCGGACCTTAGCTGATGTAGCTGTACACAAGCAGATCATCCGCACCTGATTTTCAGCAGACCACTGGGGCGTGGGTCCACGTGCGGATAAAGTCATGCTTTGTTGTTGCTTCAGACTTGTTGGGTCAAGTGAAATTAAAGTTCACCTCACACATATGGGAGGCCAGGCCAGAAAGGTTAAGAGTGCCGCTGTTGACCGTTTTCTCGTCAGAAATTAATCGATGACACACTGGAGCACTCATTATGTCGAGACTGTGTGCATTGTACTGATCCCAATGGCATATGGGGACTGGACCAGATTTGAAAATATATAAAGCTTTTCGATAAAAGCATTTTGACTTTGCTTTCACTGGGATTCGAACCTGGGGCCCCTCTAATGAAGGGCAGGCACTTAACCAACTGCGCCATCCAGTTGGCCTTAAGAGAATTTCGTTCACCAAATTCTTTTTCCCTCTCCACCTCCTCTCACTCTGTCTCTCACCTCCTCCCTCTCTCTCTTCTCTCTCTCTATCTCTTTCCTCCTCCTCCTCCTCACCGTCTCTCTCCTCCTCCTCCTCACCGTCTCTCCCTCTATCTCTCTCCTCCTCCTCTCTGTCTCTCTCTTCTCCTCTGTCTCATTTTCTCTCTCTCCTCCTCTGTCTCATTCCCTCTCTCCCCTCCTTCTCCACTCTCTCTCTCTCTATCTCTCTCCTCCTCCTCCTCCTCTATGTCTATCTCTCTCCTCCTCTCACTCTGTCTGTCTCCTCCTCTCTCTCTCTCTCTTCTCTTCTCCTCTGTCTCATTCCCTCTCTCTCCTCCTCCTTCTCTCTGTCACTCTCCTCCACTCTGTCTTTCTCTCTCTCCTCCTCCTCCACTCTGCCTCTCTCTCACTCCCTCATCCTCCTCTCTGTCTCCCTCTCTCTATCTATTTCTCTCCTCCTCCTCTCTCTCTCTATCACTCTATCTCTCTCCTCCTCCTCCTCCTCTCTGTATCTCTCTCTCCCTCTATCTCTCTATTTCAATGTCCCGACCTAGCCGACATTGGAAGGATCCGTTCAGATCGGAGCCTCGACTGATTCCAGCTCTGCGGCATTAGCCAAGCAGTTGATCAGCTCCTCCACTTGTGTAGGTTCTGAGATCAGCTCTTATACACTCCCTCTACACTCTCCTTTCATGGCCAGCAGCAAGAACGTTGCACGGGCATTTGGGCCCCACCATCGGTCAAAGGCGCCCAGGCTTCGGCGAAAGTTTGAGTTCGACGGCAGAGACTAAATGCAAGCGTTCGTGTCTTCATAAATCGCAACATCAGCAAAACCCATCTGGAATCTCTCCCTTCCAAGCGAAACTATTTTACGAATAACCCCGAAACCTAACGAGTGACACTGCTTCCCGGCTATGTCCATAAAAAGGCGACATCAAGAGCGTAGTACCACAGGTCACGATTAGCGCTTGAGTGCCACCACGAAAATGTCTGTCTGTCCTAGAGTCTCCTCAGCTGGCAGGCCAGCCAGCCTCGTTCGAGAATTATTACAAGACCACCGCTGGCACAGACACGCACATCCTCTGTTTACGAATTCCGACATTCAGCAAAAATTTAATTTTATTTGTTTACCAGCCCCCTGTCCGACAGGTTTGAATATTCACCCGACGGCCTGTTTCCCAGATTTCCTAACAAAAACACACAGCCAGTGTCAGTAAACACATTTCACCTCTCTTTCCAATGACCTCCGTCGCCCGGCGATAAATCTTCACTTATGATCTCTAAACTCGCAACGTCACTAATTGCCGACGCCGAGTCGCGTATTGACGAAAGCAATTACGGCTATGATCACCGGCTTTATTGCCGTCCATACATCTGGCGGATCTGTTGAGCACCGGGGCGGGTCAAGTGCGACTGGGGTTGTGTGTCATTTTAATGCGACACCGAATGGACGCCGATGTGCGGCGGCGGCGACGACGGGGACGGGCTATTGTTGTGATTTTAATGCACTCGTTGGGCCCGTCGCAGAAGTACTTGCTTGCTCGAGTGAGTAGGTTAATGAGTACCGATGTGTGCGTGTCGCGCACACTGTTGTCTGTTTCTTGTGTCCCTTAGCTTTCGATTTGTTGCGCCCCGCCGGCCATCCGTGGGACATGAGTGTGAATAAATGCCCATGTGGTTGTCAAGGCGAAGCGGGATTATGGCCAGGGGCAAATGAGCGAGGGCCATTTCATGTCATCAGTGCGGCGCGTTTGTTGCGTCCACTTTTTCTTTGGCTTCTTCGATGATGATTCGATTTATTATTTGTCATCGCTTATATTGATTCTGGAAAGGAAATGCGAAAGGCGGAAGGTGTGCCCGGATTCATGATCTTTTGGGTAATTTTCATTCGTTATTCGAAAAAACGGTGAAGGCCTGACCTGTGAAGCTAGACTACGTTTACGATTACGACGTGTTATTTTGCCGATCTAGCGGAACTTACCGTTGTGTGACATCGCATACAGCAACCAACTTTGAGCAAGAGAAATGTGAAACATTAGTTGCACTATGTAGGTCAAGTTCGTTGAATTCGTGTGAAGTGAGTAGCAGCGGTAGCGTTATGCATTTTTTTTTTAATTTCTTGCCTCTTATTTGAAGAATATTTTAGGTAAGTTTGAACCTTGTGCGACCTCAACAAGGTTCACAGATTTCCACAGCCATTGGCGCAAGCCAACAAAAGAAGGATGTGAGCTAACTTGGTGTGGCGAAGCAAGGGACAGCCGCCAAAAGATTGTGCCAACCGGAGAGGGTTGTTGAACTCACTGAACGAAGAACTGTCGAAACAACGCCAAAAATGAACGGCCCGAAACAACTACAGGCGTACCTCGATTTAAGTCGCTGATTGGTTCTGACAGGCTCGACGTGAATCGAAAATGACTCAAACCGAAGCGCTGAAAGTGAAAAATTCAATTCATCGGCGCATCCTCTGTTGCGTGGTCCCACAGGTTCAGAGGCGAAGGCTCTTCGGGTCGGAGATGAGTTGTTCAAACGCGCAGGCACCTTTGACGTTGGATCCGTAGACGGCTGACAAGGCAAATCTGAATCTTCTCCTCCAAAAACCGTCAACGTAAACAGGACCAAAGACTTTCCTCTCGAAGACGCCAAAGACTTCCTTTTTTTTAATAATTTACGCGCGCACAAGGGATTCTGAATACCCGGTGACCGAGTTCAAGACACAGCACGGGCCGAAGGTGTAGAGGGAGAAAGGGAGAGGAGGTACCTGTGCACATTGGTTTCAAATATCTGCGGACTGTATTCTGGAGGAAATGTTGGGCTCGGAAGAGTCTCTAAATTTAACTGTTCGCCCGAAAGTGGTCTTAAGGGTAAACTGACTAACATTCCTGGCGAGACGGGTATTCCGTGGGAATTCATGGAGAGGAGGAATCCAGTTGGCAAGCTCACTTGAGCATCGTTTGTTAAACGAGACGGTTCGAGCGAGTCTAGTGACTCTGCAATTGTGCTGTCTCCTATAAGTTTGATCGCTCGCTTTTGGTGGTTTTGGGGGCACCAGACCAGATATGAGCGTTGTACTCAAGTTTGGGGCGTAAATACGCCTATACAAATTAAGGCCCAATCAGAAGGGGTGAAGTATTTCCTGCATCGATTGAGGAAACCTAAACATTTCGCAGCATTTTTGGCGACCTCAAATATGTGATCGTTCCAACTTACGTAGTGTTGTGTTGATACACATATCTTTCCGGTTTCATCGACACAGGTGCCATTCATGGATAATGGTCGACTAACAAGGGTTCGCTTGAGTGCCAGCACTCAGCATTGAGTTTTTGAAGCATTAAATTCCACTCGGTTGTTCTTTCCCCAGTTAATTATGCTGTCAAGACCGGAATTCAATGTGCTTAACATAAGCTGCCGTTAAAATTCTACGGCCGAAGGGCGGGGTACGAAAAGCTGAGGGTGCTGTCATCAGCGAAGGAATGCATTGGATTAGAAGTAGCAGACGAGAGATCATTTATCATCCTGATCTGCTTTTGAGATTGTCCGCGTTGTACAGAGAGGGCTGGGATGATAAAGGTCTTATATTGAATTTGAACGATTTTTAAGAAAAACATGAACAAAGCTATGACTTTTTTCCTTCTTTCTGGCAATTTGTGGATCCCATCCCAAACGAACTGCACCGGCTTGCCAGCCAAGAATGAATCAAGCCAACGTTTGATATTCTGCTCTGATGTGATCCGTATTTCAGAGAGGGCGTTCTGCATCGACCGGAGCAAATGGCAGTCAGAAGGGGCAAGGTCTGGGCTATAAGTCGGGTGGGGTAAAACTTCCAATCCACTGTTTTCCAAACAGTTCTTAGCAGGAATAGCAACGTGGGACCGAGCATTGTCATGATGGAAAATTATTCCCTCGTGTTTGGTCGCATATTTCGGGCGTTTTTCGGCTACTGCTCCCTTCAAACGGATTAATTGATGGTTTCACCCGGTTTCAGCAGCTCATAATACAGCACACCCTTCTGATCCGACCAAATACAGAGCATTACCTTCGCTGCCGTTGATTTGGCTGGTCGGCCGGGTTTCACATATGATTTTTAGCGCTTGGGGTTGTCGTAATGGATCCATTTTTCACCACCAGTAACAATCCGATGCAAAAATGATTTCCTCTCGTGGCGTTCCCGCAGCATTTCGGACATGCAAAACCGCCTTTCGACGTCTCTCGCCTTGAGTTTATGTGGAACCCAATTTCCTTGCGTCTGAATGTATCCAGCTGCTTTAAAACTTTTTGAAATGGCTGCTTAAGTGACACACCCAAAGATTCTGCGACCCCTTCTTGTGTTTGGCAACAATCTTCATAGAGTAATGCTTCCAGTTTTGCATCTTTAAACTTTTTTGGCTGCCCAGGACGTTCATCGTCTTCCAAGCCAAAATCAGCACTTTTAAACCGTGCAGACCACTTTTGGCACGTTCGCTCAGCTAGCGCATGTTCACCATAAACTTCCACCAAAATACGATGACTGTCGGCAGCAGTTTTCGTCATATTAAAGTGAAGAAGAAGATCTCCCCGCAGAAACACTTTTCAGGCACAAAGTTCGACATATTTGAGTGAAAAAAAAAAATGTTGTCGTTCACGCTTCAAATGAATGACATATACTGAAATGACGTACAGCGACAGTAGCTTTCCAACGCATGTTCCAATGGAATAATACAAGTTACGCCATCTCTTAGCAAACCGCACGAATTAAGTTATATACCCAATAAATTCAGCCTGGTCCTTCGAGAGATGGCTCTATTACTCTGGGCTGCAAACATACGAACACCGATTGGCAAGAGTAATTTTGCGTTCGATTTCGGTACTGATGCTATTCGTAGGATTTGCCCAGAGCCAAGGCAGACAACTGACTGACTACCTCGAAGTTATATTGTGACGCTCTGTCCATTGTCCAAGACTTAAATGTTCGTGTTGGTCTCGCTAGACCCATTTTAGTCCATTACGTCTCCCAGCCAGCCAACTCCTCACTGATGGCTAGCTGTGTTCTGTCAATGTCATTCGCGTGTGCTAACAATTGTGCGGACTTCTTTAAGATCGTGCCTCTTCTCTCACAATCTTCTCCAGGACAATGTGAAAGAAGTTGCACGACAGCGCGTCGTCGCCTTTCTTGTAAATCCCTTTTTTAACTTTTAAGGTGAGACCTTTGAAGACCATTGAAAGTCTCGGGAGACCCTTACGGAGCTTTATGGAACCGCGAGAGTTCTCCATCGTCATCCTGCTCAATCTGACGACTTTGGCAGGAATGTCAAAACTTGACATAGCGGTGTATAGCTCGTCTCTATGCAAGTTCTCACATGCCGCCTTGAAATCGAAGAATATGTGATGGGTGTCGGTTTGCATTTCTTGCGTCTTTTCCTAGATCTGCCTTTCCTGGCCTGAAGCCACACTGATATGAACTTATCAGATTGCTTATAATCGGCTTAAGGGGGTTACATAAACGGCAGAAAGGATGATGATAAGGGAAAGTTGTCGCAGTCAAAGGGGTCTCCCTCCATTCAAGGAAAATTTTGTTTTATTTTTATCAAGTACATTTTGACGTAAGTTCGAAGCAGAAACATCGTAAATGGAGGTGGCTTCCTGAATTCGTCTGCCGTCGTAAGTCGAAATCAACAGCATATGCAAGCAACTTCATTCAAACAAAGGTGTGGTTTGAGAAACGCAAAATAAGCCGATACACTGAACCAGGGGGTTGCGAGAGCAGAAATATTAGTCGTTAGTCGAAATGTCCCAATCATCCGCAAAATCCATGGCCACTGGAATAGGGGCGCAGTCATTCGGCTGAGGCGTGACTATTGCTCAGCGGCCTTGAGAATCGCGTTGAAATGACATCGATGAGACAGACATGATGTCACGTTTCGAAGGCAGCAACCTCCCCCCAATTATGTGCTGGCCGTGTCCGTGTTGACATTGACCAAAACAAAGCCGTACCAATTGGACACAGTGTCGGATTACTACGCGAATGCGATAATTGAGTTTAGTGTCGCATTGAATCGGGGGACTTATTCCTAGACTCACGAAAGTGAAATCCGCTTAAGGTGTGGCTTTCGGCGCTTTGGTGAAGGGAATGAAATGCGATTTTGGGGGGTTTCCGTTCACAGCTTCTACACGCCACAGGCTGTGATTGTGGATATGTGCTTTGAGTGGGTAGGGGTCTCCTTTGGCTTACGTCCTATCGTGGGTCTCATGTGTGGTCGTCGTAAGGTGCGCTGAGTATGAGGAAAGAGCCTAGGGCTCTCAACCGCAGCAGACGCCGAACGAGTCTAGGACTGTCCTTAAACAGCTTGGTGTGTCCGACTTTTTGCATGAGATCTAGGTCCCATGTTTTTCTGACTACCTAAGGGGAGTGGGGTAAGGGGAGCGGGGTAGTTCACTGATTGTCACAAATACAGCTTGTAACGTTGGACCTCAATATGAGAACCGTCACAACCATTCCCTGGGACTACGCAACAAAGTACTCCCCTGTTAAAGGCGATGCACATAAATGAAGGAGCACGCCGGTGTGTGCGCGATCCTGAAGACAACTATCCAGGTATCGTCCTCACAGGCTTGACGTTGTGGTCTCTTCAAAGTGCGGCATTGATCCGAATGCACTTGACTTGATTTGAGACAAGACCTTTTGCAGGCAGTTGCCACACTTGACAATGGGACACTGGGTACACAACAGCAGGTCCAACCCACAGTCAGGCTATCACTGATCGTCATCTCCCGAGATAATGCCGTTAACTGGATCCCGAAGGCAAAAGGTGACTGGACGAGATTAAAAATGGATTGAAACCCCGATAAAAGCACATTAACTTTGCTTTCACTCGGATTGGAACCGAGGCACTCAACCAACTGCGCCATCCAGTCGTCTTTGCACGCTGTTGGGCATCAGGAAAAATATTGCTGCTGTCTCTGCCAGCACCCCTTCGGTTAGGGGTTAGAATATACCCGAGGATATGGCTGCCAGTCGCCAGAGGTGACTAAAATCCATTAAAATGGACTAGAGTCATTGGTTTAGGATAGTCCCCCTCCTTAGTGATCAGTTCTTTCGACTTCGAAGCTCGTAAGCAGAGGATTCCCATTGATTGATGATTTCCATCACTGTCCAAGAATGACCTTACAGGCAACTCGTCCTGGAACTTGTGGCATTGCACTGGTCGTAACCATTCGGTTGCAAAGCTTCACCAGATGCTATAGTCTGGTGCCGCAGATGATCGGTTGAGGATGGCCCACTAGTGGGAGTGTCGAAGTGGCTGGTCGAATCATATCAGCGTGTCTTGGAGTTTACTACTCCTAAAGAGCCAGCGTTTACGACTGTGACGCGTGGATGGTAGATCAGTCGAGGTTTTAGATCGGCTCCACACTTCACCAAGGTGGAGGGAAGTGCGCGTCAGCACGAACTCAAATTGAGTTTCCCACCTCAAGGCGTTGGTTCAGCTAACTGGACACTATGTACAAAAAAAAAACAATCTTGTGATATATGACAGGAGAACACCTAAAGGCTAATTATAGTGGATTGTCCATACGCCGTCTCACTTCAATGGTCTTAAACGTTCTTTGTCCGAAATGAACGATGGCACCTGGTCGACCGGTACCCCCACGGCAATAGAGAGGCAAGTCATGTTCGACGTCAAGCACTCGTCCATGCCGATAAGCTAAAGTCGATTGTAGTCTTCCAAGGCATTACAACATTGCCGGTGTCATTAAAGAGATATCAGTCATATTGGCTGGTTCCAACTGGGTCGCAATGACTTTCTGGACACCACAGACACCACAGCCTCCAGAAACTCGTGTCGGTATGGGTCGCAATGACTTTCTGGATACCACAGACACCACAGCTTCCAGAAACTCGTGTCAGTATGAGCCGCATTGACTCTCTGGACACCACAGACACCACAGCCTCCAGAAACTCGAGTCGGTATGGGCCGCAATGACTCTG
Organism: Eristalis tenax; assembly: GCA_905231855.2. Taxonomy (NCBI): domain Eukaryota; kingdom Metazoa; phylum Arthropoda; class Insecta; order Diptera; family Syrphidae; genus Eristalis; species Eristalis tenax. Next base: position 40,783,557 of record HG993128.1, on the reverse strand, counting down.
TGGACACCACAGACACCGCAGCCTCCAGAAACTCGAGTCGGTATGGGCCGCAATGACTCTCTGGACACCACAGACACCCCAGCCTCCAGAAACTCGAGTCGGTATGGGCCGCAATGACTCTCTGGACACCACAGACACCACAGCCTCCAGAAACTCGTGTCGGTATGGGCCGCAATGACTCTCTGGACACCACAGTGTCCAGAAACTCGTGTCGGTATGGGCCGCAATGACTCTCTGGACACCACAGACACCACAGCCTCCAGAAACTCGAGTCGGTATGGGCCGCAATGACTCTCTGGACACCACAGTGTCCAGAAACTCGTGTCGGTATGGGCCGCAATGACTCTCTGGACACCACAGACACCACAGTGTCCAGAAACTCGTGTCAGTATGGGCCGCATTGACTCTCTGGACACCACAGACACCACAGCCTCCAGAAACTCGAGTCGGTATGGGCCGCAATGACTCTCTGGACACCACAGACACCACAGCCTCCAGAAACTCGTGTCGGTATGGGCCGCAATGACTCTCTGGACACCACAGACACCACAGCCTCCAGAAACTCGAGTCGGTATGGGCCGCAATGACTCTCTGGACACCACAGTGTCCAGAAACTCGTGTCGGTATGGGCCGCAATGACTCTCTGGACACCACAGACACCACAGCCTCCAGAAACTCGTGTCGGTATGGGCCGCAATGACTCTCTGGGCACCACAGACACCACAGCCTCCAGAAACTCGTGTCGGGATAGGCCGCAATGACTCTCTGGACACCACAGACACCACAGCCTCCAGAAACTCGAGTCGGTATGGGCCGCAATGACTCTATGGACACCACAGCGTCCAGAAACTCGTGCCGTTTTTTTTTCCTTGGCTTTTATTTGACAATGAAAAATCAAACGCCTTAAAAATCATCACCGTCCGTTTAACTGCAAGCATTCGCAGATGACATCGTCGTGATTGGCCAAAAATAGGGACACCGAGGCGTTAGCTGACAGCGGCGTGGAAGTGTCTAAAGTGGGCAACAAGAACCGACGAATTATTTTCCGACTTCGACGGAGAATCGATGGTTTGCCCAGAAGATTGGACCTTTACCTCAAAACTCGTGGAGAAACTCAACGCAGAATAACTCTCGTCCATCGCTGTTTCTTCGCGCTCAAGAGCCAATTTAGACATGGAGCCCAACCTGACTTGATGGCAGACCCTCGTCATCCCGGGTTTGATCTCATTCGGATGAGGCCGTTCATGGTCTCCCCCCCAGAACCATCTTGTCCACGCAAAGTCCAATGGTCTGCTTTGCTTTGAGGGGGAAGATTCATCCAGATTTTATCAAATGTACATGCTCCACTGCGTGGGCAGGTTTTGCGGATTCAACGGAAGAGAAGACATGGACAACTTGGCTCCTAAGTGGATGATGACGCATCCGAGTAGAGTGCGAAACAGAAGACAGCCGACAAGACGAAGGAGAAGCCCTCAGATGCACTCCGCGCCAAGCTTACTTTGTGAAGTCCCAAGTTGGTGAAGTCGAGTGAGAAAAGTGCACAGTCCTTGACATCATCAAACAGTCTTGCATTTCGCCTCAGATTCCTTCGGGACCACAGTCACAGCGCATGGAACCATACACCGCAAATCTCCTGACAGCAGGCCCCTCGTTCGACCATGGCCGCAGCACAGCTGTTAACGTTGAGCCAGCAGCGCAATCGAACCTTGAAACGAGTTGTCAACAACTCAAAATGTTCACTCATACGTTTCGCATTCAGGGCCTCGTTTCCACCAATTGCCTCACATCACACACATCATTGACGAAACACCGCACGCAACGCGGTTGACAGACGCGCCAGCGCCAGTCTCTGTCCACCAGCTCACCACCTGTCGGCCGTGTGTCACTGTCATTGCCTTCGATTCCTGGTTGCACACATGCACGCTGAATACTCCACGAGTGGTATTTCGCATGTGATGCGAGCATTCCGACGCGCTGTCAACTGAGGCAACGTAAATCTGTTCCACGCCAGCAGGTCGTTAACTCGAACACCAGCCGAACGAGTGTCAGCCCATGTATGGTTAATATGCAGAAGATGAGCTATCGCATTGCCGCACGACACGCGATTGCAATTAGGGAGCAAGCCTTGACTTGCGTCGCGTCAGGTGCTCAGCGGCTAGCGATGGCCGTCGCCATGCGGACTGCCGCTTTGGCAAAGTCACCGCTCTGGTCCATCGCACGAGCGACCGTAGCGCACTCAAATATTCAGTTAACACGAAAGAACAAACACGCGTCTGTTTTGACAGTGGAGTGGAGCAGTCACCCCGTTGCAGTCGAGTGCAGCTCGGGTGACATTTAATTGAATTTTAATGAGCTCCTGTTGCGGGCCATGTGTATGCGAGGCGGTTAATTAAATTTATGACCATGCGAAGCTGTTGGGCTGCGAATCGCCAGCGGCGCTGATACTGCCATGTAACCGCTGAAGTACAAACCAATGAATTGATTATGAATGTTAATTGGAATAATTGCAAGGGTTTGCAGTCCGCCCGCTCTGTCCGGTAATGGACAATCATTTGGGGGCCGAGGCACGGAATTTGTCAGCTTAAAGGCCGACACGTACGCCACATCGCATAATTTCGTGTGGTGTGCGTTCGCGAATGCCGGGGATTCGATTCAAATGAAGGTATAAATTAGTCGAATTCCTCGTGAACATTAATGTCCTCGTCGCGTGACGTTGAGTGGGCTGCGAGCGAATTTACGATCAATAAAATCGACAAGATAAAAGCTGTTTCGCTGCTCGTCTGATTGATAATTTGGGCACCCTGGCACAGGAGTAGCCGGAGTCAGCTAGCGATGATTCAACAGTTCGATCTGATCTTGGTCCCCATTGCTGCCGTTCTAAGATGTCTTTGCCAAGAATTTTTTTACGATCTTCTTCTGATGACTCAGACTCGGAATGTGGCAGTGGGGTCTAGGGAGACGGATGACTGGCAGAAAATAAATACTTCGTGGGTGTCAAGGTCAAGCTGAGGAATTTATCCAATTTCGAGATTGTAAGGGTGTGGCACCAAAACCGACTAAGCAATGTGGACTGCATGAATTGTCTCACGGAGTGTATGGCAAGTGACACCTCAGAAATAACTGTGTTCTCATGTCGCGAGGGCTATTCAGTCTCTATGCACAAACTGCAGCAGATGTGTACGGGTTAACGGTGCTAAAACAACACTTTTCCTCGTGGGCCTTGAACTTCGCCAAGGGTGCGTCTTGTCACCTCTCCTTTTCATTGTATATGTGGACTGGGTGCTGCAGCGCAGCCGTGGCGAGGAATGTTTCACAAGCGTTGAGGTTAAGACATCTTCTTTTTCCTTTTCCTCACATCTTCCCAGACGGAACTCCAACGCGCACTCGATAGGTTTGTGGCCGTATGTGCTGATGCTGGGATGAAGGTTAACGTGGACAAATCGGAGGTTGTGGGCATTTCCAGAATGCCTGTCCAACTGAAGCATTTGGAGAAGTTTAAGGATCTCGGGGTCTTTTTCACGAGTGATGGGAGGATCACTGCTGGCCAAGCCGGGTAAATTTTGAAACAGCTTGGGAGATCTCTAGAAGGCCGAGATCTGAGAAAGACATTATTTATGCCATCTCTCACCTATGGCCATGAAATTCGGGTAATGCCTGAAAGAATAAGATCGCGAATACAAGCTGCTGAGACGAGACTTCTTCGAGCTGTTGTAGGACTTACTCGCCGGGATAGGGTGAGAAGCGTGGCAGTGCGCTAGGAACTCAACATTGAGCAGCTGCTTCTTGGAGTGAGAACTGGTTTGGTGACGTGACACAAATGTCCACATCATCGCGGCTCCAAAGGCGGGCGTTGTATTCAGACTTAGGACGAGGTAGTTGAATCATGACATGAAAAACTCGCCTGGTCACTCTTGACCATAACTCCTGATTAGTTAGAGTCCATGGCGGAGGATCGAGTTGCCTGGAGACCTCTCGTGCTAGCTTTACCCCCTTTAGTGGATCATGCGGATCAGACGATGTCATGTCGCCATATCGAGTCCTGTATTATTATTATTGTCAAGGGTAAATTACGCCGCGACCTATAGATCTATTGTGCCCCTTATTCATACCTTTGCTTTCTTAAGAGCTCCCTTCCTATGCAACTCTTCTCAGAGTTGTATTGAGGGTGCTCTGCGCCAGCTGTGCGAAGGTGGAAAAGATTCATCCTCGAGTATTCTCTCTAAGCCAGTTTTCTTTAGGAATCTGAGAATGAGAACTGGTTCTAGTGACTTCCTCTGATATTAGGTGCTTGCCTAGATATCTTTGCCTTTTGTGGGCAGTTTCTTTAGATTCTACGCAGAATCTGCAGAGACCTTCTCCTGATACTCATAGTTGCCTTAGGTGCCCTCCGAGTCTACAGTGCATTGGTAGGAAGCCTGTTAGGATACGGAGGCTGTTCTTGGTCATTCTGAAACATGCCTCAAGCCTCTTCCAGTTATGTTGAGTTTCTTGCCCTTGGCCTTGTTGGCCTGCCATGAGCGTTGTTGCAGGCATTTGTCCGGTTCCTTTTTTCTAGGTACCTGAACTCTTCCCTGAGGGGACGTGATCTCCTGCAGCGCACAATGGCTCGGGGCCTATAAAAGTTCCGATGCTCCTTTCCTAGCGAGGGAGTCGACCATTGCATTGCCTTCTATCCCTCTATGGCCTCCTGCTATACTCTCTCCTTCTATCTCCTCTATACTCCAGCTTAGCTTCTTAAGCTTCTGTAGACACTCCCACTCGAGCCTGGATTTGATGATATAGGATTCTAGTGCCAGGATATCTGCACGATTGTCCGACATTGGTATAGTTTCTGTCAAGATTAATCTGAGCGCATCTGCCTCGTGGCATAGACATCTTCTTGAAAGATGCTGGTGCGTTTGCCCATGGGTTCGTAGTACTTTGTCCGGGGTCCAAATACTCCTGTCCCTGTTCCTTCATCAGTTCTTCATCCATCTGTATACCACTTCACCGTATTGCTGCTCAGTCTGTGGACTATGGATCCATTGCTCAAGTCTTAATTGGTGCTGAGCCTAATGGTAAACTCCTTTTGGAGTATCCTTCGGAGTGGCCAGGAGTGGTAGCTTTCTGACTAGTGTATCGATGCACCTGTCATTTCCTATCCCTTCCTTTACCATTCGAGTCCTGTAACAGACACTGCTTGACCAGCCACATTTTCATAAGAGTAAGTTCCACTGATGCCTCCAGTCGAAAATCTGCGCTAAACAGTGACACGTTGAGAACGCTCCAGTTTTTCAGCTGTAAAATGTTTTTTTTAGTCTTTTTTAGATTTACTGCACAAATCAAATCTGGTGTGACTTTTGGGACACCACGTAAAACAGACAGTCTACCAGGTTGACCCCACCATCAAATGTAGGAATGCTCTTATGCTCTTACGAGGAGCCTATGAACTTTTACTGAATCTTCGATAGACCGTTCCCACCGAGTTTGAAGTGGATTCACTCTCAATTTTCAAGTCGATCGCTCTCAATTTATAAGTGCTGGTGGGCACAAATGCCCCTCGCTCTCAAATTTTAAACGGTCGCCGGAACAGCTGTCTGTTGACTGCGTGAGAACACCAGAAAAAGGAAAGAGACAAAATGAGAAAATGAGTTTGAGGGATGAATTCAAAGGGGACTGCAACTAAGTTTATCAGAAACCGCCAGGTTTCCAGACCCCGAAAATGCTTGGCGGAACCTGATAGGTTCGGAGAAAATTGCTGAACCGGTGAGAACGTAGCATTAGCTAGTGTTAAGCATTTAAAACAGAACAAATTTAAGGGAAACTGGCATCCTGTGGCACAACTGCAAGGGCATTTGTACAAAGGCAGTTCCAGACAGTAGGTACGGCCTTGGCTCACTCAGCCCAACATGTTGCTTGAATAACTGCCGTGAGACCTAGTTTTAATCCTTCAACCATCCCTATTCAAATGCGAATCTTTGGAGGCTCAAATCTTCCATTCTAGGAACTGCCTTCTTTTCTTGCTAGCGCTGGGCAATCGTGGAGCGGGAGTTGGGTAGATTCTGTTTCTTCGTCGTTATGTTCAAACGGCTGGTGAGGACTCCAACCAGAATACACACATCCTTGCGACTAAACCCGTGATTATCTCTTTCTTCTCAGTCTCGGGCATAGAGCCATTGCTGTTGCATCAATATTTAAACTAAACCATCGAATTATGGCTCCATCCAGAGCTTGGCCTTCCAGCGATGGGATTACGCATACGGGATCGCATAGAAATTCTCCCAGCTCAGGTCCCAGACTGTCCGCCTTTTCGTTTCCTTAGAATCCAGTAAGTCCCGGGACCCAGATAAAGTCACCAAGTCCAGCAAGGATGTCATACTGAACCTCTGTCTGCATAACCTGACCAACTTCGATGTCAGAGTAGCCGATGCTATGGCCTGTATAGCCGCTGGGCTTTTAGAAAGAGTATTGATCGAATTGTCGCTTAGATTGTGGTCTCTAAGCGCGAGTGCTGCGTCGTGTATCGCAGCCAGTTCGAAGAGAAGCAGTCGTAGTTCCAGCGATTTCTCAAAGTGCTCGCAGAAGACACCTGCGCTCATTTTTGTGCCGTCAGTGATCTCAGGGCGATTTCACCTTCAGTGTCATTGCGCGGATTTGCCGCAGCTGCTTGCAATATCTAGAAGGTCCCATCACCTTTTAGGGAATCCTCATCTGACGCTGGTAATGGAGCCAGAGCGTGATTCGAGGTAGGCTTCCCAGAGCTTGTTTCTTTGTTTACGGAGTGAACGTTAGGGGTATGGTGAGGGGTTGTATGGAATGTATAACGGACTGGTAGAGTAGAAGGACGAAAGAGTGGATTCCACGGAGGTTACAATCAAACCGGGTGGGCGTGAAATTAAACTCAAGCAGGCAGTGCGGCCCTTTGACGACGAACACCTGACAGTCCACATGAGTACTTATCGCGGGAGTGCATAAATGTAGTAGAGACCATATGCCCCACAAGGGGTATTAAACAGAACAGGTCTTCTCCGACATTTGGCCAGTGCCATTGAGCATGAGGTTTCGACTCGATTTTTGGGGCAAAGAATGCGAAAATGTTGGATTTTAGGAAATGCATAAGTGAAGGCGGTTTGGCAACTTCTTGACTGATGATTTGAGTCAGGTGCACAAAGAAGCTCCGGCCCATGTTTGTTACCTGTTTCGCCATCTTAACATGTAACTTCTGTTCACAAGCATGGCCCGGACACACACAAGTATGGACACACGTAAAGAAGGCGAACTTGGTGTGAGCAGCTGGTGTCAGTAGCCAGCGCTGCCTTCATTGTTGGTGAAGCCACAAGTCAACAAAAGGTGTAAACAAAACGCAACGACGAAGCACAAGCCAGCCGGCGATGCCAGAGCTGGACACCATCTATAAGACTTCAAAGTCGGCACAAGGCTGGTTTCCATCCAGAGAGGACTGGAAAACTCTATCACGTACACAGACTGGTCTAAGCTAGCCCACGGTGCTGCAGTGCAGATTTCAACATCTCTAGTTCTTACCGCCTTCCACATCTCTCGAGTATCTTCCAGGCTGAACTGCTAGCTATCAGAGAAGCGTGTAGACTAAATATTCTTATCGTTGAGCCGCAGCTATCTGCAGTGACAGCCAAGCAGCCATAAAGACCATCTGCTCTGTAAGCACTTCCTCTAACTTGTTCCTACAGTGCAAGCAAGAACTCAAACATGCCAGGACAGGTGGCAAATCACTCTCGCCTGGGTTCCAGGCCTCAGCAACATAGAGGGGAAATGATGTTGCCGACGAAGGCAACGGACCTTCCGGCAACGTCCACACTGAAATGGTGGACCCCCCAATTAACCATCTATCAACCCTTCCTGTCCTTAGCTAGAAGAAGATGAACTAGGACTAGGAAAACCTGGCCCTTCTGCTCCAAAACCTGGCCTCCTCAAAAGAAACCGATCCGAAATAGCTAGAATCGTGGCTTTAACCGCAGGGCACTGGCCCACAGGCATCCACGCCTGATAGACTCGGACCACCGTTCAACCCACCTTGCCGCAGTTGCCTCTACACTCACTCAGAGGAAAATCCGCCTCACTTTGACTAGACAAACAAAGACACATCGCGTTACGCAAAACTGTCCGAGATCGCTAATCAAAGTATAACGGACGTAATCAAAGTCCTAAGCGCCACAGGTCGGCATTGGCTAATCCAAACAACCTGGGTCTACGAGGTGTGGTATCACAACGGCGTACAATGCGCCTCATGTACCCGGGTAGCCACTTGAACCAACCAACCAGCAGCCACGAGATAGCAAGTGACTCCAAGTTGGTCACCCTGGTCAGCATTTGCATAAAGTAATCATTAAGCATTAAATGGCACGTGTTCATTTTCCCCTAGTCCTCCTTTGACAATTAAAAACCGAACGCTTGAAAAATCACCCTTAAGTAAGTCGGAGAGGCAGTCGCAGCCTGGACTGCGGACTGCAATCAATTTATGGGCTTCCTCTCATTCACCGCAGACTGTGTCAGATTGCCCGCACGAGGCTCGACTCATTTCCACGATAACAATTAAACAACTCACATCAGCGATCCATAAAAATGAAAACAAAACGACTCCGCCCATCTAGTTTCTCTCTAACCGCCGATCGTAAATATTTTCGAAAGCAATTGGCTCGATATGCGGCTGTAATTGGCAAATTTCCGAAGCTATTCCCACAAGTCATTGGCAATTCTGTATTTAATCAGCAATCCCCCAATTTGCACGCCCGCTGACGTCCCCCTCCAGCAGTGATAAGTTCCCGCGGACTGAATCTCACTCGTCACATCATGCGCCTGATGGACTCGTCAATTCAACCGAATGACAATCAAATCGCGCAGTTCCTGGCGAAAAAGAAAGAAAAAAATTCTTCCAAGTTCCCTCCAACTCGACCGCGCATAAAACCGTAATCATCCCCAATTAAGTGGCTCTCGTTCCGGAACAACACAAGCCTGTCGCCACCATCACACGGGCTCCATGTTCTCACATTCTTTCACAGAGCCCGCCGCCCCCTCGCCGCCCGAGGGTGTCTCCCATGACTCCGCAGCGCATGGATGGCGGTGGAAATAAAAAATTGAACACACAGAGGGTTGAGAGGGTTAAGATGGAATAAATATGCAAAAGGCAAACCGGCAGAAAGGAAAATTGCACTTGAGTATCGGTAAATCATTCTTTTTTCTTTTCATTTGCCCATGCACCCCTTGTTGGGCTTTGACTGCGGGGTGCAGGGGGCTGGCCGCCTCGTGAAGTGAAGGATAGCCAACGAGAACGAGAACGGGGTGGTTCAACGCCTGGACTCGGCCATTCAGGCGTTAGCTCATAGAGAAGTGATTGGAAACTCGGAATGGATTGAGGCTTCACTCGAATCGAGTACCATTGATGGATGAGATGAGACTAAGGGAGTTTTTTTTTTTTCAATTTTTCTGGCTGGCAGCGGTGACTGCAAGAGAAATAGAATTCGTTCTTGGAACATTTGAATATTCATTGCAGGCGAACAGTAAGACGTCTGGTGCTCTTGAAGGAAATGGCTGGAGTCTCTTGCGGGTGCAGGACATTTCAAGGGAAACGAACCGATGCCTTCTCAACAAAGCAACATCCTTGTGGAAGCTCATTTCAATAAAACAAAGGGCAGATCGAAAATCTAAGATGACCTACATTCTGCAGTCTCTTTGAGTGTTGGTGTCATTTCTGTCGCTTTGCTGTCTATCCTGTCGATTTCGAGGAGCGTGCCGGCATGTAATCATGTGGCTTACTTCCTCAGCGCCTCCTGATTGCGATCCGAGTCATTCAGAGCAACGTTCGAAAGGATTTACAACTGGATATGCTTGCCACAGTACATGCGAACGAACGTCCCTTGCCGGGAAAGACCTCCGCGGTAGTCTTGAAGGCTCTCCGGACTGCTCCTCGCTTCAGAAAGGGGCTTTGCCACACAACGGGCCCACTTTTGGCCTAAGGGTAGCTACCCTTAAGGTAGTCTAACCTTTCACTTCATGCTTGTTTCAATAGACTCCTATTCAGATTGATGTCACAGAAGAGCCCATCCAGGGAATCGAGTGAGAGTAGCTGAGAGTAGCTTTCAAAGCCACTGTTTTTGCATTTTTCGATTGAGTGGAATTGTTGTCCACGGCCTGGGGTTTACAATCTCGCATGTCGCATGTAGTCGGAAGCGTACTAAATGGAGTCGCGAGTTGATGGACTGCGCTCGAAGCAAACCCCTCGATAGGGTGCAATGGAAGGCATGTGTGCTAGAGCGTGCGGCGCAGGCTCACTATGACGTCTGTCTCTAGGTTTCGACTATTTCGTCAAACTCTAAAAACACTTGCAGATCTGGTGGCAGACGACTTACTTAAGCTTCCACTCTAACAAGCGTATGTATCAGCGGAGCGTAAAGAACAGCCCCCTCCGCAGCTCTGAACAAGCTCTTTAAGCTTCCGCCGATAGATTCAAGATCAGAGAGACTCTGCTATCCGTGGGAGACATAGACCCGATGACTCCCAGCTCATGACACAGAGTTGATGTCCTGTCTACGAAAGTGAAGTCTGAACATTAGAATGTCGATGGATCGAAGATGGGATAAGACGTGGGCGTCTACTCCAAGGATCATACTGAAGGTCCGAACATCAGAAGTTGGATGCTGGATGGTCCTCCTTGGATCTTCACAGATGAATGATGTCATGATGAATGTGATTCGGCCTGCCCTAATCACGAAGGTGGGTTAAGATGTGGGTGTAGGAGCGGGCGACTACTCTAAGGATCTCAAGATTCAATTACTATCGGGTTCAGCTCTGTCCGGGCTCAAAAGAACAATGTAGTATTGAGTATCGTCACTTGCTCTGACAGCAAGGCGGCGACGATCAAACCTCTGAGTGCAGTCACACTCAAAAAATCCTAGCATTGCCGGCCATCTCTAAACAAGACGCACACACATGTGATTGCCGGGACATCCTGACATTGTGAAGCGGACGATCTCCCTCGAAAGGCCACTGCTTCGGTACTCTTTCCGGATGGAGTTCTGCCATCAAAGCATCTACTGCAGTTTGAAACGCTCGATCAGACAACTCGTAGATGGCACAAGATGGCTCATCACAAGCAATTCTGCTCGCGATAGTGGGTAAGTCTATACCTTGTCCTGTCTCTTGTCCTGGGCATTTTTGTTGGTCTGTCATTGAATACAGTCAATCTGGGACGTATAGCAAAGACGCGATCCAATACGAACGAGTTCTGCACTAAAGGCAATTAGCAGATATAACCACCGAATGGAAATTGATCCCAGTCGAAGACACAAATCTGCAGCATGTGTTGCCAACTAGTTGAATTATGTTGAGTTCAGAATTTGATTGGTTTTGTGTCACCTCACGCGAACTCAAGAGTGCAGATTTTGATGTGAGGTGACAGAGAAATGCGAGGCAAGAATTAGTCACCTCGTTTAAGAGAATAATTTGGAAAGCCAGTCATCTCCACCGGTTTATCAAAAGCTTTAAATCGTCTTGACTGCGTTGTATGTCGTCGACTGCATCGACTTAGTTGCCACTCCTGAACTCTGTCTTTGTCTCTTGGACTGCGTTGTGTGGCGTCGATTGCATCGACTTAGTTGCCGCTCCTGAACTCTGTCTTTTTCTCTTGGACTGCGTTGTGTGTGGTCGATTGCGTCGACTTAGTTGCCGCTCCTGAACTCAGTACATCTCGCTATGCTAGTTCTCAGAATTCTAGGCGACGTTTTTCGCCAAGGAAAACACAAATCGGAGTTGACACACGAACGTCTGCGAACGAAAGGGCGCTCGGCATAGACGCGAGAACTATTTTATCGATCATCTACCTTTCTTGACCCCCGAGGATTAGAAAACTATAAAGGTTTCTGCTTTAACTCGGTGTGCTCACGTGCGAGTCCAAATGTTGGTGAGCCATTTAAACGGTTGCATGAAGGCAAGTGGTCGTCCTTCTACACCTTCTGGACACTCATTGGCCATTAGCCTCCAAGTCAGTCAGCGTTCGAACCAGAAAATACGAGCGAATTGTTCTGAAGACTCAAATCAAGCAATCATGTGCGGGTCGCATCCAAACGTCTGCATGCACTATATGCCAGTGGTACCCAACGTGTTCAGTTTAAGCGAAGACAACCAGGAGAACGAGTGAGCAGAATTGAAAGGGCTCGAGCGAGGGCATCTATAGGGACCATAGCAACATCATCTGGGGACGATATACGCTCGTTAACCTAGCCCGTGCTGTGTTACTCACCATATTCCCATGCCTGCAACTTCCCCCGAAAGTTTTCAGTTTCATTTCAGACATCAGAGTGAAGCAAATTGAATTTCATAACTTCGCGGCTCCATCTCTCTCGTGCGGCACAGCCTTTCAGTCATGGGAACCGTGCCAAATAGTTATTTGAAGACGGTGTTCGCAAGTGTGTTTCATTCGCTAGTGAAATGTCGCACGCACAGGTTGAATGGCTCAAGGGAGAGCCTTTCATCACGACATCACCCCCGTCACTTCGAATGAAACAAGTTCGTGTTCCGCTTGTGACTTTAATTACTGCTTGACATTTTACGCGAACAAAGTTCGAGGGACTATTAAAAGTTTGACTTCAGCTGGATGAGAGCAAGTGAAGCGAAAACGCTGTTCTCGTGCTAGATTCCCGGATGATCTCATTGACCAGCGTTCGAGGGCGTGCTCCGCCCTAGACTGGAGTTAGACATCACTCATAGTTAAACTCGCACGGACGACTTTGCATTGGCGACATTGTTTTCTGTGGCAGTTGAAACAATCTTTGACAGTTCGTTTTCGAAACTGAAACTCAACGCTTGAGCTAGAGCCACTGGCTTGGAAAACGTAAAAGACTCTCGTCCAACGTTCGCTGACAAATGTATTCCCCCCGACAGAGTGTGAGCCACTGAATGGAAATCACGTTAGACGGCCACTAGGTACAGGGGAAACCTAATGGTAGTCCTCTGTAGCTTGGTTTAGGCAGAATGTTCCAGCGGTTCTTGGGAACTGTATAAGATGTTGGGGTTTCCGATGGCCACATCGTCTAGGGATTTTAAGAATGGTTGACCTAGAATATCACGGCTAAAGCCGGACAGAAACAAGGAAGATCTGTGGCAACCAGGCCAAGTCTACGAGCATGGTGACCCTCTGGGCAGCGGCCTGAAATGATCCCTACAAGTACACTGAAGCTATTTTTCGGTAACGAGATTATCAGCTTTGCTTTGGCGATGTTGCATTTGTGTTTGGTCTTGTGGCATGAATTACTTCTATTCCACGCATTTTTTGCTGCAAGAAACACTTCATTGTCGAGTTCATTGAAGAAACGTGTTTTGTCGGATGCCTAGTTTGTCAGGTGACATTAAGACGCCACACTTAGCTAGTTCGCTCCTTTCCCTGGATTTCCATGTGTCCAGGAACGCATATGAGGGAGACTGCGGTGTTACAGCAGAGGTCCTGAAGCGCTTCGAAGCAGAGCCATGTGTCCGGGAACCCATATGAGGGAGACTGCGGTGTTACAGCAGAGGTCCTGAAGCGCTTCGAAGCAGAGCCATGTGTCCGGGAACCCATATGAGGGAGACTGCGTTGTTACAGCAGAGATCCTGAAGCGCTTCGAAGCATTTGAGTACCGCTTTGGACTTTAATATGTGACTTTCAAGTGCTTTATTAGGGCGAGTGCGGTTTGCGCTGCATTTCAGTCCCTCCGCTGCTTTCTGGGTGGCTGCCAGTTGAGTCTGACGCTGCTTTTTTCGTCCAGTTTGTAGCAGGCCTCTTGCGAGGCATTGCCGCACCGACACCGTCTGTTGATACATTAATAGAATTTTCCGGCTCAGCTGGGGGATCCGAACATCAGCAACTTGAAAGTTTTTTGCTGTGAATCTATGGTACATGTTCCCAAAGAGAAAAGGCTGAACTGGGATCAGAAGTCAAGAAAGCTACATTTTTGTTGGATATTGCACTGATACAAAGCGCTCCAAAAACAAATTATTAAAAGTTGAGATGGAGGATTTTTAGAGAAGGACTATCTAATGATGCCAATGCCCGATCTGACAGAAAATCCAAAGAAGGATGCGACTACGGATTACGAGGACAACGAATGTAATCTGAGTCCAACTGCCACAATGAATGCATCAGATGCTGTGAATAGACCTGACGATCAAGACAAAGAATTGAGACCATAGGTTTATGGCAAAAGACATTGATCCGCCGAGGTACAACTGGAGACCACGTAAACCTAAAAATCTCACCTGTATATGCCGACACGCGACTGCTGTCTACAGTAATGAAAGGAACTTGAAAGCGTTGAAGAAGCTTTAGCTAGCAAAAGTAGTAAGCAATGGAAAGAGGCTGTGGATAAAGAATCTAGTTCACTGATGAAAACGAGACCTGGATACTTTCAGAAACACCGGTTTCGCCATGCAAGTTGGGTGCAGATTTTTTAAGAGAATCATGTAACATCATTGACCATCTAAAGCTATGACTTTTTCCCATCTTTCTGGGAATTTGTGGATCCCACCCCAAACGAGCTGCGCCGGCTTGGCAGCCAAGAATGAATCAAGCCAATGTTTGATATTCTGCTCTGATGTGAACCGTATTTCAGACCGTGTTCCATGGTTTATGGGGATTAATTTGGTAAGTTGACCAGTCACTTGTAAAAAGTACGGCGACACGACACGATAACTGAGAATGTGTCCAGTGTGCGTGTGTGGCTTGGCTGGATATGCGGAGGTTTCCATTATTTTGTGTGTGCTCTTTCCTGGTGATGAGAATAACAAAGTCGGTGGAAGTCGTCATGGCAATGACACAGTTTTTTAAGTGGTCACTTTGTGGAAGCATTGCTTACAGTTGGTGCTGGTGCCCACCGAAGGAGATTCAATTTTGGGCATCAGTGGCCACTTGCGAAAGGGGAATTCGTTCCTTAACAAGAGCAAATGAGTTAAGGGATTTTTGAGAATTTTTTGCATTGACAATCTGTTAACCCATTTTATATAAACCTTTCCCTTTACCACTCAAATTGTTTAAATGTAGATAATTACGGTACAAATGGCAGAAAAGACATTAGTTGAGGACAGGATAAGTGGCGCTGTTGTTGTTGATTTTTTTTGTAAAGCCTGGCGAAGCAGGCTAGATTTTGAACGAATCTCTTATAAAATTGTCTGTTTTCCTTGTCATTCAGTTGATGTCCACCACTAACCGTATGCAGGGCGTTCTGCATCGACCGGAACAAATGGTAGTCAGAAGGGGCAAGGTCTGGGCTATAAGGCGGGTGGGGTAAATCTTCCCATCCACTGTTTTTCAAACAGTTCTCACCCGGAATATCAACGTGGGGCCGAGCATTGTCATGATGGAAAATTATTCCCCCGTGTCTGGTCGCATATTCCAGACGTTTTTCGGATACTGCTCTTTTCAAACGGATTAATTGATGGTTTCAACCGCTTTTAGCAGCTCATAATACAGCACACCCTTCTGATCCAACCAAATACAGAGCATTACCTTTGCTGCCATTGATTTGGCTGGTCGGCCGAGTTTCACATATGATTTTTTGCGCTTGGGGTTGTCGTAATGGATCCATTTTTCACCACCAGTAACAATCCGAAGCAAAATTGATTGCCTCTTGTGGCGTTCCCGCAGCATTTCGGACATGCAAAACCGCCTTTCGACGTCTCTCGGCTTGAGTTCATGTGGAACCCAATTTCCTTTGAAATGGCTGCTTAAGCGACACACCCACAGTTTCTGCGAGCTCTTCTTGTGTTTGGCAACAATCTTCATAGAGTAATGCTTCCAGTTCTCCATCTTCAAACTTTTTTGGCTGCCCAGGACGTTCTTCGTCTTCCAAGCCAAAATCAGCACTTTTTAACCGTGCAGACCACTTTTGGTACGTTCGCTCAGCTAGCGCATGTTCACCACAAACTTCCACCAAAATACGATGACTGTCGGCAGAAGTTTTCGTCATATTAAAGTAAAGAAGAAGATCTCCCCGCAAAAACACTTTTTCAGGCACAATGTTCGACATATTTGAGTGAAAAAAAAACAAATGATTGTAGTTTACGCTTCAAATGAATGACATATACGGAAATGGCGTACAGTGACAGTAGCTTTCCAATGCATGTTCCAATGGAATGATACAAGTTACGCCATCTCTTAGCAAACCGCACGAATTAAGTTATATACCCAATAAAAATCACATAACAAATGGATGCAGTAACAGCGGTTTTGCAAGGGGACATCGATGTCGAATTAAACATAAACCAGCCACAGTATTACGAAAAGGGTAACCAGGTATGACAGCGGGCTCAATTTACGGCTTTAAGCAGGCATCGATGCTTTGGAACCTGCATTTAGATAACGTTCTTAGCCACATTGATCTCCGTCCATGTATTTATTACAAAGTTGAAAATGACGATCTCCTCTTCTTAACAGTTTATGTAGATGGCATCCTCTTCGTTTTGCACATGTGAGGCAACAGTGCCATCAATTAAAGAAGGATTGACACAACATTTTAAAATGAAAGATCTTGGTGCAGCAGCATTTTATTTGGGACTACGAATAGGCTGCCTTGGTAGTTCTCTAGAGCTTTTGCAATACTCTTCCAAATTTCGCAGATAACCCCAAGTAATTTAAACAACAAAGCATGTCTGTTCACTGAATCAAACGCTGCTTGAAAATCCACAAGGAATGCGTACAGTTTCTTACAACGATTGGCATATGCACTGGCTATGGTATTCAACACAACGTGTTGTTGAAACGCCGGACCCAGAACCTGCTGGGCACTCCTTTATTAGATCGTTGGCTGCTATCCAGTGTTTAGACGTTTTTGCAACCTCGTAGTGCAGATCTTATGCGATGCAGTTGGAAATGATGCACCTCGATGGTCAGCCGTGTCTCCTTTTTATGGATTGGACGAATCAAAGCTGCACTGAATCGCTTACGCACTATTCCATGTTGTTATATAGCCTTGTAAGGCAAATCGACTGTAGACCAAATATTCACACTGGGGCAAATCGTGGAGAAGACTAGCGAGTTTCAAATCGATGCACAGCACATTTTCATCGACAGCATTCAACGCAAGGAAGATTAATTCGGTTGTGGCACACCACGATAAACACACACGCACCGAGATATGTGTCGCCTCAAGGACTTCCGAACCGTTTAAAACCTGCAAAGGATTTCTGCACAGAGAAGCGCTTTCGTCTGATTTCTTCTGGTACTCGAGGACACAGTGTTGGGAAGGGGGGAGGGGGACGGGGGATTTATCTTTTATGAGTCAGTTCAACTGTCAACGAAATCGCGATTTCCGGATGACCTTTTACTGAAACCCCTATAAGCCGTTCCAACCGAGTTTAAAGTGGTTTCGCTTTCAATTTTCTAGTAGCTCGCTCTCAATTCATAAGTCCCCGCCAAAACAAATGTCCCTCGCTCTCAAATTTTAAATGGCCGCCAGGACAGCTGAGAGATAAATCAGAAAATGAACCCCGAATTGATCAAAATAAAGTGAAATTCACGCTGTATTGACGTAATGGTGGACGGATGAATTAAAGGGGGCTGCAACTAGATTTATCAGAAAACGCGAGGTTTCCAGAACCCGAAGAAGTGTGGCTGAACCTGGTGGGTTCTGAGTAAATTGTTGAAAACTCGGGTTTCATTCGGTTGGGTATGAAATAACGAAGATGACATTGAAATCATGGCGCATTCCCATCGTGCCGTAGCGGAAGCTTTCACGGCGTTCGAATCTCGATTTATCAAGCGAGAACCGGTCCATTAGTTAAAACATTTCTATCGAGTATCGAGGCTGTAAAGGAGAGTATACGGCAAACGACATTTTAGTGCAGATCCGACGCAGAATCGGTGAAATAACTGGGCTCGAGGGACGAGGAAATCATGCTGGACAAAGCCCTTATTTAGAAAGGCCTGCAGCATGGAGCCGAATGTTGGGTAATGGTAAAGTGATATCGTGCTGCTTGCGAGGAATGTAAATGGAGGAGGAGATGTGAACGTGCTCATGAGTACAATGGACCGAGACTTTTGCCGGGAGTCTGAAGTCTGAACGGCCACATTTGAGAAGCTGGAAGCATCATCAAGACTTTTGTCTGGAGTCTGAAGACTGAACGGCCACTTTTCAGAAGCTGGAAGGCTCATCAAGACTTTTGTCTGGAGTCTGAGGTCTGAACGGCCACATTTTAGAAGCTGGAAGGCTCATCAAGACTTTTGTCTGGAGTCTGAAGTCTGAACGGCCACATTTGAGAAGCTGGAAGGCTCATCAAGACTTTTGTCTGGAGTCTGAGGTCTGAACGGCCACATTTTAGAAGCTGGAAGGCTCATCAAGACTTTTGTCTGGAGTCTGAAGTCTGAACGGCCACATTTGAGAAGCTGGAAGGCTCATCAAGACTTTTGTCTGGAGTCTGAAGACAGAACGGCCACTTTTCAGAAGATGGAAGGCTCATCAAGACTTTTGTCTGGAGTCTGAAGACTGAACGGCCACTTTTCAGAAGCTGGAAGGCTTATCAAGACTTTTGTCTGGAGTCTGAAGTCTGAACGGACACATTTCAACAAGACTTGTGTCTGAAGTCTGACGTCTGAACGGCCACATTTGAGAAGCTGGAAGGCTCAACAAGACTTTTGTCTGGAGTCTGAAGACTGAACGGCCACTTTTCAGAAGCTGGAAGGCTCATCAAGACTTTTGTCTGGAGTCTGAAGACTGAACGGCCACATTTAAGAAACTGGAAGACTCAACAATACTTTGTCTGGAGTCTGAAGTATTTTATGATGGAGAGCCACAAACGCACGATTGTTAGAGTGTAACCACGTCAGAGTCCAAGTCGAGGGTCACCAGATCTGCGAGAGTTTTTAGAGTTCGCTGAACTAGTGGTAACCCAGAGACCTGTCGCAAGAACTGAGCGTGCACAGCAGAACTGAGTTCTTTTCATCAATTTTTTGCAGAGGTGATCTTCGGTTGTTTCACGGGAAAGGGTCTACGTTTGGGGGCATCGACCCCTTTCAAAAAGGAGAATGTTCGACTATTGGCCCAGTGTGTCAACTACGGATCTAGTGCCCTGGCTAAGCCATGCAGCCGACATAGTCCTCTCCTGAGTAATGCTCAACTACATGGCAATGCACCAGAGAATAGCCACGATTGGTGTGTCGCACATAGTTTAAAGACATCCTCCGGTAAGACAGAGGACCAAAATCTGGAACCTGAAGCCAAAGCTTCAGTGCGACGCCCAATCCAGTCCTGGAGTCGAACAAATTTCCCAACAGACCTCGGAAGCAGTGTTTCTTTCCATGTGAAGTCTTGGTTTAAGAATTCAAGTCTGTGGCTCGACTCAGCTTGACAGAGTAGCACAATTCGAAAGAATGCAATAGCCTTGAACCAAAAAAAGGTCTTCGCCATACTTTGAACCTCGCTCTTCAACAAAGCCCCCTTTGAACCCATTCAACGAGCATCTCAACTCCGGACGGCATCCAGAACACACTGCACTAAGTCTTCCTGAGCCTCCATCATCCCCAGGCCTTATCGAAATCGTCCTGCTCAAACGAACGCCTTGTCGTTCAACGAGCACAAAGCCATATAGCCGAACATCCGGTAGAAGGGGAACGAAAATAAATGTAAACGTAAATCCCTTCGAATGACACCCTCGCCTTACAGAGCTCACTCACAACTGAATCGGTCTGCAATTCCGATCGCGACCTCGACAGCCCACCCTCGCCGCACTCCTCCTCACACACAATCACGTGCACACGATGAGTGCAAATATCCTCGAGGAGTCGCAACTCAAAACAACGCAATACCATCAACGAAACAGGATATGAGTATACTTACAGTGGCAGGACGACGTTGGGCTGCGTACCTCGGGCAACAGCTCTGCACAACTGACGGAAGGCATTCCTCCGAGTTTTTTCTTGTTATTTTTTTGCACACACGTTCGGGCTCTTAATAAAAATTCAGGACTATCGACGATAGTGGCCGTCTGCGGGGAGCAACTATTCGACGATTCGACGAACGCCACCCTACACATGGACTCTCTCTCTCACTTCTGTGCTCCTCTCGCTCTCGCGTGCGGAGTGGGCTAGCGTACGGTGGCGTATACGTAATTGTTTTGTCTGCCTGTGAATGTAATTTTTTTTCGTTGATTTGCTCGGTCTCCCGCTTGGCTGTTTATCTTTGAGGTCTCACATTCGCACTAATTTTCCATTGAATCGCAATTATTTGCATAAGACGAGGGAAAAGCGCTTTTCTCGCCTGTTCCCGTCGCTTGTCTCACTTGGCAGCGCTTACACAATCACACGACACTGGGGCAGCGGAAGAACTTAGAACCCTCCATACGGAATGCTGCTCGAGCACAGACGGCCGAGGGGGCGGCTGACGGCGACGGCGCGGCGGTGGGCGCTGGATAAGAACCATCCAACTATACACACACAATTTAGAGAAACTTCTTTTGCACTTCTTTTGTTTGCCCGTCGCACGGGAGGAACGCACCTCTTGAGCTGCGAGGTCTGGTGGGATATTGGTTGGGGGCTGCAGCACTTTCCCGGAGTGTCGTCTAACTGCGAAATTGATTTGTTGTTCGCTTAATTCGATTAATTCACGGCGAATATCGCGCACACAGAACTCAAGGGTAATGCACAACAGAAGGCACAACAGAGAATGAAGGAATTCTCCACAAATCGTCAGCGAGAGCGCGCGGAGGCGTCTTTGGATGAAGCGAACGGACCGAAAGCTACTGGGGAACTGAAATTTGTTTGCCTTCGCTTTGCTAGCTGTCGACCAGGGTTGGTATTTCTCCGCTGAGTTTGATTTGGGGGGGCTCGCACTGGCTGGCTGTGCGAGAGCAACCGCGAGAGAGAGGGAGTCGTGTGAGCGACTCCCCTGAAAGCTTTCAACGAATAGGGTTGCCACGGTAATTGAATTTGTCGCTGCTGTCGCGCCGCATGGGAAGGTGATAAATGAATTAGCGAATTAGGAATGGCATTCGGTGTGGAATGACGGGTGGAGACGAGTTGTTATCACGTTTTTGGGTCGATCTCGTGTGGACTGTGGGAAGAGCGATTTCTGGGGGGCTTATGCAATTTGGTGGACGCTTTAGAAATAAATGCCTGTCTCTGATTCTGATGGTGGGCCTATGAAGCGGCGATTTCAAGGAATGGGAATGTATTTCCACACTGAGAGTGAGAAGAAGATTCAACCAGGAACTGTATGAGTCGCGTATCGCCACTCAATGAAGAAGAGTGAGAAGGACTAAAGCCGCGTGCAAGCGAATTTCTCCGACCTGGTGGAAGCTGAAGATGTTAAAGCAACTGTCTTTGTTGAGCATTGTACGATTGTTGGCTATTTTCGGTTGTATAGCGAGTTGCGTTGGGTCAGAAGTTTGTGTTTGCGCCTTTTTGTGGGTGGGCTAGCACTGTCCACCCAGATTTGAGTCAACGACTTATCGGATGTTAGTTGCGTTGTCCATCGGCTTCGAAAAATTCTTACATGATACGAATATTCACTAGAATATTCCAATGAAAATTAAGACCTTGACAGGCCCCTGTCAGAGCTAAATGGTAAGACACCCAATTTTCACGGCATATCCTCTTTTGAGTCACTGACATTGCTCAAGAGACTGTCTACAAAAAGAGTGTTATTGGCAAGAAAAGCCTGTCTTACTACATGCAGAGTGTTCTGCGTCACTGCCATAGTGTATATTTTGTTCCTCTAACAAATTTCATCATTTTCATTGCAAAAGTATTAATGAGTGTCTATTCTTTCAAAACAAAACAAAAAAGTAGTATTTTTAATACAAAAACAAATAATAGTTCCATCCAGAAGAACCTGGAAAAAGAGTGAGCAACGCACCAACCCACTCCGCCAACGGATTCAATAACTTACAAGGTTCTTTTTTCGTTCCCCGCACTCCCTGCAGATCAGTAACAAGAATATTTAACGAAGATTGAAGATTAAGAGCCCTAGTTAGGTTTGAATTAAGACACCCACTTTAGGTAAACAAAAACACAGCCGATTGAGACAAATTCACAGCATCAGTGTAGACTGAACTCATCGAGACCTTTTGCTTTGACGTTGCAACTTCTATTCTCGTAGCTTCAACTCGTAACAATTTTCTTGTTGTGCTGCCCTAGTTTTTCTGAGCAGCAGGTTTCAATACGCAGATGAGCGCGTTCTCATGAGCGCTCGTCAGAGACGGCCAATACTTATTTGATCACCAAGTGACAAGTGCAATTTATTTTCATATTCAATCTCTTATCCTATTCCTCAATGAAGCATGAACACAAACAATCGCTTTACGAGAAGGAATTAGGTTGTCAACAATCGTTTCGCAAGAGAAACCCCATACCAGGCCGTTGCTGGGTTAACCCTGCCTACTCACGGATTTCCACTGAATTCACATGATGGTCAGCACTTTATAATGTTATCTCATCAAGTTGATTGCCGGTGAATGTGACCTTCTGCTTGGTCCTGGTGACGAAATATGAAAATCGGGGTATTAGCATGGTGATTGGTTTCCCTGGCGAGTGCATGGCGGTTGTTTATGCTTTCTTACGTAATGATTGTTGATCTGATCTGATGGCTAGTGCGCCCGCTTCACATCATCTCGTTCAGCTTTCTGACTTTAGACGGTCGAGCTCTGAATCGTGCTGCTAAGGGGACTTTTGTCAGAGTAGATATTTGTCCATCTGAACGATCGCATGCCCTCAATGAGCTCTGTAGTGCTGACTCACCAATACGACCGCACTTGCCGGTGGTCAGTTAACAAATGTCCTGAGACAAGCTTGAACATGATCATAGGAAATCACAGATGAGAGCTAAGATGCATGTCATGGGTATTATGACATATCGAAGACTACGCTGTACCGTTGTGTTGCCTATACACTACAAGGCCATACTCGCAGAACCGCTAGTTGCTATATGAATCCTTCTGCGAAGAAGTCTCGAGCTGCTTGTAACCATATTACCAGCTGTAGCGCGTATAGTGAGCCGGAAAACAACAAATATGCACTCGACTGTGCCCCTCTACTGACTGGAGGAAATTTTAAAAATGACTGGGGTACGACTGTGTCCTCTCTACTGACTGGCGGGTATTTTAAAAAAGGCTGGGTACGCCTGTGCCCCCTCTACTGACTGGCGAGAATTTAGAAAAAAGGCTGGGTACGACTGTGCCCCCTCTACTGACTGGAGGACATTTTAAAAAAGGCTGGGTAAGACTGTGCCAACTCTACTGACTGGCGGGAATTTTAAAAGAGGCTGGGTACGACAGTGCCCCCTCTGCTGACTGGCGGGAATTTTAAAAAAGGCTGGGTACGACTGTGCCCCCTTTGCTGACTGGCGGGAATTTAAAAAATGGCTGGGGTACGCCTGTGCCCTCTCTACTGACTGGCGGGTATTTTAAAAAAGGCTGGGGTACGACTTTGCCCTCTCTACTGACTGGCGGGTATTTAAAAAAGCGGGGATACGACTGTACCACGTTTAGTGG
Source organism: Eristalis tenax (assembly GCA_905231855.2). Taxonomy (NCBI): domain Eukaryota; kingdom Metazoa; phylum Arthropoda; class Insecta; order Diptera; family Syrphidae; genus Eristalis; species Eristalis tenax. Next base: position 40,760,097 of record HG993128.1, on the reverse strand, counting down.
CCGGTGGAAATTTTAAAAAAAAATCTGGGGTACGGTAGTTCCCCAAATAGCACTTCATAGAAAACAAAGTACCAATATGCACACTTGTCCTTAAGTTTATTGCCATAAAATCAGGCGCATCGAAGCAGACGTTGTTTTTTTTTTTGTGTTTTTCTTCTCGCCAGTATTTTCATGGAAGAATATCTTCAGTCAGCTGTCGACGAATTCAACAATGCAGCCAAAAATAAATGCGGAAGCATCCTCATTCACCCATCAGAACGACTAGAGATGCACGGCCAGATAGCACGGCCATGTATCCGAAATCGCGATTTAAAATTCAGAAGAATTTCGAAGAACAGCTAAAAATAATCCATTCAACAAGTGGTGGAAACCAATTATTCATGAACCCTCGCTCTGCAGCCGCCACTGTGGTGGCAACCCTCCGACGGGCACCGAAGCTTTCTTGCCAAAATCAATCCATCGCGCACTCTCTCTCTCTCTGGCTCATAATCTTTGGCCTAAAAGTTCGTCGCTGTTCTCGCGCTCAATGATTCCATCCCCCTTCGGCGGTGGTTGACGTCATAACCTTGCCTAAGGAGAACCTCCCTCACATCTATGACGTCACATTCTAAGGGATGACCGAAGGGAAAAAAACAACTCAACCCAAAATTAGAACTCGCGAGGAGACAACAACCAAATCAACTTTTTCACTCCCGTATTTGCTTTCGCTTGTGACGTCAACACAAATCTTCGCACGGCAAACCAACGATGGGGGGGCTGGTTGTTGGAGCGGAATAAAGACGCACAAACATTGACACAACGAACTGAATTCCCCTTGTGTGATCACAAGGAGCGCGCGGTATAGGCAATAAAACTATGACGCAGCACGGATCGGGAATTGACGGATGGTGGTAGTGACAGGTGGACGAGACGAGTAGTTAATTAAGGTCCAAGGCGGCTGTCGAGTGGTGCAGCGATGACGTGAGGACGCAATCAAAGTCGGATTAGGGACGAGTGGACGGGCATAAGACTTTGATGGTATTCGTGGGGGGATGTCGATTGTGTGATTATTGATACTAGGGGTTGGGGATGGCGGCGAGGCGAGCGTTAGACGAAGCAAAGCTTTGAAGTCAAGAGGAGTCATGAGAAGTGTTCGATCTGTATGCACACTGAATTGAGAGAGTTTTACACGACAAAGTGTCACAGTACCCGGCTTGAATGTAAGGAAACTTCCTTGGGAATGAAAATGAACATGAAAGCGTCTTTACTAGATTGATCTGCGCCTTGGCCAACAAGGCGGTCTCTGGATGGCTCCTCTAACTCGAAGCATACCAGATTGGTCTAGGTGGAGAAGGCTCATCTTAGACGCGAGCGTTCCCTATTTCGTTGTCCCACCAGCTCGGAGATGACATGGCACAATGCACGAAAGAAAGCGACACTAGTGAACTCAAAATGGGTGGACATCTGACAATATTTGCTCTCACATAGCTTCCGTCTCTCGATGGTCTTTGCTTGCTTTCTTCTCATCAAGGCACGCAGGTCGCTGCAGCGGCCCATAGAAGTTCAAATTTGAGGACCTGAGATGGCAGCGATTATACCAGGTCCACCAAATGGAATAAGTGTCGTGCTAGAATGACACCCGTTTGGAAGTCACTCCCTTCAACTTCCTCAATGGCGAAGAAAACGTCCGTCGATTCTGGTCCCGAATAGAGCCGGCTCTAAACAATGCCTGCCAGAAAAAGAGAAAACACATCGCAGACATGTAGGAGGTAGGAGTGGTGGTTCGGTGAGAAGCCAATTAGATTAAATTAGTGTCGCTTCAGTGTCACAGCTACGAGGTATTTAATAGGCTCATTTGTGCCTTAATAAATTCGTAGATTCGTTAAGTGAGTTGAAGCTGGGTATACCAAGCGCTTGCTGTGTGGCTCAAGCAAGTCCCGGGCTGCCACAAGTGAAATATGTTAAGGTCTCCCTCTCATCTGTGTAGTTGCCGGGTTGTATGGGACACCTGGTTTGGCGGCATGATCTGCTAGCGGTCAGTGTCCCATACAGACTGCCACCACTCTAGCGATATCATTCCGAGTTCGCCGAAGGAGATGGGTTGTTGCACAGCTTGTCAGTCTGGCCTTTAACGTCTAGTGGGATGTGCACCTCCTCTGAAAGCGGGCACTGAAGGCGAGATCCTTGTCTAGCCTAATAACTTCGCAGATTTCGTTAAGGGAGTTGAAGCTGGTGTTACAAGCAAGTTTTGGGCCGCCACAGATGTCTCTCATTGTAGTCTGGTTGTCCTTCTAATGAATCCAGCTCAGCCTGACAATCCTGTACAAGCTTCGAATATAAAGTCAAGAAGGCAACAGCTTTGGCGCCTACTTGGCTATCAACGCACATGGCAACCTTCTGTCTTCGCAAAATATTTGGGTGTATTTTAACTTCACGGCGAATTCCAATTGGAATTTTCTGCAGGCTTTGGAAATGTTCACAGCGTTGTGCCGGCCAAGTTATGGGCTATGGGAGTGACTCGAGTCGGTGAGGTGCATCGCGGTGGTGTCTGCGTCTTGTCTGTTCAAACGCCCGCTGGTTCGTTTGAGCTTCTCCCACCTAACCGGAGTGCCCCAACCAGCCCTTAAGGAGTCCCTCAATTGTGAGTCCAACAGAATGTGAACTCCTTGCTTCTGTCTTTAAACACACTCTGTTCGTGTGAGCGTTCTGGTCAATTAGTTGCGAGAGTTACACATTGACGTCGGTTATTTCAACAAGAGCTGAGTGCCTTATAAGGCAACCAACCTCTCGTGGGGAAACCTAAGAAACCGCCACGGACGACTGTGCATAAATTTCGCTCGAAAACTGCGGCTTCCACTTTCCCATTCACGACTGGGCCCAGTTAACACAGTCAGGCCGTTGCGAGCGCATTTAATTTGCATCGTTGAGTGCCGGCCAAGTGAGTGATTACCATTCGCGGAGTACGAACAAAGTCCGTCCATTGCAGCTGACGTCAATTAGTCGTGGCTTGTCAACGTCGATAAAAATAGTTGCCAGCCCTGAGTCACCCTTGTTATATCACTCAACAAGATGCAACCGTGCACCCGCCCCGTTCGTCCTCATCTGATTGCACAGCAGGTTCCGTGAACACAAATGTTTATGCAACCCTCAGCTTAATGCCCCCAAGCTTGCATCCATAATTGAGTCATCTTGTGCCCTGCAATCCAGGGGAGGGCGGCGGCGAGGGGCTTGCCTACTCAATGAAACAACTATTCACCTCATTTCGCCGCGCGCTGAGTGAAGGGACACGCTAGGCACAAGAGGCTGCGACGGAGGCATGCTAAAATGTCGACAAACTCATTTTGCAGCAGGGGGCGTGTGCCCGATTGGGCCAGCAACGAATGGCAAAAATGGTTTGAGGTCATAGGCGGGAGGAAGCTGAGTACAATGTTGATGTTGTCGGAAGCAGATTCGGAAAGCAAAATGACGCAGCAGAGAGGTCGGTTGCCTCCTGAAGGTTAAGGGTTAGCGTAACCGTGTTGGGCGCAGTCCAAATTTTGGGCATATTCACGCGAAAAATCGATACTTCGAGTGACAGTTCACGAGGAGGCAACATCGCCGCCACAAGTGAGTAGGGACTGGGTGCTGAAGGAGTGGCAGACTGTAAATGGCAGCTGGGAGGGAGATAAGCGAAGTGATTCCAAAAATACACCTCACTGCGGTGCGAATGGACACGTGAGAGATAATGATAGATAAATGTCAGGCTGTGCAACGCGAGTTTGAAGGGAGCTGCCCCTTTAGGGAGCAGTTCCACTCGTGCTGTGTGCCGGAATTTCACACTTGCTTAGGCCCAACCGACCGACCGACCGAGGGCAGCGGTTGACATTTGGAAACTGCTGACGCAAGCCGCCGGAAATAATGAGTTGATTTGGGTCCTGTGGGGGGCCTGGGGGGAGATAAAAATAGACGAAATTTTGTTTATGTTTGGATTATCGGTTTATGGGCGAAAATCGATTGGCTGGCTAGGAGACGACGAGCTGGAGGGTTCTAAATTTAAGTGACTGGAGGCGCTTCAGTTCGAGGGACGACATATTTTGGTGCGCATTTTGCTTGGTGTGAGCAGTTTCGTGTGCCAACACGAGCTATCGCTCGTGAGGCGGGCTGGGGGACATTTTTGGGGCTATTTTCTGATCGGCAGCCATACGATGACTAACTGGGTTATATTTGACTGTGTGACACAATCTAGCGAACAAATTTGAAGAACTAAAGTAGAATTGTACAAGGACCACCATGCATAGGCACCGAAGGCGTTCTCGACTCCGTCAGGCGGTCTGACGGAAATGCCACATCTTCTCCTTCTGGAGACACACATAAAGCTACTTCAGCAAACATCGCCCCCATTAGGCTGAGAGTGTGGGTGCAGAGTAGAGCAGGCAGCTAGGGAATTCCCCAGCACACTTAGACCATGTTGGCCCATTGCCATACCCACAGTCAGACCACTGATCGATCACTCCTGGTGACTGGACCGGATTTGAAAACCAGATAAAAGCGTATTAACTTTGCTTTCACTGGGATTCGAACCGGGGATCGCACTAACCAAGGGCAGGCACTTAACCAACTGCGCCATCCAGTAGTTCGGAGAGTCGGGATGCTGGATAGCAACATTCTATGGACGTAGGACTATATGGTCCTCAGAGTCAGTCTATCAAACGGTTTGGCACTCTAATCACCGAAAGAACTTGATGGCATAGACGACAGATGTGCAGGGGCTTTAACTGGGCATTGTTTCCTTCACAGACTGCCGGACAATTCTAGTGTGCCACAGATGGAAAGCGATCCGCCTCGTCAAGTCATAGCACACTCAAACATCTTGCCAAGGCAGAAGGTCTGGTCCAGGAATGCCGGGCTGAGCAGAGCCTTATTTCAGTTCCAGGTCACAGTGGCATCCCAGGAAATGAGAAGGCCGATGAACCGGCTCGGCAGAGATCTGTCTTTCAGTGCTTGCTTGGATGCGGTGGAGCTCGCGCTAGAGCAAACGATCTGATGTCCACGCACGTCAGTTGGAAGGGATCCAAAGCAACTTGAGGCGGCTACCTTAAGACGCATGCTGGTTGACCCAAGTTCAGCCATGTCCACCCCGGATTGTGTCCACCCCAGACACCCCGGACTGCGTTACCTTAAGTAAATAAGTGGTGTTTCATTTTTTAAGATTTTTGAAGAGAAAAGTCACGCATTTTGACAGTGTCATCCAGGGAATCTGCTGAAGATTAGCATGCGCCAACCCAACACATAAGCCCCAGCATATAAAGCGAATTCTAAATATCCCATATTCGTTGCTTAAAATTCTCACTAATCGATTCGCAGTGGCACCACACTTGGCGTCTCAGACTGGAGCGGTGTCGACGCAGAATCGACTTCAGTGGAACGTCCTTCCGTCAGACACATACAATTGTACGAGTGGAACCTCAGCGATTAGCATTAATTTTTGGCACAACGCCATCGTCTTTAAGCCAAGAGTTGAGGTCATCGTTCAGAGAAGTGCCTCAGCAACTTGCCTTGTCGTACGTCATCCGCCATGAGGCCTTTCACCGGCTGCAATCTAGTCGGCTTCAGTCGTTTTCAGCGTTCCGTCATGCGGTATTCTACTCGAACTTGACCACTTTGGCTTCGATTTTCGATCGCAGCTTCAGTTGTTCTTCTTTCTTTCTCCCAAGGGACTTCGTCTGGATTGACATGACCTCAGACCTTAGCCCATTTTTTGAATTCAGAAGGGGACATCCTGGTTAAAGGCGAGAAGTCGTTTCGGTGGTGACACTGTCCATTTTTTTATGTCTTTTGATGAATGGTCATATAGGAGCCATCTTGATGACTTCATTACATTTTACCTACCGACCACCTAACAGTGGGCCATAGCCACCGAGACTCTCTATCCACTGTCTTGAGCTAGTTGCCCCAGCTACGCACATTCAACAGATTGAGGTACCTTTTCAGTTGTGTACGTCACCGGGGGCGTGATCGCCTTTACCGTGTTGTCTATCGGCGTTAGAGTCAAAGACTTTCCGGCCTGAAGCATGGGTCTACATGACCTAGCCATCGGTTCGTCGTTCCGCCTCCTCCTCCAAACGGTTTCAACACATACGGGGTGGGTCCCGGGTCACCACGGGATCGCTGGAAATGAAATCGCCGATGAACTTGCTAGGCAAGGATCCGAGGAGACATTGCCAGGACCTCAACCGGTAATGGATCTACCTGCGGCCTTGGTTAGGGCTTCCATTGATGGTTAGGGCTTCTCGAGAAAACAACCGCAGGTGGCATGACTCCCCGGGATCCAGACAGATGCTCCCTAACTTCTTCTTATCCCTTGGCAGCAAATACTGCAGACGACTTACAGGCGTACACACGGGACACAACACCTTCGCCAAACATCTAAGTGTGCTTGGCCTCTGCAACGACGAAACCCTCTGCAACGCCTGTGGGGAAGACAACGACACTGCAGAGCACTTCGACTGTCGCTTACCCGCCTTTGCTTGGACCAGGTGGCAGGTTTTCGGTGCTGATGTGGTGAGAGCTGATGGTGTAGTCTCCCCATCACAGAAGCGCCTGCCGAAGAAATTGGAGCAAAAGTAGGTTGCTGCCTGGCAGTACAATGGACCACGTTTTGAGTCTGAGTGATCCAGTGTGGTGTTAAAACATACGGGACCAAAGACTTCAATCTCAAAGCGACCAGGAGCACCTTCGCTAGTTAGTGTGCATGCTTCCCCGTAAACAGGAATTTCCTGGTCCTTCGTGAGAGAGCATTATTCCTCAATTGCCTTCCAAGCCCAAATTAGCCACAGCGAGGGTGATCCTTCGTTTTATCCTCGTTGTGGCGTCATTGATTGCATTCACTTCGGAGCCTAGGGAGACAAAGCCTTTCATTACATCAAAGATGTAGCTTCGCTCACGGCGTCGGTGTTGGTGGACAGCCTATACTTTGTCTTGCCCTCTCACTCCACAAGGTCCATCTTAGCCGCTTCCATCTCGATGCCCACAAACGCCCCACCGACAGCGCGCTGTGCCCTTCCAATCATGTCAGTGTCATCGGCACATGCAAGGAGTTGCACAGGTCTGTGCAAGAACGAACTTCTGATGTTGCGGTTGGAGTTGCGCACGATGAAAATCGCAGGACGGTGCGTCGCCTGGTCTATGACCATTCTACAGTCTTTGCCGACCTTATGGGAGCATCGGGCATTCTCCACCATCGGAGACAATAGCTGCCTCTATAAATACGGCTTTAAAGTCAATAAATAGACGGTGGCTATCGTCTTGGAACTCCTAGGTCCTTTCCAAGATCAGCCTTAATGTGAATATTTCCAGCTTGCGAGATTCGGGAGACTTAACCGCCTGTGGAGACGACTGGATGGCGCAGTTGGTTAAGTACCTGCCCTTGGTTAGTGGGGCCCACGGTCCGAGTCCCAGTGGAAGCACAGTTAATACGGTTTTATCTGGTTCTTAAATCTGGTCCAGTCACTATCGGTCAATCGGTGGTGATAGTCTGACTGTGGGTTTCACAATGGACCAACATGGTCTACGTGGGCAGGTGAATCCACCAGCAGCCGTACCTACCCACCGTTTAGAGAGTCTCCTTCCTTTAGGATCGTGCTGCTGCCGTTCCATCCCATCGGACATGAGTTTACATGAGTTGGCGCACCAGACCGATTCATCGCCAGCTGCTTTGTTCACCAGACCAGCTAACAGGTAAACACTCCCAAGAGGATTGCAAACTTATCGGCCAGTGGCATTCGCCATAATTCACTTCTCACAACAACTCAAAATCATCTTTCGTTCCGACAAACGTACTTCATCACACCCGTCATTCTCGATTTCGAACATAAGTGAGTTGTTTGGAAATCACTGGACTCCCCTCGCCCCCAATGACAACAAACACAGCAGCAGCAGGAGAAAACCACAAAACAAATTCAGTGTCCGCCATAAACCATCGCCTTGGCCAGTTGTTTCCACAAATCTCCCTGAAACCGATCACGCCCACCCAGCGACTGTGTGCTTTTCTTTTAAAATAGACTCCTGCCCGGTAAACCCGAGCGGCCTGACGAGGAGATTCGGAACATAAACATCTGTCGAAGGCGAAGCGTCTCTAATCGAGCAGCGCGCCCGATTTGGGGGATGAGCGCACAGCGTTTGGCAAGGCTTTTCCGCATTTTGCGCCTCCTGCTGCTGCTGTGTTCACCCGTGGGGGGTTGTAGCGGGTGGCTTATGTGGAATTCATGTTCGCTGCCAGACATTTTATCAAGAAACTCAGATAGTCTCCTGTCTGCAGAGAGGCGTTATTCTTGTGAGAACCAGTTAAGCGATAGATGAAAACCCCCTCGTGTTCGCATGGAGCTTTTCGCCGGCGTAACGAGTTGAAGTGTCGGAATGTGAAATGAACGAATGGACACGTTGGGAAATGTTCAAGTTCGGTTATTCAGCAACGAGGGGAGGGACGAGGTGCTAATGTGTTGAAGGCGTTTGCAGATGCGCTGTCAAGCGCGAGTCAAGCTTCATAAGAAGACTCTTGAACGAACGAGTATTTTTAAATGAATCCACTTGTACTTGGTGTGACCAGACAACTTCGGTATGAGATGAAGATTTATCACGCCATTTTGTAGGGAATGGCACACATCCCTTCGCCGGCAGTGCTACAAGCAACCGGTTCGATTTTTGATGATTGGGTCCAATGGGTGCGGCGTTATTCCGGCCTCGAGATGGTTCAAGGGACATGACATAGCGCCAGAGAAAGTAATCGAGTGGTGTCAAGAGGCATGACCGCGGCGGCCAGTTGATGAAAGCTCGCCCAATGGCCAACCTTCCCCTTCACATCTACGATCGTTGCATCGCTTTGATGGCATTTATCGCTGTCTCGTTATGGTCGTTGCCGAGCTCTGCCCGGAATCGGTTAACCTCGCACGGTAACGACGGCTCTTTACCTAAGACCATTGACGGTAACGGTGGCCCCATGCTTATTCCGAAAAGTCCGATGATTCCGCCAACGAGTACATCCTTGTGGAAGCATTGCTGCTTAGTGGCTTGGTTTCCTAAGGGAAGTAATGGAAAGGGGAGTACATCCTTGTGTACATTGATGCTTAGTGGAACTTTTGTGGATGCTATCTTTCGTAAGGGAAGTAAGTGTGTTATTTTCTGGATCTAGCGGAAGTCAAAGTCGTCGAATGACAAAACTTCGCTACCAACCGACTGTTTAAACCTCAGGTCTGCAAGACAAAAATTCTATTGTGGACTTGTGTTCGTTCCAATATCGACAGATTTGCTTTTTGACACAGCCACTGAGCCAAAAATGGACTCAGTCCGAAGATGTGTTTTGACTAAAATGCAGATCTCTAGCGAACATTTCCAGCGCCCCATTAGAGCATGTTGCTTGCAGTCGGCCGACTTCAAATCTTGCGGGAGCACAAGCTTACACGGAGGTAGGCCCGTTTGGCGAGCGTGAAACGATGCAGCCTTTGGACACAACACAAGGATTTTTGTACCTATGGGTACCACGCCATTGAACCTGCGCCAGACATAATCTCCTCAAAGGCAATAAGTGCGCTTGAATCCAAGTCTTTTCAGACAGACAGGCGGCACTCAAGGCATTATCGTCGATCTCCAAAACGATCGCACAAGAATCACTTGCTAAGTTGGGTCCCGGTACACACGAGGATTGCAGGCAACGAATCCCGAGATGAGTTAGCGGAGGCTGGTTCGGAAACTGGGTAGGTCCCGAACAGCGCTCGAATGTCAACCGAACAGCAGCTATAACGCTGATTAACGAATGGGAGAACAGACTTCGCCTACAGCAATGCACCAACGGTGTTGGTCTAATCGGGCGAGCTGCTCGACGCTTCGCCTTCGACAGATGTTTATGTTCCGAATCTCCTCGTCAGGCCGCTCGGGTTTACCGGGCAGGAGTCTATTTTAAAAGAAAGGCACACAGTCGCTGGTTGGACGTGATCGGTTTCAGGGAGATTTGTGGAAACAACTGGCCAAGGCGATGGTTTATGACGGACACTGAATTTGTTTTGTGGTTTTCTCCTGCTGCTGCTGTGTTTGTTGTCATTGGGGGCGAGGGGAGTCTAAAATAAGCCCCCTCCAGGACAAGGTGCATATGTCATAGATACAGATCTCACTATATCTAAACTCCTCTTCGAGAAAAATTTCTCAACTAGCTACCACGCAGATCTTACTTGAAGTCTAATAACCAGACGCTGGACGGTCCACTGCGAATCTTCACAGATGGATGCAGGTGTTGGGGCTGGCGACTATTCCAAGGATCAGAACATCCAGCTCTCCCTACGTCTACCTAACCACTGCTGTGTCTTGCAGGCTCAAACTAAAGCGATTAAGGAAGCCCTGTCTTGTTTAAAAAACAATGTAATATCAAGTACAGATGTCAAGATAGGATGGGTGCCGGGACACTGTGACTTTCAAGAGAATTGCGAAGCGGATGGACTCGCTAGAAAGGACACAATCTCTGTACTCTTTCCGGGAGGAGACCCACCCTCCATGCCTATCGCTACTACAAAACATCTGCTAAAGCTCGAAACGCTTGCTCAAGCAAAGCGCGGATGGACATCAGGCACAGGATGGCTCATCACCCAACAACTCTGGCCTATGATCGACCCCAAACGATCGCTTAGCTTGATCAGATCAAGCAGGCCAAATCGCAGATCTCTTTTTGGCGTTCTAACAGGGCATCGTGCCATTGGAACTCACGCCTCTAGACTAGGCCTTCTTTACAATGCTAGTAGCTGCAGGAACGAGGACGAAGAAGAAATCATCGAACACTTGCTATGCAGCTGCAGTGCTCTCTCGTCCCGTAGATTCAGACTTCTGGGGGCTCACTTTTTCGATAACCATGCTGAACTGAGCAATATTCGAATCAGCCTTCTTCTTCGCTTAATTAACAGCGCTAATTGGTTTGTGAATGAGGTACCCCGAGATCCGCGTGATAACACAAGTAAGTGTGTCTGTTGTCCTTTGCGCTGCACTCAGCCACTTTAACCTAACCTAACCTAAAACCTTCATCATCATCATCATCATCTTCTGACCCGCATGCTCCGCTAAAGGCATCGCGGGAGTAAACCACGCCCGAGAGATCTCCAGGCAACTCGATTCTCTGCCATCGACTCTAACTCATCAGGAGTTATGAGACACCGATTGAGACACCCGTCCTGGGTGTCCCAATCGGTCACCTACCTGATGACATGGCATTCAAGGATCCTCTCGGGAGGCGTAATGAAGGGGACACCCGTGCCACGTGCCCAAACCACCGAAGTATAGCCCTTTCCGTTCCAAGAAGAAGCTCCTCAATGTTGAGTACCGCGCGCACTGCCGTTTTTCTCACCCTATCCCGGCGAATAATTCCCGCAACAGCATGGAGGAATCATATCTCAGCAGCGATCTAAGTCTTTCGGTCATTACCCAAATTCCATGACCGTGGGTGAGAGCTGGAATAAAGACTGAGTTAAAAAGCGCTAACTTGGCTTTGGGACCATGCTTGGCCTTTCTGGTTACAGATCTACCAAGCTGTTGCAAAATTAACCCAGCTTGGCCACTTCTACAGGAAAGCACAGCAGTACTCCTTCCAGACCCCGAGATACTTAAATTTCTCCATCTGCTTCAAATGGACTCCACTAATAAACATAACCTCCGATTTGTCCACGTTAACATTTATCCCAGCATCAGCATGCGCGCAGAGCGCGAGAGCGCGCAGCAGTTCCGTCTGGCAAGATGTGAGGACGACAAAGTCATCTGCAAAAAGAAGATGACTTACCCTCAACTCTCCCAATTTGAAACATTCCTCGCTCCGGCTGCGCAGCAACATCTAGTCCATATATACCATAAAAAGGAGAGGTGACAAGACGCACCCTTGGCGAAGTCCAACGCGCATGGTAAAACGCTTAAACGCCGAACACAGCTGCTACAGTTTGTGTATACAGACTGAATGGCAGAAGAGGACCATCAATCCCAGCAGAACACTGCAGACCACAAAACAACTGTAGATGGGCTTGGCATACTCCCAAGCCTTCTCCTAGCTGCTGGTCGGCTCTAAAGCCTTCATAGAATCAAATGTATACTGTTTCCGAACAAGAAAGCATTGTATGTCGACACGATTAAGATCCTCTAGATTCGCCAAATTACACCCTGTGCGGCATGGGTTGTACAAGAAGACAAGAGGAAAAGAGCAAGAAGGCGGAATTAATTGATATCCCCGACAACTGCTTGAACACTGCAAGTGAAAAAAATATCAGAGCCATCTGGTCACCCTTCACTTAGTCTATACAACTTCACTTTGAATTGCAGAGGCACTCACTTCACTTCACTTGCGAAAGGACGCCTCAAATCTGATCAGAATCAACTCCGGCACAGCCCAGAAAATCGGAGGTTGTAAGAGTCGCACTTCGGAAGACCTGCATTGAGCGTTGCGCCGAAAGACCACGATCTTGGGTCATCCTTGAGATTTACCGATCCACGAGCACCGAACCACTCACCTTAGTTTGAAGCCATTTTCAGAAACCTCAAAAAATGATTTCATGAACTGCTAAACCTTCTTTGAGTTCAAACGAACGTTTACCCGCCCAGAAGCTGCTTCAAGTCCGGGAACGAATTTCCATTTCCACTTCAAAGCGATGTGCAACGTGATTCCACTTCGTTCGATGCATCAAATTCAGGAACACTGAAGTCCCACACCCATGCGGTCGACCAGACATCCGAACTGCTTCCGGGACAAATGGCCAACAAGACAGCTCATGTCAGCTCCGAACGGGGAGCAGCACGTCCGGTGCATGTCGGCTACCGATTCCCTGGAGAGCACCCCCTCAACATGGGCAACCCACTTGAGGTCGATGCGATAGCAAATCAACACGATGACGTATGACGGAATGCGACGCGGCGATGGCGGCGCGATAACGACTGTTAATTGCTTATGTCGTCTAGATAAAGTCAGTCAATGTCAAGGGTTTATTATTTATACGCATGGAATTTATGAACCGCTGTGATGTAGTAAAGATAAAGCCACGGAGCTTTAGCAATTCATTAATGGATGCCAGGTCCGGGCTGGCACCGACTGTGGCCGACTGTGGGAATGGAAAACATCGTGGGCGCGCAGATTGACGAGGTCTTGAGAGATCCTCGGGGAGCATATACGAAATGAGATCGATTATCGACGTGTTGCGGTGGATGGGGAATAGGTGAGGCCTGCGGAGAGATCATGTGAGTGATCATGTGATGAACAGCTTTTTGGTAAGCTGCAAGAAAACTTGGCAAACCGCCTTAAATCAGGTTCGCTTTGATTGAGATTGAAGAACTCAGAGGAACTCTTGGGCGATTTGTTGAATCGTCCCGTTCTAGATAGCCCATGCCTCTGTGCCACTCAGCAGGACTGGGAAGATCAATGTGTTGGGCTAGTTTGGCATTTCGAGGCCCGAAGACTGCAGCCATGCTGTCCATGGGCCCCATGGTCTGACCAATGTCTTGTAAGAGGTAAGCTTAGCCAATTCCCTTTGGGCACCAAAGGAACAGCTTTGGTCTCGGAATGGATGCGGCAAACGATGGAAGGCAAACAAAATCCCTCCAAAAGCAGTAGAAGACGACAAAGACAACGTTTTCTCATTCTTTTCGGCCAGACGCGGTCCAGTCGCTTGCAGCCCAAAGCATTCAAACGCCTTTCTGACACTCTTTGTGTCTCACAAAATACGCCAGAGACATCTGCGTAGAAGGATGGAGGTTGGTTAAGGAGGAGTTTACTGAGCTCCGTTGTGCACGTACCAGCACAAGTAAGATCCAGGGCACGACATTGGACATCCTGTCACAAATCACATTCCGTTCATTTTATAGGGCCCATACACGACACAGACACGGGGCTGCAGACCAATACATTTCGGCTTTGCCGACGACGTTGCTATTGTCACAGTGGAGGTTTCTACGAACACATCTATCTCCAAGGTGAAAGATTGGCTTGAGAACGCCGGCCTGGAACTAGCGGCCCACAAATCGGAGGCTGTGCTCATTACGTGCAGACAGAAAGTCGAATTCGCGAGCTTCATAGTTGGGGAGCAAGCGATTATGTCTAAGGAGGCAGTGCAGTACCTGGGGGTTATGCTAGATAATAGGCTTTCCTTTAGTGAGCTCACTACTCGTGAGAGTAGGATTCTGCGCGCATATTCTGGCCCGCCAATGTTCGGGAGCATTCGAGAGAGCGCTCCTTGTGTGCGTGATGCCTTTTCGCTGGCATACTTTATATGCTCCCGAACATGCGCGCAGAATCCTGCTCACACGAGTAGTGAGTTCAGTCCTCCTGTAGGCTGCTCCAATTTGGGCTGGAGCTCTTGCGGTTGGACAACTAAGACGGATGACGACGTCAGTCTATAGACTCTGCGCAATAAAGGCAATCAGCGGATTTAGAACTCTTCAGCAGGAATGTTACCTGTCGACATTCTGGCAGACGAGCTTAAGAGGGTGTAACGCAGACAATCTTCGGACCGGCAGCAGGCCAAACTCGTAAAGATGGAAGAACGGGCAGCTTCATGTGGCAAGCCAGATGGGACGTCTCCACAAAAGGAAGATGGTTATCGAGAACTGGACATCAAGACCAACAGGAGACTGTGACTACCCCATCTCACAGTTTCTGTCTGCACACGGCGGCTATCGAAAGTATTTGTGGACATGATAGTTCCCCGCTGTGCCCAAAATGTCCAAATGCTGAAGAGGACGCAGGGCACATAGTTTTCAACTGCAGCTGGTAAACCTACCAAGCAGCGATAACCTGATCCCGTCCACGACAAGATCAGAAAATAGTTGCAATGAGCTTTGCTCGTTCATAGTGAAAGTTAATCTCACATTGCGGCATGCCGAAGCAGAAAGAAAAGCTCAAGAGGACGCATTCCGGAATATAGCGTAAATCGCTAACCAGCCCCGCGAAGTAATACCTAACGGCAGTTCCGCGGGGAGAGTGGTAGAAGAGTGTTAGATGTGGTTTAGGACGTAGGCGCTAGGGAACAGGGGTATAATATCCCGTGAGTCGTGCATAGTGGTAGCACGGGTTACCAGTATCCACACGCTGTCATGTGATTTCTTCAACATCATACTTGAGAAGATCGTGCGAAACTCAAATGGCAACACCAGGGGCACGATCTTCCAAAAGTCCGTTCCAAAAGTGCTTGCCTACGCGGACGACATTGACGTGATTGGACGAACACAGCAAGCTGTCAATGAGGCTTTTGCTAGCATTGAAGCGGAAGCGGCTAAAATGGGTTTGGCAGTCAATCCGGGCAAAACAAAGTACATGCTGTCATCACGAAAGGACGCACAACATCGACGCCTCGGACAGAACGTCATAATGGGCAGCTTTGAGGTAGTCAAGGACTTCGTCGACCTTGGCTCTGCAGAAAACAGGGACAATAACACCAGTACCGAGATCAAGCGCAGAATTACCGTTGCCAATCGCTGTTTCTTTGGGCTCAAGAGGCAATTGAGTAACAGAGCCATCTCTCGAAACACCAAGCTGATTTTATATAACACCCTAATCACCCCCGTCCTGCTCTATGGCGCAGAGGCATGGACGCTCTTGAAAGCGGATGAAGAAGCTCTTGGTCGTTTTGAGAGAAAAGTTCTGCGTGCGATCTTTGGTCCTGTCCGTATTGATGGCGTCTGGAGAAGGAGATTCAACCACGAACGGTACGGACTGTACAGCGGCATGCCCCTAGTTAAGCGTCTTCGGATCCAACGCTTAAGACGGCTAGGTCACGTAGAGCGGATTGACACCACAGCTCCGGCCCGAAGAGTCTTCGATTCCAAGCCTTTGGGACAACGCATAAGAGGGCGTCCTAGAACAAGATGGCGCACACAAGTGGAGAAGGACCTCAACCAACTTGGTGTGCACAACTGGAGGCAGCTGGCGAAAGATCGTGCTGGCTGTTGGTTGAGGCCCAGGTCCACCCCGGACTGTAGCGCCAAACAAAGAAGAAGAAGAATAGACTTGACAAACACAAACAGGTGGAGATAAAAAAAACGAAAAGGACGCTACTAAACTTAAGTGTAAACAAATATAGGGGACCAGGCTAGATGAGACTAGAGACACTCACACACCCACTCGCATATCCCTTCACATAACTTGCCCAAATTTTGGGAAACAATAGCTCAGTTGTATATATGTATGCAACAACTCCATATTCCAAATTCCATTTACTGTGCGGAGCGCCGAGGATGGTGTGTTCAATCTCTGACACGAATTACTTTCCCAATCCAATGCTGTGTGGAAAAAACTTCTGCAACCCCTCTACTTGTGAGCGAGAAACCATTTGTACATAATCTGAATTGTCCTTATTAGTGTGGCTTCAGGCTAGGGACGTCCACCACTGAACAGATCTTCACATTACGGCGAATCGTGAACAAAAAAAAATCAAGAAATGCAGATCGTCCATTTCAAGGCCGCATATGACAGCGTGCATAAAGTCGAGCTGTCCAACGCCATGTCCAGTTTGGACATACAACTAGTCACATTGTTCAGGATGACGATGAAGAATGCTTGCTGCTCTCAAAGAGCGTGATCTTCATTGTCAAGAATATGAACAAAGTGAGGCGCTCTTCAAAAAGTTCCTACAATTGGTAGCAAACGCGGATCGAACACAGTGAGCTCTCAATGCAGTGTTCGGATGCGGTCAAAATGGCTTCAGCTTTGAAAGCGGGCAAAACGATGGATATGCTGGACTTCAATGACTTGGCCATAACGTCGCCATACGCAGATGTACTATTGAGGCAGTCAAGGACTTCGTCTACCTCGGCTCCGAGGTTTAGCGAAGAATAACTCTTGTCAATCGCTGTTTCCTTCGGCTCAAGAGCCCTCAAGTCGAGCACTCTCTCGAAGGCCAAGTTGGCATAACATAAGACCTTGATCATCGCTGTCCTGCTCAATCTGGAGAGCAGATGAAGAAGAGAAAGGAGAGAGATAAATTCTGCATTCAGTCCTTGTTCTATCACGAGATAGTCCTCAATGTTAGATTGGCTTGTAGATCCAACCGATCTGTGGTACCCCACTGGGCATCCAGTCCTCTAAAGCGGCCCATACACAGCACATCTCTTTGGACATTTGTGTCGGTGTCCTGTGTGTCTGGACCAGTCCTCTAAAGCGGCCCATACACAGCATATCTCTGTGGACATTTGTGTCGGTGTCCTGTGTGTCTGGACCAGTCCTCTAAAGCGGCCCATACACAGCATATCTCTGTGGACATTTGTGTCGGTGTCCTGTGTGTCTGGACCAGGCCTCTAAAGCGGCCCATACACAGCACATCTCTGTGGACATTTGAGTCGGTGTCCTGTGTGTCTGGACCAGGCCGTCGATTCGAGTTTTTGTGTGCCACAACCGATCTGTGGTACCCCACTCGGCATCCAGTCCTCTAAAGCGGCCCATACACAGCACATCTCTGTGGACATTTGTGTCGGTGTCCTGTGTGTCTGGACCAGGCCTCTAAAGCGGCCCATACACAGCACATCTCTGTGGACATTTGTGTCGGTGTCCTGTGTGTCTGGACCAGGCCGTCGATTCGATTTTTTGTGTGCCACAACCGATCTGTGGTACCCCACTCGGCATCCAGTGCTCTAAAGCGGCCCATACACAGCACATCTCTGTGGACATTTGTGTCGGTTTCCTGTGTGTCTGGACCAGTCCGTCGATTCGATTATTTGTGTACCACACTGTATGAGCAAAATTGTAAAATGATTTCAGTTTTTTATGTCGGTGTCCCTAAAAGAGTGATGTGAGTAGAGCGACTAGCTCTGATATTGCAAAACGACAAGAATGCCTTCGAGAGTCACTATCACTGCTCATAGCGCTGGTCCGTCGCCGTCAAAGTCCAGTGAAGAACTTATGTGTACGATTGGTGTGTGGCCGAAAGTGACACCGCCACCAAAGTGGGCGCACAAGTCTACTGTGTGTGGGCCACTTAAGACTCGTTCATCTGAATGCAGTATTTCTTTATCAAAATACCTCAGTTGGAAATCGAGCTCTGTTTAAGACGTGTGCGAATTTCAGATGAAACCTTAGCGCGAATAACATCGCTGCCATAAACATGTTCCCACAGAAATGTGCATGTGAGCCGCCCCCTGTCTTTTCCCTTGAATGATTATTCGCTCTCTCGTGGCTCGCAGGACGCCCTAATTATTGCTAACGGCGGAGTCAGATTGCGGTGTACAGTGGCATTTCGTATCACTTCATTTCTTCGAACGAACGCAACGAAGTCAAAGCGTATTTACACGCGGCCGTAGCCACTGCTGGAGAACTGCGTGAAATAAACGCCAATTGTTGAATGTTTTCCCAAAGTGTCTGGTGTGTTCAAATCGGTGTCAGCGCCACATTGTTTCGTGGTTTATTTATGTGACTGGACGGAGCTGTGACTTTTGTCAGTCAACCAGGGCAGTACACGGCCCCTCGTAAGTTCACGAAAAGCCCGGCAAAACCCAGCTAAAGTCCAATTCTCCCTCGCATGCAATTTTAATTCAATCAACCTCCATCCACAGTTTATAGCCCATCAAGCCACCCAGTCCATTTCGTGGGTCTTCAAGAGGATTGCCATTCCGATTTCATAGCAGGATTACCTCTTGATTGCCTGAGTCCCCGGAGCAAGCCAATAAGTGCACCCCAATGTATCCAAATGGCCATGCCCAAGGACCCCTGTTTTATTCACGCAAATTAAAAATGCACCCAGGTCAAGCACACAGCCACCACCCAGCTGACCACGCTGCGTTCTGCACAATGGACCGCAGCTCTCTATTCAAATTCGAGCTCCACACAAACACCGGAAATGGTTTAGCTTGGGGCTAGGGGGACACGGTTACACGGCTCTGTGTGTACACAATGGGTCGAGAAAAGGGAAAAGAGAGAGAGGGAGCTTGTCACTGCCCGCTCCCCACGCCTTATTTCCTTCCCCGCTTCTCGCTTTGACGCTCTATTAGCACCAGCGGATCATAGCGGCCGAAGGGAGGCCAAACAAATAAGGAAGCCGTGCACCGAAGGGATGGACGGAGGGAGGGAGCACCTAAGATCCACCCGTTTTTTTTTTCGATCGAAGGGGGTTACGGAATTACCAAAGCCATTTATCCAAAGCTAAATCTTTTCATCTCTTTAGAGGCCATTCACAAATACTCCAAAGGACGACGACGTGCCGCTTTGTGTACGACACGACGAGTAGCTACTACCGATCCCTCTCTCGCTCTCTCGCTGGCTGCTTTCATCCAGGCACAGGCACAGGCATGAGAGAAAAATAAAACCCACACAAGAAAGCTTCCCAGCCAGACGCAGCAACAGAAGGGATGCCAAGTTTCAACTTTGACATTTAAAAAGCGCATGCCCAGTGCAATGAAGTCCCCACTCGGTCAGGGGGCGCTGGCTGGCGGGAGGACGGATATAAACAACGTAACCAAACAGTGGCACACTGGCCCCCCCGCTCGCCGATTCGAAGGGGGTGTGTACGTGGGAACGCGGTGCGTGGTAAGTTCCGTCGAGGGTCTTTGGTTAAAGGAACACCACACCATCGCTTGTTCCCCATCCCAGCGCCACCACTTCCTTCGCCGGAGCCTGCAAGAAGCTGGAGTCTCGGATCGGAGACCAGCCCACTGGGCTGAGGTGTTTTGAACAGGCACCCCCGGGGGTGCGATGATGATTGGGCGAGGTTATGGCCGGCATGGGTCGTTGTTGCTTATAATACGAGTCGGTTGCTCCGCTGGGGTGGAACGTGTTAAAGTGTCACACAGCCGAATGGGGTTGAAATGAAATTACGACATATTGCGTCCTTCCTTTGTTTCGCACTCGCTCACATTTGCCTTTTGCGGTGATTTTATTGTCTCTGGCTGCGAGTGTGTGGGAGAGATTGGATTTGCTCGGCTCACTGTGGCTGGGGTTGACTTTTTTTTTTATTTCTGCTGCTTTAATGGAAGCACTTTAAATGCTATTGATGGCTCTGCTCCTAAGGCGACGGAGGACGATGCGAGTGGCAGGCGGTGGGTAACGGTTTTAAAACCATGACGTAGCATGTTTGTGCTTGCCGCCAAGCGGTCTGAGAATGAGGTCGTTTCAAGATGCTGAGTGTGTTGTCTTGTTGCTTTGTGTGTGCATCTGAATGCTCGGCGGCATCAGCGGGGACGTAAATATCAATCAAATTTTAATGGGAATACGCCGTAAACATGGACGATTTTATCACTAATCGCCTTGGGGGATGAGGGGTTCTTCAATCAGGCCCCCATCGGCGGTGCTTGAGAGGGGGCGGATTTCTTCCGCTGGTGGTGACGTACGATGTGCGATGGGACGTGTGATTCAAGCGGGCATTCGGGTTTTCAAGGTCGTTAGCTTGAGGGCAGCTGTTCAAAGACCTCAAATGATTCTGTTTGAGAAGCCTGCAATGCGGTTAGACAACTGGTCATGGTCATGATGAGACTGGATCCGAAGCTTTGAATACTCTCAGGGAGACAACAATTGGTAGAACGTCAAGTGGCGTCAGAGAACAGCTGGAGGCTTCCCCTTGTTCTTGTGTAACTTGGCTGCAGTCAAGGCGAACGTGAACCTCAACCAACAAAGTTCTCAATCTAACGCGACCTTCAGCTAGTGTCTCCCGCTTCGCACGCCAAGCTATTAAGGCCTTTCTCCCCTTAAGTGCGCCATCTTAGACGCAAGCGTCTTCTGCGTGCGTTCCCCCTCAGGATCGAAGTCGAATAACCTTTCATTACAGTTTAACTTGGCTCATTTGGACATCCTTAGTCCCATCCACTGGATAAGTTTAAGCAGGGCCTTCTGGGACATCAGCGGTCTACTGGAGCAGGTGACTGCCTTGAGGAACTCCATAATTAGCGTTAGGAGACTGCAGATCTAAGAGACTGCTTCTGACTGGATGACGCAGTTGGTTGAATGCCTGCCCTTGGTTAGAAGGACCCCCGGTTCGAGTCCCAGTGCACGCAAGGTTAATACGCTTTTAGCGGGGTTTTCTAGCGGGTTTGTCACCATTTAGTTGGTCAATCGGTGGTGGTAGTCTGACTGTGGCTGGCTGTGAATCCACCAGCAGCCCCTCCTACCTGCCTACCCACCCAGCTCAAATCATCGCACAATCGAGCTCCGAGGAGTCGTTTCCTTCCGCTTGCTACAGTCTAGCCTCCTCCCCACGACAGCTCCTACAAAACTCATTGAAGGGGACTTTAAGTTGTTGGAGCGAGGATAAGCGAGTTGAAGGACGAGGGTATTGCCGCGGGTGCATGGCTCAGATCGTCGGACAAGTAGAACTGTACGTGTGCCTCCTGTCCAGCTACTGTCCATGACTTGGTTTGAAAGCTCCTCGATTCATGATCAACGTATAGCAACGCATCCACACGCATCAAGGCAGCCACTTGACTTCGTTTTTAAGAGCCTGCCAATTTCGTCCGCTTCCGGGAATGTTTCGATGGGCTGTCGAAGTGTCGGCTGTCGAAGTGGCCACGGGACAAGTGGCTATTCCAGTTCTTCGACTTCCAGTGACGCTACAGTCCGGGATGGACCTGGTCCTCCACCAGTATCTTCGAGTTTTTAATTTAAGCCTTGTGTCACCAGCATTTTTGTTCGACTTACAGAAAATTCGCGTTGAGGACGTTCGATTAACAGAGGTTTGACTGTTCTTCCGATTGCGTGTGTCGGTTTTTCATGCTCATGCAAGTGCCACCAACGCCAATAAGACCAAAGAACGTATGTAGACAGACCTAAGATGATCTTCATCAAATTTCGTTCATGCCTTAGTGACACACGACAGGACTTGCATGATTTGGGACTTGTGGGCCGTGTCTGCAAGCAAATTTCATCTTTCGCCAGACACTGCCGAGACACAGTTCACTGTTGCGTCCAAAAGACTGGCGAGCATTTGTCTGGAGTGCTCACGTAGGAACAAGGCGTATCCAGAATTAAGATTCCAGCCAGAACAGAGATACTGGAGGATTATCTCCGAGCCAGAATAGTCCGCCCAACACCGCTCATTGACAAGAATTCCATCCGCCCGAGGTCAGTTGACATCAATCGCCAAGCAAAAGATTTACGGATCTGCTCGTGCTGATGGACAGTCTGTTGAACTTTTCAAAGCAGCTTGGAATGTGAGGCGTGTACACCGCGAAAGGGTATGAATCGTTTGAGAAGACCCTCTTAACTGGACCAACTTAGAGCCTGAACGCTCTAGTAAACAGCCAGATTGGCCAGCGAAGGCCACCATCCACCAGTTTCTTCTCTTCTCGGCAGACTTTACAAAATACCTAGGAGCTCACTGTCTATTCAACGTGTGACTGGTGGTGCTTGATGGAGAATGTAAAGCGACGTCGGCCTTCTCAAACAAATTCCAGCCTCTCGCTTCAGATGGCTAGACCATGTAGAGCGATTGGGCAACAATGCTCCTCCACTCCAACCTCGAGTGGTACAGAAACACTTCGCCTCCGATGGCGAGTCCAGCTTAAAAGAGATCTGAGTCCGTTGAGCGGACAAAATTGGATAGACCTCACACAAGACCGAGGACTGAGGTCCAAGTCGACCCCTTAGCGGCAGCCAGCGAAGAAGTCAATTTTCTTTCAGGGTCTGAAGTGTATTGGCCAAACCTTGGTAGATCGTGGGAAGTGCTCTTCGATATGACACGTTACCCATGACATTCCTCTTAGCTCCTATCACTGTTGTATTGTGTGCATGTCCAATCCTGTCTCGGGACTGTTGTGATCTGACCACCGACAAGTGCGGACGTACTTCTGAGTCGACACTACAGCATCCACTCGCAGTACGATTTGCATCAGTAATCCCGGCAGCACCCAGAGCACATCCTGATGAAGTCATCGCCTTCACATCGTCAGCGTGTGTCCCAAGATCCCCAGACCAATAGAAAATACATCGTAACCCCCTCAAATCAATCGCACTTTGCTACGCGACTAAAATTCATCATTCACAGCCACCCTCAATTCCAATCTACTCAGTTGCAGATTTGCTTCAGTAACAAGCAAACCCTAGTCAGAATAGAAACAAACCCACAGTCGTCACGCTGTCTTCTCGAAATCAAAATCGAAACACTCGCATCCGGCGAACAATGTTTCGCACTCAAGCAGAACTCAAGTTCCCACACGGAAACCAACGCAAAAAAAGAAACAAAAAAAACAAAACCATTCGATGTGACTAAGCGGAATACATTATTGGATTGCATTACACAGCAACTGTGTCTGCATGTAAGCAGCACTCGGCACCAAATGCTGCTAAGTAACGCAAACGAGTTCATCTCAGTTTGCCTCACCAGCCAGACACCATGGCGTACACGTAACATCTGGGTGAATCATTCGACATCATCTGAAATCATGGCCAATGTGCTGTTGTTGCAATCGACCAGACTTGTGGAAAGCGCACTTTTTCATGGAACTCTTGCAACACACTTTAACAAGCCGAAGTCGACTGTGATCGCTTGTATCGGCTGCCAGTTTGCACCGTGTGGCGCTCTTCACGGTGGAAAACATTTCAGATACCGTGCGCTTCCTGAGTTTGTTTATCCTTCAGTGTTTCTTATCGAAGCGAAACATGTTATCCTCGAGTAAACATATACATTCTGGGGGCGAACTAAATCCACAATCCACACACGTCGCGATGGGGACGCGGGCATGTGTGCATCTGCAGATAAGCAAATTCTGTGATATTCTGCGTCTTAAGCGAACTTAAAGCAGTCTTAGGGGCGAAATTAAAAATGTAAACGATTGTTTAAATTGAGTCAAGGGGTGTAGTGATTCTGTGACGTGACACATTTGCTATGTGCACGCGATAAGACACTCTTTGCCATAGTTCGGAGGCACGCGTAAGCTATTGAAGGTTTGGATGAGATAAGACAGCGCGATATCTTGGTATTCGATGTGTGTCTTGCGACATTTGAACTACATTTCATGGAATATTGTGTTTTGGAAATTCCTCGAGTACAGCAATTAGTTGCTTTATGGTGGAATTTGAATTACAACTACAAGCCATATCAAAATGGCTATATACTGGCCTAGGAGTGACTCTCTAGGATGAGCCACCAGAACCTAACCTCGTCCTTGCAATAGCCTCGATGGGTATGCATTGCACTGGCCACCACGTCAGTTTTTCCACTCAGATTTGGCTCAGAATTTCTGATTCATGGCTTGTCCTCCTGGTTTAGCTTTGAGTATTAAGTCGAAATCTGGTCTTTAAGCAGGCAGAAGCGGGTGTCCGTTGATTCGAAAGAAGTCTTATCTGCAGCGCAGGCGGAAGGAATAAGAGACATAATCGCAGACTCTACGAGCCGGTGGACGTAGCAAGCACTAGACCCGCCATAACGACCACATGGAGATGGTCACAAGACTGAAATGGTTCATCAAGCGCTGATCAAATATGTCTGCTTAGCCGAGAACGACGATGGCGAGCACATTATACGTGTACAACGTCCCAATGCAGTCGTGGATCATGAGAACCACTGTGGTTTCTGCAATAGATCCGACACAACAAGTGCATGAAGGCCGGCTATGACAGTTTCCTGTGACCGCCCTAGCGTGGTCAATAGGTGCGCCGGTTCCTACCCTTGGTTCAATTCCTGACACAAGCAGTTTCCATAATTCACAGCTCCAACTCTTTCGATTCACTGACAACACTCAGGCGGTAAACCTGTCCAGGAAAAGCCTTTCAAACGTCTTCTACATAACACCGTGATTCTCCACCAATCGTGATAGAATAGAGAGTCATTCCTGTTGAAACTAGGCCCAGGTGCATCTCAGACTGTAAAGTCATCCATGCCATCTCCTGTTCCGGGAGAAGCACAAGTGACCTAAATACTGCGCCGACAACAAATGCCAAAGCTTTTCGAAACCAATTTGTGCACATTTTCCACAAAATATCAAAAGCCAATTTCGTGTGCTCGTGACCAACAACAAGCACAGCGCAACATATTCCGAAGGCACTTACATTCTAAAAGACAAGCTTACCTAAATTAACAGCATACACAGCTCCAATAGCTGATCGTAATCCAAAAATAAACCGCCACTCACTGCAACTGAAAATCAAAATGAAAACTCAAAACAATCATAAACTATTCACACCACGCAACTGCGCGAGATAGATAATTAGCCGCTTCAGTGAGTCTTCGTCGGAGATCCTCTGCACTACTTCCTCACACCGGCACTCATTAAACAAGACGATAAACCATCTTAAATCGCGGATTCTCCTCTTAACGAGCCCATAAGTCCATAAATCCAAACCAAACGCAACAAAGCACCGAGAGATCTTCACTTTCAACCCGCAACTACTACTGACGCATGAAGTTCCCTGGCGCAGCTCTAGCGCACAGCTCTGCTAGCACAGTGGTGTGCAGGCAATTATATCCACTCACGAACGTTTCATTTGACCGCCACCGGCGACGATGACCGAACCCGAATTCACTGAACACAATGCGCAAGTGTAGGCAGACTGCTCCGCTGTTTGGTATCCACGATACAAAAAAAAAAATAAACGTATTATCTAATTGGAATGAGAAAACTGAAAAAAACAAACTGCGGGAGATGAAAATAGCGAAAGCAAATTAAATATTCCGTCCATTGACGTCACCCGAAGCCAACAAGCGAATAATCCTCTGTAGCCTCGGAAAATTGATTCGCACGTATCGAAATTGGATTCGATTTCCTCGTTGCGCTCGACCCGGCCCGAATCTTGTCAACTCTCGTCGGGTCGGAGTGGGACACCGAGTTAACTTCAATTAGAGAACGAATGTGAATTTTCTGTGCTGTCGGTCGATTACAATCCAATTAGATGGCAATTAGCATTGATTTGTTGAATACAAGGTTCACGTTACACGGTCAATTCCGAGTGACAGCCATCTGCGCCGGGCTTGCCGACAGAATCTTTGTGTGAATCTAGTGATTTTCATTTACAACTTCGCGATGGAAATGCACTTTGCGCTTCACTCTTTGCACTGTGAATGTCCGCTGGAGAAACAAACCGAGGGGAGAAATGCTTGGCCACTTCGATGGCATGGGTAAGTATATCGAACTGCCGCTAGACTTGCACCACCGATGGCTGAGCCGAAATAACGAGGCTTGCTGCTGGACTAAGCGGAGGTGGGGCTTTTTCTCTTGTTTATTGACTCGGGTAAACAAATGAACTTTTTCGTCTTTATTCGTTGGAGCAAGAGGAATAGGTTGAAAGGAAAAGAAGAAAAGGTAAACTTTGTTAATTCTTTTTTTGTTGTTCTCTCGCCTCGACGTCACTGATTGACATTTTTCATCTTGACAGTTCGGTGTGGATGACTGCACTCTAGTGAGTGCAGCGCCACGGATGGGAATGGTAACTGTGGTTTGTGGCTTGGATTGTTGAGTTGCATAGGGTGCACGGTGAGTGTTTGTTCCAAATCAAAGACCCAGTTCAGCGTGCAGTTCAAGCTTTATTTGCAAAGAAATAGAATGGTGCCTCACCCTGTTAAGATTCGATTACAAATTCCCGACGGGGACAACCCAGTCGTTCCCACAGAATTTCGACAGCAAAAGCCAGAAAAGCAAGCGCCAACCCAACCGCCAGAGAAATCCAAGCAAACCTAAGATCGTTCCAGGACAACGGCTCCGCAGTTGCCTCATCACTCTCGCCCTTAGCAACGCGGAAACCAGACTTAATCGCCTGCCAGACGGTCTCACGACTCCAGTGCTCTAGCAGGCCCGTCTCCCTGGAGCGCATGATGAAGTACGTCAGGATGTCGGAGAACGGCGAGTGCGGATGCATTATGAATCCCGTGTACACCATCCCAATGTAATCAGGGATCAGGCGAAACAGTGGCTTCCCCGAGAGACTCTGCATGCCGATCAGGAACTCGCCCTTGTCCCGCACGAGGGCGTAGGCAATGCTCGTGTTCTGCATCCTGGACAGCTGCGAGGCAAACGTCTGAAACTGAACCGGATGAGCGATGGTCTCGAGATGGGCTGGCAGGTCTCCAGTGCCGACGGCCTGCTTCCAGATGTAGTC
Organism: Eristalis tenax; assembly: GCA_905231855.2. Lineage (NCBI taxonomy): Eukaryota > Metazoa > Arthropoda > Insecta > Diptera > Syrphidae > Eristalis > Eristalis tenax. Next base: position 40,733,129 of record HG993128.1, on the reverse strand, counting down.
CGGCACCAAGAAGTGCACCTTGTGTTCGATTAACTCCTGGAGCGTGTCATGCTGCTTGATTCGAATGAAGACGGTCAGGAAGGACGTCAGATGGTTGAGATAGAGGTTCACGAGGATGAAGGCATATAGCACGACGACCGTGTGAATGCGACACGCGTTCCCGACGAGGCCGTCCGCTGACATGTTGAGCAACAGCAGGAATGTTTGACTGAAGCAACGCCAAGGGTTGGGCGCTCGCCCTTCTGCCAGACTCTTCAAGAAGTCCATGAGGACGATGTAGATGAAAGTGCCTCCAATGCAGGCCCACACGGAGGCGGCGAATGGTCGCAGAAAGTACTCGTTAGGGTCCAGGTAGCCTTCAATGGGGGTCATCACGGTCCAGCCGAGCATGTGCACTGGGTAGCTGACAAAGTAGGCCTTCGGCAAGAGCGCGTGGCTGTTGATGCTGAGTTCCACTCGCCCGTCTATGATGGCTCTCCAAATGCCGGGCGCGTCCAATGTCCTCGTGTTGCCGAGAGCGACCTCCCGGAATGAGGCATTGTGCATCTGCAGGAAACTGAGGAAAATCTGTGCGTAGAGGCCGCCGATCTGGAGACGACCCTCCTTGTCTGGGTAGCGGAATACCCGAGGCATGTCGTCGTGCGCGGTGGTGCTGATCGAGTAGCCATTCAGGTCCCTCTGTGCGTCGGGCAGAGGGTCGTCCTTGGACACGATTGGAACCAGTTTATCGGCAAAGGCAAGGAATGCATATGAGGTCCCCTCTGCAACCCCAAAGATCCTCGTAAATTTTTGACCTGCGAAGTACGCGCACGCCTGATGAAGGCGTTCCCTGGTCCCGGCGGAGATGACCACATACTTCCGAACTCGCATGCGGCTGATGATTCCCTCACAGTCCTTCACAGACTCCTCTTGGACGACCAGGATGATGACGTCGTTAATTCGTCCAGCAGCGCCGTCACTCTCAGTCGTCACCACGGGCACGTCGGAGTGTCGCTTCGCGAAGGTGCTTGTGAATTCAGCATCGGCTGCGATGAAGTAGACTGCCCTAGCGTCGCCCTCTTTGTGAAGTCTTCGAATGACCTCACTGGACTGGGAATAGGAAGCCTGAGCGCCTGCCACGACTGGGAGGAGGATCAAAACAACTCTGGAGAGGAACATCCTTTCGAATGAAGGGTGGACTTGACACTGGACTCCTGGCGCGAGCGGGGTCCCCATCTGATGCACATTTAGATAATTGCAGGAATAATTAACCGCGGTAATGAATTTTGAATGGTAGCCATTTAGCGGTTTTTAATGCAAGCGCCGGCGATGGTATCTGTTTAATGTGCTAATGGAAGTTAGTGTGGCGAAACGAGTCCTTGCGATCACGGTTGGGTGCGCGACTGTGGGGAGGGGTAGAGCTTGCTCGCACACGAAACAAGGCTTGTGGAGCAGTTTGCGCGTCGGGCTGTGTATGTTCGAGAAGTTGAACCGCACGTGTGCGAGGGTATTCTTCTTCTGCTTTCAGCTGGTCCTGCTGATGAGTTGCATGAAGTTTGAGCAAAATACATCGTTTCAGACTCTAGCCCAGATTAGTCTCCGCCCATAGCACCATTGAGTTTTGGATTGCTCGCCAGCCAACCCTTCCTACCAATCGACATGGCCTTTGTAATCTCCCTTGGCGACCATTTGCCTTTTGATTCCTTGCTCGGGACACCGAATCCACCTTTGAGACTAGCTTCCCAGACCGTATTCCTCCCAGATTTTACACGGAGTTCTAAGCTTGCGTTTATGAAAACTTGCGCGAACCGAACATTAGCGGAAGCCAGGTGAATCAGGTGAGACTTTGAGCCTTTATTGTCCTCGCTGCCACTTTAACCTAACATAAGCTCCTTCTGCTGGCTACTTATTTGCAAGTGAGCCTGAAGTTCAATTCCAATTCCGACCAGCGACACTTTGGAGTTCGAACCGAATGACTTGAAACGAAGCCAACAAGCTCGCGCCTGCTTCAGACTGACTCTGGCTGCTCTTCAGTCTTGAATAAGTCGTTCGCCCGTCGGTAGGTTCCGTTACTGGATAGACGGGCAGTAGGTCGCGTCTCACTGGACTCATTGCGATGCTCACGTTCACATGTCGTTGTCCTCATAGCTGTGTCTCGGTGCCCGGAAGTCGTTGAGCGTTCTCCATAAGTCTGGAAGTGCTTATAAAGGGTGATTTTTTAGCTATTATCTTTTTGGCAACACTGCTTTAAACAGCTGACGCACGTTTCGTGTTTTGTTTCACTGCCGAACATCTTCGGTTTGGTCTATAATTTAACCATGAATCGTCTTCCAAACGAACAACGCTTGCAAATTGTGGAATTTTATTATCAAAATGCGTGCTCTGTTAAGGAGTTCATCGCTTCTTGTGTTCAGCGACGAAGCTCATTTTTGGCTCAATGGGTACGTAAATAAGCAGAATTGTCGATTTTGGAGTGAATATCAGCCAGGAGCATTGCAAGAGCTACCAATGCATCCAGAAAAGGTCACAGTTTGGTGCGGTTTATGGGCTGGTGGCATCATTGGACCGTACTTCTTCAAAGATGATGCCAATCGTAACGTAACTGTGAACGCTGAGCGCTACCGTGAGATGCAAGAGCTTGACTTGCATGACATGTGGTTTCAACAAGACGGTGCCACATGCCCACAGCACTCGCGCAACAATGGACTTATTGAGAGGCGAGGTCGGTGAACATTTTATTTCACTTTCAGGACCGGTCAATTGGCCGCCCAGATCGTGCGATTTAACGCCTTTTTGTGGGGCTATGTTAAAGCTCATGTCTATACAGACAAGCCCGCTTCAATTGACGCCTTGGAAGACAACATTGAAGCATTTATTCGTGAGATACCGGCCGAAATGTTGGAAAGAGTATGCCAAAATTGGACTAAGCGGATGGATCTTTTGAGTCGCAGTCAAGGTCAACATTTGCATGAAATAATCTTCAAACATTAAATTTTTCTGAATTTTATGAGTTTTTTTTTTTTTTTTGAAAAACTTCCCTAAAGCTTTTAAAAATCACCCTTTAGCTTAGCTGCATCCAGCTGAGGTAGGATGACGAAGTCCCCTCCTGGTCGGCTGTTGGTAAATATCGGACTTTCCAAGTTGAATACCAGTTTGACGGCGTCGTGATCGGAATCACTAGTTAGCCACTCGCAGGAATAGTGTGAAAATGTATTATCTCTCGGAGGCCGCATGGAGTTGGGCAGTCCTTTAAGGTCCACGTGAGACGCGACCTACTGCCCGTCTATCCAGTAACGGAACCTACCGACGGGCGAACGACTTATTCAAGACTGAAGAGAAGCCAGAGTCAGTCTAAAGCAGGCGTAATATTTTCCCCTACTCACTGATGTAGTTTTTTCTCTCGATCACAGATGGCGCACTGACATTTTCTTCAAGCGATAGTACCATTTGTCTCATATACATTGACGGCAGTGATTTGCTTGTCTAAGGGACGATCAAGATTTCTGGCGAGGTTCCGTTCGTCACCGAACCATCAGTGTATACTTCCAGAGCGTTTGTGTTTTTGACGGTGTCAGCTATCCATTCGTGACTACTTCGTCTTGATCGAGTTGCGGTTATTGTTTTTGGAGTTCTCAAAAATTGCCTACTTCGTCTTGATCGAGTTGCGGTCACTGTTTTCGGAACTCTCAAAAATTGATCCTCGCACAGTGGAGTGTTCAATAAACCTAAAATCACACGAACATTGAAAGACGAATTTCACTCGAAGGCGAGGATGAAAAAGAGCTGTAGGGCTCTAAAGCTCCACCCCCTTATTGTCGTATTTCATGCCACAAAAAAAAAACGTTCGGTTGTTATAAAGATTTTATTTTTCTTATTATTCGTCTGCTGAATTTTTGTAAGTACAGTTTGAAACAAAGCATCGACTCAATTTTCCATTACAAAACTTATTAATGTTACTGAGATAAAAAAAAAAAAAATATGAAAACAAATTTACACTTATTTTAGTACAGCGTTCTGTTGCGGATTTCCTTACCAGCAGCAGATCAGATCAAAAAGAAAAATTCAAAAAATTCTCCCCTCTCTCCTCGATTCTCTCCCATGGCTCTTAACACGTACTTACAAATTACAAAACTAAGCCTGTTAAGCTAATGTATGATTTATTTAATTTACTTTTTACAACGCGTACCATGCTCGTTTTCATTTTGCTGAAATTCGTTCGATTAAGTAAAATATAATTCACAATTGCTAATTTGTCCATTAAATTGTTTTAAACTAAACGAAGGCAGTGTAAGATACGAAAATTACAGTTTTGCATGTGCGCATTGTCAAATTAAGAACCTCGTCATCTTGCCTTGCCTCTAGTCTCCCCTCTAGTGCGTCGTTGTAAATATGGTTACTAATTTTTTTTTTTTAAATAAATACAATATTTTCTTTCTTTATTTACACAATTATTCTTGGTTTCTTTTCGCATAAAGTTCGGTTCATATCTTTATTTACTTTTATTTAATAAATAACAAAATATCAATTAAAATTATAAACAAATCACTCAACAGCGCGTGTTTGTTTAGCAGTTTACAAAAAAAAAAAAAAAATGAAATAATTAATCACTCACTCCACACAAGCACTCATCGCATTCACCCCCTAAAGCAGAATTTAATTTTCTATTATTTCGTGAAGTTTTATCTCTTGTTGTAAATTAATTAATTAGTTACATATTTCTTAAGCAGAAAGGAAAAAAAGGAGAACATTAGTAAATTACTGAAGATGCACTTCAAGTGAGAATAGGTCTCGATACTATTTTACATAAAGATACTTAATTTTTTATCCACTTTTTCTTTTTATACAAATAAGGCGTGAGAAGGAAAAAATTGGTTAAAAATCATTCGTTTTGTCGTGACTAGTAATTTTTTTTAGTAATTTTTTTAGAGATTAACATTTTTTTCGTTTTTCCTTTTTTTTTGTTTGCAAATTAGAGAAAGTTACAAATTTGATCGGTTAATTATTGATTGCCTTTAAAAAACATGAAATATTTCGACAAATGGCTGTGATTTTTGAAAATCACATAAAAGTTGTTTAAAAAAATATTTTTTTCTCTCTTTTTATCTTCTCATCGATCATTTTCGACGAGTTCATTCCAACGGTTTATTTGCACTTGGATAACGTGGTGGTGGCGGTTGGTGTGTGCTTACAGATGCTCATCGCCGTGGTAGCCATTCCGGAGGGGTTGGCGCTCCTGTGAGCTGTCCGTTGGCCGTTTGCGATTGAAGAAGCCGCACTGAAAAATACAAGAAATCGTGAATACGTTTTTATTTGAAACAACAGCAGAGGCTCCGCAACAGGAAGGGACACTTGGTCTTGGGTTTGACCGTCTACGTTTGTCGTGGCAGGGTGCTGTCGGTTTTCTTATGTCACTCGACGTTGAATGTGCATGTGCATGTGCATGTGAACCGTGACACGTGTCAAAAGGGAATAGCATCACCATTTCATCGTGGAAAGACTCGCATTTGAACAATGTTCACTACAGAGATGGCCAAACCGATCTACAGTTGCTCGGTACATTTTGCATAGGCGCACGACCGAGTATGAGATGAGATTGTTGGTCTTCTGCAGCTGCTGTGCTCGGGTTATCGGCTGTAGACAAGGCTGCGTCTTGTCACTAGGTTGTTGGACCAAGTCCTAAAACTCCCCTGAAGCGTGGCGTCGCATCGAGTGGTCAGAGGAGATCTTGCGTGCGTTCTTCGCCGCCACAACCGCTTTGTTGGATCGAGATCCGATCTTTTCAGTTTATGGTTCCAGAGACCAGAGACTATACGAACTCAGTGAAGGTCCTCATTGCCATATGCTTCATATGGCATCAACCGAAATCAAAGCACACATGACCCAGTTTTATGTTCCAATCGAAAATGGAGACGGTTGCTTTTCGAGCGAACAATGCTCGGAAGTTCAGTTTACGTTGCAATTTGACTTATAGCCACACAAACGATTCGAAGACGGCTAAAATTGTCCAATTGAACAGAAGGGGGTTCGTGAAAGTGTTCCACTGTTAACTTGGGTGAAACTACAATTCTAATTCAACCCCTAGCCCAGCGTCGAAGCGCTCCTCAATCCTCGTTTGAAGTTGCGGAGGCAATCAAGACGCTAAGAGCACCACCCTACAAATGTGATCCCAATCGTGACAGCGTGACACCAACGCCAGCTTAAATCTGAAAATATATTCACTCACCGTATGCAAGAGGAAGACCAGCAGCAAGAGAATCAGTGCACCCACACACGCGGCGAGTATCACAATCCAGAGGGGTATGATATCGGGTGCTGGTATCGGCTCCGGTATGGCCTTGTAGAACACCTCGTGCGAGCGGACGATCTCCTCTTTGGGCTCGCCGATGTACGGCAGCCTGGTGACGTGTGAGACGGCCATCGTTGACACATTCAGCGGAACGTCGGACGCCAGTTTCTCCATGGTCTTCGCCACCAGTCTCGTTCGTATCGCCACCCACACGCCGTCGTTGTTGCCAAGATTCTTTGCTACGCAACGCAGCGTAGCACACTTGGTCGACTTGCACGGGGCGATGCTGTCCAGAACGATTGTTCCGTCGTCGACTTCCCTCTTCAGTCGGCGGCCGCTGGCCGTGTTGCCCGAAGAGGACGAGGAGGACGAGTACTCGCTGTGTCGGGGGTTCTCGTCTTGGTCGTAGTAGTACTCGAGGGTGTCTGCGGTTCCGTAGTAGGGCTTCTCCTTCTGGCTCCAGTAGCGCTGGCTGTAGGTAGGGTCGGAGCTGCTGGACCGGGAGTAAGTGCTGCTGCCGCTGCCGCCGCCGAGGGAGCCTCCCGCGACGCCGCCCGTTTGGAAGGAGCTACTCTGTCGATATTGGTCGCCGGTGTTGCCACGGTTCGAATTTCCCGACGAGATGGAGCCGCTCCGACTGATATGATCGTCGACATTGCCGCGGTTCAGGTTGCCGAGATCCAGGGTTCCGGTGCGGAAGCCTTGGCCGGCGGCGAGTTTGTCGGCGCTGATGCCTTGAAGATCGTTGAATCCCCGTCCGGCTGCAGCCTGACGGGAGTATGTGGTCTCACCGGGGCTGTAGCTGCTCGAGAACTGCGATGAAGTGCGGTAGTTGCCGGAGCCCGGTTGAGCGCCTTGCTGTTGGAAGGTCTGCTGTACTGCGCCCTGCCGACTGCCAGTCTGCTGTCCGCTCGCTTGATACGGTCTCACTTCCTCATTTCGGATGTTCCATTGGCGACTGCCGGGGGCGACTCCACCTCCACTCATTCCTCCCGCGCCGGCAGCGGCGCCTCCAGTTCTGTGAGTGTATGACGAGTGGCTGGATGCGGCGTTGACGGGCTGGCGGTCCAAATTGCGCACAAACTCGGTGCTGCTCTCCACAACTTGGGGCTTGCCATCGGGGCCCGTGATGACAGTACGGTTTCTGGTTGTGATCACCACCGACGGTCCACCGCCATAGGATGTCGAGTTCCACGACGAGCTGACATAGCTCGGGCGTTCGTATGTGACTCTGGTGGCACTGGCCGCGGCTGCTGCTGCGGCTGCCGCTGCTGCAGCGGCTTCATTTGCGCGTTGGCTGTGAACGAAGGATGCATCGCCAGTGGACTCCTTGGTCTCCTCCTCCTTGAAGATGCGCTTCTGCTCCTCGGTCAAGATTTTGGCTACGCTCCCGGTGGACGTGCTTGATGATCCGGATGATTGGTGGATGTGCACGCCGGTCTGCTGCGAAGCGATTCCTCCGGACGAACCCCTGATCACGGCTCCGATCGACTCGAGGTAGCTTCTCCTCGCCAAGCCCTGGTCCAGCTGAAGGTTCAGCGGGTTCACGTTCAGATTGGGGTCGCATTTGATGTTGCCGTCGGTCTCCGGCTGGTTGAGGAGGTACATGAGAACGTCGTCGCCGAGCGTTTGGTAGGGGAAGTGAATGAGGACAACTGCCTCCTCGATGGTTGATGGCCCGTTGTTGCGGATGTTGTAGATGTGCACCACGTGCGGTCCAAGGTCGCCCTCCTTCGTGGCGTTCTCGATGGCCTTGTAGTCCGATGCCTTGTAGTGACCGAATTCGGGGAAGGACTTGCTGCAAAGGGAGACATACATACGTGAGTGATCCCGACCGAGGATGGACGGTTAAACTTACCCTTCAATGGCCAGCTCGGTTTCGACCCAGATGCCGACACTCTTGCGGTAGATGTTGTCGAAGCGGGAGCCCTCCATCTCCGCGTTGGTGGAGTTGGCCTCCATGAAGAAGTCGTAGCTGGACGCCATGCCGACCTTGGCCGATGGGATCATCATCACCTTGAATTTAGACTGAAACGGAAGAGAGTGGGTGAGAGGAGGGCTGGGGCTTGTGCCTGTGGGCGGAGTACTCACGATCTTTCCCGCCGGCAGGGGATTGCCGATGTCGCACTTGAGCGTGTAGTTGGTCGCCGGTGTGGGTGCAGCGCATGTGATGGGCGTGTCGCGATTGTCACCGATCTGTTCGATTTTCTTGAAGTCCAAGTCCGCGGGCATTGTCATGTAGAACCCAGCCTCGAAGGCATCTTCGCCGAAATTGGAGATCAGGACTTCGAAGACCAAAGGTTGGCGCGAGCCCAGCAAGTACTTCTCGACAGTCCTAAAATATTGAGTTAGTCACAAGGGCGATCTTCTTCCGGTCGAGCCTCTACTTACTGAACGTTCAGCCTCAAATCCGGCACACAAATGTTGTCCATTCCGCAGTTCTTCTGGATGTTTATGGAGTCTCTCTGGACGATCTCGCGGTTCTGGTCGATCACTGGCTGGAGCAGATCGCGTTTCCTTCGCACGACAGGTCCCTGTCGATTGCTCGGCAGCTGATAGCGGAGCTCCACCTCCAGAGGAGTCAACTTGTCGCGAACGTTGTCCTTCAGGTAGACAGTCTCATTCTGGCAGTAGGTCTTTCCGAGTTCCAAGCGAATGGTTGAGTTGCGTATGTTCTTGCTCTCGTCGGACAGGAAGAACATGCGAGGCGACTTTACCCGTCGGGCGTCCAGCACCCAAGACACATCGAAATCTGTAAAGGGGAATCAGTGAGATGTCCTGCATCACGAGAGGTGCCAAAGAGCCTACCTAAGATGGCCGGAAGATTGATGCCGGTGTACCTCCAGCAGGAACGCACGGCAGTGCAGGGCACATCCTTGCCTTCCCGCCGGGTCTTGCAGGCCTTGTCCTCCATGTTGATCAATTTTGAGGCGCTCAGGAATGTGGCCGTGGCATCAACTACCGCCACCGGCCGAGACTTGAACACAATCACTTCGTCAGCGGCGTAAGCCCCCACAGCCAGATCGGAGTACTGGTTTCCGTCCAAGTCAAGGCCACCGGAGAGCGAGAAGCCGAAAGTCCTTGGCGGTATTGGCCCAATCACATCTTCAGCGTAAATCACTTGCGAGTACTTGGGCAGAGGTCCATCCTTCGAACCGTGGAAGATGTACACAGCACCGTTCTCATTCGGGCCATCATACGGAGCACCGACAGCGAAGTCCCCGTAGCCGTCCCGGTTGATGTCACCGAGCGTGGTGAGCGACAAGCCGAATCGGCCCTTCGAGTTGGTACCGTCTCTGTGGGTTTCCTTCATGTACTTCTCTTGCGGGTTCTTGCCTTGCAGCATGATGTACACTCGTCCGACGTCGTACTTCTCCTCGTTGTTCGGTTCGCTGTACATCGGAGCACCGACGATCAGATCATCGAACCCGTCACCGTCCACATCCGATGTGCACATGGAATAGCCGAAGTAAGCACCGATTTGCCAGCCAGTTATGTTCAGAATGTTGGTCATGTTCCACGTGTAAATGTTAACCTTTCCGAGAAGCTCAGCGCCGCGAGGCATTCCCAGGGCAACATCATCTTCGCCGTCACCGTCAAAGTCACCTGTGATGGTCGAGTAGCCCAGGTACGAGTCATCGTCGTTCTGTCCGCCTTGGGTTGTCGCAAAGACTCTGCTTCTTGGCTCGAATAAGTTATGCGAGTATGATTGTCCTACAAAAGGTCGCAATGATTAACAAAAAAATGCATTTTTGTGGGTTTTCATGATGAATTGACAGCTGACAGATGATGGTGAATTTTACAGAAAATTATGTCTTACACCTGGCAATGCTTATCGGGTGAATTTACACTAGGAGGGGCAAAACCCGTTCAAAATGTGAAAATGGTGGTTCTAAACTTAAAAATGGCCGCAAAGATGCTTGGACTGTCATCACGTTCAACAATTGGTCGGTAAGTGTTGCCAGGTGTGAGAGGAAAATTATTTCATTTATTTTTTTTTTTTTTTTGTCAAAAAGTTGATGAGGGATGAATGTGAATTAGCTTAGACCAATTTCATTTTCCTAGTTAATCAAAAAATAAAAAATAAATCTTGTTCTAGTACAATTTGGAAGCGTTATATGATAAAACAAAAAATGTGTTGGATATAGAAACGGCATCGATTATGTGGCAAAATATGGTACAGAAAATTGGAAAAGGAAGAAAAACTGATAAAGAGACTTTAGGAAGAAACGGAGGAAGTCTATTCTGTGCGAGGACTACAAATTGCTTGCAAAGCAAGGTTAAGAGGAAGACCTCGAGGTCGAAAAATTGCTTACAAAGAAAGATTTAGGGGAAAACCTCAGATCAGTAACTGTCAGATTTACAAAAGTGTTCTTTTAGAAGTTCGCAAAAATCAATTTATTTTAACTAAATTTACACTTAAGTTGGTCTTCATTTTCTTTAAAATTCTTTTAAAATAAAATTCTTTAAATAAAAATTAAAAAATAAATTGCAACCAAAAAATGCAGTCCACTGCACAGAAAGACTATACAAAAAGGAAGTCCTCGACTCTCCAATGGCGTATCCTAAAAATATGTACACATAAAATTATTAAGAGATGATAACATTCACCAAAAACAGGGCAAGACAAAACAAGTTTTTTTTTTTTTTTCAAAGTTAACCAAAACCAATCCAGCAGGCAAATAAGAAAATTCCATACACGATGAGAACCCAAACCAAAGACTATTTTGAACAAAAAAAAAATGATCAATCCATGGAATATCCAATAAACCAAATCACCAATCGATTAAATCAAGGAAACAAATACAAAAGAAAAAAAAATGTCGCAAGTAGTGTTGGTCAAGCAGAAGAAAAGGCAATGGAAATAAAAATTAGTTATCAGACAGGGGAAGAAGGAAGCATGGAGTTATTATTTATTGTTTTATTTTCGATTTGCATTTTGGTTTTTTTTTTAATTAATTTATTTTTGTTTTTATGTTTTAAGCGCAACGCATGTAAACCGTCATAAATGGTCTATGATGTGTGTTTGTTTCTTCCAGCGCAGTGCTCTTGTGGAGCGTACGAGTGAAAATGGGTTTGCTTTTGTTTTAATTGCACATAGCCGCAGTTGAGTTAGATTTTGATTTTTAATCGTTTTTTTTTTTTTTAGAAAATAAGCCCAAACAGTCTAAGTTTTATTTTTGAAATTGTTAAACAAATCTATCTTATTCCAGCAGCAAGTGTTTTGTGTTTTTAAGCGATGTTAAGACATATGCTTGTTTTTTTTTCTTGAAGCGCACCAAGGTTTATGTTTTAATTGGTTTTATTTATTTTGTGAATAGTCCACTCTAACAGAGTATACAAAAATGTACAAAAATTAAAATGAAATTTTGAATTTTGAAAAAAAAAAAATGATTAAAATTAAGAACTACGTGTACGTTTGTCACGGAAAAAATGACACAAAAAGAGATTAAGTAAATGTATCTTTTTCCACATGGAATTGTTAAAGGAAATTTGGAAAAAAAACATGTGTTCTTGTTTTTTTTGTAAATTAATGAAAGCTTAAGTTGAAAGAAAAATGTGTGATTTATTTTGTTCTTTACCTCCAACGCCGAATTCTTGATACATTGGCGGCTTGTACGGATACTTTGAATCAGCATCAATCGAGTACGCTCGTCCTTTGTTCAAGGATTTTATGTTTTGTTTTATTTGTGTGGTTTACAAAAAATACGATATTAATTTATTTATTTTTGTGCATTAAATTATTATTATTTTGTTTTTATTTATTCGCAGATTTTATTTGTGTTTATTATTTTGATTTTATTTTTATTTTTTTTGTTTTGGTTTGGAGAAATAGAAGGGGGATCACAAGAGGGCATACAACACAACAGTCGCGCACATTGCAATGAGGGGGTGCAGATACAGGCAGGAAACGAGAAGATATAAAAAAAGGAAATTAAATTAAACTTTACAAAAAAACGATTATATATAGTTATACATATTTTTATAGTTACGTTATTTAGGCTAGCTACAACTAGGGGTTAGTCAGTATACATAAATATATCAATAATCTTGTTTGTTTGATTTGTTCGATTTTTGTGGGAATTTTCAAGAAATTGTCGGTATTCCTGCACTCAACCCTGATGTATACGTGTTTCTTAGACGTATCCAACTTGAAGTACAACGCCTGTGTGCAACGTCTCAAGTTTCTTGGGATACGTAGTGCGTGTGCGATACCGAATAGCTTCCATAGTTAAAGTTCAGCCACTGATCAGATCAGTCAGTTCCCCGTTTATTCATGACATGCACATGAGCTATGAACTCCGAACAGGAACATTAAGAGCAACCATGTTTCATCAAAAATTGTTCTGACTGACGCAGTGTGTGCTGCGCCGATCGACGCAATTAATAAGTAGTCTCGGTTAGGTTAGAGTGGCTGACTACCTTAGGGGTAGCCACACTTAGGCCAAAAGTAGGTCCGAACCATTTGCAGCTCTTCATAAAGCGATGGAGTTCACCGATGCCAAGATTGCTTGGATCTGTCAAGTCGAAGAAATATGGGGCGTCCAAAATGGCTAACTCTGCGAAATGAGGGGACATTGCAATTGCAAAGAAGGTGTGAAATGGTTTCTTCTTCCTCTTCATCCCTGCAACTTCTGCAGAAGTCGTTTTAGGTGATACCTAGTCTTGAGGCGTGAATTCCGATGCCTCAGTGTCCGGTTATACCGTCTATGGTTCGGTCCACTCAATATGATCAGGTCGCCTGACCGTTTTGGATCGATGGTAGGCCATAATTGCCTTGTGATGGGGTATTCAGTGGTGGAAGACCATCTGTGTTTGGTGTGAGTAAGCGTTTCAAGCTTTAGTCGATGTCTTGTAGTAGCGATAGACGTGGACGACAGTTCCCCGTCCCAAAAAAGTACTTAGGTGGTGCCCTACATGACTGGATGGCGGAGTTGGTTAAGTGCCTGCCCTTGGTTAGTGGGGTCCGTTCAGAAAGAGTGTTGAGGCGGTGAGAGCGGTCTCTGGTATGCCACTGTGTCCGGCACCCACCTAAGTGGGATGCTGAAATACTTGCCCATCTCGTTAAGAGAAAGGCGGCAATTGAGGGATGTCTTGGAGGTAAATGTGGCTGCCCTCAGGGATTTGATCGCTGCCTGGCTGTCGGAAACGATGACATATCTGCACTTAATATTATTTGGAGTGTATTTAGGGAAGGATCGGTAATCTCCGCTGATGCAAAGGCATGCCATTCGCTGCACTCCATCGAGCGGTTTGCAGTTTGTCTAAGTGTTTAGTCTAAAATAGTCCATATTTTTTTATTTGGCTGTCACCATGGGGAAAAGCATTGTCATGAAGCGCATGTTTTTTAGCAGTTGTTGACGTAAATGGTGGCTATTCCTAGTAGTCCTTCCACCAGTGTGTACACCATCTTGCACAATTTCTGAAATGGGATTTTGCCCTTCGATGTCTCTATCTTTCAATTCATGTGATCCTGATTCTTCTTTCTCTTTGGATCTTTTCCAGGGCCTTCAAATGTCTGGACCACTGACTCTCACTCGATCAACTTTCAATTCTTCTGCGAGCTTGTCTTTTGTTTGAGTCGACAGTCTTCACTAGTCTTCTCTGTTGTGTTTCATCGGATTTATTTCTCTGGTGTTTGCTCTCACTCTTCCTCCCACCCGTCCTCTGAGTTGGACAAATCCCTGACTTTGAGCAGCAGTTTTGAAATCATTTTCTTTTGTTGTACATCAAGCCTGCGCCTAGAGGCGCTTCACAGGTGAATCTCCGGCCCGGAGAACTTTGAATTGGCAGCATTGATTTCTGTGACAGCTGATTTGACAGTTGTGAGGTGTTTTGAGTCACACCGGAGGAACTTTAACAAATGCTTCAAATTTATTTCGAAAATCATTGAGAAAGTCGAGAAACAATTCGAACAATTCCACTTCTCACAGTTTTCTCCCGGCTCCGAATGGGAAATTTTGAGAAGCTTTGCATTCACTCTTTGAGCATTGTCAGTGACTCCAAAGAGGTGGGGCCGTCAAAAGTGATTCGCACGTACCGCGAATCGAACCTGGGTTGCGGAGGCTCAAGTGCGTAGGCACCGACCCAAAACGCTACGGCCGCCAGTAAAGCCAATTACATCCCGAAAAATGCATCGTTTGGAGCACCTTATATGCCGGTGGATTCATTGCTAATCATGTCTTCATAAACTAAGATGATGATGAAGACACATGATCAACATTTGGACTCGGTAGCCAACATTCCACGCGTTATTGCCTGTACTACACCTCGTACGCTCCACTCGCGGCAGTCACACGTCCCAAATCTTATTCAAACATAAATGCCTAGGCTTTTCAGTCAAATAAATTCAATTTCATGGATATTACAATCATTTTTCTGTGTTCCATTCCCATTCAAATTCTACTCCTCTAAAAAAAGCACCCTTAGATGTTACCTTAGTTGCTCATTCAGCTTTCGTGGTGGGTCTACTCAATCGAGTTAAGACCAAGGGCGATAAGCGAATGCAGCCATTAAGAAGCATGTTTCTCTCACTGCCCACAGACTTTTTGAAATACATTTAAAATTGTCTTTTACAAGGACGCGTTAGTCTTTTCTTCATTTTCTTGCTCTTTTTTTCGTAAGGCGCTACAGTCGATCTGTGTCTCAGCCAATAAGCCTCTCCAGGAAGCGCGGTCTCTGGCTAGCTGCCTGCAATTGCACACACTAAGTTGGTTAGGGTCTTTCTCCACTTGTTTTCGAGCAGGCGTTCTCTGTTGCGCTGTCACACAGGCTCAGAGTGACTCTTGCCAGGTTAATATATTTCTTTTTCTCTTGTTCAAGTGATTCTGCAGTTCCGAGTGCACTAGCCTCTCCACCAACTACGTGTGTTGTGTATCCACTCTCCCAAGCAGACATAGTCTTTTGCCAACTCTGAGCGGGGCAAAGTCGGAGAAGATGTGCTTTACTCATACACTCCCTGATCATCTCCAGTGACTCGAGAGATGTGCTTTCGAAAATACGGCATACTGGAGTCAACTCCCTTGCACCCAACTCCATTCGACTGAAATGTTCCAATTCACACACAATACAGCATGTCGATCATCATGAAAGGGGCCTCCTAATCGGAATGGAAATCAAAATTAACTGCCTCAAGTTGTGAACATGGAACATGCACGATTGGATGGCGCAGTTGGTTGAGTGCCTGCCCTTGGTTAGTGGCAAAGTTAATTCGTTTTTATCTGGTTTTCAAATCTGGTCCAGTCACCATTTGCCGTTGGGATCAAATTTTACGGCTTTTATCACTGGAGTGGTCGATCGGTGGTAGTAGTCTGACTTTGGGTATCACAAAGTGTGCTGGGGAATTCCAATCACCTACCCTACCCTACATGGTCCAATAAGGCAATTCTGAGGGGCTTCCGCGAATAGGAATCGATTGCCCAGTAGCCTAGAACATATTTTTAACATCATCATCTTCTGACCAATAAAGGGGTCGCACGCACGAGAGATCTCCAGGCAACTCGATCCACCGCCATCGACTCTCAACAGGAGCTATGCCTGAGTGCGACTAGGCGAGTTTTTTGACTTTGTCCAACCACCTCCTCCTGGGTCAGCCAAGCTGCCTCTCGGCCTACACATCGTGTCCTCGCTAACCGATTCAAAGTGCCCCAGAGACACAGCACACGCGCAATACAAATCCCAAGTTGGATAGCTCTGTCCCCCCCCCTGAAGTCCCACAGCATTCCTGTCTCACATATACCTACTCCCGCAATTCATTCATTCACCCCACAAAAGTTAGTAATACAAAGGAACGACCAGAGCAGAGCAAAAAAAAAAAATACAAATTATTGTTATTAACTTTAAATTCCACTGAAGTCATTCAATCAATTAAATGCCATCAAAGGAGAAATTCTCTTCCTCATGTGCAAGCTCGCGCGTCCATCAGTCAATGCTGTTCGCAGGGAAAGAGGCGTTCGGCATTCCAACTGCCTTCCTTCCTTGAATGCTTTGTAAATCGATTTGGACTCTGTTAGCTCGTCATCATAATCATAATCATGCCCTTTAACATTCTCACTCTCTGCATCTCTCTCTCCCCTCAGACATAGAAGGAAATCATTCACTTCAAAGATGTTTGATTAACTACATGATTTCACAACAATTAACCAGATCAAAGAGGGCAACGTCTACTTGAAATGTTCATTCAAAGAGAACAAAAAAAATGATGCAAGGAATCTACGGTAAGGGATGCTGTTTTGTCAAGGAATTTAATAATTTGTTCGACATGTTGGGACAACCGCTGGCTTTGGAGTTTCCGCGAGTGGATGATGAAAGCTGAGGGAAGGATGTCTACGGGGGCAGATACTTAAAAAATAATTTAAAGTGTTTTTTTTTTCGTTTCTGAGAGAAAACTTAATTGGATCTTATTTCCTAGAGAGTAGAGTATTTTTTTCTTAAAAAAATTGTAATAAATTAAAACTGTGTTAGTTTAGGCTGGGCGTTGGGGGACATACCTTGCCAGTACCAGCTTCCGGGGGCACCAATATAAAGCCGATCACCTCTCTGTGAAATAAAATAAAATACATAATTTTTCAAAACCAAAATTTAATTCTTTTTTGAAGATTTAAACAAAAAAGAGAGTTTAAAATGTGTGTCAGTCAAGCAACTTCGTTCTTTGGGAGTAGGTAGCAAAAAGGAAGGAAGGACTGTAGGCGAGTGAGTTGATCGCAAGGAGAGGCGACGATTGTGTCAAGAATGTAGGCCGTACTGGGTGTAGACAAACGACTTCATGTAAAACGACCGTGTTTTGTTTTATCTTCCTTAAGGGCGTCTGGAAAATTCCTGAATTTTATGGCCATCGATTGGAGGTTCCATTTCAACGCCGTTCATATCCATGACAACTTCAAGAGACAGTCATTCTCCGGACAACATCCACCACACACGGACCATGTGTTCAGCCGAACGGAATCATAAATCCGCCGTAAAGTCCTTCTTTTCCATCCCATTCGTACCCAGCTATACCAACTTTCACGAACTTCGAAATTGGTAGCAAATTTTGCACAACGATTCTATTGATTTTTCGAAGTTCGTAGCACATTTTCGATTACGATGGAATTCGTGACAAGCCGACTCTCTGCATAATTGGTAGTCCTTCCTGCAGCCTCTGACTTCCGACGGATGAATTGGGAGCCGTAACAGAACAAATTTGTTCCGTATTGGCTTGAGAACCGCACAGAAAAAGCGCCACACTCTGCGTCCGCGGTAAGAACTCATCGCCCCAGATGGCAGCTAATTGAATGAAGGCAAAGGTAGCCACTAGCCACTAGCCACATCCACCACTTATGGCTGAGCAGAAATCCTTCTCCAGTCTCAGATTATCCTCAATCGCAAGACAAATTCCACGAGTCCTAGTTTGGACACCACTTTATTGCGGCAGCAATGCGCTACGATCGGTCGCCGAAGTGCAGCGTCGATTCAACCAAACATGATAACTAATCTCAATGCGGTTTGTAGATACGTTTAAAATGATTTCTTCCCTCTCCCCCCCCCTCCTGCCAGGCGCAATCGTCCATCGTATCGACACGTTTGTGGGCACACCATGATTTATCTCTGAGAATTCCACTCTGCAGGAAAATCTCCATAAATCTTTCCTCGGCGATAGGCCAAGTATCTCTTACCATGGCCATAGATGTGCATCGCACACACCGGCGAGGTATCCGGCGCGGTATCCCACTGAAACGCACGAAAAATTTGTGTTGTGGCTCCGGAAAGGAAGAGAACCGTGCGCGGCTGACCACTGGGTATCGCTCTATTCGGGGGACTTGAATGTAATATTTAAATGTGCGGATACTTTGCACTTCGCTCGCCCGCTCTGCATCTCCCCTTCTCGGCCCATCACACGATTATCTGAATTTATTTAACGCCCATCTTCGGATAACCACGTGCAAAAATGGTACAAGACTCTCTCGCAAGGCAAATGTTGTTTAATATTTCCTTTCTTTTCACTTATCGTGATGTGTTTATGGAAATTTGTTTGGGGATGATACCCCGCTCGGTGGGATGTGCTGGGTAGGGAAGAGGTTGAAGTGGGGAATGGGGTGGCATGTGTTTAATAGATGCGGTCTTACTTACCCTGCTCACACCCGCACTGAAGCCAGCTTGACAGGTTCCTTGCCTGTGATATCCCGATAAATCTGAAATGAAACAAACGCAAGTGTGTCATTGAGTGTGAATTGCTTTCGGTAACTGAGGGTTTTTAGAATAAGCTAAAGTGGACCAGCAACCTACTGATTCACTGTTGCTTTGACAGAGGAGTGACTTGGGACAAATGATTTTCAATAAACAGCAGCAGATCCTCGACCATCTTGAGTGTGTCGTGAATGGATTCTTTTAACTCTTCAAACTACCAGCACGTCAACCTCCATCTCGATCTGTTTTCTAGTTCAAGCCAAGACATTACCAGCCCCTTTCCACATTCGCCACGTTCCATATCCCATACATCCACTGATTGTAAGTCGTCAAAATATTCCTTTCTGAGGAGACTTTCGTTGGGCGCCATTGATACCCACGAACTCATTACTTTCTTCAATTCCAATTCAATCTGAACTACACCAGATCTAAATTTGATGGAAATCTGAACCAAATCTGACTAAATTCTGATCAATTCAAAACACAAATTTCGTACTACTACGGTACTTGAACAATCGTGACATTCGTTGGGCGCCACTCAGTTGGTTGGACTAGGTTTGGGTGTAGTGGCTCAACCTGTGACACAACTGCAAATAGTAAACCTAGTCACTGCCGACGGTGCCCTTCGTCATCATCTTCTGACCCTCATGATGCACTTAAGTGGTGGCGAGGGTAAAGCACGCGTCCCTCCTCGACCCTCCGTCATCGACTCTAACTCATCAGTAGCTATGCCAAAGTAACCAGAGAGTTACTTAGGACTTGGTCAAACCACCTCGTCCTGGGTCTGTGAAGCGGTAGCCTTCCCGATGGAATCGTATTCAAGGCCCGCCTCGTGTCCTTGTTGAAATCAAATGTCACAGAGTCATGATCAATCAGATGTTGTGACTTGAAGATATGGCGTCTAAGTATTTTATGTTTAGTTCTCGCCAAGACCGGACAAAAGCATAGCAATTGCTCCAAATAACGGCATTCTCCGAACGTATCAAGCAGTTGAGACTCGTGTATTCGATAATAAGTTCGGAGAAAATGCCGAAAGTCCGTGACGCACTCAAAACCTCCCCAAGACATGAAGCTGGACTGATCTCCACCAGACCACCGTCAACAAACCCAAGTCACTGACTCAAAAGACCCACTCCAAGCGAACTACTAGCCCAGCATCACACAAACGATCACCGATCTCCAGCAGCAACTTTCCATAAAGATCCTCCAAGCATCATCGTCGTTCCCACATTCAAAAGCATGTCCAAACAATTTGTTTCTTCACTGCTCCAACCGATAGCGAACAAGATCGTTACCATTCCTCCGAAGCCAAACTCGTCTGCCGCCTAATTGATTGATGAGCGATTTCACGAATCCAAATATAGGCGGCTGGACCGATTGCTGAAATCGTTTCTCAGTCCCCGTACGTGCATCCCATCAGAAGTGCCTCCCCAAAACAGAAGATCCTGTTTTTCCACCAACGACTGTGTCCTGTGGTGTTTGCAAACAGGTAATTCACAGAATTTCCACATTCTATCTCGTCCGATTCTAATTGAAATTCCACACGAAGAATGATTGCTGCACCGGGGAAAATAAAAACAAGCAGGCCACACTCACCGGAGCACCAACGCCGCGAATGTGCACCAGCAGCAAAGGATCACAGGAAGAGACCAGGAAGGCAGTGCTCTGCAGCGGAGAAGGAGGAGAGAAAGAGGAGGACGCAAAAAACAAAGAAACTCATCAATTGATCGGTTTTATCGTTGCGATCGGATGCGATCGATTGTGGCAACGACTGAGCACGTAGCCGATCGCTACGTAGTGTAGACATGTTTCCGAAACATATTCGAAACACCTTGGCGACAAATTGTTATCGATCAATAAATGACCGTCGTCGTCGGTTGGTGCGAACGAGGCTGAGGGAATCGGGATCAGTTGGGTTTCGTGTTTTATTTTGTATTTTTCTTGTCGGTCAGGGTGGCGATGAAGATGAACGAGACGAGATAAATGACCGATTTATTGGACTCCTTTTTTTTCTGCCTCTGGTGTACTGTTGGTGGAGGGTTGCCTCTGGAACGGGAGTTTAATGTGGTTACGGGGAACTACTCGGTGGCCTTGGGTCATCAGAGCGTGAACCGTTTTTAAGTTGATCACTTTTCGGTTAAAGGAAGCAAATTATTAGAGGTGTTGCGTTGAATATGGAACGTGGTGTACGTGAGTCTTCCGAATGTGTTCAGGTAGTTGTGCTTGTGATGTCTGGGCGGATTGGGTGTCAGTCGTGACATGGATAAGGATCGAATTTTCGGGCACTGTGGCTCTAGTTTTCCCAGATGTTTGAAACATGGAAGGACAAGTGTTTTCTCTTGTGTGACAAATTGAGGGCCTTCTGTTGTTGGAATCGTTTGACGATGGTTGGGTGTAGTTTAAGGACAGCATTCTTGATGATGATGTAGCAGGGATTTCAGAATTCTTAAACTTGGTTCAAATCCGATCTAAATTTGATCTGAATTTGATCCAAATCGGCCCCAAATCCAATTTGCTGGCAATTCTCATCCAAATTTAATCCACATCAAACTAATTTGATCCAATTTTGATACTAATTTTGATCCAAATCTGAACCACACCAGATCTAAATTCGAAGCAAATCTGATCCAAATCTGACAAAATTCTGATCAAAATCTCATCTAAACTCGAAGCAAATCTGATCGAACTGTATTCTGATCCCGATTTGATTCAAAATCTGATCCAAATTGAATTCAAATCTGGCTCAAATTTTATCAAAATCTCGTCTAATTTAAAAACAAATCTGACCGAATATTACTCTGATCCAAATTTGATTCCAGTCTCACCCATATTGGATTCAAATCTGATCGAAATCTGACTAAATTCTGATCAAAATCTCATCTAAATTCGAAGCAAATCTGATCGAACTTTGTTCTGATCTAAATTTGAAATAATAAATTTTATCAAAAGCTCGTCTAAATTAGAGGCAAATCTCATTGAATTTTGTTCTGATCCCAATTTGATTCAAATCTGACCTAAATTGGATTCAAATCTGATCGAATTTTGTTCTGATCCAAATTTGTCCCAAATTGAATTCAAATCTGATTGAAATCTGACTAAAATTGGTTAAATCTGATCAAAATTATCACACACGACGAGTTTTTCACAGTCGACTGCATCTCCCCACGATATCGCTCACAGTGTGCCGCCCAAAAGTCCTGCATTTGATACAACACCAAACCACTATCGCCGCGGTAGGTACACAAATCGTGTCTACGACCGAAAATCGAACCCACTTCCAGTTGACTTGGGTTTAATTTTTTGTACCAAATTGTTTCTGACCGCAAAGATTGCCACCCAAAATTGTCTGCACGTCTGCGACCAGCGAGTGTTGCTTTCGTTTCTGATCTTCGCATGTCAGATTTGTTTACGTGTTCGCTGACACCTCTGCCGCCCAATGGCGAGGCAGATACAGACAGATCCACCACTCCGTGTGAGTCTGTGCTGTGTGCCGCCCTCAGCATGAATCTATTTTTGAACGCGATCACCTTTTCGGTGGGCGAATGCACACCCATAGCATGCCACGGCACGATCGTACGAAACAAGAACACAGACCCCGGAGTCTGCTTGAAGTGACTTGTAGTTGTGCGGTCTTTTGGTCGTCGTTTCCCGTCTCTTCACAAATATTCTATTACTCTTTCCATGTGTTTTCTTTTTTTGCCTTTTTTGTGTATTTTGTTTTATTTTTTCGACCGAAATGCATCGCAGATGTGGATGTACTTAAATGTTGAGAGAGACTATTTTTAGAGCGTCGAGAACATGCAAGATGCCATCGCTTTGAGAGGCTTGTGGGAAGGAAATGGGAAGGGAAGTCTTGCGCGTTTGGCAATCGCTCTAAGGGAAACCATAAAAGAAACAAAAAGTGTTTGTGTTCAGGCTGACCGCCGCCGCCGCCGCCGCTACTGGGGTTACGAAGCGACATTTGACTCCGAGGATCACGGTGACGTTTGGCTGGTGGATTTTGTACTGCAGTTGATTTGTTTTTTGGGTTGAAACTTAAGAAGGGTTAATCCACAAGTGCGGCTCAGATGATCCGCTTGTGAGTGGAAGTTGATAGGATGTGGTAATGTGATGCCGACACGAGGGAGATGAGGGGGGATTGCTAGAGATTGAGGGTTGAGTTGAGTGGCTGCTCGAGGGGGAACGTGCGGATTCAGGTTGCTTGACTTGTTGTTTTGTTGTCAAAAGCAACATTTAATTAAGCTTCTGCGAGGGTTGAATTCATTCAAGAGGATAACTGGCTTGCGGTATTGGCAGTATCTGTGATTGTTCTCTTTTTGTGGACATTTCTTGGTCGGTGGCCACGGCGTTCGACAAGCTGAGCCATTTGGTGGATTAGGATGCCTCAATAATTTGCTGCCAGATCGAGGAGTAGACATAGCGAGACCTATGCAGAGTGCTAGTCTATAAAAATGGGCATAAATATATCCCTAGATGGTCTGGGCTTTAGCTGAAGCCGCGGTTTAGGACGCGTTTCTTCCAATCGTCGTACTAATAATATGGGTGGCGCTACAGCCCGTAGAGGACCAGGGCCTAGCTTCTCAGCAACCACTCGTGTTGTGCGTGCTACTGTTCTTTCACGAGTGGAAGGGACTTAAAGTTTTATGCCGACTCCGAACGGCCAAGCTTTTTTCTACACTGTTGTACTCATTCAGCATTGTCAGTGACTCAAAAGAGGTGGGGCCGTGAAAAGTATTTCACCACTGCCGCCACTTGGCCGAGTTACCAAGACCTAGTTTTTATACCGGAGGAGATTCGGTTTCCCTCTCCTTCTCGAAGCAGAAGACTCTCCATTAAATGTGATGACCGGCTGACCACGTAGAGTGGGAGGTGGAAGTCGGCATTGTTTCTAGTTCATTCCTTCAGTCGGTTGTCACTCATTGGTCCTAGCCTAAGCCCTTGGAGGTGGAATGGAGAGCGATCGGACTTAAGTCCTTACGCTGTAAAATATCAATTTTGTTGGGTTGCGATGTACACAAGCATTGTCTGGAGTCGACAGTTACAGGGAAAGGCACCATTTCCAATGTTGTCGCTAATGCCAAATCGATAAAAGTCGATCCTTGTAAAACCTGAGTAATTCTGTGAAAGGAGATTAAGACAGCCGCGAATTCAAGGAGGTGTTCTGAATATAAAACTGAACTGAACACGAAGGCGTTTCTCCTTCCGTCCAGAGACTGCATTTATTCCACTCTAGGACGGTGTGAGATGGGCTTTTTTGGATCACGAATTTGGGGATTATACGATTCAGCGGTTGGTGCAATGAAGGATCGACAGAAAGTTAGCAGAATAAATCAAGCTGTTCGCGATAGATGTCGATGAGAGGAGTGCTCGAAGGTGAAACGCCCAGTCAAGGCTAGTAATTAAGCATTGGCCAACGGGAATGTCAAAAAGCAAGCTAGCATTTTTGCTGGCCGCCTGCTGGCCTTCACTCAACCGTGTTGCAGCACCAACATTTTCTTCGTTTCACTGAATTATATAACAGTCAACTGCTGGAAACGTTACAATCGAATGAAATGAACATTTCTTCAAATTGATATTTTTGAGTTCTTTGCTGAGAAGCAACGCTGCGGCAGCTGTCTGAATTTTTGAACACAAGTCTGCACGCAGTTGTCGTCATGCCTGAATTGAATATCAACAGTCAGCCAACAGGGTGGCTGGCTGAATTCGTGAAAGCGCTGGCCATCGAAACTCACTGCAGTTGTTGCATAAACTTAGGCGTCAAATCATTGAATTCCTGCACAACTTTACTCATTGTTGTGCTTTTGACAGAAAATGGTACAATTAAATGATTGTGATTAACCCGACGCGTGTGTAAGCTGCGAAGTTGTGACCGCGGATGCCAAGTGAAAATGGACAGAAAGCATGCGACTAGAGGAAGATCCATTTGCTGCAAGAGGTCGTGAAGACGAACAGAAGATAAAACCATCGATGCGAGTCTTTCTTTATTTTGAAAAGAGGAATGCCAGCCCCAGACAGGCTCACTATTGCTGCACTCATATCATCCTTCACGGGGACCCACACTGATCTGAATGTAGGCCACTCAAACACTTCTCTTCAACTTGACTGGTTGCAGACTGACCGCAATTTAGGACAAACTCGGTGACAGTTGCAACACTTAAACTAATAAATCGCATCGAATCGCAGGCAACTTTTACCCCGGTCAACTCCAACTGACACTCGTACTTTCACAGCAATTTGGCGCGCTGTACCATCGATTAGTTTGACTTCCCGTCGACGACGAGCCAAGCGGCCGGGTTCTGTCGCTTTCAGGCAGACAAAATAACTTCTCAGATAAATGATCCACATCACGTTTCGCGGACTTTTCCATGAAACGATCAACCGCACGATCCTTGAGATAATGCTTGGCTTTCTTATAAAATAAATGAATCTTATGCAAATCTCGCACGAGTGCAGTAGTCTTAGCAAAACAAACAAAAGTAGGTATCTCAACTCACTTGTCCGACACGGGGAGTACTCGGTGAATGTTGTAAAGTTCCTCGATGTGAAGCACGTACCAACGGGATCAATTAGATATCGAGTAGTCGGAGTCATTGAATGGTAAACATATCTCGGCGCACAGACCTGCAAGAAGAATAAAAAGACAAACAAAATAAATAAAAGTTATACAAAAAGGAGAGAGAAACAATGCCATACGCGCGAGACAATGGGCCCAATGGTGAGTCGCGCTGAGTGAATAAAAATTATTACAAGATTCCCCATTCCCAAAAATGGTCACACACAATAAGAAAGCAATCTTTTAAACGGACCCAGCCACAATGTCCGCGCGTAGTATGGCCATCCTTGAGAAATTACTCCGATGGGACCGCTTTTTGTTTGTCTGCTGTCCAAGGCGAAGTGAATGGCAAAAAGGGAATACACACACAAAAAGAAGAAGAAAAAGAGCATGGGTTCCACCAATAAATAAAACAACATGTCAGGACACTCTGGACAAATGCCCGAGACTTCTCTGTTCTCTGCTGTCGACTCGACTCGCAGTGGTGAGCTCGGTGCTAGCGCAGAGAATGATGTCAAGGGCTCGATTGTGTCCCGTCATGGAATTCCTGGCATCGAATTACACACGCACAGGTAGTGAATCTGTCCATCCATCCGTCCATCCATCCAACCGCTCGTCGATCTAAGCCCTTCGCCAGGTTGTAGCCCGGGGAGGCACAAAGACAACAAGTTAATAGCTTGGGAATCTGTAGGGAATCTCAGGAAGCCGTTCGCCGCCGCGGTCGACCTCTGGATTGACCATTTTTATGGTCAAATAGATATAAACGGTGATCGTACCGTTCTTTTGTGTTCGTCTTGTCCACCGGTCAGCAGCGAGTGAGATTCCCCCGCCGTTCTCCCCAGTCGACATTATTCGCGCCGAGATCCCAAAACAAGTCATATTGCCCATTTTTAGGATCTTGTCAAACCGATCGCCACCGCTGATCACTGATCGACGATACAGCGGCGGCGGCGGCGGCTGTGTAGCAGTGCGGCCATGCAGCGGCATTGACTGCAGTATGCTTCTCGTGTGGACAAAAAGAAGCACACAACGTCGACAGCGACGACGACGACGACGACGATGAACGCGAAGCGAAGCGGACGAACGATTTGGAACAGCTATTTAATCGAAAAGATAAATAAAATAATAAATGCGCGGTCGTTGTGACGGTGGCAGTGGCGCGGTGGCGAGCAGAATGAACAAAAACAAAAAAACGTATCTACGAGCATAGAACGAGTGCTTGTGTGGCGATTGTCTATGATATAATCGGAAGCCGCCTGAATTGCAAGAATTGCATGACTGGCGACAGCGTTGCATGGGGTTTGCATGAAAGAATGGCAAGGATACACAAGACTGGCTTGCTGGGAAGTTACACTTGACGGATTCTGCTGGCGTGTGCTGTGCGTTGGGTTCGTCCACTTTGTGGTTGCGGAAGTAAATTTAAATGAAACATGAATTTGGTTCAGGTTTCGATTGAATTTTTCATTTGGTATAAAGCCGGAATCTTGCCTTTTTGAATGGTAAATAATGTCAGTCAGATGTGCGACGTTCAGGGCTCACAATCGGGATAACGTCTGGACAGGCGATAACGTGACCATGACTTGACGAATATTCGTATCCAAAGCAGCAAGAGTTTGCTGCTAATCCTTGGTGAAGTCCCGCAAAAAAGGAGCCATCGCATCATCGTTCTTCCGACATCCGATCTCTCTTCAATCATTTTAAAGACATGCAGTTTTGGCGATATCGTCATGAGGACGGTCGTTGTCATGGCTTCAGGGTACGTCGGAGCGTGAAAAAGTTTGAGTGTGACTACACTCTTTACATTGGGCCGCCAACCAGACAGAGATTGGTGCGAGTTGAAGACAACGTGGTCGCTGCCAGTATCGCAGGAGACGCGAACAATCGGGTATCGCCCGAAAGTTAGCTCGGGCTATTTTGCGGCTGCATTTAGGCCTACATCCGGATAAGATTGTGCTGACGCAAGAATTGGAGCCGGACCACAGTAGACATCAGCTGTCAACTTTATGTGGCCATAGCTCGACAAAAGCGATCTATCCAAGTTGTGGCTCCAACGAGACGGTGCTGCATCCAAGATGAGATTTGGCGACAGCCCCCCGCGATCATGCGACTTGGCACCTCTCAATGATGTAGTCCCGTCAAGTTCTTAGTCTACGCAAAAAAGCGTACCACTTTGGAGGAAGACGAGGCTAACATTCAAGACGCTTTTGCCGGAATGACACCGCACTTGTTGCACAAATTGGACGCGGCGCTTGAAGCAATGTCGGCGAAGCTTGAAGCAATGAAGCCAGAATTTAATTTATGTTTCCCGCCGATGTTGTTTTATTTAAATTTTTGGTCCCATATCGTTCTTATCTGGTCATCATGTGCTTCCCTATATCCGGAGTGTAATCTAGCACTCGGTCTTATTGCGTTCCAGGCCCACAGACTAGGGATGGACCATCCCGTCTAGCACACGCAAGAACTGGAGAGCATCGATGACTGCTGATGAATATCAAGCGAAGAATAAACGCGAGTCGGGGCAAGCGGTGGGCAAGCCAGGATTGACGGCCAGGAAGGTCTTGTCTTGTATTTGGTTGGATTGGTAGGGAATCATCTAGCATGAGCGGCATAACTGCCAATTCGGACCGTCCGAAGAAAACAACGGCTCAGGAGCGGCCAACCAAGAGGAATTGTGTTCCATTAGGAAAACGCCAGGCCACACGAACGCGTGCAATCTTGGATGACAGTTCGGTTTGACGTGTGTCAAGGATGTCAAATCCAGACCACAAATTGGATAGGTCGTTGAATTCAGTACACTTTTACGAGTTTTAAGAAGTGAAGGACACGAAATAGCAAATGACACGCACCTGGCTGGAGTTGTTTGTATGGCCGAAGCCCAAACTGAGAATTCACGATAATTGTAGTTTTTTAAAAGACTCTCAAACTCAGATATAACATTATCTTTGGAAAGAACGACTGTTCGCTCTGGACGATGGACCAATAATGCCGTCTCGTCTGCTCTTCTTCAGGAACACTGTGAGAGACCACCTGTCAGTGCTGCTGAATGTGCATTCGTCTGCATTCGAGCATCGATCATACACAACGGGTGTGCCACTTCTGCCATTCTTTACCAGCAGTCAGCAGCTTCAACATAAACCATCGCTCAAACAAGGCGGCCGAGGCAAGAAGAATGTTGCTTCTGTGACCACTTTAAGAAATCCCTGGCATTAAAGGCGAGGCAGCCCTTGCTCTGAGAGACCATAATATAAACGACAAACCGATCACAATTTTTTCTGATAGCAAGCGGCCACCATCGGGAATTCTGACAGCGAAACTGGTCAGGTTATGCAAGGCAAAGCGTTGAGGAGACACAGCCTTGGTGAACTCGGTGACCCTACACTGGCATTAAAGATACGAAGAAGCGGACAGTCTTGCGATACAGAGGTCGGGCCTGGGGGAAGCTCTGGCAATCGCTCTCAATGCATATACGCTCCCTATAGAGCCATCACGAGGTGGCTTAGTCTGGATAAGGGCTCTATGGCCGACGCAGAGCGAGCAGAATTATTCATCAGCGATCAGCTACAGTCGCAAGGACGGGTGCATGCTAATAGGAGTCCTTACCGGGCATGGGTACACATCCGATGAGCCCCATAACGACTCTTGCAGAAGGTGCCATAGACGAGGAAGGAAAAGAATGTATCCAACAGCTCCAGCAAAGAAAATGATGCACTTCCTAGGAAGGCACAAGAGAAGCCATGGCGGCCTTAAATATGAGCAAAAGAGCAAAGGACACAAATGGGGCCTTCAACGCGGCATGACACACTGGCTTCTGCCGCCTGTGATCAGACCCTTCCTCTTATGCGGAGTAGTGTGTGGTGGGCATCTCAGCATTCTAAGAAAGGTACAAAGACAAGTACAAGCGGAGCCATCAGAACGACTCCCACCGATGCACTAGAAACCATACTAAACCTTCCCCTCCTAGATAGTCTTGGTAAGCAAGTAGCCACCAACTGTGTCAATGGCAAGACTGCACATTCGGACACGCCAAAATCTTAATAGAACACGGGCTTACCTCTGGATCACGTCTCGCCTGTATACGTCTCAGAGAAATACTTCGAAACCCTGATTCCGGAAGGAGACCTGTGGTATGACGGTAATACACAGTTTGGTAGCGCCATACATTTCAACCGGAAGACGGAGTAGGATGCAGTGTATTCTCTGAATTTCAGAAACTTAACAAATCAATTCATTTACCTAATCACCGCCCTGTCTTCCAAGTGGAAATAATGGTGAAGCCCTGTCCTGGAATGTGATATCCGCCCGCTACGGATCCCATGAAATCCTTAGCATCGTTCTCTATGAACTCCAAAATAGTCATACACTGCCGTGGCTCTCTTGACGAATTGTCTGAACAGTTTCAAATTCGCCTGTGTTGGGTGCCAGGCCATAGAGGCGTTATGGAAATCTGCGAAGCTGACAAAGGCGCAAAAATCCCCACCACACTGCCAGCTTGCGGAACCTTTTGTAACAGACGTACTCCCAATCAAAGTAATCTTAAAGTCAATGACAGATGGACACATGCCAAATCACCAAGCAAATCCGGCCCAGACCGTCTCCACTGGACATATTCCTGCCCCACCACAATCTGAAAAGCCATCCGCCATATTTTCTTTCGTGGGCAAGACATGCCATGTCGCTTCACTTCCAAGTTGGCTGCGCAAGCATCAGCAACAAGAAGCGGTCAACCAACCACCAATCACTAAAAAATAATGCCAAACTGTGGTATTCACTAACCCTTCTACTCTTACTCTCAATATTTACCGCTAAATTCAAACAAAATCGTGCACTTACAGGAAAACGTCAAATCTCCTGCCCAACTTTTGGACAGAGCCCATGCCATGTCGTAAAATCAAGATTCTCGCACACGTGTGTCTCAATGCGGTTTTTTTCTCACCATGTTCAGGAACAGGGCATGTTTCATGTCCAGTGGAGACTCCGTGTAAAAGATCTTGATCTCTGGGAATAATCAACGGACACTGGGTCTACACGCGACAACTCTAAAACTCTCTAATGATTTTCGCACAAGTCTAGCTGAAGAAGAGGGGAAATGTGTGCAACACCTTCTCTGCAGCTGCCCTGCACTCGCCTTAGCTAGGAAAGCCGCTCGAGGCTCGTACTTCTTTGATAACTTAAGCGATCTTAGAGAAACACCAATCTCACGGATATGGGATTTCACTGGCAAGCCTGACTGGCTGTCGTAGTAATCACGCCGAGTGGAAGCCCACGTGGCAGGACAACTGGCCTGCTTTGGCCTAAGAGAACAACTTCGTGGAACGCTCGTGGAGGACTCGATAGAACTGAAAACCCTTTAATTTCATATGCGGCTGGGTGGTGTTCGGAATAAAACATGGACTTACGGTAGAAAAACATCTACTGTCAGGTCGCCGAGGCAACTGTCTAACCTAGTCTAATCGTTGGTACTCCAAGAACTGAATCTATTCATTGGGAGGCCATGATTGCGGTACTTCGCGTCGACTCATTGACGCGCATTCGGCAGATATTGGTTGCTCTCGTTTAATTCACAGTCCCCGGCCACAGAGTCGATCGGAACTGACTCATCAAGAGCGCCGGACATTTGTTGAAGTGCCTCCAACGACCTCATTCAAAGCCCATTTCCCCCATAATCGCATCAAAGTAACACTCTTGTCCAAGAACCCTGTTCGAATTTACGACTCGCCAGACATGCATTCCAACACGAGGAAAAAAGCCCGCTTAATTCAAGAGGCAATTGTCCGCCTTCGCTTGACACGCCCGCCAACACTCTACGCGGGTGGTCACGCCAGAATCACCGATGAATGCCGATGAGTCGTAAAAAAGCTCACACCGTTGCATTGTGACGCATCGAACAAAGCCAGCCAATGTAAAGTTCTGGCCACGTTCTGGGCCTTTGTCACAATCAATTAATGACCATTGAAGCGGGCAGAGAAGAGCGCCCGTGGTGGTCCCGCTCATAATCGCCTGACATCGGACGCGGCCCATTGAATGCGTTCACCTAATTCTTTCACCTGTAAACCGGTGAACGGCGCGCTGTTTATGTCTTCATTCATTAAGCCGCCGCAGCGCCGTAACCCGGTTCTAATGATCACCATTTGTAGCCAGCCCACGACAAGCGGGGGGCCATAAAATGCCCGAAACCCGGACCGTTCCGTGTAGGTGCATGCGCGTGACATCCCCGCCGACGACTGGCACGGCATCCGGAGCGAGCCAACCGAATGCAAGCACATATCGAAATCCGATTGAGATCGATCTGCGCGTACAGCGTACAACCAGCCGATGTGTTGGCCTCTGACCCGACCGCCTTTGCTTGCCGCCCAAGCGATTGCTACAATTCCTTGCACGGATTTGCTGATCGCTGGACTTGTTTTGCCGAACACTGGGACACAGGCGCTGTGCTGTTGTTCGACTGTCTTGTGAATGGCTGCTGCTAGATCGTCAGCTAATATGGAAGTTCGGGTCATGTTTGACCTGCTCCGGCAATGGCTCTCGGTACTTTGTATCCTTACCGTCGTCCGTCGTCCGTCGTCTCCTTTGTCTTCTTCTATTTCTGTCAAACCGCTGCGCGCTGCGGTGACACGAGAGTGGGGTACCCGCCATATAAAGCGCACACGGAAACAATGGAAAAATTTGCATCCGTAAGTTGGCCATAAAAACCGATTTTATTGTCAAGACGACAAAAGTTTTGGTTTTTCGTTCGGCTTTGTGACGTTTGCTGGGGGAACGTCTGTGTTTTTTCTTTTTTGATGGTGGACGGAAATGCCGGGCGTGACACAGCGCATGTGGTCTAGGAGAAAGTCTTGTGCTGCGCGTTGTCACTGTACCGTGACGTAAGATTGAGTTGCAATCTGTGCACATCCTCCCCCGTGACCAGGTCCAGCGCGACATGTCCGCTTAGCTTCGTAATCTGTGCGCCTCTGCGTCGAGCAGCAGAACCACAGGACCCCGGCAAACTTCAGCCATCACCAGCAAGCCACACGTTGACAGTGTCCCGAACCATAATATAATAGATTCAACGCGTTCCCTCCAGCCACACACTCCCCTCCCCTCGGCATAGATGACTCTGCGTTATGGCCAGTCCAGCACGTCATTGAATGCCGCACACAAATCGTTGCGATACACAAGACATGTCATGGCAATTCCTCGCCGCGTTGATCAAGAGCCGTCCAGCACGACGGATGGATGGCCAACAGAGAGCCCACAAAGCCACAGAGACAGAGAGAGATCAGGCCAGAGCCGAGTATACCGTTGAATTAATTTCCAATTCAAGACGTGCGCTTCATCCTTGGCTTGGGTGCACTCGCGCTCGCAGCCATTTGTGTGGCATGAGTGGCTCTGCGTCGTCAGGCGAATCCTGGCATCCGATGTCGCTGCACCGCCGAGGCGGCCAAGCGACGACGTTCTGCTGACAGCGACGTAACAAAGCGCGATCGTTGGTCATTTGTTCAAATGCGTGTACATGGTGTCCGACTAATTTGTTATTAGTCGGGATGGCTTGTTGTTTGGGCTGAGCCCGATTCAGGGATCGCCACGACAGGTCTTGCTGTGTGCGTGGGTTTTTGTTCTTGTGCCGATTGAGAGTGAAGGTGATTCTGTTTGGGGGGGGCGCTTTCAATTGGGGGTTTTGGAGACCGGGGAGAGGACGTCGTAATGAATAGACGCGCCGCCTTCAGACGGGCAGGCTGCCTGCAGAGTACCTCGAGGAGAGTAGGTCATTAAGAGACTCTTGCAGGAATAGAGGCCCTGGTCGAAAAGCCAAGTGACTGAGCTGAATTATGATTGCCACAAATGCCTGGTAGGATATTGTGGCCACTACAGGCTCCTGGAGCTGTTTGGAAGCCCCTCCTAGAGGCGAGACGGGGTCATTTCTAGATACGAGGGAAATAGTGGGCACTAAAGACTCGTGGGGTGGTTCGGAAGTTACTTCTAGAGGCGGCACGAAGTCACTTTTAAAGACGTCGCGAGCAATTCTGGGCAATTGAGGCTCGTGGGGTGGTTTGGAAGCCAATAGGTGGCACGAAGGCACTTCTAGATACGACACGAGAAATGGTGGGCACTAGAGGCTCGTGATTCGGTTCGGAAGCCACTCTTAGAGGCGGCTCGAGGTCACTTCTAGATACGAGCCGAGAAATAGTGGGCATTAAAAGCTCGTGGGGCGGTTCAGAAGCAGTTTAGGAAGTAGGTCGCTTCTAAAGACGCCGAGAGTAATTGTGAGCACTTGAAGCTAGTGTGGCGGTTAGGTAGCCACTCCTAGAGACGACACGAAGTCACTTTTAAATACTAGAGGCTCGTGCCGTGGTTTGGAAGCCAAGAGGCAGCACGAAGGCACTTCTAGGTTCGACCCGAGAAATGGTGGCCACTAGAGACTCGTGGGGTGGTTCAGAAGCAGTTCAGGAAGCAGGTCACTTCTAGAGACGTCGCGAGTAATTGTGAGCACTAGTGGCTCGTGAGGCGGTTCGGAAGCCACTCCAACGACTTCAAGAGCCTTTCAGAAACTACAAGCTACTTCTCCTGAAACTGTCCTTAACTTCTTAAGACGCCGCCTTGACCAAGTGAAGAAAATTATCCCAAGTTAATCCTTTAGTCGTCTGCTACAAACTTGTTTCATCGGCGGACAGGAAATCTCATGCTTGGCACTTCGCTTCAAACGTTGGACGAATCCAAACTCATTGCAGTCACTCCCCTCACCCCAGAGCTGACTGCACACAGTCCCCTCCAGCTACCTCCTCACAGTCACCACACTCACTTACGCACGAACCATTCACCTCTTACCACCTCCCAGCGTCGCCGTCCCATATCAAGTGAAAGTATGCATTCAAATGCAAGCGGACTTGCCAAAATTTACGAGCCTTCAGAGCGCGAACCTGTGCGAAACTCTAATGGAATCATTAAAAGCATTCGCGAGGGAAATCTCTGACATCAGCCCCAACTCCACCGGAGTCACTGCCACTGCCACCGCCGCGCCGTAGGCACCTCTTTCCATCGACCCAAATCGCAGAGCTGCAATAAATACCACATCCGCTCTGGCGTCCCCCATCGCTGACCAACCCCGCCTGCCCCCTTCAGCACGAGACCGTAAAATCGTTTTGAAGGCCACAGTCAGTGTGTCAGCGCGGTATTCACGTCCAATCCAATCACTTTAGCCAATCGGGCCACAACCTTAATTGGAATTAGAAGAACAACGTTAATCCACGTCGTTCGCGGTGCACACAGGCACACGAGCAACAAAGTCTCGGCGCGCAACACCGCAATCCTCCTCCGGCCCCCGCGTGCGGCCGGCCACACCTTTAGCCCCCCAAATCACGGCGGCCAGGCGGAGGTGTGCTCCTCTGACGGTCACAGGCAGCAGGAGCAGCTGTGCTGTCATTCTCGATTTCAGGTGAAAAATTGCAAACAGTTAACGTTCGGGTTGACGTCGTTGTCGCCGGCAGAGCGGTCTGCCCCCGCCCCCACCCCACTTCTTGAGTGAAGGCTCGTGCTTCCTTGCCGTTTCGCAGGCTCTTTCTCTCACGTTTATGGCAGCGGTTTCGCTTTTACGGGGCACTTAATCGATCTAATTGTGGTCACTTTGTGTCAATCTGCGTGCCGTGTGGTGTGGCGCAGGGGACGAGGCGGCGGTGGTAAATTGATTCTAGACTCGATTGATAGTCCTTTAATTTGATTTTCCGCGTCGTTAACGGTGGCCTTTGGGATTCCTGGCCGCGATAACGATGACAGAGTGAATGGATCGACGATGCGACGGCGTGTGTGGGCGACAGCCTGACCCGATTTCAGACAATTAGAAGCAACCTCGTGGCATCGGTTAACCTTGCGGCGGTCTAAGTGTCACCAATCAAAGTTCTCCGACTCCGACTGATGATGTCCAACACGACGCCGCCACCGCAGCCGCCGCCGCCGCCGCCTGAGTCGTGGGAGACGTGCATTTCAAATAGCCTCACGCGTACGCTGTAATAAATCGTGTGACGCCACTTTGACAGTGCGGCTTTTCGCTGTCAAGCCCATCATCGGGATTGTCGTCTTTTGTGTGTTGTCCGCTCCTCTCCTCGTCCACAAGTAATTAGACTCGACATAAAGGCGAATGTGCGTGTAATTAATTACTTGGAAAATCCACATGAACATGCCCCAGGAGGAGCATGCCAGACTGCTGCAGGTTGAACAAGTCGCGCTCGTGATGTCTGCGCCTTGGACCGCCTGACGGTGCAAGACTTGAAAGAGAGTGTGTGCGTGTGTGAGAGGGAGGAGGGCAAGGCAGGGGTCTTGATTGATGAATGCGCAAGTGCAAGTGATTAATGGCGGGTGGATTCAATTAATTCCTGAAATCCTCATCTCAAGAGAGCTCCGAGATTAGGGACAGATTTGGTTGGATGCGGTGGAAAGTCGAGACTTCACTTTGGTTGGCGGCATTCGGATTATCTCAAATGCGAGGCAGATGTGGATGGGGTTTAGATAGGGCAAGTAATGGTTTGGTTATCATAAACAGCTGTCCTTTGAAGCGTGGCAACCATTTCTCAAGAGGCTCCTTTATCGGCTCATGCGGGGTTTTGTTCGCCAGTGATTGCGACAAGTTTTGCCTGTGACTTGAGTCGTAGAGAGGATTTGTTGAAATTTTGAATTCCGCTGCGGGACGTTGACGGCGTTGTCTGCGAACGAGCCGAGTTAGCAAGTGTTCCTCTCAGGGAGTCTAGTGTTAAATATTGCCTATTTTTAGGCGTTTGCTGAATTAAGAAGTTTGATGGGTTTAAACGAACCTCGTGGGAATAAACAAAATTCTGCGGGAACCACAAACAGACAGTTGAACTGTTGTATAATCAGTCAGCCTCCTTGTTGAAGTCGTTCTTCATCAGGACTGCCCCAGAGACTCGGAGTCGTTGAGTCATTAGTCATGGCAGAACAAACGGAGTAGGTGACACTCCTTGTCAGTTTGTTCGTTCTTTCGTGGCTCAGCATTGAGCAACTTCACAATCGCCGTTTTCGAGTGAAGTGCACTGGAGATTGAACTTCCGGCTGGCAGTGGGTTGGCAAGACAATAGGCTTGTCGTCTTCTTCTTGGTGAGTTCACACTTTGAAAATCGGAATCTGTCAGTGTCAATCAGGGTCGGAGAGAAAGACTCTTCACCCTAGGCGCTGGTTCAGTAGACGCCTGGCTAGTCCCATGTGGCCGTACGTGATTGGATATATGCCTCCAGGTGCTATCAACGCAAAAAAGGAGAAAAGATCGTCAGTCAGGCCTGGGTCTTCTGGGTCCTAGAATAAGACTGGTATTGTCCATGTTTTCACTGGGATCGTGCACAAGATCCATCGCATAAACATCCCACTAAGTAGAAACCCACCACCCAGCAGAGAACAGTAGTCATCAACCGCGGAATTGGGCATTATTCCCCCCACAGCTCCACAAGAAGGAGCAATGCCAAGTATAGTACGAAAGTTTGACGGGGATTTGGGCCCTAATCCTTTTCCCGCAGCATCGCCGTACAACATATGACCTCCTTCGACTGGTACCCTATAGACTGAATGTGGTTCGGGGACACGCTCGGAGACACGCTCTCAGTCCTCGACGGGAAACCCATACCCGTAGACTTAACGTGAGGACGGCGTTCAAGTTCCGTCGCACTGTGGTTCGGGGACACGCTCGGGGACACGCTCCCAGTCCTCCACGCTCAGTGCGGTGGATGCGGACACAGCCCGTCTGAAATATTTCGATTTTTGAGGCAGTTGGCCATGCCACCTCTGGATCACGACTGAGCTGCTGAAGCTCTTTAACGCCAATACCTAAGAATAGATTGGCTCGCAAGCATTCCCCGTTGACAACGCACACCCTTCTTCAGACGTCGATAGGCACACCATTCATTGGAAAAATCGCCGCTCTCTGTTTCTCTCTCTTTGTTTCTGTGTTTCTGCGGATGCTCTAGCAAAAACCCACAAGACCTTAGGTAAGTCTTATCTGATGTACTCACAAGGGCAGAGAGGAAGACCATAGGCAGCTGGGTAGACGGGTGTACGCCGCGTCGGGACCCATTATGATGAAGGGAGACCAGGCCGCCTACCTTCTACATAAAGACCGACTGAAGAGGGACTTAATTGACGCCCAATTGTGGGTCGATTTGGCCCACCATGAGACTGGTTTCAAGCACCACTGTACCGATGGCCCCAATTGCAAACGCCGGACAGTGGAAAATTGAAAAGAAAAAGTGCATAATAGACAACCGTGCCCGCAAAAATGACAAAACATTCCTCACCAGCTTGCCACCTAATTTTAGGTGAAACCATCCATTTCATTCCAAAGTGAAGCCATCGAATTATTCACCCTCCCGTGCTATCAAGTTGCACTGAGGTTAATTGCATTTCATTGCATCACATTTCCACTCAACCATGCCTTTCCAGCAATTAGTGCAGCGTTTTAGTCGGAAATTAGCGGCTTCATGTGACTGCGATGACTTCACCGCCCTAATGTCGGGGCGCAGCGCAGTGCAAACGAATGGCTTGCGTCAATAATCTTCAATCTCTCGTGGAACAGAAAAGCAGTCCCCTTACATCGCCCTCCAAGCGATTAAAACGAATTTATAACCAAAGTTCAGAAGTCACTGACACGCGACGCTCTGATGTCTGTCCCACTGATGACCGCCTAGATAGCCCCTAGTTTGAAACGCAAATCAGAGTACCCCAAAACAGATTGACCGTTAGAGATCTCCCCTCGTTGGGAAGTCGTAAAAGCTGATTTTTCCTCCTCAAATTTGGATCATTATCTACCAGACGTAACCTGACATCGGACCTCCATTATCACGAGAGCACCGAGCACACCCCCATCCAGCGCCTCCGAATGACGTACGATCCATAAATTGTCCGGTCCACCTGAACACCCCGAGCACGGGGAAGTACTTAAGCAAACTGATTCATTGCCCTGACCCAAATGCAAGACGACGGACTGCTGCCGTCAATTAACACCGAGGCCCTCGTTCACTGCGCCATCGCCGTGCGGTCCAATCTTCAATCATAATCGATGGCCCGATACACGTGATGAACATCTCCGATGCACTGCACGAGCCGGAGCTGCATCGTAAACATCAGAGATTTCATAACTCTCGCGCACACCCACGGGCCCGGTCCGGGTCGCGTCAGCGGAAGGCACCACTCTCGTCTCGACTAAGCTCGACATAAAGACAATTCATGCATCGACAGAAACAATAAAACCCGTGTAGGCGAGATTTCGACTTTCTACAGATGCATCCACACACACGGAGACACACGGCCAGCTTAGAACTTTCCCTGTCCACAAGCCCGGCAGGCGCCTAAGCCCTCGTTTAAATTGACGTCTGAAACGCGTTGTATGCGCGTCGCATACACAGGAAATTGGCAGGCCAACAAAATGGTAAAATGCATAAAAATAAATTTCTGAAACAGAAGCAATAAAAGTCCGCCCAAGAGGTGGCGACGGCGGCGGGCGGCAGCGGAGCAGGAAACAAACGCACAGCACAAGACGCCTGCTCTGCGGTGCGGATTTAATTGCAATTCAATGCGCGTTCGGCCTAAGACAATGGCTGCAGCAGTAGCGGCAGAAGCAGCAGCGTGTGCGCATGCATGCCTACGTGATGGGTGCCTGTGCTCGGGCTATACCGCTAAATTTTATGCTGTTCTTATCGATTGGACTATAATTAAACCGAAAAAGAAGAACAGCGATGGGCAATGATGATGGACAAGGCGAACGGAAAACGAAATAATTTTTTACGAGCGATAAGGGTCCGCTTGCGTCTGTTTATGGAATTCAGTGCCACCGACAATTCCGGCCGGCAGGCATGTGATCGTGCTGCGTTTCGATTGACGATCAATTAGGAGCGATCTGAATTCTGAATGCGACCTAATTCGGTTGAATGGTTCGAGATCGGTTTCATAATTACCAGACAACGCTAGACAAGCCATCTCCGATCTGCAGGTGGTTGGGGACGAGATGTAATCTGAATCTAAATCGACGACGTTTGAATGAAATTGCACCGCCGTTCAGCCATTCAGTTCGGTGTTAGAGTGGGCGGCACGGCGGCGACGGCGGTGTGCCCCGGGGGGAAGGTCGTTTACGAGAGCGGCACGGTAGGCTGGTGATTCGTTGAAGACCAGTAGACAATGGGAGAGATTGGATCTGGAAGTCATCTGTGAGGTTAAGAGTGTGAGCTGAGGTTAAGAAATCTGACGGATGGAGGACAAATCGACTGGGTACAGGGACTTGTAACGAATTTAAAGACCTCTTCCGTTTGGTATGATTTTGAGCTTAGGCGATGAACAG
The DNA here is from genome assembly GCA_905231855.2 of Eristalis tenax. Classification (NCBI taxonomy): domain Eukaryota; kingdom Metazoa; phylum Arthropoda; class Insecta; order Diptera; family Syrphidae; genus Eristalis; species Eristalis tenax. The sequence goes on along the minus strand of HG993128.1, from coordinate 40,693,841 downwards.
GCACGCGATGCCACGGAATTTCAGAGAACGAGACCCGAGGGAGAACACCAAAAACACGATTTAAAACTTAGACCGTGTCTGGAAGCTTGTCAGATATGATTTTACTGCCGCGGCAGTGTAAAGAAAGGGCTGACTACTCCGCACAAACGGACAGCAAGGTGCAGGGAAGCTGTAGACCCACTCTGGATACAACCACTCACAGATCTAAGACTGAGGTTGCTCCTTTGCAAGCTGGATTGTCAGCCAACAACTTCGTCCATCATCCACTCAGACCTGAGACAAAAGCCAAGTTGATTGACTGATTTTGGCACACGCTGTTTCATCGAACTGAGGAGACAATTTGTCACACGGTTTAGGCTCTGCAAGACCAAGATACCATCAGATGGGTGAAAATTCACCAAAAACCTCAGTGAGTAATATAAAAACCACATGGGAAGTCTGGGATCAAATGCTAGATGATGGTCATTAGCAGATTGCCTTGTCTTGTCACCAATTTCAATTCAGAGCCATAATGCAACCGACCACGTTTAAGTTAAGGGTACACGGAAAAGGATAGTATCTGCTTAAAGCAAAGTATCATTACATCATCGTCGTCAGTCACCACTTGTTATGGTTGATGATGCACTCTGTTCAAGGCTTCAATTGCTATGGCTAATGGCTTAGCTTCCATTGGCATTATAAGGTGCTCGGTCGTGCTTAACAAACTCGATAATCGAACGTCCCTTGTGACTTTTGACCATCCACCTTCACCAGCAGAGAAGTATTATCTTAGCTTCGTTATTCGCAGATCTGCCCAGTTGTGAGTAGAGGAGTTCCGCAGGGTGGCGTTCTCCCTCCCCTTGCTTGGAACATCGTGGTCAGCGTTAGGTTAGGGTGTGGCAACTCAGCCTCACATCGACCTGTTGGTCCATAGTGCTACCTCTAAACAAAGCAAGCCTAGTTTTCGTCCACGTTCCACAGAAAGATGAGATGTTGTGGTTTCACGACGGCCGGGATTTGAAGAATGAGTTTTGGCTAGGGCCGGCAGAAACAAAGAAGATGCTCCAGAGTTTCGGCCACCGTCGCTTCATTACAGTTCCTGCATCTGTCAGTGGCAAGCAGGCCTCGTCTATGAGCATGGTGGCCTGTAGTGATCCCTGTGAGCGTACTGTTGTCAATATTAGAAGGGCCTGAATGCAAAGGAAGGAGAACGATGTCGCCGTAACGACATCTGGAAGAAGTGTGTCCACAAACAGACATATTGCTGAAGGCCATTCTTAAAATCAGTTCGTGGACAAAGGCATGCGACCTTCGAGCCATTCAACATAAGAAGGAATTAGCACTCTTCACCAACAGACTCCCCGTGCCTTGTCCCACTGGTTCGGCATCGAAGACTCTTCGGGTTGGAGCAGTGTTGTCCATGCGCTCTACATGGCCTAGCCATTTTAGGCGGTGAATCAGTAGGCACCTGGCTAGGCTCATGATCATGGTTGAATCTTCTCCTCCAAGAACCCTCAACGCAAACAGGACCGAAGATTGAACGCAACAATTTTCTCTCGGAAAGACTAGGCGCTTCTTCATTTGCTTTTGAGATTGTCCAGCAGGACAGCGATGTTCAAGGTGTTTTACAATTTTAACTTGGTCCTTCGAGGGAGGGCTCTACTCAATTGCCTTTTGAGCCCATAGAAACAGCGGCTAGCAAGAGTTATTCCGCTTTTAAACTGATGGTGTTCGTACCGTTTACTTGGGAGCCGAGGTAGACAAATCCAACTCAGGTTATAGCTGCGTATGGTGACGTTCTAGCCGAGTCGTCGATGTTGTGCGTCCGTTCTCGATGACAGCATATACTTCGTTCTGCCCTCCTGCCCATGATGGCCGCCTCCTCAATGTCAGCTAAGGCTCGCTGTGTTAGACCAATCATGTCGATGTCGCCCGCACATGATAGCAATTGTGCGGACCTTTTCGAAGATCCTGCTTCTTGCGTTGGCGAGTGAGTTTTGCACGATCTTCTGAAGAATACTGTTGAAAAAGTCACGTGACAGTGCATCGCCTTGTCTAAAATCAAAACTTTTTTGACATTGAAGGTCTCGGTGAGTTCGTTACCGACCTTGATGACGACAACTCGGCACTAATTGGAAGGTCATCCATTTTCATTTGTGCAGAAAAACCATCTCGAAGCCACAAATCACACGATCTTATTGGCCATTCGCCAATAATTACTCACTTAATCTTTTGTATGTCAAAAGTTAGCGCGTGTCATTATTGTCAGAGCATTAGATGCCCAACTACCATCTGCACCGCTGAACATAAATATTCACCTTGCTCCGGTAGATGCATTCGGAAGACAGCCAGTAGAGCCATTGGGTCTTGAAATATAAAAGTTGGTAAATTAGGGGATCCCTCGGAGTAGGAGTGACGGCCCACTACTCTGCGGTGACCATTCAACCTCCCGACTTCTCCTTGCCTATTTCAGACGGAGATTATGGCGATAAAAGAGGAACTGCTGTGACTCAGTCCTTAAGTGCCAACTATTACTCGATGAATGTCCCAGCACTACCTCCGATCTCTCTACAACTTCTCACTCTCTCACTCGTACAACAGTAGGTGCAGCTATTAATGTTTTGATGGTTGGCGGTGCCACATCTGAAGACAAATTTGACCGACACAAATTCTAAAACGTACACTCAGTCTACTAGGGCTAAGTAGGCCACCACTCAGGACTCCCATCGGTGTCATAATAGGCTAGATAGGCACACACGCCCCAAGGATGGGTCCCTCTTACAACGACCTCTGCAGATGTAGCAGGGATGAAGGAGAGGAGGAGACCATACACCACCGCCTCTGGAGGTGAGTCCATCTAGGCTGAGTAACACCAGCACCAGTTAACTGAATTCAAATGCTGTACCAAATGGTTACAGGAGAAGGGGTTACCCCATCTTCGCGGTGTCAGAATGGACTCACTTATGACCCTACTGCAGCCTGTCACATGCACCTAACTCGCTGAGGCAGAACTTAGAGGCATCAGATCATTCAATACGCGAAATTGGGCGTCAATCGCATTTTTTCTTCAATAATGTGATTGCTTCCTCTACGTACACCAGATTCAGCAAACGAAAAAGTCATTGCAACCGCTGACCGTAATGCGAAGTAGCCCACAGACCGCACCAAGTAGTGCCATTTTTGGGATCTCTTGTGGATTATCTTCGACTGTTTGCATCTGTACCCATTCTGCCAAGAAATTTGTCTCATCACTGAACACTATTGTCCCATAAGACAGCGGAGCAAGCCAATTCTTGACAAGACCAGTTCAAGAACTGGGCTAGAAATCAAGCTGAATCTTGTAAGACACTCAAATCGAGATCTGTGGGTACGATGACGAGTCGATAAATTCGTATTTTCTCAAACACTCTCCTCAACATGTCCAATAATCACTTCACTCTGCCTATGGCCCTCGTTGTGTGATAACGGTCAGGAATACGCCGAATAGCGGTCAGATCAGCAGATGATCAGTTATATTCGGTGTAATGTGAGACATGTGGTGAATAAGACGAGGTGCACAGAAGTTTATCTTTGGAACCGAATTTTAAAATTTTGGTAACACTCTTCTTTGAGTGGCCAGAGTAGTCCTGGATCACAGCCAACAAGTGGTGGTTGGAAGAGTGGTGGAAAGTGTGTCCAAACGATGTCCATGCGATGAAATTACCACAACTAGACAGTAGCGTGACCAGAAATGAAGTACTCTAGGGATGGCCAACTTCACAGCATCTACGAATTTGAGTGACTTTTTGGCGGTTTTCACGAAATAGTGTGAATGCCTCTAGTGGATGCCTTCTCTGATTGGTCAATTTGAGACTGTTGTCAAACATTTTAGGGAGCTAGAGAGGTAGAACTGGCTCGTCCACATCGAGCTGATGGACATCAACGCTCCAGCTAAGAGGGTCTTCGAATCCGAGGCTCCTGGTTCGAGATGGAGAGAAAGACCGAGTCTCCGGTATAAAGACTAATCGCGAGCTTGGTCCTGATGCCCGGAAGCAGCGTGCCCAGGACCATCGAGGATGGAAGGCAGCAGTTGCTCAGGCTCAGGCCCTGCAAGGTCTGAGAGTAAGTAAGAGAGCTGGCTATCTCTATAATACTTCATTTCTGAGAGTGACACATAACGCCCCGCACCTTAGGCAACCAGTCACAGCAGGGTCGACTTGATGCCACTCTTCTTTCTAGAGGGAGGTCTCATCAATTCTACGAAATGACTGAACCAACAGAAAATTTGCCCTCAATAGCACATCTGCCCCTTAGCTTTCATTTGCAAGAATTTTGTCTCAAACAAAGTCTGACAGAGTTTAATTGATGAGCACAGCGTGTGCCATTCGCTGAACAGCAACTCCCATCGCTGATGTCATCCTCAATGGCCACATTCACATAACCACTCACAGCTCGGTCCATCTCTGCACTGAACAGACATTCACTGCACGACGAAGTCTATAAATAGAATCTTTAACTCGTGGCCATCCCTTTCTTGGCAATTATCATTTCCGAAGGTGAAGTGATCCCATTTCCATTTGGCAAGCATCAGAGACCATCCGCACAAGTCGTCATCAACCACTTGAACCATAAATTAACGCAAAAATATCGCAATCAATTAACACTCAAATGCATGCGCCCAGCTCCCACACCCGCATCGGCCCAAACAATCAACAGAGGATCAAACTTACCACAATGAGGCCATTATCTCCGTTGCTGCTCACCACAGTGGCGCCGAACCATTGATTCGATTTCGTGTCGATCTGGTCGCCTCGCTCGTTGGTCTGATGCGCTACAAAGAAAATACATCTCAATTAGTCTCGGATTTCACAAGTGCCTGTCAAAACGAATTACAACACAGATTCACATTCAAACTACCGAAAAGTTTAAACTCAATAAAAACATGACATAATTAATGAAGGAAAGAAACTTAAAAATAAAATAGTTGGCCTTAACTGAACGAAATAAAAATCAAGCATTTCCTGTCGCCAATGTAACATATCCGACAGGGGTTTGTGAGAGATTCGTGGCCGCCCGGAGAGGGCGGCCCGCTTACTCATAGCACAATCGAATCAACGAAGACCCAACAAAGCAACACGAAAAAGACAAAGGCAGAAAAACAAAACAGCAAATTTGTCAAAAATTAATACACATCTTCTATTTTTCGTGTCTCTTCATGGCTGGACGGTGTTTCTTGCAACAACCACCGAGTGTGCCGCGGATGAGTGTGTTTAGTTAAATTTAGACGAAGCCAAATGGACAATAACTTTGCGAACTGAAACGGAAAAATAAGACAACAGAAACAGAACGAGAGAGAGAGACCAAATCAAGTCAAAATTGAACTTAAATGAAACACGAGGGAAGTCTTTAAGACTTGTTTTTTGCTTTGGGTGTACACAGGGTGCAGCAAAACATTTATGTACACAACAACAAAGTCCTAACGTACCTATGCGTGGTATAAAGCACTTATTTATACCGGCTGTTGGTGGATAAAATACAAAATTGGTTTATTAATAGGAGTTTAAAAATTTTTTTATGCATTTTGAGCGATGTCTATTTTTGACAGATGGTGCGATGACAAGCGATGTGGGATCTGTCAAATTATGAGTGCGTAGTGAAGTGAGGCGATGATGTGCTACTGATGATAAGTTTGCAAAAAAAGAAAAGAAAACTAAAAGAGCAATGTCGGGCAATGTTCTGTCAATGTGCTGAGCAATGTCTTGTCATTTTTGACAGAACACTTGCGTAAGCATTCAACTGGTGACTTTTTGAATAAAACATGTTTTTTGGGACAGCTAAGCGAGCACCTGAAATGAAGTATGATAGAAATGCCCAACTTCGCAGCTAGTCCATCGACGAATTTGAGGGGCTTTTTGGCAGTTATTCATGAATTTTTGACAGTTATTCACGTTCTCTAATTGGTCAAATTGGCTTTAGGAAACAATGTGAAAAATGTTTGTCAAAAATGTTAAGGGGCACGAGAGGCAGAAGTTGGGCATCTCTATCCTACTTCATTTCTGGTCCTGAGCATTGTCTTGTCATTTTTGACAGAACACTTGCATCAGCATTCAACTGGTGACTTTTTGAATAAGTCAGAGCACTTTTAATAAGTCACTGGCTTGTCAAACGACTCTCGTACAACGATACGAACTGTTGTGTAATCATTTGCCGTTAACAGCATCCCTTGTCAAATTGACAGACAACTTTATCCATTAAAAGTATCAAAAATGAAGCGAAATAAATAGAAAAATAATCGCAAATTACCTAAAACGGCATGAAATAAAAAAACAAAGCCAGTTCGTCCTTAATCTGGAAAGCTTGCGTTCAGGCGTTTTAAGAGTATTCAGCTGTTAAGGTCTTATTTTGCGGATGGATTTGGGTCAGCATCCGTATAAAATTGTGCTGAAATGAGTCTGGACGAGTGTGTTTAACGCCGTTACCGTCAATCGACTTGGGTATAGAACGATGTTAACTAGTTTCCGAGATGTGGTTACGACGCTACGAGGCATTCAAGCGACGCGACCCTTGAAGTCATGAAGTTGGCTACTGGGCCATCTGAGAGGCCATCTGAGAGGTCACTGCGATCATGTGACTCGACACTACTCGATTATTTTGGCAAGTCCTTAGTCTACGTGACGAGCTCGAGGTCGACAATCTAGACGCAATTGCCGGAATATTTTTTTCCTCTTGTGCAACCCATGTCGTGCAGGCGACCTATTGTATCGAATGTTTGGAGTTAAATCAAAAGGCACACCACTTCCGTCATGAAAGCTAGTAAGTCTTTTGTAGTGGAATCCTTCAATTTCACTGAAGTGTGTAGCGCCGAAGGGAAGATACGTTTCCTAAACCAGATTATTGCCGGGCATTCACACAAGATGTGCTCGGAAGTTTCGTCCTCTTCGAGGCAAGGTCCGCAAACCGTGTCTTGACACAGATTTGCCGGAAAGACGCCTCACATATTGGACAACGTCTTCGAAAATTAGGGTGTACACTTGAAGCACGAGGCGGTCATTTGAGTAATGTGCTATTCTAGTCACAATGAATCAAGTTTTTATCTCTTGATCTTCTTGACTGTCCCCCTGTATCAACAAATGACAGCACAGGACCTGGTGCGTGTTGCTTCTTCACACGAAAGGAGGAGATGAGAGCTGGATGCTAAGCCGAAGAACAGCTCTAACTCTTGCTGCCTTCGACATGCATCACATACTCGCTCAGTCTAACCTGCGATGAAGATCAATGGACGAGGGGACACAACTCTATGCGATCAAGTGGGAGGCAACACATTGCCGATTATACTGCTCACTTCGAGCGAATTTACACGAATGTTCGACCAAAGAGAGAGAGTCTTCGAATCTAATCTTTTTCGTACTTCGAGTGGCACTACAGTCTATGGAAAACTAAGACCAATGTAGTGCTTGGGCAGCTTCTCTGAGAGATCTACTCTATAAGCTTTATCAGAGATTTATGAAAGTTGTTTCTGTCAGACAGCACACAGTCCAAGCCGTTGGATCTAGAAGCATATTCCTGGACGTCATGGACCCTAACGGGTAGCAAGCATTCAGATGGGACAGCTTCTCCCGAAACTACAGTCAAAGTCAATAGTGAGCGTACAGCATAAAAGTACTTGCGTCCTCAGCGAAATATAATGTTTCACGGGATACCAAGAAAAGCCCTAAATGCAGTTTTTCTAAGGTCTATTAGGGCCGTTATGGCAGTCAGAGGTTGAACTGGGCAAAGGCTTCCTGTAATGCAGCCCAACGTATCGCTTAAGTAAGGACCATAAAGCATGAAAAAATATCTCAAAAATTAAAGACACAACGAGTCATAAACGAAAAAATTAAGCGAAATTCGCACCTCAAAAGTAAGTGTACAGCATACGGGCTATTTAGTGACCATTTTTCAAAATAGGCTGCGTTTCGTTATTTGAACTATCTAAAGAGTAACCTGCGCCAAAAGCGTTTGCAAGCAAAGTTCAGAAGGGCCATTTATTGGTGATCTAAATTTCGGTAGGTTTTTGGTTTATGACCCGCCGTGTCCATAGTTTTTGAGATATCCTCATATGTCGTTTTAAGTACAATACATAACTAAATGTCTTAGAAAACTGCATTCAAGATTTTTTTTGGAGTCCCCATTGAGTATATTTGCTGTACACTCACTTCTGACGCTGACTGTGTGTTCAAGCACGACGGTCAGACGACCCTGAAACTAGGCAGCATTCTCAGCCTGACCAGCGTAGTTCACCCTCTCCTTTCGAGAGAGTCGTGGTGAATGTGGCCTCCTAGATGAGTCGTGAAACCACAAGCGTGCCGCCGTTCTGCTCCTCGTCAGTGAGCCTTCCCCTTTAGGAGGAACTATCCGCACCCATTTGGCCTTAGTTCGGCCAAATCGGTATCATGCTAATCCATATACACACGCCCTTGCATTAAAGAAGAACATCTTCCTTGGCCTAAGTGTGGCTTCCCTTAAGCTAGTCAACCACTCCACCTACCTAGCTCGTCCACCAGAGTGACTCCAAGCAAAGCCACCTCTTTAGAGAGAGACTCGTACACACTGCTGTCGCAGATTTCCTTGAAATAACTCCGAGCCTTTCACTTGGATGACTCCAAACGCTGAATAAATGTTTGCACTCATGTGAACCTACACAAATCGAAGACGCTGTCTACAGACCAAGCGCGAGGGAGTTGAAGGCTATCGACGAAGTCAAGCAGATTTCCGCCTCAAAGATCAGAATCGGCTCGTTGTGAAAGTTGTGACCGTTGGCGCCTGCCTGCTTCATTAATTAAGACGCTTCAGTATCAAACGATCGGGGAAATTGGCAAGCCACTCTGTATTCATCTGATGTCTGCAACGAATCAGTCCCCTGAGGACCAGCTCCAGCGGGCGACAAAAAAGATGATTTCTCCTAAATTTTCGCTTGCATTATTCAATTTGCCAGTGAGATGGGACCGCATCTGCGGTGGCACCTAGTCCCACCACCCTGTCACATCAACTCCGTCAAATCAGGCTCCTGTGTGTTCACAGATCGGCGCTGTTGCCGATTGAATTGTGCATGCATACCCCCTGCCACTCGGAGCAACGCCGAGCCGACGTCAGTCGCCAAGCTATGACACGGCTAGACATCTCTAACGGCGGCGGCGGTAGTTTCTGTCGACATTCACATTCAATCGTTTCAATTGTCAATCACTTACAAATTCACTGCCGCTCAAGCGAATAACTGCTGACCAACGGCAGCGCGCGAATGCCAACAGCTCACGAGATCCCACGAGAGAACTCCTCTTGAAATTCAAAACCCATATTTCGAGGCACGCTGGCTTCAGCCCGAGTTCAACGTCTCCACGACACCGCGAGCGTTTGATGAATTCCCCAAATAACGTGCAATTAAAGTCACTTGCGCCGCTGCCGTCGCGTCGCCCCTTCCAGTGCAGACAATTGAAAGCTTTATCGCCGAGGAGATATAAAAACCAACGGCGCTATTGGACCGCTCGAAATAGCTTAATTAACATAAACAAAAAACTTCACCGGCCGCCAGCTATTATTCTTCACTTGAACGCGGAGCGGCTGTGCCTGGTTGAGGTGGTGCAGGGCGGACGGCGGAGTCACAACAACGTGACTCGCCTAACGAGCTCTCCGTCTCAGTGGTCGCTGTTTTGTTCAAATTGACCGGAGCAGAGCGTAGCGCATAACCGGCTCATTATACAGCCAGTCCAGCTGGGGATTCTCTTTCGTTTCAATGTCAAATCGGGTGCTGCTTGGAATGTAACCAAATGCGAATACATTCCACACACTTGTGTCTTGAGCACTTGCGGATAAGGTCTTGCGTTTGGATCACCACTTCCTCAAAGATAGTGATCCGTGCTGGTGCTGGCCTCGCGCCGCACAACCGAACAGCGTCCAGCGTGTGGCATGAGAACGGCTCCAGGCATCTAGGTCGGCTCCACATCGGCTCGATGACGTTATGCTCTGGTTTGATACGGTTCGGGGAATTCTAGGAAGTGGAGATCTAAAAATGTGCTGATCAGAGTTTCGTTGGAATTTTCGACACACGCGTGGTCTCCAAAGGTCCCAAGGTCTGCCAAAAAGAAAACAGCCGTGAGTCAAGCGTGTTGAACTGAACCATTGTGTCTGTTTCGGGCGATGACGTGAACTCGAAGGGCAGGCGGGCACATTCCATCGAGTAGCCATCGAAATGGTGTCCGTGATCGGAATTAATCCGCAGTCTGGCGTAAGGAACGCGTCGCGGGGATTTTCGTCGGAATCTAGATCGAGATCGTAAAGCTAACAATTTACAAAGCAAAGGTATGTGGGTTCAATGTGACATTGAACGGATGAAGAAACCCTTTGTCGAAGAAGTACTCTGACTTTGTTTTGATGCGGAGTTAGTGGACAATCAACCAGGAACTGGTGTGGCTGTACAGCCAAATGGACTGGAGTGTGGCCGCGTCAACTTCGATCCGGAGAGACTTATCTGCGATCTCACACGCGCGATTTTAAAAGGGCCCTTGATCAACTGAAGACAGCTGCGATAAGCTGGGGAAACCCGGGAAGACCGAATGTCCGACGAAGTAATCGCTACGGCAAGACAACTTGCTTCTGATGAATGGAAGCAGCATGCCCCAGACCTTCAAGGATGGAAGGCAACTTTTGCTAAGGTTCAGACAGTCGATGGTGAAGGTTGTAGGTAAGGAGAGGGCCAGGGATCCGTGCTGTCAGTAGCCACCGTGCACATGTAATCCGTGGCACGGGTAAATACACGGGTAGCTAGATACTCGATCCACAAAAAGAACTCGTCGAATTTTGAACATTGGCTGGGCTTTGCTTTGAGATTTGACTTGAAACCGAGTTTGTTGCCGCTTGTCTTTTTGTGGCAAAATTGCTCGAGCTGAACCTGTTTCACGTGTGGTTCCAACACGAAGGCGGCGCTTCATGCCGCACAGCACGCGAATCGGTGGACCAAGTGCGCAATGATTTCGGTGAGCAGTTTAGAGCTAGAATTGACACACTTAGACCCTTTTAACGGGGACGTCTTGCCGATGAACCAGCATAAACTGCAGCTTTGGGCGACACCTTTACACGCGCGATGCCAAACCAAGAATTGGACTCTCCGTATGGACGACTCAAAACAAAGACATGATCAGCATGATCTTTGAAAAGCAAATGGCACGCATTGATCTATCGTCTGAAATGTAAGCTGTGTACACTTTTCAAGATTCCCTGTAGCATTGTTGACAATTAAGAATCAAACGTTTCAGAAATCACCAAGAGAACAGCCTATTGTACAGTGACCGGGTTCCTACGGCCCAGTGTGCACCATTTTTGCGATCCCAAAAGCACGATAAGCACAAGAACAACTTAAGGATGATTGTTCACCCACACAACTCACGCCTTCGAAATGGGGTCTCTGTTTCCCCCACACATCCCTCCACGCGTTCCATTTATCTGTCAACAGACCACATTACAATTCCGTGTGCTCTGCGCTGAGAGACTAACGCCTGCTTTCAAAGACCATCCGTCATCGACCACAAGCACATGTGTGGAGGCAAACAGAAGGAAAAGACAATGTTCGCACGCCAAGTCATAAGCCACAAGTGCCTAGACTCCCTTTTGGGCGATCACTCGACTTGATCTTTGCCCACAGTGTCTGCGTCCATTGTCTAACCATCCAATTCATAAAGCCGATCACTCATCAAAATTAATTGCCTCAAAATGGAAAAAGAAGACGGAAAGGATTCCCACTCTGGCGAGCAGCTTCAAATTTCTTAATTGCTCTTGGCACGCATCTAAATTTGATATTCTGCCGTCTGCCAGCGCAACACACCGTGCGTCGACTGGGCACAGAGCGCCGCGATCGCCTCCAACGAATGTGTGTGCGACGCATTCTGATTGATGCTGAGCCACCCGACTAGCAATTCAGTTTCGGTGCGGCAATAAAACGTTAATTATGGAAATGAACTAATGCCGCGGAATATAAACAGCAGAGTGCGTCTAATGCCCGACACCTCTGTTGACACTTTGCGAACACATCCCCGTGCGACTGTCATAAGCGCCGGCAAACCTACTTTATGGCTCCGTGAGCCTATAAAGTTGACTAAGTGCACATCAAATGGTCGCATCTTTACATCACCTCAGCGCATGCGGATGGAATGTGCGCCGCACTCGCCCACATCGCGATGACATAACAGTCCGGCGAGTCCAGAGAGTGTGTTCAAGTGCTGCCAATCCTGCAAAACAAATAGCTGACCCAAATCGAATTTCCCGAATTTGAAGTTCAAAAGCAATTGCGTCGACGTCGGGACGGTATCGCGGGGATTGGACCTTTCGTCTAAATTTAGAGACGCCCCCGCTGAGAGTGCGGTTTCCATTTGATTCGGAAAGGAAATGACGCAAGCGAATTTCCAGTCGGAAAGCAAATGGAAAGACGGAATGATAGAAAACGAAACAAGTTCGCCCATTGATTTACGTGCTTGAATGTACGGGGGGCTGTCAAAGCGGACGCGTTCGCTAAATCGAATGCGTGTTCGACATCATCACCTTCGTCGGTCGCTGGTTGCTGGCGATGGAGTTTTACGAGTATATTCAATTTTGGTGCGCCGACACGCGTGTGGGCTGCCATTTTCGGCCCACTTATCACTGCCCGTGGGTCGTATGTGAGAGAGTGCGTCTCAAGACGAAACTGAGTTCAATGAAAAATCGAGAGCAACCTACGAGCCATTCTAAGCTGAAGGTGCGTCAACTGAGCGCAGCAGCAGCTTGTGTACTTTGAGTGATGTGACATGTGGATGCATTCGACGAGGATTCTGACGTCTGGTCTGTCAAAGGTGATGTAACTTCACTGAAGGTGAACCTGTTCATAGAGTCGGGCTCGCAACAAATCTGGACTGGAATGCCAACGGTGTGGGTGAACACACTGAACAGTGGCTGTCGTGGTCTATGTGTGACATGAGCAAATGTGACGTTAGAATGGCGCTTTTGTCAAGCCATCGAGTTGAGGTAGGAAAACGAGTTTGCCTAGAACTGGTTCCATTGAGTGGAACACTGTTGCTCTCCCCGAGACAGTGGGTGCCTGATGTCTAATCTATCAAAGTGCTCCTCTGTGTTTTCATGCATTTTTGACAAGCGCCTAATCAGCGCTCGATGCGTACGCGAGTGGGGAAAGCTTTCTCTCCGGAGAGACGGAAGTCATTCTGAATTCAGTCTCGTGCTGCGTGGGCCGCGCTGGGCTCTGGGCGACTGCATCAAGGTGACCATTAATTTGCGGCGCTGATTAAGTGATGTGTGCTTAATTTCACGGCGACTTAAAATATTTGCTGCTGATTGTGGAATGTGATTCCACCGGTAGATGAAGTGTTGGCCTTGGTTTGGTGGTGGCGACGTCTGGAATTGGTAGACTGACGCCGAACCTTCGGAGTCCCATGACAGGTGGACAACATACAGCGGAAGCTGGCATGCCGCCGAAAGTTGGTCGGAGGTCGGGGCAACCACTTGGCTGATGATCTGCCTTCATTAAGCGGATAAACTCTCTAAAACCGTGCCGTGTTGTCGGCCATCATGCCGGAAGTACCATCCAATCAATCTTAATCGTGTCATACTTCCATTTGTCTTGTGTCGGCTGTTGCCACATTGTTTGACACAAACACACGTCAAGTGGAGTCAGTGTTCATAGGAAACAGTGGATGATCGCATTGCTTTGACACATGACATCACACGCAGCAATTAACTCCGGCAGCACCTTGTCATCTTTCAGTAAATCAAATGCATTTTTTCATCAATTCGTCATGCCAGTCGAGAGAGAGAGATGATGGCTGACAAATGACACTGTAGCACATTACGTAACCAAATTTGAGTCTTAATCAAATTCAAGGCAGACGATGCTTAATGAGCGCCTCGTTCTTTTCAAAACGATCTTCTCGTTTGCGGTCTTCATTTTGTTCGGATCAATTGAATCAGACTCGAGAGTGGAGACAATGGTGATCAGTAATCGTTGAGTAAGCAGCATCGTGTCCTCCGGCTCAGGGAGGTAGGGTTTTGGAATGACAGACCCCACAGACTCGTGTCTATCCGCCACCGGCGGAATTGCTTTAACTCTGGATTAGGCCAAAGAGCCAGCAAATACTGGCTGAACCTAGACGTCGGCAGGACGGCGAGAGTTCTTATGGTCGACACTGAGCAAGGAGAGATCATCGTCAATACTCTGTCGTCGTTCATTGGTTTCACGGTTTGTGGTGCTTCGGTCAACTGCCTCCTAGCATGATCTCTGGCTACACACCTCCATCCACTCACGACAAGTCGGCTGAGATCCTTCCCCCCTTGCGTGCGTCAACTCTTCTTCGTTGTACCACAGCTTCTGAGTTGAAGGGAGGTCTTTGCTCGGAGATGCGCTATCCACAAGGCCAGGCCACATCAGCGTCTGATAGCCTACATGTCGTATAGAATTTCCGTCGAAATACTACGACGGTGAGGTGAAATAGCGGAGACGGGTAGGGCGAAACGACACAATGGACGAAACAGCGACATACCCAAGAACTACAGGAGCTTGGTTTGACTTAAGGCGGCAGCGACCAACTAGGCCTAGTGTGACAATTCTCTCGTCAATATAAGAAATTGACTTGAGCGCATTTACACTCCGTATCAAGGAACCGAGGTCCCTGCACAGGTGCGTAGACACCACACATATGCAGCCCAACCATAGAAAGGACATCAGTCCTCGGCAATGGACGAGTTGCAAATATGTCAGCAGAGCCTCGTCCGAAGTTTTGAGCAAACTCCTTAATTTTCAGCCGATGGTCTTAATCGGCAGCAACTGGAGGCAGCTGGCTAAGGAACCTGCCCAGCTGGAGATGCTTGCTGGTTGAGGTCCAGGTCCACCCCGGACTGCAGTGCCATTAGAAGCTGAAGAAGAAGTCTTAATCGGCAGACGGATAGTAGCCAGCTCACTGGCTAGTATGGGAACTTTTTTCTGGACACCCTATCATCCTGGTCAGATTCAGATCAATACCTAGAGACACCAGACCCCATCATCGCGACTCCCGAGGCGGTTGTTAAAGGCGAGTTAGGTAGGCGACCGCTTGGCAGACCCCGGACGAGATGGTTGGACCAAGTCCAAGAACTCGCTTGGTTACGCTTGGGCATAGGGTAGGGCAGGCTAGAGAAAACCGGCACACTTAGGCCATGTTGGTCCATTGTGATACCCACAGTCTAGACTACTACCGCCGGTCGACAGCTCCAGTGATAGTGCCGTTCATTTGATCCCAACGGCAAATGGTGTCTGGACCAGATTTGAAAACAACTTAACTTCGCCTTCACTGGGATTCGAACCGGGGACCCCACTAACCAATTGCAGGCGCTTAACCAACGGCGCCATCCAGTCGGAGGATGGCGTTGCCTGGAGATCTCTCGTTCGTGGTTTTCCGCAGCGACCAATTTAGTGGAGCATGCGGGTCAGAAGATGATGGTGATGATTATGACCCACAGACACCGACCTACTGCTGCCAAAAGACCTCTTCAAGGATTACTTCTCAGCAAGCATCCCCTGTAGAATGTCTATCGGATGGATGGTCCTCGCTAGGTGGTGGTTTGCCATCCATGACATCATCTGATGCTTGAAGCGAATGATCACACCAATGCCTACTCTCAACCCGACACGATCACACAGCCTGATGAGACTGAGCAGGCCGGCTCTCAGCACTCTCATTCGCACTGCTCCATTGAAAGTCACCTCTTTTGATTTGGTCTGTGCTACAATGGCCTTTGCCGACGGTGCACAGCCGATTAAACCATTGCGTACCTTCTTGGCATCTTCAGCGGCAGCAGGGAAGTCACCTAGGGACTTGTTCGAAAATCTAGTCAATCTTAGTGTCAGCGCTCTTCATCGAACTGGTCTGTGGAGCAGGATCCACCAGATCTGGCGTGGGCCAACAGTGGCCTCTGTGTCTGCCGAATGCTGACAGCCAGATAAAGCTGAACGCCCACCCTTATTTTACTTGTCAGCTCTTTTGATGTCCCAGCTGGTTGCATCTGACAATTATGGCTTTTTCTACACTCAGTAAAATTGTTGCGAGACATTGTCAATGTGCTGGCAAGCGATGTCAGACGCGCCGGGTGTTGTAGCGTTCGTTGTTTCTTCGAATTGTCTCATTCTTGTATTCTCCCAGTTGGGTACGTGATGTGTGCGAAAGGAGGAGACACAGGAGTACCATGGGAGTAAAATAGGGAATTTATAAGGACCGCTCGCCTCGTTCATGGAATAACAACCGCCCCGAACACTACAGCAAGTCTACACACCAAATGCAACACTGGGTCTTACTTTATCCACACTAGAAAATTCACCCGTTTCAGCGCAAGCCGTTTAAAAAATGAAGTGCACCCTTCACTTGTGCTCTGAGACTCTCAGTAGAACAGAAGCTAAGTCTCAGATTGCAGCCTTTCGGGTCACAGCCCCTACCTCATCACTTGTGTGCCAACAGAGCTCCGTAACCTCAACTGAAACCAGCTGCCGACGCTATCCTTGCTTACGTCCAGTTTCCGGTTACAGCCTCAACGCCGCTTCGCCCCACAAATTGAGCTTGCCACAATGTCCTCCAATGTCCCCCCACAAAAGGCAATCCCCAAGCGAAGATATCAATCTGACAGATGTACACATTCCCAGCACCAACGTCTATCGGCACCCATCATCCCCACCGCACCCCAGCAGCAGCACCACGGCCAACAAAAGAACTCAGCGCGGTGCAATTAAGTAAATCCACCTAAGCCCCACAGATTAGTCCTCAATTTGCGATTTGCAAACAAATTCCTGCGCAGTCGTCGTGTACAAATTTAATCACCACAAGCCGCCCAAACAAACAAACCGAACAACCGAGCACACGCACAAGAAGGACCACTTGTCCGCCGAAAAAGGACAGACACGTTGGCAAACAGCATTTGTTGATCGAACAAACAAACATGTTCCACCAACCGAGTAAGGTCTGCGTCAAATGTGAATTCTCCGACGCGGAGTACGTGTGCGTGCGTGTGTGTCTGTGCGTTACCGATGAATTTCCTAAACCTGTCAGAGAACCTGACAGGGTCATGAGGCGATTCCGGGCTCAGGGGGTAGCGGAGCCCCTTCATCGGCCACGGCTTTTGTGAAACGAAACCAAACCGAAAAACAACGTGCGCAAAGTTCGGTGGGTTTTGTTCGTTTTGCTGAATTTCAGCACAAAGCCTGCCTTGGCCGGCGAATGAAGGACAGGTACGTAGACTATACGTCAAATTGCACAGCGCACAAAGGCTGCCAGTGCGGACTTAATGCGCTCGTGGATTGATTATTAACAAGAGGGGCTCCGTCATTCAGCGCTGTATGCGTCAGAGGGACCGTTTCCTGTGCCCGCTTGGCGCTGGTATCGATGCACACTCCTCCCCTGAAGCACCGACTGAGTAATTATTGTTCGGGTTATTTCGGGACGCTCGGGCTTTTCACCTTTTTGTTCGGAGTCCCTCCCGAGGAGTGCTCCATTTTGGAGCAGTTGTCATGTGAGTTTGATGAGCGGGCACCCGCAAAAAAGGCGAAAAATTAAAGAAAAGGGAGTAACGGAGTTTATTGCATTGACAGCTCCGACTGACGTTGAAGTGTTGAAAACCGCACCATCAGCGGGCACTTGTGCTCGTCCCATGCTCTCCGTAGTCGCTGTGGCGGCTGTGCCAATCTTTTATGATCTCTGCGGCTGTGGCGGCCGCGGCAGCGGCTGGTGCTGGTTCGTCATCGTCGTCGTCTTCTCTTTTTTCGGGTGGATACACCAGCTGCATACATAAATACGTGGAGGATGAGGAGGGTCCCGCACTGCCAGTCCGCACAGCGAAACGTATCATTAATATGTTTAGTGGCTTGCGCATCCGCTTGGTCGGTCGGCCGCGATCGAGGAGTACGGCACATGGAGGAAGGCCACCCCTCGAATGGTTTGTGATTACTCCAGCAACATAGCGATCATATTCAAAATGGCACAAGGCGCAGTTCGCGCGTTCTTCGTTTCTTCGACAGGGACTTTGTTGGCAGGAAACCGAGAATTTGCCGGCCGTCTAGACCGCATTAGAGTGAGGCATGGTGTACCGCGCCACGCCACGCCACCACCTAACACGCGCAAACGATGTTGTTCCATGTGACCTCTTCGCTGGATAGCGATCCAAGATGGTGCCGATTGCGTGTGCGAGGACTGAGGGAGTGGGGTGGACTCGATCAAAAGATGCGTTTCCGATCGGAGTGATGGGGGAAAATGTGGAAAATTATGATGTTATCGCGCAGTTGTGGGTTGAAAGTTGTGAATTCCCTCATGCGGAGCGCTGGTTGGTGGGATGGACAAGGGGAGAGGGGGCGGACTGCATAGCGATTGTAAATCTTTTCAGGAAGTGCTTCGTAAATTGGTTCAACATGTTCGGACCTGGCTGGGTGTGCGGCGGCAGCGGGGAAGGGAACACAGTCGGGCAGTCTTTGGTGCAGGGAACCGATACATTTTACTTATTTTATGTCTTGTGGCTGTTTTGGTTTAATAACCTCAGCGGAGTCACTTGGGAGACCGAAATAATGACAGGAGGCGTTTTAATTGGTCGTTAGAGGTTGGTTTTATTAATTCAGCGGGTTTTGGAGTACGATCAAAGCATGCCGAGTGAATTTTATCGGCCGAAAATTAAATTGAATGCCCTACGTCTTATCGAATGGAACTCAAATTCAGCCACGAGACGGGTCAAACTAGATCAGATGTTCCGTGAACATATATTAATTGAGTGAAATTAGGTTTTGTCAATATTCAGCACTTGAAAGCAATCTCTGCAACATTAGAAGATCGTTGTTCACAAGCAACTGTTACCGTCTGTACATGCAATTCAGCAGCATTTAATGGAGTTTATTCAAAGTCAGAAGTCGTAAGAACCGATTTTCAGGCTTTTGGGTCGAGATAAAATGTGCTGAATACGCTTAGGATCTACCTGGACGTAGATTGGCGCATTATAGACGGTTCTCCTATGACAAAAACCTTAGGAAGACTGTTGTTCATTGTTAGAAACAAAAGAACAGTCTTCCTAAGGCCGATCAAAAATGGAAAATATGTATCACATTTAAGCACGGAGGCACAAATCGAGCAGATTTGAGTTGGCTTCATTCAAATCAAGGAAACATTTAAACTAAGACATTACAAGAAACTAAAACAAAAAATGGTAAATGCGCCTTCCTCTGGAACAAATTCAGCGGATTTTAGTTCGCTGATTTCAAACTCATGACACATAAAAGTCGATTTGCAAACATTTTTGACTAAATAAAAAGTGCTGAATAAGTTTCCCCATAAGTGCATCCTTGTAAGCACTACTAAGCCCAACCGGGACATCAAAATTGACGTCAAATAAAGGGATTGGGCGAACATCAAGATAGCGAATGCCGGAAAACTATCCATTGCATAAGGCCAGATGTTCATAGCCTGAATCTATCTGTCGCATCTCCACAATCGCCCTCATTAAACATAGCAAACGTTGTTATCCTTCTTCGCCTACCGCTTCCGCCTCCAATTAGTTCGCTTCACCGACCCGGAGACAGCTAACGCTAGTGGAAGCCCTGCACTCAATTACCCGTTCCATTGATACTGTCAACCAGACCTATTAACCTCATCCAACAAATGACTCATTCATATCCTTGTACGCCCCGACAGGCACACACGCTCACGTAAACACAATCCTCTCATATTTAAATTAATTACACGTCAACAGATCACAATGGTAACCAACACCCTCCTCCCACTCCATCAAGGCAGTGTATGCCGGTGAATGTTCAACAAGCATCGGTACATGCCCCCTTTTGGCTGCTTAACACCTTCACCAACGGCAAACCTATCTCCTGCCATTAATCTAATCACAAATTAAGGATCTCTCCTTCGCCGCCTATGGGCCGACACACGCCTTTGAGTCACCACCACCACCATCAGCAGTAGTTCATGCTCGGCTCGGCTCGGCACGGCCCGGCGGCAGTTGCCACATGCATCTGTTTACCATATCGCGTAATATGACCGGCCACAGGTAGAATAGGAAACGCTTGAGGTGGAGATACAGATCTTGATCCACCCCAGCCGCATCCACCAGCAGTCGCGACTCGCGACCGTCTCCGCGTCGCTCAACGTATGCTGCTCAGGTAGTCCTCCACAATGGTGGCCAGGAGGATGTTGATCAAGTTGTTGCGATAACACTATCCACACGGGCCTCAGGCAAATGTAAACAGAATCATCTTACGGATGCAACTGAGTCTATTCATTGCTTTGTCTGCGAACGAAGAAGGCTTATGGATATGTATCTATTGTGGATAACTCACGTTTCGAATCGAATGGCACCACACGACAGCGATCATCGTCGAGAATGTCGCACTTCCAGACGGCACCGGGCTGATAGATGGTCGGTTGGTAATATGAATTATTGTCCTTTGGCGCTCCAACAACAACCCTGAAAAGAGTGAAGAACATTTGAAAGGTTTATTTAAAAGTTTCACCATGAATGAGTGTTTGTGTGATGTGATAAGTGTGAGCAATGAGCGGGGCTAAGTGCGGCTTTATGGGCTCTGCGTGATCAGTCTTTTGATTCACACGACTGTCGACTGGCACAAGTGCGCTTGCACCGCTCCACCGAGACTTGCAGTGCAGTTGATGGCGCTGATGTTAGGGTTCCCATGGGAGGCAAAGCGCCGACAGGGGTTTAATTACAGACAATTACGGGTTTTGTTAGCTTAATTTTTACGACATTTTTGCTGCGCGCACATGGTTACCGTGGCCAATGTGGTTGTGGGGAAAGGCTGCGCGCTTACACAAGGTTACAAGGAGAGATTGGGTTAATCGCCGTGAGATTATCTAAGAGCCCTGAATAAATCGGTCAGTACAACGTGTGAATGGAGGGCTTTCAAGTTGGAGGGCTTGCAAGTTGTTGCGTCAGTGTTTGCTTTGAGACGAACTCGAGTTTCAGAGAAGTGCAAGGGCGGGGCGTGAGGGGCTTTTATCAGGGGATTCGCTCTCCACATCAATCAATTTCGACAGAAATCTGAGCTAAGCCTGTTATTGATCCTCGATGCCCACCTGGCACGAAGTCACATGTGGTACTTGGTCTGTGTAACGGCGCGACGGTTATATCCTCTTGTCCCATCTAAGCCAGGAGGCTCAGGTCTGGACGTGGCCACGCTAATGGCGCTTCAAATGGAGGTGGAGCTTGTACACAACCGTACACAGGGAGTGTCAGACCACATTCGGACTCACGGCAGTCTAGTCTAGTGGCAGAGTGCGCTGTAAACTACTGAGTTAATGGCACATGCTGGGAGCTACATGCGCGTGCTTTGAATTTACGTGATCTCCTGCCTCGTGGCCTATACGACGAGGTCCACAACAAAAGTTTTGAGTTTTGCCCCATGTATTATGGAACCATCCCTCCACACTGCTTCACAACCTTATGGCTCGCTCTGGGAGTCACTGCCCACAGAAATTAGCTGATTAGGGAAAACGATAGGGAATAGGGAAGACCAGAGCCCCTTCCCTCTAAAACACTGTTCCCCCGTTGTATGTGGTTTGTGTCATTCCAGAGCACTGCCAGGAGATTACGAATCATCGCAAAGTTGTAGAGGCTGCGTGGATGAAGAAGAGACGGAAAGGAAGCAACAACTCCAGCCTCAGCTCTGAACTCCAGGATGGTCACTTCACTTCAGCGACTCGAGCGGATCACCCAAAACGATCTTAGTAGCGGCACAAGGGACCATCTAGGTCTAAGTCCGTTCCAACAGCCACTCTAACATCTCCTGCCCTTTGTCTGTCTTTTGGGATTTAGAATACCTTGTGGATGAATCCGAATCAGTGGAAATATGGGTCCATCAGGATTTGATCGAGACGTGGCCGGAGTCAGTCTGAAAATCAGGCCAGGATCGTGGGAGGCACAAAGTCATCATCCTCCGTAACGGCAGGACCGCCATACCACCAAGGTGCCGTCGCCTCCTCAAACAGGGCGTCCGTCGGCAGGAGTGGTCAACCATCAAAGTGGTCAGAAATTGATTGCCATCAGATGCAAATCCAGATCCAGACGCGCAGACTGCCACACAGCAACAGCATCTCTTGCATCGTCTGAGTTTCTCAGACCAGCATGCCTGCTCAAACCGGCCGCCCCTAAATGGTGATCGACAAGGAATGCCGTGACGAAGTTGAACATAGAATTGAGCCAATTGACAGGAATGTCGATGCCGCAACAGACCCCGTCACACGCTCTCTCTCTCTCTCTCTCTATCTCGTTACGATTTGCCCCAATTCATTGGCATTGGAATTGCGCTCACGTTCTTTTCGATCGATCAGTCTTGCGTCAGATCTCTGCGCCCGCCCAGCAACGAGTGAGGAATTTTCCCGAAAACTCATTCAAAATTTCCCTCACATCCAACCTCAAAAACAATGTTCTTCCCGTGTAAACACACCATTTGCTCGGCACACCCTCTGCGCACGTCCCGAAAATATGTTCTGTGTAATATATACTAGATGTCAAATTTTTATGACCGCTGCACCGCTTCCCATCTGGGTATCTAAACATTTTCACGTCCTCTTACTCGGAATCGATTGACGTAAAGTCATTCACCGAATCCCATGTGTGCCGCGCTACGTGCACCGCTCCGCGGACCGACCGGGGCGCAATACAACAGCGGCGACGACGACGTCTATTCGCCTATTCGCCTATTCCACTCTTCTCGCAGATGCATCGAGTGCATGGTGGCCCGCGGAGGATGCGCTTGATGCTCCGCTGTCCCCTGCACCTGATCGGGGATATTTATGCGCAACGAGACAATTTGAATTGATCCCCCCGCCTGGTCGCGGTCTCCATTCGAACGTCGCGTCGGTGAATCTGGCGATTATTTCGCTTGGTTTCATAAATAATTCAGTGTGAGCTGAATTGCGGGGCAATTCACAAATCGCAATATTTTTCTTGAATGGATCATGAATCGTGGTCGCGCTGGGAATTTAAAAATGAAAAGAAGAACAAATCACACGTAAGTGTGCATCCGTAAGTCCATACGTCTCCCCGCGAATGAGGGAAATTTCCGACAGCGCTTTGATTGAAATGAATTCACTGCGACGGACAACGGCGGCGGCGGCGACAACGTTTGTCATGGGATTGTGCTTTGAATTCCATTATCGATGCACTACACATACGCGGGAGATGCAGATGCCTTTCGATGGATATGGCACTCCCAGTTGGTGGGTAGATGTCGAATAGACGAAAACCGAGCCTCTGACATGGGAACTTTGCGCGGACGCGTTGACGAATTTGTGAGACATGAGCGATGCAGAAGGAGAGAACGTGTAATGGTTGCGTAGTCGCCGCTGCGGAGGCGATGGCCATTCAAGTCACGATCGGTGGAGTTTAGAAGGAACACCATGCCAGAGCGGTGGTTTCGTAGATTTTAAAGCGTCTTGCACTACTTTCAAATTCGCGATCATAAATAAAGATGTGCTTGCGGGACCAAGCGGAATTTCACAAGAAAGTGTGTCGAATGGGGTCTTGTGGTGGAAGAGAGCTCTGCGAGAGGATTTTGCTGACACACAAGCTAGAAGGAGGAACGACGCGTTTGGCTATGGAAACGCCCGTACATGGGAGAGGCTCTAGAGTGGGTGACAAATTGAAGTCAGTCGCTACAGTCTTGGACGTCAGATCTGTTGAGGCATGACTGGGGCAACGAAGAGGGTGGTACAAGGCATCACACTGCTACGTTGCTAGTCAAAGCTGGAGTAGGGAAGCCTACAAATACAGTCGAATATGCAACAAGGAGCGATCATGTGCGATCAGAACAGTACAACCACGAGATGTCTTCGTGGCTCTACGAACTTCTTCAAGAAGAGACCAGGCTTCTCAAGAACAAAGGAGTCTTACCAGAGTCGAGTCGCAGTCGATGTTGAGAATCTGGGGAAAATGAGGACGACCATGAGGACTCAAATACCGCATTCAGGCAGAAGGCGCCACTAAATCGACGAGACTTTCTTGCCCGCGGTTGGTTGAGACTGGAAACAAAGCTGGTGTGGAAACAAAGCTGTTTGCCTGGAGATGATCTGGTGGGGCGTATCAACAAACTCCCTTTGTTACAGCAACCACCATTCGTTCGATCCACAAGAAAGACATTCTTTTTGCCGAAGCAACGAACTTTTTGGAAATTGCACGCTGAAGTTCCTTTGACACTCTGCCCTGTCAGCGTAGTCTTGACATTACGGCCTCACATGAGAACATGCTGTGAGGCGAGCTGTACAGCACCGCGACTAGTTTTGTCACTCCTAACAAGCTCGTCAGACTGTCTGACAAGATGACCTGATTGCTAATGCGACGTGCAACATGACGTTGAATTTACTGAAATTACAGAGCGCTGCCTATTTCCCAGTCTCACACATCACTGTAGGTGCACAGAGTTCGGACATCCTGGAGTGAGCGTCTGAAGGCATCTTTCGACACTAGTCACATCGCTCTTCGAAACAACACATACAGTGGTGGAAAAATAGAGTTTAAGGAATTGTATTCGAAAAAGTAATGACATCACCGTTTGGATGCATCATGTTCCTATCCTTTGACCCAACTTGGAGCAAGTTTCAATAGGAGTGGAGCACCACGCAGTTTGGATTTTTGACCACAGTGGTTCCTTGCTGGTGGCTCTACAGTCTCCGATCTTGCGTTTCAGAATCCCCCATAGGTGTTCTAAGCGATTAAGATCGGGGGATGGATGGCCACTCCATAATTGCTAGTTTATGGCGCGTAAACCACTCTTTCGTCAATTTGGAGGAGTGTCTTGATGTCTTGATGAACTCCCACTTCGGTGGCATGTCCTCTTCGGCGAATGGCAGCATTGCTGTGTTTAGTATTTCTCCACAATCGACAGCGCACATTGTGTTTCTTATCCAAAAGACTGGACCAGCCCCTGAAGGCGAAAAGCACCCCCAGGCCATAATGGTACCTCCACCATGTTTAACTGTCTTGTTTTATGGCGTATTTGGAATAGAATTTGGTGGTCTTTGGACGTAACAGAACTAAACAAATTTATCTTTGTTTCACCAGACCAGAGGACGTTAGTCCATATTATATTTTCCCCGACGAAGATGTGTGTGCTCAAGTATGGCACCTTTCTAGGCGACCTGCCAAAGAGTTTTGCTTCTTTCGACTCTTTGCCGAGGCCTCAAGCTCTTTCATCAGCTCATTTGAAGAAGCAATTGCATTTTGTTTGCAATGTCGTCACTAGTTGTCTTCCGTTTCCTTCCCCGAGTCTCCGGTTTGGGGCTAAAATGAATAGCTGTGAGCACTTGTTTTTTCGAACACTTTATAATTTTGGATATGTCATCCATTGCTTTCCTGTCTCAGGACTCCAGCTCAGTCTTGGTGCAATGAAGTCCACGACCCATTTTCGCAAAATGTGCAATATATTGCCTTGAATATTTTAACAAATAGACACTGGCAGTGCTCAAAACACTATTCGCGGTCTCTTGTTTCAAGATTGAAAAGGACTGCACGCAGGAGCTGTTGATGAGCACTGAGAACTTCCCTTGTTTCCATTATTTTTTCCAGGCTAAAATCAGCGAAAAGACTTAAAAAAAACATTTTTATCATTCGCGGTAATTACAAACCGACAAGACCACACAGCTGCGTTATCCTAAAGTGCACCGGGGTAGAATTTGCCCACGGAAGGGTTGTGCTGACCCTTTTGCTGATATTTCGTTTATTTCACTGATATTTTACGGCATTTCAAGCCACTGTTTCTCTTATTTTGTCCACCACTGTAAACAGTCTAGAGCGAAGGTCGATAACAAGCTCACCGAGTTGAAGGATGTGGGCAAGTCTGCGTGCTTTCATGGAATTTCTTCAACGTCAGGATCAACCTCAGTGACTGCCACTGGAGGCACGATCTTGACCACAGAACTTAGCTTGACTTAGCTTCTATAGGCTATGGTCTCCAACTTTTCACTCACTGACCATTGGCACCTAAGACGGCTGGGCCATGTAGAGCGTATGGACAACATCGCTCCGGTCCAAGGAATCTAAGACTCTCGGCCTTTGGGACAACACAACAGAGGACGTCCACAAACAAGGCTCAGCTGGCTTGTGTGGAAAACTGGAGACAGCTGGCGAGAGGTGTTCGGTGAAGCCTATGGGCTGCCGAACAAAAAAACTCACAATTGTACTAACTTCACGGTTTAGGAGTTGCGCAGTGATTTCGTCGCATTTTCTTATAATTAGTGTGGAATTGATTGCTTATGAGAAACTTAACGACGTGTTTCGTAAAAGATAGTCGCCAGAGTCATTTATGGTCTCCCGGGGCATCACGGCGTCAAAAAAGGGTCAACTTGCGACTAAAGTCGCACAGCGACAACCCTGGTCATAAGGAGTAGAAGAAGAGAGAGTGGTGAAGCCGTGTATCAGGCATCTTCCTCCCTCCTTTCTGTAACATTTCCACGAGCCAACCTGAGAATAGCTTTGACATGGTGCACTGATGGACTCACACAAACGCGCGACAACGCGAAGTTCAAAAAGTTCGTGAATAGCCGTCAAATCAACGAGTGATTATGCGTCAAATTCGTCGGTGGACAAGGAGACAATCAGCTGTGAAGTCGACTGCCACAGCTGCCCTCTTATTCCCGCCAACGACATCTGCACACATGTGGAGTATTTGAAATACAATCGAATTGAACCCAAACTTCCAGCATTTGACGGAGCTACCCACTTCGCGGGGGTAGATCGCCAGCAAGATCTCGAAGAAAGGATTTCTCCAAATTCCATCTCTCAGTGACGGAATGATGAGACTGGCTTATATTTTCCCATGAAACATGTCTCAGCCATGGCCACAGTCACGCAAATGTCTGAAATCGATTTTAGCTGTCAAATTGATTTATTGTCTCTGAACCAACGACGACTCCACTCGAAGTCCCCAAGGACCACTTAAAATCTTTCCCAAAGCCAGTGCCACATCATTCACTCGTCGCCCATTCAATTTACAGGCCATTCAACTGTCATTTAGGCTGTCAAATGCATCTAATTGAAATTACAATCAATCAAACGGTTCCCTCCAGTCCCCGAAAAGCTATCAATCAGCACTGACTTTGATTGCATTCGTTTACATCTTGAAATTGTCACATGGAGTCGCTGAATTTGTCAACCAATTGGGATTTTTAAGCTTCACAAAATCGTGAACATTTCATTCATTCAATTGCCATTGCATTTGACGAACACAAATTCTGACAGATGTCCACAGCACAAGCACGACTTCAAGTGCATGCAGATCATCACGGGAAGCAGTTCTCCCTTCAGGTGCGGTCCACGGTCCACTCAAATGCAAATTGCAACCCAAATGCCATGCGACAGATGCGTTTAGCTCGTGCAATTAGGCCAGGAGGCCGCAAAAAACAAACGCAGGCATTCGGGGAAATCGACTTTTTCGCACCCGCATTGTTTGCCAACAGATGATCAATAATACCGAATCCGATTCCGATTCCGATTCCGAGATATTCTACCCTCATTCGGCGTGTGAGCGCTTCCCCTTCCGCAGGGCAATAAGTGTCTGCATCTGTAAACATTGTTACGTAACGACAAAAGATTTGCGCAAAAAAAAGAACGCAGAAAAACATAAACATACGCAGCACGAAAATGAAAACCAGATCTGAAATGAAATCGAAACTGAGCCGCACCCCATTTAATTAACGAAGACCCACATCTTATTCGAATCGTATTCCCTTCGTTGGTCCGTGTGCCCTCAGTCGTGGTTTCGCTTTTCGGCAGAGGGGCCAATGCACTTGGGGTGAGTGCGCTAAATTCTTAAATGCCCGACTGACTTATTCCCTTCCCTGCGCCGCATCGCCTGCGGCCAGTTTGATGACCGATTCCACAGACCCTGGCAGCGTTTAACAATGATTGACAAGTCTTTTTAGCAACTCTGCCGTCCGGCAGTGGTGTGGTTGTGCTCTAAATTGGAAGTCACTTTTGCTGCGTTTGACAGCGTTGCGTGCCGCTGATGGAAGGAAGCAAATTGACTGACGGCCAACTACTCAATCTAGCGCTGGGGTGGTTGGTTATCTTTTATCTTTTTGTCTGTTCGATTTGATGCCTCTTTCGACAGCCACAAATGCAGACACACATGATTCATTTGATTGGCGCACAGTTGCCGAACATCGAAAATATTCAATGACCTCAACACTGCTGGCTCAGCGGAATACGCAGAAAAGTTAACACAAATGTGCTTGCTGTCTGCGAAGCACACTGCCAGGCATCCAATTCTATCGGTTGCGTCACTGCTCGTGCTCGGGCAGATCTGATATCATGGCTCGCCTCGCTTGGAACCTGTTTTTAATTGCTCGTGTTGCAAATGCTCTTCCGGTCACTGGGTTTTGCTGCAGTTTTACGCGGTGCGGCGATCTTTGTCGGAGGCGAACTGCAATGACAGTTGACAGATTGTCGCGGGATGTTCACTGTGTCCTTGACTGCTCGAATGAGAGCAATGTCAGAGCTCCGTGAACATGGTTCTTTTGCTTCGAAGGTGTTGTCACCACCACTCGGCCGCTCAGCTTCACAGGAAGTGACTCATTTCATTCGAATTTGAACTGCCCCAGGCTTGGTTCTGTGGTCCTAAGTCTCGCCGTCGATCGGCATCACCAAGCAGTGCCGTGCTTCTTCAAATTGCCCCCACCCGAGCTTGGCGATGATGAAACAATGGCAATTTGGAATATTTATGGACATTAGGCAATTCCGCGTCAATTGTGTTCGTTTAAGGGCAGACGCTGTTGATTTGGTTTTCAGTTTTGAGTTCAGTCGAGTTCATTGCGTCAACTGCCTTTGGCCACTTGCCATAAGACAACCGCTGTACAGGCTCAAATGACAGATCTCTCAGCCAACCAGGCAACCACCTCCCTGGCATGAATTTGCAAAACCTTCTCGTTCTCGAGCAACCTTACAAATCGCATGAGTCTTGCAAAACCCAACCGAAACATCGGCCATGCGGTTGAACTGCCAAAGAATCAGTGACTAGCCAGCTGCCGCTGCTGCTGCTGCAATCACGCCAGATACACGAATCGTTTCGTTTCGATTTGAATCAATTGAATGCAATCGATGTGATTTCGTCTCTCAGCTCAGCTCACTGCAATGAAACACGATACACCCGTGAAACGCGCTAGGGCTTCGACTTGTGCGCCATTGAATTAGGAGCAAGCCAGAGATCCAATTGAATTGCATGCCGCGCATAGATAAACTTGAAAGGCGGTACACACCGCACAGCCGATGCGTGTGTGAGGTTGTCGACAAGGCGTACGTAGATTGAGTAACAATGAGATGTGATGAGAGGAGCACGGAAGGAGAAGTGCGACTGGGAGTAGCTCAAGGCCACTTATCGCTAATTGAGATGAGGTCTATGAAATGCTGTTCACATTCGAGATTCGAGGGGAGGAAGTCGTTCTGAGGAAATTGATTGAACGATACAAATTTGTTGATTGGGTCATCCTCGAATAGGTTGGCTGGAGATAATTGCTTTATTGCTCGAATTTCAAGTGTCTGGAGGGTTGTGTCGTGCAGTGATACGGTGTGTGGGATGCGTTTACAGAACAGGATGAGGGGGATTTTGACCTGTACCGAGATGACTAACTTGGAATGAATTTGTTTACAAAATAAGCCAATTCCTTCCCTCGGGCAGATGATTCATCGGCGAAAATGCTTGCGGTTTGCTTTGCCAAACCCGATAATTGCACTCAAATGAGAGGCGATGGCATAATGTTTACACTGGCATCGAAGGCGAATGGCGATGCTAATCGTTAAGCAATCTCTGGGGCTAACATCTGATGCAGACTGAGCTCACTTCGGGAGTCGAGAGGGCTCATGCAATCGGGGCTTGCTTGTGTTTGGATGTGAGGAGTTTTTTCTTAATTTGAGTCTTGGTTTGCGGCCTTGATGCCCGACAACCAATGGCTAGGGTCCTTGGCTGAAAGGACCACCAGATCATGCTTCATCGAGGAGCTGTTCATAGCACCGCTGTCCATTTCAAATTGAGTAGGTAGTGGCGGGAATGGGGGAATGTGTCTAGACCTCTCCGTCAAATGTCCCACCACGCGGGGATTAATTATTCAATCGTGCAATGGCTACTCTTGGTGAAGGAACTTAAGTTAGCGAAAAATCGGGGTAATTTTTCGCAGATATCATCCTAAAAGTAGGCACTAACGGACGATGGGCAAAGATGCTTATCAGTGAAACTCCTACCGAATTTCGTCAGCAGGACTCATCATTTTTTCGCATGTTCTTCCAAAAACCAGTGTCCTGCAACGGGGCCAACTTTGGGGTCTGTTTAGGTCAGTTTTTTAGGCAGAGGGTTTTAACACTACACTGGAGCAGGCAGACTTAAAAACTGGCCCATTGTACTGCCAGGCAGCAACCTACTTTTGCTGAAGTTTCTTGGTCTTCCGAAGACCAGCAGGCGCTTCTGGGAAGAGGAGGCTACATCATTAGCTCTCACCACTTCAGCAAGACCCGCCACCTGATCCGAGCAAAGGCGGATCAGTAACAAAGGAAGTGCTCTGCAGTGTCGTCTTCTTCTCCACAGGCGTCGCACAGAGTTTCGTCGCTTATGCCAAGCACATGTAGACGTTTGGCGAAGGTGTTATGACCCACCTCTAAGTCGTCTGCAGTCTTTTCTGCCAAGACTAGGGAGAGTAGCTTTATAGAGTGTTCTGCTTTCCATCTAGTGCCTTCCACCCATATTGAGTAAGTCAGTGCCTCCTTCGACTGATCCACTCCAGACTGTAACGCCAGAACGCCTCAAATGTTCACACTCGACAATTTGAACCAACAGCGGCCTCGAATAACATCTCATCTGGTCCCAGCACACGCAATCGCTGACACAACGTCTGGACCACATGACACCGCTGCATTCCATCACGTCCAGCGCAGTAATTCGAAGACACCTGTGGGACACCCATTGCACGCCTCTACGATGCAAGACACTATTTAAGGTGGTTTAGGAATTTTTCTGTTTAAGTTTAAGTTAGATCGTGTAAAGGGAAGCTATGCCCTACAGAGCTGGGAAATAAAAACTATTTTTTTTAAAAAGACAAAAGTATGGAAAGATTTCGTTTATACAAGTGACGAGGACGATTCCTAATTGTTCGTTGGTAGTGAAGTGGAGAGGGGCAGACGGCATCCTACACAGGTTTTTTTTAAGCTGAACAGACATCTCCACGACCAGCTTAGAGTTGAAGAACATCATCTACAGATCTTAGCTTGAAAACAAAGATATCACGCGCAGAATTATCATCTCACTTTAGCCATGCTCCAGCTCTCGGATCGCAGTGATCTCTGCTTGAAAAAGACTGCAGGGTTTAGGAAGCCTCTTTGTTTGTCTGGACAAGAGCCCACCTCCCTCCTTTATCTGTGTAAATGTGGAGGTAACTAAGGTGACTGAAGTGGAGGTACACACAAGGCTTCAGCGTCGCAGTTCTTGCGAGAGAAGGCTCTGATCTGAAGAAATCCTAGAACATCCCTTACGCGTGAGCCAATATAAGAAGAACGAAATGAGAGAACGTCATGTCTGAACCTGGCCGAAGAAGCGATCATGAACAGTGCTCAGTTCAGATTCCAGAGGGAGTTCTTACTGGGCATTGGACTGTCTCAAGACTCCTAATGAAGATGCAGAGACGGAGAAGTTATAGAAAATTCTCTGCAAGTTGGAGCTGGCCAGCACAAACTGGGAAGAGTATGCATTTCCTGGACAAACGCTTCTCTGGCGAGCTGGAAAATTCAAATTGAGTGGAGCTGTGAAGAGCCTCCTTAGACTCACGTGGAGTCATCCAATTCGTGGCCCGGATTTAATCGCTGTGTTTCAAGCACAAACGCCAAACCCAGCTGTCATCCGAGACTCCACTTGTTTTTGGATCGTTGAGCAATCGCTGAGCGTGTTCAACATGTGAAAACTGACGACGGAGAGTTGAAGGTACACTTCGTACATTACGAGCGGATTATGGTCGACATCTGACGCGCTGTATAAAAATTCTAAGAGACTGGCTCCGTTGCAAATGGCTGTCCATCGTCGGAATGCACGTTCTACGGTTAATAGGCTTGCCTTTAGTGAAAGTGCTAAAGAAGCAGAGCAAGCACATCATTCTTGCAGCGCAGTGTGGCGTATTTTGCATTCGAACTTGTATGAAGCTACCCGACAACAAAATGCGTCTGTTGGGCGCCATTCAGAGGGATTCCTTCAGACTTAACAAACAAAGTAGATTCGTCTGAGGAAGTGATCCTCTGGCAATTTGCTCTGCTAGTGCCTCTGACCCATGCATCAACGAAACTGAGTGTGGTCGTCAACTTCTATCTCGAGTTCTTAACAGACCTGCGTCGAAATGCCTGAATCGAGTTCATTAGGAGCTGCAAAGTCATGTATAATGGCAAGTTCACAACAAATTGACTTTAGGATCCACGAAATGCCAGGATCCACGAAATGCCAGAGGGGCTTGTTGGATGGGACCCAAGTCCATCCCGGACTGTGGCGGCATTAGGAAGGAGAAGAACCAAGAAATGGATGACCCTGTTGAATCTGTTCCATGAGTGTTCACCTCATCAAAGGAGGAGTATGTTCTTTTTGAGCACACAGAAGAAGAAGAGTGCTCTCTGGTCACTTTTTCTGAACCAAGTCCACGGGCGGTTTTCCCGTGTAAAACGTTTATCGACGCACTTGCTGAGTCAAATCACGATGGACCGAATAGTGGCATAAGTGGGTCGCGAAGGGTAGTGCGACGACTGTCACTCACAGAAATCTACGGTTCCTTAAATGAAACGGCAAGCGAATGACTAATTGAAATATTCAGCGAGGCATTCCTCACCCCTGAGACTGAGTGCACGGTATTCCTGAAACTCAAGTCAGCAGCTCTCATGAAGCACACACAAAATTACCCGACCTTCTTTCCAAGACCACCGGTTGGAGTCAGCACTTCAAGGGAATCAGACAGCCAGCCACCACTGACTTCCTTCGTCGATGACTACTAAAGAACAGCCCCCAAAATGCCCACATTCACCGAGACCACCGCTCTGAGTCAGTTCCTCTACCGCTCTGATGGATTGCTACCATTGTACTCACTCATTACCGATGCTAAATGTACCACCCACCAAAAGTCATCGAGCGCATCATTAGTCTAACTCATCCGTCGGACGTGAGTAAGCACCACGGGGCGACCACCTCAGCCTTAGCCTTACTCACGTCAATTACTCAATATTTGCACGAAAATACCTCGCGTTTGACCTCATCCCCGTTCCGCATCCGTCTGACTTCAGCGCTCATTTCTAGCTCGAACTCACTCACGGTTTCCACGAATCACGTGGGCACTTGTGGGAATGAAATTCATTCGATAACTCCTTCGTTAAATTTTTGCGCACAGCTTATCTGAAATGCAAATTTGAAGTGTTGTTGCTCATTTCCTGCGCATGGCCATATGTTTCGGCTCTCGTCATAGCCATACTGGCGAGCGTAACTCGCATTTACGGCGAACTTGAAGTGACAGGGCGCCATGTGAGTCACAATCGCACAGTTGTCGCCTACGGTATGTCTAAAAATAGTCAATTCTGACACTGACCCTTCTGGCTGAGCAGCAGATCTCGGTACGATCGATCTGTCATCTGGCGGGTGTGTTCGTTGACTCATCAATGGTCCGCTGTGGCACGCAGCGATCAGCCAAATTGAGCAAAGCAATGATTGGGCGGGAGCCAAATTAAAAATAATTTATTTCACAGATAATTTGTTTGCCAGCCGCAGACAACGAAACGCTTCTCCAATACGGATGATAAGCGAGAAAATCAACAAAAACTTATGCAAACACCGAGTGTCAGTGATGCCAACTGTGTGCGCATGAGTCAGCGCACTGGCCGACTGTCAAAAGAGCAGAGAAAATGCTAAATTTTCTTAATTTAAACTTATTTACGAATTCGGAGGAGGTGAAGGCGAAATGATGAGCATTTTATTCCTTCCCTCTCTGCAAACGAACGATCCTCGCATCGTATCGATTACCTCATCAGCAGTGTGTCTCTGTGTGTGGCGACAGCAACTTCGACAAAAGAAAACAAGGTAAACTCGTATGGAAACCCATTCCGGGCGCTATTTGGCGCTTCCCAATGACACGAGTTATGAATAAATATCTCATTTTTTCGGCAATCAACGGGTCAGCATCGTCTTGGCATTGTTTACGCTCACGGTGGAGCGCTCCTCTTTGGGAGTGCTGTCATTGCCAAATTCGTATCCAATTGAAAGTGCTTTTAAATAGACCGAGAGTTAATTGGCTAATATTTGCTTTGACATTGAAGAATGATTTCGGTGTGCCGAGGTACCATCTGCGATGTTGACACGTGGGTATTGACAGATCGGAATCGAGGCAATTCTCTGGTCAGGGGTCAGCGAAGAAATTGTCTCAGGCCTTGGGAGGTGCTAACAAAGTCGAGGTGTTGTTTTTTTATGTTCCTCAACACTTGCTTGTCAGTGGAGAGAGTGCGAGCGTGAGGTTATGTTCTACAAATTGTGTCAATAAGTGAAGTGTTTGAATAAACAGAAAGTGACGTCTCTGTCAAAGTGACAACGATGGCAGCAAAGTCGTCGGATTTATGCTCAAACTTGGGACCGTAGCTGCTGCTAGATGTTGCACATTCATTTGGTATATTTTTGAAACACTGATGGACAGATGGGAGACGTCGGGGACGTCAAGATGAACAGATCTAATGGAAATGGAGAGTGCTTTGCATAAGCTGTCTGAGATCATGACGCTTGACGAAGCGGAGAAGTTGAATATTGTGAGTCAGGAAGCAGACGTTTTATGAAGCTTAACAGACTACCAATAGTCGGCATTTACCCTCAGTGTGAAGGCGCTGACCAAGAAGAGCCCATCATAAATGGTCGGGTCGGGGTTTTGAAATCTGTAGCCATCCCTTACGTGCTTACTTGTCGCAAGGGTCTACATATAAAGCAGACATAAGGGGAGACCTACATGATCTAAAAAAAAAAAGCAGGGAACTGGATCGAGACAGAGCATCGAAGGCGAGGACCCCACGAAGAGACCATCTCTGTTTGGTCAGTTTTAGCAGTTTGGTCAGTGTGGTAGTGGGAGTCCTTGACTAGCAAACGCATACGGTCTTGGCAACGCTCACTTTGGCAGATAAAGCTGCAGTCTAGTCAGTCTGTCATATTCAGTTGATCCTCCAGACGTCTGCACATGATCCGGTGGACTGGTGTAAGCTCTCTGCCAGAATGGCGAATCATATGAGCCTGTCTTCAGATGATTTGTAACCTGTGCTGACTTCTTAACCAACCCCAGCCAATAAAGTAGTTCACACTTTGTTCAACATTTGGTTTGGTAGCTAACGCCTAGCCTTGCTCACGTACTCTGCAATCATTCGTCCCACATTCATAAGAGCTGGTTGAGATAAGATAAATGTAAGTCCCTTGGAATATCTCTAGTTGATCACCTGCCAGACGATGTGAAACTGCAGTCAAAATGTTTACTGAAGCTTATCACGGGCGAGATTTTTCTTGATGAATTGCATCACACAAGAGTGCCGAGAACGAAACTTTTGAAGTGCTCCGCTGATTTGGACAACAAATGCTGAATGCATGGCATCTTCCGATCAATCGGCAGGGTTAACGTCGCAGGGTTTCATCCCAACGAAATGCACCAAACCGGAGGGCCTTAAAATATTGATTGAGGCTTGATGAAGTCTACAGAGTGTCATTTTAGAGACAAAAGTGCTTCTCTCAGTTCAAGCAAGAAACACAAAGTACATGACAAAGTCGAGCAAAAGGTAGCCAAGACATCGAAACCCTTCGACTCTTCTCTTACGTGTGGTACACGCAGTGGATGTGCGTAAACCACACTCACAGCAACAGCTGCTTAACGAACACGACTCTAAGGGCACAGATAGAGAGCAGAGGAATCCCAACAACAGACGAGAGGTGCTAGTCAAGTATTCCATGCGAATGAACTGCTTCCAGAGAACCGTCCTTGCTCCTCCGAGGTCTATCTAATCTCCGCACTCGAATGCCAAAACTCAGATTCCACAGAAACTGTCAGTGATGCCATAAGTTGAAGAACAGGGCTAATTCCTTCGAATAGCGTCGCATATTTGGTCTTGTCTCTGCGAGGAAAGTGAGTAGAGGAGAAGGAGAAGAAGGACTTGTAAACGAGGAGAAGGTGAAGAAGGTCTTGTCTGAAAACGAATGCAGGACACGACGCAAGCAAAGGAAGATGTAGTCACGAATTTAACGACACATCTGTCTCAACATAATCGATAGCACACCAATGTTCAGCAAGAGAGTCCTCCAAAGTCAGCCCCCTGTTTGGATGAGGAGCGAAAAATACCAAGCCTCTGGAGATTGCTGGTCTTGCGGCGTGCCCGAGGCCATCAGGGCTAAGGCTCTGGCTAGGCTCCGAATGGATCCAACCATTCTCCTTCTGTGAATGGCACTGTGCCTGTGGCATCCACAGCAACCACAGGCCAACTCCGTCTCAATCTGGCACAGTTTGGGAACATTTTCTTGATTTCTTTGACTTCCTCTGTGCGTTACCAGTTACTGGGGAGAGGTGGTGTGGCTGAAAACTAAAGTGTGGCCGGTACCCAAACTACGGACATCGCGGCAGAGATTAAATGTCCCAGAAGCATCCACCCATCTGCGAAGTGTCGTCAAGTATTCATTCAATCTGTCAAAACATCCTTTTGCCCTTGGCTCCTCAGCTCACACTCCCATTCAAGACTCAATGAATTAAGTCAAACAACCCAACAGATGGTGGATGGCCTCTGTGTCCAACCACCAGACAATACGACACAGAAGAACTCGAAATTGAATTATTGCCCTTGGCCTGCAACAGTCACCATACCTTCACCATTCACCGTTGCCATTCGGTTTACTGGTCAAATTTAAAAATAATACAAACCTCATTGTTGTACGCCCCTCTGCCTTCGAGATCAAAGGTCCACGCAGCACACCTATGCAAACACTAAACACCCATGAACGCGGTCTAGGGAGTGATACTGAAATTGATATCCACGCTCGTGCTGGCTTGTCGTCTATGGGAGTGTGTGTGAGTGCTTCCCGCCCTCGAAGGTGTGCAGTTAATTTCCCGAAAAATGCATACATAAATATGCAGTCGGAATCGGAATTGGAAAAGGGCGCGGGTAAGTCCAACGCACGATCCTCTCATGGCCTCAAGATGCGGGGAACATATCGGGGACATCCGCAGTTTCGTACGGTGTGCGGTACTATGCGCCGTGTAGCGCCCCTCTTGTAAAGGCACTTTAATGACTCTCTGTTCTCCCTCCATGCGCAATTGTTTCCCTGACGCTGCCGAGACCTTTGTCTAGTTTTGTGGCTGCGCGTCGCATGTGTGTACGGCAGGAATTCACTTGAAATTCATGCGACGACGATTTGTGTGTGTGAGTGTGCGAGCAACCCGAACGGATGTCGTGCACATGTAAGGGATCAGCGAGGGCGAACGACACTGTCGCCTGGAGAATCCAGTACGAATTGCACTCGAATGACTCCCAATCTCAAGGATAAGCAACCGATGTCGATCTGTGACATTCTCAGGGGCCTACCTAGAGCCACACTCCGTGCCGTATCGGATTCTAATTGATTCTGGATTCTGGATATCCTTGAGATTCTTTTTTCTCTGCTGTTCATTTTTTTGGTTGGTTGGGAAAATTCAATCAATCCCACATGTGGAAGGAGTCTCGTTTTGTTTGACGTTTCCTCGACATATGCGCGAGCGTAGAGCCGAGAGAGGCGAACTAGACAAGGGTGTACTCGTGAGTCGTAAGTAACCCCATGCCTTCCTGTGGCGGCTCATTTGGAGGAACAAATGTGCATCATGCCAGCGCTCGTATATCTTCATGAAATAACTCGACATGCATGGTTTGGATTACCAGACACGAGGTACGGGGGGAGAAACAAATTTCCAGAGGTCATCTGTGGCATAACGAATGAGGGCGTGCTGTTCGATCATGGGTTATTAAATTTTATCGGCGCGGTTTTTGTTGTTTTTTTCCGTGCCTTGGTTCGTTTTATGTATTTCACGGCCAATCCTTTGCATGGTAATTAGCAGCGGAAATTAATTCGAAGCCTTATGGCCAATTGTGCGGTAATGACTCTATCAGCGAGATTGTTGATGGTTTCTCGTTAAACCTGAAATGACGTGTGGCATGTTGATACGGAATCTTGTGATCGTTATCGATGTTAGAGTGGTTGGCTAGGGTCATAAGGGGGGTTGATTCTTCGGGACGTTGATCGAGAATGACTGGAGATGTCTAGAGAGACATAGCCACCCGATTTTCTTTTGAATGGAGCAATGAACAGCTTTGAACATCTAACACCATCAGAAACTCAAACCCAGGGGATGGTGTTCCACAAGGATCCATCTTGGGGCCCCTTATTATACGTTTGACCAGAGAATGGGCGACCACTAGTGACGTTACCCTACGATTTTGCAAAACTTGGCCCTCGTCGAAGAGTGTTTGATATTCTGAAACGACCATCACAGCACACCAGAGCCCAAGCCACAATCAAGCCTGTGCACCAAGGACGGCAAGGTGGGTCTGTCAGCCAACAAAAACCACGCGTACTACTCACTTCTTCTTCTTCTTTGTTTGGCGCTACAGTCCGGGGTGGACCTGGGCCTCAACCAACAAGCCTCTCCAGCCAGCACGACCTTTCGCCAGCTGCCTCCAGTTGTGCACACACACGTTGGTTGAGGTCCTTCTCCACTTGTGTGCGCCATCTTGTTCTAGGACGCCTTCTTATGTTTTGTCCCAAAGGCTCGAAATCGAAGACTCTTCGGGCCGGAGCTGTGGTGTCAATCCGCTCTACGTGACCTAGCCATCTTAAGCGTTGGAAGACGCTTAACTAGGTGCATGCCGCTGTACAGCCCATACAGTTCGTGGTTGAATCTCCTTCTCCAGACGCCATCAATACAAACAGGACCAAAGATCGCACGCAGAACTTTTCTCTCAAAACGACCAAGAGCTTCTTCATCCGCTTTCAATAGCGTCCATGTCTCTGAACTACTCACTTGAGGAGGGTAAAACGATAAAAGACGCATATTTTTCGAAGCTCTTGGACAGTACGATGTCCTCATTTGAAGCAAAGTTCTGATCCGTCAAGACAATGCACGAGCTACGACTGCTCCGTTCCAATGTGCTGCCATATACCGGGGGAGCGACCACCTATCTTGACGATCCTCTGACCGGATCATATCGCCAAGGACCAAGGACCTAAGGCGCAACTACACAACGACTAGAGTGGCACTGGAGTGGGCAGACTCTCCGAAAAGGTGACAGCACGCAACCCACTACCCTAGGAATACATGGCGAAGAAAAGTGGAGAAGGAACCACGACAACTGCAACAGAGTTGTGGAGAACTGAGGCAAGGGACATGATGAAGACGATGAAGGTAATGCACGACTGGACACGCGGTTAGCTAAGACGTCAAAAATCCTGGGCTTCGAACTGCCACCTCGTCCAGCAATCGAATGAAAACACATTTCCCAACCATGCCGGACGGGTTTGCCACTCAAGGGCAGACAGAGTTCCCATGCGATTATTCAGTCTGGCGAGTGGTGAATGTTTATCGCCTCAAGACTCAATTTAGCGACTCTGTCTTATCATCAAGCTACCAGTCATGGCTCAGCTCAAGCTACGTGACCACTTCAAGATAGTCCACTTCCAGGGAACTTTTCAAATTAGTCACTACAACTGACAACTCAATGACTTGACAGCGGGGTCAGAGCAACAGCATCTCTCCCTTCATGCAGTCACTCGCAATCATTTTCACGCCACAGTGCCACATTTGTAATGGACACCTTCAGTGGGAAGCACCTTCCAAATGGACCAGTGTCCCCGCCCAGTCATCCAATAAACAACAATCCGTCCATCCGTAACCAGACTCTGTTTACAGCCACAAGGGTTCTAATTCTCGAAAACACAGTTAACTCAATTAACAGCAATCGCCGAAGCCAATCCATATCGACCACAGCTGCGGTCATAATCATCTCGAAGTCTTCACACCTCCTCACCCCTGGGGGTCTCCCCCTTGTCAATGGACTTGATAATTACAAATCACTAACTTCACAGAATCGCCCGCGGTATCCCGAGCGTGCGTCACCCTCAATATCTCCACCCAACAACAACAACAACAAGAAGACTAGAAACACCATCAAACAAATAACTATCTCAGCCCGAAACAACACACAATCAGTGTAAACACCATTCACCAGTTGAACGCATAAACCAGTCGAACGTCGAGCCAGGACGATGGCCGCGAGTCTTTGCTTTTCGCCCCGCTCGCGATCGATAGACAGACAGTCGGACATCGACTCGATCGCCAGAATTAAGAGATCATAAAGTGGAACCGTTCAATCGCCTCGGCACCCACATGCGCACGGTACCCCTCCCTCCCTGGATGCGGTGACGCTGCGGTGAAAGTTCACAGATACCCAATCGCTGCGCTCTTGCGCTCCTTCGCTCTTCGGATCTCGGCTCTCGATTCTTAGCTCGAGTATGTTAATTCGAATGAAAGCCATAAACTGTAATCTCAACCCGCCCGTGGAGCCACAAGTGCATGGACAAATAAACACTTGGGTTTACAAGTAATTACATGACATTTATGCTCGGCGTCCAGGTCCGGCTGTGCGATGCCCGATCTGTCCGGCACTGACAATCGCTTCTAGAGAATTCATTGAAGTGATACGATCGTTGAGGAGGATAAGGAGGAGGAGGAGGAGTAGGAATCAACCATTATGTTGCTGGCTCGATGGCGAGGCGAGAGGGTATCGCAGTGATCTTGATGATCGTGCAAGTGATCGCGCGACAGACACGGACCTCGTGGAACGAGCTTATGAATGAGGAAACTCTCTACACACTTGGTCAAGTGGCACAGTTCTGAGCGCAGTCCTCTAATGAGTTTGTTTTCTCATTTTGGGCAGCACACATTCAATAGTTCACCCGGCATTAGAACAAAATCAGTTCTTCGAAAACGCACTGCCACAGGAGACCATGTATGGGCCCTGTTTGTGTTACGACTGCGGACGACTGCTCCCCGTCTGGCTCATTATGTTGTTTATCTTCTGCTGCTTGAGCGATGGATAAAAGGTGTGATCGCAGCACATCTGGAACGGCCAATTGCCATAAGCGAAGCCGATCTCACTGCGTGCCGCGGCAGACGGCCAACGATGATGATGATGACGAGCTGGGATCAGTCTGTACATGGTGTCTGGCGGTTGATTTAAAATTAGCAGTCGCTGTGGGATAAGACATGTCTGTAATGATGCTCCGTTACCTGAGGAGGGTGTGGAGGGGGGAGTTATTCGTTTTGATATGGCTGCACCTAATATGCGCACATCACGACCACGGGATGGACAAAGGAGGGCAGCAGCAGCATCTGTGGTGCCGAACAAGGCGCACGCACTGGGTTGGGATTCTTTTCGACTGATTTGGTTGGAGGAATTGGACTCATTTATTTTTGTAGATCGAGGAATAAACGGTGTCTTGGCACGCCCAAGTTAATCTTCAAGTCGCAGCAACAAGGAACATGTGAGCGCGTGTGGATGCTTTCAGATGTTAGGCCCACTTAGGCGTCTCGCATTCTCGCATTCCTCACATTCACGACGAAATCTACCAAGTCGTGTTCTTCTGTGATAAAGTCCTCCTTTTCGTTTCGAGCAAGGGAGATAATTCGCAGACACCGATCCCATTAAAAATCGCGCACAACTTCACACAGACCCGTCCCCGTCCTGACTGTGAAGTTACTCCCGCCCCGGCATTCAGAGTCTCGTCGTCATTATCCAAATCATCCGAAACATCAGCAGAACCTCCGCCGATCGTCTGCTCCGCCGAGAGCCTCTCGACAACACGGCGAAACTGAAAACATTCAAGTATGCTCCCGCTTCACACCCTCTCAGAGAAGTCTCGTCTCTAAATATAGGATACACCGTTTCGGAACTAAATCAGAAGAACAAAACATCGCTGCTCTGCTCTGCCGCATGCACACTCCTCCCGTGTGCTGCGCAAACGAATGCCTGACTCAGACGATCGATGATGCATTCTGTGTACGTTTCGTTGTCTGTTTTTGGCCCCTTTCTGTCGTAGCCACCTCATGGCCGCTGTTCTTCTTCTTTTGCCTCGAAAATATGGGAAAAAATTGTTTTCTATTTTTAGGAATTCTACGTGCACGGCATTCAACAGTGGCACGATCGGCTCTAATGCGTTCCACAGTCCTCTCCCCAATTGTGGATCAAAAATAAACAAATAATCCTCCGTACCTGCGGATGGGTGTGTGTGTGCGTGTGTGTGCTCAGGGCACTGACGTAATGAATTTATAAATAAATTCTTGTTTTCGTTCACAAAACAAAAAAAAAAAGCGGTCATCGGATGACGAGAACAGGGGACGAACAACAGAGGGCGGGGCATGCGCCGCGCCGCCGACGAAAGCCTCAAGTAAATCACTGAAAGTTATGATCCACATGAGTTGTCCGTCAGATTGATGAGCGGATCCAGACTGTTGCTGCCGGCTGCATCGATTGACAACTGAAGTTCATTAATAACCCTTAAAGCCCATAAATAGACGCAAGGCAGATGCGCCCGATGCACTTGGATATTATCTTAATTCGGCACTTCATGCCCGCGCTGAGTGAGTGAGTAAGTGAGTGCGTGTGGAGGGAGTCCAGAGCCCGGAGTCGTCGATGGCCGTATCGGGTGTGAAATTACTTAAGGGACTGCGGATAATACGCTCCAGGCCTTTGTTCTAAATGAAGTGTCATGGTTTTATGAGTTCGGTGAAAAGCAAAGGATTGCATTGTTCCGCTTAAGGCGAAGTGTAGGAGTGTAGCTGGGCTCCCTCGGCTCCCCTGGGGACTTTGTTGGGATTATCGTGTTGTGTCATTCGATATGCGACTTGAACTCGGGGAAATATGAGTCGCGGCTGGGAGAAGGACTGGGTTTCACTTAGGTTCCCATAATCACTTGGAGGTAACGAGACTCCTTGAAAAAACCAGGGTTTGAGGTGCAGGAAGTGAACATTTGTTTCAAGGCGATGGAACCCATTTGGACGAGAAGCGCAGAGCGGGATTAGTGTCCGGGAGAGGGGTTCTTGAGCTGCTTGTGATTCCTTTCTGACATGTTGAGAGGAGAGGCCATGCTGATTCTCAAGTAGATCTGAAGCCTAGATGAAGCCACTCCTCGTAACTCAAAGGGACTTAACAAAAATCAAAATTAAGCTTCTTTGTGGACATTGGCTTCAGGCAACAAACCACTCCAGTCGACGTGACCCTTGGCTGGCTGCCTTAAGCTGGCCACACCAAGGTGGTCTGGGCTCTTCGCAACTCTCGCGTGTTCCCTTAATCAGCCGGAACCGAGTTGTCTGCGAGTTAGGCGCTCCGATTTCGAGATATCATTCTGGATTCTGGAGCTCCTATTGGACGTCGCGCTGTCAAAGGAGGTGTCACCGTAGCTGTCGGCCTATGTCGGTCTTTTCAGCCCACAACCTGAGAGGATGGATGGGACCTTCTACTCGAATGAGAGGCAGAGTCTTAAATCACCTACCATCGGAAGATGAACAGGGAAGAGACAGGGTTCGCAGATCTTGTTGTGATTAGTCACCACGAAGCCATCACTACTTTACCGACGCCACCAGCTGTCAAACCATGGTCGTGAGTAGTGAGCAATGGAAATTCATTAAGTCTGGTATTTGATGAGAAATTTGATGGAAAATTTGAGTACATCATCCGTCACGTTGTCTCGAACCTTTCCCGGCTGCAGGCTGACCTATCAATTTTCCACCAACAAGCACCTTGCGCGTGTTAAAGCCCTCTTCTGCCTCGGCACCTGCCGCAGCTGTTGTGATCGATGGCATGAAGCCTGGAGACGACCACCGATAGCGGCCACTCACTCACTTGCTCTGCTCATGCAGAAGATCTATGAGATGCCATACAATGGATCGCTTCTCGCCTCCAAAACCTCGTTCAAAAAACCAACGACCATTCAAATATAGCTAGTGTCCAGCTATCTGCTCCCAATATCAACCATGGCAACCCCTACAACCGATAAACCGTATTTTAATTCAATAAATAACTTTTCGATGAAATCAACACAACACGAACATAAATAGCATCGGCGGCGGCAGTATATCATCCCGAGTGATGATAGCCTTTAACATTTAGCCAATATTTTTCCAGCTCCAGCACATGCACACAGTGAATCCCCCCGTCTGTCCCAAGCAAGCTCGGCTGGTCGCAGTCGTCGTGTCGTGACGATCGCTGCAAGTCTCTGCCGGGACCACGGATCACTATCAGCAGACCATCATCCGTCGACGTCGAAGAGATAAAGTCCGAACTCCAATCGAAAGAAAAAGTGATGAAGATTAAATGCAACATAATGGGTTCGCTGGGAATTCAGATCGACAAGACAAATAAGACACGGCCGTGGTACGGGGGTACATCTATCCCTGCGCGATACTAATGCATTCGGATGTTTACTCTTCTCTCGGAGGTTTTTTTTGTCTGTTTCTGTGTCTGTTTCTTCTCATTGGTTGCAGTTAATTGCAATCAGCTTTGCGAGCGATACTTTGTGGGATCCAATAGATTATGATTTGTGTTGTGTATTGTTCGTTTCGTTGGATTCTTTTTTGCGGTAGGAAATTACTGCGAGTTGTGTATCCGACTCTGTTGCTAGTCTGAGATGGGTGAGTTGTGGGGTTTCACTTGTGTGTTTTCAGTTTTTGAGCAAAGAGGGCATTCAATTCGTGGTCGTTGTCTCAGTCATGGACGT
Organism: Eristalis tenax; assembly: GCA_905231855.2. Taxonomy (NCBI): domain Eukaryota; kingdom Metazoa; phylum Arthropoda; class Insecta; order Diptera; family Syrphidae; genus Eristalis; species Eristalis tenax. The sequence continues at coordinate 40,649,044 of HG993128.1, read as the reverse complement.
CATACCGCGTTCGTTTTGTTTAAGATTTGACGTGTTACGGGTTGCTTGACAATCGACGACAAAAATTGTGATCCTGTGGAACGTACACTTTGCTCATTACGAGCATGGTCGCGACAATCGTTCTGATCGTGAACGTGTTGGAGACAGGACTGTTAGACAATTTGAGGAGACTGGCTGTTCGAAGAGCAAGTCTATGATCGTTGGAATGTGCGTTGGACAGGACATTTGGCTGACCCTTGGTTCCGGTTGAAGGTGCTTGAAATGCATCGATCTCCGCGGTCACCCCGAGCGCATCATTTGAGCTTGTCTTGCAGCACATTGTGGCATATTTTGGAGTGGATTGTCGTCATCCGTGCTGAAAAACAATCCACTCACACAAGAACTCAAGCCAGCTGAACACGGAGTGCGTGGAAGAAAGTTTGATTGGGTGCATCTTCAGTGATGAAGCCTATTATCCACTCGTTGGAGACGCGCTTCATTCCGGAGTGGACCTGGGCTTCAACTAACAAGTCTCTCCAACTAGCACGACCTCTGGCTAGGTGCCTCCAGTGTCGCACGCCTACTCGGCGAGGTCCTTCTCCACCTGGGTGCGACTCCTTAAACGCGGGCTATGTTCCTATGTTCCGTTCTCCCGCAGGTTCGGCGTCAAAGACTAGATGGAGACGTTAACAAGCAAAAATCCACATGTAACTTTGGAAAGACCAGGCAGTCTGTGTGTGGTGAAACTGGCCCATGCTTGTTTGAAAATGGGGAACGTTCTGCAACCCAATAAATTTCAACTGAATTTGATTGGCCTCAAATCATGGTTAAAGAAGGCGTTTCAACCAGACAGTGTCACGTCGCAAATGGCACTACTCGTTCAGGCTTTTGCAAGAAACACTTCCTAGACGAGTGAGGATTTGAACCGCCCATGGCCATCAATATTGCTTTTTGCAAGAAAATCATGTTCATGCACACAAATCGCAAACTCTTGACGCCTTAAACACGAATATTCGTCAAGTTAGAGCCAAGTTATTGCCCAATATGAGTCGAAAAGTCATCGAAAATTTCCCCGTCTGAACCGAGTCCCTCTAGAACTCCCATGGAGGGCATTTGAATGATGTTATATTCCATTTTTAATAGCACGACCTAAACTATATCAGGAAATCATAGCTCGATTGTTAAAGTTTTACTTTTGAAACCACAAAATTGATGCCTCTGCACTTGTGTACTTTACCGTCCCATGAAGAGTCTGTGCCTGACCAGTGGCTGCCTTCCATCCCTAACAGTCCTGGGCAGGCTTCTTCCAGTCATCAAGACGAAGTCTTTAAGCCGCAGGTTCGACCTTCCTCTCCTTATCGAACCAGAAGGATCGGTTTCTAAGACCCTCAGAGCTGGAGGATTGGTGTCCATGCGATCGATTTGACAGGACTTTTGCCTTCCAGAATGGGCACAATTCGCAGAATTTGTTTTTGATTGTTAAAAATACTTGTGCTCTTCTCAGGTGTCTTCTCTGTCCAACCTCGAACTATCTTACAACCCACCCGCTGCGCCAGGCTTTATAAAAATGTTTGACAACAGCAGAGCCACCTATCGGGCCCACAACTAATTTTTCTTTTGCCTATCACCTTCTGTCTACCTTCTGTTAAATAAAATAAACTAGACTGGTTTAGAATTAAGGGGACCATACGCATTTTGCCACTTGGCTTGATACACATTTCGAAGGAAACGAGGGAAATAAGGAATCGAAGACTTGAAGAATGAAAGTTTGTCTTGTGATTTAAGTCTCTCTTGGGGATGAAGTCACATTTTAGGCACATCCCTGACCAGAAAGGGGACCAAGCTTAGCTTAGAGTGCCTGCCGAGGGACAGTCGATCAGAAAAATTAATATTGGTCGTCTTAGTTCAAGCTTTGTCTAGTTCGTTACTGCATTGAATTTAAAAACAAGAAATGGATGGAAAACCGATCACCATCACATATCCAAGCTTAGCTTAGAACCTCGTTTGAGTGTCAGGCTTGGGTGCAATGTTGTGACAGAGGGAGGTGATCTGACGGTTTCTAAAATTTGACTAAAATCAAAACAAAGCTGATGATGAGGTGGGCAGGGATTAATCTGAGTTAATCCACTAGCCACTGATGGAGGGACATCTGCAGCTTAGAAAGTAGACTTCCGATGAGCATCTTCTTCTTCTTCCACGTTGCGTGGCTCTACAGACCGGGCTTTCAGCTCTTGCCCGACATAAGAACGGGATTCTGTAGGCCTTGGCCCGAGTGAGGAGCTTAGACCACGACTTAACAGGACTGCATCAGATCAGATAGGCCAGGACGTTGTCCTCATTCTTCTTCTACTGTGCATAGCATACAGTCGCATACACCAAATGTGTCAACAATAACAAGAGAGCCACCTACCGGGTCCACAACTAATTTCACTTCTGACTATCACCATGGGACATTAACTATCAACAAGCCCCTCGAGCCAGATCTTTGGCTAGCTGCCTTCAGTTTCGCGCACGGAGTGTGTTGAGGTCCTTCTCCACTTGTGTCGGAGTCGAAGGCTTTCACTTAAATGCGTGGACCTACCAGCCTATCGTGGACCCGGGCCTCTCTGCTCTTGGCACCTTTCTTCTTTGAAAAAGTGCCTCCACATAAAGGCGGTGCAGTCACTGTGCCCACTCATCCATCAGATTTGAGAAACTCCCAACCCAAGCCCAGCTCATATTCCGCCAGCTTCAGCGCCCTCAAAGCGGTTCTCAGTTCATTGTTCACCCAATCGAAACCCACATCAGTTTGTTCTAAATCCAGCTTCGAATCAGAGCAGAGCAAGCATTTTATGACAAACAGCTCTGTTATCACACAAACGCCCGACGAGCTCGAGATCGTTTTAAAGTTTTCCCCAAACAATAAATCCATGAACTCACGAGCGAACGAGTCCACAAGTCTGCTTATCGGAGCCCGCTGAAACGCTGAAAGAACAAAAAAAATGTCTGATAAGGCCGAGCGTGCTGGTTACCGCCTAACCTTTGCAAGCCCGAAACAATGTCTCGCTTTGGATTGCCAAAACAATAAACTGCTTCATTCGGCAAACATGCACGCAGAAATGGAAATGTGTCGTGTCGTGGGAGTGAGACCTGAACTCTTATCACCTCACTTTTGTGTGGCGCAGAGAGTATCCGGATACGTGAGTTGTGAGTGTTTACATTCCCTTATCGGGTGTGCGCTGCCATTCCATTTGTGGAAGGTTATTCTGGGTACCTTGTGGCAAGCACTTTTTTCGGCAATTACTCATCGGTTACCGAGAAAGGAATGTTTTCAGATACCACGGCGGACGACTAGGACGAATCACCGGAACTGCACTTGAGTCCCGAGAAGGTACCCGAAATATCGTTTCATGGATCATTACTTTGCGTCGTTGTTTCTTTATAAACGATCCATGAAGCAACTCATTGGAAGGCGTTGAGGAATTCACGGAAAACCCTTTAATGCATGCATTTCCTGGGCAGTCCCCCTCGGCTGAGCTAGTTTGCCTCATATCATTAAAACACAAATTTACAGCACATTATGTGGGCCTTTGGACTGCCGGAGCGAGACCAATGCGAATGAATTACACTCGGTCGAGGCGGGGAATTAATAATCATGACGTGCAGTGGACTGGAGTGGCGTCCACTGTAAGGTGGCGGAAGTTTTGACGCAACCCTATCGGAGATTGCACTAGTTTTTCCTTTTGTTCTTTCACGCCAGTGGCCAGTGGTAGATGGATAGATGGATGTGGCATTGAAATTTACGTACGCCACAAATGGATGGGTGCCCGGGTGTGGCCCATTGCAGTGGCAGTCCGTATGAGGACTGTCGCCCGTTTAATGAGCCGAGATAAGAAGGTGCTTAACCCCATCAGAGGCAAGCGAATGGGTCAGCATGGTCGTTTGCGAGAGACACTTTACCGTCGGTGGAAGGGCGACATGGGATCGTCTGTTTTCTGGGAATCTGAGAAAAGTTTGGAGTTGGAGTGCAGAGTCATTGATCATTGCGGCTGCTGGGGCGGATTGAAGCGGTAGAAATTAAAGAGAAGACGTGTGTGATGCAGGAACATGTAACGATTCTATCCTGCAGCCCTGGCAAGCCACGGTGTAGTGAAGTCGCACTCAAGATCGACTTTGCAAGCATTTTGTGATCCCTTGGACGGATAACAAGAATTGTGTAATCGACGTTTAACGGGTACTTTATTCAACATCCCCTAGGTCCTAGGTCGCAGGCATGCGAATGGAGCAAGCCTTGGTAAAGGAGGCATAAGATCGTCAACCAGATCGCTGCACAGACCATGACCAACGTGTCAAGCCAAGTGAAAGAAGCCGGATTGCTTTCCAGACCCGTCAACACCTTCAATGGACTCCGGCAAGGTGACGGGGCTGACCTGCCTCCTCTCAACCTAGCCTTCGAGACTATGGCAGGTCCGCAAGAGGGACTTTAGCCACCCAATTACTGATTTACGAAGGCAACATTGACATCTTTGGAAGAAGCCACAAAGGACGATTCCGGAGGCGATGCACTTACGAGTTTTATCATATCTACCTTGAACTAAGGCTATCCTGAGCACTACCTCATCTGGGAGAAGAAGAGTCTGCCTGAAAGGTCCTCTGCGGTACAGTCTATGGTAGAAGACAGCCAGCGTCGGGAGAAGAAGAGTCTGCCTGAAAGGTCCTCTGCGGTACAGTCTATGGTAGAAGACAGCCAGCGTCGGGAGAAGAAGAGTCTGCCTGAAAGGTCCTCTGCGGTACAGTCTATGGTAGAAGACAGCTAGCGTCGGGAGAAGAAGAGCCTGCCTGAAAGGTCCTCTGCGGTACAGTCTATGGTAGAAGACAGCCAGCGTCGGGAGAAGAAGAGTCTGCCTGAAAGGTCCTCTGCGGTACAGACTATGGTAGGAGACTACCAGTGTCCAGCAGCAGACCAGGCTTGCGTTGAACGGATGACGTCGCCCAGGACGCCTTTGGGTCGGCCAACACTTCGAATAGGTGAAAGAACTTGGCCCGGACCAGAACCCAGAACCCGGTTGTTGCGCCGGTGACGGTGTTGTGAATTTTTCAAATCACTGGCCCCACAAGAGATGAACAAACTCCTTATTCAAGCTAATGTACTTGAACTCCAATTCTACGACCGAAGAGCAGTGTCGTGGAGTCTTCGAACAAATACGAAAGAGAAGGACGCCTTGGGGTTCACATCTGGATGTCGTCGACCAACGCTTGGAAGAACTTGGTGCATGAGGCCCGGACCAGAACCCGGTTGTTGCGCCGGTGATGATGGGGATTTTTCAAGATGAACAAGCTCCCTATTCGAGCCAAAGTACTTGATCTCTGATTCAAACTTCTCAAACCCGCAGACAATTACTGGTTATTAAGGGTTGGCTTAAGGTATACAGACTCTATCGTTGTTACTTGTTACCCGTGTCGTGGAGTCTTGGAACGAATTTTAGCAGTTAGGAGATCATTTATTTAAATTAGAAAGAGAGTAGGAGACAGTCAAGAACCTTGAGGAACACCAGCGTTTATTTGCTGGATAACAGACTGGAATGGAACAAAACTAAACGCCAGAAGAAGAGATGCATTCATGCGAACAAACGAGCCCGATGTCAAGCTCAAATACATTGCAAGTCCCAATTATTTCCTATTGCATCCAATTTAAAATCAAAAAAAAAAAACACCAAAAAAACTTACCACAAAGTAGGACCATTTTTATGAAGCGCAACACTGAAGCCAAACATTGATCCGGGGTTGCCTTTGTGTTTGATGAACGATGGTAAATCCAAGTTAAATCCCATGCTCGACTTTACAATTGTAATAATTAAGCACACTTGTAGCAGGCGTTTAGCAGCCATGTTTGTTTCACTTTTCGATGTCATTTTGAGGTTATTTTTCGCACCACTTCGAGAGGTTAGGTGTATTTATTCGCACTATTTTAAATTTAATTTTTTTTTTTGTTTCAGCGAAAACGAATATTTTCGTTTGAATTAAATTATCAGTAAAAAGTCGTTCATATAACTTAGCTTAGAAACATTTTGAAGGGAAAAAATCGCATTCTGAAAGAAAGAAAAAAGAAGAAGGAAATTATTGCAGTTCGAGGCGTGGTGAGGGGTAAAATGTTGTCTGTGTGGGTATCTGCGATGCGGTGGGAGGGAGTCTTTAGGCTGCAGTTTCAAAATGAAATGGTGACTGTAGGATGGTCTTGGCGCAAAATGGAAGAGGAAGCTAAGTCAAAGCAATTGAAGAAGAACTAGCTCAGATTGAGGTGACTCATGGCGATTTTGAACTAACAACATAATCAAAACGTTCGCAGGCTTCATGTGATCAACAGTTTGTTCTTGTAAGAGCGACTGCTCGAGACTAAGAATGGACACGAAATTGTGACCATAGTCTGTGTCTTGTGTCAAATAGAGGACGAAGTTAAGGCAAAATAAGTGATGATGCGTCTTCGTCTGGGAATGAAATTGATGTCTTAAGAAACATGAGTAGTTTAGCTGACGAGAAAGTTCACAATGGCATGCGAGACCTCGGGATGAAAAGCTTGTCCAGTCATATTCTAGTTACGGGAGGAGTCAGGTCAAGGACCCAAAGGACAGGTTATGTGCACTGGGCAGCAACCAGAGCAAACTTACAACAGAATTATTCATTTGAGATTTTATCAAAGACAAAAATTCCAAGAGATTTATTTCTTTTCCAAATCCACTGTCAGTGGATCATCACTTGTGTGGATCGTAGAGGAAAGGCAACTCAAGACTCAAACCTGATTTCTCTTAGCCAAGGCTCATTCCTTCAGCAGAGTATCAAATCAATGCCTGTGCTCTGTCATCTGATCGACCACTTTGCAGACGAACGAAAATTGAAGCGAGCAAAAGTCAGATCTAAGTCAAAGGGAATGCCTACTGGACGCCCAGACGTTAAGTGGACCCGTGGACCCGAGTTGAACAGCAGCTCTAGCCAAGGGCGCGGGCGAATGAATGGAGATGATATACTGACGCACATTTGTATGAAGGGTCCCCTGGTTTTACAGCAAGGGCGACAATGGGTCAGAAGAGAGCACAAACGCAGTCAGTCACATTTGCTGAGAATGTCCTTCGGCCTGCCAAGGGAATGATTTGCTGCGATGAGACAGGATGACTCATAGAAATCCGGATGCTGAGTACGAGTGTAAGTACGAGATCCATAAGAGAAGTTGAGCCTCTTATCAGCATGCGAACTTTAAGTCAACGCAAAACATACGTACTTATCTAAAGAATGCCTGAAAAAAAAAATGGATTAAATAATGAATACAGCATTCAACTCTGTGCTTGAGCACACAGTGATAGCATTAGCTCGGTTCAGCTAAAAAAAAAAGCATGTGGCGCCTTTATTTCAGAGGAACAAAGATGATGGGCGCTTTCAAAACGATGAGAGACCTCGAATGTGTGATCATTCCCTTTAAGTGCTGAGTGGGTGTAAGCACCAAGGATGGAAAGTCGATCGGTTTCATAGAGGCACTCGCCTTCTATGGGCGCTGGCTGGGTTTAAGACACAGCTGATATCACTGCCGATGTTGGAGTGAATTGGATTAGAAGCAGCAGATAGGAGATCGTTTGTTTATTTTGGAAAGAGTATAGGACACAGAGCAGAACCTTGTGGAACTCAATGATGTCTGTCACACATATTATTCTGATGCTCTGTCATAACTGATATATTTGGAGACACTAGAAGTCTAGACAATAAGACTGCGTACTCCTTAATCTTCCATTAAAATACTTTGGCAGTCAGTGGCCTAGTGGCCAACATGCCGATCAGACTAAGATCGCTGGATTAGAAGGAACTCCTTTCTGGACAAATCATCCATGAAAAATTTAGATCAATACCTAAAGACCCCCGGTCTCCTGCTGCAAAAGCTATTCTTGGAGAAGAACTTCTCCACTAGAATTCACTCTAGATCCAACTAGTAGGCTGACTAACAGATGCTGGATGTTCCTCTATAAATCTGGTTCGAAGATGGACGAAGGAGTGGGCGTCTTGTCTCAGGATCTCAATATCCAATGAGGGACGGGGTATCTCAATCGGTCGACTCTCAAGAGTCTTATCGGCATTATCAGTGGGCACTGCGCCATTAGAACTCACATCTTCACAAGTCTATGCTGCAATGACTTCTGCAGAGACTTGCAGAGATGAGGAAATGGAGCGAACCATTACATCTGCAGCGCACTCTGTTCCCGAAGGAGAAGCACCTAAGCACTACTTATTCAATATTTTGGTCGAACTAAGCAACTTTAGTGTCAGCCATCTTCATTACTTTGTGAAAATCAACAGGCGGCTGACAGGGTAGAATCGACTGCAGCCCAGTGGTAACACAATGGGCCTACGCTAGCCGAAGCGGGACTTCTGCAAGTTGGTCAGTCAGCTAAATGCATGAACGATCCAATGAATACAATAACAATACAATTGTGTCCAGAGTGAGATCCCGATGGCTTAAATGGTGGCCTAAATCGGACCAGAAGATTATTCTTGATCGATAAATGAAATTAGGCTAAATCTCGTCGGACTTTAATCCCGTCGATCGCCAGCCAGCTTTGAATCGGCACGAGAACTCCAAATGTGGCCAGTTTCTCGAAATGAAAACGACCCGATTCCAGTCTACAGTGCTCATGATAAACAGCGCCACAAAAAAGGCACAGAATAGAGCCTTTCGCACATAAGCTCATGTCCATAACGAAACCAAATCAAGTTTCTTTGGGGTCAGAGACATCACGAAGCCGCATCAATTTGGTCGTAAAAAGGCGAACACACAACATTTGCTGCACGAAATCCAGGCAAATCAACGGAGTCGGAGATGAGAAGATCGCAGCTTCCACGTGTCGTCGTGTTGAATGTCAAGACATTAAGATGACGAAGAGACACAGAGTTTCACACGCAAATCCAGCCACCACGATCAGTGATCTCAAACGCCATATGTTTGCGCTAAACCATCCCAATGTCAACGGTATTACCAATTTAACCTTCAAACACAATAATACCAATAATTCTAGACAGCCAGAGGCGAAGCGGACAGAGGGAAAAAAATTCCAGTTCGTTTTAGCTTTTTTCTTCTTTTCTGTTTCTGTTTTCGAAAAAAAAGCAACAACAACAGATACATCCAACCAATTGAGCGAACGAACGAAAATAAAGAGATACTTTATTCTCAATCTTGCTATCTCTGCTGCCATGGCGTACACATGGATACGATTCGCCTGTGTACGAATATCTCGAACCGAACCAGGCACGGCAACAAAACTATTGTCAACAACGCGCTTACGAAAGCGCAAATGAATTTTGAAAATACACAACACACCAACCAGCTAGATATCTTCTCAGAGAACAGTTACAGCAAGTGATGATGATGCCGTAAGACAGATCCACATCGCAGATAACCCCGCACACAGATAACTAGCTGAGAAATTCCATTTTAGGTGTCTAATTAGGTTGCAGAGCAAAGCAGAGCAATGATGTATCCGCGAAAACAAATCACTCTCACTCTCGCCTCGCATTTTAATGAAACAAATCCGATCTCTTGCGAGTCTATCTCGAAGACAAACTATCTTTTGCTAATAAATTAATAAAATATTCTGTCAATGTAGGTGTGCGCACACAAAGTGGGAGTGTGATGTCATTCACACATCAAAGTCGACAAGATCACCGAACGATCGTGCAAAATCTTCTCGTTGATCGCCGTGATGTCGATCTCAGGGTGTACCCAGATGGGTTGTGGTCATCAGGCACGATTAATTAAATTCACCAGGGTACACAAATTATTCTCAAATGAAGTGATCTGATCGATTGCTGATTTCATCGGCTGAATTATTCTTGTCGTGCCCGCCGTTATCGCACAGCTGTTTGGTAATTCTCAGAAAATGCCTACAAAGGCAATTTAAAAAATTCAATTAAACACATTAATTCACTAGTCGAGTGTTAAGTGATCGTGTAAGCACAAAATTAAGTCGCGACAGTGAGTTATTTATGCTTTGACCGAACAACACCGATCAGCATGCACTTTTCCTTTCGTTTATGTTTTCTTTTTGTTTGGTCGTGTGTCGGCGCGGGGTTCTTTTGAACCCGTCTCTGGTGGAAGATACACTTTAACCCGAATTGAATTCACTCGAACACCCCGTCCTCGATGGAGTATCTTTGTGGGTGAATTTTTTGCTTTCAAATCAAACTTAACTCATTTACATGTGTATTCGAATTTCTAAAAATATCTCAAAGATACACCGAAAGTAGTTTTTTTTTTCTTTCTCTTATTTTTTTTTTTCGTTCGTTTCTTCTCGCAGAAAATGGAAATAAAATTTGAAAAAAAAAATATTTTTTTTTCCAAAATTTTGTTCAAACTTTTTTGCGAAATAATTTTTTCAACCCACCACGTAAGAGGAAACCGCACTTCGAATGGCACTTAATTAATTTAAATTTTTTTTTGTAAAAAAATATGTATGTTTTATAGACTATGTATGTATCTAGAATATAGCACCCGCTAGATACACAACGCGACCGCAGAACAACAGCTGAACATCTATTCGCCGCGAGATCACAACACTAACTGAAGAAACGGTTGAAAATCTTAAGAAAAGTATCTGTGCACCGAACACGACGAACGACGTACGACGACGATGACGGCAAGTGCCATATGGTTTGTCTTCAAGCCTTGTTAGACACACAGAGTCGTGTGCTCTCTCGCGCTCGTCTGAAGGTTGCTTTTGGAATTGGCGAGAGCATCTAGCCGCCGATTCTTTTGGGGAAGAAGAAGGCGGGAGATTTGAATTTTCTAAATTGAACCGATCGTGTTCAGCCGGAGAACGAACGAATCAATTTCGGTGGCGGCGGATCGCGTAGTCACAGCTTACGGTGAGACAATGTTACGGCCTCGACGAGTCGAATGCAAATGCTGCTGGCAATGGTGTTCCCCCACGGGTTGATTGGCGATGAATGACGGTGGTGGTAGCATTTTGCCCAGCACACGCCGCACCGCTGTGGCATGAAAAGGGGGAGGAAGTCCTGCCGTCAAACACAACACAACTTGTGTGCGCCGAGCACTGGTTCGAAGGCGAGGGTGAATTGTTGCGCACTGCTTGTGCGGAGAGGGAGATGGTGAGAGAGAGAGGGAGACAGAGGCAGAGTGCACGATAGTTTTGTTGCATGCGAGCGACGACCATGGGAGACGGGCGACTAAATGTGAGGCTATAAATTTAACTCAACAGTGGCTGTGCATTTTAATGGGATGTTTAAGAAAGTTGGGATTGCTTGAAGTGCGTGTGTTTGTGTGTTGTGTGCAACGGATCTATTTTGATTTTTATCTTTCTTTTATCTAACTGGAAGTGATAGTAAATTTTGTTTTTGTTTTTGCAAGCTTGACAGGGAACATTGCCTTTGATCTTGTTTTAGCTCGTCTGTGGACTGCATGCGAATGTGATTAAGTGTGCACTCAAAACTGTGAGAGAGATTTGAACCCGCGTCGAAAGACTAAAATACCGTTTTGTTTAGCTTCCGTGGCTGTTGCGTTCAGGTGGTGTTTTAGATCCACTTCGTTGGGTGCAAGGTGAGTTCATTTCCATCCGCGTGTGCAAATTGGCGGCCAGCGATTTGAGCTTTTAAAGCGATGCACACATGACCTGCGACTGGTGGTAGTAACCATCGGACTACGCAAAAAACTCTGTTATTCTCTTTTTTGGTCGCAGGGTTGAGATAGATAGGTTTTTTTTTGCGAGTTTCTCAACTAAGACTTTAGGGATCGAGTTTATCTTAAGTTTGGAAAGTTCTGCTTTTTGCGTTTAAACAGGCGGTGTGGCAAGTTTATTTTTCATTTGGAAAGTTTTCTATTTGCAACAGTTTGAGAATTCAGCTTTTTGCGTTTAAACAGGCGGCGTGGCGGCTTTGGCGTTTGTGGATGTTTATTTGGTGTTGTTAGGTATTTGGTGTGTTTAGAGCATGCTCACATTACAGCGTTCTGGGCCTCTGCGTAGACTCCTACGCACTTAAAGCTACCTTGTCCAGGTTCGATTCCTGCTGCGACAAAAATAATTTTCACCGCCCCACTTTTTTTGATTCGCTGACAATGCTCAATACTGTCTGCTCAATACTGTCTGTATGCTCAATACTGTCATAACTGTCTGTACAGGAAAAGCTTGTCAAAATTGGCCGCTCGGTGACCGCATAAGACTGCAGGTCCCTTCCACTCGTGAAAGAACAACAGCACGCACAACACGGGTGGTTGCTGTAGAAGCTAGGCACACTCGACGACCTGTAGCGCCGTAGGACCTGCGCATTCAGGGCAAATTTGTTGATTGCTCATAACCATGCACCGGTCTCGTGGCGCCCTGGATAAACCCTACAGCTACTGCTTAGGGGCATGCCACGGTCCTACTGGCCAGGGATTAAATGAGCTCCCGATCGAGGCTTTTGTGCGGCTGCTGTAAGATTCAAACCGTTGTGGTTTAGAGACGACAACGAGCCTCGAATGTGGATGATTCCACTACCGACGACCATGGATATCGAAATAAGAACAACGAATTTCAGTTCCGCGCGTGGAATGTGAGGTCCCTTGCAAGACTACGCTACGACAGGCCCCGAAAGTCTACAAGGCAGACACCATTGAAGTCCAGGAGGTGTGATGTTATGGGCTGCCCAAAGGACGACGACTCTGGCATTTACCACGGCGGTTGTTTGTACCGCCTGCAAGCATTGCTTGTTGGGATGCGCTTCTTGTTGTGCATGAGCAAGCGAAGGAGGACAAACAATACGATAGATGACGATGACTTTTATGAAGTCCTGGATAAGCCACGATTAATGTCCCCAGACAGATGACGATGACTTTTATGAAGTCCTAGAAAGGGCAAACGATTAATGTCCCCAGCCATGGGTTATGTCATGTTCTTAAGTCATCCTTGATGTAGTCATCTTCATGCATGATCCAAGATCGTACTAGGAGATACCAAGACCAAGGCTAAGCTGGTCAAGGAAGACATATTTCCTAGAATCATCCTGGTTTTAGTGACGGAAAGAACCCCTCTGTAGTCCGCGAACAAAGGGAACATTGCTGTCGACTTCAGACACTCCTCCAGTCTTCTCAATTTCCGAAGCTTCCGAGGAGCCAACATTGACTCGCGTCATGCCCTCGTTGTGGCGGCGGAAAGAACCCGGTTATCGATAGGACAACGGGGTGAAGCAAGTGCCCACAAGTTTGACGTCGGAAAGCTGCAATTGACCACTACGTACTTTGCCTCTAGAGCCCCCTAAACCCTGTCAGGCGAAAACAATTAACGAACAGTGGCATGACGTGCTGAGTATTTGTAATTCCACACATCCACACGTCTGATTTGACATCGCATGCAAGGAGGCACATTCAGTGAAGCAAGCAGCAGGAGGCCGATATCAGACTGTGAGCTCTACGATCTTAAAAGAAAGAGTGGGCTCCGGTTTCTCAGAAAGGAAAAGAAAACACGAGAAGTTCACGATCCGGTGCGTGCAGAGCTCCTACAGCTGGAATGGTGTCTGGAAGTTCTACCAACGTCCGGCCGAAGCCAATCGGGATGAACAGGAACGGATGTCCATACTGAGTCATTGATCACTTCCATAGGCTATTCACCGGCAGAATGTTCCACTTAAAAGAGCGGCTGATTGTGCAGGGTGACGAGATAAGAACGATGTGATCAGAAATTCAGCCTCAACTGTGCCAGCTGAATAATTGATTTCGGCTTTATTTTAACGCATGCCATGCATAGAATTGTACATCATTTAAATGATCACCTCGGCCTAGCTGGCAGTGATAAAAGTGGTCGGTCCAATTTATGATGACTTGTTATTCCGCCATTCGCGTTTCTAATGTAGGCCGAAATTTCGTTTATATTTTCAAACGATTTCCCCACGTTTGGCAGGCGTGAAGCTATGCGAGATGAAACGGCAAGCTCTGCTGTGCATTTCGACAGCTGGCCGTCATTCGCAAATTTGACACCTGCTGGAATATAGCAATTGGAAGCGGGGCAGTTCAGAAGTAGATGCCTTCCTCGTTTGACCAAGCTAGCCCGCTGCGCTGTCCTGACATGAACTATCTCCAGACTATCTCCAGAGCGGATGAAGAAGCCCATAGCCTTTTCGAGAGAAAAGTTCTGCGTTCGATCAGTGGTCCTGTGTGCGTTGATGCGACGCATTGCATGGGCTATGCAACGACGACTAGCCCGGTGCTCTCGGCATTCAACGTCCAAGATGTCTACGCCTTGTAGAGCGAATGGACAGCACTGCTTCGGTCAGAAAAGTCTTGAACTCAGCGCCAATCGAGGAGGTCTACAAAATTATTGATTACGCACAAGGTCAGTGTCGAACGTGCCAGTGGGCGGAGGTTTGTTGGTTGAGGCATCGCAGACTGCAGCTATGGCCAACTGTGCAGAGTGACACACAGACTTCTGTGTTCTCATGCGGAATCCGAAAAACACGTCCTCTGTCCCCATGTTGACAGGATTGGTGTATTAGACGTGGTTTAAGTTGGAACCCAGCTGTCCAGACCGTTGTCACATTTCAATTGAAAAAGCGAGACGCCTGCCTAGACTCACGTTGATGTGCAGTCACAACAGTTTGAGGTTCAATCCTATCCCACGAAACGTCGCAAGCATACCTCTCCTCCAGAGACGACCAATAGTCGCTTTCTAAAGACGACGCCATCCATCGATGACCCTAGAAGATCTGAGTTAAATGTATCCACCGCCATCCTGAACAATCTGAAGAGTTTAGCAGGATTGTCAACGCCAGACAATGCCCTGCGTAGCACTGACCAACGTCAGCTCCACAGTACTCGTCACCTCGCCCCAAACCATTCGCAAGCTATGGTACACCTCCAACACTGCATTACCCGGCATGTATTTGCCCAGTCCACGCTCCTATTCTCACATCTCCCACCAGACTCCGCGTTGATTCTGTGCAGGATTACATCATTTTTAGGCCACAGATGTGCATACCGAGCGCAGGAAAGAGGAGAAGCAAAAATGCAAACCGCTCACAGCGAAACATCAGAATCCAATCAAGATTTGTCACCACACCTTAAATGGCTGCACAAAAGGAAACTACAAGCAGACCAACACACTCGCTCACTCACGCTGAAGCCCCCAAGATGAAAGTACGATACATTTCGACGATAGAGCCTTGGAACAATGCGAGCATAAAACTTATATTTCGCGATCGTTTGTTATGATTCCGCTCCGAAAGTGGAGTGGCGCAGGAAGGTTAATCCCTCAACAACTCGCAACTACGATCGTCCATTAGCCGGCCATATTGCACACAGCACATCGTTCCGTGCCTCTTAGCCCAAACACATTAGACGCTGTCTTCCGTCCACGATCCACGGAAGGAGAGTAACAAATTACTCTTGTGCTCTTCAAATAGACCGCACACTTTGCTTGCGACTCGCACTCTCCGTCCACGGGATCGGCTGAGGTTTGGGGAAAGGGTGCATGTGCCGTGCAGATGCGATGTGAGCGAGCCGTGTCCTTTCACACAGCGATCCCCCAACACCCAGTCGCGTCCGACACTAATTAGGAGGTGATTTGTCAGCCTCACCGCCGCAGCCGAGGTTTCCTGGTTTAGAGGTTAAGCCTCCCCCTGGCCGAGATCCACTTTATCGATTACAGCAATTCGCATGTTCTACATCCAACCGGGCAGGTGTGCATGCGCCGATCTGGTCTTGTCCGACATGGTCTATGGAATCAATTAGCATCGAATGGGCCGCGTATTGTGCCCGCAATCTGCGGCAGTCCTGCGTAATTACTCGCGTAAAAGTCAACAGATAAAGTGAACAGCACTCACGTTCACTTACAGAGTCGGCCACCAGCCTGCCGCAGAGCGGTAGCGGATGACTTGGCGTCTCGAGCAAGAGCTGCCCAGCTGCCGAGTGGCATTATTGCTGCCAATTTACTTCAATTGCCACCTTGAAGGCGAACGCAAACGAGATCCACGATATAGCGTCAACAATTCAATTCCCCAATTGAATCTGACCACATTTGGCTTGGTCCGATGGGCAGTGCATGCTTGCATCGGGTTGGATCAAGTGGCGACAAACCACGACGGCGTCGTCGACGTGCCGGCTAGTCTCTCTCTCGTGTGTGCAAGGTGTCTGGGAACGGGATCGCCGTAGACCATTAGTGACTGCACAAATTAGACGCAGATAGCCAGATTGTACATCTGGCGGCTTGGGACGTTTATAATCGACGTCTTCATTGTGGACTATGCGCGATTCCAGTTTGCACTCGGCGATGACGGTGCATTTGAATTCGAAAGGAGGACGATCAAGTGAAGAGATACAAAATTGCCAACTGACTACAAAATTGCCAAAAAACCAAAGGGGCCGGACCTGGGAATATGAGAGCCTTCTGCGCAGTTTTTGCAGTCACCTAGAGTTCAGCAGAGCAAACATCAACTTGCCGCCGCCAAGAGCATTTCTGAGGAACGCCATAAGAGCTGGTAAGCCGAAGTTCAAGGCGTTTAGACTACGTTGGAAACTGGTCCTTCTTCTTCTTCTTTGTGTGCGGCTGCCGTCCTGGTGGACCTGGGACTCAGCCAACAACTCTCTCACATTGATGTCCTTGTCCACTTGTGTGCAGTTGGTAAAGTGCCTGCCTTGTGGGTTCCCAGGATCGAATCCCAGTGAAAGCAAAGTTAATACGCTTCTACCTGGTTTCCAAATCTGGCCCAGTCGCCATTTGCCGTTGAGAACAATTCAGGAGGACTATCCGGAGTGGAGTCGTCGACCGGAGGTAGAAGTCTGACTGTGGACCAACATGGTGAATTCACTAGAAACCCCCTCCCTACCTAGAATGTGTTTGAATGTCCCATGCCCTTCCAGGCATGGCTGACATTCCTTGTCCTGGCACATGTTCATTTTGTTAGCTTTCTTCTATTTCCTTGTCGAGGCTAAGAATCTGCTTATCTGCTGCGGAATGAGGCCTGATTAATTGCCCAAGACCATCCCTTTTGGTCGAGGCGAAGTTCGTCGTTCCATTCCAGCTGATGTCCAATTGAAGCTGCAATACGGTTCAGCACACCATGAACACAGATCCCGAGCCGCGACGAGCACATCTCCAGATTCGTTTCCTGCACACCCCTTGTGTCCAGGGAACCAGACCCAGTCGTGCTTCACTTTGCTGTCTCCGACAAGAGATGTCAGTGCGTCGTACCTTTAACAGTTGGAACTCTGCTAGACTGCAACTCCAGAATCCACTATTGATCCGTCTGTGAACCATACCATGCCGAGAAGCCTGTCTGGTGTGTCGTAACAATCTTTACTTACAGACTCACATGCTCACATACTCACATATGCCAGCATGACACAACATGAAAGTGTATGATTATGGGCCTCGCCATGACTGATTTTTGGAACAGAAGCACGTTCAATGACGCACTTGATATGTGAATTCCAGTACGCCCACAATTACTGCCCCGCTGAAGCTATACCACGGTTCTAATCGGTGTGGCATTGTTGTTGTCGTGTCTTCCTTGAGGGGGGCACTGGAACTGTCTTCCAGGGATTGATCGATAATCCCTCTGTTCTTCGACCTGCAGCATTAGACTAGATGCTGTCGTCTCTGGTAATAATACTCGCCAGGTCATCAGTAGATGTAGTAGATGATGAACAGGCCCTCTTGTGGACACCCCTTTCTCAGCGGTTACAGAAACCGACACTCCTCCAGAGGACGAAGTGATTGAACGACTTTCCAGCATGGTCCTGATCCATTGGCCGGTCGATTCTTCGATAACTCCACTGATCGCTCTTGTGATGGAGTCGTAGCCAGTGTTAACGAAAGCGCCCTCGATGTCGAGGAAAGCACATAGGGCTACTTCTTTGGAATCTAATGTGCACCTATGGTGGATTTAGTCCCTCTATCTTCTTGAGTACAAATGATGTAAGACTTGGGATGTAGGCAGCGTCTATTAGACGCCACCTAAGGCCAGGGTGTCATCTGTTACATTCTCCAGTCAAGAAATTTCCTTCGCTCGGAACGGCAGTGCGCGAGTACGGATTGGTTTGCGGAAAACATAATCCTAAACCACCGGACTACTCTCCAGCTTCATTTTCGATATTAAGACTGTCCCGATTTAAGGACCCTCTTAGCTGGAGCAGTGCTGTTCACTCGCTCGATGAGGGGAGTCTGCGTCCATATTTTTTAACTTATTGAGTTGGCGAGTGTCTTCTCTTCCACTCCTGACGTAGGAAGCTTTTCAGTTCAATCCTTCTTAAGTTTACCAGCTCTATAAAGAACTGTTTCCCCAGAGACTTACAGGCCTTGGCATTCGCTGAACAGATGTCACATGGATTAGATTAGCTACCAAGACGCAATAGATTAATGGTCGACGTTGCACTTTAATTGTATTCAGTTCCACATACTTCCTTCTTTCAATTATCTCTATAATCCTCCATTTTTACAGAAAGTCAGAAGAACACCATGGGCCGTGGATCGCCAAGGGTATCCTTTCTAACTCACGATACAAGGAGGGTCAGAAGTTTTTTTTATTTTGTATCGTCCGGAACTTAAAGCCACGTTGTCTGGCCTCATCGATGCATAAACCGACTCAAATTCACTTGGCACCGAACCCCATGATGTTCAGCCTCCTCTCTTTCTCGAAGCAGAACCCTCAGATTCGAAGGCGCTCTTTGCTGGAGCTTTGGTGTTCTCGACTCATTTTTGGATTCACTATTCTCGTTAAAAAGACCACATGTCCGGAGCAACATTTTCCTTTGAAGGCACTAAGAATCTGCTGCTAAGCTTTTACCTCCACTCCCAGTGCATGGTTGTGGTTCTGTCTCATGAGCATTTTGACCCAAGTTGTTTCCACAAACCGAAGTGACACCGATTCTACGTCGTGTCTCCACTAAGATGTCATTTGTGGACCTTTGCCTAGAGGTAGACAATCTCCTTAACTACCTCGTGGTTGTAGATTGTGATGTTTGGTTCCAGGTGGTGGATAACGCAAAGATTCTTGCTCGAAGCATGTGTTTCGTTTTAACCTTAAAACCGGCTCGTTTCACCTGTTCTTCCGTCGCCGGGCTTCCACCACCGGCGTGATCAGGACGCGCGTCTTCAAGTGAATGTCGTCATCGTAACCCAACACTTGGACTTTTAGAAGATAATGCCAAAGTATGACTCCAGCATGTAAACAATTTGACGGAGTTTAGCAGCTGGCGCCGTGCTCTGTGCGTCTTCTTATGAAATAAAATACAATCCGTTACACATTTATTACCGTTTATTAATATCTGTTTACTGCTTGATTTTCATTGTCTTAAAATCGCAACACTTGCATTCATTTAGACTTTTCCGAGAGAAGATGGGGAAGTATATAAGAACATCGAATTACACATTGTCTGGGGGGCTAACTTGTTTGCATAAACCTGGACAATCTCCGGACCATAGCATGGTTGGTTTTATTTAGCTTTCATTCTTTCATAAATTAAATATCAATTCCAAATTATAGAGGCTTTTAATACATCTGATGACCGTTTAAAAGAGAGAGAGAGATTTTTTTTGAATTAAAAGTACACTGATCATAATTGGGAAACATACGATACTACGACGACCACGGCGACACATTCTTAATTCAGGAGGTGGTGGATGGAGGGCGAGAGGCAGATGAGTCTAGTTGGGGGAGGCAAAATGAATGACCTTTGATGCTCAACTACTGTCTAGGATGGATGCGTTAGGGGTTGGCTGTCTACTTGGTTGCGGTTTGTATCCTATTACTAATAAATGATTATACATTGAATCCATTCAGTGTATGATTTGTTTCTGTAAGAGATGGACGCAGCTGCTGCGCCCTGTGGAACATTCAAATTGATAATTACCTTCAGTGCTCTAGACTGAGTTGATTATAAGTGGTTTTGTTAAAAAGATTTCGACCGTTTCTTGTTGGCCTTAGTCTGTGTAACACTTTCTCCCTCCTCTACTGCATCAGCTTACCCTGAACTATCTCTAGAATCATCCTATGTCTAAAGTACTCCATGTGCTGTTGCGAGAATGTTATCTCGCGATCTCGAGTAATGTACTCGGCAAACATGCAGCTGAATACACCGCAGTCGCTGCCGTTGTTCTGCCGCGGCACATCTCTGACACTCTCGATCACGAAGTCTGATGTGTCGTAGGGTCGCTTTCGCTTGTCTAAGGATTCGTCGCGCAAATACTGCTCGAGTGCAGCAAGAATTCGCGGATTTGGTGTACCCATGGAGTCGTAGTATTTTATAGTGCGTTCGCGGAGATGTATGATTGCCATGCACCAGTGAACACCACCCACATGAACGGGCACTGGAATAACATCGTATGCGAAGATGTCCACCTTTCTTGTCCATCGGCGGACGCCATTGTGCCCCGATTGCTGCAGCTTCGGTATGAAGAACGTATTCATCGCGTAGACTTTGGGCATACCCTCGTTCTGACGGATCTCCCCGCGTTCAGTCAAGAGGTTCATGTAGAAGTTGATCACTTCGTCATTCAGCCAGTTCTTGCCTAGCAGTGTTGAAATGTCGCGGCGGGTGATATTCATGTTGAATTTCGATATCAGCATCTGAAGCAAACAGAGAGCCGTATGGCAGAATATGAAGGGGAACATTTGAGGAGTGCGAAGTGTTACCTGATCCGCGGGACCGTTGAAGAGAGCGGCTTTGATGACAGATTCATGTTCGGGTGTGATCTCTGGGAACTCAGGCTCCTCATCGCCTTCGGGGAAGTCGTCGATCACAACTAGGTCTGGGTCGACGATTTGCAGATCCTTCAAGCGCTCTTGCATCTGCTTCTCTTTTCGGCGGGTTTCGGCGGAACGTTCTTCCACTCTGAAAGGACATTTGTTTGTACTGAGTTGAGGCGGATTATCCACACAACCAGCGAGTCGCACAACATCATACGTTTGCACTCGAATGTTCAGCTGGTTCATGCCCAGGGTGTATGTGGTGACTTGACTTCGGGGCGATTTTGCCCAGAAGCCAGACATATGGTATTGTGCGCT
Organism: Eristalis tenax; assembly: GCA_905231855.2. Taxonomy (NCBI): domain Eukaryota; kingdom Metazoa; phylum Arthropoda; class Insecta; order Diptera; family Syrphidae; genus Eristalis; species Eristalis tenax. The sequence continues at coordinate 40,628,062 of HG993128.1, read as the reverse complement.
TTACACAGACCAGAAAGGAAGCAACGAAAATTGACAAAACTCACTCTTTTTCAGTCTCAGCGAGTTCCTGTTTCAATTCGAGACGTTTCTTCTCCCATTTTGACTGGAACTTCTGCAGCCAGTCGTCCTTGCAGACTGGAGACAAATCGAATTTCTCCTTCAGCGTATTCACAGGCTCCACATATGGTCTGAAAGCAAGACATTCTCTCTCTTCACTTGAGCGGAAAACAAACAATCGGTACTTGACTTACAGTTGGTTTTTCCTCTCCGCGGCCCTCTTCTTGATGTCGTAGCTGCACTCGGCTTGATCCTTCTGCAGCTTGGAACAGGCGGACAGGATTTTCACATCGTCGTCACCCAAATCGATGATATCGCTCACATCATCATCGGACAATTCAATTGCGGTGGCATTGTCGCCGGATGGTTTTCTGTCTGCTGCCGTCAAATCGATGGTTGGAGCCACACTCTGCTTTGTCCGATTCAACGGCGGTAGGATTCTGGATGTCGACGTGGGCTTGGGCGATGTGCCCTTGATGCCGTATAAATTCGGTGCAAGCTTCTGCAAAAGCTCGATGTACTGGTCGCGGTCTTTTGACTGATATTCTTGGGCAATGATCGACCGTGATCCCCTCAAGCTGGACTGATTTGCCAAGCTTCCATTGAATAGATTCGACCCCGATCGCGGTATCGAGATATTCCTCTCCCTTGGGGTGGACGAGTTCTTGTTGCCGGCACCATTTGCAAAAGCATTGTCCATTCTATCGATGTAGGCCGAAAGCACGGACGAAAACGCTGGCTGCCGAATAGGATGCAAGTCTGGCATCACGGTCGAAGCCACAATGCCACCGGTGCGTGCTTCGATCAATGGCGGCGGTGGTTGCCTCTGTTTGAATGGAATGTTCAGATTCGTCGATGGTTTTGATACAGCTGCCGGTCGTGGGATGCTGGAACGACTATTCTGTCGCACAAGGTTGTACGATTCACCGCGGCCGTTGGTAATGATAATCTCCTCGTCGTCATCGTCAGAGAATTCTATGTCTGCGAAGGCCGTGTTCGTGATGTGCTTAGTGACGGTTTTTGGACGCAAGAACGGTGACTTCTTTTCTTTCTCTGCATGGGAGCAATATGAAGCAGGTTAGTTGGATTGCGGTGCGGGAAATTTTCAGAGTACTTACGAATGTGCTGCTTTTGCTGAGCCATCACCATGGGAGCTCTTTGTAGACGTTGTGGTACGATATTCAGATCATCTTCACGATAGATAGGCCGCCAGACCATTCATGTTTTTTGAAAAGGAAATTAATTTGGATTATTTTAAGGGAATTTTGACACGATACAGTAGAGACTTAATGCGTGTGTTGCTGGGGAATGAGGGGCGACAAGTTAACAGCTTCGAGGTTAGGAAAGCAATTCACCGAACGTGCCTCAGTGGCTGTCGTTAAATGTGGCAATCTGTGGCGGTTTGCACATGTATAAATGGCTGCGTTTTGAATTTCAAATGCAATCGCGAAACGCTAGAGGGCACAGCACACCAGGCAGAGTATCATGTTCCGCGGAAGAGACTGCAATAGAGTTTGCACATCGGAAAGAGAGCTCTGTTTCATCGAAGAGAATGCGCACATCCGAGAAAGCATAATCTTGATTCGAAGAGAATGCACCGGAGTTGGTTGACGCATCAGACAGTGCACCGAGTCCCGTCGAAGAGAATGCAAAAGGGTTTGGAAGTTGACTTCGTAATGAAACTTTCCGCCATTTTCCGGGCCAACAGACTTACAATTTGCTTAAGGCATACATAAAAACAAATCTCTGATTTTGGCAGCTGTACGTGGAACAATGCAGTTCAGAAGGAATACGTCTAAATCCACGCGAAAAAGTAGACAGATTACTGCTAAATTAAGCGAACACTTCAACAACAGGATAAAATGCTCCTTAACAGCAAAACCTTTTCAGAACTTACGTGCAGAGAAAAATTCTCACTTTCGAACAATAGAAGCTTCACGAAATTTAGCTTAGATGTGTGAAATAATCATTTGACAGGAGCGTCCTCAGTCCACAAGTGACAACGAAAGTCATCGCGTCGTGGTCACAATCCAGAAACTGATGTCACACGCAATCCATTTAGGCTCCACACCTTTCCATCAGAAAATACGGCCCCCATCAACAAGTGTTAACTAAGAAAATAAAACGAAAATAATAAAAAGAAGACGCAAGAAAAGGACGACATGGCGTGGGTTGAAAACAAGACGTCAAAAACGAACTTAACCTGTGTTCTCATAAACACGCAAGACATTTGCGCGCGTCATCAGGAAGCCAAATCGTATCGAACTCCCTCAACGCTGTTGCACTCGAATGCAAGAGACGCAGAATCAAATGTTTGTTGCCTCAACACGACCTACAGCAATCCCTGTAAATGCCAAGAGCTCCCTCGATAGATACAGCCCAAATGGATTTTCTCACACATTTTGCCATGGGCAAATATAAGAGACCTGACCCGACCCCTGGATGATTTGGCGCTCTCGATAATCTAAATATTATGGATGCCACCATTGCCACCCGACTGTGGCCATTGTGTAGTTGCGCAGGACAATGCAACACAGGCGGGCCCATTTGAATATGACGAGCGTTTCTACCGCCTGCCCCCCATCGCACAGCAAACAAAATCATCTGTTTAAAGATATTTAATTTTAGTTACCTTCTTCGAAGGAGCGCGAAATTATCTTCGGGAAGTCACTCTCAACCTTGCGATACTTGAACCGTGAAGTACCGTTCCAGTCGCTTTCCGCCCTGAAAGAAGAAAATCAAATGCAGGTGCAGTGTTGAATGCAGAGCCGAAAAATGGAATTCCAAAATCAATTCAAAACCCGAGGCAGAAATTGTTTCAAAGAAAAAAGAACGTTGGCAGACACATACCTTCGCTTGCGATTAATTAAGGTCTCACTGGTATCGCCCCAACCTAGAAGTTTTCGAATTTTCGCAATGAAATCGTAACCCATTGGGATGCCGCTGCCGCCGTTGATGCTGCTGTTAATGTCGTCGTCGCCGCCGCCGCCGCCGTCGTCGACGTAGCTTCGATTGCCTCTGCTACTGTTTCTTGTTGTTGAAGTGTATTCACTGCATCTGCGACTTGGTCTACGACTTTTTGGCTCAATAAATTGCTCGCCAATGTTGTTAACACCGTTTTCCAAGGCGATTATACTGCTCCTCCTGCTGCTGCTGCTCACGCCGCTGCCGCCACCTCCAACACCGCCGATACCAAAGCCAATTGTTGTTGTGCCTTCTACTGGATACTGAAGATGCTGATCGGGTTCATCAAATAGCTCAATCGGCGTATATTCAATGTACATTTGGATGGAAATCCATTTACACCGCTGCACTTAGCTATTAACTTGGTTTTCTGATACGTTTTGTAAACGTTTGTCGATTTGTTAATTTGATGGCAAGCCGCTATCCGTTTCGAAGAAATTCAGTTTTCACAGAAAATGTGTTCTCAGGTTCTTCCTTTTTTTTTTTGAGCACAAAAAATTATAATGCGAATTCGCGAACGGGAAAAAGCCGCCGTCAAATGACAATTGGATGGTAAGTGCTTGACAGTTGGCAGCAGTGACGTTGTGTATTGATGGCTGCCAGTGAGGTGTGCAGGCGCGATATGGATGTGAAGTGGTCGTTGTCTGGTGGTCACAAGCAGATGGCGCTGATTTAATTTCACGAAAGTTATCTCAGATGTTGCGTGAAAATTAGTAAATAATTAATATTCAGGTAACTGGAGTGATTTTTACCGATGCCTCAGACTTGCACAAGTATTTACACTTTCCATGTTCCACATTCCACTTGGTGTGTTGTGGATCACATTGATGGCAGCCGATTACACTCCTCGATGGAAAGGGGAACCCTGAAAGACTCTGAACTGCGTTCAATTCTGAGGAATTTTTTTTTTATAAGCAGCTCCATCTAGTGGCGATTCTTAAATACACTTAATTTATTTTTGTTCGTCTACTCTTTACAAAATACAAAAACCAGATGCCAGAGGAGAATGCTGAAATTGTAGAGCACCGCCGAGTAACCAACGCTGGCCTGAAATGTGAAATTGGCCACAACCACATGGGCGCCAACTCCCCACAAAATGATGAGCAGGCCGTTGGTGAAGTGCACTGGGAAGCGAATGATGCTCCATTGGGCACGCGGCATGCTAATCTGGAGGACCAAGTGCTGGAGGAACATTGTGACGGCCTGTCCAAAGCCGAGGAGCACTGAGGACACACTCAAAAGCAACTTCGACGTCGAGAAGCTGATAACTGAAACGAAACCAAATCAAGACATGAGTCCAAGTAGACAAGCAGCATACTCACAGATCAGAGCCAAGCCCTTGCAGACGCATCCGAGCGTGTGCCACTTGACCTTCTGCTTCGTCAGGGCGTTGCCGAAGCGCGGTGTCATCAGCGAGAAGCACATCCAAGGGAAGGCAAGGAGCGAGAACAAGAACGGAATCTCGGCGTTCTTGATGGCGTGTAGGTTTGCAGCCAGTCCCGGCAGTACGGTCAGGCACATGACGTACGAGAAAACGTCGGTGGACTGTAGCAACGTGGTTGAGTACAGCTTCGGCATTAAGATCGCCCTGCGAAGCGGACACAGCATAGTTTCAACGAAACTGTCCCACAGACCGATAGTAACGTTCTTCGAGAACTGCTGGAACTTCTCCAGATTGGTGGCACTCTCCACCATCGATGGACACTTCATGTTCTGCGAGGCACCGAGGCTGATGCGCCCGTAGTTGTCGATGGTCGCCGTACTTGAGCGCATAATCGAGACATTCTCGTCCTCTTCGGGGATGATTTCCATGATCTCCACGCCGTGCGGATTGACAACCGTCACGCACGCCTCCTCATGCGTGAGCATGTAGTTGCAGTGGATCTCCGAGTCGGTGGGATTCTTCCACGACCTCTGCTGCAGTTCGATGCCGTCGATTTGATCCACAAGACTGGGCGAGATTTTGTGCAGTGCTTGGAAGCCATCGAAACGCGTCTCGGCCTTAATCACAGAGATTCTCTGCGTGATGGCACCCTCCCGATGCCGTGTGATGAGGAGACTGATGGGGATCAGATTCACCAGCATGGCCGCCATAAGGACAATCGACTGGGAAGTGCCATAGAGGGTGCGCAGACTGGTGAAGACGAACGAGAGGAACAGCTGACAGAAGGCCTCGCCGCAGAGGTGGATCGTCTTCCGGACATACTTGTCCTCGCGTGGGCGCACTGCCTCTAGGATGACATGTGTCTTCCAGATGAACATTGATGACCCGATGCCTGTGAAGAAGAACATTTTGTGAGTTTAACGTTTTCTTGGAAATTTGAATAAGAATTTGATGTAGAAGGTAAGGTTGAGAGCGTTGATATTGCCGAGGCAAGTTGACCTGATTGGGAAACGGAAAGAAGTTAGACTAAATGGGAAGTAGCTAGAAACAGAGTGAAAAAAAAAATTGCCTATAATTGCTTCTTGGAGCATGTGAAGAATTCCAAGACCTACCGTCATTTACGTACGTTAAGAGCGATCCATTCCGTTTCCACTTATGTAAGCAAAAATTAACGAAACTTAACGAAGTGTTTATTAAGTACATGTTGTTCCATTTCTGTGTAGTCGCTCGATTGCTTACGTTTATTTACATAAGTCTTAGGCCTGAGAGTCTTTAAAGACTATTACACTTGGTCTTGCGAGGATGTGCGATCATGACCCAGTGGCAAATTTGTTCGTGTGTCAATTTGTCTTCTTATCTCTTATGTGTGTCATCAGCCAAGTTTGTCCATGCATGGAATGATTCAGATCACACCAGCTCATGCTTAACGAAACTTAACGAAACTTAACGAAACTTAACGAAACTTTTGCGAGCACATTACGGTCGCTTTTCTGAATTGTAGATTTGTTTTATGAGAACATTTCTCCCTTGAAACCATTTAAACGAGGTTTATAACAGTCATTGGGGCATCTTACGAGCAATGTTAAGGAGTCTTGTCCTTTGTCAGTTCGTAGCGAGGAATTTTGGGCATTCAATTGAAATCGACAACAGAACACGTGAATAATTCAATAAAAAAGTGCGGGCACACAGATACATACGCGAGACATAACATCGGCAATCGAAGGTGGACCGGAAATCTTACTTTTAAAGCCACTGCTCGTGTTGTTTCCGCACAAGTGAGGGCATAAAGTTTTATTCCGCCTCGAAAGAGCAAAGTTTGTTGTACTCTTGACAGTTGTACTCTCTGAACATTGAGTCGCGTCGCCGTAAACTGTGGAGCAGCCAGCTGTGGGGGCGACGAATTTATCCATCACGCCACAGCGTCCAAAGTTTCAAAATTTTAAAATACACATTTTTCTGTTTTTCTCAGGAACCAACTCTTTTCTTGATAATTGGACAACTGCATGGCTGTCCTGCAGAATGCAGACTTTTTTGTATTAAGCATCATTAATCGAATAAAGGATACACATGGCGACCGTGGCGTTGTGGGCTTGTGGATTGTGGCTACGTTGCCTGGTTTCGATTCCAAGTGCGAGCAAAATAATGTTCCCGGTCCACCTCTTTCGAGGCACTGGCAGTGCTCACAGAGTATAAATGTCTAAAAAAAGGCTTCTCAAATTGGCGAGTCGGCATAAAACTGCAGGTCCCTTCCCCCCGTGAGAGGACAATAGCACGCACAACACGAGTGCTTGCTGCAGAGGCCGGGCCGTGGCTCTGGCGCGATTTAAATTGTCTAGGTACATGATCAATTTTCCAGCCAGTATGCTTCAGAGATCAACAAATTAAGAGAACACACCGTAAATGGAACGATATGGCGTGAAACAGGCGTGAGTCTACTTCTAATAGGACCGGCGTGATATCAACCGAAACGAATGGTGAACTTGTTGACAGCTAAACTACGACGATTCTATTGACATTTAATGGTGAACCTATTCATAATCCTAGCGGCTCTAGATGGGACTACCTGTGTCCTTGGTCAGGGTTTGCATCGATAGTTGGACCCCTCGGGAGAACAACGGGAGGTGGCATGACACTCTAGGCTGTAGACAGACCAAGAGCATGCTCCCTAAAGTCTGTAAGCAAACCACGGCGTTCTTATTATCTTTTGCGAGAAATGACTAGAAATGACTACACCTTCGCCAAACACCAAAATGTGCTTGCCCTAGGCAATGACACCCTCTGCGACGCCTGTAGAGCAGACGACTGCACTGCAAAGCACTTCCTCTGCCACTGTCCCGCTCCCTGCTCGGATCAGGAGGCAGTTGTTCGGTGCTGAGGTGGGAGCGGATGACGTTGAAATTCCAGCAAATGTAGGTGGTAGTACCATGGACCAGTGCTACACTGCTTAAAAACCTCCGACAAAAAATAGCCTATCGTCCACACCGACCACTATTGTCGTATATCGACCACGAGTTATTTCTTCCCACGACATACCGTCCGCTATAGCCGCTGCGGCGCGTTTTACTGGATCGTCCACTCCGACGCTGGGCTGTCAGGGTTCGATCTCTCGAGTCATTGGCAATGCTCAGAGAGTAGTCTGCTCACAAAAACCTTTTTAAACCTATCCGATCCGATTTTCTTGACAACCGTGCTTGATGAACTAAATCGTTAATGTGCCCGCTAGTGCAGTGAAGAACACCCACTGCACTAGCGTGGGTGTACGAGTGGAACATGGGTTTAGCTTCCACAGCAACTATGAGTGAACATGAACTGAAGGAATAGTGGTTTCGTTGGCTGGTTTCCAAAAATTGACACAAATTGCCGAACAAATTTGCATAAACGCCAGCATCGAAAACGTTCAAAGTGCCCATAATTCACGCTTATTCTCTTAGTCGTGTGTCACCCATAAATACGAGCCACTTTGACAATTTTGTATTCTCTTAGTCACTTCATGCGACATGTGTCGTTCGCAAGACGATCGTGTTTATTCCTCCAGAGGTGGATGCAGATCAGCAGCCAAATGTCGAAGCATAAATGTAGTGCTCCCTAACGGTACAGGAATCTTGGCATTAACTTCACGGAAAGTTTGAAGTTCAACAGTCATTCGAAACTGACCCTTAAGATGGCCAACCTAGGCTTCTATCGCATCTATCTCTTGATCCGCAAGCAAAATGGATTGAATCAGAGGACAAAACTGCTGCTATACAAGCAGCTCATACGGCCGATCTTAACGTACGGCTGTATGGTACATCATCTCTAAGACCAGCATGAAGAAGCTAGCAATTTTCGAAAGAAAAATACTGCGAATATGTACCGGACTCACCTTCGACAGGGACCGTCAAAGGCATCACAGCAGCAATAGGCTTTACGACCAAGCACGCATCATCCCCCTGCAACAGTACATGGTGACACTGTTCAGAAGGGAGCCACTAGACATCAGTAACCATCCTAACGAGGAAATCAGGAACCCGAGAAACAAAACTCCCTGACAACGCTACCTCAACGCGTAAAATCTGCTAAACGAGCAGAACTTTCCAACGGCGTCGAACAACGAGCTGCATCGATTCTACCAGAGCAGCGATATCGCGGCTAAGTCGGCTAATACATCACCACTCCACCCCAAAAACGGACTTGAACAACCCAATGTAAGCACCAGCCATTGTAGGACACACAAAAAAACCTTAAACCGACAGTAATAAACATTAAATTAAACAAAGTACATCAGTTCTGGCCCTATTGTTGAGCCAACACCCTAACCTTTTTGGTTAGTCTAGTTGTAATCTCTGCTGTAAGAAATAATTCTGTTCAAATAAATGTTTAAATCGCCTTTTTCTTGGGCTTTCATTGAAACGCAATCCATCACATACGCGCACCAACATATCCGAGTTCTGAACCAAATGCATCCAAAAATTATACAAATTATCAAATGCAACAACCGAATTAAAATTGATCCCTCTTGAAGACACAAATATGCAGCATATGTTGCCAACTAGTTGAATTTTTTACAAAACAGAGTCTGATTGGTTTCTTGTCACCTCACTCGAAGTGAAGAATACAGACTTTGATGGGAGGTGACGAGAATTTGTCACCTCGTCTAAGCGAATAAGGGGAATTGTTCAATGCCATCTGTAATTTACAACGATTGATTTTTCTACAACCTTGGCAAAAGTGAACGAAACTTAACGAAACAGAGTGATCACAGTGAAGCAACTCTGTATATTCACTCATGCTACGGTTTCCTTAACAGGGATGTTGCGGATCCAGATTTGTTAACATCCGCGGAAGCGGATGCAGTTGCCGCAACCCACGAGGAAACTCCGCATTTGCAGGTGCGAATATTCACAGCATCCCTTTTCCCTTCCAATATAGTCGTGGCTTAAGATTTTAAGAAGAAGCAGATAAAAGTCGTTCGGAATTCAACGATAATCTTGAATTTGAAAAGAAACTGTTGACCGTTGTACCGTCTAACTGTCATTAGGCAAAAATGTGATGTTAATCAGTTAACAATGATCACTGAAGATGATAAATCAGTCGACCAAAGGCTTAAACATCTTGGCAGGAATGACATTCTGCAGAGGCAAGAACTTAATTTGATCACATCGTCCTTGGTTTTGCTGACGTAACTACGTTGACCTACATTGACAACCCCCTCAAAATGATCAGAAGTCCCTGACAAGCGGTTCTTAGTCCGTCTTCAAGAATTTACACTCTGCCAACGATGCCACCGAAACGGATTTCCATTCAGTCTTTGCACATCCCGTCGCATTCAACAATTTTGCTGGTTTGCTTTACGTCTGCCAACCCAATCGAGCCCTCGAACTACTTTCATCCTCCCCACTCCAAGCCACTGCCGGTCACAAAAATCCAACGACTCAGTCAACTCGAACCGATACAGTGACACACAACAAAAACAAGCTTGCACCCTCCCTCAAGAGAAGCACACATCTATCCCCAATTAACTAGAAAAAAGCTGATTCCCTCACCAGACACAACCGCCTTATCTCGGAGAATGTCACATAGAAACCTTAAGCCTTATCTCTCTGCACAGGTACCGTCATATCTTACCTGCAAAAACGCCATAACACACAATCGCTATCACTTGTGTTGTTGTTGTGACAGTAAACCATGCCGATGAGAAGAGGCATCCACTTATCATCAGCGAGACGCATGTGATCGCAGTCGCTATCAGGAATATCCGACGGTAAGCGTTTGTCTCGTGCTTCTTGCCCCGGTACTCGGTGGTCCAATGCTCAAAGATCGACTGACAGATCTGTGTGACGGCCTGGTAGACAATCGCCGGCCAAATGCGAATGACCCACTCCTTGTCGGACTCCACCACGTTCCCGTAGAGGTATGCTGGTGTTGAGAGGAACGCCTACACGTCCATTCGTCCCCAGAGAGCGGAACATCGAGAGAGATAAAGAGAGAGAGAGAAAGAAAAGAAGGGAACTGTTACAATCCCATAACAAGTTGGGTCTCAACGCTTCAAGGGAATAACTACATGTATTGCGAACCCACATAACAGGTACTTCTGTTGGATGTGCTTTTTGACTACCCGCCGCTGCACCCCGGTCGTGGCGACGGCCGTGCGGGCCCGTCGTGGCACCACCGGCTCTAGAACTTTCGTCGTCGGCATCATTGGAACGACCATTTCACGATACGTATTCAGCTGGGTCTCCATATTCGCATTCTCTCTTCGACCAAACCGAAACCGATTCCGATTGTGTCCGTCTTCCGACGCGTTTTGAAATTATTTTCACGGTTCGATTCACGAGGGTTGACCTCTAAGCAACATTCTCGAAAGGACTTCCGGCACTCCCCAATCACTAGATGCAAATATACGCGCAAAACCGGTTGATGAGAGGAAGAGGACGGACTCACGGACTCACGGACTACGGATTAGGCACAACAAGCGACCGCAAGCTGAACGAAAATGATGACACGACTGAACGATCGTGAACGCGGACGACAATGGCGCTGGCGCTGGCGCTGGTGCTGGTGTATCTTTTCTTTGCATTCAGCTTTTCGTTCTTCGGGCCGACGACAACGTTTTGTTTGTCGCCTTCTCTTGACATAAGACATTGTCTTAGTGAAATCAAAATAACCGTTATAAATAAAGTTGACGATCTGTGGCCGCGGGTGTAATCTTATCTTAAGTTTGCATTGCATTTGCGCCTTCACAGTAGCGACTAGCAGTGCGAACGTGAAAAGAGCGAAAGATAAACACGAGAAGACTCACGCTCGACGCCGCGCCTGTGAGCGAAGAGAGAGTGATGAGCGTGAATGTGGCCGCTCTGTGTGTTGTTGGGGGGCCTTGCTGTTGGGAGGCCTAGAAGTATGCAATGCTGATGGGGATACGATGTGACTGTACAGGTGGTCAAAGAGGTGGGTGGGGAGTTGGTTTGGTTTTTAATTGAAAGTGGGAGCAGCAAAAATTTGACATATTTTCGGAAAATCATGAGTTGAGGGTGACTGTGCGCAGGAACAGTGTTGATTGGTCCCATCTTAGCTAATTTTTTGTGGAATTAAACATGGTTATGTTTTTTTTGTGCAATTTTAACGCGAAAATGAGGACGTGAGAATGAACACAAGAGCCAACGCCCTATTTAAGGCGCATATCCCTGCCACAGTACATGGTGACACGGCCCACAAAGCAGCTACGGCAACCATCCTAACGAGGGAATCAGGAACCTGAGAAACACGGGACAACGCTACCTCAACGCGTTAAATCTGATAAACGGGCAGAACTTTCCAACGACGTCGAACAACGAGCTGCATGGATTCTACCAGAGCAGCGATAGCAATCACCATCGGGGCTAAGTCGGTTACCACACCACCAGAACCACCCCATCCCAAAAGGACCACCATGGACACACAGGCATGAACAACCCGAAGTAAGCACCAGCCATTGATCAGCACATGTGAATCTCGGATTAAAGTCGTCACTGTGATGGAGGGAAATGGAAGGAAAAGCCACAGTCATTGCTTGGATCCTAACACAATTTCCATTCAAAGGAGTCTACTCTAATCTCTCTGGTGTTAAAATAGCAGGCAAGCCCAGCGCAAGATTGGTGCTACGAAGATGTTCGAACAAGCTAGTGTGATCTCTGGAGAGTGAGAGGTTATTTGGTGTAGTATTCGATCGGTAGAGGTAAACAAAGACCAATCAAATTTTCAAATATATCTGTTGCCCGACTCTGTCTGAAAGGAGGTGTTCCGGCCACCTTCCAGACTGCTGAGTAAGAATAGTCTCCACTACCTTCGACCCTATCTATCAATCATAGTCAACAGGAAGGCACTTTCAGACAAAGGTACATAAGGTATTCTTCTTCATCTGATAGCGCAACAGTCCGGGGAACTTGGGTCTCAACCAACAAGCCTCTCCAGCTGGGACGAACTTTAGGCAGCTGCCTCTAATTTCACAAGCCAAATTGTTTGATGTCCTTCTGGACTTGTATCCGCTACTCGGGGTCGAAGCAGTGTTGTCCACTCGCTCTACATGGTCTAGCCATAGGCCATAGGCGTTGAGCCCGTAAACGCCTGGCTAGACTCATGGCGTTGTACAGCCCGGTCGTGGTCGAATCTTCTACTCTGAGTGCCACCAACGAAACCAGGACCAAAGACTGAACGGAGACTCTTTTCTCGATAAACCAAGGCTTCACTAGCAACTCACCAAATCCTCTTCCGGAGGGTAAGTGTTTTATAAATCGGCCATCGACGATTAGCAATCACAACGAAGTGGAGGGCAACCGCAGTCATGGCAACCACCGCTGCTGCTGCCGTACTCGTAATATCCTGGCGGTCGCCAACAACATGGTCAGTATGCTAGCTACCTATCGCAAACGCAGCCGTATAAACCGCAGTCCGGTTATGTTCATGCTATGGTGCCGTATAGACCGTCAACTCTGGGATTCCACCCAGCAGTCAGGGCTAATTTCACGGCTACATGCCACTGACGTCGTCTCCACCGATCCATCTCTGTCCAAACAATTCGCAGCACCAAGGCCTGGTCCCTGGGTCGTGCTCTCCACCTACCCCAAATCAGCAATCCCATCCACCACTGTAAATACGTAGACCTCCGGTTGGAGATCAGACAACACCAGAATGCCAGCGATCCGCCGCCATGGGTTGGTGCACACCCTTCCTCCTGGAAAGCCGGGCTATCAACAAGCAATATTTGAAGCTCAGGGACAGCAGCCGCCGTAGCAACAGGGTATATCCGGCTGACCAGCAACACAAGCAGCAAACCAACTGGAATGGGGCATCCACTGCAGAGGTTCCGCAGCAGGCACTGTCGGAGGAAAGCATGCCGATGAATGAAGCCTCAGCATTGTTTGCGCGATCCACAACAACCTAGTCATCCAGTGTGGCTTTAGGCCAGGAAAATCCACAATCGATCAAATATTCACACTACGACAAAATGTTGGAGAAGACCCAAGTGCAGCAGATAGAGACCCTCCACCTTTTCATCGATTTTAAGGCCCCGTATGACAGCATTTATAGAGACGAGCTATACAGAGCAACGTCTTGTCTTGGCATTCCTACCAAACTTGTCCGTTTGTGCAGGCTGACGATGGAGAATGCACGCTGCTAGTCGGTAAGGACCTAACCGAGACCTTTGATGTCAAAAAAGGATTCAAACAAGGTGGCGAGCTCTGATTTTTTCAACATCAAAAAGAAAGAAGTGTTCAAAACTCCTGCGCCAACACCAGAGGAACAATCTTTCAGAAGTCCGTCGAACTACTCGACGATATTGACATTATCGCAAGAACATAGTGTGATGTCAATGGCACTTTTTTGAGCCCGCGAACATGGGTTAAACGGGGCAAGACCAAGTATGTACCGCCAACGAGAAAGGACTTTCAACATCGGCGTCTCGGACATAGCGTCACGATAGACAGACATGGCTTTGAGAAAGTTAAAGACTGTGTCTACATAGGAAACGCTATCAATTCAGACAAGGCGCTGAAATCAAACGAAGAGTAACTCCTGCCAATGGCCGTTTCTTTGGGGTAAGAAAGGAATTGCTAAACAAAGCCCTCTCCCGAACAACCGAAGTGATCCTCCACAAGACCTTGATCGTCCTTGTTCTGCTAGTCGGTTGATTTTCGGTCCCGTCTGCATAGAGTGGAGGAGGAGATATAACGACGACTTAGCTAGATCATACAGACTGAAGGTCCAACGATTGAAAACCAATGCTCCGACCCGGAAATTCTTCGAATCCACCCCAGAGCCGAGAGAGACAGCACAGGCGAGGAAAATCGTGATTAAGGTGGCGCACGCAAGTGGAAAGGGACCTCAACTAACTATGCGTGTGCAACTGGAGACAGCTGGCTGGCGACGCCTGTTGGTTGAGGCCCAGCTACACCCCAGATCATAGCGCCACTTTAAGTAAGTAGGTGAGACTCAAGTAACAACAACCTCCATCCTGCCGTATAGTCCGCCTTCGCTCCTAGGATTCCAACTTTTTGTTTTAATAAACAATTTTAACTTACACCATGTTTAAACCAAAACCGCGAGGTTTCGTCACATTTTCTCAAACCTATCAGGTTTCGCCAGGTCCAGGTTCCATTTTCGGAGCATTGAAACCTCGCGGTTTCTGCGAAACCTAGTTCATCCGTCCGTGAGAGGTTGTCAAACCGAACAAGCCTACAGAGTGAACTTCAGTTTATCTTGATAATTTCGGTGTTAATTTTCTCATTTTTGTTTCTTTTCTATTTTCTGGTGTTCTTACAATATTATTTCTTGTCAGAAGTCAGCTCTTCTGGCCGCCACTTAGAAATTGTGAGCGAGTAACATTTGGTTCTGTGGGCGCATATGAACTGAGTGTTCATCCAAACCTCGCGGTTTCGGTTTGGTGGGAACGTAGCATCAGATAAAACATAAAATGCAAATGTACTTCTTTGTTGCGTCGCATAACAGAGACGTTGTCCGTTTCTTCTGATTCCTCCGTGGATAGAGCGCATTTGGACTCCCCCTGCAAGAATCATCAAATTACTCACGAATTGTTTCAGCAGCTCACACAAAATGCCAGAGAATATCTTAAATACAGCAGCGTTTGCTAAGCACATTGCATTGCCTATCCGACATCCATTCACAACTGAAAGGAGTCCTTCTTGGTCAAGGCATCATTGTCGTTATAAGAACTCAGTGTTACCATTCCTCGGGGAATGGTCGTCGGAGCATCCACCACCTCTTCACAGATTATTGAAGTACAAAAATATTTATTCCACACAAAGGATTAAGTCCCCTCGTCTGTGTCAGTTGGAGGCATACGTTTTATTGAAATACTGCCGCAGAATATATTGCCTTGTTGTTCACTTTTATGGCATGTTTGTGATAAACACGATATAGGCTGTGACTCAATATTTACATCTCCCCTCTGTGGCTCTCAGAGACTCGACGCCTGTGGGGGGACGTCGACGCTTCATTGAGAAAACTACAATGGAAAAATCCATCTCGAAGAGAAAACACAGCAAACGAACGTTGCGTTCTGTTGACGAAGATGTGCCTTTATCTGCCGGAAAGGCACTAATCCAAACGAGATAAGTTATTGTTTGAGATCTCGAGGGCTGGAGTTTATACAGCGAATGACTCGCGGCCTGACCTTAGCAAAAACAGGTCTTCCCTTTTTTGAAGTGACGGTGAGCGGGGGTCGCGTATACTGGTTCCGGTATCCTTCACGACTTGGCCAATTTATTTTTGACTTGGCACAGTCCCTACTGGGTGTGAATCTTCTCCTCTCTTCGATGGCCATTAATGTGCTCAGACCAACGATCGCACGCAGAAGATGTATCTCTTTGGCGCTTCGCGTTAAAATACTCGTTGGTGAGACCGGGTCTAAGTCAACGAGGCTTAAGGTCTAAAGTGGGTCTCTGCTAGCTATTGTGGACATTTTTGCCGAGGTATGACCGAGGCGTCGTCGCCGTGGCTTTGTGGCTTAGGTTAGGTTAGAGTGGCTGGCTTGCCTTAAATGTAGCCACATTAAGGTCACGACAGGTCCGTTGTTTTGCAAAAAATCCTAATGCGATAAGCATCTGAAGCTTTTAATAAAAAGATGAAGGTGGCTGCTGCTACTATTACTTAGTTCTGTCAAGTCGAGGAAATAAGAGGCATTCAAGTGACTAAATCTGCGAGATGAGAGGGCACTGCAATTGCAAAGAAGGTGTGAAATGGTTTCTTCTTCCTCTTCATTCCTGCAACTTCTGCAGAAGTCGTTATACGAAGTCTGGACTGTGGAGGCATGAGTGCTAATAGCACAGTTCCTTGGCAAGATCCAAGGTCGCATGAGCATTTTGGATCGATTGTAGGCCATAATTACTTTGTGATGATGCGCCCAGCGCCAGAAGACCACCTACGATTGGTGTGAGTAAGCGTTTCATGCTTTTTTGTACTAGCGGTAGGCATGGACGGCAGTTCCCCGCCCGGAAAGAGTGTAGTGGCTTAGTCCGTCGACTCAGGTTAAATTTGAGAACTTACCAACTTTCATAATTCACGAGTATTCCGGCCAGTTTTCCTGTTGTCTCAAAAAGGCTTCATAAGCTTCGCTGTTAGGTAACATCCACTTCTGATAGAACAATAGCACGCACTACACGAATGGCTGCTGTAGAAGCCAGGTCCACCACGGACTGTCGCGCCGCCCATCTCTATAATTTTGTCAGAAAGCACGGATATTCTGGCAAGAGGCTATGGGCAACCGTTGTTTCTTTCAGCGGCTCTGTCTCTGCCTTAAGACAGTCTGGCATTTAAAATGGACACCGTCATTTATTCCATCAACCAAACTCTAACCAAAATAGTGGACGCGGTGAGTTGACAAGCGGGTGCCAGCATACCTTAGCTACCCAGGAATTGTGAAGGCAGAGAAGTACTTGGGTTCTGTTTGTCTGTTATCACTCGTCGGGACAGGGTGAGAAAAACTGCAGTACGTGAGGAACTCAATGTCGAACGGAGAGGGCTTTGCTTCGATGGTTTGGTCACGTGGCACGAAAGTCCCCGTCATTATGACCTCTGATGCGTGCATTGAACGTGATTCAGATACGCGACCGCTTGCCAGACTCTGGATGATGTGGTTGGACCACGTCAAACATAAACTCCCTTGGTTGCACTTGGGCATGACTTCTGATTGGTTGCTATTGAGGCAACGACACCCCGACATGAAGAGATCTTTTGTATCGAATGATTGGTTAATCCGAAAGGCGTACTGCTTCCCTTATGAAAGCTAGTATGCCTTGTAGTGGATTTCTTCAATTCCCTTAGAAGTGAGAGTCTCCCTTTGGCAGGGGTTCCCTAGTTGTGCACCGCTGCGGCCTGGTGCGCCGTAGAAAGCAAAGAAGGGCGCCGACCCGTGAGCTATTCACGAAAATACAAATTTATTTAAACGTACTAGATAAAGACTATGCGGCTTAAGGCCAAACTTAAAAAAATACTACACAGATACCATACCGCTCTGCTGTGTTACTGCAACTCGCGATGGCACTCACGTGGAAATGTCTTACTTCGTGTGTTCGATTTTTTTTAATTTTAACAACAAGCCATATAATGGGTCTATAACTTAATTCGTGCGGTTTGCTAAGATTTGGCGTAACTTGCATTATTCCATCGGAACATGCGTTTGAAAGCTACTGTCAGTGTACGTCATTTCAGTCATTCATTTGAAGCGTAAACAACTTTGTGCCTGAAAAAGTGTTTCTGCGGGGACACGACACACACGACGCCACAAAAGGAAGTCATTTTTGCATCGGATTGTTACCGGTGATGAAAATGGATCCGTTACCACAACCCCAAGCGCAACAAATCATATGTGAAACCCGGCCAACCAGCCAAATCAAACGCAAAGCCGAATGCGCGAAGGTAATGCTCTGTATTTGGTTGGATCCGAAGGGTGTGCTGTACTATGAGCTGATAAAACCGGGTGAAACCATCAATGGACAACGCTACCGAACAGACTTAATCAGTTTGAAGAGAGCAGTTGCCGAAAAACGCCTGGAATTTGCGACCAGACACGAGGCAATAATTTTCCATCATGACAGCGCTCGGCCCCACGTTGCTCTTCAGTGGATGGGAAGTTTTCCCCACCCGCCTTATAGCCCAGACCTTGTCCCTCCTGACTACCATCTGATGCCAGAACGCCCTCACTGAAATACGGTTCACATCCTATTCATTCTTGGCTGCCAAGCTGGCGCAGTTCTTTTGGGATGGGATCCACAAATTGCCAGGAAGATGGGAAAAAGTCATAGCGTCAGATGGGCAATACTGTTGTACATGTTTTTCTTAAATAAACGATCAAATTTTGAAAAAAAAAAACCGCACGTTATGGGCCCAATATGGACTTTGCTAAAACTATCATATTTGTGCGATATACTTGAGAAACTTAATAAATTGAATCTATCTTTGCACATTGCACATTCTGAAACTGTTGGAGATGATTGCTGGGCTTAAAGAGAAATGGAAGTTGTGGATAAAAAAGGTGAATGAAGGTGGCGGGGAAGATAGCATAGATATGCGGCATCTAATGAATTGGTTGTCTCACAAGTCTCGATGGCCCTTTTCCCGGAACATCCTTCGAAACCCATCGAACAGTTTTCAAAGTACTCTGCAGATGATGATGTCGAAGAGTTTACGTGGATCCAACATCCATTCCATGCACACTCTCTCCACCAGAATTCACATCACAAGAGGAAGAGAGTCTCGCTGAACTCTCTTGTGACAGCTGTCGTAAAACTGGATCCACCATTCAAATTTAATTTCTAATGCTTTAAGTTTGCAACATCAAACATATCTGTGTGAAGATGGATTTTCAGCAGTAACTGCACTCAAGAGCAAATATCGCTCAAGGATCAATATGGAGCAAGAAATGAGAGTAGCAGTCCCAGATGGAAAAGATGAGGGTGTTCGAGAGACAGTGCATCAGGGCATGTCTCAGGTTGTATCGCACAACCAAGTCTGACTACAAGAAGTATTACTCCCACGAGGTCTTGTAAAGGGTGGGCCGATGACGAATGTGAACCACACCTAAACGTCAAGTCTTTTTCTGCGTTTCATTTGACATTTCTCAATTTCAGACTAACTCAATTTGAACCGTGGAAAATTACACAATCGAGCAGCGCGTTAAAGTTATTCAGGCTTATTATGAAAATGGGCGTTCAAATCAAAATGCTTACCGTGCACTTCGTGATTTTGTCGGTCAATTTAATCGTCCACTGTGCGTACAATCGGCAAAATCGTGCAAAAATTTGAGCAAACCGGGTCTGTAGGAGATGTGAAATCACCAGTGCATGCTCGTACAGCTCGTACTGCAGAAAATATTGCTGCTGTTGGCGATAGTGTGGCTGAAGAGCCGGCCACCTCAACTCGTCGTCGTGCCCAACAATTGCACCTCTCACGCTCGCCGTTGATGAACATTATGCATACACGCTTACAAGGTGCAGTTGACTCAAGAACTAAAGCCCCTTGACCATTTCAAGCGTCGTCAATGGTCAGAATGGTGGCAAGAAATGGCAACAGTGGATGATCAATTTTCGAAGAAAATCATCTTCAGTGATGAGGCACATTTTCACCTCAGTGGATTGCCGCATTTGGGCGAATGATAATCCAAGAGTGATTGTCGAAAAACCACCCACAACGAGTGACTGTTTGGTGCGGTTTATGGGCTGTCGGCATCATCGGGCCGTATTTTTTCCAAAATGCCCGAAATGGGCCATAAATGAATGTGGACAATATTTGGTTTCAACAGGACGGTGCCACTTGCCACACAGCTAACGAAACAATGGCTCTTTTGCGCGACACATGCAATGGCCGTGTTATCTCACGTGGTGGCAATGTCAATTGGCCGCCAAGATCATGTGATTTGACACCGTTGGATTTTTATCTTTGGGGTCATTTGAAAGAAAAGGTGTACGTCGATAAGCCAGCAACAATTTAAGAGCTCAAGGCTGAGATAGTTCGGCACATTAACGGCTTAGAACCTCAATTATGCTTCAGCGTCATCGAAAATTTGGACCATCGGATGGAGGTAAGCCGCCGAGGTCGCGGCGGCCATTTGGCCGATATTTTGTTCCAAACATAATTGAAACATACCAATATTATCATAGTAAGAAGAAATGACAATAATTTCCTAAATAATTTGTGTTTTATTCAAAATCAACATCGGCCCTTAAAATTTAACTTTATAACGAGACAACCCTGAATAGTGTAGATAAATAAGAAGGCATGTGGCACTGGCTTTGACTTCTACCAACAGTCTGATCTTCGGGGCTTACTACCCCAATGATATGTATCACGAAAGGGTGCCATGGACTTGCCTAGTCCCACCTAAGGCATTCCTCTGCTTCGACAAGACTGGCCTGATACAGGATGTGGACGGATGTCCTGTAATCTTCCATGTGGTACGCCGAACAGTAGAACGGCGACTCTTATCTTATACGAACCGGACGTCGTTCGAGATAGAGAGGAATCCCCTAAGGAGAGATGTTGCTTTTGGTGGCTGCATCAAAACCAGCCTCCGACATCGTCAGCCCTTCAATAGTCTTCCGACGGTTAGTGTAGCTGTTTTTTTTGTTCATTGTTTAATACTTTCCGTATTTGTGAACTTAGAGCGCATTTAAATAGGTTTACTATATATAAAATAAAAAAAATGAAAAAACAGCGAAAAATAGGTGTGGTAGGCATAATCATAAACACACGCCCTGACGCACGGGTCATTAGGTTTCGGACATAGTTATGGTAACTTAAGTTTTATTAGGGTTTAGAAAGGCTTAGGGTAGGTTAGGTAATTTAAGTTTTATAAATAGTCCTTGAAGACCCACGTGATCAAGTTTTCTTGGCAAAATGAAATAAACAATAAATACGTCTTCAGACAGGATAAAAAAAACTACAGTCTGGGCCGAGTGGCAATTAGAGAAGATTAGAGCTTAGCTTAGAGTACCCGCATAGGGTCAGTAAGTTATTTAAAAGATCAAATGAATTGTAAGAGTTAAGCTAGAGTTGTCTAGGATTAAGTTAGACATAAGATTAGAGCAGAATGAGAGTAGCAGTGTCAGAACGTTTTCCCCGAGTGTGAATAAGTTCCTCGAGTGAATAAGTGGTTATTACATTTTATTTTGTTTTTCTTAAGTTGTTTCTGTTTCAACTCTTTAACCTTTAATTGTCGTGCCTCATTGCAAATAGCTAGAGTAGGGCGAAGTGACAAAATACTAAACTTGTAGGTGCGCCGCGGGTTGAAAATGACTGGGAACCACTGCCCCCATTGAATATACGTTTCCTCGACCAGAGTAGTTCCGGATATTCACATAAAATGTGCTCGGATGTCTCATCCTCTTCCAGACAGAGCCGACAAACATACCGTGTCTTGGCACAGCTTTGGCGTGTTCCTTCGCCACTTAAAACAGCCGTCCGCCTCTTTCATGTCGTAAGTACACTCTAGGTAGTGATCCTCGAAATCAAACACCACAGCATATCCTCTCCGATAGTGATCGCTGTGAGGGACCTCTGTCAAGGGTCAGGGATGGGTTTTTCCACACAAATTGCCTGGGTTTTCGGGATCATAAGGGATCATAAGGAATTTCCTAGAGAGGATAAACTGCAATGAAAGTCGAGGGAGTTAAGAGCATTGTTAGCCAGCCGCAGCATTCTGGAGATGGGTTTGAAATTACCATAGTTGGTGCGAGCAAGAGGAACGCGGAAGAGGGGAACAGACCGAAGGTTACGTGGGTTGGTATGAAGGGATGTCATTCTTAGTAGTTCAGGGGAATCAATCAAACCAGTTAAAATCTGATGCATGTCAGCGACTTCACGACGTTTTGCAAGGGTTTGCAGACTTATTAATTTTAGCTGGTCTTCGTAGGCAGGTAGCCTAAACCTGTCAGCCCATATGATATGAATTGTCATTGGTGCCAAGCTCTAAGTAGTTAGACAGAATCATTGAGGGTAGTTATGGTCTTAATGATCTTCATGTCGTCCGCGTAGATAGACAGATCAGAGAATTTAATAATGTGACCAACGTGAGAACAAAGATCAGTGGACCAAGATGACTGCCTTGAGGAACGCCTGAAGTGGCGTTAATGGGGTCGGAGACAGAAGATCTAAAGACAACGCTACACTGGCGATTTTCAAGATACGCTCGCAGCCAGGACTTAAAGATGGTGGAAAAACGAGGGCTTTGAATAATAAGGTGACAGACTTTATCAAAAGTCTATCTGAAGTCGGTGGTAATAACATCCACTTCCTCGCCTTCTCATTTCAGGGTCTGAGAGACGAACTCGGTTAGGTTAGTCGTAGTGGATCTTCCCTTTAGGAAACCCTGCTGATATGGGGAACCCCGAACTCGGTTAGGTTAGTCGTAGTGGATCTTCCCTTTAGGAACCCGTGTTTATATCGGGAAAATATAGATCCGCAGTGAAAATACAGTGAGTCATACACAATCAATCCAATGGAAGAACCGTCGAATAGAATGAAAACAGGCGTAGGCAAAAATTTTGCTGGAAAAGAAGAGCAATAGACCCGTGCCATAGTTAAATTCGATTCTCGAAAGCTAATCCACATTCTAGATCGAGGCAGGATGACACAACTAGTCGTGTAAGAGACCAATAGAAGGCCTAATGCCGATTGTAGCAATTTTCCTTCAACATCCTGTCTATTCTCGTCAAAAATTCACGAATAACTGTCAAAAAGCCTCTTAAATTCGTCTATGGGAAAAGGGACAATCAGCTGTTAAGTCGGACATCTCTAAAGTACCTCATTTCCGGTTGTTTCCCTGGCCGCACGAGACACTTGAGTAAATGAGACCTCTCTCGTCAATCAGCACGAGCACTTGAGTAAATCAGACCTCCCTTGTGCAGCCGTGAGCTGCTTTATCGACATGAGCCTGCTGAACCCAGTAAAGAGATGAATTGAAAGATGAAACCCTTATGCACTTGGAGAGAGACACATCGTTCTGCGGTTTGTAAGGCGATGGTTCAACCAACCGTACAGTGACTGGTGTACTGTCGAGTGGGCTCCAGAGCGTAAGGTGATGGTGGGCTGATTGAATTCGAGGGTATCTACATGGTGTAGGGAATTTTTAAATTTATAAAAACTGCAGGGAATTGTTGTTTGAGGCATGAACATCCGGAATTAATGAGCCAACTATGACTATGTGATGATCGACGAGTTATTGAACGTCTGTTTGGGGTGATCCAAAATGAATAGATTGCTCTGCCGACTGACAGTACAATTAATATTTGAATTATTTGAAATTGAGCCCACCCTCGAAGTTATACATAGGTTCTAGTTTCGAGAGCTCGTCGGTCTCGACGAGTGTCCCAGAAACAAGGACTCTTTTATTCGGTCTCGGAGTGTCAGTCTTTCGATTGCCCTGACATCAATGCCATCATTCCCTTGGTTGATGTTCTGTTCCTGCATGTAAGCTCGGAAAGGACATTGAATTTCGAACCAATCGCAGCCCAAGCTCCAGACTCCGCAGCCAGTCCTCCACCCGATCTAGTTCCAACAACAGTTCAAGTTTCCAGCGTCGGATCAGTCGTTGCTGCAGTGACAGAGTCGGAAATGCCAACTGATGACACTGTTGTCCCTGGTTAGTCGAGTGGGTCTCCAAATGTGGATGGTTTCGTGGTCAGCAGCACTAGTGGCTACCTCGGAGTCAACATGCAGCTCCAATGACATCAATTTACTCTCGGGCAAAATTTCAAACTCCGATCAACATTCCTCACGATCACAATCTCCCCCGGACGGGGTACAGACATAAACACTGGTTAAGATCGCTGAATTCATTGAAAAGAGAAAAATCTTCCACACAGCCATACGATCAGAATTTCAAGAGCAAATTGACAAGCAGAGGAACCTCTAAAATCTGCGCTCTACACCACGTGCATTGTTCCCAAATGTACGTCGAAAAACGTCTGGATTTCGTATTCAGAAGACATTTGAAGGTCAAATGACGGACGTGTGGAAGATTAAGGGCTGACCTTGAGTGCAGTTCAGTCAAAGAAGAACTCACTCAAAATGCCCACAAAATCAAAAAATTACTCAAAAATGCGTCGGAAGGGCTTCAAAATAATATTTCGCAGGTACCCGATTGGCAGTCGTAAATATTCAAATCAATTGCATTATCGCTTCTCTTTTGCGTGTTCCTTCGCCACTTAAATCCGCCGCGCCGCCGCCGCCCGCCTCTTTCAAGCCGTAAGTACACTCTAGGTAGTGATCCTCGAAATCAAACACCACAGCATATCCTCGCCGATAGTGATCGCTGTGAGGGACCTCTGTCAAGGGTCGGGGATGGGTTTTTCCACACAAATCGCCTGGGTTTTGCATATCAGTTCCCAGAAACCTTGTTGTTTCCGTGTAGGAATAGCAAACATTTCGTTAGAAGATAACTCACAAGTGCGAGAATATGCCTCTTATCTGTGCACGCTGAACTGGGACATGTGGCACGTCTGTGCATCTCGTTTGTATTTAAATTGCAAGTCACCGCGGTGATGGCAGTCAGTATCGACACAACATTCGACATGAGAGCTAGCAGCTGTATTATTTTCCTCGTCCTGCTGGTAAGTGAAATATTGTGAATTGTGTCTGAATCCTGGGTGTTAAATAATTTCTCTCCTTTTAATTTGTTCAGATTGCAGTGAGAGCGTTTCCGCAACATGCAATTGAATTTGCAACCGAAGCACCAACGATCGTGGAGGAGAACAATGTGGTCAATGGCAACGAACCCTCAGACGAGAAAGAAAGCAACGCAACTACGATCGATCAGAACTCTGGAATCATCGCAAATGAAGCTGTCCTGCCAGGAGCAGCAGTCGCAGGAGTAACCAGTGAAGTTGTGATTCCTACGGCAAACGAAGGGCAAGCGAGTGAGGCTTCGATCCCTGATGTATCGGAAGTTACAAATGCCAGTGAAGCCGTGACGACTGTGGAGGCCAATGGTGGAGTGGCTAGTGAAGCCGTGATCCCTGTTGAAGCACGATCGGCAAGTGAAGCTGTGATCCCCCTAGTGGCTAGTGAAGCCGTGATCCCTGTTGAAGCACGATCGGCGAGTGAAGCTGTGATCCCTCTAGTGGCTAGTGAAGCCGAGATCCCTGTTGAAGCACGATCGGCAGATGAAGCTGTGATCCCTCTCGTGCCGGAAGTTGCAAACGAAGTAGCTGTTGAGGCCCGGTCGGCAAACGAAGCTGTGATCTCTGTTTTACCTGAAGCTACAAACGAAGAAGTTGCCAGTGCGATCCCGGTTCAGTCGACTGCTGCAAACGACGGAGTTGCTAATGAAGTTGTGACCCCCGAAGCTGTCCTCTCTCAGAACACCGACGTCAATGAAATTCTAGAGCCAACTGCCCCCAAGCAAGAAATCACCACAATCGAAGACGCGATCGTTGACATCCTTGAAGCCGTGGTCAATGAAGTCGTCGTGGGTCCAAGTGAAGAAGTACAGAGCAAAGGTTGGTGTTTCTTTTTTAAATTCCTCTGACTGCAAGCACCGCGGTGACTTACACAAGCGAGATGCACGAACTTTGTCAATTTCCCGTGACCATTTGACTTATCGCAAATTTTGCTCTCTCTTTCCACAGCCATACCCGTACCTTCTGAAGTTGCAAACGTCGTGCCCGACCAAAGTGAAGTCTTCTCTCTGAGGTCGATCGTGCCGTCTCCAACAACCGCTGCCCCCGCCAACTCACAAGAACAGCAATCTGTGCCAGAAGCCGTGATCAACTCAGAATCTCCCCCACCAACTCCAGCCACAACGGAAGCGCCAGTCTCGTCGGTCTCCACGCCTGTTCCAGAGACAACTTCAGTGGCCTCAGCAACTGAAGCAACCGAAGGGCAAGTGGCAAATATTTCAGCGATCATTTTTGGTGAAGAGTCAGCCGTGAAGTCCGATTTGGAATCAACCGCATCGACGAACGAAATTCCAGGACGATCATCCTTAACCGACTTCCCAGAAATCGAAGTCATCATTCCCTTGGTTGACTTCTCCGTGCCTGCAATCTCGGGAAGATCACTGAATTTCGATCCAGTCTCAGACACAGTTCCCGACTCCGACATCAGTTCTTCATCCAGTCTAGCTCCATCAGCAGCCCAGGTTCCCGACGCCGAATCAGTCGTCGCTGCAGTGGCAGAGCCAGAAATGCCTTCGAATGCAGTTCCTGTTGAATCCGTGGAAGATGTTGGATCCGCAGCTCCATTCAGCGCTTTAGACGCAACAATCCCGACGGCAGCCTCTGGCTCTGGATCGAATAGCACATGTTCCGACATCGACTTGGTCTCATCAACAACTGAAGGTTCAGTGCCAACCGTCAATGTTTCTGAAGCCGAATCAATCGCTCCCACAAATGACGCCACAGTGGAAGTTACCTCGACCAACAACGAAGAAGCCTCCGAGACTGATGTGTCCGCAAGATCCGAATCGCCAACGTCGACAGCGGGAATCGAAGTCGCAAATGCTGAAACCGGCGTTCCAACGGAGTCCGTGTCGTCAACCACCGCAGGTCCTGACAGCACCGACCTCATCCCAGAAGCTAAGGCTACCACCCCGGCAGATGCACCAATATCCTCGGATCCCGTCGTAGCTACCTCTGATTCAGTTTCGTTTACAACTTCAGCACCAGAAGTCCCCTCAGGCGGAAGCAACTCCCAGCCGATTGTTCCCTCCGAGTCCGAAGTGACATCATCAACCGACGCTTCGGTTGTGGTCGATTCAACGCCAGCACCCTCCACCGCATCGGCTGTATCATCCTCCACTTCATCGATCCCTTGCACCAAGGCTGGCAACTTCTCGGTTCCGACCAACTGCCGTCTTTACCGCACTTGTTCCACCGTCGGCACTGATCTGTCCCTCCAAGAGCGCGAGTGCCCTGAAGGACACGCCTACAGTTCAGTTATTCAACGCTGCTCGCGAGACATCTCTCCTTGCGGCGACGCAGAGCCCGTCTGCACTCGTTCCGGAAGCATTGCCGATCCGAATACATCGTCCGCCTACTACTGGTGTGCTGCCAGTCTCCTAGGTGGATACCACAAGTACCACGTCCAGTGTGACAGCAACGAAGTGTACGTCTCATCCATCAGTCGTTGCCTGCCCGAGGCGTTGCATATCTCGCAGAAAGGCGCTTCGGACGCACGCAGTGATCGTGACATCGTCAAGGCCGAATGGAAGATCCTCAAGAAGGAGATCAAACTGCAGGCGAAAGAGGATAAGGTTCGCCAGAAGATGGAAGCCAAGGCGAAGGCATACGCAGAGAAGCTGGCAACAAAGAGTGTGAAGAAACAGAAGGGCGACACAAAGAAGCACGACGACAGCGACGAAGAAGATGATGACGACGATGAGGATTAGACGTCATCACATACGGTGCGGGTGTACTTCTCTTTCGAGCACCACAGCTAGGTTAGGTTAGTTTTATTTATGAATAAAGAATGTTCAAAGCGTGGTCACGCTCTTCTAACCAAGGCTGTTGTTTTATTGCCGCTACTGTGTCAACACTGATTCTCGGGAGCTTGACCTACTTCCAGGCGTCTCATTTGTCTCTCGTTTGTGTTCGCTTATCTCGTCGAATCTGAATAGATTAGGAACCACCACTGTGGGCACCAAGAGGGTGTGGCTAGTTTGCAGCTTTTCGCACATTTTAAGGCAGAATGTGTTTTTGGAAGGTAGTGGGAAACAGAAATGTGGGAAGAGTTCAACTTGAACTGTGATAACTCGACTTGCTACATTCGCAGGCGAACGTTCGACTTAATAGGGGAGTCAACAGAGGGTATTTTTGGAAGGACTCTTGCTGAGAGGATGCGCTGTTTTTCCCTATTCCCGATTGCGAGTTGAACGTGCGCTTGCTTTCGAACTGTCAGGCGAGGTTCGCCTATATTTCACTCACCCTGATTCCCTATGACGTAAACGACACGACAGAACGCTATCAGAATTCTGTATGTCGTTTTTTTTATCGTGCACTAACGTCTGCTGTCGTTTTCAGTCGTTGATCTATTCCATTTTCTAATTACCTAAGACGTTTCGCAACGACATCCTGTCGTACGACCGACAATTTCTTTCGCTTGGATTTGAGTGGACGACAGCAAAGCGACAACAATCAGAGCTTGGAAGAAAATAGCGTAAAGTGAGCAATTTTAGTGCGAAATATATGAATGACAGCATTCATAAGTTGTGGTTGAAAAAAAAAACGAAAATAACGAATCAAAGTTTTTCAAGAAAATCACCCTCATCCAGACCGAGGCTTTAGCATAAGAATAAGGGACTCAATGTCCTTAGCAGGAAATCTTCAACACATCAGTGACATCGCCTACTAAGACGTATTTGCGACAAATTGATGCGACAATCTTGAATTTAGCTAGATATGCTTTTATAAATATTTGTCTTTAATTTTTCATAAAAATACTTATTTGAACATTAGAATATTAAAAGATTAATTAACTTAAAGAAATAGCTTCTCTAGAGCTGGACCGCTGCTGCCGTTCTCGATGACGTCTCCGCACGAAAAGAAAGCTTCAAGCAAAGCCGGCACGGAGATGATAGGCGTTGATGATGTTGGTTATGATAGCTGCCCGAATGAAGTGCGTTCAGCGTCGACAGGAGTACAGGCTATTATAGCGCTTTATTTTGTATTACTCCGCTACAAGGTCCAGGAATGACAGACAACAAGATTGCGCCTTTATTTTTCCTTTTTTATTATGTGACGTAGGCCGGGACTGCGTGATTTATTTATTTACATTCAATTTGAAGAAAGGAAGATTTAAGTTTTCAGTTTGTTGTTAAATAAGTTAATTTTTTGAAATAATATTTCCACCATTCAGTATAACAATAGTTTAGATTGACAAACTAATCCAAACAAGAAGACAAATACATCAATAGGTACCAGTTATCGTTCGATACCGATATAGTTCGATTTCCTTTTTCTTTTGTGTTGACGCGCAACTATTTCCTTATTCTGAAATATTGTAAATTCGTGCTCTAAAAAACGTTGTTGTTGTTCTTGCCTATGATACTCATTTTCAGCATGAGCTCATTTAAAATTGGATCTTGGACATCCAAAGCTAGACCGTATCCATCCTATGGTGCTCTGATGTTCACAACATCGAACCAGTCATTGGTCTGAAAAGTAGTAAAAAGTTTAGTGTTTCAACTTATAAGCAAGCATACTTAATAAATATTACACTTTTAAATAATTTGGAGCATTCTTCCCAATTGTGGCCTAAACTTGCAGCCCTTGTTAGGGCCTGTGCAATAGTGTGGGTGAAACAATTTTGTTGCCATCTTAACCGGCAAGATAGCCTGCAGTAATTTGAAGTGTTATTGAGAGTTCTCCTGAAGTTAAGGAAATGAATGATAAAATTATTTCCTTCCTTACTTCCTTGCCATTTATTAAAACCCATGATCAACAATGTGGTTCCTCATTAGTATTGTTAAACATCAGAAAACAGAAACATTTGAACCTAGAATGTAGAGCAATTGTTAAATGATTTGCAGTTCAGATTTTCTTTAGTACTTACCAAGGTGTCTCCATGGTTACTTCTAGTTTCTGTTTCCTCCTCCCAGATCACTGACAAACGCAACAACATTAAACCCAGATTCGTTGCCTTTGTCAAGAATATGGTGTAAAATGTTCGCTGTCTCGGGACTGCTTCCATTTGGCAGTAAGTCCTACCAGATTTAATAAAAAAAAAATAAAGTCTCATCTCATCTTTAACTTGAATCCATTGCTTTTGCAATCAACTGCGATAAACTATTATGTGTAAATGGAACAACAAATATATAAATTTACTTATGAGGGGCGTTCAACATATTCTCGGTATCGATATGAAGGAAAATGCGAATTCAATTTAAATTGTTTTTATTTTTCAATATAATCTCCCCTAACATCAATGCATTTGCTACATCTTGAGACAAGCTTTTTTGAACCCTCAAAAAAAAAAATTTCACCTTTCTCTGCAAAATACCCATTTATTGCCGACTTGAGTTCTTCATCATGCGAAAATCTTTTTCCACGAAGACATTTTTTCGTACAGACTGCGACGGAAACAGGAAATAATCACTAGGGGCAAGGTCTGGACTATAGGGTGGGTGTTGGATCTCTGCGAAATCTCAATCTCGCGCAGCAGCCTTGGAAACTCGCGCCGTGTGAACAGGAGCGTTGTCATGAAGAAGCAACACACCCGCTGCGAGTTTACCCCGTCTTTTCTTTTTGATTTCCTCCCGCAGGATGGGGCGTTGATGGTTTCACCTTTTTTTTTGTACTCAATGAGCAAGATTCCCTTTGAGTCCCAAAAAACTGTGGCCATGAGCTTCCCGGCAGACGGAGTGACTTTGAACTTCGTCGGTGGGTCTGTTCCTTTTTTATGCCACTGCATGGACTCTTGTTTGCTTTCAGGGTCATAGTGGTGGACCCATGTTTCGTCACCAGTAACAATTCGATCCATAACACCGTCCGCGTTCTCACTACACATCTCCAAAAGCTCTCTACAGCATGCGATTCTCACTTTTTTCTGAGACGCTGTGAGCATTCGTGGCACCGACCTTGCACACTGACCTTTGAAAGGTTAAGATGGTCATGAGGAATGGTACCAATTGAAAGCTTGGTGATCTCCGCCATCATTTTCACCTTTATTCGGGCATCCTCAAGAACAAGCTTTTCGACTTCTTTGATGCATTCTCCCGTACAAGCAGTAGCCGGGCCGCCGGAGCGGGGGTCGTCTTCAATGCTCTCTCTGTCTCTCTTGAACTCACTTGACCACTTTTGCACTGTTGATAATTAAGGTGCGGAACCCTGGTAAACAGCCACCATCTTTTCATGAATAGTTTGTTGACATTTTCCTTGCTTAGTGAGAAATTTAATTACAGCGCAAATAAATTGAACATCCAATGTTCACCATCTTCGTCTCAGTTGCCATTATGATTCTGTTTAACTAGAGATAAAACGCGAATTAATAGTCACATTTATATGAAATTTTACATGAATGCACTAGTATTACTTGATAAATAAGTTAGTTTATATATACAACCTCAGCTTCACCCCGATACCGAGAATATATTGAACGCCCCTCGTATTTCAAACTGTAAGTTCCATTCGAAGTCATCTGGAGTAAAATGTGCAGAGCAAATCCGAGACGTATTTGGATATAAATTGTCCTTCTGCAAAAGTGAATCCATTGCTTTCGCAAGATGTTGTCTTTTGGAAGGGCGTAAAATCCTTTTATTAAGATCTTCAAAGACTTATTTATATTAAATTTTCAACCAATAAAATTCAACCAATTTTCCACCATCCGTATATATAGAAGTGAGTATCCGCTCGTCACGGAGTACGTCCAACAAACTATCTAATAGGTGGCAAACATGGCGGATTTTCGTAAGGCGTAATCTAGTATACATCATCCTTGGTTTAGGTCAATGCTCCGATTTTTTGTTGGGAATTCTTCAGTCACATTATCAAAACATCCAGAAGTTGGGCATCGTTGCAAAAAAAGGATTGTTCATGTTTAGGGACCTTCTGTATCCAACATTACTCCAAACGGTTTATTTCTCGGTTTGACCAACAATAAAGCTTATTTTGAGCATTAGATCCTGTAAGTCACTCATGTTGCTTATAAAGACTGCAATTAAAATTACGTTCTTTTCCACTTTGTTTATATGTCGATTTTAAATTGGTGCTGCTGTAGGTCTACCTGCATCAATTATTGTTTTTGTCATCACAGCTAAATTAACTGAATCCTTTTTCTAATAAATAATTAACCAGATCTTCCACTCCACTCATTGTACAACAATCTTAACTTTAATTGCAAACACGAAGCGATTTACTACACGAAAAAAAGAAACATCGGCTTTTTCTAGATGCCTAGGAAAAGTGTCGTACGCCTGAAAAAAATCAAGTGTACACACGAGATCGTCGTGTGTGAAGATGTGAAGAAAATAAAGTCTTGAAGAAGTTCTATGTCCGAACGAGGAAGAAATCAAGCGCATAGACGAAATTCTCACGGGCTCGTAGTAAATGCATGTCGCATATGACGAAAATACAGTCTTGAAGAAGTTCTATGAATGGATTCATTCGAACGACTAGAGGAAGAAATCAAATGTGGGTAACGCAGTAACACGCGCTCAGCTGACACTTCTCTTGCGAACTTAAAGTTTTTTGTAATAACGGCTAATTGACATTTGAAAAATCTAGGCAGCTGACGAAAATAGTTAACCGATAAAAGTCGTTTGAAAGAAAAAGATAACACGATAAAACGAGCGGTGTATTCGCAGCTATTTCCGATGATATTCCATGTCAGATGTGTTTTATCAAGTATTTCCACAAGTTTACTGGAAAAAGGAGCTAGAGATGTCTCGTTAGACTAGAAGCTGACTGAGGCTGCAGAAGTCATTCTAGGACAGGCCCAATATAGGCGTGAGTTCCAATGCCAGGACGCCGATTATGACTCCGACTTCTCATTCCGATCAGACCGTGTGAGCGGTGTGGGTCCAGAGTAGACCGTGATTGTTTCCTAATGAGGCGTCCTCTGCCAGCAGACCATGTACAATTTGCATGAGTAAGCCTTCAGTTGCTGTGAAATAGATGACCGATCTTCTGGAAAGGCTTCACAATTCTCTGGAGTGTCGCAGTGCCCCGGCACCCACACTAGCTGGATGCTAAGGTACATGGTCGTCCCGTTGGGAGGTGGCGATTCGCAGAAGTAGAGATTTAATAGTTGCTTGTCTGTACTGTGCTTGATATTACATTGTTTTCTGAATTGGACAGAACTTCCTTTATCGCCTGACAGACGGAACAAATGTTTAGATCCAACGTCTTCACGCATCTTCCATGCATCTGTGATCATTCGCAGAGGACCATCCAGAGTTTGGTATTCAGACGTCTAGTATGATCGGGTGGTTTAGAAATCCTTCTCGTAGAGGGGCCTAGGTATCATGAGCTCGGGGTCTTCGAGTA
The DNA here is from genome assembly GCA_905231855.2 of Eristalis tenax. Taxonomy (NCBI): domain Eukaryota; kingdom Metazoa; phylum Arthropoda; class Insecta; order Diptera; family Syrphidae; genus Eristalis; species Eristalis tenax. The sequence goes on along the minus strand of HG993128.1, from coordinate 40,595,209 downwards.
CTGATCATGGATTTTAATCTGATCGTCGTCTGGCGATCTGTCTGGTGATTAAGTCTACCGGCCGCAGATTAAGGAGTTCTTCCTAACGCTCCGCTGTTGAATACGCATTCCGTCCGTTGCAAACCATCGAGCGGCTTGCAGTTGATGTATTTATCGAGCACAGTCCACCGATCGTGACTTCATACCGCAGTATGGGTCTAACTACTGACATGAGTAGCCAGTGCGTCATGCGAGGCAGAGAGATGTTAGATTGTTGCCAAAGTTCAACCTTTGGAGGAACATTTTGCAAAATCCCAAGGATGTTTAGCGCCGATTCAACTTTGAGTCCTTAAACACTCCATCCTCGCATCGATTCCGTCGAAAGATCTAGTTTTTTTGTGGTCTGGTGTGTATTTCCAGTCCATTTGCAAACTAGGGCCGTAAGCAAGATTGTCTCTTCATTTGACAAGCAAATGTTAGCAAAATCTGTTCTTTCTTTTCTCGAAATTTCGACAGCAAAATATGCAGTCGTTAGTAAATCACTCGTTTTATTTTTTTTTGCGTTTTTAGATATAGCTGCTTTGAGTGGTGGTTGGCCTGGCTAGCCCTAGATCTTTTGCTACTTCTCGTCAGATCCACCCATCAGCCTGGTAGAGTGAACCTCTAAATTTGCGAAATTGTTTGTGTTGTCTTAATCAGGACTAACCTTATTATACACGACCGCTTGACGTTACTCATGCCACCTTTGGAGTCTGTGAAGTTCTTGATTGAGCGAAGGCTTAAGCAGAACATTACCTTCGAACGAGAACGCAGTCTTCTGAGCTCAGCCGCGCCTCCATATCAAGGGCTTGCTCATATTTCACTTTAATAATTACAATATGGGTGACGCTACAGCCGTGGAGGGCTAAGGCCTAGCTTGTCAGCAACGACTCGTGTTGTGCGTGCGTATTACGAGTGGAAGGGACCTACAGTTTTCGACTCCGAACGGCCAATTTGAGAAGCCTTTTTCTAGACAGTTATATTCTCTGAGCACTGTCAGTGACTCGAAAGAGGAGGGCCGTGAACATTATAGGCAACGTAGGCTCAAGTGGGTAGACACACTAACCCACAATGTCACGGCCGCCACCATATTTGACTTTACTTCTCTTCTTAGCTTGCTCTGGGGCTGTCTTTCAGCTTTGATGGTCATGTGCGCAAAGTCTGGAGAGTCTTGAGATGACTTGAGAGTTTCTCTCCCTCTCGGATATTGGTAAAGTTCATAAGACACCACTTATAGAAGCATGCGCGCACTGTTCGTAGAGCCAATGTACCCTTCCCCGAGCTGGTGCGTAACACTCTATGATTTGGGCAGACAATTCGATTTTAGTCTACTATTCATTGCGGACAATTTGCAGTTTAATTTTCAAGTGTACAGCAACACTGTTTCAAAGTCCACTTCTCCACAAGTCGTAATTTCCTCTCTTGCTATGGAGTACCTTGGAGTGTCATGATAACAAAGCACACTTGTTGTAATTCAATCCAAACATCGAGCGGGCACTTCCTCTTTTTTTCGCACCGACAGCGTCATAACTGCAATGAATGTGTACTCTTGGGGCCTAGCTGTCCTCGTTGCTGATTACACCTAAACTGAGTTTGAATTCGACCGTTTTTAATTGATTCGTCAACACTCTTCCCTATTCGCATCGCCGTCAAACATGCCTAGGAAATGTGGTATAATTGGCAACGCGAGATTTCGGCTCGAAGGACCGCACACGCTCATCCTCAACCCCTTCACACACTCTATTTTCATTCAAGTGCAAGCATAGCCTGATGGACTAATGCTCAACTGAAGAAATTCCCCATGTGTCCACCTGTATTTATTGGAGAAGTCTTCTGCAAAGAAGGAAAGAATGCTCAGAAGAAAGAGAACTGCACAAGTGCTCGATAACACTGCAGTGGCAGTCGTCCGGTTGTATATCACCACATAATTGCCCGTTGATATACCGCTCCACTTAGCCCTCAACTCACTCACCCATAATCCATCTCGCGCTACGACGTCAGAGAGTGCCTATTTTCCTTTTTCGCCAGTCACCTAACATCACAGCGTACACAAGATAACTCCGGTATTTCGGCAAATATTTGCTCGGAAATCGCGAACGAATTTGAACGTCGTCTGCTCTAATCTGCGACGAGCAACTCACATGAGCTCGACTGAGTTTCCAGCATCATCCATCGCAGAGCTCCAGCGTCAATATCCGGTGTCGGCACAGGACGCAGCAAAGCCCCCGCAAACAGCTGTAAAGAACCCAAAAAGCAATCACTTTGATGAGGGGGCCTAAAACTTTACGATTGTCAAAAGCCATTTAAATTTGCAAAGCTTCAACAGTTTTAGATACATTCTCGCACGTAAGAGCCAGACGCTTTTTTGGGTACAGAGGCGCTATCTAATCTCCGGTGGCTGGGGAAACAATCTGAACGTGAAAACAACGCTATCTCTGCGGTAAAGCGGTGTTTGCCGAGGTCTTTGCAGGCAGCGTGCTGCCGATTCAAAACAGGAAACCTTCGAGAGACGAACACAGGGGCGGGGAATACGCGCGTGCCTAGAAATTTGCTTCGTTATTGCATAATGTTGCTTCAAAGCAAAGTGCTGTTCGAGTGTGAGGAGGGGCAAGCTGAAGGGGACAATATGAAGTTGCTTGTATTTTGAAGCTTCAGATATTCTGACAGTTTCTCTGATGCAATTCGCAAGGTAATCGCTTGAAAAATGCGCTAGACTGGCTCGCGTGGCACGAGTGTTTGCAGAGACCAACGATTTCATTGGGCATTCGTATTTTGTGTGTTTTGCAACTGAATTGGATGTCTCTGCAAGGGCATCGAATACTTTGAACAGAAATGTGCTTGTTCAGCCGCATTTCCTTTTCCTTTTGAGGCCTTAAGCTCGGCCAGGCTCTTACGGGGAAACCTTAAGACACATCGGGGAACTCACCCTCAGAGAGAATATTTCGTGGTGAGGGTGGTGGCAAATACATCGTATTCAAGTGCATTATAATTGGAGTGCCTCAGGGAAGTGCTTTTGGTCCTCTGCTTTTCCTGTTCTATACTTGCGACAGTACGTTTTGGGAACAATTGAGACGGTCAATAGGTCGACAACTACAACGCGAATGGACGAAAGACCGTTTAAAACAGCTTGTCCGTCTTTATTTTTTTTGTTGGGTAATGTAGCACTGGCCTCGAAGCTCTTCATGTCCGATGGCGATGTTCTGAAGCAAGTCCGACAACTGGAATATCAGCTCTGTATGTCCCATCCACAAAATCTGTGTTTCTGCCTCTTGCAACGGCTACAGAGGTTTATCCCTGCTCAACGTCGCCTATAAGATTCTGTTCAGCGTACTGTGTGAATGTCTAATGTCGTTTTACCCGTTTTATCAGAGCGGCTTCCGGCCCGACAAATCAGCTGTCGGTCAAATGTTCACTCTAAGGCAAATACTGGAGAAGACTAGCGACCACCTTTTCATCAATTTTGAAGCCGCGTACGACAGCACTCAACGCATGAAGCTATACGATGCAACGGTCGAACTCGGGATCCCGGGAAAATTGATCCGTTTGTGTCGCACCACGCGACACAACCTCCATCCGAAACCGGCACTGGACTTAAGCAAGCAGGTCCGCTGCCGTGTGATTTATTCAATAGTGCGGTGAGCTGCTGAGTCTTGGTGGCTTTAAAAGAAAATGTTACCCGTTTGCGAGAAATGCAAATAATCGAGGAATGGAATTACGTCTACGCGCTGTTCCAAGATGTGGATGTAGTCGGGCAGACAAAAATCCGTCGACTACAAATCGAGCTCCTGAACAACAACGCTCCGGCAAAGAGCGTCTTCGAATATGAGCCTTCTGCTTTGAGAAGGAGAGAATGACCGAACTTCCGATTTTGTCTTGACGACTGGAAGCTGCGCGCTCGGACCGTCTTCGATGGAAGGCAGCTATTGTTTAAGCTCTAAGTCTCCATCGCAGTCGTGAGACGTTTAAGCAAAGCAGCGACATGCCTTGGGGTGACTCTCGGGAGTTACTGAGGGTCTTCAAAAAGAAGCGCTTAAAACTCAGAATTGTGGCAGTCAGGGATCCAGGGTATGCCCCTGATCTTTTCCTCTGAACTTCTACACTTAACGGAAGTAGCGTATCCGGTTCCTGTCTGCAAGACTAAGTTGTCTTGCATTAGCGAGCAGCAGTTATTATTTTGAATGTACCAAGAGTAAGCTTTGCAGCGGTTATTACGGCGATGGCCACACAGACAGCGAAGGCAGCACTTGCTTGGATGGAGGCTTGGTTGTCGAGGCAGACTTAGGCAAGCAGTCTTAAGCCTTAGATATGGAAGCGAGCGCCTCTTAACACTCCGCATCAAGGTTACATTTGGCAACTTCAGCCGAATCCGGGTCCACACCCCAAGGAAGCATACGGATGGTGATAGCAAGGATGACTATGTGTTTCGACTTTCCTTTCTGTTCGGACACAAGTTAAACGTTGTCACTTGTGATGGGGCCAAGTGGGACTGACTGAGTTCAAACCGGTTGAAGTCAGTCGACGTGGTTCACACGAGTGTCAGTCAATAATGTGGGGTATTCTGGCTTCAACTTTACAAAGAACCGACTACCGCCTTGGATAAGTATACCCAAGTAGAAATTGGAATTAATTCACAATCGTTTGCGCCTGGTCATCAGCAAGGCTTGTGTTCTTTAGGTAGCGGCACCCGCTTGCAATGCACTCAAACACTCAATTTGGTTTTGTTTCCACCTCCACCTCAGCTTGCCGTCGATGGAAACCTATCCTCGTGAGATTGACTTGTCGAGGTGAGTACCTTGTCAGTAGTGACATCTTGGATTCTGTATTCTGGCCCGCTTGCCCTGTTCTCGCGAGGGGAATTTTGAGGACCTGTGAGCAGTGGTTGGACAAAAGTTTCCTGTATGAACATGGGTAAGTCATTTTAAGCGACTCCGTTGGGCTCTGGCTGTTGCACTGGACCAATTTAGAGCCTTTAAGGAACCACCCGGGGTCAGTGAAGATGGGTGGGAGTGCTGACCTGGTTTTCACTCCACTTCGTTGCAGAGTTCCCAGATATAAGAGGGTTTTCCTTACGACTTCATTGAAGAATCGTCTCATCATTTCGATCCTCTTCATCTTCCTTGGAGTTTTATGAGTCTCATCCTATTACCTTGGTAGCTTGCATATTTCATTCATTAGGGCATCAGCCTTATGCCCACCCGATAAGGACTGGCATTTCGAGCACGAGCACGTCTTCACGTTGCTCTTTTTGAATTTAGACTCATCCCTTGCGACTGGTACAGGCCAGGTCACCTGAAGAATCTTCGCCACGTTTTGCTGTTCGATCACGAAATAAATGACTCCTATCTTCATTGGCAGGATCAATCCAAAGTCTTTTGTACCGCCTGCCATACAATAAGGCGTGGCCCTGATTTCGCCCTTCAGACTCTTCACGTCCCCTACTGGACTACTACACAACACGGCAGGAGTAAACACGACGGACGAGTAAACTACAAACTTACTTAACAAGCAGCAACAAGTGAACCCAGCAAGTGGCTCTTCGAGCAGCAGTTGTTACATGTCGAGTTCGATCTTACACATTCCAAATGGAGTCATCAGTCCAACGATTGCATATCCCCCAGCCACTTCTACAGAGTTATGCAAGTTCAGGCGGTGCCTCTGATGCTAGCGAAATGATGCATCATGCCGTCTTCAGTGCCTACATCTATTTCTCCTCCCAATCGCGACATGCGAAGTCTCCCTCTTTGGAGAGGTACTTGCAAACAAGGAATATGATGCAACGACGTGCAGTAAGCATTACAACACAGAAGTGCCTACTCAATTCTAAGTGTGACCATGCGGACTTAAGTAAGTGCGGAGTGTTACTTCCAAGACCCCCAGACAAAAAGAAACGGCGGAAACGAAGTTAATTCCCTTGGGTAAACAACGAGACAAGGAGGGGGAATGCACTGAAGTGCATCAGTTAATCACTTTTGACGTCATCAACTGCATTACCGACGCCTCAAGAGGAGGTAGTGCAACATGAAGTCTTAAAGGGCTCACTTTTCTCACAAGAACCGATCTCATCTCGTAGAGTCAAGCAGTATTATACGAATCAGATGCACGTCACCAAGGTTGTGTCTTAATTGACGTCCCCTTGTCTGCAGAATTGAGGCCATAAACGCCAAGCATTTCCGTTTTAGGAACATGGTGACTCAGGCGCACAGGCCGGGCAAATAAGAGATTTCCCATCTAGGACGGAAAACATATGCGGGACAAGAAACAGAAAAAGCCAAGTTACCCCATTATCTGCTGCGAATTAATTACCTGCAGAGCCATAAATCGCGGTCCTTATCAGCAGCCCTGGTTGAGATAAGGCGCTGTTTGTGGATACCAGATACCGCGGCTGATAAGCTGATCTCTCTCGCAAAACTTGCATAAAAGCGCCGAGCATATCTCCGTTCGGATCAGTAACGAAAGTTAACTACGAAAACGATGGAAACGAAAAAGATACACGGATTATTCCTTCTACTTGTGGTAAATAGAACAGAACGCCCGACTCCTTTCCACTCACTCACGTCCTCGGCCCCGCTCACGTGGATACTCGCTCTGGGATCACGAGGAGTTCTTCCGGGAAGTGCTTCCGTAGTTTGAGCATCCGAACTGCCCCGTAAGGTACTCCTCAAACGCGAGCAGTGACCGTGGACAGAGCTGAAGGTCACAGTCCGGATGGGACTACTTGAGGACCTTGAAAACGTGAGACTCACTTGTGTTGTGTTTCGTTTCAGACTGCCACCCTCACAGGAGGTCAGCCCACTAGCATCAATTGCAATGGAAAGGAAGCAGTTTGCGTCGGGCCGCTCAGCTATAAGCTGTGCAGCCTTGATGCGAATGGAAACTCGCTGTCAAATGTCGGACCGGCAATACAGTGTCCCCAGAACAGTCGCTGTGTGAACGATGGTGTGGATATCTGCTCGCCGGTTCAGGCATCAACAGAAGCAACATTATTAGCTACAACAGATGCAAGCCTATCGCCGCCAGATTCCACGACCGCCGGTGCGCTGGAAAGTGTCCCTGCTGCTGCTGTGGAGAGCCCCGTTGCTCCAGTTGAGGTCCCCGCAACCCCAGTAGAACTTCCAACTGTCCCAGTAGAGAGTCCCGTTGCACCAGTCGAACTTCCAGTTGTTCCAGTCGAGAGTCCAGTTGCACCAGTCGACCTTCCAGCTGTCCCAGTCGAGAGTCCCGTTGCACCAGTTGATATTCCCGCAGCACCAGTCGACATTCCAGCTGTCCCAGTAGAGAGTCCCGTTGCACCAGTCGAACTTCCAGCTGTCCCAGTCGAGACACCCGTTGCACCAGTTGATATTCCCGCAGCACCAGTCGACATTCCAGCTGTCCCAGTCGAGACTCCCGTTGCACCAGTTGATATTCCCGCAGCACCAGTCGACATTCCAGCTGTCCCAGTCGAGACTCCCGTTGCACCAGTTGATATTCCCGCAGCACCAGTCGACATTCCAGCTGTCCCAGTCGAGACTCCCGTTGCGCCAGTTGATATTCCCGCAGCCCCAGTCGAGCTTCCAGTTGCACCAGTCGAACTTCCAGCTGTCCCAGTCGAGACTCCCGTTGCACCAGTTGATATTCCCGCAGCACCAGTCGACATTCCAGCTGTTCCAGTAGAGAGTCCCGTTGCACCAGTCGAACTTCCTGCTGCCCCCGTTGAACTACCAGCTGCACCAGTCGACATTCCAGCTGTCCCAGTCGAGACTCCCGTTGCACCAGTTGATATTCCCGCAGCACCAGTCGACATTCCAGCTGTCCCAGTCGAGACTCCCGTTGCACCAGTTGATATTCCCGCAGCCCCAGTCGAGCTTCCAGTTGCACCAGTCGAACTTCCAGCTGTCCCAGTCGAGACTCCCGTTGCACCAGTTGATATTCCCGCAGCACCAGTCGACATTCCAGCTGTCCCAGTCGAGACTCCCGTTGCACCAGTTGATATTCCCGCAGCACCAGTCGACATTCCAGCTGTCCCAGTAGAGAGTCCCGTTGCACCAGTCGAACTTCCTGCTGCCCCCGTTGAACTACCAGCTGCACCAGTCGACCTTCCAGCTGTCCCAGTAGAGAGTCCAATTGCACCTGTTGATAGTTCCGCAGCACCAGTCGATCCTCCAGCTGTCCCAGTCGAGATTCCCGTTGCACCCGTTGATAGTCCCGCTGCCCCAGTCGACATTCCAGCTGTCCCAGTAGAGAGTCCCGTTGCACCAGTCGAACTTCCTGCTGCCCCCGTTGAACTACCAGCTGCACCAGTCGACCTTCCAGCTGTCCCAGTAGAGAGTCCAATTGCACCTGTTGATAGTTCCGCAGCACCAGTCGATCCTCCAGCTGTCCCAGTCGAGATTCCCGTTGCACCCGTTGATAGTCCTGCAGCGCCAGTCGACATTCCAGTTGTCCCAGTAGAGAGTCCCGTTGCACCAGTCGAACTTCCTGCTGCCCCCGTTGAACAACCAGCTGCACCAGTGGACCTTCCAGCTGTCCCAGTCGAGAGTCCCGTTGCACCAGTTGATATTCCCGCAGCACCAGTCGACATTCCAGCTGTCCCAGTCGACATTCCCGTTGCACCCGTTGATAGTACCGCTGCCCCAGTCGACATTCCAGCTGTCCCCGTAGAGAGTCCGGTTGCACCAGTCGAACTTCCTGCTGCCCCCGTTGAACTACCAGCTGCACCAGTCGACCTTCCAGCTGTCCCAGTCGAGAGTCCCGTTGCACCAGTTGATATTCCCGCAGCACCAGTCGACATTCCAGCTGTCCCAGTCGAAATTCCCGTTGCACCCGTTGATAGTCCCGCTGCCCCAGTCGACATTCCAGCTGTCCCAGTAGAGAGTCCCGTTGCACCAGTCGAACTTCCAGCTGTCCCAGTCGAGACTCCCGTTGCACCAGTTGATATTCCCGCAGCACCAGTCGACATTCCAGCTGTCCCAGTCGAGACTCCCGTTGCACCAGTTGCACCAGTTGATAGTCCCGCTGCCCCAGTTGAACTTCCAGCTGTCCCAGTAGAGAGTCCCGTTGCACCAGTCGAACTTCCAGTTGTTCCAGTCGAGAGTCCAGTTGCACCAGTCGAACTTCCAGCTGTCCCAGTCGAGAGTCCAGTTGCACCAGTTGATAGTCCCGCTGCCCCAGTTGAACTTCCAGCTGTCCCAGTAGAGAGTCCCGTTGCACCAGTCGAACTTCCAGCTGTCCCAGTCGAGAGTCCAGTTGCACCAGTTGATAGTCCCGCTGCCCCAGTCGAACTTCCAGCTGTCCCAGTAGAGAGTCCCGTTGCACCAGTCGAACTTCCAGCTGTTCCAGTCGAGACTCCCGTTGCACCAGTTGATATTCCCGCAGCCGCAGTCGAACTTCCAGCTGTCCCAGTAGAGAGTCCCGTTGCACCAGTCGAACTTCCAGCTGTCCCAGTAGAGAGTCCCGTTGTACCAGTCGAACTTCCAGCTGTCCCAGTCGAGACTCCCGTTGCACCTGTTGATATTCCCGCAGCCCCAATCGAGCTTCCAGTTGCACCAGTCGAGGGCCCTGTAACACCAGTTGACGGTCCCGCTGCCCCAGTTGACCTTCCAGTTGTAAGTGCTGCCGGCGCTTCAGGAGTAGAAGGACCTGCCGGAGTTGCCGGAGCACCAGGAGTTGCAGGAGCACAAGGCGTTGCCGGTGATTCTGGAGTTGCAGGAGCCCCAGGAGTTGCTGGTGAATCTGGAGTTGTAGGAGCACCAGGAGCTGCAGGAGCACCAGGCATTGCTGGTGAATCTGGTGTTGCAGGAGTTGCCGGAGCACCAGGAGTTGCAGGAGCACCAGGCATTGCTGGTGAATCTGGAGCTGTAGGAGCACCAGGAGTTGCAGGAGCACCAGGCATTGCCGGTGAATCTGGAGTTGCAGGAGCACCAGGAGTTGCAGGAGCACCAGGCATTGCTGGTGAATCTGGAGTTGCAGGAGCACAAGGAGTTGCAGGAGCACCAGGAGTTGCCGGAGCACCGGGAGTTGCCGGAGCACCAGGAGTTGCGGGAGCACCAGGCATTGCTGGTGACTCTGGAGTTGCAGGAGCATCAGGAATTGCCGGAGCACCAGGAGTTGCAGGAGCACCAGGAGTAGCCGGAGCACCAGGAGTTGCCGGAGCACCTGGAGTTGCAGGAACACCAGGAGTAGCCGGAGCACCAGGAACTGCCGGAGCACCAGGAGTAGCCGGAGCACCAGGAGTTTCCGGAGCACCAGGAGTTTCCGGAGCACCAGGAGTTGCCGGAGCACCAGGAATTGCCGGAGCACCAGGAGTTGCAGGAGCACCAGGAGTAGCCGGAGCACCAGGAGTTTCCGGAGCACCAGGAATTGCCGGAGCACCAGGAGTTGCAGGAGCATCAGGCATTGCCGGTGAATCTGGAGTTGTTGGAGCACCAGGAGCTGCAGGAGCACCAGGAATTGCAGGAGCGCCAGGAGTTGCCGGAGCACCAGGAATTGCGGGAGCACCAGGAGTTGCCGGAGCACCAGGAGTTGCAGGAGCATCAGGAGTTGCTGGTGAATCTGGAGTTGTAGGAGCACCAGGAATTGCCGGAGCACCAGGAGTTGCAGGAGCACCAGGCATTGCTGGTGAATCTGAAGTTGCAGGAGCACCAGGAGTTGCAGGAGCATCAGGAGTTGCCGGAGCACCAGGAGTTGCAGGAGCACCAGGCATTGCTGGTGAATCTGGAGTTGCAGGAGCACCAGGAATTGCCGGAGCACCAGGAATTGCCGGAGCACCAGGAGTTGCAGGAGCACCAGGAGTTGCAGGAGCACCAGGCATTGCTGTTGAATCTGGAGTTGCAGGAGCACCAGGAATTGCCGGAGCACCAGGAATTGCCGGAGCACCAGGAGTTGCCGGAGCACCAGGAGTTGCAGGAGCATCAGGAGTTGCCGGAGCACCAGGAGTTGCAGGAGCACCAGGCATTGCTGGTGAATCTGGAGTTGCAGGAGCACCAGGAGTAGCCGGAGCACCAGGAGTTGCAGGAGGACCAGGCATTGCTGGTGAATCTGGAGTTGCAGGAGCACCAGGAATTGCGGGAGCACCAGGAGTTGCCGGAGCACCAGGAGTTGCAGGAGCATCAGGAGTTGCTGGTGAATCTGGAGTTGCAGGAGCACCAGGAATTGCCGGAGCACCAGGAGTTGCAGGAGCACCAGGCATTGCTGGTGAATCTGGAGTTGCAGGAGCACCAGGAATTGCCGGAGCACCAGGAATTGCCGGAGCACCAGGAGTTGCCGGAGCACCAGGAGTTGCAGGAGCATCAGGAGTTGCCGGAGCACCAGGAGTTGCAGGAGCACCAGGCATTGCTGGTGAATCTGGAGTTGCAGGAGCACCAGGAATTGCCGGAGCACCAGGAGTTGCAGGAGCACCAGGAGTTGCAGGAGCACCAGGCATTGCTGTTGAATCTGGAGTTGCAGGAGCACCAGGAATTGCCGGAGCACCAGGAATTGCCGGAGCACCAGGAGTTGCCGGAGCACCAGGAGTTGCAGGAGCATCAGGAGTTGCCGGAGCACCAGGAGTAGCCGGAGCACCAGGAGTTGCCGGAGCACCAGGAGTTGCAGGAGCACCAGGCATTGCTGGTGAATCTGGAGTTGCAGGAGCACCAGGAGTTGCCGGAGCACCAGGAATTGCCGGAGCACCAGGAGTTGCAGGAGCACCAGGAAGTGCCGGAGCGCCAGGAGTTGCCGGAGCACCAGGAGTAGCAGGAGCGCCAGGAGTTGCAGGAGCACCCGCTCTTTCAGGTCTTCCAGGCATTTTAAACATTCCATCCGCCTCAGTTCCAGTACTCCCCAGCCGACCCAACAAACCAATATGGTCGCTCTGGGCTATTGCGTCTGGCAAACCATTGCCTCAAGGTGCAGCTGTTCCTGCCATAATTAATCGTCCAGGCGGAAAGCACAGCCTCGAGACAGTCTCTGCCGAATCCGCAGAAGTTATCTCATCCAAACCAGTGAGCGCACCAAAGCCACCAAAGCCAGCAACAAGCCCTGAAACCCTGGAACAGAACTCTGCCGAATCAGAGTCGGTACTAAAGCCGGCATCGGTCCCAAGTGTCGAGTCTGAGGAATCCGTCGAGCTTATTCCAAAACCAAGAATTGTCAAGAAGCTGAAGTCCATCCAGATCATCAAGCCCATTCCAGCAATTCTCAGTTCTTCCGAATTCAATTCCAACGAGTCACTGGACAAGAAGAAGGACGCCAAGAAGTCAAAGACTAACAAAAGCAGGAGCGACGATGATGATGACGACGATGATGATGATGATGACGACGATGATGACAACAACAGCTCGTCATCCAAAAAGAAGAACAAGAACTAAACGTCGCCTCTGCCCGTCTCCGCACCTCATTTCGCAGTCCGATCCCTGCTCCTACGGCGCTGAGCCCTTTCGCCAATAGAGCAGCCGCAGAACCCCACATTATCCTACTCAGTTTTCTCATATTTATTGTGCGCATGTCTGCCACTGACGATCGTGTAAACGACAATTTAGTGAATAATAAAGTTAATCCAGCAATCAAGCGATGGTCTTCAAGTGTGACTTTTATTCTTATCTCCATCCGCCCTTGTTTTCAAACTGATCTGTTGACAGTGACTTTGTGGAAGATGTTGAGTATGTGTAGGTGGCGAAGAGGAAAAGTGAACGAAACTTAACGAAACTGCACCAGACACAGCAATATAGAGCCGTACATGCTTTTTCTTAGGTTACTTAGTTTCAAAGAGATTCCCTTGATAGGTGGGGCATCGAAGGCAACGCAAACGCAAACACTGGTCCATTACTCTAATTCAACGATAGCCGATTGCCAGAGGCCAACCCTGCCTTTCGAGTGTTAGTAGGTTCATTCAGTACTACGCTGCATAGGAGATGAGTGAGCAGCCGGGGAGGGATTAGATCAAGGACCTGTTGGAGCTCCGCAGTGAAGATGTCATCGGGTCCTGTCATTTTTGTTGGTCTGAAAGTGCTAATGACCCAAATGGCACTGTCGATCGTCACTCTGAGTGAGCTGCGCTATGTATGGGAATGATGATTGCTCACGGTATCTGTGACTGAGGGCAGTCCTATAGCAGCTGCATGGAAAGTGAGTGCCAAGAGGAGGAACTCCAGGTTCCGTCTGAACAAAAAGTCAACCGAGCCTCTTGATCGGTCGTTGCAAGATCTGAAGATTTACGCGATAATAGGAGAGTCTACACAAACACTGCCAGTCATTCCTCGATCAACACCAGCAGACGAGATAAATGCTTGCCTAAAATACTTGCTACTGCGTGTCCACCTATTTTCACACCACTTTCTGAAAATGGGGAACGGTGAATTGCAAATTGACAGGACTTCAGGACGGACTAATAATTACATGGGAAGCGCTACAGCCCGTGGAGGGCCAGGGCCTAGCTCCTCAGCAGCGACTAGCGTTGTGCGTGCTATTGTCCTCTCACGAGTGGAAGGGACCTACAGTTTGATACGAGTCCGAACGGCCATGTTTGAGAAGCTTTTTGTAGACACCTTGAACATTGTCAGTGACTCGAAAGAGGTGGGGCCGTGAAAAGTATTTGGCTCGTACCGGGAATTGAACCTGGGCTCAAGTGTGTCGACGCACCAACCCACAACGCCACGGCCGCGAACGGATTGCATTGCCCAATAACTTCTGTAATGTCAAGGAGTATTCGTAAATATTCAAATCGTTTGTACGGGCTATGCTTGACTGAATGAGCGACCTATCCTTCAGAGATAATGGAGGGATAGGGTCATTTTTGCCCCTAGTCCACACCGGAGAGTTCCCTTGTATTTCACCCATGCTTTAGCACAAACCATGGATCCAGGTACTGTGAATGGTGAGCGCTACCGCGAGATGATATCCAACTTCTTTTTGCCCAAAATGCAAGAGCTTGACTTGCATGACATGTGGTTTCAACATGACGGTGCCACATGCCACACAGCATGAGGGGCGAGTTCGGTGAACATTTTATTTCACGTTCGGGACCGGTCAATTGGCCGCCTAGATCGTGCGATTTAACGCCTTGAGACTATTTTTTGTGGGGCTATGTTAAAGCTCATGTCTATACAGACAAGCCCGCTTCAATTGACGCCTTGGAAGACAACATTGAAGCATTTATTCGTGAGATACCGGCCGAAATGTTGGAAAGAGTACGTCAAAATTGGACTAAGCGGATGGACCATTTGAGGCGCAGTCAAGGTCAACATTTGCATGAAATAATCTTCAGACATTAAATTATATGGACCGTACTATCGACTCAAATAAAGATGTCATGAATTTTTCTGAATTTTATGGTTTTTTTTTTTTCTTGTTTTGAAAAACAGAAAATAAGCAGTCTGCTAGACTAGAATAATGAAAAGAATAAACCAAATCTTCGGCGCATGCTTACTTCTGGCGTCTGGTCTCTAGGTTACTTTGGCTGACTCCAGAAACACTCGCAGGTCCGATGACAGTCGACTTAGACTCAAACATGATTCTAATCAAGGATGCTTGGATACACTCTAGGACGTTTACTCTCTGTATACAATCTCAACCATACTACTAAGTAAAACATTGAACGCGAAGCAATATATGATTGGTAATTAGACACCGTTGGGCAAGCAGGCGCTTATCCAACAGAATTTTGTAATTCACTGAATTTCCCCCGAATTCGGTGTGCCCCTTATAATGCTTTGTAAAATTAACCAGCCAAAACTTTGGAACAAATTCAATGCGGAATGTAGTAGAAGCAATAATTTTGACGTGACATTTCAAGGGTGAAGACGTGGAATTCGTCCCATCATTCCGGCCGATACTGTCGTTCAATTCAAGCGACTACAGCTCCCCGTGCGACTAGTGTTCGCAATCACTGTGAACACGCTCCGGGTCAATCTTTGACATTGTGTGGTCTATACTTAGTTACGGAGTGCTTCGCCCATGGACCAGATAAACTTCTCGTTTGTGCAGTCGAGTGTTCAAATTAAAATAAAATAATTAAAGTAGGATGAGGACGACTTACCCTCAACTCTCCCAATGTGAAACATTCCTCGCCTCGGTTGCGCCAGTCGATATACACAATGAAAAGGAGAGGTGACAAGACGCACCGTTGGCGAAGTCCAACGCCCACGGTGAAAGGTGTTGATCCAGCACCGTTAACCCGAACGCAGAACAGAACAAGTATACACATTATATTTCTTCCCTTAACTGGCAATTTTTTCTCAGTAACAAAATAATTGCTTTTTTGCAGGTACGCTCTTTTGACTTCTTCTTCTTCTTCTTCTTTGTTTGGCGCTACAGTCCGGGGTGGACCTGGGCCTCAACCAACAAGCCTCTCCAGCCAGCACGATCTTTCGCCAGCTGCCTCCAGTTGTGCACACCAAGTTGGTTGAGGTCCTTCTCCACTTGTGTGCGCCATCTTTTTCTAGGACGACCTCTTATGCGTTGTCCCAAAGGCTCGGAATCGAAGACTCTTCGGGCCGGAGCTGTGGTGTCAATCCGCTCTACGTGACCTAGCCATCTTAAGCGTTGGATCCGAAGACGCTTAACTAGGTGCATGCCGCTGTACAGCCCGTACAGTTCGTGGTTGAATCTCCTTCTCCAGACGCCATCAATACAAACAGGACCAAAGATCGCACGCAGAACTTTTCTCTCAAAAAGACCAAGAGCTTCTTCATCCGCTTTCAATAGCGTCCATGTCTCTGCGCCATAGAGCAGGACGGGGTGATTAGGGTGTTATATAAAGTCAACTTGGTGTTTCGAGAGATGGCTCCGTTACTCAATTGCCTCTTGAGCCCAAAGAAACAGCGATTGGCAAGAGTAAAAGCTCTTTTGACTTAGTTCGTGTTATTTCTTGATTTCTACAAGATATCGAATACAAAGTTAGCTCAGTTCAGGGCGGAATGTTTGTTGAGTTCTCTCACTGCTTACGAGTCTGTATTGTGAGCAGTCAAACTATCTGTTGGCGATTTTACATTTGATGACAAGGCTAGAGTTTCAGAAAAATGAACTTGCAGGTATTTAAAGATCGACCCTTGACTTGTCGTAATACTTTCTCCGTGGGCTCGATACAAAGTCCCACTTGCTTTTATTCTTTTGAAATTACCCCAAGTGCTCACTCTACGATTGAAACATTTCTGGTTTCACGTCTTCTATTGGAAGTATAAACGCTGCTGTACCTGAACAGCCCGCCAAGTGTATTCACATACATACACATGTGTACTGCTCAAATGAATCGTGACCATCTGTGTTTCAGGCACAGGATACCTTGCAACCAAGTAACTCTGACCTACGCTCTGCCCTTAGAGATTGCGAGGTCTGATTAGATTGAGCAGGGGGAACCTTAGAACTCGCATTGGCGTTATAACTAGACGAGGCCTCCCCTACAACGACTTCTGCAGAAGCTGCGTAGACGAGGGTGAGGAAGGAGCCATGCAATTGCAATGCTCTCTCTCGAGCTTATTATTTTGATAGCCTAACTCAACTAATCAGCTTAAGAGTGAGTCATCTTCTTCGCTTTATTAAAACCACTAACAGGTTTGTGTAGACCCACAAAGGTGTGGCTGCTGTCTTTCTGCACAGCAGTCAGCCACTTCAACATGACCTAGACTATATATGCGTAGGTGAAACCCTAAACAAACGTTTTTTAGTGTGTTTAAACGTGACTAGGGGAGGTATAAATTGGGTCTGCCCATCGTAAACTCCACGCGTACCGACTCTTACCAACGCGCGAGCGCGCGACCCCGCCGGTCAACCACTTCAACATGACCTAAACTACATATTCGTAGGTGAAACCGTAAACAAACGTTTTTTTGTGTGTTGACTAGGGTAGGCACAAATTTGGTCCCATCGTAAACTCGACGCGTACCCACTCCTATCAACGCTCGAGCGCGCGAACGCGGCTGTGTGACTTGGGTTAACGGCGGGCGCGTTTGGTCCACAACATTTTTTTTTTTAATTTGCGAGCGCACACGTAAATACCCGGCCGAAAGTATAGAGGGAGAAAATAGAAGAGGAACCTGTGTACATTGGTTTTAAATATCTGCGGATTGTAGTCTGTGGGAAATATTAGGCTGGGATGAGCATTCCCTATTCGTGTGGTCTGGCTAAAGGAGACAATTTTTCTTTTTAAAATGTCTTGAAAAAGTGACGCAGATTTCTCGTTGCGTAGTGACGAAGTTTTTGTAGCAGCCGAAAATTGTGGATCCACTTTTCGTACCTAAAAACTGGTGAGCTCGACTGAACTCGAGGCTGAATATAACAGCTTGCATCAAGACGAGCTATAAGTCTATTTAACACATTCCTACCAAACTGGTCAGGTGGTGAAGGATGACAATGGAAATATATCGTCGCTCCATCAAGGTCGGGGAGAAACTCACTAACGCCAATGTCAAGCGTCGCACCATCACGTGACTCATTCAACACCTCTCGGAGAAGGTCGTCCATTGAGACGGAAGCGGCTAAACATTCTTGTAAATTCCACACAAAACATTTGTTTCCTTAAAACAATTTTAATTTGTGTTTTGATTTTTTAAACATAGGTCTACGGTTAAAAATGTTGGCGATTTTGGTGTCGTAAATTTTAGAATTTGGCCTTTTTTGGCGATGTTGCCAATCAATGAATTTCCAAAATTTATAAAAATTACCAAATTACCAAAAGTCCCAAAGTAAACCAACAAAATACCAAATTTGGATAAACATTCCCAAAGTGGCAGCCGGGATCCGTTCAACGAATTTGCGTCACCGTGATGGGTGGCAGGGCACAGATAAATTGCATTTTATGAATAGAATACTACTAAAGTAAACTCAGACCTGGTGCGTTCAGCTACTAGATCGTCGTGAATATCGAGAACAAGATCGGGGAACCAGGGCTTAGCCAGATATGACAGCGGTAATTGCAGGAAGGGCTCAACTAAAAATTTAACTTCATCAGATCTCGTCAGAACTGAATTATTGGGATGACTGTGATCAAAAAATGGTATGCAGATAATAAGTACCTCCTTGTACACAAGACAGTTCTTGGCCATTGCCAGCAATCACCTTCCGAAAAGCAACTACAGCATCTATAGCTTTCCATTTATTATTGTATATCAGATACGTACCGTATTTTAAAATTTGTGAACAAAAAAAAAATGGAATTATTCGATTCGTCATATCGTTAAAAATACGAAGTACTTAATTTATCCCACCCTCGTCGTACTGATATCTGAAAGCCGACGTTGTACGAAGCTTTACGACTTCATAGAAGGGTCGTCTCATCATTTCGATCCTCTTCATCTTCCTTGGAGTTTTATGAGTCTCATCCTATTACCTTGGTAGCTTGCATATTTCATTCATTAGGGCATCAGCCTTATGCCCACCCGATAAGGACTGGCATTTCGAGCACGAGCACGTCTTCACGTTGCTCTTTTTGAATTTAGACTCATCGGTCGACAGCTCCCTTGCGACTGGTACAGGCCAGGTCACCTGAAGAATCTTCGCCACGTTTTGCTGTTCGATCACGAAATAAATGACTCCTATCTTCATTGGCAGGATCAATCCAAAGTCTTTTGTACCGCCTGCCATACAATAAGGCGTGGCCCTGATTTCGCCCTTCAGACTCTTCACGACCCCTACTGAACTACTACACAACACGACAGGAGTAAACACGACGGACGAGTAAACTACAAACTTACTTAACAAGCAGCAACAAGTGAACCCAGCAAGTGGCTCTTCGAGCAGCAGTTGTTACATGTCGAGTTCGATCTTACACATTCCAAATGGAGTCATCAGTCCAACGATTGCATATCCCCCAGCCACTTCTACAGAGTTATGCAAGTTCAGGCGGTGCCTCTGATGCTAGCGAAATGATGCATCATGCCGTCTTCAGTGCCTACATCTATTTCTCCTCCCAATCGCGACATGCGAAGTCTCCCTCTTTGGAGAGGTACTTGCAAACAAGGAATATGATGCAACGACGTGCAGTAAGCATTACAACACTGAAGTGCCTACTCAATTCTAAGTGTGACCATGCGGACTTAAGTAAGTGCGGAGTGTTAGAGGAAGGACGCTTGAACTGACTTCTAAGACCCCCAGACAAAAAGAAACGGCGGAAACGAAGTTAATTCCCTTGGGTAAACAACGAGACAAGGAGGGGGAATGCACTGAAGTGCATCAGTTAATCACTTTTGACGTCATCAACTGCATTACCGACGCCTCAAGAGGAGGTAGTGCAACATGAAGTCTTAAAGGGCTCACTTTTCTCACAAGAACCGATCTCATCTCGTAGAGTCAAGCAGTATTATACGAATCAGATGCACGTCACCAAGGTTGTGTCTTAATTGACGTTCCCTTGTCTGCAGAATTGAGGCCATAAACGCCAAGCATTTCCGTTTTAGGAACATGGTGACTCAGGCGCACAGGCCGGCAAATAAGAGATTTCCCATCTAGGACGGAAAACATATGCGGGACAAGAAACAGAAAAAGCCAAGTTACCCCATTATCTGCTGCGAATTAATTACCTGCAGAGCCATAAATCGCGGTCCTTATCAGCAGCCCTGGTTGAGATAAGGCGCTGTTTGTGGATACCAGATACCGCGGCTGATAAGCTGATCTCTCTCGCAAAACTTGCATAAAAGCGCCGAGCATATCTCCGTTCGGATCAGTAACGAAAGTTAACTACGAAAACGATGGAAACGAAAAAGATACACGGATTATTCCTTCTACTTGTGGTAAATAGAACAGAACGCCCGACTCCTTTCCACTCACTCACGTCCTCGGCCCCGCTCACGTGGATACTCGCTCTGGGATCACGAGGAGTTCTTCCGGGAAGTGCTTCCGTAGGTTGAGCATCCGAACTGCCCCGTAAGGTACTCCTCAAACGCGAGCAGTGACCGTGGGCAGAGCTGAAGGTCACAGTCCGGATGGGACTACTTGAGGGCCTTGAAAACGTGAGACTCACTTGTGTTGTGTTTCGTTTCAGACTGCCACCCTCACAGGAGGTCAGCCCACTAGCATTAACTGCAATGGAAAGGAAGCAGTTTGCGTCGGGCCGCTCAGCTATAAGCTGTGCAGCCTTGATGCGAACGGGAACTTGCTGTCAAATGTCGGACCGGCAATACAGTGTCCCCAGAACAGTCGCTGTGTGAACGATGGTGTGGATATCTGCTCGCCGCTTAAGGCTTCAACTGAAAGAACATTAGTAGCTACCGTTGATGCAAGCCCCCCTGCGCCAGATAATACAACCGCCAGTGCACTGGAAAGAATACCTGCTGCTCCAGTTGACAGCCCCGCTGCCCCAATCGAGAGTCCAGCTGTCCCAGTCAACAGTCCCTCTGAACCAGTCGAGAGCCCTGCTTCACCAGTTGTTCTAGAAACTGTCCCAGTTGAGAGTCCCGCTGCACCAGTCGAACTTCCAGTTGTCCCTATTGAACTTCCAGCTGCCCCGGCCGAGAGTCCCGTTGCACCAGTCGAGAGCCCAGCTGTTCCAGTCGAGAGTCCAGCTGTCAATGTCGAGACTCCTGCCGCACCAGTCGAGAGCCCTGCTGCACCAGTTGTTCTAGAAACTGTTCCAGTCGAGAGTCCTGTTGTACCAGTCGAGAGCCCAGCTGTTCCAGTCGAGAGCCCAGCTGTCAATGTCGAGACTCCTGCTGCATCAGTCGAGAGCCCTGCTTCACCAGTTGTTCTAGAAACTGTTCCAGTCGAGAGTCCCGCTGCACCAGTCGAACTTCCAGTTGTCCCTATTGAACTTCCAGCTGCCCCGGCCGAGAGTCCCGTTGCACCAGTCGAGAGCCCTGCTGCACCAGTTGTTCTAGAAACTGTTCCAGTCGAGAGTCCCGTTGTACCAGTCGAGAGCCAAGCTGTTCCAGTCGAGAGCCCAGCTGTCAATGTCGAGACTCCTGCTTCCACAGTCGACAGTCCTGCTGCACCAGTTGTTCTAGAAACTGTTCCAGTCGAGAGTCCCGCTGCCCCAGTCGAAAGTCCAGCTGTTCTAGTCGAGAGTTCTGCTGTCAATGTTGAGACTCCTGCTGCCCCAGTCGAAAGTCCTGCTGCATCAGTTGTTCTAGAAACTGTCCCAGTTGAGAGTCCTGTTGTACCAGTCGAGAGCCCAGCTGTTCCAGTCGAGAGTCCAGCTGTCAATGTCGAGACTCCTGCCGCACCAGTCGAGAGCCCTGCTGCACCAGTTGTTCTAGAAACTGTTCCAGTCGAGAGTCCCGTTGTACCAGTCGAGAGCCAAGCTGTTCCAGTCGAGAGTCCAGCTGTCAATGTCGAGACTCCTGCCGCACCAGTCGAGAGCCCTGCTGCACCAGTTGTTCTAGAAACTGTTCCAGTCGAGAGTCCCGTTGTACCAGTCGAGAGCCAAGCTGTTCCAGTCGAGAGTCCAGCTGGCAATGTCGAGACTCCTACTGCACCAGTCGAGAGCCCTGCTGCACCAGTTGTTCTAGAAACTGTTCCAGTCGAGAGTCCTGTTGTACCAGTCGAGAGCCAAGCTGTTCCAGTCGAGAGCCCAGCTGTCAATGTCGAGACTCCTGCTTTCCCAGTCGACAGTCCTGCTGCGCCAGTTGTTCTAGAAACTGTCCCAGTTGAGAGTCCCGTTGCACCAGTCGAGAGCCCAGATGTTCCAGTCGAGAGTCCAGCTGTCAATGTCGAGACTCCTGCCGCACCAGTCGAGAGCCCTGCTGCACCAGTTGTTCTAGAAACTGTTCCAGTCGAGAGTCCCGTTGTACCAGTCGAGAGCCAAGCTGTTCCAGTCGAGAGCCCAGCTGTCAATGTCGAGACTCCTGCTTCCACAGTCGACAGTCCTGCTGCACCAGTTGTTCTAGAAACTGTTCCAGTCGAGAGTCCCGCTGCCCCAGTCGAAAGTCCAGCTGTTCCAGTCGAGAGTTCTGCTGTCAATGTTGAGACTCCTGCTGCCCCAGTCGAAAGTCCTGCTGCATCAGTTGTTCTAGAAACTGTCCCAGTTGAGAGTCCTGTTGTACCAGTCGAGAGCCCAGCTGTTCCAGTCGAGAGTCCAGCTGTCAATGTCGAGACTCCTGCCGCACCAGTCGAGAGCCCTGCTGCACCAGTTGTTCTAGAAACTGTTCCAGTCGAGAGTCCCGTTGTACCAGTCGAGAGCCAAGCTGTTCCAGTCGAGAGTCCAGCTGTCAATGTCGAGACTCCTGCCGCACCAGTCGAGAGCCCTGCTGCACCAGTTGTTCTAGAAACTGTTCCAGTCGAGAGTCCCGTTGCACCAGTCGAGAGCCAAGCTGTTCCAGTCGAGAGTCCAGCTGGCAATGTCGAGACTCCTACTGCACCAGTCGAGAGCCCTGCTGCACCAGTTGTTCTAGAAACTGTTCCAGTCGAGAGTCCTGTTGTACCAGTCGAGAGCCAAGCTGTTCCAGTCGAGAGCCCAGCTGTCAATGTCGAGACTCCTGCTTTCCCAGTCGACAGTCCTGCTGCGCCAGTTGTTCTAGAAACTGTCCCAGTTGAGAGTCCCGTTGCACCAGTCGAGAGCCCAGATGTTCCAGTCGAGAGTCCAGCTGTCAATGTCGAGACTCCTGCCGCACCAGTCGAGAGCCCTGCTGCACCAGTTGTTCTAGAAACTGTTCCAGTCGAGAGTCCCGTTGTACCAGTCGAGAGCCAAGCTGTTCCAGTCGAGAGCCCAGCTGTCAATGTCGAGACTCCTGCTTCCACAGTCGACAGTCCTGCTGCACCAGTTGTTCTAGAAACTGTTCCAGTCGAGAGTCCCGCTGCCCCAGTCCAAAGTCCAGCTGTTCCAGTCGAGAGTTCTGCTGTCAATGTTGAGACTCCTGCTGCCCTGTCGAGAAGCAGGAGTCCAGCTGTTCCAGTCGAGAGTCCAGCTGTCAATGTCGAGACTCCTGCCGCACCAGTCGAGAGCCCTGCTGCACCAGTTGTTCTAGAAACTGTTCCAGTCGAGAGTCCCGTTGTACCAGTCGAGAGCCAAGCTGTTCCAGTCGAGAGCCCAGCTGTCAATGTCGAGACTCCTGCTTCCCCAGTCGACAGTCCTGCTGCACCAGTTGTTCTAGAAACTGTTCCAGTCGAGAGTCCCGTTGTACCAGTCGAGAGCCAAGCTCTTCCAGTCGAGAGTCCAGCTGTCAATGTCGAGACTCCTGCTGCCCCAGTCGACAGTCCAGCTGTTCCAGTCGAGAGTCAAGCTGTCAATGTTGAGACTCCTGCTGCCCCAGTCGACAGTCCCGCTGCACCAGTCGAACTTCCAGTTGTCCCTATTGAACTTCCACCTGCCCCAGTCGACAGTCCAGCTGTTCCAGTCGAGAGTCAAGCTGTCAATGTCGAGACTCCTGCTGCCCCAGTCGAAAGTCCTGCTGCACCAGTTGTTCTAGAAACTGTTCCAGTCGAGAATCCCGTTGCACCAGTCGAACTTCCAGTTGTCCCTATTGAACTTCCAGCTGCCCCGGCCGAGAGTCCCGCTGCCCCAGTCGAAAGTCCAGCTGTTCCAGTCGAGAGTCCAGCTGCCAATGTCGAGACTCCTGCTGCACCAGTCGAGAGCCCTGCAGCACCAGTTGTTCTAGAAACTGTTCCAGTCGAGAATCCCGCTGCACCAGTCGAACTTCCAGCTGCCCCAATCCTAAGTTCTGCCGCACCAGTCGAACTAACAGCTGCTCCAGTCGAGAGTCTCACTACAACAGTAGTACTTGAAGCTGTCCCAGTCGAGAGTCCTGCTGTCAATGTCGAGACTCCTGCTGCCCCAGTCGACAGTCCTGCTGCACTAGTTGTTCTAGAAACTGGAGTTGCAGGAGCACCAGGCATTGCTGGTGAATCTGGAGTTGCCGGAGCACCAGGAGTAGCCGGAGCACCAGGAATTGCCGGAGCACCAGGAGTAGCCGGAGCACCAGGAGTTGCAGGAGCACCAGGAATTGCGGGAGCACCAGGAGTTGCAGGAGCACCAGGAGTTGCAGGAGCACCAGGAGTTGCCGGAGCACCAGAAGTTGCTGGTGGACCTGGAGTTGCAGAAGCACCAGGAGTAGCCGGAGCACCAGGAGTTGCAGGAGCACAAGGCATTGCTGGTGAATCTGGAGTTGCAGGAGCACCAGGAGTAGCCGGAGCACCAGGAATTGCCGGAGCACCAGGAGTTGCCGGAGCACCTGGAGTTGCAGGAACACCAGGAGTAGCCGGAGCACCAGGAGTAGCCGGAGCACCAGGAGTTGCAGGAGCACAAGGCATTGCTGGTGAATCTGGAGTTGCCGGAGCACCAGGAGTAGCCAGAGCACCAGGAGTTGCAGGAGCACAAGGCATTGCTGGTGAATCTGGAGTTGCAGGAGCACCAGGAGTAGCCGGAGCACCAGGAGTTGGAGGAGCACAAGGCATTGCTGGTGAATCTGGAGTTGCAGGAGCACCAGGAGTAGCCGGAGCACCAGGAGTTGCAGGAGCACAAGGCATTGCTGGTGAATCTGGAGTTGCCGGAGCACCAGGAGTAGCCGGAGCACCAGGAGTTGCAGGAGCACAAGGCATTGCTGGTGAATCTGGAGTTGCCGGAGCACCAGGAGTAGCCGGAGCACCAGGAGTTGCCGGAGCACAAGGCATTGCTGGTGAATCTGGAGTTGCCGGAGCACCAGGAGTAGCCGGAGCACCAGGAGTTGCCGGGGCACCAGGAGTTGCAGGAGCACAAGGCATTGCTGGTGAATCTGGAGTTGCCGGAGCACCAGGAGTAGCCGGCGCACCAGGAGTTGCAGGAGCACAAGGCATTGCTGGTGAATCTGGAGTTGCCGGAGCACCAGGAGTAGCCGGAGCACCAGGAATTGCCGGAGCACCAGGAGTTGCCGGAGCTCCAGGAATTGCGGGAGCACCAGGACTTGCCGCAGCACCAGGAGTAGCCGGAGCACCAGGAGTTGCCGGAGCACCAGGACTTGTCGGAGCGTCAGGAATTGTCGGAGCACCAGGAGTAGCCGGAGCACCTGGAGTTGCAGGAACACCAGGAGTAGCCGGAGCACCAGGAGTAGCCGGAGCTCCAGGAATTGCCGGAGCACCAGGAGTAGCCGGAGCACCAGGAGTTGCCGGAGCACCAGGAGTAGCCGGAGCACCAGGAATTGCAGGAGCACCAGGAGTTTCCGGAGCACCAGGAGTAGCCGGAGCACCAGGAGTAGCCGGAGCACCAGGAATTGCCGGAGCACCAGGAGTTGCCGGAGCACCAGGAGTTGCCGGAGCACCTGGAGTTGCAGGAACACCAGGAGTAGCCGGAGCACCAGGAACTGCCGGAGCACCAGGAGTAGCAGGAGCACCAGGCGTTGCAGGAGCACCAGGAGTAGCCGGAGCACCAGGAGTTGCCGGAGCACCTGGAGTTGCAGGAACACCAGGAGTAGCCGGAGCACCAGGAACTGCCGGAGCACCAGGAGTAGCCGGAGCACCAGCCGTTGCCGGAGCACCAGGAGTAGCCGGAGCACCTGGAGTTGCAGGAACACCAGGAGTAGCCGGAGCACCAGGAGTAGCCGGAGCACCAGGAGTTGCAGGAACACCAGGAGTAGCCGGAGCACCAGGAGTAGCCGGAGCTCCAGGAATTGCCGGAGCACCAGGAGTAGCCGGAGCACCAGGAGTTGCCGGAGCGTCAGGAATTGTCGGAGCACTAGGAATTGCAGGAGCACCAGGAGTTTCCGGAGCACCAGGAGTTGCAGGAGCACAAGGCATTGCTGGTGGATCTGGAGTTGCAGGAGCACCAGGAGTAGCCGGAGCACCAGGAGCTGCCGGAGCACCAGGAGTAGCCGGAGCACCAGGAGCTGCCGGAGCACCAGGAGTTGCTGGAGCACCAGGAGTTGCCGGAGCACCAGGAGTTGCTGGTGAATCTGGAGTTGCCGGAGCACCAGGAGTAGCCGGAGCACCAGGAGTTGCAGGAGTACAAGGCATTGCTGGTGGATCTGGAGTTGCAGGAGCACCAGGAGTAGCCGGAGCACCAGGAGCTGCCGGAGCACCAGGAGTAGCCGGAGCACCAGGAGCTGCCGGAGCACCAGGAGTTGCTGGAGCACCAGGAGTTGCCGGAGCACCAGGAGTAGCCGGAGCACCAGGAGTTGCCGGAGCACCAGGACTTGCCGGAGCGTCAGGAATTGTCGGAGCACCAGGAATTGCAGGAGCACCAGGAGTTTCCGGAGCACCAGGAGTTGCAGGAGCACAAGGCATTGCTGGTGAATCTGGAATTGCCGGAGCACCAGGAGTAGCCGGAGCACCAGGAGTTGCCGGAGCACCAGGAGTAGCCGGAGCACCAGGAGTTGCCGGAGCACCAGGACTTGCAGGAGCGTCAGGAATTGTCGGAGCACCAGGAATTGCAGGAGCACCAGGAGTTTCCGGAGCACCAGGAGTTGCAGGAGCACAAGGCATTGCTGGTGAATCTGGAATTGCCGGAGCACCAGGAGTAGCCGGAGCACCAGAAGTTGCAGGAGTACAAGGCATTGCTGGTGGATCTGGAGTTGCAGGAGCACCAGGAGTAGCCGGAGCACCAGGAGTAGCCGGAGCACCAGGAGCTGCCGGATCACCAGGAGTTGCAGGAGCACCAGAAGTTGCAGGAGTACAAGGCATTGCTGGTGGATCTGGAGTTGCAGGAGCACCAGGAGTAGCCGGAGCACCAGGAGCTGCCGGAGCACCAGGAGTAGCCGGAGCACCAGGAGTAGCCGGAGCACCAGGAGTTGCAGGAGCACCAGGAATTACCGGAGCGCCAGGCATTGCCGGAGCACCAGGAGTAGCCGGAGCACCAGGAGTTGCCGGAGCACCAGGAGTAGCCGGAGCACCAGGAGTTGCCGGAGCACCAGGACTTGCCGGAGCGTCAGGAATTGTCGGAGCACCAGGAATTGCAGGAGCACCAGGAGTTTCCGGAGCACCAGGAGTTGCAGGAGCACAAGGCATTGCTGGTGAATCTGGAGTTGCCGGAGCACCAGGAATTGCAGGAGCACCAGGAGTAGCCGGAGCACCAGGAGTAGCCGGAGCACCAGGAGTTGCAGGAGCACCAGGAATCACCGGAGCGCCAGGCATTGGCGGAGCACCAGGAGTAGCCGGAGCACCAGGAGTTGCCGGAGCACCAGGAGTAGCCGGAGCACCAGGAGTTGCCGGAGCACCAGGAGTTGCAGGAGCACAAGGCATTGCTGGTGAATCTGGAGTTGCCGGAGCACCAGGAATTGCAGGAGCACCAGGAGTAGCCGGAGCACCAGGAGTTGCAGGAGCACCAGGAATTGCCGGAGCGCCAGGCATTGCCGGAGCTCCAGGAGTTGGCGGAGCACCAGGAGTTTCAGAAGCACCAGGAGTTGCAGGAGCACCAGGCATTGCTGGTGAATCTGGAGTTGCCGGAGCACCAGGAATTGCTGGAGCACCAGGCATTGTTGGTGGATCTGGAGTTGCAGGAGCACCAGGAATACTCGGAGCACCAGGAGTTGCAGGAGCACCAGGAGTTGCAGGAGCACCAGGACTTGCCGGAGCGTCAGGAATTGTCGGAGCACCAGGAATTGCAGGAGCACCAGGAGTTGCCGGAGCACCAGGAGTAGCCGGAGCACCAGGAGTTACCGGAGCACCAGGACTTGCCGGAGCGTCAGGAATTGTCGGAGCACCAGGAATTGCAGGAGCACCAGGAGTTTCCGGAGCACCAGGAGTTGCAGGAGCACAAGGCATTGCTGGTGAATCTGGAGTTGCCGGAGCACCAGGAATTGCAGGAGCACCAGGAGTAGCCGGAGCACCAGGAGTTGCCGGAGCACCAGGACTTGTCGGAGCGTCAGGAATTGTCGGAGCACCAGGAGTTGCAGGAGCACAAGGCATTGCTGGTGAATCTGGAATTGCCGGAACACCAGGAGTAGCCGGAGCACCAGAAGTTGCAGGAGTACAAGGCATTGCTGGTGAATCTGGAATTGCCGGAGCACCAGGAGTAGCCGGAGCACCAGAAGTTGCAGGAGTACAAGGCATTGCTGGTGGATCTGGAGTTGCAGGAGCACCAGGAGTAGCCGGAGCACCAGGAGCTGCCGGAGCACCAGGAGTAGCCGGAGCACCAGGAGTAGCCGGACCACCAGGAGTTGCAGGAGCACCAGGAATTACCGGAGCGCCAGGCATTGCCGGAGCACCAGGAGTAGCCGGAGCACCAGGAGTTGCCGGAGCACCAGGAGTAGCCGGAGCACCAGGAGTTGCCGGAGCACCAGGACTTGCCGGAGCGTCAGGAATTGTCGGAGCACCAGGAATTGCAGGAGCACCAGGAGTTTCCGGAGCACCAGGAGTTGCAGGAGCACAAGGCATTGCTGGTGAATCTGGAGTTGCCGGAGCACCAGGAATTGCAGGAGCACCAGGAGTAGCCGGAGCACCAGGAGTTGCAGGAGCACCAGGAATTGCCGGAGCGCCAGGCATTGCCGGAGCTCCAGGAGTTGGCGGAGCACCAGGAGTTTCAGAAGCACCAGGAGTTGCAGGAGCACCAGGCATTGCTGGTGAATCTGGAGTTGCCGGAGCACCAGGAATTGCTGGAGCACCAGGCATTGTTGGTGGATCTGGAGTTGCAGGAGCACCAGGAATACTCGGAGCACCAGGAGTTGCAGGAGCACCAGGAGTTGCAGGAGCACCAGGCATTGCTGGTGAATCTGGAGTTGCCGGAGCACCAGGAATTGCTGGAGCACCAGGAATTGCCGGAGCACCAGGAGTTGCAGGAGCACCATTAGTTGGTGGACAACCCGCTCTATCAGGTCTTCTAGGCATTTTAAACATTCCATCCGCCTCAGTTCCAGTACTCCCCAGCCGACCCAACAAACCAATATGGTCGCTCTGGGCTATTGTGTCTGGCAAACCATTGCCTCAAGGTGCAGCTGTTCCTGCCATAATTAATCGTCCAGGCGGAAAGTACAGCCTCGAGACAGTCTCTGCCGAGTCCGCAGAAGTTATCTCATCCAAACCAGTGAGCGCACCAAAGCCACCAAAGCCAGCAAAGCCGGCATCGGTCCCAAGTGTCGAGTCTGAGGAATCCGTCGAGCTTATTCCAAAACCCAGAATTGTCAAGAAGCTGAAGTCCATCCAGATCATCAAGCCCATTCCAGCAATTCTCAGTTCTTCCGACTTCAATTCCAACGAGTCACTGGACAAGAAGAAGGACGCCAAGAAGTCAAAGACTAACAAGAGCAGGAGCGACGATGATGATGACGACGATGATGATGATGATGACGACGATGATGACAACAACAGCTCGTCATCCAAAAAGAAGAACAAGAACTAAACGTCGCCTCTGCCCGTATCCGCACCTCATTTCGCAGTCCGATCCCTGCTCCTACGGCGCTGAGCCCTTTCGCCAATAGAGCAGCCGCAGAACCCCACATTATCCTACTCAGTTTTCTCATATTTATTGTGCGCATGTCTGCCACTGACGATCGTGTAAACGACAATTTAGTGAATAATAAAGTTAATCCAGCAATCAAGCGATGGTCTTCAAATGTGACTTTTATTCTTATCTCCATGCGCCCTTGTTTTCAAACTGATCTGTTGATGATGAATTTGTGGCGTCGTAAAGAAGAAGTGAACGAAACTTAACGAAACATTACTACGCATAACGAAACTTAACAAAATTGAGCTAACCAGTTGTTCATTAACATCTCTGTGTGCTTCTCTATTGTTTAAGCTTATCGTTTCCCAAGGTCCTACTCCGGCCATCGTTAATTCAATTCAAAATGCTTAAAAAGTGCACTCAAAAAATACCAGGAACGGAAACAAAAAACGTTCGGCTTTATCGCGCTACTCGAGATGGGACTGCAGATGTAATCGCAACCCCTCATCACAAACATCCCCTATCACCAATTTCCTGGCGATAATCCGAAGAACTTCAAACCGCCTTATCGCATGAGCTCTTCTGAGAATTATAACTTTGATTTTGCGCCTTCATTTATCATTTAAATTAGATCATCCAACATTCAAAATCGACTCCCAATTCGACCACCTGAAATTGCGACGCTTACCAGTGTGAACTCAAGTCGAGAGCCATCAATCAGCAACAGAAGCAGTGGTCGAAAGTTTTGGTGATTAGATTGTAAACTCCTTACCGCCTCAACAAGGGCAACCGAAAACGAAGCATGACGTTACGATAAACCTTATCAGCACCGGCAAAGTACTGTGAGTGACTAGTTGGGGCATGAACTGCGAGTATATAAAAGAATCGAAGGTGAATCGAGCAAGTTCAGTATATAACTCGCATTGCAAACCGTCGGGTGGCAAGTGCCAAGAGCGAGAACCGTGATCCCTAGAACTAACTTAACCGAACGAACGACAGAAATTAAAACAAGAAAATGATTCGTGTATTACTGATAGCCCTTTTGGGAGTGACTTTGAGTGCGGGAATACCCATAAACGAAGGACCTTGCGTCAGGGCCGGCAAATTTCCACTTTACACCGGATCGGCGGTGTTCTATCAGTGCGTGCCGAACATGTCCGGCGGCCTTTCAGTGACATATTTACAATGCGCCAGTGGGGAGGTGTTCAGCACCACAAGCCAGACCTGTGTGAAAAGTGCATCTGATCAAAATGATGAAAGTGCATCGCAGTCGACATCGCCAATTGTAGAAAAACCAACAATTCCCACGGTTCCAACGACAGTGGCGGACACAACGTCAACCCTAGTGGATACAACAACAGAGAAGATAGACACAACAACGGAACCTCCTGCGTCGACCACTGACGAACCCGTCTCAACTACAGAGGCTCCGACAACAACGAAACCAGATCCAACTACAGAGGAACCAGCATCGCCTGTGACTGAACCCGCTTCCACCACAGAAGAACCAGCATCGACTGTGACGGAACCCGCTTCCACCACAGAAGAACCAGCATCGACTGTGACTGAACCCGCTTCGACTACTGAGGAACCAGCATCGACTGTGACTGAACCCGCTTCCACCACAGAGGAACCAGCATCGACTGTAACTGAACCCGCATCCACTACAGAGGAACCAGCATCGACTGTGACTGAACCCGCTTCCACCACAGAAGAACCAGCATCGACTGTGACGGAACCCGCTTCCACCACAGAAGAACCAGCATCGACTGTGACTGAACCCGCTTCGACTACTGAGGAACCAGCATCGACTGTGACTGAACCCGCTTCCACCACAGACGAACCAGCATCGACTGTAACTGAACCCGCATCCACTACAGAGGAACCAGCATCGACTGTGACTGAACCCGCTTCCACCACAGAGGAACCAGCATCGACTGTGACGGAACCCGCTTCCACCACAGAAGAACCAGCATCGACAGTAACGGAACCCGCTTCCACCACAGAGGAACCAGCATCGACTGTGACTGAACCCGCTTCGACTACTGAGGAACCAGCATCGACTGTGACTGAACCCGCTTCCACCACAGACGAACCAGCATCGACGGTAACTGAACCCGCATCCACTACAGAGGAACCAGCATCGACTGTGACTGAACCCGCTTCCACTACAGAAGAACCAGCATCGACTGTAACTGAACCCGCTTCCACCACAGACGAACCAGCATCGACTGTAACTGAACCCGCATCCACTACAGAGGAACCAGCATCGACTGTGACGGAACCCGCTTCCACCACAGACGAACCAGCATCGACTGTAACTGAACCCGCATCCACTACAGAGGAACCAGCATCGACTGTGACGGAACCCGCTTCCACTACAGAAGAACCAGCATCGACTGTGACTGAACCCGCTTCCACTACAGAGGAACCAGCATCGACTGTAACTGAACCCGCTTCCACCACAGAAGAACCAGCATCGACTGTGACGGAACCCGCATCCACCACAGAGGAACCAGCATCGACTGTGACTGAACCCGCTTCCACTACAGAAGAACCAGCATCGACTGTAACTGAACCCGCTTCCACCACAGAGGAACCAGCATCGACTGTGACGGAACCCGCTTCCACCACAGAAGAACCAGCATCGACTGTGACTGAACCCGCTTCGACTACTGAGGAACCAGCATCGACTGTGACTGAACCCGCTTCCACCACAGACGAACCAGCATCGACTGTAACTGAACCCGCATCCACTACAGAGGAACCAGCATCGACTGTGACTGAACCCGCTTCCACCACAGAGGAACCAGCATCGACTGTGACGGAACCCGCTTCCACCACAGAAGAACCAGCATCGACAGTAACGGAACCCGCTTCCACCACAGAGGAACCAGCATCGACTGTGACTGAACCCGCTTCGACTACTGAGGAACCAGCATCGACTGTGACTGAACCCGCTTCCACCACAGACGAACCAGCATCGACGGTAACTGAACCCGCATCCACTACAGAGGAACCAGCATCGACTGTGACTGAACCCGCTTCCACTACAGAAGAACCAGCATCGACTGTAACTGAACCCGCTTCCACCACAGACGAACCAGCATCGACTGTAACTGAACCCGCATCCACTACAGAGGAACCAGCATCGACTGTGACGGAACCCGCTTCCACCACAGACGAACCAGCATCGACTGTAACTGAACCCGCATCCACTACAGAGGAACCAGCATCGACTGTGACGGAACCCGCTTCCACTACAGAAGAACCAGCATCGACTGTGACTGAACCCGCTTCCACTACAGAGGAACCAGCATCGACTGTAACTGAACCCGCTTCCACCACAGAAGAACCAGCATCGACTGTGACGGAACCCGCATCCACCACAGAGGAACCAGCATCGACTGTGACTGAACCCGCTTCCACTACAGAAGAACCAGCATCGACTGTAACTGAACCCGCTTCCACCACAGAGGAACCAGCATCGACTGTGACGGAACCCGCTTCCACCACAGAAGAACCAGCATCGACAGTAACGGAACCCGCTTCCACCACAGAGGAACCAGCATCGACTGTGACTGAACCCGCTTCCACCACAGACGAACCAGCATCGACAGTAACGGAACCCGCTTCCACTACAGAGGAACCAGCATCGACTGTGACTGAACCCGCTTCGACTACTGAGGAACCAGCATCGACTGTGACTGAACCCGCTTCCACCACAGACGAACCAGCATCGACTGTAACTGAACCCGCATCCACTACAGAGGAACCAGCATCGACTGTGACTGAACCCGCTTCCACTACAGAAGAACCAGCATCGACTGTAACTGAACCCGCTTCCACCACAGAGGAACCAGCATCGACTGTGACGGAACCCGCTTCCACCACAGAAGAACCAGCATCGACAGTAACGGAACCCGCTTCCACCACAGAGGAACCAGCATCGACTGTGACTGAACCCGCTTCCACCACAGACGAACCAGCATCGACAGTAACGGAACCCGCTTCCACTACAGAGGAACCAGCATCGACTGTGACTGAACCCGCTTCAACTACAGAGGAACCAGCATCGACAGTAACGGAACCCGCTTCCACCACAGACGAACCAGCATCGACTGTAACTGAACCCGCTTCCACCACAGAGGAACCAGCATCGACTGTGACTGAACCCGCTTCCACTACAGAAGAACCAGCATCGACTGTAACTGAACCCGCTTCCACCACAGAGGAACCAGCATCGACAGTAACGGAACCCGCTTCCACCACAGAGGAACCAGCATCGACTGTGACGGAACCCGCTTCCACTACAGAAGAACCAGCATCGACAGTAACGGAACCCGCTTCCACCACAGAGGAACCAGCATCGACTGTGACTGAACCCGCTTCCACTACAGAAGAACCAGCATCGACTGTAACTGAACCCGCTTCCACCACAGAGGAACCAGCATCGACTGTGACTGAAACCGCTTCGACCACAGAGGAACCAGCATCGACTGTAACTGAACCCGCTTCGACCACAGAGGAACCAGCATCGCCTGTGACTGAACCCGCTTCTACTACAGAGGAGCCCGCTTCCACTACACATGAACCCGATTCAACAACTAACGACCCCGCTGTCTCTACAGAAGATCCCATTATAACAACTGAGGAAGACCCATCGGTCACCGAAGAACCTAGTTCCTCAACGGAAGCTCCAGAGACCACCACAGAAGAACCGCCAGCTTCAACGGGACCTTACACCGTTACTGAAGAGCCCACAACCCCCTCTCCCGTCTTCAACTGCCCGATGCAAGGCTTCTTCCCAATCGAAAGCAGATGCAACCAGTTCCACATGTGCCTGTACGACGGCAACGGCGACCTCCTCTCCTACATCATGGAATGCCCAGCGGGCCAGAACTTCAATCCTATCGCACAGTTCTGCGTGGAAGAGGAGTTCTATCCCACCTGCGGATCGGGCAACGATAACTTCAACAACTCAAATTTCGTCTGCTCCCGCGAGGGACTCCACGCCCATCAAATGGACTGCTCCCTCTTCTACAACTGCCTCTGGGACGTCGGCAACAACCGCTACCTAGTCTTCATCCAGCGCTGCCCCATTGGCCAGATCTTCAGTCTGCAGTCGAACACCTGCATCGTGGGCACCATAATGTCTTGCCTGGGACGCCCCTTCAACATCTACAGTCTGATCCGCTAACAGTGGCGGCCGTCAAAAATGACATTCCCAAAATGTATTGATATTCGTAACGTATGTGATCTGTGTATGTGTCTGTATCAGCGTCTGTGTGTCCCCAACCCTCCCTTTATTAAGGAAAGCTCACAATAAAGAATATTCGTTTTTTTATTTTAAATTATTCAACTAAATGGTTTGCTGTTTGATTATTTGAGTAGAAGCTTCAGAAAATACGTCGGGGTGTCGACAGGGTGTCGACAGGTGCGTGCTCCAGAGACCACAGGGCGACCTCACCGAGATCAAGTGTATTCACATGTATGTCATTGGCTGTCAAAAGAGAAGGATCTTGTTTATATATTTTGACATCTACAAATAAAGAAAATAAACTACGCTTTGACATCCGCTCACGGACGGATGAACTCGAGGGGATTTCAACTCGAGATTGTAGAAGTCGCCGCGAGCTTTCGAAACCACAAAAATTCACGGCGAAACCTAGGAGATTTGGAGACATTTGATGAAACCTCACGATTTCGTTCGATGGTTTTTGGATGGAATATCGCGAAGTCGAAGCTTGACCAACTTTTCTTTTGCTGCTGTTTGTGTCTACTGTTGAGTGCTGTAAGTTGCTTCTGTACTCCAGCTTTTCTGGCCTCTAGCCTAGGCTGTGGGGTTCGGATGTGAGCCAACCACGTCTTCTGCCAGCTGCTCCCGTTGACTCATGTCCAGCTCCTCTACTCTCTCTCTGTCGTCATCGGAGGCGGAGGACGTTATTGGGCGGAAGGAGTTCCCTCTGTCTCTGTAGACGAGTCCTGTGCCTTCTTCCGAGTCGTTCTCAATGACTTCAATGAAATTTTGTTTGATTTTCATCTGAACCTTTTGTTACAGTCTCCACTGTGCTGCGATTGCTGCTTCAAACCCCTTCCCCTTTGATGTGCCTTCTTTAAGAATCATTGCTCGGTTTGACAGGTGACAGGTGATTAAAGCACGGATTGCTCTTACGACTCCAGCAACACTCACACGTTTAGTTATAATTGCGAAGAAGAGAGAGAGAGAAAGGAATGTCCCTTAGGTCACAGAGATCACAAACAAACTTGACTACTAGCCTCCTAGAGCCGGGCGGTGGAATGGAAGACACTCCTGGCCTTTTAGCGCCAGAATAGAGAGGACGTCACATCTACAGATATCATTCATCAGGGCGCCTAGTCTTCCGGCATGTTCTCCCGATTCAACCGACATTATCATCCCCGATGAAATCGAACCACCGCACCGACGCCTTGTGCCTCAAATTGAATTTGAAAATTCACGCCAAAACCTTTCAACTGTCACATGCCTGTCAGCACACATGCATACTCGCAGAGTGTTACTCACTTTTTCGGGGTCCAAGCAAAAACAAGCCACTGACATGCCGTAAGCGCCTTGTGACAGGGTGACATGCTAATTCTGTTGCATTAGATGACAGCCAAATTGTCGTTATCACTGACGCATGACACTTGAGAATCAACACATGACACATCGTGAACTGAATTATGTCACTCTTGCAAATATTCGCGAAATCAATTTCGTCCCGGCTGTGATTGCGTTAATCTTGGGCAGGGTTTCCTAACTCATTGTCTTGTGCTGGCAGTAAATATGCCAAAGTCCAAAGGTCCCAGTGCCGCTTGGCGGCGGCATGCCTTTGCTGGCTTAATGCAATCTAAGTACCCGCCAATGTCCCATCTATCTTGGCTTTGTTTTGCTTGCGGTGCTGTTTTTCATGCCACAGAGGGGTGGTGAATTATGGGAAATCGCTGCGGCAGAGGGGGTTGCGATTAATTGTTCACTTTTCTCACCATTTGCAGTTAATTGAGACCTATTCTTTATCAGCGTGACTGCGAGAGAGGAGCGCTGTAAATGAAGTCATCCCTACAAAAGGCTGATGGGCCAAGGGCAGACTATCATACTGTTTTTACTTTTGTTCGTCCGCAGCCACTGGATTGCTTTCGATTTCAAAAATGTCCCCTGAACAGCCTCCACTCAGAATGCCTTCGATAATCTGCAAGCCTGGACAAGACCTTTGGGTGCAAATGGGGACTACTGGATATTCACCCGGTTATCAGACGGACACTAATGGACGGAGTCTCAGTTTCGGGGACAGCATTGAACAAAGCTGCCAACTGCAAGGCATTCCTGCCAGTACGGCCCTGAGACTCAAACCACCCCAAGTGAGGTCCGAAATTACCGTCGAATACAACTTCCTTCCCAATGGCGTCTACTATCCCCAGCTTTCTTCCCTCCACATCGGATTGGTTGTCTGACAACCAGACGCCAGCTGATCCCCTGCGAATATACACCGACCGATCAAAAATGGACAAAGGGGTAGAGGCTAATCGAAGTCAGTATTGACCTCTCTAAATTACATCCTCTGGCAGTGTAGTACCATAGGTAGCCGTTGGGACCTACTAAACCAGCTAAGCCGCTTTGCAACAGGCTGGCTCCAGGTTTAGGAGTAAGTCAGTCCGCGTGGTAGCACAATGGGCACAATGGGAGTTCTGCGCTAACCTCCGACGCGTGCACCTGTCTTCGTCGGTGCGGACTCCGCCCACCCACTAACAAGAGTTGTGAAGTGATTCGGTGTCGAGTGCGTTTGGTCCGCTCTCTCTCTCGCCACTTGCCATCAAAAGCCACTGCTGCTCATCCTCGATCGCAACTCCCGTTTGAGGCACGCCTGAGAGTGCGTAGCATCTGGTTGGTGGACCGTCTCTAATCGATGTAGGGGCACAACACTAAAATCGATTGTTGTTGGGAAGTTCATGTGTAAATTGCACTTCTCAACTCAGCTTTATCACTCGCAGTCGATGCAGGAATGAAGTATTATAGAGTTAACTAACCTCTACCTCTCTTGCCCCTTAACACTTTAGACAGCCATTTTTTATATCGTTTTTGACCAATCAGAGAACGGCATTCATCACATCCTGAATATCTGTCAAAAAGGCTCTGAAAATCTTCGATGGACTAGGGGTGAAGTTGGCCATCTCTATAATACTTCATTTCTGAGTCGGAGTTAGTTTTTGACATCTCCGTTCTGTACTTTATGGGAAGTTTTAGGGTTGACGTGAGCCATGTGCGTAGGCTTCGAGCGACCCTCTTCGCTGTGTGTGTCCACCTATTTCGCTATAAACTAGCTGTCTTGGCGCAGAATCGATATAGCTTGGTGCCTCTTTCTTTTTACACTGCGATGATGTAGCTCAGCAAATTCAACCACAATGCGGCCAATATTCTGCAGTTAAGACTTCAAGTCCGTAAGCATTTAATCCACTACTGCTTCATTTACAGAAGACCATTTACAGAAGACCACAACTTGGATAGCAAATTCAACTTTTAACGAATTTGGTGCGCTATCCGATTCCATCTCAAGAATTGTTGCCATTGGGGGCGATTTAACTCTGCACAATTCTGTTTGGATTCGACATGCAGGCCAGACAACACCCGAAGGAAGGAATCTGACCCAGCTAGTAAGATGAGCCCGCACGAATACCTGACATTGCAGATCATTCCACCAACACCCTGGACCTGTTTCCCTTGACCTCTCATCCTGACAAATATTCTGTTGACACACTGCCACCTCTAGGCTCGTCCGACTATTGTGTCATATCAGCTTATTTCTAATTATCACCACACACAGTATGACTGTACGAGAAAGCCGAGTGGAGCGGACTTAACAACTTCTTTAGGAATTTTAACCAGTCACTATGCTTCCTCGGTAGTGACGTGGCTGACGCTGCTGAATGATCACAAACATTATTCCGCTGGGCATGAGATCCTTCATTCGTCATCGAGTGACGAGTTTCATACCCTAGCAAATGGCACGACTCGAGCTGTTAAGAGGCTATCAGGATGAGGGAGATACAAAGCCAACCTTACTGAGGAAACCCGGAATAAGTTCAAACTGGCAAGTCATTTCTGTCGCAGACGTGTGAAATTCTCCTTTGAGCAAGGTTGAGGCAAAAAGTGCTACAATGTCCCAAGGGAAGTATAAACTTTTGGTCATTTGTAAGAAAACATAAACAATTCGGCCTTATTTACAATGACATCCCAGCTGTCAGCTCTTTGGAGAAAGCCAATCTGCTTGCGGCGCATTTTGCAGCCAGCTCAACACTGCTGATGAACACTGATGATTTCACCACGGGACAAATCCACTTTCGCACTCGTACAGTTGCAAGAGTAGAGCGACGTGCTGGCCCGGATGGTATTCCTCCTATGCTTCTGAAGAGGTGTTCTTCTGTGCTGGCAAAACCACTGCGTAGCCTTTTTCATCTATCATCCCTTTCCGAGCAGATGGGAAGCAGCATTCCTTCCTAAAAAGGGCGAATCCTCGTCGCCCACCTCATACCGACCCATAGCACTTACGTCCCTTCTTTCTAAGGTCATGGAAGCGCTGAAATATTTTGAAACCTAACCTAACTATCAACCGACGATCTGTACGTCTGTGTCAAGCCTCATCTTTTGAAGCTGTACGTCCGCCAATGAAATATCGGCGGCAAGTTGAGTTGGAGCCTGCATTTCCAATGTCCTCTGCGAGTCACATAATATCGCGAGACGCTTTAAATCGAGACGTCTAAGTGCATTCAAGGGCCATGGCAAAATTGGCGGCTGTACAGGCCCAGGGGACCATACCTACCGACTCTAGGAGCACCACACTCAACACTTAATTACCAATCTCGCAAGAGACATCTGGCAAACACATCTGGCCTTACTGGAATGGTGGACTCCCCACAGGCGCCACTTCATTCAGAAGCCATTATTCTGCACAGGACTGAGGGGCGGTTGGAACAGATGGTGTGCCCGGTCATATTCAGAAGCCATCCGACGAGAATCTTGGCTTTGATGAGTACGGTGACTGCACGGAAGCACACTTTGGCATGTCTACTCAAGTTGATAAGGGAAATGGCGGACGTAAGTATCCACGGATGTGGAAGCAGTCAGTCAGGACATTGAGTGACTGTCGGGGCCGCCTTCGATTCCAGATCAGTGGCCACTTTCACATCTGATCCATCCACCCTCAGTCCTGTGCAGAGTAATGAATGATCCTCATCTGCTGTCGTTGCAGCCAACTTGGTAGTCGTAAATGTCCTGTTCGGCGACATTGAAACCCATACGATCCGCAAGTGCCTCTCATCGCAGGCACAAGAACAGCCAAAAATATGGAATCACCTTGAGTGGAAAACATCTGAATGTTGTCTAATGTCGTTAATTGGGTTAATCGCTGTCCTCAGCCAGACCTGTCCGGCGCCGTGCTTCAAAAAACACATCAAATGTCCATCGATGAGCATTCGTTAATTTATTTTGACAGACAGAAAAGCACAAAACTTCACAATTCTTATCGATATCACTGAGGGAATCTCACATAAACGTCAAGTCACATAAACGATGTTTACTTTACTGCTTGCACAGATTGACCATCTGATTTCCAGGAATGACTTGCAGAACGTCACCCATCAGCGGACGTCCACTTGAAATACAGGTAACCACAGAGCTATCGATATCCTGGCTGCAATTTGGTTATCTGGCCAAGAGTACCAGCGGAAAACAAAATCGGCGATAAGACGACACAAGTGGTGTCTCAAGTGTTTGGGGGACAAACCCAATCCCCAATGAGATCTACTCACTTGAGGTTATCTCTACCGATTGCTTGGGTTCCTAGATCTAATCGATTTCACTTCCAATGGCATTTCATCACTTACATGCCCAGGCAACAGGCACTCGGCCTGTCCGTGGTGGTCTCACTTGCTGAGCCATGGGGCGATGTTGAAAGGGTCGTAAAGAAAATTCCTTATCAAACGAGATTTGGTTTTGGAGCAGAAAACGACTAATAAATCGTTTGGGGCTTGCATTGACTTTCGAAGGCGACCCACGGAGAGTATGTGGGCCGAGGTCTTTGCTGCCACACGGAGTGTTTATCGGGCGGGGACTTCTTACCCCGGACGCTGGCTTTATCAGTTCAAATTTCGCGAGGTCTTCTTGTCCACAGCCGACATGGCTGAGATTGGGTGTTTTTGTTTTTTCAAAGGAATGATAAGAGAGGGACATGGCGCCAAGCTGAGCAAATGCAAATCAACAAGATGGAGGAGACTATTGTTTGAGAAAAAAGTTCCACATACGCCACCGTGATAGAGTGACCTGATGTGGTTGACTTGGAAACTGTGGGCTCCCGGTCGCTAGCCGATAAAAGAAACAAAAATCCTGTGCTAAAAAATATTTGCCAG
The DNA here is from genome assembly GCA_905231855.2 of Eristalis tenax. Taxonomy (NCBI): domain Eukaryota; kingdom Metazoa; phylum Arthropoda; class Insecta; order Diptera; family Syrphidae; genus Eristalis; species Eristalis tenax. The sequence goes on along the minus strand of HG993128.1, from coordinate 40,554,609 downwards.
TTTGTTTTTCAATAAATATGAACAAAATCTTGGATTAATCTTTGACACTTTTAAGATTAAATCATTTTCCAAATTTAGCTTGAGTTAATGTCAAAAATTGAAGATATTGTGACTACGCACGGGTATGAAGTGGCGAATGGCAGTAACACGTTCTTTCTTCTACTTGTACAGAAATTGACGTTAATCCGTATCAACGAGTCGGCTGCTTGAAAATTTCGTAATTCGTATAAGACCCATACGTTTCGGTCCCCTTGATAATTCGCATAATTTTTCTCGGTGAACAAGAGTAGAACTCTGTGCAATTCGTATTTTTTTGTGTCACGGACCTCCACAATTCGTATTTCTTCCTTCTCGTCCTTTTGTGATAGTTCATCTGAATGAATTTAAGCGATTGTCTGTTCTCTTTGTTGACTGCCGGTTGTCACTTATGTCATCGCTCGCAGTTTGCAAGATGAGTTTTGAATTTGGATTTGGAGAAAAGCAGGAGCCTGTGACTGTGCGTTTTGGTATCGCCCCATCCATACCTACTTACTTATTTAGGTGGCGCTACAGTTCGAGGTGAACCTGGGCCTCACCCAATAAGTCCCTCCAGCTAACACGGTCTTAGCTAGCTGCCTCCAGTTGCGCACTCCAAGCCTGTTGCGGTCCCCTTTATCCTGTGCACGCCACCCAAGACGACTACTGCGTTTTCCCTCCGGGTTTGATTCGAAGACTTGGCGGGCCAGAGCATTGATGTCCATTCGCTCTACATGTCCTAGCCGACCGACTTAACCGACTGGTGAGCAGTTTTTTGACAAGGTCGATGTCGCTCGTACACTTCGTCGTTGAATCTCCTTCTCCAGAGTCTCGAACAGTCTCGAACACCAGAGTCTGGAAACGACCGAGGAAATTCTCATCCGCTTTGACAGAGTCCATGCGACAGCGCCTAATGTAGCACTGGGAAAATCAAGGTCTTATATAGGATCTCCTTGGTTGTTCGGAGGACGGCCTTACTACTCAATTGCCTTCTCAGCCGAGGTGTTGTCTCTGCCGAGGTGTTGTTGCAAGAGTTTAGAGCAAAGCCAAGGTAGACAAAGTCCCTCACTATCTCAAAGTTAAAGCTGTTGATTGTGACGTTCTGCCCAATCCGTCGATGTTGTGCATCCCTTCTGGTTGACAGCATATACTTGATTTTGCCCTAATTTACTGCTACGCACATTTTGCCAGCTTCTGTGTCGATACTAGCCAACGCACCAGTGACAGCCCGCTGTGTTCTGCCAATTATATCGCTAGGAGTTGCACCGACTTTTGAAAGATTGTGTTCCGGAGATTCGTACAATTCGTTCAAGTACGATGTTAAAGCAATCATGACAGCGCGTCCCCTTGTCTAGGTCCTCTCTTGACATCAAAGGTCTCGTTGAGGTCGGTACCGACCTTGATGGAGCATCGAGTGGTAAATAACCTGACGAGTTTGGCAGTTATGTCAAAACTTCCGTTTGAACTGTTGGGTCCATTGTTGGTGGGCACAATGGACCCAACACGTTGGTCTAAGTCAGTATTTTTATTCGGAACAACATTTTCTCGTTCTCAACATCTCTCGCGGTTGTCGTACCAGCTTTCAAATCAATCAATCGAATGACAGGACGTAGTGGCATCATCTTCTAGTTCTATGGATCAGTGATGGACTCTGCGAATGGATCGGGCTCGTGCTACAGTTTTGCTTGACCAAATCATGCAGCAACTGGTGAGCAGAGGAAGTGCGCAGGAAAAAGTCCTCGCATCATTCCACCAAGATGCTGAAAAGGGCAGCAGCTGAATTCGAGTAAAAGGCAACCAAGATTTAACTCCGACTGCGATTGCATTGATTTCAGGCCTTCTGAGCTTGTGCCATGAGTCCCACAAAACTGAAGAAAAAGTGTAGGTATTCCAAACGCCAATTACTGCCGCATAAGCCCCCTAAACTCAGAGTGGGCCGGGAGAGTCTACCAGATCCTGACAAAAAAAAGCACTCAAGAAGGGCAGATCTCTGCGCCCATTTAAGTCCTTCTCCACTCGTGTTCGTAACTTTAAACTCAGACTCCTTCCCCTGCGCAGTTCTACATTCGCTCAAGGCCGCTCGTAAAACCTTCAAAGCCTTCGAAGATCACAAGTCTTGTCCGATATTGACCATCACAGCGACACAGCGAATCAGTCTAGGCACCTTGTCGCACCCAAACCAGCAGTGTAGGGCAAAATTAAATCCACACGTCTTCTTCGAAATCAAACTGCTGACTCATTCGTCGAACAGCGAAATGCGGTCAGTAAGCTAATGGCCGGCAGCTATTCGCGGAATGTCACGATCGCCAAACGCTCGACAAACGATTTAAAAGGATCCAGGTCGACTGCTCGCATAAATTCCACTCGACGCGTAAAACTCGTAAACGTAACGGCTGTCACCCATCGCCGGTGGGTTACAGCTCGCGCATTGTCTATTCCGATGGGCGAACGTTTTCGCAACCCCTCCCCAGAAACGCTTGCGCATTACGTCGCCCGTAACGCCCGTAACGATTACACGCTGTAAAAACCCTCGACAATGCCCATTCAACACGAGCAATTACACACAATTTGACCGGGGCCCATTCGTTGCACACTCGGGATTCTGCTTTATATTCCCACGGAGACGCCGCCGACGCTGATCTCACGAGCGCAACGGAAACCGTTCGACCATCGCCACCAGATTCCACAAATCATGCTCACGTCGACGCTGCTGGTCAAGCGGATGATGGATGAACCCGATGACGGAGCGGAGTCCCGCCCAAGGGACGGTTACATAAACAAAGTGCAGACCACCTGCTCTGTGCGGCCCTTCGGTCGATCGAAAGTACGGCTGGGCCGATTGACAACGACTGCGGTGACGTCGCCGCCGCCGCACCGCTGTGTCCCGCGCTCGCTGCAGCCATGGAAGGTGCCCCCGCGTCGGATTTATTCCGAGCACACACACGGACCCAGGTTACACAGAAATGCGGTGTTTCCAGCCAACTGACGACGACGACGGCGCTGCGCATGAGTGAACGGCTGGCTTGGCCGTATGTCAAATTCGTGTGCTTTTGGCAGTGCGAACAGCATTTGTAGCCTGTTGCCGTGGTGGACGTCTAATTGTGGATTCCCGCGGGCCAGCGGTTGCACGAGGCCAATTTTGACAGCTCGACGACAAATAATTGGCAAATGGATGTGGCCATTGTGCGGCCCATTAGCTGGGCGAATTTTGTGAGACAATTTGGCCGGAGCGTTGGGGATGAGGCCCGACCGCCGAAGACACGTCGCGCAGCCGCATTCAGATTAGATCGGCGGCTACCGACGAGACGACGGACGGCGTACGAGAGGTGAAAGTGATTTACGGTTCATTACAGTACATGCAGCATGCGTTTGCATTTTAATTGAACAATTTGTAGTTTTCTAGGTGAAAACATCGCGCGAACTGACGAATGGCTGGATGGCGGAGGAGGAGCAGTTGGCACGTTGTGGTGTGACGACGATGCTGATGTTCGTGTCGTTGTGGCTGGTTTTTTCCGCTGCAAGTGCAACGGTGGCTTAATTGCGGGCCTAATGAGGGTCTAATCGATGGCGCGGCCGGCCTCAGCTGATGCCTGAGCAGAGCCCTATCGGGGCATTGATCGGCATCGGTATGTCAGCGACATTGCGTAACGTGGCTTCTGTTCAGAGGAGTTTTTTCCTTCTTCTTCTCGATGACGGGTTGTGAAAGCGGTAGGCTGGTGGGGAGGTTAAGGAATGGCAAGGAAGGAATTTATTGCAGAAATTAAGGTGTGGCAGGGTTTAAGGCAGCCAAGGCTTGCGTGGCGTATGTTAGGCGGCTGTTAAGCCGACTGCTGAATGGATGGAAACTATTATCATTCAGGGATGTCCAAGGAAGATGACATATCGTGGACTAAGGAGACAGCTAAGTGAAAATTAAGAACGAATAAAATTGAAAGTGGACGATGTGGAACTATGAAAGCTTGCTTATGACCGGCATCTCCAACTAATCCAATTCAATCATTCTCTGATGAGAGTACATTCCGCTTTTCATATATGTTCCAAGACTCACAACATCAGGTCGCACCAGGATCAGCCAATCCAGCGACAGACTTCCAGGATCCACTGGTCACGCAAGTGTACTAGATGGACTACAAACTGGACAAGTTGAAAGGGACTATACTCCTCCGTTCCTCAACTTAGGAATAGCCATCGGATGCTGTTTCCCAAACAGAGAGGAGGAGTGGACTGCAAATGTCTCCATCAACGACGAATACACAGGTGAGTCGGAGACAGGCCGATACCAATATTGACAGGAGTTGAGAAGAGCGTTGAAGAAGTAGCAACAAACTGGGATCAAACACAAGGATCGGTCCCACCCATTCATGTGGTAAGACCAGCGAGACCTACAACCGAAAAGAACACGCACAATTCGGAGTCCCACAAGGATCGACACTGGGTCCCACCCTATTCATATTATAAAATGAATAAATTTTATTATCAAAATGCGTGCTCTGCTAAGAAAGTTCATCGCTCGCTTCTTCCATTTTATGGTCAGTCAGCGACGAACCTCATTTTCGGCTCAATGGCTACGTAAATAAGCAGAATTGTCCATTTTGGAGTCAATATCAGCCAAAAGCATTGCAAGAGCTACCAATGCATCCAGACAAAGTCACAGTTTGGTGCGGTTCATGGGCTGGTGGCATCATTGGACCGTACTTCTTCAAAGACGATGCGAATCGTAACGTAACTGTGAATGGTGAGCGCTACCGTGAAATGATATCCAACTTTTTTTTGCCCAAAATGCAAGAGCTTGACTTGCATGACATGTGGTTTCAACAAGACGGTGCCACATGCCACACAGCACGCGCATCAATGGACTTGTTGAGAGGCCAGTTCGGTGAACATTTTATTTCACGTTCGGGACCGGCCTAGATCGTGCGATTTAACGCCTTTAGACTATTTTTTGTGGGGCTATGTTAAAGCTCATGTCTATACAGACAAGCCCGCTTCAATTGACGCATTGGAAGACAACATTGAAGCATTTATTTGTGAGATACCGGCCGAAATGTTGGAAAGAGTATGACAAATCTGGACTTAGCGGATGGACCATTTGAGGCGCAGTCAAGGTCAACATTTGCATGAAATAATCTTCAAACATTAAATTATATGGACCGTACTTACTTACTTACTTAAGGTGGCGCTACAGTCCGAGGTGGACCTGGGCCTCAACCAATAAGCGTCTCCAGCCAGCTCGATCTTTAGCTAGCTGTCTCCAGTTTCGCACGCATAGTTGTTTGAGGTCCCTTTCCACTTGCGTGCGCCACCTGAGTCGCGGTCTTCCTCTACTTCCCTCGGGGGTGGATTCGAAGACTTTTCGGGCCGGAGCATTGCTTTCCATCCGCTCTACATGACCTAGCCACCTCAATCGTTGGATCTTCACTCTTCTGGCTAAGTCGATGTCGCTAAACAGCCCGTATAGTTCGTCATTATATCTCCTCCTCCACTCACCATCTATGCAGACCAAGAGCAGCTTCATCCGCTTTTGATAAAGTCCATGCCTCCGCGCCATATAGCAGGACTGGGACGATTAAGGTCTTGTAGAGCGTTAGCTTGGTTGTTCGAGAGAGGGCTTTGTTTACCAATTGCTTTCTTAGCCCAAAGAAGCAGCGATTGGCAAGAGTTATTCTTCGTTTGATTTCAGCGCTGGTGTCGTTGTCTGAATTGATAGCGGTGCCTAGGTAGACAAAGTTTTTGACTACCTCAAAGTTATATCTGTCTGCTGCGACGTTCTGACCGAGACGTCGGTGTTGGGTGTCCTTTCTCGTTGACAGCATATACTTGGTCTTACCCTCGTTTACCGCTAAACCCATCTTCGCCTCCGTTGCAATACCCACAAAAGCGCCATTGACATCACGCTGCGTTCTTCCGATAATGTCAATATCGTCGGCATATGCGAGTAGTTGGACGGACTTCTGAAAGATTGTTCCTCTGGTGTTGGCGTTCGAGTTTTGAACAATTCTTTCAAGAACGATGTTGAAAAAGTCGCATGACAGCGCGTCGCCTTGTCTGAATCCTTTTTTGACATCAAAGGTCTCGGTTAGGTCTTTACCGACCTTGATGGACCGTACTATCGACTGAAATAAAGATTTCATGCATTTTTCTGAATTTTATGTGTTTTGTTTTGAAAAACTTTCCTATAGCTTTTAAAAAATCACCCTTTACAACAATGAGCTTCTTCGTGGTGTTGTGGGTTCGCTGAATATTCGAACCCTACGCACTGGAGCCTACAAAGCCCGGTACGAGCAAACTATTTTTCACGACCCCACCTCTTTCGAGTGGGGCCCTGGCTCTCTGCGGTCAGCGTAGTGGTATGTCACAGATCCTTGCAGACGGGAAACTGAAAATAATTCAGGAGGTGATCGATTCTGCAGTAAAATGGTGTTTTGATCCCGATCAAGCGATCAACACATGCGTTAGCTAAGCGAACGTGCCAAAAGTGGCCAAAAGTGGATTTGGCCGGCGAACCAGCCAAATCAACGACAAAGGCGAATATCCATGGCGCGAAGGTAACGCTCTGTACTTGGTTGGATCAAAAGGGTGTGCTGTGTTATGAGCTGCTAAAACCGGGTGAAACCGTCAATGGACAACGCTACCGAACACAATTAATCCGTTTGAAGAGAGCAGTAGCCGAAAAATGCGACCAGACACGAGGCAATCATTTTCCATCCTGACAATGCTCGCCTTCACGTTGCTCTTCCGGTTAAGAACTATTTGGAAAACAGTGGATGGGAAGTTTTACCCCACCCGCCTTATAGCCCAGACTTTGCCCCTTCTGACTACGTTTCGGTCGAACGCCCTCACTGAAATACGGTTCACATCTGACTCATTCTTGGCTGCCAAGCCGGCGCAGTTCTTTTGGGATGGGACCCACAAATTGCCAGAAAGATGGCAATTACTATTTATTTCCCACTACTTGTCAAAATGACACTTGTTCGAAATGTCACAGGTGATTCGAAGTGGAATTTTGTTGACTGACGTTGTTGACTGCCACACTCTCTTGGTTGGTTCGTGCCTCGGTCTGACCTTGTTGGGATTTCCGGTCAAAATTTTCTTGTGTTGTATTTTTGTGTAGATGATGCAGGTCGACCGTTGGTCACTGCCTCGACCACTGATTCGATGTGCAAGGTTGCTAGGCCTTGAGTGTTAAGGCGCTTAGCTAGAAGTGACCTTCACGGTTGCGAAAGCCTGACCAGAGGCTATATTCTGGTACCACGGGAGATAGCTGGCCCCGGAAAGGATAGTTGGTGCCGTCAGGCTCCCAACCTCCTATTCCGAGCTATCAAGAGGTGAGAGCTATGCTGCCCAAAATCGCGGGAGCGTATAGCATGTGGATGCAAGAGGTGTTAGGTAGGCCTCGCCCTCAGCAAGGTTTGTGGTCGTCCTTAAGCGTCACTAATTTGGTACTGGGGTGGTAATTACTTCCTCTGGACGCTTAATCTGACTCCGTTATTGCGGGTAGTCCCACAGTGAAGTATGCCAATTGTTGGCCGGGTCTTCACGCCCCGGCAATAACGGAGTCAGCTTAAGCGCTGACCACCTCCCATAGGAAGTAATTACCACCCCAGTAGCAATTTAGTAGGACGACAATTTTAATTACGACTACAAACCTTGCTGAGGGCGAGGCCTAAGCACTTTCGACTTCAGCCACACTCACAAGTAAAACCCTTGAACATGCAGGTCCTGCAATAGCAGCTCTCCATCTCCTCGATCACCCGCTTCTCTGCTCTTTCTCAATATCCGCACTCGTTCCCTTCTCTTCTGTTGGAAGGCCCAAAGCATTCGAGACAGCTCAGAAGTAGAAACTCTTTGCTTTGCACATATTCATCCATCCATCCACTTGTGTTGTTACACGTCACCTCCACGACGTAAATCTTACCTCGTCAGTGGTAACTTTGTGGCGGTCTTTACCAAATTTCCTAGAACTCCAATCCGCCCCATTATGCCCACCATTACGCCTATCGGTGTGATTCCCATCACACACTCATTCTTCCGAAATTCTATAAGAACTGCTTCATTTCCTCCAGCGAAAGTCGTTCACTGTTAGTAATCACACCCGAAATACCTGCGTCTTCCACTGGAACTCCTAAGACTTGCGCTATAAATCACTCATAGCCAACATGACTAACTACAACTCGACGGGGATATTCTGGGGACTCTCCACATGGAGGCGGACTTACTCACTCATGACGCAGCCGTAGCGCCGGCTTATGCTGTCGCCGTAATTGATTGTCAAGTTCTTGCAAATGCAGAGTGATAGTGCTTGGCCGAAATGTGATTATTGTTTGTTTCTTTTTGTCAAGGGAGGGAGGTGTTGTGCCGTGGTTCACCATTTTCGGGGCTTAACCTGCTGTCGATTAGACGTCATTGAATGATCGATGAACTCCGTGCACTCTCCCAGAATACATGGATTTTCGTGGGAACCCGTCGGATCCGTCTCGTAAAATCAAACGAGCCGCACTTAGCATCCCCATAAAACGGCGGGATGCTAAGTTCCACACCAACAAGCAACCATCGCTCGGAGAACCCTCCTCGCATCACACTTCACTCACTTGAATCAACAGTCTGTTCAGAGATCTCCGGTCGTTAATTGTTTTCAAAATAAAATCACACCAAATTCCTGCTCAACTAGCTAGCGTCTCGAAATCGTTGAAATCGTCGAAATCGAAAAAAAAAGAAGAAAAAATGTACATCGAAAGTGAAACTGTTTTGCGAAAAAAAAGTGTCGTAAGTGACGTTTGTTTTGGCAACAATGACCTCTACTGTTTACACAGAATTTATCTTTGAGATTAGCATAGCGCGAGCGCGCACACACACTCTCCCCGCTGGCATGGGGATTGTGCAGGAGTTTCTCAAGCCAACTCGCTTAGCTCGGCCATCTCCAGAGAAAGTGAACGCATAAAAGCACTGTTTAGTACCCTGAATGGGTCCCATTGACAACAGCCACACGCCTGTGCATCCCCGCGCACTCACACATGTCCGCCGCATGGCTGTAGGTGGCGAGAAGACGCTCCCGCACATAGTTCGAAATGGAATTGTCCAACTCTCGTCACTGCCGAGACGGTCGTTTGTCTCTGGTAAATGTCCAAAACAACAAAACACAGCACAAAAGTGTAGCGCAGAATGGCAAGAAAGTAACCATTGTTACCGCATGTTGATTTGAATTTTTCAACGTTTTTTATGGTTATTTGCTGGACGTGAGGGTTTTCCGAAATCGAAAACTGTCACACATGACAGTTGTGCCTCGAAAACAGCCCGCTCGCAGGCACTATTGAAAGGAAATCGCCGTTTGATCAGCGCTGAGCACCTGCATTGTGGTAATCCGAGGGATTGATCGATGGATTGAGTAATCGGTATGTGTGCGTTGTGCACGCGGAATGCCTGAATGACAGGCGACTTACGGAAGTCGAATTGGGTTACTCACGGGCCGGCGGAATATCGTTCAATTATATCGATGAACGAGCTAATTTCACAATAATGAGGCAATGCGTTATCTTTTCGAAGGCGAATCAAAATTCGCGAAATGGCGATGCGACGCCATTTTGAATGAGTAATTTTTCTTTTTTGCGGACGGCAAGGTTCTTCTTTCGAATGACAGTCCAAAGGGCAAGACCGTGGCGCAGCGTATCTTACTGCGAGAGCTTAGTCTTGGGTGATTGACGACGGAATGTGTCGCGGTAATTCTTGGTAACCTATTGAAATGAGAAGGGAGGGAGGGGGTTGTTTCTTCGGATGGACCTACAACCCGGCATGAACATGGACCTCTCATTATAAGGCTGCTCAGCGGGCATGATTAGAGCTGAGTTGCCTAAGGTCCTTCTCCACATGTGCGCGTCCTCTTGCACGTTCAGACTCGTCGGGCTGGAGCAGTGTGGACTCAACTTGGTCTGGCCATCGTAGACGCCTGGGCAGACTCATGTTGGTTGAATCTTCTTCCCCAGATGCCATCAGCGCTTTCCTTTCCCACTCAATTCAATCGTCATCCGTCTACCATTCAATCTCTCCCCTATGAGAGGACTGCAAATTCAACCTTGCGGCACTCCATTTTCATCTCCTCAGTCGTCCATAAATCAATCTTACACCAGTCGCTTCAGCTGCTGAGCTACGAGTATGTGCGCATAAATTAGTCCAAGCGGACTTAACAAAATGAACGCCGTGCAAATCAATAAATATAAGAGTTCATTACCGTTAAATCGATGAAGCAAGGCACGTGTTTACAGTTTTTGTGAGGCAATAAACACCATTTACATGTGTTCACGCGTTCATATCATTTTTGCGACAAGATTTTTTGACGAATCGCGTATAAGCATCGCGCATGCGAAGGCAGAAATGAAATCGCCTATGCAAATCGACGACGGTTCACCGGACTTCACGCAGTTGTCGCTTGTGAAAGTTTTCTTTTTCAACCAAGAGGATTATTTCTTTAGACCTGCGATTGAGCAGACATTTAAAGAGTTTCTTGATTTGACTTGCCTTCAAAAAATTGTGCATTTGGACGCGGTGAGGGATCAGAGGAAGTCATCACGGACACATTTACAGTCACGGTCGAGCACTCGAGGGATGAGTGCTTTTGCCAACTTTTCGCTTTAACGGTAAGGGAGTAGGTATGGGAGTATGCCAAACCGATGCACAGGGGTCTTGAAGGATTTGGAAAGCAACCAAGATCGAGTTCCTCGAAACGCTGGTCTTTTGAGGGCCATTCAGTTTCTATCCACAAGCTGTAGCAGCTATGTTCGGGATAAAAGTGCTAAATAAACACCTTTCACCGTGGACGTGGGAAGTCGCTTCGGGTGCGTCTTGTAATCGCTCCTTTTCACTTAATATGCGGACTGGATGCAACCGAGCCGATCACTTTGACTTCGTTGACTTCGTTACCCTCACATCCTGCCAGACGCGCTAGAAAAGTTTGTGCCCGTATGTTCAGGTGCTGGGATGAAGGTTAAACGTGGACAAATCCGAGGTTGGTCATTTCCAGCACGCGTTCAATTGAGTGGAGTCCCACAGAAACAGGTAGAGAGGTTTAAGTATCTCTGGGTTTTTTTCCCGTGTGATTCTGAGCTTTCCGGTAGGATTGGCCGAACAGCTTTTAAGACCTGTGATTAGAAAGGCCGAGCTTGGTGTCAAAGCCAAGTTAGCGGTTTGCAACTCAGTATTTGTTCCAACTCTGACCCATGGTCATGAAATTTGGGTACTGACCGAAAGAGTAAGATGCTGATGCTGGATCGATCCGTGTGCAAATACAAGCTGCTGAGATGAGATTTATCCGAATTACTCGTCGGAATAGGGTGAGAAACACGGCAGTTTGCGAGGAACTCAACATTGAGGAGCTACTTCTTCGAACGGAGAGGGCTATGCTTCATCACGACTTCCGAGGCGGGCGTTAAAGAGGATTCCATCGGGTAGGCGAGCGCTTGGCAGGCCCAGGACGAGGTGGTTGGATCAAGTCCAAAAACTTTGCCTAGCTACGTTTGGGCATAGTTCCTGATGAGTTAGAGTCGATGGCGGAGGATCGAGGTGACTGGAGATCTCTCGTGGCTGGAGATAACCCCCGCAACCCCTTTACTGGTCGGAAGATGATGATGATGGGTGGCCCGACAGTCCAGTGGTCTAGCTTCTACAGCAAATCACTCGTGTTGTGAGTGCACGAGTGAATGGGACCTACACCCTTCTATGTGAACTCCTAACGGCGAAGTTTGAAGACAGGAAAGAATCTTTAGAATCTCTTTCGAAAGCTGGGAATTTTGGAAGTTTGTAGGTTGTACGTGGTAGCCCTTGTACCAGCGTTGTCGGTTGGAATAGAGACCATTCAGTTATCAACTGAAGGTACGGCAAGGAGGATACACGAAGGGACTTACAAATCGATGCCGTTTAAAAAAGAGTTAGAAACCACAAGCCTTGAGTGAACATTTAAGACACAGTGAAAAGGTAGTCCCCACTCATTGCTCACCTTCGAACAGATTTCCTAAGAATGTTCCTTCGGATAAAACTGTGGTACCCTGCTGTCCTAGTAAGCCCCTCATTCTACACTCCCTTCACGCTTCCGTCCCTCCCGCCCAGGATTACCAGCCTCACTCAGCTATAAATGAACACAGACCCCCCTCAGCGAAACAGTATGTTCTTGCCTAGCTTAAGTGGTAACAAAATCAGACATAAGTCGAGTTGATTTGGTGTGTTTGGCCACGGCCCCACCCGGGCCGTGATCTAATCTCCTCCGACTTGTGAAATGATAAACATACAAAGGCAAACATAATTTCAGTCCGTCCAACGTTTCCGTTTAGACTTTTGCCCTTGATGATATCTTAGCGTTCCGCGGCGGCAATAAAGAAGACCAACAATGGCCACGATTCGACTTAACTTCCGATGTTTACAAACAAACAGCAGCTCGTTCCCCCGGCAAATTGCCCAACAAGTTGGGTTGATTTGTCTCGCAGAAGCCCGTTGATGCGATTGGTTGATACCGGAATCTTGCCCAACTTCGTGCGTTGCGTAACTCCTCCACCGAACAGCAACCGACCTAACTGTCTTAAAATTGCCCTTAAGTGCCACACACGACACCCATGCACAAGCCCAATCGACCAATGCCAAGGTCGACAGCTGGAAGCCATCGAATTGATTAGTCCAATCCATTGATTGATCCGGAACGCATTTCCCCGCCGCCGAACCAGCCGTCAGCACCCATCAAAGGGCCAATTTGTTGACCGTAATTCGAGCATTTCCCACCGTTACCCTAACCCGCTTCCGCACTTAAAAAGGCACAGCTTGCTTGAATACATTTTATCTGTTCTTGTGTCTCTTCGTGTGGTTTTCTCACACGAACAAGAATAAATAAAATTACATCGCGTCGCGCATTTGAAGAAGGGCCCGCCCCACTGTGGGGGCGATCGCAAACACCTCCCGTCCCGGAAGAAGCGAAGAAGAAAGTGAAATCTGCGGCGGGTAATCGCTTTCGTTTTCATCACTCACTCACCCACAGAAGCGGGTCAGAGCATATAACGCTCGTCTCGTTTCACACAAATCCAAATTGAGTTCCGGTGTTCCGATCCGTTGTCGTCGTTGCAATACAATGCGGGCACAAAGCCAGCGGTCAGTCTGAGATCGTAAGAATGCCAATTTTACAGACCAGATGCAATGAGGTATGCGTATGCAATGTCATGTATTGCTCAATGTTTCCTCACGGTTGCTGCCGCGAATGAGTCCACAAGGGGCGTCCATGAAGCCTTTGTTGAGAAGACAACTGAGGCTTGTCGACTGCACACCTCTCGATCTCATTCAGCTGGTCAACCAAACGCTGCAAAATTATTCAAATTTCAATCCAACCAGATTTTGAATTTATAACTAACTCTGCTTGATCAGACCTGTGACTCATCCAACAACCTTCCGCAGTCAACACGACCTTTCGACAGCGGCCTCCAGTTGGTTGAGGTCCGTCTCCACTTGTGTGCGTTTTCTGGTTCGAGGACGCCCTCTGTTGCGTTGTTCCAATGGCGCCGGAGCTGTCGTGTCCATCCGCTCCACATGACCTAGACTTCTTAAGCGTTGAATCCAAAGACGACTAACTACGTGCATGCCGCGATACAGCCCAAACAGTTCGTGGTTGAATTTTCTCCTCCAGATGCTATCAAGGCAGCCAGGACCAAAGATTGCACGCTTTCTGAAATAACCAAGAGCTTATTCATCCGCTTTCACTAGCGTCCATGTCTCTGCGCCATAGAGCTGGACAGGTTTGGTCAGAGTGCTATATAAAGTCAGCCTGGTGTTTCGAGAGATGGCTTTGTTACTCAATTGCCTCTGGGGCACAAAGAAACAGCCGTCGGCAAGAGTAATTCCCGGTACTGGCGTTATTCTCCCTGTTTTCTGCAGAGTCGAGGTGGACGAAGTCCTTGAATACCTCAAAATTTCAGTTGCGATGAAAACAAAAACGAGATAAAATTGGTCTATACATGGTATATGCATGTTTGTGTGAGTTGTGCGTGTGCGAAAGAACACATGCATTTCAGTACATTTACGCGTGTTTCCATACAGGAGCCGTTTTTTGGTGACGGCATATGTTTTTAGTGTGTCAAGGTATTGGATCTATAACTTATTTCATGCGTTTATTTAAGAACAACATTTTTTCCCATCTGAAGCTATGATTTTTTTCCCATCTTTCTGGCAATTTGTGGATCCCATCCCGAAAGAACTGCGCCGGCTTGGCAGCCAAGAATGAGTCAGATGTGAACCGTATTTCAGTGAGGGTGTTCTGCATCGACCGGAACAAATGGTGGTCAGAAGGGGCAAGGTCTGGGCTATAAGGCGGGTGGAGTAAAACTTCCCATCCACTGTTTTCCAAATAGTTCTTAACCGGAAGAGCAACGTGGGGCCGAGCGTTGTCATGATGGAAAATTATTGCCTCGTGTCTGGTAGCATATTCCGAGCGTTTTTCGATTACTGCTCTCTTCAAACGGATTAATTGTGTTCGGTGGCGTTGTCGTTTGATGGTTTCACCCGGTTTTAGCAGCTCATAGTACAGCACATCCGTCTGATCCCACCAAATACAGAGCATTACTGGTTGGCGCTTGTGGTTGTCATAATGGACCCATTTTTCATTACCAGTAACAATCCGATGACTTCCTTTTGTGGCATTCCAGCAGCAGTTCGGACATGCAAAACCGCCTTTTGACGTCTCTCGGCTTGAGTTCATGTGGAACCCAATTTCCTTGCTTTTGAATGTATCCAGCTGCTTTTAAACGTTTTGAAATAGCTGCTTAAGTGACATCCAAAGATTCTGTGAGCTCTTCTTGTGTTTGCCAACCATCTTCATAGAGTTATGCTTCCAGTTCTTGATCTTCAAACTTTTTTGGCTGCCCAGGACTTTCATCGTCTTTCAAGCCAAAATCACCGTGAAACTAAACCACTCTTGGCACGTTCGCTCAGCTAACGCATGTTCACCATAAACTTCCAACAAAATACGATGACTTTCGGCAGCAGTTTCCTTCATATTAAAGCCATGAAGAAGTACTCTCCGCAAAAACACTTTTTCAGGCACAAAGTTCGACATATTTGAGTGAAAAAACAATTATTGTTGTTTACGCTTCAAATGAATGACTGAAATGACTTACAATGACAGTAGCTTTCCAACGCATGTTCCAATGGAATAATACAAGTTACGCCATCTCTTAGCAAACCGCACGAAGTTATAGACCTGAACATTTCAGAGGTATCTCTTTTTCCGTTCTGCTTTTGATTCGATTGCATGTGAAGCTCTTTTTTAAAAGTTGTACAAGCTGGGAATTTCAAGAAAAATTGTAGGTCTATTAAAGACAATGTCTATTAAAGACAATGGTCTATTGTGGTTGCAGGCAGGGTTGAACTTTCGGAGAGTTTCAGGGAGACTCGGTTGGCAAAGTCCCTAACGAAACATGTACATACGCCCTGAATTGATTTTGTGATGATACTCCCTTACTTTGCACCCAAATTAACTAAAATATTGTGCTGCTTTATACATTTAGTCTTGGATGTCTTATGGTCCTGTATTAAGCGGAGTAAATATGTACACATAAACTTTAGATCCAGGCGCCTTCCTGACAGCTGTGACATACATTTAGCGGAGAGACGAAGTCGCGTGAGGGGGTTAAGCCCTGCGGAAAAAGGGTTCAAATCCTGTCAGCGAGCAGCTTGCTAGTCTCCAAAAAGCATGTTCAACTGTGTAAAAACGCGAATTCGTTCCCGAGGCTAGTGAAATCATATTTCTTCCGTTTCCGCCTCTAAAAAGGATTACACCCTTACTTCCATACTCCACAGTGGAAGTTGTCACACATGATCATTCCAATCGATCTCTTCAATTACCTGTCGTTGCACCCTCTTGGGACGCAACAAATTACATCACTTTTCGAAGGCACTTGAAAATTCCCCACGCCGCAGTTCAATGAGAGCGACATCTCGCTTCTGAGCCAATAAATCTGTGCACTCCACCAAAGCCTTCATATTTCGGCGGCTTGCAACTATCAAGCTCCCATGTGACCCCGCACACCCGATTCATTATAATTACCCCCGATGACAAAGGCAAGCCTTGCCCCACGAGAGGTGAAGACCATCAGCTCATGCACAAAGGCAAACACAAAACCTCTCTCGAATGACACATTAAGCGGTAACCTTTAACCGATGGAGACGAATCGCAGTGGCCGCAGGCAGCTGCGGACACCATCCAATGCTCAGCCAACGGATGGCAGTGACTCGTGGTCATCAAGCGAATTAATCACACATGCGGTCAAGTGGAGAGCTTTCTTCCTTTCGACGGAATTCGCTTGACAAATCCACCGAAATTTACGATTAACTCGCGTCACTCTGCGCGAAGATTCATGAGTGCCCCCCAAGTTGACACTCCGCTGCGAGGGGCTTGCAAAGATAGCTGGAGACTGCTTGTCCACGCGACAAGACCTCCGACGAACTTGCGAAGGTATTACGGGCCGCGCGGAAAACAAGAGTTATAACACGGGTGGCATTAATGCTTTTCTGAGGCTCTATTTATTAATTAGCCTCCAACGGCACGACACGTTTATGGCACCGAAGGCAGCAACTATTAGACTATCAGTTGATCGTGAAATATCGAACTCATCCATCAAGGGCTTACGAAGACGTCTCCATTAGGGGCTAAAATACGACAAGTGGTATTCCGGGTGAGCTTCGAGTGGCGCGGGAAATTTTCAAATTCTGGAATTCATGAGACATTCTATCGGTGACCACAGTGGATGGTGAGATGTGGACATCCATTGCAATCCATTTATCAAGCCGTTCATACGTACGTCAGAACTCAGGAATACAATTTTGTTTTCCATAATTTTTGGGCGCTCGATAAAATGTCTCAGCACAAAGAGCTTTGTCACACTTCTCAGTGCTTACGGTCGTAAATCGAGAGAGCTAGAGGCTTTAACATCAAAATACAAGTCCAGTATCGAGGAACGATCAGTTTTCTTGTTAAATAGACATCAGTTTGACTCAGTGACAGCTTGCCTCCGATCGCCAGAGAGATTGTAATTGTGTCGATGTTTGAAATTGAAGAAGGCTCGTTCTCTGGCGCCATCTCAACACAGGCGGAGTGACGATTTAGGAGTTTTAGTTATTTTTCAGAATTCGATGTCTTAAGGAGAATAGTGGCTTCCTCCTCCTCAACCTTGCACAGTCCGCGGAAGTCGGACATGGTCAACCGCTGTGCAGCGGTTCTCATTTTCTGTCATGTCTTATGTGCGAGTCTGGCACAATTTTAAGCCAAAACATGGATCTCCCGGGTGGACAAAAAACTGGATCAGTCGCGTCTCGCAGGTAAAAGGTGATTTTTGAAGGCTCTTGAAAATATCAAAAAGTGTGTACACCAGTCATTTTTGAGTCCTATTTTAAGTCACTTTTTCACTCATTCCTACAGCACATATCTGATGACTCTGGTGACCGGCTATCCTGGCTGGTCTCTCTTAAATAACACGTCTAGTGATGTCCTCGAAGGCTGCATTTGATGCGAGCCATATGAGGTACACTTGTCTATTCACCGGTCCAGGAAGAGCGATAAAATAGGCGGATCTTCCGGTAGATTTTCTTAGGCACCGAAAATCAGGATCAGGTCGACAGTTCTTCAGAATTGCTCCAGTTCTTTCGTGAGAGAGGGGATTTATGATCGGTTGGACAGTAACGCTCCATCATCATAAACAGGCACGGCAGCAATATTTTCCACTGTCCACTTATAGCTGAAGATGATTCAAGGTCATTTCGCCAAAGCAATGAACTCGGTCAATAAACAGACTAAAGGGTACCTCACACCGACTTCGTCCCCCAAGAAGCATTTCACCATTTTGCTAAGAGTGGTCTTATCCTCCTTCACATCCCCTGTTCAATTGTTGATGGGGAAAAAATGGTTTTGTTGTAACCACCAGTAAAAGTCCAATTCTTCCTCACACTCTGCGCTCCAATGAACCGTAACCAATGACATCCTGCTCGTTTTGGAGTCACCTGTCCTCAGAAGATAACAAGACATTCGCCTCAATCCTGTATTAGGCCAATTGCTCCAGAGGGAATAAGCCCCCGTTCCCCCAAAAATCAAGTCACAGCAAGATATTAGATCACTTTGACCTTCCTACCTGATCTGTACGCTACTCGATCATCGGCGTACGCTATATGGTGCGGCATGGAACCTATAGTGAATATTGAGATGCGCCCCCTGCTGAAGAGCCCCTAGCCAATTTTCACGACGAATCTTCCACCTGGTATCACATACAGCAATTGTTTACCTATGCCGAGGTTGCCAGGCCTGAGGAAGAAGCCCTCCACTCAGACGGTGTTAAGCGGCAGAATTGAATTCCGCTGAATGTTGGACACCATCATGTTTTATCGGTATGATGTTATTTTCCTCAACACACTATTTCAGAACTCAAATGATTGCCTTTTCAAAAACCTTGACTATGCAAGGAATGGGGATTTGTATTCCCTTCACCTCCCACCTATCAACTCATTTTTAAGCCATTTCTTAAGCAAACATGCGAAACAGGTATCGCGAGGGCGTGGTGAGTATTTTTAAGTTTTGTCAACTACGCTGAAAAAATCGGTTCTCGTCCGAAATCAAGCAGCGTCGGGCGCGTTCAGTGCTTGGATGGTGGACCACTTGGGAACACCGCGTGTTGTTGACACCCGTTCTCTCCTCCCCCACACACAAACAGTGGCAAACATCATTTTGTAATCCCTGTCAATGATTTTATGGCTTATTACGTTGATCAAATGTCCTCGTTCTGTCAAATCCAAAAATGACATAAAAATAAAACAGGCATTGAGATAAAGCAAATACCTGAAGTTGGCTGCGATATATGGTCATGTAGTTAGATGTAATATTTAAATGAGAGCGACACAGATGGCGCTCACTTCAGAAATGAAGTATTATAGAGATGCCCAACTTCACAGCTGATGGACCCTAGTCAACCGACAAATTTCAGAGACTTTTTGACAGTTATTCATGAATTTTCACGAAATGACGTAAATGCCGTTCTCTGATTGGTCAAATTGGCTTCAGAAAACGACATAAAATATGGTTGTCAAACAATTTAAGGGGCAAGAGAGGTAGAACTTGGGCATCTCTATCATACTTCATTTCTGGGTGGTATACAGGCAATGTCAAATCGAAAGGGTGTCTCGAAAGGAACACACGATTTGAATTTGCCGCCAACCTTTGCAGTAAATTGTTGACAGCACTGTCAAATCAATCTATTTGACATGTGACAGTTTTGGGCTTAACAGAATGGAGCGTCACACTATACAACAACGCGTTGTCATTGTTCAACAACATCTTGAAGGTAATGAAAGTCTGGAGGCCATAGTTCGAACAATTTGGTACCAAACAAAGATCTCTAAGAGATTCATTAAAAAATCCAGGGAGACCCAATCAATATGTGGCTTCAACAAGACCGTGGCACTTTCCGTACAGATCGTGAAGCAATTCAATTACTGCATGAAACACTTCCGGGTCATCTAGATGAGATGGTCCTGTAAATCGTGGGAATTAACACAATTTCATTTTATGGGGCTATTCAAAGTCAAAGGGCTACGTCACCAAGCCCACAACCAGCCGTGCATTACTGGGGGCATTTAAATGCTGCACCAACACGCATCGTATGTGGCATGGAAATCATAGAGACCATTTGTTGGATGTGCTACTTTAAACAACGGTGACTGTAGTCCATATGCCCCTCCACGAAAAAGCGAACGCCCACAAGATTCTGTTTAACGTCTCAAGCCGCTTTGCAGTACTCTAACCTGCACGTATGGGCAAACGGTCTGTTGACCAAATATTCACACTAAGGCAAGTACTGGAGGATTATAGTGAATACACACTATCCGTGCATTTTAAAGCCGCATATGACAACAATGCGAGAACTGAATTTGAGATGCCCCTACACATACTCGTTGCGCCATGCATTGAACCAACCCAGCAGTTCAGGGCGGTTTGAAGCCTGCACCGGATTTCGGCAAGGAGACGCGCTGTCGTGCGATTTCTTCAATTTGGTGCTGAACAAGTCAACTCGGACTCAACTCCTCACTATCTCCAAATCAGTCCGTAACGCCGATGACATCATCAGCGTGCCGCTGGCAGCCTTCACAGTGCCTGAAGAACAGTCAAAGCGAGCTGATTTTGTTTCTCGGTTCCTGCATTTATGTATTTTCGACAGCTCAGGAACCAGGCGTCTTTTAGAGTACGTTAGATATCGATAGTACTATCGACAGCGAGCCGTCAATGAAGCCTTTGCAGGCATTTAAACGGAGGCGAACAAAATGGCATTAGCGGTGAACTAGGGCTAATCGAAGTATATGCTGTCATCGAGAAAGGACCCATAACATCGGCGAATCGTCTAGAACGCCAGCATAGGCAGCTATAACTTCGAGGTGGTGAAGGATTTCGTCTACCTCGGCTTCCAAGTAAACACTACGAGCAACATCAGTACCGAGATTAAACGCAGAATAACTCTTGCCGATCGCTGTTTCTTTGGGCTCAAGAGGCAAGTAGTAGAGCCTTCGCTCGAAGGACCAAAACCTCGATCATGTCGGTCTATGGCGCGGAAGCATGGACAATTTCAGAAGCAGATAAAGAAATCTGTTCGAGAGAAAAGTTCTGCGTTCAATATTTGGTGCTGTTTTCCTTTTGTAGAGAAGGAGATCCAACCATGAACTGTACAGCGACATGAGCCTAGCCAGGCTATGTAGAACGCGTGGACAACACTGCTCCCGTCTGAAAATTCGCAATAGAGGACGCTAACGTCCCCGATGGCTTACACAAGTGGCGAAGGACCTCAACCACAACTTGGCGTGCGAAATTTGTATCAGCTGGCAAAAGATGGTGGCAGCTGGAGAGGCGTGTTGGTTGGACGCCCCGGTTCATCTCGGACTCTAGCGCCACAACCTCATTTACCAATATTCCTGCACCTGAAACTATGTGCCTTACTAAAATGGGTAGAGAAAGAAGTCAAATGAATTGTTTCAATCTGGGGAAGATTCTAAAGGAACAGCTTGCAGTTGCAGAACATCATCCGTTAAGTGACACAATAATTGACATTTGCCCAGTGACATATTTGTGCATACCAGCGACATTAGTTCCGAGCGAACCTATTTTCCCTAAGACCGTCTTGGTGCACAGCGATCTAATGACAAGACGCTTAATGAGTTGCTTTTCTGAAGGCTTAATTCAAACTGATTGAAAACACGAAACTGCCGCAAACCAGCTGCGACCAATTATCACGACGAGGATATATTTCAAGGCAGAGTTCGCAAACACCATCCTAATGGAGATCGGACGTAGAACCGCCCTTGTTAACCGGTGCTGAGGCTTGTCTGTGTCTTCGAAAGCAAAATTCTGCGTCGATCCGTCGATGGAGTAAATGGGGGAGATGGCAAAAACGCGGATTCTACGGACTGTAACAACACTGTCGTCTGCACCGATTCGTCCATATCGCGGGCATAGGGAACAACGAGAGTCTTCGAATTCGAGCTTTCTGGTTTGAGAAAGAGGATAAAAACCAAGTCTTCCGAATAAAGTCTAAGTCACCGCGGACGAATGAAGGTTTGGCCTCGATAATTTCAAGGACCAGACACACTGCCTTAGGCACTCCATGGATCATCGACTTGAGATATAAGTAAGCCTTCGATACTAAAGTGCTTGCATGGCGACGAAAATCGGCCCTCAGAATTAGGCTCGCCCTCCAAACACCATCATCATGCATATGAGACCGAAATAAAAACGTAGGACTTTCGTCCTCGGTGCACGGATCTCGAAGCGACCTAGAATCTCTTCTGTAGAGGGACCTTTTCGCTTCGACATTGTTCAAAGAATTCAAGTCTCTCTGGACTCTCTCTTTAGAGCGAATGGATGTCCCGCCCCGGCTTCGAATGTCTGAGCCCCGGACGACCTTGCCTTCGGTGGCGTGCCCAGCTGAAAAGGGAACTCACTCAGCTGATCCTACGAAACTGCCTTAGGAGCCTCCCACAATATCGATCAAGTTGACTGAGGCCCGGGGTCACCAGAGAACCAAAAACGAAGAACGCTCAGAATCCAGTTGCACCTCAAATGTCAGCTGAAATATAGAACAGTCTTAGCAGTCTCCGAACGGTAGAATGACGTCCAAATTGTTCGAAACTGAGTCACCGCTCCAGCCACAGCCAACAAGCACCGCGATTCATCTCTCGACTCAAATGATTCCATTGAACTTGTCGCGATCATATTCATATTCATTCCAAATTTATGCAAATTTCTCCGGCTCTCTCATCGACGTCGCTGCCAAAATTCGAAAGTGACAATTTTTCGACAAGACCTCAGCGCACAATAAGAACCTCACTTCTCAGCTCTTCCCTTTCACTTTCGACCGAGCGTGCGTCTCCCGCCGCATTGCGTAATCAGGCCGGATGATCCAAGAACAGAACAAACCTCAACATCTGGTCGACCGACATGTCTGCAAGTTAACAGCGCATGCGCAGCCAGCTCTCCGACTCTCTTAAATGGTCACCCTCGTCTAGCGCTCACCAAATCCCACTCTCTTGCCGAAAAAGAAACTCTTTGCAGACAGCACCCAAACGGCAAGCAGAAAGTTACCTGCGCAACACCACCGCCATCAGCACGGCCACCATCAGGTAGCTCCGTGCGTCGGGGTGTCGCAGAAATTTCTCTTTTTTTTTTTTTTCGTTTCTTGGCTCAACGTCTAGGAAGAAGTTGCATGTTGCGCCGCACGCTGGTTCGCTGATAGACGTGTTGTGTTGTTGTTTTGTTACCTTTTTCAGTTTTTATTCCATTTTCATCGAGTTCGGTCCGGCATTCGTGGTCTTTACCTGCATCGCACCAGACGTTTGTTAGTTTTGTTGGTTCGTCGTTAATACGGTCTCTCTGGCATCCTCTGGCATCGTTTGCCGTACGCTGTCTGTCGTTTGTCGATCGTGTCGCTGCGCGAATTGTGAAATGATCCTCGAAACATTCGGTGAATTGTTAGCGGTGTGAGTCAAAATAGCAAGGATAACAGTCAGTGCAAGTGCAAATTATTAGTCACCGGGATTCAGGATCGACTTACGGCCTCTCTGTCTCTCTCGGCAGTCAGTGAGATTCAAGTGAAAATCCTTGGAAAAATAAACCATGTCATTGGGTGATCGCTTCACACCCTGATCGCGGTCTTTCTGTTTTTTTTTTTGTTTTTTGTTGATTCTCTCCATCTTCTGGATCATAAAAGGAATACGAGCACGAGTGTCGATTGTCGAGTGGATTTTCTAAGAAAAAAATACGAATTCTTTGTGCACCCGCGCCGCTCTGAGTACCTGTTCACGGATAACAAAGACCCTTTTCTGTGGATTTTCCCAGCTGCAGCATCATGGTAAGTCAAACAACTGCATGTGTTCGGTTCACGGAAGGCCGATGCTTGGACCTTTGCCACGGTCTCAGGGTCAAATGACATGAAGGATCGCTCTGTGCGTGGTCCGATCACTGACTGATCAACTAATGACTGATGCAGGATCTGCCGACTGTGGGACTACAGTTCCTCCATCGCAGAGAAAGCTATCGCCACCCGAAGTCTTTCTCTCCACGGGATGGCGTATTGCGGCTGCTTGCCAGTGCAATTGTTGAATCATTGTCTTGTGGATTTGATATTTTTTTGTTGTATTTCTATCTGCGGCTTCAGCGGTTTCCGAGGTTAATCTCAATGAGAATTTAATTATTCATGCGGAGTGCGGGGTGTGTCTGTGCATGGTGACGAGGGCATTTGCATTTCTTTCTTCGATGGGAGGCTGAGTGCTGCACTCAGACATTTCGATTTGCCAATTTGCAAAGGCTAATGTCGTGTCATAGGAGATGGCTGGCGGAAATGACTCTAAGTGAGTCTTGGTAATTTCCCTAATCGACAGACAGAGGGGTCGCATGTGTCTACACAATAGACCGTGAGCAAAAAAAAAAGGGGGGTAAGCATGTGCAGGTGAACTTGCAAGGTCAAGACATAGAAAAAAATTAATTTTCATGTTTCTCCAGCCTACTGAGTTCAGAGACTACTTCGAATCTAGGTTTCCCGGAACTCCTTAAAATAAACTCCTTGAAATAAAGCCGCCAACTTAATTTTCTAAGTTCTGTCCTTGGGTCCTTGTGTCAAGTCCTTTCTTCAGTCAGATTCATATCCACTGTGCCTGAGATAGAAACAGCGAAGTGAAACCTAAGGGTTCCGTACCAGAATGGTTCATTTTCTTGCAACATGTCTTCGCTGTGAAGTTGGGATATCCTTCGCGAGGCACCTGGCCACCATGTTGAACAAGGTTCAACTTCTTGAACTGTAGCAGAGCCATGCTTGGAGGAACCGTGAACCAAGGAAGAAAATCAAAATTACATGAAGCTTCATTCATGGCAGACATGACTATATAGTCAAGTCCTCAGAAATTCCAGACGAACAACATAAATTGTCTCCTTTCACCGCGGTTTAATGAAACTCATTGTTATTGCTACCGCCATGTTTTGTTCGGTGAATATGGACAAGTGCGACTAGTACTCCCATTCCGAAGGACCCGTGCCGTAAACATTTTGTTTAAAGGTGAAACTCTGACTTCAAACTATTTCACTGAATTTGCTATGAACGTCTGTTGAAAGTACATCTTTGCGCCGACGATCTGTACATCTATGGATGCCCATTGTGTGCGAGTTACTAAGACTTCCCAAATAAGTCGAAATACATTCGCCTTATACCAGTACATGAAACTCAATACAGCTGAGGGGAGCAAGGAAATCCATCGGACATAAATGGGAACTTCAGCACATTGGCTTTTCATCAGACCCACACTCCTACACATCGGAACCGTGTGATGGCCCACACTCTTGGGACACATCTCAACGCCCTAAAGAAGGTTCAAAGGCAAGCCGTCATCTCTGCCTTGAAAACAACTCCTATTGAAGCACTCGAAATCACTCTGAACCCCACTCCCTTGCACATATTTGGTAAGCAAATAGCAACCACCTTTGCAATCCGACTTAAGGCACACAATCGGACACGCAGGTATTTTATTAGAACAGCTCCCAACCTCCGCTGACCTTGACTACCCTCTATTTAGAGAAGTAACCCTGGTACCGGAAAGGTCCCTCTGGTACGGCGGCAGGATTCCCTTTGGAAACGCCAGACACTTCTACACAAACGGATCCAAAAATATCAAGTAGGAAGTGGTGCATTCTCTGAACATTTTAATTTAAATAAATCAATCGGTCTCCCTGCTCACCGCAGTCTTTCCCAAGCGGAAATAATGGCTATCAGCGACGCCCGGGACTCCCCTGGTTGAGGTGAAGCGTGATATCTTTGCGGATACCAGGCTGCAATAAATCCCTTAAATTGATCTCTTTAAAATGAAGAGTGGTCATAAACTGTTGCGCATCTCTTGACGAGATATGTGACTGTAGACAGTGCCATAGACCATAGACCCCATAGAGACATTTTGTGAAACTATGAAGCTGACACTCTCGCACATCGCCACAAATCTGCCAGTTGATGGAACCCCCACCTTTGGCCACCTTCGAGTTACGCACACAATAGTCTTAGTACACGAAAGGCAGAACGCGCATTATATGCCAAATCTTCGAAGAAGTTTGGACTCGTCTCGATCGAAAAAAAAAAACCAGACAGCTTGATCCAAAATTAAGACTGCAGTGGAAATAATCACCAGACACTGCCAGTATGGTCTATATGCAAAAAGACTCGCACCTTCCTCGAATAATTTCTGCTGTAGAACCTTTCTGAAGCTGCCTTCTCTGTAGCTGACCCTCACACGCCTCGACCATAATGGGAGCGTGCTTCTTCAATCTGTGATCTCAGTCAAATACCCGCTAAAACAATACTACTACAATACTGTCAACTAATTAAAACGTGACCAGTTCATAGAGAGATTCACAAAAAATACACGTTTTTGAAAAATATTTTGAAAAATATGAAAACACTTAGGTTACCATAAATCCTGTCTAGGAAAACGCATTTTTTTCTTGACTTCTACACATTACACCCAGGGAGGGATTTTTTCACCATTTTTATTGCATGCGTATATACGCTTAATTTCAATTTACAAAAAATCCTATCCCTGGTTAAGCTACGTTTCAACCGAACGAAACCGCGAGGTTCCATTAATTCTCTCCGAACATACCAGGTTCCGTCATATATTCCGCCTGAAAACCTATCGGTTTCTTATAAAACTCGTTAAATCCTCCTCGAGCTCATCCGTCCGTCCGGTGTTGTGAACCCGGATAAGCCTACATTTTTTTTTTCTCATTTTGTCTCTTTCTACAATAATGTCTGGTTTTCTCACACTTTTGTGTCCTGTCAACAAGCAGCTGTTCTGGCGGCCATTTAAAAATTGCGAGCGAGTGACATTTCTTTTGGCGGGCAGGTATAAATTGAGAGCGAGTGACTTGAGAATTGAGAGCGAAACCACTTCAAGCTCGGTGAAAACGGCCTATTGAGGTTTCAGTAAAAGTTCATCCGGACCTAGCGGACCTTTCGGTTCAGTGGAAACGTAGCATTACCCGGGATATTTATCGATTTCAAAATTTATTTGAACAGAATCATTTTTTACAATTGAGTTTACGACTAGACTTACTAACTAAAGGTTAGGGTGTTGGTTCAACAATAGGGGCCCGACTGATGTGCTCGGTTTAATTTAATGTCTGTTTATTGTTTATTTTTTATGTCGTACAATGGCTGGTGCTTACATCGGGTTGTTCAAGTCCGGGTGTCCATGGTGGTCCTTTTGGGATGGGGTGGTGGTGTGGCAGCCGACTTAGCCTCGATGGTGATTGCTACCGCTGCCCTGGTAGAATCCATGCAACTCCTTGTTCGACGTCGTTGAAAAGTTCTGCTCGCTAAGCGGATTTAACGTGTTGAGGTGGCGTTGTCCAGGGATTGTGTTTTTCGGGTTCCTGATTTCCTCGTTAGGATGGTTGTGGATGTCTAGTAGCTCCTTCCTGAACAGTGTCACCATGTACTATTGCAGGGGGATGATGCGTGCTGGGTCGTAAAGCCTATTGTTGCTGTGGTGCCTTTGACGGTCCCTGTCGAAGGTGAGTCCGGTACATATTCGCAGTATATGGTCTGAGAGATGGTGTCTTAGGGATGGTGTGGCGGTCTTAGAAATGGTGTGCCATATTGGGAAGCCGTACGTTAAGAACAGCCGTATAAGCTGCATGTATAACAGCAGTTTTGTCCTCTGGCTTAATCCATTTTGCTTGTGCCCCAAGGGATAGATGCGATGGAAGTCTAGGTTGGCCTTTTTAAGGGTCAGTTTCGAATGACTGTTGAACTTCAACCTTTCGGTGAAGTTAACGCCAAGATACTTGACCTTTTCGTTTGAATTT
Organism: Eristalis tenax; assembly: GCA_905231855.2. Classification (NCBI taxonomy): domain Eukaryota; kingdom Metazoa; phylum Arthropoda; class Insecta; order Diptera; family Syrphidae; genus Eristalis; species Eristalis tenax. Next base: position 40,527,206 of record HG993128.1, on the reverse strand, counting down.
ATAGTGATGGTCACGCTACTCAATCGCAAACTTCGGTTTGTGGCCATTAACGATCAGCCTAGGTGATGGCTTATGACACGATCCTTGACTGCCACAAATGCCATTAATGTCGTCGGTGCTGCCAAGCTTTTATGATGAATTATTAAGCGCCGATGATCATTTTTTTGTGCACTTATAATTTTAGCATACTTGCAAAAAAACACGCCCCATGAGAGTTTTAAATTTGTGTCGCTTTCCAGTCGCATTTGATGGTCACAAAATAGTCAATAGCCCCTCGCCATCTCAAACGAAGACCTGAGCATGCTCCTCAAGTTTTGTTAACTTCAATGTCAAAAGTGTTATTACCTCCTTTGATGACATCAAGAACCGCCAGTCTATCGGACAGGTTATGCTCTCCAAGACAGTGCAAAGCAAAGATGTCTGTCAAAAATCCGGCCTGCAGGCAGGACTTCTGCTACATCGAATGCCACGTGCTGGGGTTACTTCGATAAAGAACTCGGCCGGGGCAAAGTCTATTAAAATTCTTCTCAACCATGCCTTTGGTTTTTATGTTCTACTTCGGCCGCAGTCTGATCACACTTCGTTTCGAAATAAAATCGACATTTTATGACTTCCTTTCGAGTCCTTAAATGTCCGCAACTGATTGTACGTGCTCAAGAGAGAGCAAACGAACCGCATCCCAGTTGCTCTGGAATACTGTGCGTCTTCAGATGCCAGGTTCGATAAGTCGTTTGATAAGTCAGTGACTTTTTGAAATAAAAGGAATGTTTTTTTTCGGCGAGAGCAACGCATAAAACCCTGCAACAGTGACCGTGAAGGGGACAGTCCATAAACGACCGAAGCACGGTCACTGTGAACTAAATAAGGGGCAGTAACCTGAACCGTCCGTGTTTAATTTCGTGGGACAATAACTCTTCTTTACACGAGCGCAACAGCGTCTCGTTTTATCTCGAAGGATTTACTTCCATTTTCCCTACACTACACAAAGAGGGACTCAAAATAGGAGTTTATGTCAAATCTCCAAACGCCCAGGTCTCAGATCGAGGCCCAGTCTTCCTAAATTTGAAGTGTAGGCAAGACTAAGCAGTTCACAGTCAATGGATTTTGCCACTCCTTTCAACAGGTCATACAGTTGCGCTTATGGTGGCGTGTCAGCATTGGCGGCACTCGTCACGCGGATGGCCTCTTCATGTCCAAATGTTCATGTAAAATGGATATACCCGCTCAGTTGAGATGCCAACAGTCTCAGCCTCAGCCTTACGTTTTGTCCAATATCATTCCATGGATCAAAGCGTGGCGACATCTTTGGGTTGAGTCCTGCCTACAGGCCGGATTTTTGACGGACATCTTTGCTTTGCACTGTCTTGCAGAGCATAGCCAGTCCGATAGACTGGCGGTTCTTGATGTCAGCAAAGGAGATAAAAATACTTTTGACAAAGCTTGAGGAGCATGCTCAGGTTTTCATTTGAGATGGTGATGGGCTATTTGGATGTGTGATGATTTTTACCCGATTTTTGCAACGATGGTTGTGCTCATATGCAATATGAGTCTCAAGCAGTTATTGGTGGACGCTTATATTAATGTTGCTACACAGCAGGTTCACAGGCTGTTCGCAGTGTGATTCGTGTCTGCTTCTCCACCCCTCATGCGATTTCATGCCGGCCTCTGATTGTTGGCAAATGTAGCCCTGCAGGACAGACTCCCCACAGGACAGACTCATTCCATATCGATTTCCGCTGATTCTGCAAAAAGTGGCGTAACCAACAAAACTCGAAAATTGCCAAGATAACGAGGCCCTTAGAGCCCCTAGTAACGATCACCATAATTTCGCCACTTTTCCACTGATAGCCTCAATTATCAGCGAGCTTATAGTCTCGTTCGTACCGGAAAGAGACCATTTTTAAACTACACCAGAGCCCATGTGTGGTGACAGGATCGATCGCAAGGGTTAACGACTCTGACTCTTTTGGGAGAAGTAGTTAACAGCTTTCCGAATTATGAATATCCCAGTGTACTTGGCAATTTCAACACGTTTCCCGAAGATGGAGAGGAAAACACAGAGCCACCTAAAGACATGATATGCTTGAGTAGAGGTTTCCTAAGCCCCATTCCCAGTCCACTGCCACTGACACGCGATCAGTTGGCGGTTTCTTTGATGGTCTAGCAACTGGTCATTCCCTTCTGTTACATAACCAAGTTTCAGGGCATACCTCTTCATTCCGTTGCCTTCTTTTATTTGATCATCATGAATCGATCAGTCGGTATAAAAGATCATGTCACTGCTCAAGTCCGTCGATCAGACAGATTTAAAAAGCTCGTCATCCGGGAGGCTTGCGTTTTTCCGTCGATCAAATAGATTTAAGAAGCTCGTCATCCGGAAGGCGGGCGATTTTCCGTCGATCAGATACATTTAAGAAGCTCATTATCCCAGAGGCAAAACAAAATCTAGGTAAACTGCAAATGTGTGCTTCAGTTGCTTGCCATTCTCACTTCATACAAATCTCAGCCAATTCAATTTTGAGTCACTTTATCGACCATAATGGCTGGTATCTCGCTAAGAACTCTGATTTCCCAAAAACCACACATTTAAAGCTTGGGACAGTTGGAAGGTACACATGCCTCAATGAAGCCTTGTCTAAAAGTTTCGTTGTCACCATGTCCGATGCTACGGCTGTGCATCCCGCTGGGCTATCGGAACAAATGAGGATGCATTTGCTGGTTACTCAGCGACAGTGCGGCAGCTACTTCAGCTAGAAAAATCCTACAGTTGTCTCTCGGCGTCAGGGACATTTCGAAGAGGTCGCAGTAAACATGTATGTATGGGGAGACATCGCCTCCTCGACTGATGCCATTTATTACGGCGATTCTTTCCGGTCCGTGTATGGGTGGTTTGTGTCACTGTTTGGATTCGTGTCCATAGTGGGATTCCCAAACACTACCTCTCTCACCCTCTCAAAGCCCATAAGACTGCTAGAATATCCATGAGTACTGCCGCCGTGGTCGGTCTCAATCACTCCTCCTTCGTTATCAGAGTCCAGCTACAAGATCGATTCTCAAGGCGGTCTTAAGAAATGGCTTCACGACCGAAATTTTGCTCCTAATCTAAGTCTCGGCCGCCCATTCGACTTCCCCCCATCAAGACCAAATTGAGTAAAAAAAACCCCCCCACCCCCCTTTCAAGCTCAAATTGTCGTGACTCTTCCTTTCTGAAACCTCAGCAGAATCCATTAAGATCCCTCCCTTCCACCTCCTCCCGTCGACAATCTAGTGAACAAGAAACTGCTGCAAATAGAATGTAACGAGAAGAAAATTCCGTGGAAAAGTTCGCACTCGTGCACATTCGTCGCGAAGTAATGTTGAACAAATTTTGACTTTCATTCTCATTCTCTGTCGCCGCCTACCGCCCCAGGGGCAACCTTTGCCAGCGATGTGAGTGTGATTTCCTAGAGACAATGAGGAAATCTCCGATTAACTTGGCTACTGTGTGTGAAAAGCGCATAATTTCAAGGTAGCTCACTGATTTTCACTTTTTCCTTCACTACACTCGTAGAATCATTCGCCGTACTCGCGTACACGCGGTTCGTGAAAGACCGCAAAAAAAAACCAAACAACACGCAAAACCAACAAAAAAAGATGACAAACAGAGGAAAACTGAAGCAGGGGAGCCACACTAGCCAGTGGAGCAGTGCGGGGGAGGGTTTGGTGTGTGGGAAGAATGTCTCTACCCTTGATTCGTTTCTTCTTTTCATCTTCGTTCACGTGGATTGATAATAAAGATCTTGGTCGTCGTTGATGGTTGAGTGGAGGCCGTGGAAAGCACTTGTCCGTGAGAGGTTTTCTTTGTCCGCTCCTTCAATGAAGTCAATCAATGTTCGAATTCGATGTGGAGCCACATGTCATGTGTGAGACATTTTTGATTGAATTTTCTCCAAAAATCGATCAGAGACATCTATTTTGTGAAAGGGAACATGGTGTGGTTGGTATCTCGACTAAATGTGGTATCTCCAAAAATCGATCAGAGACATCTATTTTGTGAAAGGGAACATGATGTGGTTGGTGTCTCGACCAACTGTGGTTCTTGAGGAAAATTGAGAATTTTTGGGAAATTATATTGAGCAACCTTACAAATCTCTGCGAAACATGCAGTCACTTCGCGGACAATCGCGGGTGGCTCCACTCAATCCATGAGTGGAGCACTGTGATTAGAGGTTTGGGCATGTGACTTTGTTCGCTTATTTGTGATGAATGTGAGCGTTAGTTGGGAGCAGTCCGGGTTGTGAGGGAAAAGGACGCAGCCAAGGCCAAGTAAGTAAGCATGTAACGACACTTGCTTGCAAACTGTCATTACCTCTGCTTAGAACATATGCTCCCCCTAAACAAGTGAAGATGATCAATCAACAGAGCACCAGTTGGAGCCAATATTTACATCGGAGCGCCAAGTAATTTCCAGACTTAAGGTAGAGACAATGATCACTTACCTGAGGTGGCCCCAATGAGGCAATATTTGTCACTGTTTGTCACTGTCTCTCCGCCAACAGGCACGTCTGTACACCAGCGCCGATGTCAATCTCAACCGATTCCCCTGAAAATATTTTCAAACAGACGACGGAATTTAGTTCGTCCCAAAAGTGAAACCTAGTTCCATCTCAGGTTTATTTTGAGAATTCCATGTCTCCAAGGGACCACACTAGCAAGCCCTCGACCCACACACCTTATCTAAGGTAAACGTGACTGATAAGCGACTTCGGCGAAACTTTCCCAAACAAATACGCCCGCCCTGCGACTCCCCGGGTAATCTCAACTGATCTATCTCAACCCGAAGCACACCACCAAAGGCAGAGATAAAACAAAAATCATATCTGCGGGAATCCCATTAACCCACACGCGCCCCTATCAGTTCACGGTCGGAGCACGAATCACACGAATCACAGGGCCAACCCTGAGGTCTTGCGGAGTTACAAAATCATCGACTGAGGTAATTGTCGGTGAGCAGAGGGCGCACACACGCAAGTGTGACTCGTTACGATCGCTGAGCAGCGATAATCGCTGCTCCACCAATCTTCGCTTTAAACGATGACACAATCCGGCGTGGTTACGTACGAGTGTCTTCTGATCGCGATCTGGAGATCAGAACTCTGGTCCGGAGCATCGGGGCAAGGCTGAAGCACGCCTTTGACAGGTGACAGTGCGTGTGAGGTGATTCTACCAAAGTGCCAATGTGACGGTGACCCAAATTGCAGGTTCATTGACAGATGTCAAACGCGCCGAACAATGACAGCCATGATTTGACGGGACAAACGCTGCTTGGCGCTTTGTTGTCGAGCTTAAGCTCAGTTCCGCGGACGCTTGCGAATGGAGATTTCCGACGTAAAAGTGACAAAAGAAATCACTTGTCTCCGCGGCATTATTTTCACTTATTGCCAGTCATTCACTGGCCGCAGAGAAAGATGTCAAAAAATACGTCGCGGTCAATGTTGACACATTCATTGTTGCGTCGTGAGGTTTTTTGTGTGCGTTTGATGTTCTTTTTGAATGAAAAGGTGGACAAAAAACCGAAGCGAGGAGAACGTGTAGCGTTTTGTGCGTTAATTGTGTGCACAATGAGTCGAGGTGATTGCACATTAGTCAGTCATTGGCATCTCTCATGCGCGGGACGTGTTGAAGTTGCATGCACTGGGCGGAGAGTAGGAACTAGCCGCGGTGCGGTGTAATTAGTCGGAGCCAAATCGTGTTCGTATTGTGCACTGATGATGGCGTTTTGATGGGGGTTTTTTGTTTTTCTTGAATGGCGTTAGTTCCTTAATCGGCCGAAAGTAAAAGTGGTGGTCTTCAAATTTGACGGTTAAGAGCAGCGGTCTTGTAGATGGAAGGGGGATACATTCCGAGACGAACATAGCTTCTGCAGGAACCACGCGTGGCGACTCTCTGGGAGGAGAGTTTTCTCTACAGCTTGGAGACTATAGAGAGTGGGTAGTAAGTGACTTGTGAGAGGGGTAGTCGTGGACTTGTGAGAGGGGTAGTCGTGGACTTGTGAGAGGGCTAGTCGTGAATAGTAAAAACTTGTTGGCGTCACGAATTGAATCTAGGCGACACCAGAGAAGGAAGAAAATTTCGATCAAAATTGTCATCAACTTCGAGCTGTTCTAAAGCCGGAGAAGCGGATGGAGAATCATGTAAAATTCCGCTTGAGCTCAATGAGCTGATGTTCAGTTGCTGAGATCGGAACATGGCCCACACTTTGGGTATCAATGGGCGAATACGTTGAAGGCACAGGACGATCTAGGGGATATAGGGTGCAGCAAAGATGATCCATTATTTCACCAACAGATGGCTTTACCAATCCATATCTCGCGTTGTGTATGCCCCATCGGACCAAACTAAAAGCCGTTGGAAAGACAGGATTTCGTACTAAAAAAGCTCCACTGACCATTTTGCGATTGATTGACTCAATTTTGTTGCGCACGTCAAAGATTGATACCAACAAAGAGAAAATGTACCGATTTTCTTCGAATAAGGGCTAGCTAAGCGACTGGAAATGTGAATAATGAAAGGTCATGATCCTGTGATTCCGCCCGATAGCATGTCAATATGCACCACGCTCCGGAACCCCAATTGACGAAAATGTCGATAAAATCATGAAAATCATCGAGTTTGACCGCCCTGTGAGCACTGTTTCGACTGCCCTGTAGCTAAACATCGCACAAAAAAAAAAAACAGTTTGAAACCAGTCGAACAAGGCTGGATCCAAAAAGAAGCTCTGTTTATGGGTACCCCTGAATTTAACGCCACAGCTGAGTCGAAACAACATCTTCATCGATTGGTGACATTGGCACAAACGGTGGCCGAGCAAGCATTGACGACCAGGAAGGCCTTGCTGTGTGTTTGCTGGGATTGGCAGGGAATCATCTACTAGAAGCTGATCTACGGCAAGACTCTCCATTCGGACTTGTATTGTCAGCAATTGGACCGTCTGAAGGAAGCTGGGATTGGCAGGGAATCATCTACTAGGAGCTGGTCTACGGCAAGACTCTCCATTTGGACTTGTATTGTCAGCAATTGAACCGTCTGAAGGAGGCAATCGTTTAGAAGCGGCCACTGATGAATTGGTTTGCAGGGCAGGCCACACACATCGATAGCGACTCGCTCCTGAGTCTTGGTTATGCTTGGTTATGCATTCCTTCATATTGTCCGGATCTAGAACCAAGTGATTACCGCCTGTTCCTGTCAAACGAGTTTGCTGGTGGGAAGTTCGCCTTGGCACAAGCCTCTCTCAGTTTTTCACCAGGAGGGATGACCCTGACTCCTCGGACACCACCAAAGTCTAGGAAATGTCAATAAAAATAGGCCCTCTACGAGGAGATCGAGGAAGCAAGCCTCAAAGACTGAAGACCAAGTTAATCCAAGTTCTCACTTGTCACTGATTACCATGGAGACGATGCCTACCTAGAAGTTATAGGTATTGAGAGACATAATGTGTCCACTTTTGCCTTAGTTTACAATCGCCGGCCTCTTCGAAGCCCCTGCCAGGAGATCAGACGCATGTAACCATTTCAACACTCAACTCATTTTCAACAGCAGCAGGAGTCCCACAGTCAAGCTAGACTCAACCCAGTTGCATGCCGAAGAAAGCGGGGATAAATCCAATCCTTCAACAGCTTCCCATTCCCTTTACCATAAATTGTGGCATGCTATTTGCCTGCCGGGTTAATAAGTCTGTCGACTTCACAAGCATCCACATGCTTCTACGCTCTTCTGCGGGATGAAATGGGACAAGGATCTAGGTCGCTGCGGGATGGTACGTTGGACAGATCTCGATTAACATCCTAAGCCTGACTTACAATGCCAAGCTTTGTCAACATAAAACTGTGGCTCCCCTTCAAGAGAAGACAAGATCCCCCACAACATGAGTGCTTGCTGAACTGCACCGCCACGAAGGTTTGCAAAGCCTCTAGTCAGACCAACAATGTTAACTTGACTCCAGTCATCTTGATTTCAAACTCAGCCAATGCCCAGTGATAGACCATCTCTCGGTACTTTCAGAGGTCTCAGTCAAGCAGACAGACTCGAACCGCGAGTGGCTTTCTATAATTCTTTCCACTCCGTCAAGCATTGGTCAACTCGTCGAAAATCTATCCGCTGACCTCCCTGCGGGCCCCCGGTCAAGGGCCGCCCCTCTCTCTCTCGTTTTAATGAAATCCCATCTCATTTGCAAGTGACTTGGTCCGATGGTGCATGCCGATCCAATTAAAATTCAAGAATTTCCCTTCGACCCAACGCACCATTACACCACTGCAGCGTGGAGAAGCTCTCCAAGCACTCAGCCCTTTCTTTCTCGTCTCACAACATCCACAAGTGCTTGCACTCATCGCTCATTGAATCCAGAAGCGATACAATTCCATTCGAATGCAATTCAATTGAGCACGACTTTCATGGGAGACGACTGTTAAACGCTTCGGTGTGGCAACAAAGCACCCGTACACAGAGCCAACACCACCGCCGCCACCGTCAGCACAATGAATTTGCAAGGTAAACGGCGTTTTATGACTTCATTTAATGGATGTAACTCCATTACACTGCTGACTCCCCGTGCAGTCCTTCGATGGCCTGGCAGATAAACGATAACGCACGTTACGCATCTGCTTCATCAGGCGCGTCGTAAGGTGAATTAATCGCTGTGAGCTGTGTAAAATGATTTCATCTCATGGTCGGTTAAGCTGGTGGAATTTAATTAAGACACACCGACAGTCGTTGGTTTTTGTTGCGAACCAGCAAGTGAGGACCTCTTCGGCGTCTACCGTCTGCGATAACCCTCGTCAAAGGACGGCTGATTGACAGAATTTCATATCTGCAGGATTCGCTAGGATTGAGATTGATTAGAATTTCCCCGTCCTCCTCCTCCTGCTGTACTTGAACGCGATCCATCTGTCCGCTTTCACACGGCCTTCGACGGTGTTCGCCATAAGCGCCCCACTGCCACTGAAAGGATTGTGTATCGCCTTACTTCTCTGCATCTTTCAGTGACCTACATCCGTGCCCCATCTCGTCCCGCAGTGAGAAGTGAAGAACGTAGAAGCATGTGGATGCTTGTGAAGGACTCCCTTTTGACACAACAACACCCTCCATCCGTCCCGTCCCGCCGTAGTGGCGATCAAATATCCGGCAACATGTAAACGAGTGTATCTTTTATTCAAAAGGACTTCAATATCCGTCTCACACCGATGTTCCATTGTGAGTGGTGCCCGTGAGCGTGCGGGGGAAGTGATTTCGTCCCCATCAGTTATTGGCGACCTAGGCCTCCAAGTCTGCTCGAAACAAACACCTTGGAAGAGCTCAGCAAGCTGACACGCTGGAGATGTTTTTGTACATGTATTGTCAGTCAACCTCACGAGCGCACGTAGCGTCGATGAATTTGAAAGCAATCGACGACGGCGGAAGGTCGACGGAGTCAAGGACACCTGTGAATGACATTGGAAAGGAAATTAAAGCGGTCTATGCTGGGCTGAAGTTTCAAGGACTCGGCAATGCCGGATGTGATGGTTCACTTAATTGCATTTTAATATTTCTGAAGTAACTCCTCCATGGGCTTTGAGGCACTGCTCCAAACGGCCTCAGGCTAATGGGAAATTGTTGTCATTCGCAGAGGGGGCAAATAAATTATGGATTCTCCCTATTGACTTCCTTTCCCGTCATAAACCAAAAATGGAACGAAGTTTACTTCATCAACAAATGAGACTGTGTGCCTTGACCGCTTTTGTCGCAGGTTGCTCTCGAGAAGACGAGAGCCCTGGACAGAGCCAGAACTCGATGGCTTGGTCGGAGTATTGAACCAACAGCAAGCTTTCGATGGCCGACGCTTGGATGTAATAAGAGTCGTTACCTGGCACTATTCAAACAACGCGTCTGAACCTTTTCGGGCAGGTTTATGGGATGTCCCCATGGCCCGGGACCCAGCATAGGGTTCTAGAGTGCTGCCTGCTGACAGCCTTAAGTTCTTCGCGACAGCATGCTACCAAAAGTGCTTTGGTGGCCGTTTGACTGTCATTGACTTGATTGAATGCTAATGTCAGCCCTTGATATAATTTTGGCCGGTCTTTAAACCACTGCCATAGTCAGGGATGCTGACGAAGCGGAACACAGTGGTTCCGTAGAGGAAAAAATACCGAAAAATGTGAGCGGAAATTAAGGCTCAGGTGGGCAACAATTTCAGCAAATTTTTTAAAAAACAAATAAAAAATCAAATATTTGTGCAATGCCCGCACCTCGGCATTTTTAGCATCTTCGATCCATCTGCGATTTTTTATAATTTACGAGAACTCAAGGGATTACAGATCCAGGGTGAAGACTGAGCACGGGCAGAAGGTATAGAGGAGACAGGGAGACAGGGAGAGGAGGTCTGCGGGTTGTCTGTGGAAAATATTGGGCCAGAGCTTTCCGTATATCAGATCTTCCAAATGTCTGCCCTATCAACCATGGTTGCAAGGGGTAACCGGGAATCAGGGTTCGATTCCGAAGAGGGAGCATCAGAGACGGCTACCACATCTAAGGAAGGCAGCAGGCGCGTAAGTTTCAGCTGGAAAAAATGAGTCTCTAAATTTGACTGTGCGTCCGAAAGCAGGCCGGAGGGTAAACTCATGAGCATTGCGGATGAATTCGTGGAGAAGAGGAATTCAATTGGCTAGATCACGTGAGACACTGAACGTGGGTTGTTGGAGCGAGTCTAAAGACTCGGCGACATTGTTGTTTCCCAGAGGTTTTATCGCTCGCTTTTGGATGCTATCTAGTGACTGCAGCATGGTCTTGGGACACCAGACCAGATATGAGCCAAATATTTCTTGAATCAACCATTCCATCATTTGTGGCGACCTCAAATATGTGTTCGTTCCAACAAATGATCGAATATTGTCCGTTTTCATCGGCACAGGCGTCATTCATGGATAATGGCTGATTATTAAGACTTCACTTCAGTGGACACCCTATTGTTCTTAGCCCAGTCAATAATGATGCCGAGATCGGAATGTGCTCAGCATACGTTGGCGTTCCAATTCTGCGAAGTGCGGCGTTGTGAGTCTCGAAACGAATGTGAACAGCTGAGAGTGCTAGCATCAGCGAAGGAGTGAGTAGAAGATCATTTGTAAAAATGAGAAAGAGTGTCGGAGACAGAACTGAGCCTTGTGGAACACCAGCATTTATTTGGTGGATATCAGACACGACCTCATCCAAAACAACTTGAAGGTGGTATCCAATCCAAAGAGATCAAGCATTTTCGACAAAAGGTAGCTTGATGCCAAGCACTGTCAAATGCCTTGACGCTCTTGCTTTTCCCTGCATTCTGGACATGTTGTGTGTGACATCTGTGTACATTAGTGACCTGATCTGTTTGTAGTCTATCTAGCATGATAAGTGGAATTGACTTAGACACAGTGCACTCTTTGTTGACACTTTCATTGGCATTGAATCCACTACCTGAAGTGCCATCCAGCGCCGGCACAGCTCTATACCCAGCTTGTGACGGAATCTCGCTAAAAGGGCGAACAGGAAGCGTCGTCGGATTCTGTGGCAGAAGACGAAGCAGTTGTACACTTCCTCTATCAACAAAACTCGGCGCCCGCAGCCGGTGCAACCCCACCAGAAGACTTCTTCTTCTTAATTCACCATCCGACAGAGTCAATCGCAATCGCTCCGATTTCACTGGTGAAATAAAAGAAAATCAAGCCATCCACCCTCGCTCCGCACCATCATTGTCCAAACATCGCTTCCCACATCTGTCAGTTGAAATTGACAAATGTTTACTTAGCTCCGTGGAAATATTCAAATGCATCCACTGGAGGATATGTTAATGCGGGACACCAATGGGGACAATGACGGGGCACTTCTCGATGCGGTACCGGTGGTGGTGGGGTCATGCCAAAGATGCGCCATGAATAGATAAAGTTGTTTTCTTCGGCGTAGGAGGGCATCCCCTCCCAGCGCACGGTGGAGTCATTATGTGGAGCACTTGTTCAAATTGGATCACTTTGTCAGCCCAACTTCGGCGGCTTTGTGCAACTTTGTGTTGTTATTTCGAGTCGCTTTGTGATTTGCATACGTAAGTGGGGTGGTGGGTGGCTCAAGTGCTCAAGTGCTGAAATGCATCTGCGTACATAATGAGCTAATGACTGTGGTCAACTGACTGAAAGATTAAGTAATTTCCCTGAATTGCAGGCTGTACTTTAAGTGGTGTTAAAAGCGTCTGAAATAGGGTCGCATAGAGGCACGTAAATGTACATTCGATGCTGTAAATTCGCAAAGCAAGGTTGACACATCCTGCAAGTGGGCTGAATCGTAAATATCTGCCGTTGCAATGTCGTCGTCTGTTTGATGCAATTCGGAAATGTTGGATGGTCACATGCGTGGAGGTGAGGATCTCCATGCGCAGTCAATGCAAGTGGTAACACAAACTGGCAAATGGTAGAGTGGTCACCGTAAAGGCTTGTGAGATGCCGAAGTCGGCGATGGTTGAACACGAGGCCCGGGCCCTAGGGAAGGAAGCCTCTTGGGAGAATACTGGAGAATAGCCAAGAGGATGGTTGGCATTTAATCGAAAGAGAAACCCTGCCCGTGGAAAGGGCCAGAAGCCAGACTCAACAACCGAGCCATGGTTGGGTCAGTTCCGTCATGAGGCCAAGCAAATATGAGAGTGCCTGTTCACGAATTGTCCTTTAATGTCAGCTGTGGTCAAACACCGGACCAAGATCAACCAAAACAGTCTTGGCTAGCTTATGTTTGAGGGTAGACGGACATGGGCCTGGTACATCCATTGTGATGCCCGAGGGGAAGCATGCTGTAAGACGATTAGTCTTAAGCACCGTGCTTCCTTGGTTAGATCAAGCGACGAATGCTAACACGGAGAGTAAAACGCCAAGAATAAATTTTGTAATTATTTATTTCCTGACTTTAGAACACTTCTTCATAAGAGGTCCACTGTCCTCTGAAAATAATGAAGTGAGGGCTAAAAATGGAGCTGGTGCATGAGGTCAAGTCGCATGCTCGTCGTGAGATGACCTAGCCGCCAAATTTCCTCTTCAAGACTTGGAGCGTTGCGTCGTTTGTATGACATGCAGGCCCGAGGTCAAGCGCAAAATAAGCCGGGTTGACTCTCTTGTGATGCCCGATACAGCTGACATTTCTAGGTCTTCCTTGATACTGACTTCCAAGACTTTCCCACCGTTCGACGAATTGCTTGCACACTGATGTCAGAATGATGACACGCGGCATCAGTGCCTCATCGAGTGCCGAGAGCTTTCATATTTAAACTGGCCCTACGACTTCAGATCCCATCCTGGACACAATTGTGTGCTAATAGCATGGGTCAGCTCATTTGATACGACGAAACAGTGAATTTTTTTCGGAGGTGCAAGAGCTCAGTAAATGTGCAAAGCGGCTTCCTTCTCCTCCTTACCTATCTGATCGTTTAGAGATGGGAGTACTAAGACCATCTACTATTAGCGTGTCGAACATAAAAAGTTTTTTAGTCTTGTCGCGAGCGGCGTGCTTGTTAGATCTGAATACAATCCCATCGGTACCATGTTTAGAATGTTTATCGGCTTCGCAGTTGTCGCCGATATAAATGAATCCTAAAACCACTTGAAAGTCTCATCAAAAAGTAGGCGACATCTCTTTTTCCGCTCTTCCTCAGTGCCACTGATCACACAAAGACTTTACTGAATGTCTTTGAGTGAGCAGGTGGCACTGAGGAAGAGCAGAGAAAGATGCTGCGATAATTGGGTTATCTAGAGGATATGTACACACTTCGTGGATTACAAGTGGTTCTTTATGACGACCTTGTAATCTGCTTTTCCACGCTTGGTTCCTTCAGTATTTATCCTTGGAAGGTTTGTTGAAGTGTAATCGCTTTGAATGTTTGTCCTGAATCCCTTCAGCCGTTGCCCCCCAGTGGTCACTGCGAACGTTGATGACCTCACGCGGAGTGTATGCTCTTCGTTCTATGTCACTATTTTTCATTATTTTCCTGTCCCAAAACCGCCGAAATTCCCAGTAGACGATAGCTTGAACGTAAAGGCGCCCGCCGGGGGTGGGTCATTTGATCCCCCCTCCTGACATGGTAAGATCCACGGTACCAATACTTTGTTAAAACTGTACTACTTACTACGTAGACTTTAATATCTTAAAATGAGAACACCCCCCATTCACCCTCCTGGGCCGCCTCCCCAACACCCACCACCTTAATTTTCTCCTAATTTTTTTTTTGTGGAATTCAAAAAGCTTTTGACCATTTACCTAGCGTGCCAACCGCAGCAACACACACCTGCGCTCCGGAACACACAAAGGGTATGTGAAACTACCCGGCCACTGAAACTACTTGACACTATGCGGCACTAGCCGGTCTACTTGCACATCTTCTTTTTGTCATTTCACTAATATACTTGCGCATGCAAAATACCTGACTGGCAATAAAATCGGTGTCAAGTATTAAGGAAGACTATTTCCAGATTGGCCACTGTGTGGTAGCATTGGGGAGCAAAAACCTGCAATAGGTGTCAACAACACGCGGTGTTCCCAAGCGGTCTCCCCCCCCTTCCCGCGCCGACGCTGCTTGATTTGGGTGATCGGACGAGAACTGATTTTTCCACCGTGGTATGGTAACTCCTGATCTGGGCAATGGGTTGAATGGCTGTTGATGGAGCTTTGGATTTACATGATCTCTTGATTTAAAGGTCCATCCACCCAAGGGGATCAGAAGCCCCAAACCAGTGCGGCGAGGTCGGCACTCAATTGGGTTCATGCTCATGGGCAGACAGACCTCCACCACTCGTGAAGCCCGAGGCCGATCTATAACCTCTGACTGCTCTTTATCTCGCATTAATCGATTTGTAGTGCAGCTCCACGTTAATGTCCCTTGCATGTCTCAACTGGTTCTTTAATACAAGACGGCGTTCCAAAATTAAGTACATATGATAGGGTTCTTTATCGAAAAACCCATCAAGCATGTGGCCTCAGTGGCACACACGCCCTATTTTGCGCAATTTTGCTTGACCAGACCGGACCACGGTTGGTTGTGGGCTTGCTCACCTTTGACTGCAGATAAACCTTAACGTTAAATCACACCATTTTGGGGCCAATTCTGATCACCAAAACGAGAGAGTACACGACAGGGGAAATGTCTCATGCAGTATGTAATTGAACCGTTTCACGGGCTGTACGGAAGCCACTATTGGCCATTAAGGTCATCCAATTTCGGCAGAAAGGACGATATCGAGCAGCAGTAACACTCACGGCTTAAAAAAAGTGTGCTCCCATGATGCTTCAAACCACACGTTGTGGATGTATTTGTAACGCGTTAAGCTCCTAAAGTACCAACAATTTATTGTACGAATGGTGGCAAATTGGGACGGCCTTTATATCAAGTTCAGGCAGAAACCATTGCCAGAGAGGAGGAGTTGTCCTGGCTCAAGAAAAACGTGGTCGTTGACAAAATGTTGCTTTGGCTTGATAAATACATCCATCGTCATTACACTGTTTGCTTGAGATATGTGTAGACTGGTCACAAATAGAGGAGCGAGGTAAGTCTTCGGGAACTAATGGACTTGAAGGACACATCGTTGGCCTATGTGAGCGACGGCCGCCCGAGGAATAGAAATATTAAATCTTGCGACTGATAGCCCCTTGATCTTATCCTCTAATCAGCAGTCGGCTTGGTTTGACTAACTTAGTCGCCACTGCTGAAAATGAGACATTCACGGAAATCCATAAGCATCCTCTGACATAAGGCAGCCATTCAGAGCCGCGCCGTACCTTGAAGTTCACCCAAATGCTCACTTCTCGGTCAAGTGTGCCTGCTCAGCTGGAGAAAGTGTTTACATTTTATGGAGGCAATGCTCAGCCGAGGCACTTACTTTCAAAAATATTGATTCATCATAAATACACCACCTCACGCCCCCGCCAAAAGGCGACTGCGCGCCACTTATGCGACACGAAGTCTCGAAGCGAAATCACAAGTCACAAATCACCCAGGAGCCTGGGTGCCGGTTAATCTCTGAGCCGATTACTTGATTGACAGAGCGGCGAGCGGCATTCCACTTCAGACAGCATCCAGCAAAAGTCGGTTAACTCGATCATGATCGTCGATCACGTGGCCGGGGACCAGTTTTGCGCTTTCGCTGCGTCAGTCATCGGGCACCGATCGTCGGTGGTTCTAAGGTCGCACGATCTTCGCGAGCATTTATGGTGTAACCACGCTGGGTTCTCATCGCCTCCGAACACATTTCTCCTTCGCTGTCTAAGATCACCATCTCGATCAACCCACATAGGCACGAGAACCCTTCAGACGGCCCGCCGAGTGAACACTTTCGTTGATCTGCGATGTTCCTCCTTGGCCCTGCTCCATCTTCAGCTTCGTCTTTCGGTCGCCCTGCCTCTGTGGGGTTTTTGTGCGGCCAACGTCGTGCCTTGTTCTGCTTTTCTGTGACTTCCTCAGACGAGTGGTGGCGTCGTGATTTTCCTTTCGTTGGAATTCGCACCGTCAAGATGCCCACAGATGGGAGACAAACACTCACAGCGGCACGAATCCATGAAATACGTGTATTTTTCGCGGTTTTGTACACGCTAATGGCAGCGATTACAACAAAAACAAATAAATAGGAGAAAAAAACATGCAGTCATTCAACTCGAAGTGCAAGAAATACAAAAACCGGCCGGAGGAGTGGAAACCTTCGGTGGTGCGCAAGGTGATAGCCGTGTGCTCCGTGTGAAGCCGTGAAGGAAGCGGCGGTTTCAATGGGGCTTCGAAGTGGCAGCACAACAGTTGCACGCCACTTAATTCGATGGATGGCCGGGGAGGATCGTGATAATTGAGTGAAATATGTTGTTTGTGCCGTTTGACGAGACCGATTGTCGGGTTGGGCGTTGGAAAAACGCATGTATGGATGGATTATGTAAAATTGGAGTGAAACCCTGACCTGACCGAGGCGATCGGGTTTTTCGAGTGCAACTGGTTCTTAGTAGGGGTTCGGAGGGGCGGAGTGGACTTGGGGGTGAATGTGTGCGGTGAGGTATTCCATTCTCGGCAACGGTCAGGGGGAACTATGAATGTTCAATGGAACGATCCTTAGGAGTGGTGGATGCTAAGTGATGAAGGAACGAATTCTTAAGGCTTTTATGGCCCTCATCAGACGACCCGCCGAGTGAACACTTTCGTTGATATGCGATGTTCCTCCTTGGCCCTGCTCCATCTTCAGCTTCGTCTTTCGGTCGCTCTGCCTCTGTGGAGTTTTTGTGTGGCCATTTTTCGAACTTCTAGAGGCAGAAACTTACTGCCGATCCTAATTGGTGACGGCAAGAAACGCCGTACATATAGCAGCTTACGAGTCCTCTGGACGCGAGGGTAGGAAACCAGAATCTTCTAGGGCTTTCTAGCCCGCGGGGTACTAATATTGTTCCTCCAGGGATGACTAGAGTTTGGGGTGAGAGCAGCTCGTTCTTCAATCTCCGAGAAAGCTTCCACTACAGCTCGCTGGAAACGAACGACGTTTAGGATATCTCCTTTCCAGTGCCAGTCAGAGCAATCACCAGACAACCCATCTCCATGCGGAAGTCCCGTGCAAGTTGCAAAAGTCTCCGAGGTCCTTTCTCACATCAAATGCTTGCGGAAAAATTTGAATTCCAATACCCATAGCTGAGAATAGCTGAAAATATATCAGCTCCCTCGAACTGATACGACCTCTGATGCACACAAACAAATAATGAAGGCCAACGCGGGAGCAACTCAAACATCTCATCTTGATGCGCTGAAAATTGACGAAGTTTGACCGGGTAAAAGGGGCCAAAGTCTGAGCTGCGTGGTGGGACACAACCGGATCGATCAATGCCGTTGTCAATGCCGGTTCCCGAAATCGGCCATCGCTTCGAATAGTTCCCTGCGATGAATGCTGTCGTGTGCGGCTTTAAAATCGATGATGACGTGGTGTGTATCGATATGAAACTCGTTACTCTTCTCCAGGGTATCAAGGACTTCCTCCAGGATTAGGGTGAATATTGAGTCTGTAGTAGGACCGGAAGTTTAAGTGGTACGAGCCTATTAGTCCGGTGGAAAATGGCTATGACGCCGGTGAGCGTCCTGAGTGAAGATGTACTGAGTCTAAGCAGGTTGAGTGATCGTTTGATCTGAAGCGATGGCCATATTTCCTTTGTTTGAAGACAAGTGGTATCTTCTAGCCATTTACGACTAGTGATGTTGATCGTGTGTATTTTTAATGGATGGTGAGCATGAAAGGTGGAACACCTCCTATTGTTTGGGTGGAGGACGTGCCGCACCTAGCGAGTTCGTCGGCTTTGCAATTGCCCGGTATGTCACAGTGTCCCGGCACCCACGTGAGGTGTATGTTAAAATGCTCTGCCACCTCGTTAAGAGACAGCCTGCAATTAAGGGATGTTTTCGAACTAAACATGACTTGATTGCGGCCTGACTGTCCGAACATCTGTTCTCATTTGGATCTTACGTTGTTCTTGAGCCAGGAGAACGCCTCCTTTATCGCAATGGTTTCTTCTTCCCGGTGTAAATGATTTCGAATGTCCAAGACTTGTGCGCTAAGCTGATCCGGGGTAATGACGAGCAGATTGATCGTAGAACGGTGAAGATCTGCTAATACGACCAGGATCAGAACTCTTGTTGAGCACTACCATGACAAGGGTCGCGTATGTTGACAGCGTGAGAAAGCCTCTTTCAGCAGCATTTTCTTCGTCTCACTTAGTTGCATTCATCATGATGTTCTCTCTTCGGGATGTCTTACACATTTAACGAGGAGTACTTGATTTCGTCACGGACGTGCGTTATCTTTTTTGCGGCTCACGGGTTTATCGCCAATTCATGGTTCTGCCTTTCACCCGGTCGGTCCATCGTAAGATGTGGCCCACATCCCAGGCTGCTGGCTTCCTAAACTCCGTAAGTGCGTTCCTAGCTTGGGCCCATGCGCAACTAACTCACCACTTCCGCCTCTATGCGGTTGAAATACATTCGTATGGCCAACCACATGGTAGGGCAAATGGAAAATGTCACCTGGCCCAGCACCTGTCACAGAACAGCAGACCACTCACGATAGCTGAACGAAATCCCGTGTCACCCATCACCCCAACCATCGTCCACAAAAAAAGAAAAACCAACTCCAATCCGGGCTCTCCCCAAGCAAGCACTTCTCCTCCGCACAAAAACAAAGTAAAGGCGAACTCCTCCTCTCAACATTCACTTTCCACATCTCAAGGCCCTAAGGCAGCAGCATTAGCAGCGCCAACGAGAGCATACCCTCTTAACCGGCTAATAACCCCTCATAATCCGCAAACAGTCAGCATCAACAATGACACCACATTACTGTCGTCATCGCCTTCTTTCGCGTTGCGGTTTTCAGTTGCTGTGTTTCACAACGCGACGGCGCAACTGCACCAAGGATTCCAACTGCCGTGGCTTTCCACCCGGGAACGGTGAGATTTACGAGATGTCATCTCGTACAACTGTTTCTTTGGAGTGGATTGGCGGTTTTCTTCTGCCATGAACGCCTGTCCGACAGAAGTAAGACTCCTCCTCTCTGGCGTTCTCCTCATCGCGTCGCGTTTTTATTGTCGCCTGTCCCGCCCGGTCCCCCGGTGGCAGTGTTTATTGCAACCGTCATCGTGTAATGACGATTGTGATTGTGCGGATCATTAATAACTACTTTGCATGGATCATTTGAGATGACAGCGACAGTAGGCTTTCGTTGGAGAGTTTACTGACACCCAAGAAAGTGTTGTTCGCACACTCGTCGACGCCGATAGTGCTCGCCAGCTCGAGCTGGTTGCAGCAGAACGGAGCGCTGCTTCGACAAGAATGAAAGTGTCAAGAGGGTTATGTAAGTTGAAGTAACAATTTCAAGTGAAACCAAGCTCGCTTAAGGGCCTCTAGACAGACATGCGTCAGACATCAACTGATAAGCGCAGCAGTTACTTTGATGTGGTCGCTTGTTGATAGGCGAACGACGCAGACGTGCGTGCCTCTTGAAAACGTCAGAAGTGAAGAGCGATCAAACTTGTCTCCCGACTGCGACAAGTGTCGTCATTCGATAGTACTCTGCGGAAGTTATTTTATTGCCGGCTTTCAGAACTTGGGACTGATGAACCCACACGTCTGACGTTGGGTTGTGCTGTGTGAGCGAGCAGTGTGAGCGATAGTGAAGGCCATTGTTGACAATTGATATGAGCTTATGACAGTTCTGGTGAATCCTGTGTGAGTGTAGCGAGAGGTGTGACAAAGCTGTTCGTTAGTCGATGCAAGGCAACATCTCTGTGCCCCGATGCCGGCGATTGGACCAGGATGCTCATGCATTAATGGAGTTGTCGATGCTGGCACCCGTGCCCATCTTTGCAGTTCTAAGAGACAAGCCGTAGTGCGTGACCCGTCTTGTGCACGCTAAGCTTGTCTAAGGAGGTGCAGTTCCACAACAACGCCTATGTGCTCAGTAAGACGTAAGCCCTGGCTCTCAAAGGTCTCATTTCTGATGTGGTCAGGAGATGCGCAACTAATTCTTGTGGTGAACGAACAATAGAATGCTAATAGAAAGTTCACAGAAAAATTGGTCGCTCTCCAGTTCATTCATCTCTGTCATTGCCAACTTCAGAGCTTTGTTCAGCTCTTGTGGATAGAGAAGGTTTAAGCCCCTTTGTGGTTTCGAATGAAAACTTATCTGAAATGTTTCTTTCAAGTTCAAAGGTTCCTCTACTAACGTTTATATCTCTGTTTCCCGAGATCCAACATCCAAGACCCACAAGTCATCTTTGTGGAGAATATCGTGCGAATTCACTGCCCAACACTTGAGGTAGCTTAAGACGATTCCATAGTCTGTTGAACTGGACCCGCAGCCCTTTTGATTGACTGAGTCTCAAAGGGCATCTCTGAAGCACTCACTCATAATTTGCAGGTAGGTTGTATTACACTTGTGACCCCTTTTGAGTACCCTACAGAGGATCCCACTATCGTCCTCAGTAGTTACAATGGGTTAGTCCCTTCCTCATGTCTGGACGTCGAGAGAGCACGAAAGACGTCGAGAGAGCACGTGGATTTTGTTAGCCTTTTACAGCGACCAACTCAGATCTTCGCCTTTAAAGCACAGCAGCTTAGTTTAACCTTCAGGTCCAACTTCAAAATTCCAGTTGAACACAGAACATGCATGCCAGTACGGAGAAGTCTTCTTTCTAGGCGGGTGATCTCTCTCTCTCCCTCTCTCTCGCTCTCCCTGGCAAACTGATGTTTGCTATTGATCAGGTTGCTGTTCCGTTCTTGGGACTGCTTGCAGACTTTCCCGAGTTTCCGGTCCCCAGACCCGTGATCAACTCAGTTGTGGCGCCAAGGCCTTAATTTCTCGTGTATATCCCCTCCCCCAAGCGCTGTACAGTATCATCCAAGTGATGGCCTGGGGTCCCTTCAAAACCTTTGTGTCAGATTCTTCCAGACAAGCCTAGCCTAGGCAAAGTAGGGTACTAGGTTTTCACTCCGAAAAATTGTGAATGCAAGTGCGTCGATGCCGAAACTCATTCACTCTGACTTGGTTACAGTCGACTTCTGTCTGAAAGATGGTTTCAAAGTTGCCCACTGTAATGACTCTTAACAGTATATACAGAGTCAACTTGGTCTTTCGAGAGAGGGCTCTGTTACTCAGCTGCCTCTTGTGCCCAAAAAAGCAGCGGTTGCCAAGAGCTTTTTTTTTTTTTTGCGTCGGTAATGGTGTTGTTTGTAAGGCTTACCGTGGGCCGGGGTGGACGATGTCTTTTACCACCTCGAAGTTATAGCTGCCTACGTTGACGTTCTGCCTGAGTCGTCGATGTTGTGCGTCCTATCAGGATGGCCTAGCTCTCGTCCACTCTACACATTCTCAATTGTCAACTAGTTGTGAAAAGAGTTGTGTGAACTCAAGAGAAGACATGTCGTGATTTTCTATCACCTGATGTCCAACTCCGGATGTGATACTCACAGAAAGTATGCATTCCTCATGAATACTTGGTCTACCGGATCCTTAGAAGTCTTAGTTCCGTCTAGCTTCCGTCTAAAAGAGCAACAAAAATCCATTTCGAATCCCACTGCAATTCAAAATTAATTACTTGTTGCCTGTCTTCAAATTGTAATTGTCCACAAGTCCATGTATCAAATTTCGGTAAGGGTGTTGTGTCTCTTACAGTTGGGCCTGATGAGTGACTGTTGGGCCTGTGAAAGACGAGACTGATACAATCGGTAAACAACCGCTTTCAGGAATATATTTAAAAAGACCCCACTGACCCAACTCTAGACAAACAATTGCAAAAATTTCCTTGCTTTAGAAAACTTCAGCTTTCTTCAAGTGTTTCTTTAATCGCCTGCGATAACGTTGCCCCTGGTGATAGTCGAGGCCCAACTACTTTCAAAAAAAGAAAACAATGCAGATAACACGCACAGTCAACAGGCAGCAGACGCCACCGGATTGGCGCCTTATCTCTTGTCCAGATACGCAAATTATGATGCATAGGCATTTGCGGACTAATTAGTTCGCACTAAACTCACGTGCTATCGCAGAGTTTGTCAGTAGATTGCTATTTCAGTCGAGGTGGAAGCGTCCTACGATTTATGGGAATGCTGCTCATGTTAGGTTCTTGTTTATTTTTGCGCGAGCAAAGCAATCAATTACTGACGCGCCACTTGTGCTTTGGACTGAAATCAGCCGGATTAGAGCGACAATTCAAGGGTGTTGTCTTCATTGTCTGCTGAGACTCCGCACGCAGAGAAAAGACTGAAAGTGTTCACATCGGAAGGTGAATCCGAGGCACAGTGGTAAAGTCTCTGACGCGAAATCGTATGGAAAGAAACCAGAAATGCCAATAAAGTGGGGCCTTATCTTGTCAGGTTGTGTAATTGACGCGACAAGTGTCGCAGTTTGGTGAGCGGAATAGTGTTCGTCTTACCAGCTCTGCGGATCGGACATGTTAATTTGATATGCTGCCAGAGGAGATATGAATGACATTGAAACTTCGCCAAGCAAACTGGAATTCTTCACTAGAATGTGCTTATGCACGAAATTTGGTTTAATCCGGACTGATACTGGCTACAGCCCGTATCTTACTCTTTGAACATTGACACTCTAAAGAGGTGGAAGTCGGAAAAATATTTTTGTCGTTGGTACCGAACCTAGCCAACGTATGTTCAAGTGTGTAGGAGTCGACACACAGACCCACAACCCCATGGCCGCCAGGCACAGTTTAATCCGGATGGATAATCTCCTGTCAAAATCATGATCATCTCATATGTAACACGATGTCTCTCGTGTCGCAAATTACTCATCGATCCACATACGCTTCACGATTACTGGCGACCAGTGTTGGGACTTTACTACAACTGTGATGGATTCTATTTTGCAAAATTTACCACCCAAATTGCAAAACCGCAAAACGCATTATAATTCTTCCTTTTTATGTCATTCCCTGTTGTTTCTTAACCCCTCTCAGGCCTTCAATTTTCGATACCTATCTATGACGCATTTTTTCAAATCTACCACTCATTTGAAAATCTCAAGTCCCAACACTGCTAGGGATTAGCGATGAGCGGCAAGGTTTTCGAAACTTCGGATACTCCACACAGAGCAGTTTTCTCTCCATCCCTTCTCATAGAATTTGTGTCTAAATTCGCCGCCGAATAGGTCCTTTCGTGTTCTAATTAAACAACAATTTTATTATTTATTCCGAAATTTTATTTTTATTTAATCCGGAAGGTAGTCCATGCAGTGAGAAAGTTTGCAAGAGGGTTCAAAGGTACACATGAGTCTACATTTCGAGACGAACACCAATTAACGTCCTTCGATCTGAACAGTCAATGTTGACAAAAAAATCCGGACATTTTACGAGTAAATCCTAGATTCGGATATTTGCTCGTTTTTGTGGCTCATTTGAACGCAAGGGCACTTAATCTACTGAAGACTTTGGTTGAACTCGACTCCAGAAAGCATTCAAGAAAGACACGACACGAGACCCAGGACGTGTCCGCTTTTGAGTCTACACAGCTATCGGCGATTGAGAAGGTGCAGCGTAAGACCAACATATAGGATGTGCATATTCTGACGTGCCTCCGTACTCCTTCCGGATTTGCAGCTTTTCGATGGCGACGTCTTAGCTTAGCTTCAGAGTTTGCATGTTTTGTTTAAGTTTGTTTAAGTTTGACAATCTTGACGACATTGTATATTCGTTTCCTTAGACGCAAGATACTAACTTCAGCAATTTTGGTTGGTAGTAGAACGTAGTCAGCTAGACTTTAAATTCTTCTTCTTTACCAGAGATCACTCCTCAGGCTAAAATTTGGCACAGACTGTTCAGACAGATCCGGATAACGTTTCTCAAATTGAATAATTACTACATTTGAGGTATTAATTTATTTAGGTATTATCTTTTACCTACGAGAGCTGAAGAGTAGGCAAATATGAGGCAAATCCGGATTACGATTTTCCGGATCCGGAGTAATCCAGTATAGTTTGCTTTCAGAAAACGGGCTCCCCTTTTTCAAGACACACGTTTGAGCTATCACATTTGTCCTTTAATATTGTAAGACAGACTTTGAGTAACATCCGAATAAAGCGATTAAATTGTTTATCATTTCGAAAAACTTCGTTTCTCCCCATTTTGATAAAAACATGTTCGGGTTGTCAAAATTTGACATTTTTTGTTATGCCTAATGCAACTATAGACCAAGCTGATTTAAAAAAAAAACATCCGGATTACAAAATTCCGGATAATTCATTCGAAAAAATTAAACTCTTAAAGACACTTGCAAAATCGTTCCCCTTTTATGAGACACTTATATGAGCCATCATCTTGTGTCGACGACAGTTGTGACTTGAAAAGAATCCGGATTATGAAACTACAGACAGCATCTGCAAGCCTATTCTTGTTCTCTTAGACATCGGTACATCAAGAGTATCATCTTGTGCATATGGTGTTTTTGAAACAAGCTAACTTGAGATGCCGGATTCATCTCAAGTTGGGGCCTTTTTAACGACTGTTTTTACAACGATCCAGTCGTCGCGCAGTTGGTTAAGTACCTGCCCTTGGTTAGTGGAGTCACCGGTTCGAATCGCACTGAAAGCTAATTTAATGCATAAGCTGGTCCAGTGGTCGATCGGTAGTAGTAGTCTGACTGTGCGTCTCACAATGGACCAACATGGTCTAAGTGCGCTTTCCTACCATACCTACCTTTCCGGCACGCATATGGGATATTGCAAGCACTTCCCAAACTATACCACGTTTCAAACGCCAGTCTATCTTCCGTCAAACCAGATCTCAAGCTTCAACGTGAAATAAGGCCCATCTCAGCCGATCCGGATTGAAGAAAAATCAGCACATCCATGCAAACACTCTCCACATCCGTCATGAGAACTACATCTCATTACTTTAACACTAGCATAGACGGAACTTCCCAAGAGGAGATCAACAAGATCACCCTTCTAATCTGGCGAAGAAACACATAAAATTTGTCATTCACCTGAATCACATCCAGTTTCATATGCACCCGACTGCACTTTCTAATGATCAGACACATGTCGACAAGCCTGCCTCGGCGATCCAAGCATTCTCCGTCGAAAGTGAACTAATTAAGGCCCAAATCCACACAGCACAAGTTCTCGATTCACTCCTGTCATGGTTGTCACATCAAGCTCAAGCGGGCCAGGTATCACTCGCTCTCTGCGTGACACCTTTCATCGTACTCGTCTCGTGTGAAGACAGAACCCTACACCACGCCGCTGTTCACACGAGAAGGCAACAAATTTCCGTAATTACAGCCATAATCCCCAAACGACACGACTGATCTCACACTCAACAGGCGCCAGGTTCCCAAGCCCGAGACGAGCGCTGAAATAAAATCGAAATCAACTCGAATTCAAGTTCATCACGCACCACTGCACCCACACCTGCGAGCCCCTGCGCACTCGCCGCACTTACTTTCCCCATCCTGCTGCTGGCTGGCTCATCACCAGCAACCAGTTGCAGAGTGAAGCTCTCAACGCCTGGCATACAGCTTCAGCTGAATACGACAATAAGGTCACCCCGTGGCCCAAAGAAAGCGAAACGACTCGCTCATCTCCGCCGGCAGACACATGCCGCGGCGGCCCATGTTCGCGACCATTTGAGAGTTACGTGCTCACCCCGAAATGGCAGCTGTGTCGGTCACAAGGTAGCCTCCGTCACCGGCATGGCCGCCTTGACTCTGCCGCTGCACAGTGGAAACTTGTTCGCGAATTTGGTTATCCAGCAGCTAACACGCCACTTGAGTCATTTCCACGGTGGGAGCGACTTCTGCGGACCAGTTTCCCCATTTGCTTGCCAGGGCTGGCCGATGCACGAGCAGAACCGGGAAAAAAGTGAAAAGGGCAGCGGTACGAAGCCGCCGCTCGAGATGCGATCTGCGGCTGAGTTGCACAAAATCATGCGAATGCACACGAATCTGGTGCTTTGGGGAATCTGCGGCTCCGCTAAGTGAAAGTCAACGGGACGAATGAAGATGTCATTACATGCAGCAGCACGAAGTCGATTGTCTTCTGCGGTTGCGCTCGTGTGTGGGACCCGGGGAGACACACATTCTTTAATCAGTCAAAAGATTTAGTGGATTGTTATGACGGGCTCGTTGCGAAGAGTGACGGGGAGGTGAGTCTGAGCCAAAGGCTCACACTGACGTATGCTCCATGGAGTGGAGGGAATGTACTGTGCGGTGTGGCCCGCTTTTGCAGCAGTGGTGGAGGATGTGGAATGCAATCGAATGCCTCGATCTGCTGAAATCAAGATTTGCTTGCCTTACAGAAGAGAGGCGAGCTTTTAGGACTAAACCTGGATCAGGTGCTGAATGCGATAGCTGTTGGTAGACAGTCTTTTGTGAAGTTCACAGGGTTGCGCTTGTGCGAGCAATCGCAGCACCACCCTTCATGAGCATAACTTCCCATGTCCAAGTGTGGCTCAGTTGAGATCCCTACGTTCCGATTCCACAAGGGCGAGCATTAGGATACCCCTTGAGCACACCCCAAAAGAATCTCGACAAAGAATCACGCAACTTGCAAACAGCAGCAAACAGTGACTAGCAACAGTTCCAGCCTGTACCTTGTTCGCATCAAAAACAGATCACCGGTTCCGCCTCCCACCCCACAGGTCACAGCGTCTGCATCACTTAAAGCCTACATTTCCAGAACTCCACACCAGCACTCTGCTAATGGGTCCTAAATACCGGCACTTAGGAGAAATTCATTGAAAGCTTTTTTCGCCAATTTGCCGCGCCAAGATCCATGAGAACGCTGGGAGCCTCCGCCGCGGCGGAAGCAGCTACAATTCAAGAGATAATGATGTATGACTGAGACTCTGCACTTTCACTCCGAGGGGGAGGAGTGTGAAACGACCACCTCGCCGTCGTCTCCGTTATCTCGTCAGGCAGTACGCGGCTATACAAATATCGGCAGAGATTCGTTTCCGCATGTCCAAGCAAGAGCCCCGACGACGGATATGCGTCAGCAGACTGCAAACATTTGCTCAAGCTGAATGCGGCAGCGCGCCTTTGATCGGGACGCACATCACACTCACTTAGACGCCCACTTGGCCGTGTGTGTTTTTGCTGGTATGCCGAACTAGGGGACTAGGTCGAAGCATGCATTTGGGTGTGAGAACCTCGCTTGTGTTTGCCCATTCCAAGGTGGGGGACACCTGAGACACCAGTGCAAACATGAAAGGCTGCAGCAAGAGATGTACTCCAGCAATCTGCACGTCACTGCAGCTCTCGGCTCGGCGGCTAGAGACGAGGCTAATTGGAAAAAGAAAAGACAAAGTCTCCGGGTTGGGGGACGAGAAAAAAGAAAATCAAAGTATAATCGAGAGGAAAATCCATTTCGTCGTCGACGTTGTCTTCGGAGACTCTTATCCCGCGGCACACGCTGCGCCCGGACCGGGGGGACTAATTAAGCTTCGCACAGAGTCAGTGGAGCGTGTGAGGCTTGGGGGCCCCCTCGGATTGAGTCACAAGGCAACTTTCCTGGCTTGCTTTAATTGAAAACAAAACTGAAAACTGAAACTGACCTCGTCTAACGACATCTGCTTTGGAAACCACTCCGAAGCGTGCTGGCCGGCTGTGAGTGGTACCTGCGGTGACGGCCGCAAGCGCTCCGCCAGAATGGATGATTTATCGCGAGAGTCTGGCAGTGAAACCGGAATGTCGGACACTTGTTCGTTGGAGACTGCGTGCGCCCAGAGCATCGGGGAAGAGCGATGGCTTGGTCTAGAAACCTGAACTGGGCATGTTTATGGACGCATTTAAATGGGGAACTGTTACCTGTGGACTGGAGTTTACGAGTGGCCGTGAATCTTAAATGGAACACACTGTTCCGAGTTTCCGTGGTGATAAATTCGGGTCGGACTCATAACGACGTTGATAGAATCCCAAAATATGCCATGGGTCATGTCCTGACCTCCAGTGACGAACAAAACGATGGCTTTAGAGACTATTGTCATCAATGCCGATGCTGTGGAAGTTGAGCTTTTGCATAGTCAAGCGTGGGCCTGATCAAATGACCATCTAGCGTCTGCATGAGCAAGCGGCTTCATGGTCAAGCATCAACACCGTCAAGCGTCTTTACTGTCAAGCGCCTGCATGGTCAAGCGTCACCACCGTCAAGCGTCTTTACTGTCAAGCGCTTGCATGGTCAAGCGTCTTTACTGTCAAGCGCCTGCATGGTCAAGCGTCACCACCGTCAAGCGTCTTTACTGTCAAGCGCTTGCATGGTCAAGCGTCTTTACTGTCAAGCGCCTGCATGGTCAAGCGTCAACACCGTCAAGCGTCTTTACTGTCAAGCGCCTGCATGGTCAAGCGTCAACACCGTCAAGCGCCTGCATGGTCAAGCGTATGCCGCGTCAACCACCTAAGTCGTCAAGAGCCTGCACCGTCAAGCTTCTTAC
Organism: Eristalis tenax; assembly: GCA_905231855.2. NCBI lineage: Eukaryota > Metazoa > Arthropoda > Insecta > Diptera > Syrphidae > Eristalis > Eristalis tenax. The sequence goes on along the minus strand of HG993128.1, from coordinate 40,498,247 downwards.
TCTGTGGTGCACTTAGGCCTTCCGTCTGCAGCCACAACTCTGGCTGTTATCCCACAGATATCCTGTCTTTCAGACCCCCTGCACAACTTGCCTTCCAACTAAGTCTCGACTCCAGCAGCTTTCTGCTACTTTGCCATGAAGTAACTGCTCTGCGTCCGTAACTGCTGTCAGATTGCACACCTCCCGATGGGCGTTCGCTCTAGCCCCTTGCGCCAGCCACACGAAGGCACCCCTCCTCTGACCATTCTCGCCAATAAACCCGTTTTCTCACATCCAAATTAAATGCCTTGCACTCAAACACGTTTTTTTTTTTCTCTTCCATTCCAGATCGACCGTCGGTTTCTCGTGATCACGGCGACAATCCTTCACATCGTGGCCGTCTCCTCAGTCACGGATCACTTAGTGCCGCCGCCTCTGCCGCCCGCCGGAGCCCCCCCGCAACAAATTCAACCATCCTCCCGAGGAGGGCCTGTGGTGCGACCACAAGGCGGCTTCTATCCAAATGCATACGCCCCCGGAACGACTAGCGAACCACCAGGATTTATGCAACGCATAGCTCGATGGTTTGGTTTCAATGACGAAGCCTCGCGGCAGGCGTCGCAGAATTACCTGCAGTACAAGGAATCACCCCGCGGCCATCCTCAGGCAGGACGCAAGGCGCCTTGCGGCCTCTGCAACAAGTATCCGTGGCACCCGATGTTCCCTGGGCAGATTCAGTACCCGCTGTCGAAGGTATACCAGTCGCCCCAGGGCAATGAAATCCATCAATCGCAGTGGAACCAGCACCAGGAGCAGCTGCGCCAGCAGCAGTACCAACAGCAACCGCAGCCGAATCCACCGCAGCTGACGCGCCAACAGCAGGAGCAGCTGGCCGGCTACAACTACCCCCAGCATCAGCAGCAATTGCCAGTCTACCCCCCGCTGAATGGTGCAGAGTCCCAGTACGCTCCCAGCCAGTTCCAACCCCCGTTACTGCAGAGGGCGGTGCAATTCAGTCATCAGCCTTCGCAGGACTTCCGGCCACCTCCACCGCCCAAACACGCTGGGAACCCACCTCCTCCGTACAAGCCGCAGCCACACTTCGCCCCAATCCCTGTGCCACAGTTGAGCCCATCGGCAGTGCCGCCGGTTTATGATGCCGAGCCCTTCCGACCGCTGCCTCAGCAGCCCGCTAAACTCGACCCAACTCAGTTCCAGCAGCTTCCCAAGTTCGAGCCCACGCTGCACTTCCAGGACCAGTCGTCAAGCACGCAGTTCAATCAGCAGCCAACTCAGAGCTTCGAAGGACCTCCGCAGTTCCAGCAGATCGCCGACAACGCCCACCCGTCGACGATTGAGAACATCGGCGCCTCGTCGGAGATCAGGAACTCCTACCCATCAGCCCAGCCGCCGAACAGCTACCAGGAGCAGCAGCAATCCCAGCAGTCACTGAACAGCTACCAAAAGCAACAGCAAAACCAGCAGTCACTGAACAGCTACCAGGAGCAGCAGCAAACCCAGCAGTCACCGAACGGTTACCAGGAGCAGCAATCCCAGCAGTCACTGAACAGCTACCAGGATCACCAGCGAACCCAGCAGTCACCGAACAGTTACCAGGAGCAGCAGCAATCCCAGCAGTCACCGAACAGTTACCAGGAGCAGCAGCATTCGCAACAATCGACGAGCAACTACCAAGAACAGCAGCAGTCGCAACAATCGACGAGCAGCTACCAAGAACAGCAGCAGTTGCAGCAATCGCCGATCACGCCGAGCTTCGAGATCATCAAGAGCCACCAGGTCACCAACTTCGTTTCGGAGATCGAGTACCCAGCCAACTACGTACAGTCGCAGACAATCGACGTCCCCCAGGACGTGCGCACAAGCACCCTGACCCCAGAAGAGGACCGTCCAGTCACCCTCACCGAACTCGGCTCATACTCCGAGCAGTACACCGTCACCCCCGCAGAGGAATCGCACTCAGCGCAACCCGAGGAGCAGTACGCCGGCACCGACTCCGCCATATACTCGAACACCCAGGAGACGGAGGCCTACGGTGCTCCGGACAACTACCCCTCGGCCTCGTCGCACAACCTGTCCGTTCAGCACGAGAACCACCTCGACATCGACCCCATCCAGCACTCGTCCTCGGAAAACTACCTCCCCCAGAGCGAAGTGTACGTCCCGACCCCGGCTCCAACCACCGTCCAGCCGCAGTTCGTCACGGACGACTCCCAGCAGACCACGGTCGAGATAGTGCCCTCGCTGCAGACCACCTACACCCAGAGACTGAACTACAAGCGGGACCGAGAGACTCCAAAGCGGCTGCTCGACTCCCCCATCCACTACTTCATCGGCGGAAGCTCCCCCAGGCCTTTCACCAGAGACCCCAGTGAGCTGCAGATCCGCAGCTCTACGCCAGCGCCACAGATCCAAAACCAAAGAGAGACTGGACCCCCGGCGCCAACACCTTGGCACATGGCGCCCACGCCCACGTCTACATACACCTCCATCGACGCCAGCGGGCATTACGCCGGAATGAACCCACCACAGCCGAAGCAGTACCACCAGATCATCATCCCCTACACAACGAAGCACAAGCCCAGGCCCTTCCAGCCGAAGGAGCAAGCAGGACGCTACGACAACTGGACCACCTCCAGCGAGCTCGACCCGCACGAGCAGCAAGAGTCCAAGCTCGTCACGGCCACCCAAGAGCCAGCGCAACGAACCACAAAGTACCTGACCAAGATCCTCGCCTCGAACATCAGGGAGCTCCTCAAGAAGGAGCACGAGGTGAAGAACAAGTCCAAGTCAGGCTTCGACCTGTCCAAGCTGCAGAAGAACATCGACGACTGGACCGAACAGGAGTTCACGTCCCTCTCACACCGCGCGATCACGGTATCGCTGCGCGGACCCTCGAAGCACATCCCAACGGAGTACCTCACCACGACGCCATCCCTAAGGGAGGGCAAGACCACCGTCTTCACCCCGAACCACCTCGAACCGTTGATATTCAAGGACAGGGGCAACAAGCGGTACGAGTACCGTCAAGTCGACGACAATCGGATAGACGCGCAAGCAGCATCCTCGACGACGCCAGTCCCCAGCACAAGCACAACGACCACCACAACAACCCCCATCCCCTCGACCACGACCCCCATCGCCACCACCACGACCACCACAACCGAGGCCCCCACAACGGCCCCCTATTACATCCGGGCCATATCCACCACGAAGCCCCCGAAGGAGGACTGGAACCAGGCCAAGGTGACCGTATCCCCACTGACCAAGGAGAAGCTCTACGTGGTGACGCCCCAGCCCGTCTACTCCCCGGCGAGCGTGGGCTCCTTCAAGTCGCCACGGTTCATCGTCAGACCAACGCCGGCCAGTGGTGAGTTCTAAGCACGCCCTCTCTCGCTTCCTTTGATTACTGACCTCCTCCTCTCCTTTCAGCTGGCTCCAACACCACCCCGAGGCCGTCCCTCTACACCCCCGAGCTGTTCGGACTGATGGGCATCTCGGCGTACATCCCAGCCGCTCCCGTGGAGACCTTCGATGGACACTCAAAAGTATACCGCTCTCATGCTCACATGCTCTAGATCTCTAACCTCTCCTCTTATCGCTTTCGATCCTCCTCTCTTGTGCGTGAAATTTGAACATTTTTTAGGTTATAACGGTAGTAACTCCATCCCCTAGCATAAAGGCATCCGGAGAAGCTGCTGAAGCGGGCGTCTCGTCCTCGGCCGATTCCACATCGGAGACCTCCAACAACGACCGAAGGAGCAGTTAAGAGTGACTGGGGCGGGATCAGACCTCAATGGTCGGTCACAAGGTGCAATTGTTGGGTCCTATGCTCTTCTGATCAACGAAACACAACCAACACTCTTCCAAAGTGTCCCCAGTCTCCTTCCAGACCCCTTGCTTGTCACATGTTGCCCCGCTTTTGCCGCCTTCCTCCATCATTCTTAACCCCAAGGTGCCAGTGTTGGTCGTCTGGATTTAGTTTCTTTTCTGTTTGTTTGTGTTGCATGCGTGAATGTTGGTGTGTGTGTGTGTGTGGGCGAGAGTGAGTGCATGGGAGTGGGTGAGAGTGTGTGCGAGTGAATGTGCGTGAGTGTGCTTTGATGTGCGGTGGATAACACAGATAAATCATTTGGTTGGTGTATCGGATGTGCACTTGATTAACATTTCCTCCATAAATTCACCCTTGGGTTGGTGTCCATGCTTTGTCCATGAAAATATTCATAAAATACTTAACCCCGCTTAACCATCATTCTGTCTGTAACGATTTTTATTAATTCATCATCAGCCTAGCGTTTAAGGACGATCTATATATCTTGTAATTATTTTTTTTTTTCTACTTCTATTGTGTATTTTATTTCGTAAGCAATCTGAGTTTTAAGATTACAAATATAAATAAAACTGTAAAAATATCTAAACGTGTGGCGTTTCATTTGTTTTCGTCTTGTGAGCGTGCTTCCTGCGGCGGAATGTCTCGTGCGTGGAAGGTAAGTAAGGAGTCCGGAATGATGCGAGGCACAAGCGGCACTTTTCACATTCAAGCATGTCATGATCTGTCAAAAATAGAACTTTGGGATAGAAATTGGAAGCAGAACAGCAAGCAAATCTCGAATAGGGCGACGCTGTAGTCCTTGGTGGGCAACAACAACAACCAACCATACTGTGATTGACAAATCCATCGACGTTTGTTGTTTTGTTTAGACAACATAAAGTTTACTCGGGCTATATCGCACTTTTTTTTATTCACTTCAATTATTGCGAATGTATGTGCTCGCTGGACGTCGGGGATGAGCTGCCTACTGCTTGCGAGGAAACGTCGGAGACGCTCGTGGGCGTTGGACGCATCGGTCTTTACTGCTGATATGGGTGTGAGATGTGCGGCTGTAAGGGATCGCTCTCCATGTGACACCCACGGAGACACTAATAGTGCTGAGCAGCTACCACCGCAATGGCGCCAACATACGTCCTGATCGTGATCTGCAAGACATACTTATGGGCTCATAGGTGGTGACTGCAATGCAAGACACCCCATGTGGCAGGACACAGAGTCAGATCGACGGGGGGAAGCCATCGTCAAATGGCTAGCGGGCAGTCACTCCCTGATCGTGATTTCCCAGCCCAAGCCCGAGATTGATACTGGATTTCTTCTTGGCTACCTCAAACCTGCATCCTACCAGAGATCTGGAATTACTCCTGGGGGAGGCTAACGAGTGATTCCGATCACGAGGCGGTCAAACTGGCAATCAACTTGGAAAAATCGATATTTACCAATAGCCGACCAGAAGGGGACTTCGTAAACCTACATCAGCTGAATGTAGCTAAGCTGCAAGAAGATTACCACACAACGCTAGAACCTCACCAATACGGAGAATGATAGAAAACGCAATCAACAACGCCTTAGACCAGCAAAAAAGGCCCAGGACAAGCAAAGACAGGTACAGTCACTTACCCGTCCATATCCAAAACGTTTATCAACAAAGGCAAAGGGTGAGGAAAAGACTCCAGCGAATACACCACCGGGAGCTGAACACACGAGGCAGCGACTACCGAGCTGATCTCAGGAAGTTGAACTACACGAACAGGCCCCGCACGTTACAGCCAGGGCCCGACACACTCCGTCAAATGCACCAAATCATCGGTAAGAAGAAGAAGCTGCCACAAACAAAGTGAAGTAGACGCAAACACGCCGGTGGAGAAAGCAGAAGCCTTTTCATCCTTTTTCGAAGGCAACTTTCACCCAACACCGCCCGATGACCCGCAATGTCACAGAAGTCAACAGCTAAGTCAATGCACTTGAGACTTCATCCGCACCAGACATCATCTTCAGCCAAACTAACCCAGCGGACGACCCGACAGGAAACGATCTCACAGCGGCCGAAGAAATTGCGGGAATTATTCAACGTAGCCCAACGAGGAAAGCTGCCCGAAGCTTGTTCGTCCCGAAGCGATTGCCACTAACGGTGATGATCTTCTCACTGGAAAACAGCAAAAACCATCGCAATATCAACAAAAGGGGAACCCAGCCAGCGTTTCAGGGTACAGGCCTATATCGCTCTTGAGCAATGTAAGCAAGATCCTGGAGCACCGAACTAAGCGATGGTCTACCGTCCTAAACAAAATTCCGGATATTCAGCACGGATTTCGGGAAAAACATTCAACGCTACATCCTACAATGACGAGGTCATCGTCGCCCGCTTCCTGGACGTAGAAAAGGCCTTCGACACGGTCTGGATTGAGGGACTCATCTACAACCAGAATAATTTATAGCTTTCTGCATTCCAGAAGATTCCACGTCTCAGTTGCAGGCAGCAAGTCAACAGAGTGGAGCACCAAGGCGGTAGTTGCACAAGGATCGAAGCTGGGACCGTGGCTTCAACATCCAACTGACGCAGTAAAATGCTGTCTATTTGCAGATGACTCGCTGACCTGTGCCAGCTGGACGTCACCAAAGATAGCCGCGCGAAGGGTCGCAATCCAAACAGCGAACAAATTTGACTACTATACCGAGCGGGGAATTCGTATCAATAGTTGGAAATCGGCACTTATGCGCTTAAGGAGACCGTCCAGAGGTGGATGCAGATCAGCAGCCAAATGTAGAAGCATAAAGGTAGTGCTCCCTAACGGTACAGAAATATGAACACACGAAAAGGTCAAGCATCTTGGCGTTAACTTCACGGAAAGGTTGCAGTTCATTCGAAACTGACCCTTAAGGCCAACCTAGACCTGCGCAAGCAAAATGGATTACGCCAGAGAACAAAGCTGCTGATCTACAAATACGGCCGATCTCAACGTACGGCTTCCCAATATGACACACCATCTCTAAGAGCAGCATGACGAAGCTCGCAATTTTCTCACCTTCGAGAGGGACCGTCAAAGGCACCACAGCAACAACAGGCTTTACGACCAAGCGCGCATCATCCCCCTGCAATCATGCTAAGTCAGCTGCCACACCACCACCCCATCCCAAGAGGACCACCATGGACACACGGACTTGAACAACCCGATGGAAGCACCAGCCATTGTAGGACATACAAAATAAACAATAAACAGACATTAAATTAAACCGAGCACATCAGTTGGGCCCCTATTGTTGAGCCAACACCCTAACCTTTAGCTTGTAAGTCTAGTTGTGAACTTAATTGCTTTTAAATCGCTGAGAAGCTGGGCCCAAGCGAGTGAAAAACAAGAGATTGTTGTTTACGCTTCAAATGAATGACATTTGCTGAAATGACGTACAATGACAGTAGCTTTTCAACGCATGTTCCAATGGAATAATACGAGGTACGCCATCTCTCACCCATGTTTTTAAAACATAGCCGTGTTTAGTCACTGATAGGCGGTGTACAGCCCACGTCATCACGTTGTTGTTTACGCTTCAAATGAATGACATTTGCTGAAATGACGTACAATGACAGTAGCTTTTCAACGCATGTTCCGATGGAATAATACGAGTTACGCCATCTCTCACCCATGTTTTTAAAACATAGCCGTGCTTAGTCACTGATAGGCGGTGTACAGCCCACGTCATCCCTCCTCCAGAAACCTCACGGATACAAAGGTCTATAACTAAAAGACCACTCTACTGATTTTGTTCATATCTTCAGAAATGTGTTCAGAGCATTATATTGACATTTACAATGACAATCACCCAAGGGTTGCCGCTATTGACACTTTTTCGAGGCCGCGACGCAGCGAGCGACCATAAAATGACTTCGGCGACTATCTTCGGCGACACCTCTTTAGGTTTCTCATAAAGGACTGCGCCACTCCTAGGCTTGATAAAACCCTGAAATTAGCAGCGATTGCGGACAGCTGCGAATTTTTTGTGCGACTTTCTCAGATTTTCCAGCGGCAACACAGATTCACCGCCCTCCTGGAATACGACGTATCTGATGTATACATCTGGTTCCACCTCTCATTTGATATCAAACTGTTGTCATTCACAAGGCACTGTGCGACGGAAGCTAGTCCAATTCTTATAAGGACCCTCCCAAGTAGATATCTCATTCCAATCTCACCCTCCTTGTGAGCCCTCTCCAGTCAGTCAAAGAGTCCAACCTCCCACCAAATACAGAAAATAAAACAAACATCAGTTTTCTAGTACAGTTTAAACACTTAAATATCATATGTATTGTATTGTCTAGTTGTTACAATAGATTAATATTAGCTACGTCTCCTTATTGGCCTTAAATAGTTTACAAAAATAAGGTTTGTTTTGTACAAATCTATCAGAAAATATTCCCCTTACATGGCTACCAGTGTATGTATATGTATATATATATGTATGTATGCATCTCAGTATCATAGTTCATCATAGCTTACTACCTACGTTGTATTTGTCACTAGTTAATAGGATTTGTTCGTTTTTGTCTTTTGTTTTGTTTTTGTTAATCACATTCACATTTATGCAAAGTTAAGTAAATAATTGAAATTATTATCGTTAGTTCCCTAGTTGGTTGGTTATTCTTTTTATTTCACACAAATAAGCGATGTTCATTAAGATCGGGGTTCTACTGTAAGTAGGTTTGTATATCTAATTCCTAAAGTTAGCAAAGCCAACAACCCAATTCGATAAAGCGTTCCACATGGAGAAAGACAGCAGAAACAGAAACAGAGCAAAATTGTTCGAATTAAGTCTTGACACAAGCCATAAGCTTTTTTCTGCGGCGTATGTATCGGATAATCGCTTCGGTTGACCACGAGATGGCGGCCAAAAATGTTAGCATATTCAAACAGTGCAGCGTAACGGAAAAATTGTAGCGATCGCGAATGTAGCCTGTGAACGAGAAAGAAGAGTTGAGGTCGACCCATTCGCAGAGTGGATGCGTGGGACACTTACCAACTAATGGTCCACAGGCCAAGGTGAACACTCCGGATATGATCAGTTGGAGGCCGGAAGCGGCCGGCAATCTCTTCAGGGGCACGTAGCCGGGGATGATGAGGGGCCAGAAGATGGTCCTGAGGCCCTTGCACATGCCGATCCACACGAAGCAGCCCAAAATGACGGGAAACGACTTCGAGGACGCGACAATGGTGCGGCCACAGGCGATGCCCACCACGCCGATCAGCAGGAACACTCTGTTGTCCCAGTCGATCTTCTCGGTGACGAACGGCACCAGGAAACGCACCATGATGTCCATGCCGCCCAGCACCGACATGGCCAGCGAGATCTGGGCCGTGGTGAAGCCGAAGTCGGTCAGGATGAAGGGCGTCAGGATTGAGAAGTTCATCTCGCCGAAGTTGATCACGGTCAGGCCGGCGACGAGATTCACGAAGGTGAAGTCTCGCAGCAGGCCCAGGTCGAAGAACTTGACCAACTTCTGGGAGAACGTCACCGAGGACGGATCTTCGGATGGCGGCGGTGTTGGTGGCTCGGCCTCGCGCTTCTTCTCGGCCAACAGCGACAGGCTGGTCATGCCCTTGGGGAACTCCAGCAGGGCCCTCTCCTCGGCGCAAGTGCAGCGCAGGGTGCTCAGCGAGTCCGCTCGAATGTACAGGTTGTTCCTGCTGGCGGAGAGCTTTAGCTCCTCCCGCTCGCGGTTGAAATTATTGGGCCGCAGGAAGCGCTCATCCTTCTCGTCCTCTTCAGAGATCACCTGGCTGAGTCGGTAGCCGCCCTCGATGTCCTTGCAGCTGGACACGGTGCGGAAGCGGAACTGCGGCTTTGGTGTGGCGACGTTCATCTTGGACCCGAACCAGCCGTCGTTGGCACGCGACAGCATCGGCGTGCCGGGATCGATGATCTCGTAGCCGGGCTTGTCGTTATCGTCATCCTGGTACAGGTACTGACTAGAGAAGATGCCGGTGTTCTTCTGCAGGTTCATCTCGCAGTACTTGCAGAGGTACTCCGGATCGGGCGACGGCAGCAGGTCGCCGTTGACTTGGCCCCCGGCAACGGGCCTCACGTGATACCGCACCGGCTGGTAGACCATCGCACAGACTAGGGAGTGCAATGATATGGAAGCAAAAATTATCACAGTTCCTTGGACTCCGTACGATGAGAGGAGGTAGGTCACTGCGTAGGGCAGGAAAATAGGTCCCAGGCCCGTCAGCGTCCACGAGAAACCTGCCGCTCGGCGGCGCTTGTTCTTAAAGTACGTGTTGATGGCGAGCGACGATGCTGAAACACTAATGCCCATTCCGAAACCTGAAACGGGGAAGGGAGGAGAGTCAGCGCCAGAGCGCTAGATTGTCAAATCTCAGGACTTACCAAAAAGCAGCGCGTAGGTGATCATGTACGTGAAGAACGTGTTCGCGAACGCCGTCAGCATGAGTCCGCAGAAGTTGAACAGCGCCCCGGCCAGGGCCACTTGCCGGAAAGTGAACCGCTTGAACATGGGCCCGTTCAGCAGTCCCGTGCAGGCCGATATGGCCGGCTGCGTGTTGATGATCGTGGTGATCTGCGAACTGCTCATCCCGAGACCGGTCAACCGCTCGCGGAATATAAAGCCGAACTGCTGCAACGACGGGAAGATGCACAGCTGAAACGAGAAGTTCACCGCTAGAGGGCTTTGGTTTGTTGGGGGAGGACACAACTTACATTTGACAAGCCAGCAGCGATGCACACCACCCAAGCCCAGCCGCCGTCGGGAGCGACAAAGTTATCGCCAAGATCACTTTTGTCGCGACGCTTTGGCTTCTTCGGCTTTTGGGCGGCCGCCTCCTGCTTTTTGGCCTTCAACGCGGCCGCTTCCTGCTTCTTGGCCGCTGCCGCCTCCTGCTTCTTCGTCATTGCCGCGTTCGGCGGCTTGCTCCTCGGCGGCGGCGGCGGCGGTGCCGACTGAACCCTCGTGGTCCGCCCGTCATCGTGGACCTTCTGCGGTTTGCCTGTCATGTCCGGTTGCTGTGGACGGTCATGTAGAATAACTCTCCTGTGAACGGAAAAATTGGAAACGGACTTCAGTCGAAGAATATAATCGAATTCCACAGCCATGCCCTGCCCAAGTGAATGCAATGAGAATTAATCACCCCACACAACGGTTCGAATCAATTACAAGCGCAGAGGGTGACGCGTCGAGATGCAATTTTATGGCGTGCACAACAACGCTCACCCGGACAATTGGAAGCGGTGACTCGCCTGGCCCGAGAGTAATTGGTCTGTTATTGAGATGCCAGTTCCCGGGGATCCCAGTTTCAAGGGTGGCCTGTGCAATTAGAGCGATCCACATGACGAATCTATCTTGTCCCGATGCCCAGGCCCAGATGGGCAGATGTTCCCGCTGAACTGGTGATTCATGGTTGGATTTTCTCAAGTCTCCTCGCCTTCGCCTTTGTGCGACAATTAAAGGGAGCAACGAACACGCCGTGGGCGCTAGGGCCTGCCTTGGTTCGCAATTACCGAACGGGAATTCCCACAAAGGCACGCAGTGACCGACGACCATCCTCTTGCGAATTTCTGCGAAATTCATTACGATCCATCAGATTGTTTACTCTCTGTGCGTTGTCCGTCCGCGCCTCGTTCCTTCCGCCAGCCAACGCACGCTTGTTGGCGATGGCCATGGCAACACCAACAAAAAGAGTCTGCTGACCGGGTTTTGCGTGAAAGCAATCGCATCGGCAACGCCAGCGGTTCCTGATTTAATATTTCGGCTTGCGACAGCTAACAAATGCGAGATGAAAGCAGACAACACGCGCTGCTGCACGTGTGAGAGACTGTGCGCCTGGGTCTGGTCTTGCCGTAGGAATTTCGCAAGGAATGCCACGACGGAATGCACGAGGCACATGTTGACAAATCGAGACCAGACAACGGAGACGTTCGCTTTGTTTGCTCTGAGGGTGGGCCGTCTGTCGAGTGTACATGCATTCACGTGCCGTTTGTGTTTCGCATTTTCTCTCCTCTGTCTTTCCTTCTTTTTTTTTTGCACTGGAATGAGTGCTTCGATTTAGACCAAGAAAAAAATCGGACTGTCAGCCAGGGAGTTGAACGAGACTCCAAGGAGGCGGGTCATCTGTCATCTGTCATCTGTCAGCGTGAACGATGTTCACAGCGTCAGAGGGTAGAGCGAAATACGCACTCATTTGTCGCATTTATGTCAATGTCAAGCGCTGAGCGTCGATTCACATGTGAGCGCGAGCGAACGTCACGCACCCACATTTCGCTTCGGAAAGTCTGATGGATCGGTCTTCAGATGGGTGCAGCTTCGAATTTGCTGCTCAGACTAGGTTGGTGAAGGAAAATAATGCAATTTGCATTCCAAAGTGGAGTTGAGAAGCCTTGACGGGTCTAGGGACGTTTTGAAACTTGCACAAGTGTGCTCCGGGCCGTCAACGATGGGAGGCTGCTATGCTATGCGTATTCATGCCTACAATGGAAATAGAACAGGAGAGGCAGGAGCAGGAGTAAGGTGAACCAAGGTACGCTGGGTATGCGCGAGTGTCGCGATTGCTGCCACTCGAGCAAAACAACGTGCACAAATCCAGCAAATTCTGTATTATTTCCAACCCCGAACAAACAACTGGGCGGTAGGGTCGAATGAAGAGCTCATCAATGAAGGGAGCGCTTATTTTGAGAGCCCTGAGGAGAATGGGTCTCCTTGGAAGAACACGCAAAGCTAGGCAACGTAGTGTCGACGCACCAACCCACAACTAAACCGCCGCCACTGGAGCAATTACGAACTCAACCACACTGTTCGCTATAAACACGTAGTTCGACCACTTTTGTGGGCATATCCCACGAACATGGTACTGGCTAACAAAACGCTTCTTCTTGAAGATCGGCAACTATGTCGATCTGAGCAGCGGCTTTGTCGATAACATGGCAGATAATGCCATTAACGACGAAGGGGTTCATCCCCCGTTCATACCGAAGCGGTCTTCGAATCCCACGTTAACGCATAAATCAAGCACGCTACTTTCCTCTGGTTGAAGGCGCCCTTCTTCACACGCCATCGACGACCCGGCCAGAACGTCACTCCGTCCACCTCGGTTGAAACCGTTAACAGAACACCTCTTGCCCATCATTGTTTTGTTTTATTGAACTCAAGCCTCTTTGCGCAGAAACTGACCCGCTTTAGCATGTTGAATCATAGAGCTTGTCCACAGAAGATGATGAAGGCGCTTCTGAAAGAAAGCCGTGCGCTGGATCTGTGGTCCCTACTTTGTTGACTGTCAGTGGGAGAGAAGAGTGCCCTCCGATAGGTACAGATCTACGAATACACGTTCTGCAGATCCAACGCCTTCGGTAGAGATTGTATGTAGAGACAATGGGGCACCAGAGTTGACTACCCACCCGAAGAATCTAGTAAGGGACGTCAACAAATAGACGGCTTACACAAATGACCGCAAGACTTGATACCTCAACCAACGCTCGGTTTGCTTGAAAAGCCACTTGAGGGACCTGCGCACAAAAATGAGTCCCGCGCCATTACTCCTCCTTTTGGGAAACAGAAAAGTTCATCTATTTCTGTTTTGACTTAAAATAACGCCGAGCAAGTTATGCCCGAATTAAGCATACAAACACCAAACGACATCATTGCAAGAGCGTACACCACGTCCAAGTGGTGACCATGAGGAGACTGGATGCACTGCGATTGATTGGAAGTCCCCTCCTCAAGTGGACGATAATGTGTGATTCTTGAAGAAATCACAATAAAATATGAATAGGATGAGAGCTAACACTCTGGCTAGGAGAAAGTTGGCGCCAGATTCAGCGAGACAGCACAAAAAGAAAAGCAGCAGGAAAAGTCCTCAACACCGAAAAAGTTGCAGACAGCAGTTCAGCAACAACAAAAGCAGGCAACAGCGCAGCAACAACAGCTGCCAGCAAGGCAACAACAGCCACAAAAAAAAAAAAAAACAGCCACAACCTGTAGCACAGCAACAAGCATCGCGAGCAGCTTTGCAGGAACCAATACCAGCAGCAGAGCAACAAAAAACGCCAGCAACTCAACAGCAACAGTCACAAACTCAGCGACAAGAGAAGCCAGCAACGCCAAAGAAGCAGAAGCAGCAGCAGAAGACAGCAGCTCAACAACAACAGCACATCAGCAACAGCAGCAGCAACAAAAGCAGGAAAAAGTGTCTCCAATAAAATTGTACAAAGCCGACATAGAGGAGACAGCTAAGCAAGAAGGTCATAGGTGCAGCTAACATAACAAAAGTTATGAAAATATTCAATCCACTGCAAAGCAATACAATAAGATTGAGGGGTGTCTAGAAATGTCGACGCTGGAGTGCTTCTCCTTCGCCCCAAAAAGCGAAGAACTCCAGTCCCGATTACTGAAACCTTCCTGGCCGCTTGAACCGGAGAAGGTCTCCCAACTGCTCCCAGAGCAAGTGTGCGACGATCTCGAGTTCGTCGTCTACAGTTAAGGCAAGGAAAGAGGGGCGGAAATTGCCCTTGTACACAGTTCAGCTGTCGCCCACAAGCAAACTGGCGAGGTTAGATTACTGTCCATGTTATGCTCTCCCTAACATTGTACAATGCTACCGCTGCCAAAGGCTCGAGCACGCCACGTCGATCTGCTAAATCCAGACTCGATGTGTAAAGTGCGGTGAGGAGCACAGTCCGGAGAATAGTTCTCCGGGGCAATAGGGAGCCGCTGATATGAGTCAGTTCAACTGCGTACTCTGCGAGAACGCGGGGCACACCGCTAACTATCGGGGTTGCCCCAAATTCCAGGAGCGCAAAGCAAAAGCCGTTCTGCAGAAGCAGCCCACGATGAAAAATCCACTTGGGGCAGCCATAACTGTCACCCCTCGAGTGACCTACGGAGAAGCACGGGAAAGGAGCTACCGAAGTAGTCCAAGTTTCAGTGCCAAAGGCACGAGATCCACCGTCAGACTGGAAAACTTCCGTTGAAAGGCGTATCGATCTGTTAGAAGAGCCAATTCTGGCGACGAAGTTTTCTTACAAGATCCTTGCAGTGACTGCAAATTCATTGACGGGGATCGATCGGAGAAACGAGCTCTTTAGGTTGTTGGACGATCGAAGCCCAGAGCTGATGCTGATTAGCGAAGCCAAGCGAAGTCGTCGTTGCAAGAGCGAAAAGCGCGTCAGTGTGGGTGACCATGAGGAGACCGATATTGATTGGACCTCCGCTCTTGAAGACATCAGAAAGGGAGTGGCGTCAAAAAATCCAAACCCAATTCAGGCCAGCCCCAACCCCAAGACGAACTCTGGACGCTTGCATCTCCGATTCCGCAGTTGATCACAACCAGGCAGAGTCGAAAGATGGGATAGTGTTCCAAAAATGCTAACTTTCCAAGCCGGCCAACATCGTTTCGCCTTCGATACTGCGTTCACAACGATATCTGGTTGGTTGTCAGTAGTTCTGTCTTCGAGCAAGGCACTCGCTCGACAAGATCGACTTGAGTTCAGACAATCGTGGTTTCGTTTTCGCGTCTATCTGAACCGTCACCGGTTTCGTGGAAACGACAACACTTGTCAAAGCGCCACAAGTCAGTGGTCAGCCACCATTAGCCATTACCTTCACCTGACACCTCACTTGGCACGTGATCATAAAATCGCACGTCATCGCTTCAGCAGCAATGCAGTCTCGTGGCGTACCCAGCCTAGCGTGGCCACACTGCCGCCAGCCGGCCGTCAATCATCGAAAGTCACTGAATGCAGTCTTCTTTGGCAGACACCAGTGCACTCGCAACTATCATGTTCAACAGCACTATCTGTCAGCACGGCGGCGATTAACGCTCCAAATGACTCATGACAGCATGTCTGCCGACGGTCACGCTCCCCGCTGATCGGGCAAAAACTCCCAGACGATAGCCCACAGAGAGCGGAGTCATAAAATCATTTTACACGCCAATATCCGACAAAAAACTAAAGTGCACATAAATTTCAAACAAAACTGCGGCCTGCAGTGACTCGGCCGCCATCGACATCGTCGTCCAGCATCGCCAAGGCGGACTTGCGGACTTAATGCAGCAATTTATGCGTGTGCTTGTGCCAACCTCCGCGCCGGCAAGTAATAACATATGAAGCTGATAGCGATAATTTTAATGATCAATTAAGGATTCGAAAGGATAACGTGCCGGGAAGGGAGAGAGAGAGCGAGAGAGAGGTTCCCAACACGGAAGAGCTCACGCATGGCGAGCGGGAGATAAGGATGCGAGATGCGTGAGTACTCCGGAGAAGGGTTTAAATTGGGGCCCATGTCAGTTTTATGAGTGACAGCTTGTCAAGGAATTAACTTGTCTGGGAATGCCGGGGATGATAAAGTTGTATACGCGATGCTCGTCTGAGCTAGACGCACTGGACGTGGACAGGGTTTAATTGCGAGTATGTGCTGTGAATGGGCGCCGTAAACACATGCATTCTATGCCGTTCGGTTGACTTTAACTGCCGTGAGAGAATTCGACAGTCGCCGACTGGCCTGTCAACTGGTACTTGGAAATTGATGACGGCAATGATGTTGTGGCGATGCATCGGTGAGATGGGCTTGAGGGGGACTGCTGCAGCGGGTCGTCTTCCGATTCAATTCCCAAGCTGTCTTGATGTTTTACCACTCGGACAAGAATCTGAAACACCGCCCGTTCTCCGTAAGACCTGCCACCCACTCATTTCCTCGTTCAAAACCGAACACTGTCCGCCACGTAGCTCGACGTGTATCCGTTGCAGAACCACCCCAAGATAAGCGCAAACCCTCTATTTTGTGGTCCTTCCTCGCCTGAGCGTCTACTCAGTGCCAGTTCTAAATAACATCCTGCACTCCAGCACACCAACACTCGAGCACCGGCCAAGCCCGCACCCGTCCGTTGCACATTCCCGGCAGCAACGTGACACGTTAATTACTGCGACCGTCACCATAATTTCCCACCACGCCCACAAAAGCAGAAAAAACGAACTACAAGTGAATTGTAGTTAAATAAATTCCCATTAATAAACCTTCATTAACGAATTATGTGTCTCATGGATGGGCCCAGTTTGTTTCCATATGCAAGACGTGCCGTCGAATCGAATTTATCGATTGGCATCTCTGGGCCCATGCTCCCTGAGGTCGTCAGGCATCGCATTGAACGGGGGCGTCTACTACGGTCACGTGCTCTTATAGGCTTATGTACGTACATGCATCGTACATCAACGTGTGCACGTTCCTCAAGTCCTCCTCCTCCTCCTCCTCCGGCAAATAAATGCAACCCCGCACAGATGGAAGAAATCCACATTCACCCAGCCCTCAGCGCCGAACAAAAACAACAAAGAT
The DNA here is from genome assembly GCA_905231855.2 of Eristalis tenax. Lineage (NCBI taxonomy): Eukaryota > Metazoa > Arthropoda > Insecta > Diptera > Syrphidae > Eristalis > Eristalis tenax. The sequence goes on along the minus strand of HG993128.1, from coordinate 40,481,091 downwards.
GACACCAACAACGAAAAAAATTGCATCACCGAAGTAAAACAAGTGCACGTCGAGGGTATTCCGTCGAAATGCAGCGACATAAAAAAACACGTCGCGTCGTTTTCGTTTTTGTTGCGGGAGAGAACAAAAGACCTGCACAGCTCGGTCGTGGTTGTCAGTGTTGTTGTTGTTGTTGTTTTTGTTTTTGTATTGCTGTTATTGAATCTACAACTTTGGGAGTTTTCTTTTTTTTTTTTGACGAATATTTGTCAGTCCGTCGACTGATGAGCAACGTTGAGTGAATAAATTATTCAAGGAAATTAAAAAAAAAAAACAATCGGTTGACGAACGCGTCGACGAGTTGTTAGGTGAAGGTGTGCTGAGTGGCGACAAGCTGAAGCTGACGTATTCATTTTAGTCTATAACTCGTTGCCACTCATCGGGAGGTTGTTTGCGTTCAGTTTTAGAGTGTTTTTTTGGGGTGCCACAGGGTTCCGTCGATGGCAGTATAGTCTTTGATTTTGTAGCCTAATCGATTATTCCACAGGGATTTCGGTCCACGCTGACGTTTTTGACATCGGTTTGACATTCACGCTTGATTGCGATTAACATCGACAGAGGGAAACGTATTCAGAGCTGTTTGCCACTTGATTGAAGTTTTGAACAATTAAGGAGATTTGCTGATAAAAAGCGAATAGTAACGAATAAAATAAGAATTTAATGGAATTGCCATTGCTGTTGCTGACAAGACGACTGGTATACTCTGTACACCTCGTCAATGACTTGAGATAAACAGAGCTTTAAATATGGTGTTCGACATCGAGACGTGTACAATCTCATCACAGTCATCTTAAGACACTCCTGCAGCCTGTTATACGGCGATGTGGACCCCAATAGGCAGAATTTTCCACTCAGTCTGAATGGTGATGGAGGAGAATTCGGATCGCATTCGGATGTCAAGATAGCGGTGACAAGACTGAAGTCTAAAACTAAAGGTGCGAGGAGGAGGACCTTGTTAGGAGCATGCACCAGCTCTCGTATAACAAACGGTCGGAGGAAAGCATGTCTGGCTTTTTTGGAATCGTTCGCAAGATCCACAAGGAAGGAGACATTCGACTGCGGCAACTATAGGGGCGTTGTTGGAACGTGCGTCGACCCCTAGGCAACTGAAACTAGTCTCGGGACGAATGAATGGACCACTTGGCATAAATCTCAAGGCAGTAAATCAGGTAAAACCAAACACTCAGGAATGATTGCAAGGACTGCACTGTAGTTTTAGTTAAGAACCCTTTGCCGTCAGACGCTCTTGAAACTGTGGAGTATTGACTGACTGGACTGACTGAGAGAGTTCGCTTCAATGGGCTTCAATGGGCACATCGCAACAGGCAGAAGCACACAATGCCCTTCATACCGGCTCTGCGTCATGCCACTGCAAGGAAAACAATTTTCTCGAAAAGTCTCTACTATTCACCGTCCCTTCGTGTTGAGACTTCGACAGGCGCTCAATCTCTGTTCTGATGGCACACATTTCTCAGCGTCCTTCACAAGTATAATCCGACAAGCTACCGACCGCCGTTGTTCCGCCCCGTGAAATGCCTGTTAATGAGATGGATGGTTCATTAAAGTTCAATTGTTTTCAAAGCTCTCATCTCAGTGTTGCCTTAACAAGTGGCTCCGCCCCGACCAGCTGACGAGAGGAAAGACTAACCAGCCTTCAGTATTTCCATTGTTTAGCCGTTTCATCAAGTCGTTCGAACTTTCGAAAGAGCTTCGATTTGATTGGTCGATACTCTTGATACTCTTGTCAGGAGTCAACTGCACGCCGTGGAGTATTTTGAAGCGACGACACCAAAAGTCGAAGTTGCCACATCAATAGTCAATTCCGGAGCAAAAGTTCGTGAAGAACATGAGTACGGGCATCGGACCCTCACCGCTTCGTTGCGAGCTCTGGAAGCCCCTGCCGTGTGCTTTGTTTATTTTCCACCCACCCCTACAGTGCTTAATGAGAACGCCAATCGTATGGCGGAAAAAAATGTATCGCTTGACGCAAATAGAACAGCCCCAACTGGCTGCAGATCTGCGGTACGTGGCTGTTATTGGATACGTGATGACACACCAACCAGCGAAACCCACAGCAAGCACGTCCCTTGTTCAAGAATTCCAAGCCACGGTGGCGGTGGAAAAAGTTTAGCATTCCGCGGATCGTGAGCACAAGCATATTGCTGCAATGAATCGGCTGCAAATCCTGCTGATGGTGGTGTGTGCACCACCGTGACGCTGCAGGCTCTTGGGCTCTGCATGCATCCAAGAGAAAGTCTTCGCCAGCTGCAGCTGGCCTGTGCACGGATTTGAGGATGCCTGCCTGGGGCGATGCATAAGCGGACGCAGCAGTCTCTCGTGGAGATCAATCGACTGGAATCGGTGATGGATGCGTTTGATGATGTTTGAGGCATCGCAGTGAGTAAGGGGTTGTGTGCTTTACGACTGGAAGAGCATCAGCAGAAGTGAGGCAAGATGTCAAGCTCTCCTGTGTGAAGTCTTCGTCGACACCCGGACTTTCTAGATGGGAGTGACAGTTGCAGAAATATTTTCGCAGAACCCGTAAATCTACTGAAAATCCATCGAAAAAGTCACGAGTTGATGTCTGTATAAAAATGAAAGCATACAATTTCCTAATGGCATCCTTACAAGTCCTGGAAGCTGCCAAAGCGCTTTGACAGCGAGTGCAGGCAGGCACATGCAGCGAAGCTGGAAGCCTACAAAGCAACGCTGCAACGAACAATGAGAGGTGTTCGTGAGATGTACGAAGAGAAAAGAAGGGACCTCAGACGGAAAAAGAAAGTGCATGAGAACCGCGCGGGCGAAGGGATGGAGAGGTGATACGCCAGGAATCATATCAAACTCCCCAGTGGATGTATGTAAAGTTGGGAGAGAAGACAACTGACAGAAGAGTAGCCGTCGACACTGAGAATCTGGGAAGGCGATGATGAGCAAGGCTGAATATTCTTCTCTATCTGGACGAAATTCCGTCCACCTTATGTTGACGAGGCCAAGGCAACGTTATTAAGACTAAAATGCCTCGTCGAATGATCCCGTCGGCGGCCCATTGGCCGTGAGATGACCCAACTTTCAGCCATGGGTCGCTGCATTGGCATGTAGGCCCGGCTTGTTGGAGCCATAGCTCAGATCTATCGATGTTGTCGATCACTAGGCGATCACTAGATCCGGCTTGTTGGAACCATAGCTCAGATCTATCGATGTTGTCGATCACTAGGCGATCACTAGATCCGGCTTGTTGGAACCATAGCTCAGATCTATCGATGTTGTCGATCACTGGGCGATCACTAGATCCGGCTTGTTGGAACCATAGCTCAGATCTATCGATGTTGTCGATCACTAGGCGATCACTAGATCCGGCTTGTTGGAACCATAGCTCAGATCTATCGATGTTGTCGATCACTGGGTCCGGCTTGTTGGAACCATAGCTCAGATCTATCGATGTTGTCGATCACTAGGCGATCACTAGATCCGGCTTGTTGGAACCATAGCTCAGGTCTATCGATGTTGTCGATCACTAGGCGATCACTAGATCCGGCTTGTTGGAACCATAGCTCAGATCTATCGATGTTGTCGATCACTAGGCGATCACTAGATCCGGCTTGTTGGAACCATAGCTCAGATCTATCGATGTTGTCGATCACTAGGCGATGACTAGGTCCGGCTTGTTGGAACCACAGCTCAGATCTATCGATGTTGTCGATCACTAGGCGATCACTAGATCCGGCTTGTTGGAACCAAAGCTCAGATCTATCGATGTTCTCTAGGCGATCACTAGATCCGGCTTGTTGGAACCATAGCTCAGATCTATCGATGTTGTCGATCACTAGGCGATCACTAGGTCCGGCTTGTTGGAACCACAGCTCAGATCTATCGATGTTGTCGATCACTAGGCGATCACTAGATCCGGCTTGTTGGAACCATAGCTCAGATCTATCGATGTTCTCTAGGCGATCACTAGATCCGGCTTGTTGGAACCATAGCTCAGATCTATCGATGTTGTCGATCACTAGGCGATCACTAGATCCGGCTTGTTGGAACCATAGCTCAGATCTATCGATGTTGTCGATCACTAGGCGATCACTAGATCCGGCTTGTTGGAACCATAGCTCAGATCTATCGATGTTGTCGATCACTGGGTCCGGCTTGTTGGAACCATAGCTCAGATCTATCGATGTTGTCGATCACTAGGCGATCACTAGATCCGGCTTGTTGGAACCATAGCTCAGGTCTATCGATGTTGTCGATCACTAGGCGATCACTAGATCCGGCTTGTTGGAACCATAGCTCAGATCTATCGATGTTGTCGATCACTAGGCGATCACTAGATCCGGCTTGTTGGAACCATAGCTCAGATCTATCGATGTTGTCGATCACTAGGCGATCACTAGGTCCGGCTTGTTGGAACCACAGCTCAGATCTATCGATGTTGTCGATCACTAGGCGATCACTAGATCCGGCTTGTTGGAACCATAGCTCAGATCTATCGATGTTCTCTAGGCGATCACTAGATCCGGCTTGTTGGAACCATAGCTCAGATCTATCGATGTTGTCGATCACTAGGCGATCACTAGGTCCGGCTTGTTGGAACCACAGCTCAGATCTATCGATGTTGTCGATCACTAGGCGATCACTAGATCCGGCTTGTTGGAACCATAGCTCAGATCTATCGATGTTCTCTAGGCGATCACTAGATCCGGCTTGTTGGAACCATAGCTCAGATCTATCGATGTTGTCGATCACTAGGCGATCACTAGATCCGGCTTGTTGGAACCATAGCTCAGATCTATCGATGTTGTCGATCACTAGGCGATCACTAGATCCGGCTTGTTGGAACCATAGCTCAGATCTATCGATGTTGTCGATCACTGGGTCCGGCTTGTTGGAACCATAGCTCAGATCTATCGATGTTGTCGATCACTAGGCGATCACTAGATCCGGCTTGTTGGAACCATAGCTCAGGTCTATCGATGTTGTCGATCACTAGGCGATCACTAGATCCGGCTTGTTGGAACCATAGCTCAGATCTATCGATGTTGTCGATCACTAGGCGATCACTAGATCCGGCTTGTTGGAACCATAGCTCAGATCTATCGATGTTGTCGATCACTAGGCGATCACTAGGTCCGGCTTGTTGGAACCACAGCTCAGATCTATCGATGTTGTCGATCACTAGGCGATCACTAGATCCGGCTTGTTGGAACCAAAGCTCAGATCTATCGATGTTCTCTAGGCGATCACTAGATCCGGCTTGTTGGAACCATAGCTCAGATCTATCGATGTTGTCGATCACTAGGCGATCACTAGGTCCGGCTTGTTGGAACCACAGCTCAGATCTATCGATGTTGTCGATCACTAGGCGATCACTAGATCCGGCTTGTTGGAACTATAGCTCAGATCTATCGATGTTCTCTAGGCGATCACTAGATCCGGCTTGTTGGAACCATAGCTCAGATCTATCGATGTTGTCGATCACTAGGCGATCACTAGATCCGGCTTGTTGGAACCATAGCTCAGATCTATCGATGTTGTCGATCACTAGGCGATCACTAGATCCGGCTTGTTGGAACCATAGCTCAGATCTATCGATGTTGTCGATCACTGGGTCCGGCTTGTTGGAACCATAGCTCAGATCTATCGATGTTGTCGATCACTAGGCGATCACTAGATCCGGCTTGTTGGAACCATAGCTCAGGTCTATCGATGTTGTCGATCACTAGGCGATCACTAGATCCGGCTTGTTGGAACCATAGCTCAGATCTATCGATGTTGTCGATCACTAGGCGATCACTAGATCCGGCTTGTTGGAACCATAGCTCAGATCTATCGATGTTGTCGATCACTAGGCGATCACTAGGTCCGGCTTGTTGGAACCACAGCTCAGATCTATCGATGTTGTCGATCACTAGGCGATCACTAGATCCGGCTTGTTGGAACCATAGCTCAGATCTATCGATGTTGTCGATCACTAGGCGATCACTAGGTCCGGCTTGTTGGAACCACAGCTCAGATCTATCGATGTTGTCGATCACTAGGCTGGTTGTCGATCATCTTCGGGGTTCGGTTCGCAAGGACCACAGGGCCGGCCAGTGTCAATTAATTGTGTCGTTGTTCTGCGTAGCAGTAGCTTGCGTTGGTGACCAACATTCCTAGAGTTTGTTGCGTGACTGGCTAGCTTGTTGAGTACGCTTAAGGCTCAAGTAGTTGTTTTCTGCGAACTCGACCTCCGCGATCGCCAAAATGATCATAAGCACAGCAAGGTCACACATTTTCTGGGTTTCCTGAATTCAATCAAACTTCCCTTCAAGCAACTTCAATGAGTTTGGCGATAATTTGATCTACATCGACTCGGAAAATTGCAGAGACTGACAAAGTCGATTCCCTAAAAAGGATCATGAAGGATATGAACTGCCACAGTGAACATTTGTGGTTAACAACACAGCATAAAGCCACAATGGTAAAGGAGTTTAGCCACGCAGTGAGTAGAAGTGTAACGAAGCGATGAGACCGATGGAATGACGTCCAACGTGAGATCGTTCCTTGTATGGTACCGAAACTGTCGAGACATCTAGTTCTGACATTTAATCACGAGCGAGGATCTGTTGTCGTCTGGTAGGGCTTTACTTCAGTACAGTAGTAAAGTTCGTACATTTATGAAAAACATTTTTTTTAAATTCAAACTCTCCCAACAGAGGGGATTAATTGTGCCAAGCTGTCTAATGTCCGATATCAGGAAATACTCATCTCTTATCTCACCTTCAGCGGCCCGGTAAAGAAGCCGCGAGTGTCCACCCAAGTGTCTCGTCAGGAGTTACGACCAAGCACCAGCCTGGCTAGTTTTTGTATTTCGTCGAACCACCTTCGAATTTTCACTAAACAGGTAGCAGCCATTCCAGCCACGGAAAGTCTCTGAACACAACTCTAAGCTTGAGACTATTGACAGAAACGGTGTCCCCTTCCTCATTTCCGATGATGATGCCACCCAACATTCGTACACACAGTCAATCCTTGTGAGGACGCATTAGTGCTTGGTCGAACAATTGTGGATTGTGATCGCTCGAATAACGGTAATGTTGCAACACAGCCGCTGAGCCAAAAATGGGCCCCGTCCGAGGTGATTTGTTGGCCAAAATCCGAATATCCGGCCAATATTTTCATCGCATTGTCTATGGTCGTCCGGCTACAGCACAGTCTTGGATGTAGGCCCAAATCCAAGTGCATTCACTGGCGGTGCCCAATTTCTGGGTCTTCTTCGACACTGGCCCCACGGCGGCTATGTTTTCCCTTATTTCGCACCAATCCCTATCGGCTTGGTGGCTTAAGATCGAAGAGATTACACGACGAGTGCGGTCTGCACACGGAAGCCATGACGATCACCGACCTCATGACGAAATCCAAATGCCACCTCAATCCTTCACCGCGCTCATCTTGAAAGAGTAATCCCTCGCATTTCATATGCATCAGAATTTCCATTTCTACCGACGCCCGAAACGAAAGCAAAGCGGCCCTGCTTTCGCTGCAGGCCACAGCGAATTGCCCCTCACTCGCCCAGGAGACAGTGCCACTGCCGGTCGATGGAATTGCTTCCAGCTGAATTCATTTTCCAATCATCTGTGTCAAGCCACATCGTCGTGAATGGCTTGACTGCTCCGCCTCCCGTTGGCGACACTCAATAGGTCGCTGAGCGTGATGCAACGCGATCTGGCGAATTTAAGTGCTCGTAAAATGTTTTAATAGCGCTCGACTTCGCTGGAGTATCACAGCTCCCCTCGTCGAATTGCCTGCAGGTGAAGCTGGCAATTATTTCCGCCTCGCGCGGTTTGCGTCGTAAACTTCGGCAGCGGGTTCTAAATCACATGTATGCTGACTGCTGGCCTACACCTCCCACCTCCCAAGCAATCGACGGCTGCGCATCCCTTGTCAGCGATGGCCATTCTCCAGGCCGTTCTTCTTAGCGGTGAGCAGCTGCAAACGATTTTTAGAGCTGCTCGCGTTGAAAATTCCTGCTGCGTGTCCAAGTAATCCCCAGCTTCTGCCCCTCAATCGGGACGATGCGTCTAAATTTGATTTATATCCCCGTGGCATGGTTCCAAGTTTGTGTAAGCGCACTGAGAGAGCCCTTTGCACCCGATGGAGACATAGTACGTCGCATCCATCATGTCCCCAGGGCGAGCCTATATTTAGCGCCCCCCTCCAAAGCGGGCCGCGAATCAGTTTCGTAATACCTGTCACCCTGGCACTGTGCACTGTGTCTCGGCGGTTTGTTTCCGGGATACTCGACGCGTCCCTGGATTCCGTGCCGTTTCAGGCGGCCGGGAATTTACATGATAATCCATCAGCGCCTACCGCGATCACTCATGTGGGACGGTCGGACGGGGCGGCGAGGCGCGACGGCGTACGAGTGCAGGCCGACAGAGAACAGTGTTTTCTAATCGAAGACGTGCCGATGACTTGGGACGACCCTCTCCCGAGCTGCAACAAGACGTGTTATTTCCCAGCGAAGATGTGACTCGAATGCGCCGCACGAAGAGGGGGGACTGAAATACGTCGATTAGCCTCTCCTAATACCGCTGTCGACCCGGCCTGGGAATTTATTATCAAAACTCAAAACGCTTACAAGGTTACTGCGTTTTTATCGATCGCCGAGCGCGGCTGCGGCGAGAGAAGAGATTGAGATATAAAACCTCAAGAGTGGTGCCCCTCGAGTGCAGGGAGCGTAACGAGTGCAAATGGAAAGATATTCTCGATGCGCTCGACGTGGTTGACTTCGTCGGGACGGCCATGTGTGTCTGTGTGCCTGTGGAATTCCCCAAGGAAAAGAAAACAGAAAACACTGCGCTTGGCTGCAATCGAACGGCTGACTGGATGATGTGTGGTGTGGTGCAGGGCAGAGGACACGACACACGAGTGTGCACTTATGTGCACTTATGACTTGGGAACATATTTTATCGTAGGTGGTCATCGTTGGAATCCTTTCTCTCGCACAGGCTGTCCGACTCCGACTCCGACTCTCGGATCTTATCTGGTGTGCACATGTGTTATGAGCGGCGAGTTCTGCTGATGCCTCGAGTCGCCACGACTGTCCTTAGTGACGGCAGGCGACGCGGGGCAGGAGAGGAATTCAATGGAAATGCTCTCTGTGTGTCCTCTGACGGAGATGGGTTCCTTCGGTTGCGAAGGGAGCAGAGCACCGCACATGGAAAGGATAGATGTGCGGCGGTGTCGAGGTGAAAGTTGTTGCTGGAGGAGCTTGCAACTCCTGGGGGATCACGTGCATAAGGATACGCTGGTCTAGGTCAGAGCGAATTCTCGAGTGCAATTTAATGATGAAAAGTATCCGTAGACGTACGTACGCAGTTGCCACAGAATGGTAACAGATGCAGCCGTGGAGAGGATATGTCGACAATAATTAGTGTCAACAGAGGACGTTCATGGCGAATGAAAAGAATGTGCACAGCTGGGATTGCAATGAGAAGAAGGTAAACAGTGTTTTGTTTGCGGGCTTAGAGGAGGAGGGACAAGGATATGTATGTCGTGCTGGAGTTCCGGTAGGAAGTAGGATTGAGAGCAAATAACAAGTTGTCCATTCAAAAGGTTACTATGTTTGGTCTTGATATCACCAAAGATGGTTTTCAAATGAACTGAAGCAGGACTTGAATGGAAAGGAATGAAAGGACGAATGTGTGGTTTAAGGGTCTAAAGTGAGCGGAATGGAATTTTCAGAGGGGAACCAGGAAATGACGACTGTGTGTGTTTTTTATTAGATTTTAAAGAGTTAAGGATTTTGAGATGACTTTCAATTCAATGTGTTCCTACAGCATGTAGCCAGTAGCCGCCGTGTCTTCCGAAGAAAGATAGAGAATATTTGCTAACTCTATATTCCATCTTCCATCTTTGGTCGCGTGAAAGCGATTGCGGATGGTCTCGCGTACGCATACAGGCTCAACGTCTCCCTTAAATTTGGCAGAGATTAACTTTGACTTAAATTTATTACGACTGTGGTTTGCCACACATAAGCTGCCAGTACGCAACAAGATTAAGCAATGGTTTCTCAGTTTCGATACAAAAGAACCTCCAGACAAAGAATTTACATCTACTTGTCGAAAGTAGGTACAACTCAATAAATTGTTCTGATGCTGAGCGAAATCGATAAACCACATACAAGGACTCCACCACCTGCCACTCAAATTGCCCTAAAATAGAATGAGTCAAGCAATACAAATACCTACTGACGAGAACTTAAGCTGGGGCCAGCTCATTTTAAATTTGAGAGCGCATCTTTTATCGTCCCTTCGTATTTTTGAACGTCTCAAGAAATACTGCTCAACAAACCTGTTAAGAACTGCAGTGAATTAAAAATGCCTTGGAGATCTGCTTGAGAAGTCAAGATGTGGTTTCCATCATTGGCGACGGCACTATGTGCCAAATTATCGTCACTGAACCAGGTGAAACCTGGATTCTCGGATCGCCATTGAATTATTTCCTCACGAAGATTAGTGTGGTTCAGCAAGGCTTCGTTCTCCAGGTCGTGGTTGACCGTGTACACTTACTGGAATATAGCACCAACAGCTTCCACCTTCTCCTGAGGATCTGCAACCCCGAAGAAGTCATTGGCTAGCACTGCCCCATCTGGATCGATGCTAATTGCTGTCAGTAAATGTTCGTTGTTTGTCGTCCTGGGAAGTCTAACGGCCTGAATGTCGGTTTGATCTTTCCTTCGAAAAATTGTATTTACTTGCGGGAACATACCCCGGTTTTTAGGTCGTACAGCCCGGATTTTATTGCCCCAGTTCCATGTTAATGCCCGATCCACAAAAAAGGAGACCCTTTGAACTGCGCCAACTACAGAGGCATCAGTCTCCTAAGTATCGCATATAAAATCTTATCTGCCGTACTGTGTGAACGCCTAAGGCCATTCGTCAACAACCTGGTCGGTCCATACCAGTGTGGCTTTAGGCCAGGAAAATCCACCATCGACCAAATATTCACACTGCGGCAGATTTTGGAGAAAACCCAGGAGCAACAAATCGATACCCACCACCTTTTTATCGATTTTAAGGCCGCGTATGATAGCATTTATAGAGACGAGCTATACAGAGCAATGTCTAGTTTTGGCATCCCTACCAAACTCGTCCGTTTGTGTAGGATGACGATGGAGAATGCACGCTGCTCCATCAAGGTCGGTAAAGACCTAACCGAGACCTTTGATGTCAAAAAAGGATTCAGACAAGGCGACGCGCTGTCATGCGACTTTTTCAACATCGTTCTTGAAAGAATTGTTCAAAACTCGAACGCCAACACCAGAGGAACAATCTTTCAGAAGTCCGTCCAACTACTCGCATATGCCGACGATATTGACATTATCGGAAGAACGCAGCGTGATGTCAATGGCGCTTTTGTGGGTATTGCAACGGAGGCCGCGAAGATGGGTTTAGCGGTAAACGAGGGTAAGACCAAGTATATGCTGTCAACGAGAAAGGACACCCAACACCGACGTCTCGGTCAGAACGTCACAGCAGACAGATATAACTTTGAGGTAGTCAAAAACTTTGTCTACCTAGGCACCGCTATCAATTCAGACAACGACACCAGCGCTGAAATCAAACGAAGAATAACTCTTGCCAATCGCTGCGTCTTTGGGCTAAGAAAGCAATTGGTAAACAAAGCCCTAACAACCAAGCTAACGCTTTACAAGACCTTAATCGTCCCAGTCCTGCTATATGGCGCGGAGGCATGGACTTTATCAAAAGCGGATGAAGCTGCTTTTGGTTGCTTCGAGAGGAAAATTCTTCGTGTGATTTTCGGTTCCGTCTGCATAGATGGTGAGTGGAGGAGGACATATAATGACGAACTATACGGGCTGTTTAGCGACATCGACTTAGCCAGAAGAGTGAAGATCCAACGATTGCGGATGGAAACCAATGCTCCGGCCCGAAAAGTCTTCGAATCCACCCCCGAGGGACGGCGCAGTAGAGGAAGACCGCGACTCAGGTGGCGCACGCAAGTGGAAAGGGACCTCAACCAACTATGCGTGCGAAACTGGAGACAGCTAGCTAAAGATCGAGCTGGCTGGAGACGCTTGTTGGTTGAGGCCCAGGTCCACCCCGAACTGTAGCGCCACCTTAAGTAAGTAAGTAAGTAAGTGAAAGCTTATAGCTAAGCTGTAGCTTATGCGTATTAATTGTTGAAGGTTCTTGATCTCTGACTTCAATGCCCTGACTTCCGTGGTTTGTGGATCTGTAGACCGCCTGGACAAGAGCTTAAGTCTTGACAGCGGCCTACTTTGATGCACGTGAAGATCGCTGTCATCGATTTGTACTACCTTCGGAATGGTTTTCTCCATTATGTCGTCCATTTGTACGAGGTACCTGTCAACCTCTTCGTTCGTCAGGTTTCTGTTCGTCGGAGGATTGATCCCACTCGAACGTAGTTCTGTGGATAAAGTCCTGACGAAGCGTGGGTAAGGGTGTCTCTGGACATACTCCTCCAGTTCGTCCACCTCGCTCGGGAGCCGAATAGCCGCGAAGAGCCCGCAGTGATCACTCTCGTACTCAACCGCAGTTAAACAGATCCGCGTGCGAAACGCCTAGTACAGTCAGTTGTCTGTCCATCAGCAACAGATCCAGATAGGACCCGCTTCTGGGATACGATGGCCTATCGGTTGCAAGCAAATCCAGCTTGAACTCAATCCTGTGCTCTGCCAACCAGTTATACAAAGGCGTCCCCCTGTATTGCCACATCCCCTATGCTTGGCGTTCAAATCCCCGGCTATAATATAATAGTTATCCGCCGCGCTAAGTCGAAGGCTCGTGAATAGAGTATCGAGCTCTGAAATTAAGTTCCGATTGAGGTTGTTATTACCAGCTGCATAGATAGCGATCACAAACAACCGTTTTCCACCCTGGAGAGGGATGCGTGCGATACACGTGTCTAGCACTTGAAATCTTCGCACTTCGCTGCGAAGGTCTTTGCAAAGGTCTTTTCATCTGGAGTTAAATGTTTCCAAGTGTAAGATTTGTGCTTTTGGATCATAATCACGATTGATAAGTCTTGGATTATAGTCTTGGTAACGAGAGACTTTTATTAGAAAGTGAAATTTAAGACCTAGGTGTTATATTTGATTCAAAGCTGTCTTTCTCAGCGCATGTGGATTACATATCTTATACAACGAAACGGAATAGGTAACATTTAATGATGTTTATACTCTAAAACCCCTTTATTTTTCATTAGAAATCCCTGTAATTGAATACTGCAGCGTTATTTGGTTTCCTTTTTATCACAACTCTTCTAACAGGATTGAAAATATTCAAAAAACATTCACGCGCCTTGCATTAAGGAAACTGAGATGGTCCGAAGATTTCCCTGATTATAGATCTAGATGTGCATTAATTGATCTAGAAACTTTGCAGAAAGTCGAAGCCAAGTTCATAGCGTTCTTTTTATTAAGGATTAAGTCCCCGGAGTTACTAGCTCTTATGCCTCTTTATGTCCCAGAGAGATGCCTAAGAAATAGGAATGTCCCCTTATTTTTTCCGTCGAACCCATAACCCGTCGTTCATTACTATTTAACTCAATTGATCATGAAGTCGACCTTCAAATGAATAGAAATATGTTTAAGGAAATTGTATTGAATAATTTTTTAACAAAAATCAATAATAATTAATTGTAGTCAAAAGAAGATTATGTATCCATTGATGAAATAAATAAATAAATTATACAATCCATTTACAATCCCCACAAGCTCGTGCGGAGGTGCTTACTTTAGTAAATTCCAACATTTAACTATCTGCAAAAAAAAAAACATTTAAGAATGTATGCAAGTCGGCTCGCCTGGTTCGTTCTTTGGAATTCTTTAGGAGAATAAAAGCACTTCCGGAAAGGCATTTAAAGTGCTTAAGAAGAGCTGGTTATTTGCAGAGCCCAATCCATGACATTTGTAATCTGCGTAGCAATACGACATTCCTCCCTTCCGCACTTCCAGCTGCTTTAGAACCTTCTATGCCTTCTATTACCTCCTGTAAACTTTTTAATAATCTTCCCGGCGTTATACGTTCCATTAAAACCCTTTCAAAATGTTTGCAAAAAAAAAAAAAAAAAAATAGTGGCTATTTAATGTTAACCGCAATGTTCAATCTCATTTTGTTGCACTTCATAATTTGGTATAACCTTCTGTTCTCTCAAATGTTGCCGGTAATAATTTCGATTTTCTGAATTTTTGTTCACCCCTTTTTTTATAATTTGCGCGCGCAAAAGGGCATGTTAATACCCTTAAGTGTCCGTGACACAGCACAGACCGATGGTGTAGAGGGAGAAAGGGAGAGGAGGTGCCTGTGCACATTTGTTTTAAAAATCTGCGGATTGTATTGTGGAGGAAACATTGGGCTGTCCACATTCTTGTCGACTCGAGTCTCTAAATTTAACTGAGCGTCCGAAAGTAGGCTTAAGGGTAAAGGCCTCGCGAGACGGGCATTGCGGGTGAATTCATGGAGGGGAGGAATGCAGTTGGCAAGCTCACTTGAGCATCGTTTGTTAAAAAGGCGATAAAATACGGATAGAGACGAGACGGTACGGTATGTCCGAGCGAGTATATAATTTGCTATGCCGTCGACGTAGAAGGCGCATAAAAGTGGACTAATTGCACAGCCTTGTGGAACTCCTGTTTCAACCGCAAAATAGTCTCACACTGCAATATTGCTGTCTCCTATAAGTTCTATCGCTCGCTTTTGGATTCTGTCTAGTAGGTGCTGGGTGGTTTTGGGGGCACCAGACCAGATATGAGCCTTGTACTCAAGTTTGGGGCGTCTATACGCCTTAAAGCCAAACCAGAAGGGCTGAAGTATTTCGTGCATCGATTGAGGTAACCTAAACATTTCGCAGCATTTTTGGCGACCTCAAATATGTGATCGTTCCCACTAAGGATACACATACCAAGGATGGAAAGCTTTCCGGTTTCATCAACACAGTTGCCATTCATTGGTAATGGCTGGTTAACAAGGGTTCGCTTGAGTTACAGCATGCAGAATTGAGTTTTCGAACCATTGAATTCCCTTGCTTAACATCAGCTGCCGTTCCAATTCTACGGCGGGCTCGTGAGTCTTGGAACGAATATGAAAAGCTGAAGGTGCTGTCATCAGCGAAGGAATGGATTGGATTAGAAGTAGCGGACAAGGGATCATTTATAAAAACGAGAAAGAGTGTAGGAGGCAGGACAGAGCCTTGTGGAACACCAGCATTTATGTGATGGATATCAGACTTGAACCATCAAAAACAACTTGAATTGAAGTGTTCCATTGAAGAAGAGATTCATCGAAACCAAGGCACGCATTTTCGGCAATAGAGCTTGATGCCAAACAAAGGAACAAGAGCCTTCATTTCATGTGATCACGATGTTGAGGACGGAAGTCAATGGACATCAGAAATTCAGAAGGAGGCTTTACTAAGGGGTTCCCTTTTCGAGAACACACTGCACGCGGGTGGTGCGCCTCGTCAAGAGCAGTTAGATCCGGGCCGAGGTATCAGTCCGAGGAAGACCCAGCGGGTCTAGCTTCTGCAGCAACCAACTGTGTTGTACGTTCTATTGTCCCATCACGGGTGTTTAGGAGCCACCATGATGAAAACGAATAAGTACACACAATCTTATCAAAATGACTGCCGCCTGTGTTTAGCGGCTGTGTACACAAAAAATGTGTTCGATTTGCAGACAAAAAGCACGCACGCGATGTTCCGACTTTCTGACGTGACCTGTGTTTGAAGCACGCGTTACCTATAAGCATGGCCCACGTCATTCGATTCACTCTCCCATTGGATGCAGCATCAACCTTGTTTCACCAACTCCAACGCAACAACTAACAAACGTGGAGTCCTTACTCCTTCCCTAGAAGGAATTCATTGACTGCCTGGAATTGGCTTCTGTTCAAAATTCCTGGCAATCACAATGAACATGATCTCCGAGCGTTCAAATGAAACGACGCTAAAGCCTGAGTGCTCGATTCATGGGAAAGTTTTCTCAAAAATTCCCCGAAATAGGATAACCAACCTACCACGCTTCACATCAGCATATTTTTCTCTGAAAACTCGTGGCGAAGGGCGATTTCTGCGAATGTGCAGCGTTGCGAGCTATCCTCGGAACAGAATAATGAAGGGGGACTCTAAAAGTGCTGCTCTCGCAGGAACTGTAATAGTCTTCAACTCTTCGCGGAATTGTCTAGTGATTCTTTCGCTCTGAACCAGAAGCGGAAAAATCTCTGATGGGAGGCATTCTAGGTAACAGTGTTTGGACTCTCCAATTCCAGGGAAAACCTTGTCTCCGCGAGCGCTCTCATGGCCGTGAGAACTCTCCCAGACTCGTAGCCAGCCAAGGTTAAGATCGGTGATTAATGACAGCATTCCTTCATCTACAGTTCGTTCATTAGCGAACGCGCTCAGCGTTCCGGCTGCGTTCGCGTATCGATTGCCTCGTTAATCTCACTTATCCTGGCCCCGGCAATTCACTGGAAGGCACTGCAAACTGAGCTACCCCACCAACAAGCGCTCGTTCAATTAGGAGCCTTCGATCCGCCGACCGCCCTGCCACTTCTGTCGCCCAATCGTATTTATCAGGCAGTTGCTGGGAAACTGCTTCGTCCATTAATTCCCGACGGCCGATAAGAGTAATCATAAAATCCATCCACTAATTGGGTTGTTGCTGTCAGCTTCGCTTAAATGACACGGATTCGCGTCGAACCGGACAGTCTACAGGCGAGCGCAGCTCACCCGGCAATCCTCGGCCAGCCATGCAGCCGCAAATGAGCGCGACGACGAGATGGGTGAAATTCTTCGCTTATCGCATCTTCTCACGAGATGCCAGACTGAAAGGATTCCACTGCCCACTCCAGTGGATGAGGTCCGCGTTCGAGGTGTCGGACGCACGTTGCACCCGGAGACGTGTCGTGAGACTGCACGCGTGACGCTGCACTATCTGCACACGACGCTGTCACTCGTTAATTGATTCCCCCCGCTTCCCTGCGCCGTTGGATCTATTGAAAGTTGAATTCCAACCGATTGAGCCGTTGCCATGTGCATCCTAATTACTGCTGCTGGCGGCCACGGTGATGGTGTGATGAAGTCTGTGAAGCGACGTTGCCACCAGGTGCTTGTAGGTGCGCGCCGGCCCTGATGGGCGAGATCGAGATTTTGCGCAGCGATTGCCCACCCATCTGACGCGTGAGCTGGGCTTTCTAAGGAAGTCTGGCTTGATGTTGCGTGCATGGGTGCGCGCGCGCAGCATAATCATAAATTCTATTCAATCGACGATGTCACTGGACGTGCGGGCATTCGTGGTCCCACGGCGGTTTTCCGCAGGAGCAGGCTGTGCGCAGGAATCCGCACGATCTCGCCGGTCATGGAAGCGGAGGTCCCGAGTGTCCGAGAGTCCGCCTGCAGTCGATGACTGCCCGGAATGTGTTGTGAGGACGCGTCGAGCTCGTGGGAAAGGAAATCACCGATTGTTGGGAGGTGAGTGGAATCTGTTTCACTGTCATGGCACCCCGACTCTTAACAACCGTCGCCGGCCGTCCGTCTAATCGCTCAACCTTCACCCACCGCGGCGGATGTCGGCGAAGGAGTGAGTGCAAAAATCCCATGAACCACTATCGTGTGGCATCGCCCGTCCTCGTAGGATAAATATTTGCACGTCATTTGTTCGACACGCGTCGAGTGCGGTCTCTTCCAGCCTTGATTCAGTTGTGTCAGAAGTGCTCCTCTTCCGGCTCACATGCGAACGACGCGGCAGCGGCGATATCGGCCAACAACCAAAAACAACAATGCAAAGTTGTGTAGAGTGCCAATAAATAGCTTATCGCATGCACTCCGCGAATGAATAAGTCAAACCGAACGGATACGTAATTCACATCTAATCTGGCCTGCTTCCAAGTGGTTTGTGTTTGTGCTGGGGTTGCGCGCGTTGTTGTAGTGCGCTGTTTGCTGGGTTTGCTTGCACCTCGCTGATTGCATTTATAACGAGATCCACGCGCCCTCAATTCAGTTCGAGCGATGAATGGTCTTGGTTTGGATTTCGGTTAGTTATTGGTGGGAAGACACCTTGGACTTGACTTTGAATGCGATAAGGCGTGTTGTCGCTTTACACACGCTGTGGGCGCGTATGTTACGCGAAATTTAATTATGTGAAGACGCTTTATCTGTCAGCCGTGACCTCGCCTTCTCCCGATCACTCGTCTGAGTTGTGGCGGGCGAGAGTATTTTGTTAGTTCCCAACGGCGTCAATGGGAGACACGTCCGTCTGCATTCGACAACAAGATGTGATTTAGATTGTGTATCGGGGGGTTTTGTCCGAGGTCAGATGGGATTCGATTTCAGGCGTGGGACTGATGGGACTTAGAGAGTATGGGAGCCAAATAGTCTAGACAAAAGGGGGGGTTTTCTGCCAACATCCGCATCCGTTGACAAAGCACGAAGTTTAATGAAGTGGCATGCAATCGGACGATGATTGGCGGAAGTGTGTGCGATGCAATCAGCGGCGAACAGGCTGATGTCCCTTCATGTTCCGTTTCAATCTCAGTCCCTCCGGTCTTGTCACGCACCTGTGTAGGACGATTGCACCGAGATTGTGGCTCCAACTCCGTATCTCGGGATCAGAACAGTTCAGACTGCTAGATTGCACAACAAGACAATCGACAATAACAAGCACCAAAGTGTTATGCACTTTTACGAGGGGTTCTAAAAAATCGTTTACGTCTGTATTTTGATGGAAATGAAACTTAATGTCGGGACAGTCAGGTGATGTATGTGTTGCACACACAACATTGCGTTTTTCTTCTTTTTTTTTGTCGGAGGCTCAGACTCAAAAACTGGTCCATTGCAGATCCATTGTGGTTTCTTGGTCTTTCAAAGGAAGACCAGCAGGCGCATCTGTGATGAGGAGCCTACATCATCAGCTCTCACCACTCCAGCAGCAAAGACCTGCCACCTGATCCGAGCAAAAGCGGGGGAGTAACAGAGGAAGTCATCATCTCCACAGGCGTCGCAGAGGCTTCCGTCGCTTAGGCCAAGCACACTTAGACGTTTGACGAAGATACAGTGTCCCGCTTGTAGGCTGTTGTAAGTCGTCTTTTTTGCCAAGGGATAGCAAAAATACACCGGATTTCTTACCGACACCAGGGAGCATGCGCTTGATCTGTCTGCATCCTGGAGAAGCATGCTTCCTCCGACTGTGTTCTCGAGAGGTCCAACCATCGATGGGAGCTCTAACCAAGGACGCAGATAGACCCGGCGCTGGTTCATGTCCTGCGAATGTCTCTTCTGATCCTTGCCTGGCAAGTTCATCGGCGATTTCATTTCATTGACCTGGTCAAGGGATATGATCACAACTTGGCTGCCTGGCGATGTTCTCTTAAATACTCAAAATCTCTTACTTATCAGGCCCACGACCCTTAGAGGGTCTAAACCTGAGCCAAAGCTGCCTTCCATCGTTGATGGTCCAGTCGTCAAGACCAAGCTGTCTTGCATTCGCGATTTCTTGGTCTTTATAACGGATGTTCCGTCTTCCTCTCCTTCTGGAGCCTGTTTGATCGGATTCGAAGACTGGAGCATTGGTGTCCCATTCGCCAGTGCAGCAGTCGGATTTTTGCCGTCCACACTACAATCACATCCGGGTGCAGCTTGTAGAGTTCGGAGTTATGTCTTCTCCTCCATTCACCAGAGCGGACCATATATCCGACGTAGAATTTTTCCTTCGAAGGCATCAAGAGACAGCTCTGCAGTTTTGCTTAGCGTCCAGCTTTCGGCTTCATATAGCAGAGTCTTCATACATAGCGTCTTGTAGAATATATATGCTTGTGAGGCCAGAAGTAGCACCAGTTGCCATGGGCGATTCTACGTCGGATCTCCACTGTGATGTCCTTCGTGGCGTTCACGTGTGCAACGAGGTAGACAAACTGCTTCTCTGAATCGAAACTGTAGCTGCCGACCATGATGTTTTGTCCAAGGTGGTGTTGCCGCGGATCGTCTCTTGCTCGACAGCATGTATTAATTCTTATTCTCATGATCTTAACCCACTGTCCTATTTTAGGAACACTTTTTCAATATTTTTTTTTTACAAATTAAAGGACTAACTCGTGAAAAATGGAACAGTGGGCAGTAATGGGTTAAGACCAGCTTGCTTCGCCTCTTCTTCAATCGCCGTGAAAGCTTCCACTGCGGCACGTTGGGGACGCACGGCGATGTCGATGTCTTCTGCGTGACCCAATAGATGGACTGGCTTCCGGTAGATAGTGCCGTTCGTGTTTATAGCCGCCCGCCGCACTATTTTCATCAGTGCTAGATTGGAGAAATCACACGACAACTTGTCGAAATCCGGTGCAGGTTTGAAGCGGCTCGGAAGTCCTTTAGCCGAACTGCAACCGGCGCAAACGGATCAATTTTTATACTGGTCTTAATGTGGCTGTTGTCTTTCGTTTGCGCTGGACATGATCTTCTTGTAGGCGACGTTGAGCCAGAGGTAGGATCGTCTTTTTCGTGGATAGGCCATAAGGAGCTAATATTCCAATCGTTCATCATCTCTAAAGCCAAGAACGAAACTCTTCAATTTCTAAGGTTTCTACTGAAAGATAGTCAGGAAGTCACAAGCTTCACAGCACTTGGGCCACAGTCGCCGTTTTCCTTGAGCATCGAATTGGGTCTGCCATGCTTAGACAGAGTGTGTGGGCACTCTTGTGTGCGCAAGAATTACCACGCCATGGCTTTAAAATATCTGGACAAATACTTGAAGGCATGACTTTTGTTAAACTAGCTGAGACGAGGAAGTTAAAGAGACTGCATCATCTTTTTTGTTCACGCAGTGCCCTCTTCACTCACCGACTAAAACGTTGACATACTTACGTTAGCTTAGGCTTGACAGTGTTCAATTTTACAAAGCACTGATCGGGACACAATAAGAATACGGGCGACAGCCCGTGGTGGACCTGGGTCTAGCTACTCGCGCTCAGCGCGCTAATGTTCTGTCACGAGCGTTGTTTGAGAAACTTTTCCTAGACAGGAATACTCGTTAATCCGTGGATTACCACTGAACACAGTTTGTTATGAATGGTGACGTCACCAACTACTGTACAGCCGACAACAGACCGAATAAACTCCATCCAACCTCGAATTTGTGAAATACAAGAAAATTCTTGCACACAACTGAGTCTGTCTGCGAGTTAGTCGTCCTCCTTCGCCCTCTCAAACATGCCGAAAGGACTCACGCCTCCAGACTCCAGCCACCACGTATCCTCCCCCATCGCCTCCATCACCACCTGATTGCGAAGAAGAAGCAAGGACCCACGACTTGCCCGACCTCATAAAGAAATGTTCAGCGTCCTTACGAACAAAATCAAGCAGTTTAAGGAGCTCAGTGTGCATCAACAGCGATTTGAGTAAGAAAAAAATTAAAAAATTCCACATTTCTTTGATGGCAAAATTAATTTCGTCCCCCCCTCCGCTGCTATTGCCTTGAGGCCTAAACGTGTGCGAGGAGGAGGAGGAGGCGGCGCTTCCAACCAAAAAGAATTTAATTTAAATAGAACTTGGCCGTGTTTTCTTTTCGAGCGTGCGGCGACTGAGTGGAGGCCACGTAGGCACACAATTTAAATCATTTTTTAAAGCAAAAAAAAAAGAATAAAAAATGTGTGCTTAGCGAGAAAATGATTCTGCGGTGGAGTTATGTACTTCCTGCCTCATCGGCGTCGATGCACAAAAATGAATGGAAGGAGGACGCACCAAATTGCAATTGAACGCTATTTTTCAAGTGACATTGTGGATTGGTGCGTCGATCAGTACTGCACTTGAGCCCAGTACACGTTCGATTGACAGTACGAGCAGAGTCATTTTTACGGACCCACCTCTTTCGAACCACTGACAATACTCAAGGGGTGTAACTGTCTAGAAAAAACTTCTCAAATTGGCCGTTCCGAGTCGGCATAAAACCGTGTAGGTCCACTTGTGAGAGGATGAGTGGTTGCTCAGAAGCTAGGACCTGGCTCCACGGGCTGTAGCGCCACCCATATTATTGTTACAGTCTACTCTCGATTCGAAACTCAAGGGACCTTACGTAAAATTCGGATTAACGAGTGTTCGAATTGTCAAAATTTGTCTAGTTGGAACGAAAGGCGAAAACGAAACACGCATTATTTTGTAAAGAAAACAGTGATATTTTCGTTTTAATAGCTTCCAGCGTGCTTGGTCAAGAACAATGTCTATGACAGCCAGTGCCGATAATACGACGGCGGCCACTCTGATATGACGGACGGAGTTGGTTCTGCTTCCCATTCTTCTTGATCGTCGTCGTCATTGTTGTTGCTTGCATTGGAAGTTGCCAAAATGTCGCCGTCTTGCAGAGCACCGCAGACGTCTACGTCAAAATATACAAAATCATCGAATGTCGCTGCCTGGGCTCGATTGCCGGCCGTAACGACCAACAATAATTTTTACGGCTCCACCACTGTCTAGAAAAAGCTTCTCACATTGGTCGTTCCTAGTCGGCGTACAGCTGTAGGTCCCTTCACATCGTAAGAGAACAATTGCACGCTCAACACGAGTGCTTGCTGAGAGGATAGGCCCTGACCCTCTACGGGATGTAGCGCCACCCACATTGTATTATATTTATGAACACGAGAGGTTCGCTGGCACGGTCACACAGATGAGAAAATATTCACCTTGTAGGAGTCGTTCATGAGGGCAAAACGGGATGGACAACGGAGTATCTGCTGTCGCCGAGAAAGGACATACACCACATTTTTAAAACCTGCTAATCGGGAGACTCTATAATCGGACCATGGACCACGTGTGACATGCGTTGCTTAATGTAAAGGGTGATTTTTTAAAAGCTATAGGAAAGTTTTTCAAAAACAAAGAACCTCATAAAATTCAGAAAAATGCATGAAATCTTTATTTGAATCGATAGCACGGTCCACATAATTTAATGTTTGAAGATTATTTCATGCAAATGTTGACCTTGACTGCGCCTCAAATGGTCCATCCGCTTAGTCCAATTTTGGCATACTCTTTCCAACATTTCGACCGGTATATCACGAATAAATGCTTCAATGTTGTCTTCCAATGCGTCAATTGAAGCGGGCTTGTCTGTATAGACATGAGCTTTAACATAGCCCCACAAAAAATTGTCTAAAGGCGTTAAATCGCACGATCTAGGCCGGTCCCGAGCGTGAAATAAAATGTTCACCGAACTGGCCTCTCAACAAGTCCATTGATGCGCGTGCTGTGTGGCATGTGGCACCGTCTTGTTGAAACCACATGTCATGCAAGCTCTTTGGGCAAAAAAAAGTTGGATATCATCTCACGGTAGCGCTCACCATTCACAGTTACGTTACGATTCGCATCATCTTTGAAGAAGTACGGTCCAATGATGCCACCAGCGCATAAACCGCACCAGACTGTGACTTTTTTTGGATGCATTGGTAGCTCTTGCAATGCTTCTGGCTGATATTCACTCCAACAATTCCGCTTATTTACGTACCCATTGAGCCAGAAATGAGCTTCGTCTTAAGCTGACCATAAAATGGAAGAAGCGCGCGATGAACTTTCTTAACAGAGCACGCATTTTGATAAAAAATTCAATAATTTGCAAGCGTCGTTCGTTTGTAAGACGATTCATGGTTAAATTTTGACCAAACTGAAGATGTTTGACAGCGAAACAAAACACGAAACGTGCGTCAGCTGTTTAAACCAGTGTTGCCAAAAAGATAATAGCTAACAAATCACCCTTTATTTAACTGTCTACTTGGACAAAGCGTAGATATTACGAAATATGTATGTATGCATCGGATTTTTTTTTGGAGTTGTTGGTGCCGCCAGGATTAAGACATTTTTTGAAAGAAAAATACTGCGTACCGGACCCACTGTCAAAGGCAACACAGCAACAATGGGCTTTACAACCCAGCACTCATCATGCCCCTGCAACAGTACATCTTGAGACTGTTCAGAAAGCGGTTATTAGCCATCACCAACCATCTTAACGAGGAATTCAGGAACCTGCGAAACACTAGCCCCGGACAACGCTACCTCAACGCGTTAGATTTGCTAAGCGAGCAGAACTTTCCAACGACGTCGAACAACGAGTTGCATGGATTCTACCAGAGCAGCGATAGGAATCTCCATCGAGTCGGCTACCACACCACCACCCCATCCCAAAATGACCACCATGAGCACACGGACTTGAACAACCCGATGTAAGCACCAGCCATTGGAGGACATACAAAATAAACAACAAACAGACATTAAATTAAACAGGGTACATCAGTCGGGCCCCTATTGTTGAGCCAACACCCTAACCTTCAGTTTGTAGGCCTAGTTGTGGTCCCAATTGCAAAAATTATTTTCCGTTCAAATACATTTTTAAATCGCTTTTAAATCGCAAACCCACAACGACACTGGCAAGTGAGGCAATTTTATTTTTTTTTCATTTTGTTTATATGTGATTTAAGAAAGCCGTTAAAGTTAAATGACTAAACGAAATTACAGTGAGCTTGATCTGGAAAGAAAGGCTAAAATTATAGCGCTTCGAAGATCAACACTTCTCGCAGAGAGACCTAGTAAAAGTGAGCAAAAGAAGAATCCAAGGAACTTTGAACGCGAAGGACCGAAATTGATGTTTTCACATTCAAATGCTTTTGCTTAACTAGACAGGATGTGCTAATATCTGGTACAGTTCTTCAAGCTAAAGCACTTGCTGTAGCAATTACAGTCTCCACAGTTCATATTTCTGCCCAACATCACAACCTCAATCTGAACAGCCATCCTCTATTTTTTCTTTCGTGGACACTAGAGGCCATGTCGCTTCACTCCAACGTTGGCTGCGAGAGCGTCAACATGAAGAAGCGGGCATCCAACCACTAATCAACGAAGTAGATCTCACGAAAAAATAATGCCAAAAAATGATATTCGCTAGCACTTCTACTTGTATCCTCAATATTTACCACTCCATTCAAACAAAATCGTGCACGTGAAGGAAAACGTCACATTTGATGTGCAACTAGTCAACAGAGCTCATGCCTAAGTCCTAAGTCCTATATTCTCCGACACGATGTTAGTTTGGACACGGGTTTTTGTGCCTCCACTGGATTTTTGCTTGTGCATGGATGTGCATGAACAGGGCATGGTCTTGTCCTGTGGAGACGACGTGTAATGAAAATGGCTTGGGATATGCGCCGTATAAGTGCTTGCAGCTGGAAATAAAACCAAGAGACAGACGTCACTCAAAAACCGTGGGGTTTTCGAGGATGAGGGCAACAACAAAAATAATAATTTTTTAAGCTCCATTCAACCTCGCTGATACTGAAGAGGAAGATATCTTTGCCGATCCTTCTTGAGAGGGAGAAATTGAAGGCGTTTCGGATCCTTGAAGACCTCTCTTTTTTGATTGAGACCCCCGGCAGCTGACCTCCTCGCGGTGGGGCAAAAGGTTTGGGGTGTGGGAGTGTATTCCCACACAGCCCAAGCCTGGCTAACGAAGCGCAACCTCCCCAAATGACTATTGGCCTCGGATATTGCCTACCTTGGTGTGCCAGGGCCCCATTTGGAGCCAGGCCTGAATGGTGGCAGTAGGCGAGCGTCCGGCCCGTCGCGCTCGGCAGCAGGTCGGGCTTAGGCCGAAAAAACTACGAGCAACTCAGCAAGGAGAAATCACGCCATGCTCAAACCAGTGCGTGGAGCAAAAGCCAATGGACAACGGCATCGAATTAGGATAGACACATGGAACGTCTCTTTGCCGATTATTCTTGAGAGAATTGTATGCGTTTCGAATCCTTCAAGACCTCTCTTATAAAATGAGGCCTTTTCTATGTATACTCCAAGAAATACCCTTAACGACCAGATATGCGGGGGGAAACCTTTGTAGGTGGACCGGTCCAATTAAGAGTGAACCCCTCTTAAGGGAGCTCTTGTCTTCGGTCGCATGGGTGGTCCAATTCGTCAGGTTTTACTGTGTAGTAAGTTTTTTCCAGAGTGCCACATTCAATCTCATTTCAATGAAAAATTGCCACACGATCGTGCCACATCGGCAACGCTGCTTCGAGGTGTTCGATGGTGTCTGCCTAAGAGTACGACCACCATCAGTACCGAGGTTAAACAGCGAAAAAATGGATAATCGCTTAGAAGCCTCAGTTGGATGGCTTCACATTTTGGCGGTTAAACAGCGAATGCCAACACCGGTGTTTATTTGACCTCATGTGGAAATTGTTGGATATCCGTGGTCTCATGTTTTGAAAACGCAGTTTTGTAGATTTTGATGATATGAGAATAGTTCTCGATTTTGTCTAGTTTAGGAGTCCAGTCCAGGAGCCTGCCTGACGGTTGTTGACGAACTCTTAGTGGAGCAACGAAGCCGCGTGAGTGGGCCCTGCGGAAGAAAAGGTTAAGATCCTGTCCAAGAGCGAAGCGAGCCTCATACTTTATATAGGGCAGCATGTCCTCCCCCCCTCCCACCCACCGGCACCCAACAAGACCCATTATCAATGTCTGGTCTTATTTCCCCGCACCGAAATTTACATAAACAAAAATTACCATTTAAACCTCGATATCTCCAAAACAACGCGAGAAAACACAATCGAGTCTTTAAAACGCGTTTCCACGGAAATCAGAATCGTGCCAAAAACGTTTGCTAGTGGTGCGTACACTCGTGGCAGTCTATATGTCCACTCTCTCCACAGAGTGCCTCAACGGAAAGTGAAGCTGAGAGGCAGTCCACATAAGCATCCTCATTAGGGACTAAGGGACAAAAAAACCAAGTCTAAACCAGTTCTAATTGCACTTTTGTCCACAAATGAAGGACCCTCATCGAGTCATCGTCCGCCACCCTCCTCAATCCCCGCCCGAAAACAATAGAGTCAACCCTCCGTGACCCTTAACCCCGGTCTAAGTGAAGAATGAAGTTGCTATTTAAATCAATCACATCACCCATCATCCAGACCGAGAGCTAGTCCCTTTTCCCATTCACAGTGGTGAATGTCACCAGTTTACAGCTCAGAGGCTGTTCATTGACCTTCGCCTAATTGCAAATCTCGTCTGTTTGCACAGTCACTTATGTAGCGCGATCCGTACACTCTGATACGACGGAACCCCATTAACGATTGCCAGCATCATCCACCCTGCCCCCCATCCCATCCCATCCCATCATCATCATCATGTCCACCTTATTATCATGAACTCCCGCTGGAGGATGGTGGAGAACTTCTTCGGAATCCCCAAAAGCCTACGAGATAAGATGAAACAAATTCGATTGATTTCCAACAGCATCTGGGTCAAGGATAACAAGGATTATCTCTCTCTCTCTCTCCCTTTAAGCCTCTCGCACACACACACATAAAACACACCCATCCACCACTCACCATCTATTGGATTGAGATGAAATGTAAATAAAGACCAACCGCCATCCACCCACCGCCCCCTCAAACCCGACAAACAAACCACCACTTAAACATCCGCCGCTGGTGTATCCTCTGTTCGCATTATAAGGGTAAACATTATCCCTTGAGCCTTACATTTAATTCTTCTCATCAACAAGAAAAAAAAAAAACCTAGACGAACTGCTGCCGTGCCGAGGCTGGGGCAGGTCCTGCGAAGGATAAGGAGGAACAGGAGCAGGCGAAAAGAAAAAAGAACTGAAAACTTCGCCCAAAACTCATCAAAGCAAAACAAGGATAGATCCAGGCAATGTTAGAGATTATTTGGGTCACCACTATGGGGACATGGCCAGGACCAGAACTTCGACACGGTTACCCGCTTAATCCTTCACCCTCGCTGGCAGGGGCAGTCGGGTTAGTGAATTTTGTGGTCATAAGACCAAGAGCTTAAGTTGTCTTAAGTGCCGAGATAATGAGCGTCGACCCGCAGTGGGATGGCTTCACCTTTTGGCAGGTTCTATGATTTGGTAGATCATAAATGAATGATTACAGCCATTTGCCCCCGACCGCCGCCCACAAGAGCAACCATGTTCTGCTTCCGTTGTCACTCACCCGCTGTCGCGAGTGCACGAACCGTGAAAGCAGACGCGGAGCGGACGTAGGACAGGTAGTCGTGGCCGAAGGGAGCGATGAAGGGGAGAAGGAAACGCCTCTAATTGTCGAGACGATGAGTCGGTCGGAGTGCACTCCGGTGTGACGGGTTCAGGGCTGCTGCACAAGCATAAATCAGAGCGCAGCGCCCTAGCATCGCATGTCCTGTAGCGAATGCATCCCGCAGACAGACGGTGTTGGCGGAGCATAAGCAACACCACCCTTGGGGCCATCAATTAATCGCTGCCAGACCAACGATGAGGAGGAACTGGTTGCGCTGCCAAATCCACGATCATCTCACACTCACTCACAGCCATTCATCACACATGACAAACCGTACTCGTACATTGTAGGATAACTTACTGGTGATATATTCGCCGTAATCGCCACCTGTTGCCCAGGGTGAAGCGCTCTTGAGGGCCCGCTTATCAATCGAGTGTACGGCTATCCGCCTTTTATCGCTGAATCCACGCACTCAGGCGAACTTAATGAATCACTAAACCACTGCCGCACTAAACGACACTTCAATTTATGTAATCCACCACACTACGGATCGTTGGGCACAATTACGGGACGGAGCGTGTGTAAAGCACACACACACGACGGATGAGAGCGAACACCAACCAAGATGAAAATCCGAATCTTCTTTCGGCCGGCCGAGTGTCAAGTTCAAGGAAATCCAATGCCCTTGCCTATCAACGCCGTCGCCTGACTATCTCAACAAACGATCAAAGAGACGGTCGAGAGCTTCGCACACTGCAGAGGCGGACTATCTTCACTTCGGCCGTTCGGCAGACGATGTTCCCGACGACCCGTCGACACGACAAATTGCGAGGAAAACTACCACGCACACAAGGACACACGGACACACGCGAAAAATGCAGGCAACACGCACGCCCGTCCAAACGCCAGCCAAGTATCTCTCGCAGAGAAGATGGCAAAAACCGACAAGCACACAAACAAAAAAAATGGAACAAATAT
Source organism: Eristalis tenax (assembly GCA_905231855.2). Classification (NCBI taxonomy): domain Eukaryota; kingdom Metazoa; phylum Arthropoda; class Insecta; order Diptera; family Syrphidae; genus Eristalis; species Eristalis tenax. The sequence goes on along the minus strand of HG993128.1, from coordinate 40,452,034 downwards.
CCTCAAAGCAATTTTTTCACTGACAGCCTCTGCTGAAGATGTTACATCACCATAAACAACAAACGCTCGCGGGAATCAATCTCTGCAACTGCAACTCTTCCTCGCCGTTTCTGAACTCACACTGAGCGGTGAGCAGCAAGAGACAAGTCATCAGCAGCCAGCCACCAGCAGAGGCAACACTCAGCAGCATCGACCAGCACTCGGCTCGCAAGCATTCCAACTCAAACAGCGGCGACGGTCGAGTGGAGTGTCAAGTCGAGTGAGTGTCACGGCGGCGTCGTTCCACTCACAGTGTGTATGATGGCGTTGCGCGGTGGCCTTTCCACTCAAACCTGGTCGTGGAGTGACCGATGTCAAGGTGACAACCTGTTGCAGGTGTGTTGCAGAGCGCACAATCTTCGCAGCAAGCGTTGTTCTGTATTTTCCATCACCACCCCCTTTGATGGGGGGCTCCTGGGAAGCCGAGCGCGTGCCAGAGGGTGAGCACTTGGAGAGGGCTTAACCGAAAAGAATTTAATTTAAATTGAACGAGCCTGGCTGTGTTTTTGTTTCTGAGCACATTTTGGGTCAACGGTTGGCCGGCCTTCCACTGTGCTGTGCGTGCTCCTCATCTGCGCGCCAGCCCCCTGTGCGTGTGTAGTCGTGTATCCCTGCATCTGAGTGGAATAACAAACAGCTTAATGGGTGACAGTGTACCTTTTTCATTAGTTCTGCTGTTCAGTTTCAGCCTCTCGGGAAGCCTCTCTGGATGTCGCTGGGCACTCCACTGGGGGTGGCACGGGTTTCACTGGGCTCCACTGGGTATCGCGGGCAGCACGACCGTTGTGGGGGGTTGGGGATGGAATGGGGAGTGATTGATAATTGATGGTGTTTTGACACTTGATGCAGATGATGCACGACGTCCTGGAAGGATGTGAATTATGGCCCCACTCCACTCCCCATACAGGCACACACACATGCACATGCACACTCGAAAGGGGGATGAATTCTTTTTGGAGATCTTCCAGTTGTTGGATGCGATGCATAAATGGGATTTATGGCGAGGCATGCGCAATACGAGAAGGCCTGTCGCCAATGTTTCTGTGTGTGCGGCTGCGGGTGGGGGTGGCCGGAGGGATGCCCACTCTGGGGGTAGGCTACAGATGCTAACTGCGTCGATTGAAATTTGGATTTCAACCTTTTTCGAAGGTCGTTTGGTGGTTATGGACGGAGATGACACGGGCACGAGGGGTGGGCTGTGCTGTTCTGGTGCAGCTTTTTTTGTTTTGTTTTGTTTTGTTTTGTCGATACAACTGGAAGCTAAGGAATGTCTTGTCTAGGTCGAGGTAAAGGACTGTGGTTCGTGGATGTTTGAGTGTGGTTTCATCAGATTCTGTGGCAAATAGGCAGGCTGCTGGGGTGAAAGAGCAACGGCAAGGGGAGAGGGGAGGGAGGAGGGGATTTAATGGTTTTGGGTTCGGTACTGTTAGTTGGATTACGTCCAAGGATGCGAAGCAGGTGGCTAAGAGAGATACGGTGTCTCTAGAGATCACAGAATGCCAGGAGGGGTCAAGCAAGGTCAACATTCTTCATACATGCCCATTTGTTAAATATTCGAGACCGTCCTCTTCCTCATAGAAGCTCACTCGTCGTCCTTCTGTAGACAAGCTCACTCGTCGTCCTCCTGTAGACGAGCTCACCCGTCGTCCTCCTGTAGACGAGCTCACTCGTCGTCCTTCTGTAGACGAGCTTGCTCGTCGTCCTCCTGTAGACGAGCTCACTCGATGTCCTCCTGTAGACGAGCTCACTCGTCGTCCTCCTGTATACGAGCTCACTCGTCGTCCTCCTGTAGACGAGCTCACTCGTCGTCCTCCTGTAGACGAGCTCACTCGTCGTCCTCCTGTAGACGAGCTCACTCGTCGTCCTCCTTTAGACGAGCTCACTCGTCGTCCTCCTGTAGACGAGCTCACTCGTCGTCCTTATGTAGACGAGCTCACTCGACGTCCTCCTGTAGACGAACTCACTCGTCGTGCTCCTGTAGACGAGCTCACCCGTCGTCCTCCTTTAGACGAGCTCACTCGTCGTCCTCCTGTAGACGAGCTCACTCGTCGTCCTCCTGTAGACGAGCTCACCCGTCGTCCTCCTGTAGACGAGCTCACTCGTCGTCCTCCTGTAGACGAGCTCACTCGTCGTCCTCCTGTAGACGAGCTCACTCGTCGTCCTCCTGTAGACGAGCTCACTCGTCGTCCTCCTGTAGACGAGCTCACCCGTCGTCCTCCTGTAGACGAGCTGGCTCGTCGTCCTCCTTTAGACGAGCTCACCCGTCGTCCTCCTTTAGACGAGCTCACCCGTCGTCCTCCTGTAGACGAGCTCACTCGTCGTCCTCCTGTAGACGAGCTCACTCGTCGTCCTCCTGTAGACGAGCTCACTCCTCGTCCTCCTTTAGACGAGCTGGCTCGTCGTCCTCCTTTAGACGAGCTCACCCGTCGTCCTCCTGTAGACGAGCCAGCTCGTCGTCCTCCTGTAGACGAGCCAGCTCGTCGTCCTCCTGTAGACGAGCCAGCTCGTCGTCCTCCTGTAGACGAGCCAGCTCGTCGTCCTCCTGTAGACGAGCTCACTCGTCGTCCTCCTGTAGACGAGCTCACCCGTCGTCCTCCTGTAGACGAGCTCACTCGTCGTCCTCCTGTAGACGAGCTCACTCGTCGTCCTCCTGTAGACGAGCTCACTCGTCGTCCTCCTGTAGACGAGCTCACTCGTCGTCCTCCTGTAGACGAGCTCACTCGTCGTCCTCCTGTAGACGAGCTCACTCGTCGTCCTCCTGTAGACGAGCTCACCCGTCGTCCTCCTGTAGACGAGCTCACCCGTCGTCCTCCTGTAGACGAGCTCACTCGTCGTCCTCCTGTAGACGAGCTCACTCGTCGTCCTCCTGTAGACGAGCTGGCTCGTCGTCCTCCTGTAGACGAGCTCGCTCGTCGTCCTCCTGTAGACGAGCTCACCCGTCGTCCTCCTGTAGACGAGCTCACCCGTCGTCCTCCTGTAGACGAGCTCACTCGTCGTCCTCCTTTAGACGAGCTCACTCGTCGTCCTCCTCTAGACGAGCTCACTCGTCGTCCTCCTATCGACGAGCACGCTCGTCGAATTCCTTGCCGTCTGCCCTCTTACCCAACCAGCGACCAAATCGGTCAGCATTTTAATCGACTTCATCGCAATGTCACCCCGTCACGGTCCCCAGGGCTCTCACGCTACCTTCCAAGAATAAATGAGAACATCGTCGATTCCGATTGAGCGCGATAAGCATTCCGCTTCATCATCACTGAACGACTTCAAGCATTCCCTCCCTTCACTGCTGCGCTGATGCGTATCTGTAGCGAATGCTGTCACCCTCCCCCCTTCGACCGACCGTCGACGGAAGGAGAAGTGTCAATTTCCTCCGTAAGGTGCTGCAGGAGATATCCATCACGATCCCACTGGCCCCCGCATCAAAGCACGTCCTAGACAAACACTCCGTTGCGTGGGCCGATTCCATTCCCGAGGTGTCACTCCCAGCGGCAATTACCTGCGGCGCGGCATCAATTTCTCCGCGCGTAACGCCATGAAAAATGTTTTATGGATCCGGACTGCGATTGATGAAAATGTTATGCTCTGGCGATAGGCATTTCAAGGAGCGTCCCCAAGCCGCACGAATTACGATCCAGTCTTCGAGGAAAGCGAGTGACGCACCCGCACCCATTTCCTCCATCCGCCGAGATCCACTCGCAGCAGATTAGGTCTCAATCAGAGATGGATGTGGGACGGCACTTGGCGCGTGGACCCTTTGTCACTGCATCGCCCATCAGGCAAGCGAATCGCTCTGGGCGCCACCACAAGTCTAAGCGCCATATGGCCCTCCGCACTGACGCCAAAGGCACAAATGTCAGGCAATCGGCAATTGGCCTTGTGGTAGATCGCCGAGCGCCGGCCGATTGATGTCGCCGATCCCAGCAAATTGCCATCGATTACCATCATCGTCCGCTCCGAGGGTGTGTCAACCCGCTGTACGGCTGCGAGCAACCATTGTCCCCGGAGCCATTAAAGTAGTCGTTGATGTACGTCGTGTTTTCGGTTTGCATTCACACAGGGGCGGTGCTCGGTGTGTTTGACCTTTCCCTTTGTTCTCGGCGATTTTCACGCGCACTAAAACAAAACGACGTGGAAAATTAACTTACTCGAGGGTTGATCAACAGCTGGTGGGACAGTCTTCTTTTTCCCAAGCAGCCGAAGCGAGAGGACGAGGTGCTAGGTAAACAAATTGAGGGGAAAGTACGTTCGCCGGGAATTTCGACTTTACACTGTTGAAGGGTCTCGAAGGTGGCGACGAACTTGTTTGTGGGAGACTAAGGCGCTAATTGGGAAGTGGTTAACGTCGAGAGGGGCACTGGGAGTCTGCTAATTAGTTGCTGTACAAGCCGGCGCCCATTCACGGAAAATGTGGTGGATTACCTCGTGCAATGACTACCGTGAGTCCTTGCTGGATGTTTTGCCGAGGAGATAGAAGTCAGTGTGCTGCGTGGACGTTTGAAGTGTTTTTTGCAGCACCAAGTACCTGGGGTGGCAAAGCGACTGTAGAAGAAGTATTCCACGGCCATCCGTGAGATTTGCTGCAACACACAGCGTGGCCACAGCTGGACAGTGTGTACGCATGGATCATCCAACGGTTTCAAGTGCAATTAGCCGGAGGTTTGCTACGACCACACATGTACATCAATGGTCCCTAATTCCTCCTCCTGCCCTCGGAGTCTTTGAGAAATTGTTTCTAAATTGATTGGAAAACATCACATCCACTGTCCAACCATCAGTGTCCGTGTCTCTGAGGAGTCGCCATCCACAGGCCGCCCATTCAGCAGCCAGCAACCAGCAACGTAGAGATGCCACTCATTCCGGACATTCCTTTGGCACCCTGCACAAGACGTCCACAAATAAGGGACGCCTGCGGCACAGACATTTTGCCACAACTCTGTTTACAGAAGTGGTAAATTCCTGTTTACGACAAACACCTCCCTCGCCCCCTGCCGGCGGTGTCGTCGGGACCCTGCAGATGCTCCTCGGTAATTAATTCGAAATTTTAGGATACCCAACCCTGGCCTGCGGTAGGCAGTTATGACTCTCGACTTACACGTGTTTCGTGCACGCACATCGTACCGCACACCACACAGACGGCGATTACGCGCCGTATCTGTGTGGGGATATTTTTGGAACGTCTACGGCGCATTTGGAGTTTTTATTTCACAAACTCTCTAATTACAATCCTAGCCGAGAACATAGCACACGTCCGTGGCACATAGCGCGCAATTAATAAACCGGGAATGCCACCCACGGGAGCTTCATAAATAAGTCACAGATACATGCGAGCGCCGTCGAGTATCTGCACTGGAGCTGGCTGGCGAGCGACGAACCCCGGGCGACGAGCGACGACACGACGATATGAGTGACAGATAAATTCCCCGAAACCAGTGAAAGTGGATTAGGACTGGGATGAGCACTCTAATGGAATTAGATTCGAATAAATGCTGTATCAAGTGGATCATTATCCGATGGGTGGGGGGCGACGCGTCCTCCTCTGGGTGCGCGTAGGTGGAAGACGTTGTAACTCTTGAGTGCGATACAAATATAAGCACTTGATGAACCCAATGTTGATGGATTCTAATGGTTTCCGGTAAACGGAAATTCATCCTAATCAAATTGAAAGTCACTTCAGTGGCTTAAGGGGAATCAAGTGATTTCCAATTTGTCCTTATGAAGAGAGGCACCACCGCAGCACCGCAGCACCGAGGAGTATCTCGAGTACCTGCTGTTTGCGGAGAACGACGGCACGGCGGCGATGGGGGCGAGACGAGTAGTCTGCACATACTTTTGATTGATTTTATGAAGGAGATATTTTTAATGGCTTTCGGTTGTGGGCGATACGAGGGAACTCTGAAACACTTCGAGGGCGGCACTTTAGCTCGAAGCGAGCCTGTCCAGAATGCCAGGCAAGCACTTCGTAATGAAGACATTTATGGCCGTTCGTAGGGCGAATTTCGGGCGAGTTGTTTTTGATCAGTTGCACGGGGAATCATAAGCACTGCCATCTCGTCGAATGACTATACAGTCTGAGATTATGATGATATCAGTTCAATCGCCGCAGACACCGCAGGCATCACGAAACCATCATGTTCACAAAGAAATATGCACCAGAGGGGTAGTTCCGAGTGAAAAACAAGTTCAGCCAGGCCTGTTTCTTGGAAGGCCCCTAAATGCTTGCGGGGTTCTACTCTCCGGTGTGGACGTGGACATCAACCAACAATCTTTCCTAGCTGCTTAGTCTGTTGATAGCTGCTTCCAGTTGCGGGTGCGAAGGATTTAAGTTTCTCCCCAACTTGTGTACAGCGCCTTAAGTGTGGCCGTTTTCGGATTAACGTGAGTGTGGACATTCGATGACTATGTACTACAGTCCACACGCGGTGAAAAACTCTGGCTTGTGCCAGGTCCGCAACTTCAGGTCCGCACGCCATGTTAATTGTTGCCCATCTTCATTTGTCTGTATCTGATGCGCGGCTGGACTTCTGTCTCCAGAGCTTGTGACTGAAACGTAACCTTCAATTGAGATCAACACACAACAGGACAAAATATTTTAAATAAAGCCAACCCAACGTCGCCCAATGAAGGACTGGCAAATACGGGGATCGAACCTTGCACTCTCTGTGCAGCACCAACCCACTAGGCCGCGGCTTCGGTTTTTAGTCGACCAAAAAAACTACATGTTTGTAAAGAAATACAAAAAAAAACTGATAATTTCGAGAGAGTATCTAACATTATTCTCATGAAGAAACATCAATTGGCCGGTATTAAAGACCAATCATAAAACAAATCTTGATAAGAGCATAAGGGCGGATTGCAAAGGCATCCCTGAAGAAGTTTACTGTCTTTTTAAATGCAAATACGGGACTGAAAGCTATTGCCTCCATACATTCTGTAATGGAGGGTTCATCCACTTGGATTCCAAACTTCTACAAACTTTTGATGTTAACCCTCTAACCGTTTCTCTTTTTCTATAATTGTATGTATCTGCATGGAAAAAGAGACTATAGACGGTTGTAACGGTTAGAGGGTTAATAATGTTGAAAGCATTATCCGGGATCCACTCGGCTCAGCTGAAGCAGAAATTAATTTAGCTCCTTAAATGCGCTTCCAAGAGACAACCGGAGAAGATCATAACCAGGCAATTTCAAAAGGCTCTTGGCTGTGGAGTTGCGACCTGCTATAGCTAACTGTGCATTTACGTTCCTTTTCGTATTTTATAAAAATTGCTTTTTAATAAATCCATCAGGTAGGCGATCGCTTGGCAGGACCAGATGGTTGGACCAAAACTGGCCACTCTTGGGCATAACTCCTGATGGGTTAGAGTCGGTGGCGGAGGAACGAGGTGCCTGGAGGACTCTCGTGCGTGGACCTCTTTAGTGGAACATGCTGGCAGAAGATGATGATGCTTATTTTTTGTCTTTTCGTGTGTTTTTGGGTCAACATAATCCGGACACTGATCATCATCTTTGTGTGCAATAAAGGATTCGATTGGACTGAGTTAAGGGAGTTTAAAGGAGCTCTTATTTCGTCCCAGAGTTAAGATGGTTAAATGCTTGCTTTGGTTAGTGGGGCCCCGGTTCGAATCCCAGTGAAAGCAAAGTTATGATGTCGGCATCGTGTCGTCGATTCCAAGGGTATTATCCACAAAGAATTTAGTCCACAAGGTCAGACTTGAATGCTTATTTTTGGGTGGAGAATGGAGAGAATGTTCGGAGTGAGGCAGACAAAAAGGGCCTTTGCTTTTTATTGCGCCCGGAATTTAATTTTTTTGGCCGCAGCACTCGATTAACCGCTGCATTCGCTTGATTCGTCACGTGCGACTTCGAGCTAAACTCATACTGAAAGTTGAAGGGACACACATACAGTTCGGTTGCTAACATCTGACTGACAACCTCAAGGCTTTTCCAGTCCTCGACTACCAGACATTCTTGGCGAAATTTTATGATAGTTTGCGTCGCTGTATAGATGCAAAGGCTCGGCACGAAAACACTTGCCCAGTCAGGCATTTTCTTGACGACTGGTCCAGTCACCATTTGCAGTTGGGATCAAATTAAAGGCGCTATCACTGGAGTGGTCGATCAGTGGTGGTAGTCTGACTGACATCATACGAGGCAGCTGCTTTTGTTAAACTCAAATTATTTGCCCGAATATCTTCTAAAGCGCGTGTTCAACTGCCTTCCACCATTCTTAAGATAATTCGTACGGTTTTTTCAAAATTTGAACGTTTATTTAAGAAAAACATGTACAATAGTATTTTTCAAGGTATTGCCCATCTGAAGCTATGACTTCTTTCCCATCTTTCTGGTAATTTGTGGATCCCATCCCAAAAGAACTGTACCGGCTTGGCACAGCCAAGAATGAATGAGATGTGAACCGTATTTCAGTGAGGGCGTTCTGCATGGACCGGAACAATTGGTAGTCAGAAGGGGCAAGGCCTGGGCTATAAGGCGGCTGGGGTAAAACTTCCCATCCACTGTTTTCCAAATAGTTCTTAACCGGAAGAGCAACGTGAAGCCGAGCGTTGTCATGATGGAAAATGACTGCCTCGTGTCTGGTCGCATATTCCGGGCGTTTTTCGGCTACTGCTCTCTTCAAACGGATTAATTGTGTTCGGTGGCGTTGTCGTTTGATGGTTTCACCCGGTTTTAGCAGCTCATAGCACAGCACACCCTTCTGATCCCACAAATACAGAGCATTACCTTCGAGCCATGGATACTCGGCTTTGCCGTTGATTTGGCTGGTTGGCGCTTATGGTTGTCATAATGGACCCATTATTCACTACCAGTAACAATCCGATGACTTCCTTTTGTGGCATTCCAGCAGCATTTCGGGCATGCAAAACGCCTTTCGACGTCTCTCGGCTTGAGTTCTTGTGGAACTCGATTTCCTTGCTTTTGAATATATCCAGCTGCTTTTAAACGCTTGAAATGGCTGCTTCAGTGCCATTCAAAGATCCTGTGAGCTCTTCTTGTATTTGGCAACAATCTTCATGAGTAATGCTTCCAATTCTTGATCTTCAAACTTTTTTGGCTGCCCAGGACTTTCATCGTCTTTCAAGCCAAAATCACCGTGAAACTAAACAACTTTTGGCACCTTCGCTCAGCTAGCGCATGCTCACCATAAACTTCCACCAAAATACGATGACTTTCGACAGCAGTTTTCTTCATAGTAAAGTAATGAAGAAGAACTCCCCGCAAGAACACTTTTTCAGGCACAAAGTTCGACATATTTGAGTGAAAAGAAATATGATTGTTGTTTACGCTTCAAATGAATGACACATACTGAAATGACGTACAATGACAGTAGCTTTCCAACGCATGTTCCAGTGGAACAATACACGCCATCGCTTAGCAAACCGCACGAAGTTATAAACCCAATATCAGACTTCTGAACGGATTGGCCGAGATAGAATAATCACAACATAGTCTACATTTTTTCTTGCTTCATGAAGTCTGACTTCAATTCGCACAGGTATAGTTGGGATATTCAAGACCTTTTTTTTCATGAGTCGCCTGGTATCTCTCCACGTTGTGTGTTGTTGTCACTCCAGACCAATCGAAAAAAAAACGTTTTTCTGCAGAAAACATTGTTTCTATTCTAATTCTACTTCAACATGCAGTCAATAAATTGTATAATGAGTAGAATGAGAAGGAGAGATTGGGATAAGCATCATAGGCAAAGAAAAATTCATTTTGTAGACTCCCTTAATCCGATCGGGGCTCCATGCAATAAACTGGAAATGAAAATCGAATCACAGAGCTAGATCCACCAAACGCTGCAATGTATCTCGACTAATTGTCGAATCTCTGAAATCTCATTTCGTAGAAGCAACCATACTTCTGGGACCTTCGGCTGGTGAAACCGTGTTCATCCCAAGAAGTCCTCCTATTCCAACTGACGTTTGGCGACTCCGTTTCCAAAAGCGTTCGCCACAACAATTAATAAGTCGCAATGAATCAAATGTCCTTGGATTTGACTGGACTTGACACCCGCATTCTCACACGAGGGCAAAGGATCCAGGGCTACTGTACATTGTCGCTGATGATGTTTCAGAAACAAGAAATGTGTTCTACTAACAAGTCTTATAATAAAAAATATTAGACAGTTTAAGTTTTTTGGCGCTTTACAATTTTAAAGACATTTCTCTCGGGTATTATGAAAAATTGTAATTTCAAACAAACCCGGCCAAAACCGGTTACAAAATCTAGTAGCTTTTTAAAATTGTTTTCCTTTTTTTTCCATACAAACTTCTTTTCCCTTAATTTGTATGGACTTATATTTCTGAACTTATAGCTCACAAGCACCAAAAAGTATTCAAAAAAATCTAAAGAAAAATCCGTTGGGTGACGGTAGTCGCATCTTGCCTCATTCTAAGCAGCTGCTCGCAGTTGTACACAGACTTTTGGCTCGCTTATCTCCGCCTTTCAGAAAAAAATTGTTGGACTCCCTAAAATTCTGTAAAATTATTAGTTATAAAGCGAAATATCTAAGAATTCAAATAAAACAAAGTTTTTCTCTGTAAGTGCTATATTAGCTGAGAAACACGCGTTTGAATTGCGTGTTTCCCATTATTTTGCGTTATACTCCGACTTCTGCGGCCGAGTGTAGGTATATAAAACCGAGAATTAATTTCCCCACCTTTTCATGGCCCAGCTCGTGCCCCGTTTGGTTCTGGCACATAAAATGATTTGACAGATCGTTAATTTAATTGAGCATATTATTCGTTTGGTTAACACGTGCTAACATCACAAATAAACAATCCAACGGGTCACGTCCCCGTCCCCATTGCCATCACCATCCACATCTACCTTCCGCGTTCAACAGAACACTTCCATTGCCGCCGATTCGTGGAACGCATCGGCCATAACCAATTCAAATCATCACACTCGGCATTTTTAACATAATTCCGATATTTTTAGAATGAAAATAAAAACGACATTGGTTCTCGAGCGCATTAAGAGTAGCTCTTACTTTTTTAACAGCCCATTCCCACGTGACGGTATTTTTAGGCACTTCCTCGGCACTCGGTGACACTCTCTCATTAAAGACGCCGGGGTTTGCGTGGCCAAATAAGAAGGAAACATCCTTAAGCGACTCTAAAATCCCCGAATTCAACCCGGGCAAGCCATGGGAGTTGACCTACTTAAGCGCTCGTAAAAAAGAAACACATCTCATCTCCGCTTGCTCCCTAAGGGCCGATGCTGTTTGCCTTGAAAAGGAGCGTGACTAATCTGCTGGGTATCAACAGCGATTACCTTAAGTTTTTGTTTGATGCTCATTCAAAAAATAAAAATTAAATGTTTTGTGAGCGAGTTTGAAGGGGGATCAGTGGTGGGTGAGCATGATTTTTTATCAAAATATGGTCACCGGCTTGAAGGGAGTGCGGCTGCCCTGGGATGGATTCGGTCCATGAGAGGTGATGAGCAGACATTGCGGAAATTTTGTTCACAGAATGGCGTTCACCCATTGAATGACGCGGCATAGAAGTCATCGACTTCCGGTCAGTGGAACTAGGCAATGGAGGACATCAGCAAGTACAGTGGAGCACGCGAGGGGAGAAGAATAGGACCTGAACTAGTTTCATGAAGCAAACAAAGGAGAATATGCAGAAGAACCGGGTGGAGGAGAAGAATGAAAAGTAGAAAAGGGAGAAAAAGACGAAGAGGCAGGAGAAGGCGACGAAGTTGACGGAGCAGAAGAAGCAGACAGAGCAGGGGAAGGAGAAAAAGCAAAAAAAGTTGGGGAAGCAAAAGAAGCAAGCAGAAGTAGGATGAGAAGCAGGAGAAGATGGAGCTGAAAAAAACAGGAGGAAGAGAAGAAACAGATGGAACATGAGAAGAAAACGAAGCAGGCGTGGTGGACAGAGCAGAAGACGGAAGGAAAAGGCGAAGAACAAGAAGAAAGCAAAGGGAAGCAAAAAAAAACGCTAGAAGCGGAAGAAGGAGAATCAAATGAAGACGGACAGGCAGAAGAAATTTGTCCCACAGCTATGCCTTCTTCCTCTGGTGCCACCATGCACTTCCCGTGATATGACACGACACGCTTCGTTTACTTACTAGCCCCAAGAACAACGAACAACGTTCATTGCTCCAAGGCAAAATAAGCCTGAATTTCTTGCTCAGATAGTGTGGCGTGCGGTTCAAGGACGCACTTGGTCTTGGATTCCCGATAAAAATGCTCATTCCAACGAAGTGTCACCAGCGAACATCAATTTTCCACTGAATCAACTGACTTCGCGTACTCGTCAGTGTCTCCACAAGCCACTGGACAGATCGCATAAATCACACACAGAGACTCCACCACTACGTGATCAACGCCAAGGTGTCGGACCCCACTCGACTGCAAACAGCTCATTAATTTCTTTGATTCACTGCATCGATGCCTCAGTTACCGGTGAAATGCACGGGCTATGCATCTGCATACAAATCCATTCCAGTTCCATTTGCCAAGCGCTGTCCCACCGAAGGGTGCGGTTGCCCACAGATGACGAGCGCCCCCAGAAAGTCCATCCAAGCCATCTAGGCATTCCGTCAGATCACATCGATTTCTAGATTACCTCAAATTCCCTGTCATCATCGACAAATAACGGCACACCAAGTAGAGGAGCAGAGAACTTCCATTGCACGTGAAGCACACATTTTCCCCCGTCTCAGGCAGGGAATCGATTGGCAGATAGCTCGGGACTCTGGTAGCACGCCAGCAGCGTATGCTCGCAGGCACTTGGCGGCGGCACAGGCGGCAGTTGAGTTATGGCTCCCCGAGTGCTCGGTCGATATGTCAAAACATGTTAACCGATTAATCGATCTGGTACGCACCACGGACACATCTTTTCCATGTTCCTGGGTGTACGTGCGTAATTGCATTCCCGCAAGTATCTAATAGATACAAGAATCCGAGGCAACCAAACAGCCCAGCAACCGACCGACCGGCCGACAATCGATTCATCCGGCAACCAGCAGCCCGCAACCAGTTATCGATTGGCGACTGGCCTAGGAGACGAGAAACTAGTTCAGCGTCGTCGACGCTGTCGTCGCCCTCGTTTGGGGCGGGGAAAAGGATCCCTGATTACACGGAAATTGATAGTTAATTGGCTTTGATGGTTTCTGACCAAAGGGATTACGAAGAACACTGAGGGGGGCTGAGCGCCAAGGTTGTGTCGTGCGTAATTGGACGGTCCATGGGCCCCACCTGCCCTTGTAAAAGTTTCAAGTTGCTGTCGTCCGCGTCGACAAAAGGATCGAAAACTTCGCCCGCGGCCACTGCGCTGGAAGTGAGCCACTCGTGCACTCGTGCGAAAAAACAACACACTTTCATTTCTTCCATAAACAACTCATTTTGATGTTTATTGTTCGCCTGCCAAATAAATTGCAGCCCATTTCAATATGCAAACATGCTAACGTCCTAACGTGCTAACGTGCTTAGATGCACACTACAATGTTCCGAGTTGAACGGCGACTGTCCGATCTTTGTGGTATCAGAGGATCTACGAACAAACTCGGCGCTAAATCATTCCGGTTTGACGGTGTAACCAGGTTGGATGGGTGCACTCTGTGCGCCAGGAATAATGTCTGCGCGCCACGCAAGAATGCCATCAAATGGACGCTGACATGATACGCATGCGAAGTGTGCATTTGGGGCAACTAAGTAACTGAATGAGCCTAATCTGACGCATGACGCTCGCGCAAACCGAGATAAGTCGCAGGAGTTGGTGCGCACCGTTGTCACATCACGTCGAGGATGTTTGCGGTGCATTCACGTTCGCTTGGCACGCGTATCTTAATCTAATCAGCACTTGAATCCTACGCAGGTGTAGCCACATGACTGTGCAAATCCTTATTCGATGGCTTAGCTACAATGTCTGAGACTGAGTGGAGCCAATTTGTCAGGCGAAGTCATTGCGACACGTTTGTCATAAATTGGCTTGGATCGGATTTTCACTGTCCGACCAATTTGCGGACAAATGCTGCTGAAAATTTGACTAATTTCGACGCTTGAATGGGTGCGGAAATAAATTGGTTGTTATTTTTCAAATATTGCGGCCGAGATTTTGGATCGCTCCGACTGCTGCAAGCTATCAAGTAATTTTTCCAGTATATGCTCACAATTGCCTTGTGAAATTTCCCGACAAGGGTGTTCTCGTTCATGTGATCAACGTGGCATGCACTGTGTACAGGCGGCGGTTTCTAGAATTCTGTCTTCTACATTCATGATCGCGTGCCATAATGAGGACGGCTTTGGGAGCCAAATTTAGACCCTGATGCCTCTCGTTCTTCCGACCCGACTTGAAGAAAATCGGGATTGACTGTACAGTGAAGGGGGTACTTCTGTACCCCCTTTCGTCAGTGACATAACCTAGCTCGGTGATAAGTGCCATGAAATAGAAGAATGGGCCAACAGCGTTCCTTTCACGCTGTCATTCATCCAAGATGATCCAAAGATGGTACACAGACGGGTCGCAGTCAGAAAGTGGATTAGGAGCAGGCACTGTGGGGCCTAGATGTAGCCGTCCTCTAAAATGAGAGCTATTAGACATTTTTCTACTAAACCAAGAAATCCAAAAATCTTTTTGTAGCGGTCTTCTGCGGCTGAGTCGAATCCCTAGTTTCAGCTAACAGGGCAACCACCTTTGACGACCTCGAGGCCGATATTACGGGAATAACGAAATGGACTTTAGAAGCTTTTCCAGGAATCCTCCTCCTGGAGCAACCTACGCAATTTTGCCTATGCACGGAATTAATTTTTTGTCAGCCTGTAATTTCTCAGGAACGTCGTTCGTCGGAAGCAGTCAACGCATTCGGCTGCTTCCGATAAGCCTTTATAGCCGAGGACCGTGCACAGAAACCGCACGCTTCACTCTTCCATCAAAAATTCCATCAAACCACTTCCGTTTATGCCGCACTTCGGCCGTCGCATAAAAAACGCCTAGCAAGCATTTACGCCGAGTGTGTACTGCGAGTATACAGCCCGACGACGAGAGCTTCTCCACCACCCCAGGCCACGACAAAATGTCCTTCAGATTGACCCCGAAAGTGCCTACATGTGGTAGCTCATCATCGTAAAAGGTTAAGACGCACCGCAATGAATTCCTTTCAACACTCAAGTTCATCAATTCTTGAAAACAAAAAAACAAGACAACCGCCAAATGAGTCAAAGCGGAGCGGCGTGGTGGCGCTGCGGGGCAAGGGCAGGACACCCCAAAACGAAAAAACAAAAAAAAAAAGAAACACGAGGCGAGGAGTAAACACACAAATTGAAAGCCCAAGACAATAGGGTTTGAAGAGTTCTCAAGGATTCCATTCAAAAACAATGAAACCATTTGTTGCTTGTTTAACTGTCTCAGCCCTGTGTACTGCGCTCCTTGTCACAGGCTCTCGCTTCCCGCTCCATCCCTCTCCACAGTCTCCAAGGAGGAGGAGGACCAGTTCACTCGTAAGGTCAGGCGGGGTTGGCTACAGCGTACAGCTCATGTTCATTAAGTTGACTCGCAGCTCCTCCGTTACAGTAAAGGAATTTTATCGCATCTACGTGACGTGAATAATGACTCGACCAAGGACACTTGCCAGAATTTAGGTAAGTGGATGTCTGTGGGTGGCAACAGGCCGCTTGCCAGTGAGGTGAGGCGTTCAAGGAAAAAAAAATACTTTTTTGAATTTATTTTATGAACAGTACCGTTATTGAAAAGAACTTCGAGGAGTTGTCCTTAATGGCGTCAGAGAGTCAGAGAATCAGAGAGACATGCTCTCGAACATTAAACAGGGGGAACGGCGGTGTTTTTATGGCGAGTGCCGCCGTAACTTGAAGTCGCAATTTTTGGTCAATTGGCAATCGGCCATGCCTCCAGCGGGAGGGAGTGACAAATGTACAGCCGTCTATGGCTGCACTTCCAATTTCACACAGGAGAAGTTTAATCGGGCAACAAAGCGATTGGCAAGTGTCACTGGCAGTAGGAGGGAGTTTTGGAAGCCAGATGCCGTCGTATATCTTCTTGGAAAGCAGTTTCGGCCAGATAAGTGGCGAATTGATGTTTTATTTTGTGTGCCCGCCTTGATGGGGAGGTAGCGAGGGGACGATGATTAGTTGGGCAGCGCGTTTATGTTGTGAAGGCTTCGCTGGAGAGGGGGGTGTTTTTGCTGTCATTTCAGTCGTTGCTGGGAAAGGCCAGCGACAATGTCATGTGCCATCCATTTCGGCAGAATTAACTCGTTTTTTTTCTTTTCTTCCCAGACACAGCCACCGTTCCCCAATTGAGGTCGGTGAAGGGCACTGGGGCCAGGTGTGTGAAGCAGCGCGTAAGAAGCAGTCCAGTCAATCTGGCCTGATTTGTAGAAAATATTGCGTTTTTATCCTCTCCAGTAACTGATTGGAGAAAAAAGTCATACAGCAGCGAATCTCGTTTCCGAAGGCCAATGTTTCATTCATGATCGCGTGCCATAATGAGGACAGCTTTGGGAGCCAAATTTAGACCCTGATGCCTCTCGTCTTTCCGACCCGACTTGAAGAATTGACTGTACAGTCAAGGGGGTTCTTCTGTACCAGTGTTGGCGCCAAACCGTGTGGGAATCCTTGGACCATACTGGATGGTGTTTTTTTCCGACGCAGCCGGAAAAAATGCTCGGTCCAAATTTTGCCTTGCTCAGACGTCTGAAGATTCGCCAAAAATTTCACCTTGTCCAGTGGACTGACGTATCGCCCAAACTGCGACTTGTCCAGTAGGCTAAAGATTAACCAACAGATTGACTTGTATTTCGACTATCAAATTTCGACTCATCCGTGGTCTATGGTTAGGTTAGGTTAGGTAATGTGGCTTCCATCGTGAGTGATGGATTCACTTAGGCCACAGGGTCCATTGTGTGGCCACTGAGTCGGTTACCGCCCGTTACTCCTGGAACCACTTTGTTTTTGGACGAACGGCCGGACTGATTTGGCATCCTTTTCGGCTAGACCCGCTAGTCATTTAAATAGTATTCTCCCAGGGTTGGGAGAGGGGAGGCCTCCATTGGCCAGTGCGGGGCAGTTGCAGAGTAGATCTGAGGGGTTGTCCTCTTCTTCCCCATCCGTGGATCTGCCAGAGTAGTCGTTGTATGGTAATCCTAGTCTTGAGGCGTGTCCTCTGAGGACACCAACTAGGCACAACTGACCGTCTGGTTCTTTGTAAGTCGTCCATGTTGCGTATGTAGGCACGTGTTAAGATTGTTCCATCTTTCACGGGCCTTGTCGATGGCTAGCTCTGTGATTTTGAGTTTCTATTGGTACCCCCAGATGAATGCAACCGTTGCCCCAATGATTGTTGTTTCCGTCTGCCTCGCAGTTTCCTGGGATATCTCTATGACCAGGCAATGAAACCTCGTTAAGAGACATACGCCAGAGTCTTACCAATTTTGATCCTTAAAATCGAGTGCCATAACAGCTGGTTGGCCGTCGGTGTAGATGACGATGCTCTCGTTCGACATCGTCCTCATCAACACCCATTCAGCGGCTTCTCGAAGAGGCCGTTATTTTTGCCTGAAAACGCTTAAAAGACCGGCTGATCTGAAGATGTTCGGCGTACATACCCGCTCCCACTACCACTACCGTCTGTGTAGATTTCCCTGGCGTTGTTATTTGTTCAGTTTGTCTCCCATAATTGTCTACATCCAAACCTAGTCTATGATCGTGGTTCAGCAGCCTGTAGGGTCTTCGGTGAAACTGTATGAGTTTAGAATACTGACGTGCGTTGATGGCTCCAGTGTGAGAGTGCTTTCAGTCTCAGCGCAAATTCTTTGCCAGAGGTGTCTCAGGAGTGAGGTGTGATATCGCTTCTAGCGCTGTGGCTGGTGTTGTGTAATTGTAAACACCCCATCCTTTGGACCCTGCTTAACCACTTTGTGTAGCTGACTTTGTTTAGCGCCGGGCATCATACCACGACGTCAGACAGTAATGTGAGTCTTATCACGGCGCACAGCCGTTCTTAATCAAATTCGAAACGTAAGACAACAGACAAGCTGCTGAGATGAGCCTCTCCCTGCTGTTGTGGGAATTACTCTTACGCCCCCACCAATAGACGGTCAGCTGCCGGGGGTAAGTCATCTTCTTTTTGGAGTGGTCCTCACATCTTCCCAGACGGAACTCCAGCACGCACTCGATAGGTTTGTGGCAGTATGTGCTGATGCTGGAATGAAGGTCAACGTGGACAAATCGGAGGTTATGGTCGTCTAAAGAACGCCTGTTCAATGCACTCTACAGGTTAGTGGAGTCCCATTTAAGCAGGTAGTGTAGTTTAAGCATCTCGGGGTCTTTTTCACGAGTGATGGAAGGTGTAATGCTGAGCTTTCCTGTTGCTAGATCTGGACAGCTTGCTAGATCTGTAATCAGGAAGGCCGAGCTTGGTGGCAACTTGGTTCCAACTCTCACCTATGGTCATGAAATTTGGGCAATGACCGAAAAAATAAGATCGCGAATATAAGCTGCTGAGATGAGCCTTCTATGTGCTGTTGTGGGAGCTACTCGCCGGGATAGGGTGAGAAACACGGCAGTGCGCAACACTGAGGAGCTGCTTCTTCGAACGGAGAGGGCTGTGCTACGTTGGTTTGCTTACGTGGCACGAAAGTCCCCTTTATCAAGACTTCCGAGGCGGGCTTTGAATGCGATTCCATCAGGTAGGCGACGGCTTGGCAGACCCAGGACGAGATGGTTGGATCAAGTCCAAAAACTCGCCTGGTTTCGCTTGGGCATAACGCCTGATGAGTTAGAGTCGATGGCGGAGGATCGAGTTGCCTGGAGATCTCTCGTGCGTGGTTTACTCCCGCGCCCCTTTAAGTGGAGCATGCGGGTCAGAAGATGGTGATGATGATGCTGACTGTATGTCTGACGAATACATCTATCAGTGGCTCGTTAAGGGACCTCACTGAACCACTCATTGTTGCAATGGTTGAGTGAGTTCCGGCTCGATCAGAGCTGCGCTTGCAACCTAACGAACGAAACTGACTTTGTATTGGCCTGGTCGTTGAGATCTCTTGTCACAAATGCCTATCCGGTCGTGCGAAATAGAGCACTTGTGAACGTAGGAAAGATGCCACTTTCGGGTCCTTTTCCTCCGCTTCACATTGCTCCCGTTCTGGCCAACCCTTCCAACAGCTGTGCCAAAAACTTGTTTAACCAAAAGAAAAATTTCACCTGAAGAAAGACCAATTCTTTCGAACACTTCGGCTTATTTATTGTCTCTTATGTACAAAAGCTAGCTTAGTCTAGGCCTTACAAGTCTAAATCAAAAAAAGGGTCAAAAATAACACAAAAACAAAAAAATAACAAAAAAAAAACTGTTCAAAAGTTGCACCTCTTGTTAAAACTGAAACGGAACCTACTTCATTGACCTACCTAGAATTTTCTAGATTTTTAAGTAAACGTGTCTTAAGTTCAGAAATGCCACGTCCTCGTCCGATTGCCCGCGGCAACACCGGTTTGGCGTGTTGGCCGGCGAATGCGTGCGAGTGCGCCTATCCATGCGCACGTGTGTGCGTGCCTGCGTGTGTATGCATGTGTGAGGGTGTGTGGTGGTGTGTGCGGTGTATTTGTGAGATAAACTTTGTGTGTAATGTGATGCCAATTTGTCGACGGTCAAAATTTCATGTCCAAAAATGCCGCCTATCACGATCACGAGTGACGTCGCGCCGCGCCGGATCACTCTGATGAAGCCTCATCGCCTTGTCCAGACGTGCACCGGCGACAAGAGAGGAGAGTGCACGAGCTGGCCGTCTTTAAAGTACTTCGACTTGGCGCTCCTTCTTCCTGCGCAAGTGCTTCCGAACCAAGGCCTCGACGCTCCAGGTGAACAGCGACAGGAACGTCAACAGGTTTATGAAGTGGATCGCCGTGACGTAGCTGGTGGCGTCGGTGATGATGCCTGAAAGTGGGGGGAAGTGGTGGTTTAAGTGAGACTCACGAGGTGGTGGGGGATAAACTTACCGATCAGAGGTCCGCATGTGACCGTGAAGATTCCGTTCATGATCAGCTGAAGGCCGGAGGCAGCGGGCAGGCGCTTGAGCGGGACATAGCTGGGGATGATGAGGGGCGCGAAGATGGTCCTCAAGCCCTTGCCAAGGCCGATCAGGATAACCACGACCAGGAGGAGATGGTACGAGCGGACGTAGGCCACGAACGCACGACCGATGGCGATGAAAATGATGCCGATGCTGAACAGCACCCTGTTGTCGAGCTTGATCTTCTCCAAGACGAACGGGGCCAGGAAGCGCACGCACAGATCCATTCCGCCGATCAGGGACATCGCCGTGGATATCTGAGTGTTGGTGTATTCGAAGGAGTTGAGGATGAAGGGGGTCAGCACGGAGAAGTTCATTTCACCGAAGAGGATGACGGTCATGCCCACCGCGAGGTTGACGAACGTGAGGTCCTTCAGCAGATCCAAGTCGAAGAACTTCACCACCTTCTGGCCGAAGGTCACTGGCTTCTGCACAAGGACCTCGGCCTTCTCCTCCTCCTTCTCGATGGCGATCTGCTTCTGCAGCAGCGCCTTCTCTTCGGCGCACGTGCACCGGAACTCGTCCTTTCCCGACTTGGAGTAGACACTCACCTTGCTGGCGTATCGGTCTTGGTCCTCTTTCTCTCGATTGAAGTAGTTCGGCCGGGAGAACGCTTCCGCGGGCAGGGCTCTCGCATCGGTTTGGGTGAGCGTTGAGACACGCCGTTGCAGCTTCCGCGGTCCGTTGACGTCTGAGGCCAGGGATGCCTTGGAGCCAAACCAACCATCGTTGGCTCGCGATAACATGGGCGTGCAGGGTTCGGTGATCTCGTAGCCTGGCCTGTCGTTGTCGTCGTCGTTGAACAGGTACTGACTGGCGAACACGCTGCGCTTGCGCTTCCTCGCCTGGCAGTACTTGCACTCGTACTCTAGTTCGGGTTCGATCGCTTCCTTATCCTGAACTGGGGCGGTTTTGGCGTGCCTCAGCACCGGCTGCAAGGCGATGCCGCAGACGACGGCGTTCAGCGATATGGCGGCAAAGATCAGCACCGTCCCCTGGACGCCGTACTCCCCGAGGGCCAGTGTGACCACGTGCGGAAAGAAGATGGGCCCCAGGCCGGTGATGGTCCACGAGAAGCCAGTCGCCCGACGGCGCTTGTTCTTGAAGTACGTGTTCACAGCCAGCGAAGTCGATGACATGTTGATACCGATGCCGATGCCTGGTGGAGAATAGAGCGGGAGGTGATATGTGGGTCGTGCTGTGGTGGGGTGGACTTACCAAAAATCACCGAGAAGAAGATGGAAAACTGCAGGAAGGTCGTGCAGTAGGCCGATGCTATGATGCCGACCGTGATAAAGATGGCACCGGCTACGGCCACCTGTCGGAAGCTGAAGCGTCGGAACATCGCTCCGTTGATGAGGCCTACGAGTTTGGTTGGGATTGAGTACGGTTGATGGTCATGCATGAGTGCAGTAAACTCACCTGTGAGGGCGGCGACGCCCATGACAATGTTGACAATCGTGCTGATCTCGGAGCTCTTGAATCCGAGCGAGTAGAGACGCTCGCGGTAGATCAGGCCGTACTGCTGGAGGCAGGGGAAGATCGAAAGCTGCAAGGAAGACGAAGAAAAATAAAAAATGCGTTCTCTACAGCGGGGCACACTCGGAAGTCGGACACGATAAACAACCACAAGTGCAACCGACGCGTCGGTCGCCCAAATCCCATGCCCTTCCTCTCACAGCGGCTAGCACTTCCTACACACGTGTTGGCCACACGAGTAGTGTTTACCCTAGTCGGGGCCACAGAGTCCTCCCCTCGGACGGCAGGGATGCCACCCACGGGCGCTCGGTCGTAAACAAATTTGATGTCGAGGGCAGCATCCTAAACCAACACATGGCCCGTGCTATGTGAACGTTAACGCACTGCACACGACCCTCCGGTGATGGCTTCATCTCAAGCAACGACCGAATGAATCGCTTATTAGTCGCGCAGCGCGCCGTTTAAGTGGCCCCGCAATTAGTGGACCCTGGAGTGGTTTTCGAACTGGATACTCACATTGGATACCCCGGCAGCCAGGCACACGATCCATCCCCAGCCGCCGTCGGGAGCGATGAAATTTTCCCCCAAATCGCTTTTGTCGCGTCGTTTCTTCTTCGCCGGTTTCGTTGTCTCATTGTACACCTTCACGTTGTTGTTCTCTGTCAGCTGCTTCTCGTCCATCTTCAGTCGCTTCTTCAGATCTGAAAGGAACGCAGAGAGGGATTGAATATTTTGCGCTTGTCAAGGGGAAAGTTCAAAATGCGGGTCAAAGCAAACAAGTAAACCTTCACCAGATTGTATCTTGGTATCTGTTAGTGGCCGTTATCGCTTGAATCTAATCGGCTTTCATTAAAGCGGCCAAAGCACACGACAGCGACGAGTTTCGGAGTGGAGCGTGCTGCTGTTGCCGCTGCTGCTGTGCCAAGTCGCAATGACTCGGCAAATGTAGATTTAATTTATACACGCTCGGCACTTCCCTATCCGATGGATAACTAATTTGACGGCGGTTCGGTCGGCTGGATACTAACGTGTTTATGGACTTGCAAATGAGATACATACGCGCGGATAGAGCTATAACGCGATGGGGAGCAGTTAATTCGGATTCGACGGGCGATGGCGCTCTAATGTGATGTGACGATAGATACTCGTTCCTGCTTTTGTTTCTCTTTTTTGCTGTCTCCTATTGGATTTTGAATCATCGATAAACGCCAACAGTTTATCACGAGGTGAATCAGACGACGCGACGACCGCGATCAATAAATCTCGGGAATGCAAAGGTGATTGCCTGTTGAGCGATCGATCTGGATGCGGAAGTGGATGTGGCTTGTTGGGAGCCACCAGAGCAGATGCAGAAGCAAAGGCGAGCTCGCAACTGCACGAGGAAGCTCGAGATGAGAAAGTAACTTGGCTCCCTTGCGTGACACTTCCCTGATGCATATTCGGATCGGTTGGTGAAAAAAAAGGGAAAGGCAAACATTCGCGAAAGACTGCCTGCTGGAGTGGAAGCAGCATTAGTTCCACGGGTCGTAAGTGGGTCTTTGGAACTGAATCAACTTTTAGAGGAAGTCGTGTGAATCAGCGGCAGTAGATGTTAGTGTTCTCCTGCTTCAGTTGGGTTAGGCGATGGTGGTGGGAGGTAAAGCACTCACGAGAGATCTCCATGTCACTCGATCCTCCGCCCTCGACTCATCAGGAGTTATGCTCAAGCGCAACCAGGCGAGTTTTTACACCAACCACACGTCGTGGGTGTGCCAAGTGGTCGCCTGTCCTGATGGAATTCCCTTCAGGGCATGGCGATCCAAAGTGGGACCACATAGCAGAGCGAACCTAGGTGCAGGCGTTCGACAGACTTTACGGTGGAATGAACCAAAGCCATGAGTAGGACAGCCTGATAAACTGAAGAACTTAAGTCCGGTGTCTGGTTCTGACCAGAGCCGAACAACATCAAAGGTGTCTAAAAGCCTCGCTGTCCGATGACTCGATACCGCTCTGGCATCTGTCAGGGGGCACAATGCGAAGTGTACAAGACTGCTAGCCCATGATCCGTTGCCCAGTGTTGATTTCAATCACTGCAATTTGATGCAGACTCAATGGCAAAGTAAGACCAGACAATCATGGGGTTATGGGACAGGAACTACTCGTTTTTTAAATATTCTTGGAAGCTTTTAAGAGCCCAGCATCGAATTTGCTGAAGAACAGTCGGCAAGGAGCAGCGATGTCTGTCGATGATGTCGGAATGAGGATGGCTTACTTTTGATACGAGGTTCGGACAATTTGTGACCGTCTGCTTTTAGTGCGGCTTGTCCCCCCTTGTCACAGACTGTATTCATTACAATAATTTAACGAAGATGGCGCTACTCGACCACTCGAGTTGTGCGTGCTATTTTCCTTTCACGAGTGGCAGGGACATTTAGTTTTACGACGTCTGTTGAATATGTCACCCGTGCGAAAAATCTTGATTAACTCCATCAACTCAAAAATATACGCACCGCTATGCGAGTTATCATAAACAAAACAAAATTGCCTTGGCAGATCTGAAGTAAAAGTTAGTTTTTACCAATCTTCTAGATCTTTGCCAACGCTGACCTCCGGGCGCTCCAAAAACTCAACGGCCCCTTCAATTCTATTGCGTGTTACGTCTTCAATCGTCGCAGGTTTGACAAGGATTTCTCGTGAAGCCCACAAGCTTCCTGGATGCAGCTTAGATGGTTGCGACGAATTCCATGACCTTCTAGTAAGGACATACGTCCAATGCCCCTTTCTCAACGTTCAGCTGGGTTCCAAGAGGCCAAAAGACTTAACATTCGACTCAAGCAGGTACAGCTTGTTACGGAGCGGAATTACTCCCTTGCCAGCACACGGTTCCCACGCCACAACCGGGGCAATCGATCGTCTACCAGCTTGATCACATTCCGATCGACCTGCGCCAGTATTCTTGATCACCCGAGATGCCAAAGTCCACTCGGTTTGACTAATTGCTTCCTCCTCATATGTAAATACTAAGAACACAGTTAGAACACAGAAAAACATTCAAGTCGGGAAGATGCAGTCGCAATGGACAGCTACGACCTTTCTCGATCGAATCTCGATCAGGTCCCAGAAAGGGGGTCCACACGCATCACTTGTTTGAGTATTTAGACAGAGCACAGCACGACAGCGTGCATAGCGACGAGCTGCACGTGCATTGGCAGTGAGGTGAGAGCGGAGGTGTTTGGCGGGGAATCAAGGAAATCACAGTCTTCGGCGTTCAGTCGAAGGTAGTCCTCCACCTCGGCTCTGCGGTAAATAGTACCGAGATCCAGAACTCTCGTCAATCGTTGTTACGACTTCGAGGTAGTCTTCCACCACTGCTCAGCGGTAAATAAGACCGAGATCAAGAACGCTCGTCAATCGTGGTTACGACTTCGAGGTAGTCTTCCACCTCTGCTCAGCGGTAAATAAGACCGAGATCAAGAACTCTCGTCAATCGTTGTTACGACTTCGAGGTAGTCGTCCACCTCTGCTAAGCGGTATATAAGAACGAGTCGTTGTTGATTGGACATACTTGAGGATTATGGTCTTTGGTCTTCCTTTGGTCTTCCCGAGAGAAATGCTGTGCGAGGAATTTCGAGGCCCTACCCGTATTGCCATTTCGAAGAGAAAATCCTCGATCCAACGCCTAGGGTGGCTGGATCCTACTCAGCGCTTGGATAAGAGACCGTCTCGTAATTGAGTCGTAGTCAGTGAAGCATCGCAACAAAGGATGTCTGCGTGAAGGCGGGGTACACAAGTGGCGAAGGGCTTCAACAACGGTGGACCGAGTTGACGACACTAGAAAGAGATCGTGCTTACTTCAGAGGCTCGTCCGGATCCACCCGGGACTGTAGCGCCACCCGAAGGAGAAGAAAGTACTAAATCCGTGATAGAATCTCTTAATTGACTTCATGTTGGTCAAAACTTGAACACTGGTTATGCAAGGACATCCTGCAGTGGTTCAGTTTAACCACAGAAACTTTCTGCAGTCCAAGCAGCGGTATGAATGTATACAGTCACTCACAGAAGTTCATTTTTGGTTTATGGCCCGTTGTGGCGATAGTTTTCCGGATATACTCATATTTTTGTAATATTTTAAGTACATAACTAATTAATTTAAAACTCTACATTCAAGAACTTTTCTTCTCCTCCCGACAACTTTATGCTGTCCACTTACTTTTGTGAGCGACTGTATGTATGTAGACATCATCGATTAATTATGACTTTTCTTTCGGCTGAAGTTGAATTTAGAGACACTCCAAGGACCTCTTCTGGGAGAATTAAGACAGGAATTTGTCGCGAAAAAACCTTCAAGGGACTAGCTCAGTACTCTATCTGGAACCCTGAGGGACTCCAATAAAATGTTAATTTCTTCGTACCTTTGTAGGATCTTTGTGCTCTTTGAAGTATTTCTCGGACGTCAGCAACATTCGCCACCATCGCAGTGGTCTTGTCGTGAAATACTGCTTCCTACTACACACCCCCTTATTCATGCACTGAGGTTAGAGCTTCCATTCTTTGGTTACAAGAGGCCGTGTGGAAGCTTCACTTGCCGAGTGACAACAGAATACGGCGTCCATGGATAAATCCTTCCCACAGCTCAAACTTCATTTGCATGCACAAAATAAAGTCACCCTCATTCCCAGCTCCCCACCTCTCAGGCCCACGTTCCGCGGCAAAATTTTTAAAATTTCAAATTCATAAAAGCATGTCATGTTCGAGCTTCAATCTTCTTCACGCACGATTGAAAATTCATTAAAATCCAGTCGGGGATCTCTTGACTCGGAGGTCTCATGACTCAGTGAATTTTCCTCGCTTCCACACCACACTCGGTTATGCAAAGTAATCCATTAGACACTCGGCATCTACCTGTGTGACTGAGGAAATAAGCAATTACAGCACATCCCTCGTCGGTCCCTCTCCCACAGCGGCAGCAGCAAAACATCAAATCAACCCGCCGTTGGGCCATTTTCTCCCGGATACCTTTGCGGATGTGGTTGCAAATTTATTACCCCTCAATAGGGATTTAATTGGTTTTACTGCGGCGGCGGTCCTAACTCACATATACACGCCACCATGCCCCGCCTCCATCCCGCCCCCGACAACTTAATTGCGAAGGTTTTCCAAACACAAGACGTGCACCCATTCATTACGAGCGGCGGAGCGGCGGTGTCCTCTGATCCTCTTCCAATCTCCCGGCTTTATTAAGCCCCCAGTAAGGGCCACAATAAATCGTTTACAGCCCCCAACTGGCTTCAATCAATTCGGGAATCAATTTCTGTGATATATTGGTGCCACCCTATGGATCGCAGTCCATCTTATCACCGCTAATCTTATCAGTCGAACAACAGAACATTTCCCTTCCTCAAATTCGTAATTATCAAATCGATAGATACACACGCTCTAAGCCCCTTCGATGCAGACGTGTCAGTGGCGACTCCTGACACGCGGCTGCCCACTTGTCGGGCGGTGTATCTACGTATCTATTAGCGTGTCGCTTTCAAATTAACCCGAGTTGAGAGCAAACAACAATAGATCCATGAAAAGCAATCGTTTGTTGTCACTGGCCGATGACATTGAATGCGAGTGCACGCCTAGTTATGCAATGTCCGCGTCCCAGGCTGCTGTTGCTGGCGTTGATTGTGTTGACTGTTTTGTGTAACGCTCTCTGTTCAATTAGCTGCGCGCAAACGAGAATGGAATACTGTGTTCCAGAGTCAATAGGCCACTTCAAGTCGATTCAACAGCGTTTGATACTCGAACAGACACTGTGTGTGAGGCGAAATTGAAAACCCAAGATCTTGGCACTTGTGCTGTGGTGCGGTTAATCAGCCGGGAACTTGCCGCTCGTTTTGTTCATTCATTTGCGGGATCGTTTGTGAACGTTGACACATGTTTCATGGGCGGGCTCAAACTGCCGCGGAATTTGAAATATTTTCATTTCTTTCGCATTTTTCCACGCGAATTAAGATAACGCTCGTGTGCTGACAACGAAACTGAGCCGCAGCACGTAGCCTTATCCATGACGTATGTGAACGACTGATGGAATTTATTTTTCTGTGGTCGAAGGGTTGGGGTTGGAAGGGGAGGGTGTTGCGTCATTGCTGCGACAAAAGATAAAGTTGGGTCAAGTGTGATTTTTCAAGTGTTTTCAGAGACAGGAGAATGGCAAAAATGCGAACAACTTTTATGTGAGCTGATAAATCAACAAGAGCCATTTGGGCGGCTGGGCTTTACGTTCTCTATACGGGGAGTCCAATTTTGAGTCACTTTTTCGAGCACAACGACTGGTATCTCGCCAAAAACACGTGTAATGTCTGTCTATCTCCCAGGGATACTATTTGACGGTGTCTTATCGGACGTAGGCGAGTGCTTTGACGTTTTCCAAAGAAATCTCACGATCTAGCCGGCGGCCAATTGACCGAGGTAACTGACTCACGGAAGTCATTCCTGAATTGCTCCTTCCATTCGCGTGTAGCGCTGTTTTGCATGGCCACCAGATCGAGAGCAAGATCAGTCTGTGCATTTTGAAAGTTCGAAATCGTTGAACCATAGCGGGCGCCATTGGCTTGTTTTCAAGGCCACGTGCAAAAATACGACGACGACGGGTACATCGCCAGGGGTTCAGTTGCCTCAGAGCGAATGCGGCAGTTTGGTCCTTTAGCATACCCATTCAACTAGAAACGATGGTCGTCGCTGAAGACATTTTTAACCATACTGACGCCTCTTAGCCCATTGAGGTCATTGAAGTAGTAGGCCCCTAAGTGTAGGTACCTACGACTTGCCCGCTACACGAGCAGAGTAGGTGATCTGTGGTTTCAACCTCCTCTTCTACAGAAGTCATTTTAGGGAACACCCGACCTTCGGGCATGAGTGCGAATAGTGCAGAGTCCGGTTAGACGCCGGTGAGCGTCCTGAGTGAAGTTCTGCTGAGTCTAGGCAGATTGGGAGATCGTTTGCGATTAAGTGACGGCCATATTTCTGTTGTTTCAAGGCATGTGAAGCCTTCTAGCCATTTACAATTGGCGGTGTTGATTGTGTGTATCTTGGGTCGATGATAGGCCGGAGCGATTCGCATGAAAGTTGGAACACCTTCTAGTGTAGCAAGTTCATCGGCCTTGCAATTACCCGGTATGTCACATTGTCCTAGTTCACACATGAGGTGTATGTTAAAATGCTCCGCCATCTCGTCGAGAGAAAGCTTGTGATTAAGGGATGATTTTGAGTTAAACATGACATTGGCCAGGGACTTAATTGCGGCCTGGCTGTCCCAACAGATGGTGATATCGCTTTTGGATATTACATTGTTCTTGAGTCAGGACAGTGCCTCCTTTATCGCAATGGTTTCTGCCTGGCACACGCTACAGTGATCAGGGAGCTTCAGGGAGATAGCTATGTTAAGGTCTTGAGAATAGACACCAGCACATACTCCCTCGTCTGTCTGCGATCTGTCTCTGAAGATGCACAGGGGATCAGCCAGCGTCTGATTATCAGTCTGGAGGGAAAGCTGGTGACGAATTTCTTCTCGGAGATAACTTGGGGTAGTAGGCGGTCGGTGTCGTTGGGGAGAAAGTTAAATTCGTTTAGAATAGTTGAGTGGCCGGGCTGTACTGGCTGCTACGTGTTTGCTAAAGATATCCAATGGTGGAAAGTGGAGGATAATGTTAAGTTTCTTGAGACCTTAGTGTAAGATTTTCAACAGTCGGTGTTACTGGGTGTGCATGATTTGGGCTAGATATCTGTTGTGGCAACAACCTTCTACGGTAGATGACATTTGGGCGGTGCCACATGCCACACAGCACGCGCAACAATGGACTTATTGAGAGGCGAGTTCGGTGAACATTTTATTTCACGTTCGGGACCGGTCAATTGGCCGCCTAGATCGTGCGATTTAACGCCTATAGACTATTTTTTGTGGGGCTATGTTAAAGCTCATGTCTTTACAGACAAGCCCGCTTCAATGACGCATTGGAAGACAACATTGAAGCATTTATTCGTGAGATACCAGCCGAAATGTTGGAAAGAGTATGCCAAAATTGGACTAAGCGGATGGACCATTTGAGGCGCAGTCAAGATCAACATTTGCATGAAATAATCTTCAAACATTAAATTATATGGACCGTACTATCGATTCAAATAAAGATTTCATGCATTTTTCTGAATTTTATGTTTTTTTTTTTTGAAAAACTTTCCTATAGCTTTTAAAAAATCACCCTTTATAAGAATGCCATCTCTTCTTCCATCACCAAGTCAGTCATCCATACTGTCAACATCTCCTTTGCTTCAGTTGTAATCGAGTAGACGACACAAATCTTTGACCACACGTTCACCATGATTTGTTCCTCCTTCTCCAGTAGGTGCCATATACCGGGATTGGGTTTGTCTCTGACTGGATAAAAACAATTCTAAGACACATTTGACACAAACATTCAACTCCTTCCAAGGTATGCTGGACAAAAATGTATGACACACCCGGGTGTGTTGAGTGTATGTTTATGTATAATTTTTTGAGTGTTGACACAAGGGTTAACAGAGCACGAATATTTATAATAGACGTTAATTTGTCAGCGTTGTTCGGGTGTAAGTCTTTCCACGATGAGCATGTTTGACTTTTGACAAATGTGATGTCAAAAGGAGGACACCACAACCCATCAACGAACAAATCACCCATTAGAAAGTCAAGTTATTTGAGAATCAACAAGTGAACTAGTGCATCTATGTAAGGCCTCCGACGCCCCGAGCGGCAAGCGGCGAAAATCCAAAAATCCAAACCTAAGCCGCAAGTGTCCACTTATTGAGTGGCAATTCTTGAGTTGTGAACATGTCGTTGTCGAATGCTGTTCTTCGTAGTCCTTGGTTTGACGATCATTTGACTTACCGTTGAATTAACTTCGCACCAAGCCATAGCCTAAGACACCAATTTCTGCTGAACAGAGGCTTGTTTTAACGTCAAGTTCAGTTAGTTATAAATGGTTTGCTTTTAATTTGATAAGTCAATCTGGTTCGAACTCTCCACTAATGGCCATGCTTTTTGAGGTCCCGTTCGGCTTGTGTGACAACATTTATTCGTAGTTTGTATCGTTACTTCGATTCGTAGATTTGCTACGAATGGATGCTGTGATGGGGCTGACTATCTGTTAAGACCATATTCCACTCATCTGTCCAAGACCATTTCCATATTTCTCCCACTTCACTCCACAGCTTGCCGCTAATGTTTTAATTTTTGAAAGTTTCAACCCTATCCTGCCATACCAGACCATGCCACTTTTTGCCATGGTTTTTTTCTCGCCTCCCAGGAATATATCAAAATAATAGAACAGCATTGAATGCTGAGCGACAACGCTCTGTCGCTCAGAAAAGTCGCTTGCCCCTTAGAGACTACGAGGCCGCAAGTAAAAAACGAATATAGGGATGTCTTAAAATGCTGGAATTGTCTCTCTTTAT
This sequence comes from Eristalis tenax, assembly GCA_905231855.2. Taxonomy (NCBI): domain Eukaryota; kingdom Metazoa; phylum Arthropoda; class Insecta; order Diptera; family Syrphidae; genus Eristalis; species Eristalis tenax. Next base: position 40,421,006 of record HG993128.1, on the reverse strand, counting down.
GCAACCATCGAATTTTGTTTGTCCGCCGCCGAGTCTTGTCTTAATTATTGGCACTCAGTCTTGGCTTCTGCGGTCTTGACCACAATCGATGTGGCAATCCAATGAATTCGTCGCAATTCTATTTCGCGGGCTGCGTGAAAAGATCTTTACAGCTCGTGGCTGATTTCACGACTTTACCCAGTTATTTTAGAGGCTCTGAGCCGGAGGTTGACAGAGGTTGGACACGCTGCTTCCAGTCATCACGACCAAGTCTTCTTCTGATATTCGGTCTTACTCTCCATGAATTGGACTCAAGAGGCCAATTCGGAGGTTTAGCCCTTAGATGCGCGGTCATGCGTTCTCCTCCATTCCCCATCTACGCAGACAGGACGCAGGGTAGGGCTCTGAACGGTTGAGCCTCCCTCGATGAGACTAAATAAGCCAAGCTGTTAAGGTGAAGCAAGCAAATACTAGTCTATATGATAACTGAACCACAAAGGCCCAGCACCCCCAACAAATCGAAATCTTTTTTTTTTTTTTCCTGTAACTCGAATTTTGATTAAATTTTTTCCCGTGATTCCATCACATTCATTCGCAAATTAAACCCCTAACAACTGATATCATTTTTTCACGATGTGCCACAAACATGGCGACACATTTTGCACCCCTCGCACTCGCGCATTAGTAATCGATGAATGTGTACGTATATCATCCAGTGATAAGTTAATGGGGTGGCTTTGGCTGCGAAGGAAGCACGCAAGCGGAATAATCCATACCAAGCAATTTGCAGATTAGATTATGTGTTGTCAATACCGATACGATACTCTTATCAATTTCGCGTTCATTCCGGATGAAGGCCAAAATACCAACAAACAATTATATCCGCAATCAGCATAAGTTAAGGAGAAGGAAAAGTGGAAGAGGACATCTCTGGCTGTCACCAAAGTCTAGGAGTAGGGCTTCTGTCAGTGAAGAGTGGACAAGGACATCTAAGACAGTTTGCCTGTCGCTCTAGTCACCACGTCTAGGAGTAGGGCTTCTGTCAGTGCAGAGTGGACGAGGACAAATCTGGCAGTCGCCCGAGTCACCAAAGTCTAGGAGCAGGGCTTCTGTCCGTGAAGAGTGGACGAGGACATCTAAGACAGTTTACCTGTCGCTCCAGTCACCATGTCTAGGAGCAGGGCTTCTGTCAGCGGAAAGTGGACGAGAACATCTCTGGCTGTCGCCCCAGTCACCAAGGTCTAGGAGTAGGGCTTCTGTCAGTGCAGAGTGGACGAGGATATCTAAGACAGTTTACCTGTCGCTCCAGTCACCATGTTAAGGAGCAGAGCTTCTGTCAGTGCAGAGTGGACGGGGACATCTCTGGCTGTCGCCCCAGTCACCAAAGTCTAGGAGCAGGGCTTCTGTCAGCGGAAAGTGGACGGGGACATCTCTGGCTGTCGCCCCAGTCACCAAAGTCTAGGAGCAGGGCTTCTGTCAGTGAAGAGTGGACAAGGACATCTAAGACAGTTTGCCTGTCGCTCTAGTCACCACGTCTAGGAGTAGGGCTTCTGTCAGTGCAGAGTGGACGAGGACAAATCTGGCAGTCGCCCGAGTCACCAAAGTCTAGGAGCAGGGCTTCTGTCAGTGCAGAGTGGACAAGGACATCTAAGACAGTTTGCCTGTCGCTCTAGTCACCACGTCTAGGAGTAGGGCTTCTGTCAGTGCAGAGTGGACGAGGACAAATCTGGCAGTCGCCCGAGTCACCAAAGTCTAGGAGCAGGGCTTCTGTCAGTGAAGAGTGGACAAGGACATCTAAGACAGTTTGCCTGTCGCTCTAGTCACCACGTCTAGGAGTAGGGCTTCTGTCAGTGCAGAGTGGACGAGGACAAATCTGGCAGTCGCCCGAGTCACCAAAGTCTAGGAGCAGGGCTTCTGTCCGTGAAGAGTGGACGAGGACATCTAAGACAGTTTACCTGTCGCTCCAGTCACCATGTCTAGGAGCAGGGCTTCTGTCAGCGGAAAGTGGACGAGAACATCTCTGGCTGTCGCCCCAGTCACCAAGGTCTAGGAGTAGGGCTTCTGTCAGTGCAGAGTGGACGAGGATATCTAAGACAGTTTACCTGTCGCTCCAGTCACCATGTTAAGGAGCAGAGCTTCTGTCAGTGCAGAGTGGACGGGGACATCTCTGGCTGTCGCCCCAGTCACCAAAGTCTAGGAGCAGGGCTTCTGTCAGCGGAAAGTGGACGGGGACATCTCTGGCTGTCGCCCCAGTCACCAAAGTCTAGGAGCAGGGCTTCTGTCAGTGAAGAGTGGACAAGGACATCTAAGACAGTTTGCCTGTCGCTCTAGTCACCACGTCTAGGAGTAGGGCTTCTGTCAGTGCAGAGTGGACGAGGACAAATCTGGCAGTCGCCCGAGTCACCAAAGTCTAGGAGCAGGGCTTCTGTCAGTGCAGAGTGGACGAGGACATCTCTGGCTGTCAAAAAAGTCCAGGAGCAGGGCTTCTGTCAGCGGAAAGTGGACGGGGACATCTCTGGCTGTCGCCCCAGTCACCAAAGTCTAGGAGCAGGGCTTCTGTCAGTGAAGAGTGGACAAGGACATCTAAGACAGTTTGCCTGTCGCTCTAGTCACCACGTCTAGGAGTAGGGCTTCTGTCAGTGCAGAGTGGACGAGGACAAATCTGGCAGTCGCCCGAGTCTCCAAAGTCTAGGAGCAGGGCTTCTGTCCGTGAAGAGTGGACGAGGACATCTAAGACAGTTTACCTGTCGCTCCAGTCACCATGTCTAGGAGCAGGGCTTCTGTCAGCGGAAAGTGGACGAGAACATCTCTGGCTGTCGCCCCAGTCACCAAGGTCTAGGAGTAGGGCTTCTGTCAGTGCAGAGTGGACGAGGATATCTAAGACAGTTTACCTGTCGCTCCAGTCACCATGTTAAGGAGCAGAGCTTCTGTCAGTGCAGAGTGGACGGGGACATCTCTGGCTGTCGCCCCAGTCACCAAAGTCTAGGAGCAGGGCTTCTGTCAGCGGAAAGTGGACGGGGACATCTCTGGCTGTCGCCCCAGTCACCAAAGTCTAGGAGCAGGGCTTCTGTCAGCGGAAAGTGGACGAGAACATCTCTGGCTGTCGCCCCAGTCACCAAGGTCTAGGAGTAGGGCTTCTGTCAGTGCAGAGTGGACGAGGATATCTCTGGCTGTCAACAAAGTCCAGGAGCAGGGCTTCTGTCAGTGCAGAGTGGACGAGGACAAATCTGGCAGTCGCCCGAGTCACCAAAGTCTAGGAGCAGGGCTTCTGTCCGTGAAGAGTGGACGAGGATGTCTAAGACAGTTTGCCTGGCGCTCCAGTCACCACGTCTAGGAGCAGGGCTTCTGTCAGTGCAGAGTGGACGAGGACAAATCTGGCAGTCGCCCGAGTCACCAAAGTCTAGGAGCAGGGCTTCTGTCCGTGAAGAGTGGACGAGGATGTCTAAGACAGTTTGCCTGGCGCTCCAGTCACCACGTCTAGGAGCAGGGCTTCTGTCAGTGCAGAGTGGACGAGGACATCTCTGGCTGTCAACAAAGTCCAGGAGCAGGGCTTCTGTCAGTGCAGAGTGGACGGGGACATCTCTGGCTGTCGCCCCAGTCACCAAAGTCTAGGAGCAGGGCTTCTGTCAGTGAAGAGTGGACGAGGATATCTTAGACAGTTTACCTGTCGCTCCAGTCACCACGTCTAGGAGCAGGCCTTCTGTCGGGGAAGAGTGGACGAGGGCATCTCTGGCTGTCGCCTTAGTCAACAAAGTCTGGTAGCAGGGCTTCTGTCAGTGAAGAGTGGACAAGGACATCTAACACAGTTTGCCTGTCGCTCTAGTCACCACGTCTAGGAGTAGGGCTTCTGTCAGTGCAGAGTGGACGGGGACATCTCTGGCTGTCGCCTTAGTCACCACAGTCTAGGAACAGGGCTTCTGTCAGCGAAAAGTTTAAAATTTGGTTCACATTCTGTGGGTCTTCATCTATTTAACGTCAGCGGAAATAAGAGCTACCAGCGTCAGAAAAAAAAATAGAAACCTTGGCTGCTGTACAATCGCCAATTCCGAGAATGAACCGTCGAGCAATTTTTCAACGCCAATCAAAATTAATAAAATCAGCTGGCAGCCCTCTCCCAGATTTAGTTGTTCGTCGACACAGAAGGCATTGCAAAGCGTATGTATTTGGCAACGTTCAGAGGCATGTGTTAAACGCTCAAGCAAGCCGTCAAGGTCCAGAAATGTATCCGACACTCGCAAAGCGAATGCTTTGAATTCAGACTCTGAGAGGCTCCGAAATCGATCTCGAACATTTGTGAAAGTACGAAGATAACGACGCGCAATCGGACCTTGTAACCTCCCGGAAGACATAACATCGGAATCTACAAAAAATATGTCAAATCTTCGACCTGATTAGAGCGCATCACGTCTCAAAGCGGTGGCGTATCACACGATTGATCAGTGAAAGCTGCTTTCAAAAACGTGTCTTGTGGAAGATCATTGAAGAGAAGATCGATATCGTCATCATGGCGATGTAGCCGCAAGTTCTGCATTGCTCCCAAGACAGCTACAGCCCACTGCCAAGGGACAGCAAAGTCTCACATCAGTGTCGAAGCGTATCGACTCCCTGGCACCGCAAAATTTGCCGACTGTCATTACAGCATTATCGCTCAAGTTGAGAACTTCTGTGCTACCTCCCTGCGGCATGCTGTTGCACATCCATCCAGCCGTCCATTCATTCCCATTTCAGACTAGACAGTGCTTCCAAATGAGTACCCCCGCCGCCAGACGCCGGGAGATATTTACTCAAGTCTTAATGTACACACACCTAGGCTCCTGTCATGACTTCCTGACATTCCCCTCTGCACTCTATTGACACTGCTGCCCTCGATCGTCAGCCTAGAAAAAAAACGCTCTCTCAGGCACAGATTAACGACTCACAGCAGACAAGTCAAACACAACCTCCGAGCAAGCTCCAATATTTGCAGGTGTAACCCTAATTGCACCCGACGCAGAACAAGATCTCCCCGTCGCTGCGCCGCCACCGCCGCCGCTGCCAGAAGAACTCCCAATCTCATGCTTGGCCAAACAAAGAGCGAAAGAGAGACGCGATCAAAGTCATTTCATAATGAATCCATTCATGACACGAAAACTAACAGTCGACAGAGCCTGATGCCGTAAGTCCAGATCGTTACCTGATCCCGATCTCTGATCCTCTGGCATTCGCTGGGTATCTCGTAGGATAACTGTGACCCAGACACGTTTTAGTACCCATAAAATCGCTCGTATCTCCACCTCTTTCAGCATCAGATACGATCGGTGCACAACATCGACTTGAGCCAACCAGTTGCCAGTTGACCTGCATTTGCATGGAGTGAGCAGACGGTTCTTGGAATTTAATGGGGTTCGCGGGAGTATTCCTTGAATTCCATCGAAACTCATCAGATAGTGACTGATGTTTGACATGGATCGCGACTCCCTTTGTGCCCGCGTCGAGTGCGCCCGGCCACGAACTGGATGTGTGCTCACGTGGGGAACTTGACTCTGTCAAGCATTTAATCTAATCTCTGCCCTGCAGCGACTACGCCTGGGGCACGCAAGACGTGTGTCGGCGTATCGCCGAGTGCTGACTGAGCTTGTATGAGAACAATATTTTTTCTGATTTGTGTTTTCCGACAAACCGAACAAGAAATAAGTCGCAATTAAGCACGTGATTAGACACCGCGCTACGTGACTTTTCGGGCGGCATACGCTTTAAGCGGATTCGAAATCGAACACCATCCGCACGACTTGCCGGCGGGTACCTGTATCTCATTCATTTCGGGTCGCGTGTGGGTGCATAATTTGTGTGGCAACCAGTTGAGGATGATTTTTCATAACGAATGAGTTCGTCGGTAATCCTTTGGGAATTAATCCACAGCCGAAGTCGTGTGAGTTATGGTGTCTTTGCTTGGATGGGCGGGGGTGGGGGCTAGATCTACTTATGGGACCCGTTTTGTCCTTTTGATGCTAGATTTTATGGCGTGACAACGAGGGGGATTATCGCGTGGTGGTGGGAGGTGGACAATGCCGGAGGGACTTTGAAAAATGATCCCTTCCGTTCTGCTTTCCGTTGTTCATTCTGCCGGAGGGCAACTTTGACATGGGTGGCTGGGTTATCCAGTACAACTCCGGCTCGCGCTGATGCCGAACAGACTCTGCACTTCTAAATTCTTAGAATGTAAGTTTCATCAGAGACACCACGGCAGCTAAAGGTGATGACACAGCAAGAGGCTCAGGAACTGTTGCCTCTCATGGGGAGATGCTCAAAATACACCTTCGTTGGGCCATGCACGTGCTCTCTCCTAGTAGATCGTTCATTATAAACGCGGTTGGTGTAATTACAGGACCTTGTTTCATCGAAGAACACACCAAGCCACTAGCACTCTCTGTCACTCCTTCGTCCGCGAAGCTTCCAAGTGCAAATGGTAGGCGAAGAAGTGGCCTAGAAAAGACCTTCTCGAGCCAAGAAAAGAACCGAGGATGCGCAAAACTCACTACAACTGGATTTAGTGAAATTCGAGAAACCCAGGGACAGGGAGAAGGTCAAGGCGAGAGTCACTTTCCGCCGCATTCTCAGACATCCTGAATATAAAGCTCCGAATCGTGGACTGCAAAGGCCAGTAGGCAAATGGGTTTGCCACAAAAACGGGAGCTGCACTTGCAAGCAGGTCCCCTAGAGGACATCACAAATGCACCAAAGGTAAGTCTCTGCATGCCAGACATGGGCCCAAGGAACTATGAAGTGCTTTCGCTCCTTCCAAGTACAAGATCGCTTGATCGCCATGCAAGGAGGGGCTTTTGTCAGTGAAGAGAAGACTAAGGACGGTTAAAAACTACATGTCGTCCTAATGAACGATACCCCAGATCATGTAAAGAAGAAAGCGTCCATGACACTGTACTTTGCAAGCAAGCCTCAAGCACATAAAGCGATAGCAGGGAAATAAGAAAGGGGCGACTTAGGGAAAGATGCACCATTGAAGGTACGTACAAATAAGTCTCCATCACAGTAAAGTCGGTAGGAGCACCCGAACATGGTCCAAATTCAGGAACCTTGGATAAGAGACAAAAGTGCTTTTGTGTTCAAGAAAAAATACAATTCTCCGCAGCGCCAATAAGGGTCAAATTAGATTCGGCAGTCATTTCCTAAATCCCTGCATTTTCATGTGCGTCGATCCCTATACACAGGTTCTCCCAGGCTCCACCTCTTTCCTCCTGACAACGCTCAAAGAGTGAAAGTGTCTAGAAAGAGCATCTTAAATTGGACGAACTGTAGGTCCCTTCCACTCGTGAGCGAACAACAGCACGCACAACACGAGTGGCTGCTGAGAAGCTAGGCCCTGGCTCCCTACGGTCTGTAACGCCACCCATAGGAAAAGGGCACAATTCCCTGACAGCATGTGCGTAGACACCCGCCCCTCAAGGAAGGACTGAAGATGCATACCCTCCGACAGAACTGAGAGACCTAATAACAGCGGCTAAATAAGAGACATTTTATCCCACGTCCTGCTGATTCCCCATAGAGTCTGACAGGCTTTTGCTCCGACATGGATTACAGGGGGAAGCTCTCCTTAACCTTGTTTTAGCTCCAAACTATTGGAACCGAGACAATGGTCACAGCTACAAGAGAGGAAGTATATACTAGACATCACCTTGATGTCGGGGCTTAACTCAGCTATATTCTCAAGTCAGATCCCGGCAGAGAGAAAGACTCTGGATAAGGTTAGGTTGAAGTGACTCACTGCTGTACGGTAAGACAGCAGCCGCACTTAGGCCAACAGGGGCCCACTGTGAATACCTATTCGGGAAACCAATTAGTGCTTGTCATGAAGCGAAGGAGATGGCTGACTCTTATGTTGCTCAGTTCGGCCAGGCCAGGAGTCTCAGCCTCCGACCAATGCAGCTACACTTGTGGATAATCATTGAAATCACTTGAACAGTTCCAAGATGGTAGAGTCCACTTTGGTAGAGTGGTTTCGACATAATCAGCTGTCGTATGCCAACGCTGCAACGCCTTGTAGTCTTCCATCTTCCCTGCTCGCGACTGTAGTACGCACAAGCAGGTACTCGGTCGCCCAGTGGTGTCGATAAACTGCAGCCGCCGGCTCTTTAATTAAAAACAATGTCAAAAAAAGACGGCCATCAGAGAAGGTTTGAGTTAGAAATTCTGGCAAAGTCCCGCTTTGGCCACTTAACCTCGTGTCTTTCGCCTGCAACAGAACAGAATCCATAAAAACAGGCCAAATGCCTATCAATTGCAGGGCCGCTTCGACTGGAGTGGACTTCGAACCTAATTCTATTCCAAGAATGGATTAAAGTCCAGAAGAATCGGCGTTTAAAAATAGAAACTTCTAAAATTCGTTTTCCTTCACAGCTGCCACTCGAGCTCTCTTATCAGCTGCCTTCAGCAGATTCCACCGCCAGATACATTAATCGGTAATCACAAGACATTATCTTCGCGCAAACGATAATGCGAATGACGTTCACAACAAAAGCGGCGGGTGGAAGTTCTGGACTCAGATACCACTTCGCCCAGATCGCTCGCGAATCAAGGAACGCAAACGATGTTCGAGGCTTACAGTCGGTCGAGGGCTGTTCATTCTCCCAATTCGTGTGACGACAGTGACAGTTCAGTCCGTTCAAAGCGCACTTTCACTTTCTCTCGAATTCGTGACAGCGATGATATCTGCGCGGGGGCTTCCACTTATCGTGCAGTTGACACTGCAAAACACACGCATCAGACACGCTCATCACTTCGCGCCAATCCGCTGACTAAGGCGTTAGGTGATGCGTTATCCAAAGTTGCTGGACGTCCTTGGGCATTTGCGCTGATTTTTGTTTTTCGAAGCGCTACGATTAGCAACAGATTTCCATTCGCTGTGCGGAGCTCGTTAAGCCCCATTAGCGTAGTTCGCCGAATTCTTCGCGATAATGGCCCACACTAAAAGCCCACCCAATTGCTTGACTCACAGCGAATCGTTTACTGCCAAATAAATCCATAAATCGCAGAGCGAGTGGACCTTTGATCTGCAGCGCTGACTAAGTACAGCGTCCAGATAAGACGTGCCTCTGTCGTCGTGACGCTAGAACGTGGCCGACTTCGAATGAATATTCAAATTCATCTCGAGCACCGCTGGGGCGTGTTCGGTTCCCAAACAGAATTCGCAATTAACGTTCGACTGATACGATTGACGATTGGTGCGGAATAAATAAACAGGGACGGCGGCGCGGGGTCCCGCGATACATCCGACGCCACATTTGGCACAGATAGCTTGTAGCGCACGCAGTGACTGGCAGGAAATTTTTGTAAAATCACTCGTATCTGTGTGTTATGCACGGGTGGGGTTGTTGGTTGTTGGAGATAGCAGTATCTCCAGAAGTGGTCGGACACGATTTCATAATGGATTTGATTAGTCATGTCGGTGAATTCTAATGAATCTAATGATTGAGGGACAAATGTGCTGGCAAATGTTGCAATGTGTGTCTTGCAAGCAGGTTTGCACGACTGCTTGGGGTCAGGGAGACCACCGTTAGGCCGAGTGTGGTTCCATGTTTCCCCCCTCCCCAGGTTGCGATGAAGAGGCTAAGCCGAATGGTGCCAACTCTAATCAGCTCGCTCGCAACAAGTGTTTCGACGAGACATGTTTCTCGACAGCTGGTGACTTGGTGGTCTGCACTAGAAGCATGAAGAAAGTCGAGAAATTATGGAACCGATCATGAAGCGAACGACTGATTTTAACGGGTCGACACCTGCGATCCTAGCCCCCATGTTATCTGCCAAAAGCCGTTCATCAACAAAGTGTGGCTTCAGGTCAGGAACATCCACCATTTTTTTCAAATATTCACACTTCGGCTGATGTCCCTTCAGCTGTTAGACTACGTGGATGGCAGTGTATGCTACTAGGCGCCGCCTATCAGTCGGAAGCCGCTAAGGAACAGTGAGTCCAGCGGCAAAATAAAGTCTGTGCTGCCTACGTCCGACGGTGCACTCCGAGGAAGACATCTTGGTCTGAAAGCCACACTGAGCAGTAAGAACTCCGAAGTTGTTCGAAGACTGTGTGTAATAATCAACTGAAAGCAGAATAACTCTTGCCATTAGGTAGAAGGCCAGGCTGACGTTATACAAGACTTTGATCACCGCAGTCCGGCACAATATCACAAGCGGATGCAGAAGCCCTTGTTGTTTTTCAGAGAGAAAAGTTCCGTGAACTGGATGGATGGGTGACGTCTAGAGACGAAGCTTCAAACATCATGATTCCACCCGGAGTGTAACCAGGAAGCTAGACAATCCCACCAACTCGAAAAGCGTTCAATTCCGAGTCAATCGGATAGAACAACAAACGACTCCGCCGGCGTTTCAGTTGGCGTAGAACTCACAAGCGAAGTGAGAATTGTGACGTCACATTGGTGAAGACTAGCAAGGGATCGTGCTGACTGAAGAGGCTTGTTTTTGGAGTGCAAGCTAGCCCCTGACGGTAGAGTCCTACTGAGAAGCTGTTGCATGCAAACACTTAAAATTGTCTTGTTCTTGAGCAAACACAGGCCACGATCCACGCGAATCGCTTCAGTTGCGAAACTTGCCCCACTTCACTCGGTGTTCTGGAGCCCGACAATGCAAGAACGACTGGATTTGATGAAAAGTGCGCATCCCACTTTTGCAATCTGTCTCAGTTTCAAGCGCCGATGACGTCGGCCGTCCGTGCGCAGCAGAGATGGTGGGGGCCTCCATGATTTATCAGTCCGTACCGACACTTGTCATTCAAAGCGTGATTAGCAAGAAGCTCTGATACCTAGTAACGACGCGAAAACAATTACCTCATCAGCGACTCACATCCGCTCGCGCTGTGCATTCATTGCACGCTCGGAGTTGCTAGAGATCGAAGAGCCGCTGGAGTGTGTCGTTATCCGGAAACATGCCGTGGCTCTCTGAAGATCAGATTGTTGAAAGCAAGCTATTCGGAAACATTCTACTTGTCATCATTCTTCGAGGTGTAGATGACAAGACATCATCACCTGTAAGGCATCGTCACTCTAAGAGACTCATACTCTTCATCAAGCTTGAAAACTCGGCTTTTGGTGGTCGGGAGAGGGAATTCCATGAAGTTTCTCTAGGTATCACACTTCTTAGCACATTCATGGGTCATAAGTCCTTGAGTGGTCAGCCAATCCTTGGGTGGCCAGCTAGTCCTTGAGTGGTCAGCCAATCCTTGGGTGGCCAGCTAGTCCTTGAGTGGTCAGCCAATCCTTGGGTGGCCAGCTAGTCCTTGAGTGGTCAGCCAACCCTTGGGTGGCCAGCTAGTCCCTGAGTGGTCAGCCAATGCTTGGGTAGCCAGCTAGTCCTTGAGTGGTCAGCCAACCCTTGGGTGGCCAGCTAGTCCCTGAGTGGTCAGCCAATCCTTGGGTGGTCAGCTAGTATTTGAATGTTCAGCCAGTCCTTGGGTGGCCAGCTAGTCCTTGAATGGTCAGCCAGTCCAGGGTGGCCACAGTCACACCGTGGCTTCCGATTGGATAGCCCCTATTACCGAAGCAAGTTGATGGGGCTTCGAAATGATTTAGCTTACGCTGATGTCATTCAGCTCGCTTGAAGTATTGAGGAGGGAGCCAACAGAGTGAGTGCGGAGGAAAGGGTGTGATGTTTGATCTGCTCTTCACCACTCAACGGAGTGTATGTGCTTTCGTGTACCGAGGAAAAGAGGTGATGTTTTGTCTGCTCCCCCTCTAGAAAAAAAAAATCACGCATGCTGTCGCGCAGCGCCCAGTAATGACGCCGATGAGTGTTACAGGTACTGGCCTTCCTAGTCTGAGCAGATAAAGAGAACGTTCAAGGTTAAGTTTGTCTTGAGGCAACAAGTGCGATTGCTTGCGATATCTTTACAAGATAGTAAGCTGAAGCGAAAGGCATTGAGGGTGGCTTTCCTCTCGTGAGTTCGTCTGATTCACCCAGAATGTCAAATGCTCGTCCGTGCTGACTGACAGATGACGTGCAGCCAAGAGATGCCTTTGAATAGAAAACTACTTTATCGGAGCCTGAGTTTGAACATCAGGTAGTTCGACCTGATTGGATGGTACAAGACATAAGGAGCTGCAAGGATATGGCAACGATTGGGACTCCTGCACTTTACTTCTTCTTCAAAAATCGCAGAGGAGCGTTCAGCGTCTGATTGTCGGAGTTCGCTGAGGCCATCTGGAAGGATCTGGATCTTCCTCTAAGTCAGGTTGTGGCACCAGACGATAGCTGTGGTTGGGACTGAAATTGAATTCGATGAGGGACCGGTTCTTCGAACAGCTGACTGCTGCCAGTCTTTTGGAGGTACATGAGTATGTTAAGTGTAGGAGTGCTTCTTACAGTTGACCAGTACCGCCGTCCACCAAACTGAGACGCCAGGCATTGGTGTTGATCTGACTACGCTTTACGGATGGGCTGATATCGAAGACGGCCATAAGCTCGCTTTAAGGCACTCTGCAGGGCGATGAACTCGAAGTAATGACAGTTTTCGAATGGAACACTTTTTGGCAGACTGTAGACACCGTCGCCACCGTGGCCTGGTGTATATCTGCGGCGACTACTACACACTTGAGCCAGCGGTGCCTAGGTTCGATTTAAAAAAATGTCCACGGGCTAACCACTTTCGAGTCCCTGGCAAGAGAATACCCGTCTGGAAAGAGCTTCTCGGACTTTGCCGCTCAGAGTCATCACAAAAGTGTAGGTTCCCTCCACTCGTGAGAACTCTGGCACGCACAGCATGAGTGGTTGTTGCTGCTATGCCCACGTCCACTACGCCAACAAAAATGACACTCTCGAGTTGCTCACATTAGGAGCAACCGCTTGTTCCCCACTCCGGGGGAACAGCTTTCGTGGCCACGGTATCCCCTACGCCAGGTAGACACCGCTGTGAAGTGCGTAACGCAATTCTATAAAAACTAATCTCTTGTGGATTAGCTGATCGTCGCTAAAAGTCCAGGGTTCGATTCCGGCCTCCCCAACTTCCACTTTCCCGACAGCACCTCTCCGGAGTCATTGACGGTGCTTTGAGTGAGTATGCGTCAAGAAAAGTTTCTCAAACTTCGACGTTCAAAGTCGAACCCTAGACCTCTCCAAAGTTAGCCCCAAGAACTGTGTTGAAGGTCACAGCCCGCGGGTGCTACCGCGCATCACCACAGACTTGAACACAGGCAACAGCCGCAAGACTGGGATTGCCTTCAAAGACAGTCACAACCCGTCAGAGAGCAACAAAATCATCGAACTAGGCAAACATTATGAAGTCCCCCAACTACTCAGAGAATGTCGTTCCATCTAACGCGCTGTGAAACGACACAGTTCGTTGCAAAAAGTCAACAAAAACAGTAATCAAATTGAGTTGTTAATTCAAGAATTAGATTTAACGACATAGTGGCTCTCTCCAAAGCCCGCGCGTACTGATCTCGTAAATACCGGCTGTATTCTCAAGACTTAACCGCAACCAACAAGGTGATATAAACTTTACAACCGCAAACATGCTAAACCCACAGCCTAGTGTCGCTGGTGCTGATGCCGCCGCCGATGCCAGCCAGACAGCTGGAGAATGGAATTGTAAAGATTCATTATACCATAATCGCGACTTAGAATGCGATTACCGTCTGTTTGCCGGAATCGCTTAGTCATGACAGTTGGCGGCGTGTTTACTCAGCCACTACCAATTATAGATCCAGTGCCAATCAGGGCTGCCGTACAAGCCTCGCTCGACAGGTTCATAAAGTAGACGGGGAAAATAAATAAGAAAAAAATGCCAGTTCACACAGCAGCACTAGAGGCAGACACCGTCGATCTGGTCACTCTGGGCGGTGGACGAGTCATGCTGCTCCCTGTGGACAGCTAGTCGCTGAATCAGCTGCTTTTTGTTGGGTTCGAAGAACGCCGAGTTGTCTGTTTGGACAGCTTTTCGGCAGTGCGATGGGTACACGGAAACACGAATGATTTGCTCGCCAACTTAACGACAGTTCAGGCGACAGGTCACAACAATGACCCTGAGTCCTCGTGACTTGCGAAAAAAAAACATACAAACAAAGTGGACAAAATATTGTAGTATTTTGCGTTTGTTCGAGAAGCGCTTTGTTAGCGTCCAACAAATAATTAAATAACAATTAGATGCTCCGTGTCAGGCGAAGCAATTACCCCTTTGTTCCAACAAATAATTGATGAAACCCGTCCGTTCGATAGATGCTTGACATGGGGAGTGCGTGAGGGATAGTGGTCTGACGTGAGGGAAAATTGTCTAAAATGCTGGGGGCCTCGCCACCAGCTCACAGCACAGTGAATGACCTCGATTGGCTAAAAATAGTGGCTCCCATCAAGCATAGCGATGATGCGGAGAACATCTCAGTCGCAGAGCTTTTTTGATTGCGGCTACGTTCCGTGAGAAGTTAGAAATCATTTGGCTAATTGGGGAACTGGTTGTGGCATAAATTGCAAGTCATCGTATTGTATCGTCTCCGACCGCGATGTGAGTCTGCGGGGGAACAGGGAAAGCAAAAATGTCTCCGGAAGGCTATACAGTCCAGCGAATTGACAGAGGCGGAGAGGTCCACATGTCTTCTACGACTCGCCCAAGGCTGCGACACAGCTGCCAAATTTATTGTTTAGACATCGCAGCATAGCGACAGCCTCGACATTGGGGAACATCTGATGATACAGAGAAGCTTGCGTGTGTTCAAAACTATTTCTTTGAACGAGTGGAATATTTTGAAAAAGGAATACAATAAACCACAGCGATTTTTGAACTTTTAAAATTTCCCGAGGCATTTGCTTGGATTTGACATTTGCTCCACATCCACTCACCAAACAAGGAAAACTATTTTACGGCTAAATACCATCGTTTTGTGTTTTTTTTTTTGACAGTAGAATCGACCTCTTATGACCTTCAGCCTCAGGTTGGAGTCGTACATCTGATTACACGTGTTCACGTGACACGTTCATAGGCGACACAGATACGACACTAGTCTGATTACACGTGTTCACGTGACACGTACATGGGCGCCACAGATACGCCACTAGAGTCTCAGATTTGAAGCTTACATCTGATTACACGTGTTCCCGTGACACTTATATAAGTGCCACAGATACGCCACTAGAGCCCCAGATTAGAAGCATTCATCTGATTACACGTGTTTACTTGACACGTGCATAGGTGCCACAGAGAAGTAACTAGAGCCGAAGCGTACATCTGATTTCACGTGTTCACGTAACACTTATATAAGTACCACAGATTAGAAGTGTACATCTGATTACACGTCTTCACTTGGCACGGACATAGGTGCCACAGATACGCCTCTAGAGTCTCAGATTGGAAGCTTGGATTTGATTACACGTATTTACGTGACACGTACATAGGTGCCACAGATAAGCCACTAGAGCCTAAGCGTACATGGGATTACACGTCTTCACTTGGCACGGACATAGGTGCCACAGATACTCCACTAGAGTCTCAGATTGGAAGCTTACATTTGATTACACGTATTTACGTGACACGTACATAGGTGCCACAGATAAGCCACTAGAGCCTAAGCGTACATCTGATTACACGTGTTCAAGTGACACGTACATATGTCCTACAGCTACGCCACTACATCCTCAGATTGGGAAGCGTACATCTCATTACACATGTTCACGTGACACGTGTATAGGTGCTAAAGGTGCCCAACTACAGCCTCAGATTCTAAGCAAAGCTCTCAAAATTCCACGCTGTACAAAATGCCCTCGATCACGCGTGCCTCCTAAATATGCGTGAAATGAATTCACGTGATCCTAAATGTACGTGATGACGCACATTATACTGGAAAGAGGACAGTAATCTGATAAAAAATGATAAATTCACGTGTGTGCCTGTAATTTATCGCATTTGTTGCTAAGTCCACGCAATGAGCGAGAAGCAGCAATGATTCACGTCAAAACAAAGTTTGAGCCTTATCCACTTCTAGGCTCTTAGAATTTCCAACTTCTAACCAATCAATACCTTCGGTTATCATTCGCCGTCAAGGGACACAAAAAGAGTGCAATCCATTAAAAAACCAAAAAACAAAGATGACCGACCACATAGCAAGCAAACATGAGAAAGAAAGTTGCAAGCATAATCAATTAATGCAAAACAACAAGCAACAGCCCTCTTTGTCATCTGTCACAATCGCAATTCAAGAGAAATGCATGATCGCCGTGGCCTAATTGCCAGCACAACGGAAAGAATGAGCGCAAAGAAGAATGCCATCGACGAGATGCAATGACAGCCACATGAATAAAAAGAGTCACGTAACGCAACAGCAGCGCACGCGGCACGCTTCTGAGTCAGAGGATCAGCGAGCCGGCAAGGGCATGTGGAGACCAAGCAACCCAGAGTCAAGCAACCCAGAGGAAGCCCTAAAGCTGGCTTTTACAATGGAGAACTTTGTTCGGCGAGAGCGGGAGTTTATGAACGCCAAGTTTATGAATTGGTGCCAAGTGAATCACGATCCGGACCTAGAGACGAGATGACTTGGACTGAGTTCATTAAGCTGAATCACACTATGAGGGAGGTTTGAAGGTAGTCAGGCAGAGGGGGAGAGCAGTAAATGGCATGGCCTTGCCCATTTGTCCGAAAGGGTTTTTCAATGCGACGCAACAGAGTCATCCGCTGTTGGTCCATAAATCCGGGAAGCTATCAACTTGTTGATGACTGCAACGACTGCGTGAAGCGCAGGTGGAGTCATGGAGGCGTGCAGTCAACATGAGGTTTGCTGCAAATGCTGGCTTGCTCGTCTTGGTCCCCCTTCGTTCATGTTAGCCCACAATTGGTGGAAAGAAGACAGCGGAAGTACAACGACCTTCACCGACCCCATCACTCGACTTTCATAAGTCCATAACGACCGATGTGCCTTTTAGAACCTGTTTACAACTGTGACTTGGAAAGTGGCGCAGTCGCATAAAACTAGATTTTAAGGCAGTTTGGATGAGTCGAAGAAGGTCAACTTTCGTGACTCTATCTTCTTCTAGGGAAGTGAAAGATGCTCACGCTGCCTGCCTTAAGTTGACCCCCTACTGGACTGGTCAGATTGGCTAGAGATCGGTTGGACTCATTGGGGCTTCGGCCTGCTCACAGATAAACGACGGTGGAAGGCCTTTAATGGAACAAGTAGCTGAAAGATTGTCTGCAGAAGGTTGGTGTGCTCCACTCCGACTCAGACGCCGAAAACTTTGAGACGTTGTGTTCTTTGAACATTGGCAACTACGCGAGGGAAACAAAAGTTTGTGTGTTGATCGGAATTTGTTCCACGAACAACGACGAGAGAGTAATCACTGACTCCAGAGTTAAATCAAGGGGCACGCGTAGTCACCGACTCCAGAGTTAAATCAAGGGGCACGCGTAATCGTCGACTCCAGAGTTAAATCAAGGGGCTCGGGTGATCACCGACTCCAGAGTTAAATCAAGGGGCTCGGGTGATCACCGACTCCAGAGTTAAATCAAGGGGCACGCGTAGTCACCGACTCCAGAGTTAAATCAAGGGGCTCGGGTGATCACCGACTCCAGAGTTAAATCAAGGGGCACGCGTAGTCACCGACTCCAGAGCTAAATCAAGGGGCACGCGTAGTCACCGACTCCAGAGTTAAATCAAGGGGCACGCGTAATCGCCGACTCCAGAGTTAAATCAAGGGGCACGCGTAATCGCCGACTCCAGAGTTAAATCAAGGGGCTCGGGTGATCACCGACTCCAGAGTTAAATCAAGGGGCTCGGGTGATCACCGACTCCAGAGTTAAATTAAGGGGGCACGCGTCAGCGCTATTGGTTCATTGATCGTTTATAATAAAGACAAGTCCGTTCGTCCGTTGTTGCCTCTGTTAGCGTTCTTTCTCTCTGTGTGGCGCTACAGTTCGGAATGGACCTGGACCTCCGTCGACTAGCTTGCAAGGTCTGTGACCAGCTGTCTGCAATTTAGTCCAATCGTGACCAATTCCTCTCCATTTGCTCGACTGGCTCGGAGTTGAGCACTCTTCGGGACGGATCTAGAACAGGTACTCATAGCTCTGCCACCTTAGACCTTAGCTTGGTTGGCAGTAGTTGTATTATCTCCTCTAAACGCCATCGCTAAACGAACGTCTTCTCTTCTTTTTCCGCGAACTATTCGAATTATTGTGCGAAGCTGACGCTGGAAGGAGACGATGATAATCTTGTATTAAATCAGCGAGATCCTTCGAGAGAGGGCGATCGGCAAGTTACTCTTCTATTGATCTCGGAACTTATTCTGTTGCCACTGTTTATTGTTGCCGACTGCGACATTCTCATCAAGTCGTCGATGTTGTGCGTACTTTTTGAGCAAACAGCAAGCACACCTTTAAAGTCAGGCCAATTTCAGTTGCATGGCAGCAGACGTCTCATTGACGATTCGCTGTGATCAGCTAATCATGTCAATGTCACTCGCGTACGTTGGCATCGGTATAAAATATTGGAAGATCGTGCCTATAGCACTGGCCAGTGATTTTTGCAACTTCTTAAGAACGATGAACAACGATTGAAGCCGTTGTTTGAAACTTTTTTTGTGTCATTGATGGTGGCAGTTTCTCTTGGACTCGCAATGCCGTTGTTGAACGTGTTTTTGTTTCTTCGGTTCAAGACAATTTTGAGATTCGCGCCAACTTCAACTATCGCTGGGCACGTTATTCAGGACGTCATTATTCGTTTGAGAACACAAACACGCTTTAACGGGGATGTTGCCTAAGAAGCTACGTCTTTCTCTAGTGGCACTTCCTGAGAAACCTGTCCTAGGTCCACATCGAGGCTGTCTTCCACAGCCACCACTCATGTAGCACGTGCTGATGTACTCCCATGATAGAGAAGCCCACAATTGCATGCAGTATCGGAGCGGATGGAGTCTGAGAGGCCTTCGACGACGGTTATACCTTCTGAACATTGCCAGTGACTCAAGCGAGGTTGGGCCTTGCAAATCAAAGCCTCCATTGTCAAGTGCTTAAGCCTTTTTGACTCCATCATGAGCACTAAGTATATATTCGCAAATCTGGAGCGTTCGTCAAACACAGCTGCCATACGAGGATTGTATCCAGTTGATCGCCGTTGTCTGAGAAGTGGCGGACAAACCAGATCAACACACTTTTCCCCTGTTTCTTGGAAACTCAAAGACTCCGAGAGGGAATGCGACAGAATAGAGAGAGGCCCGAAAACGTCATAAAGGCTTAATGCTTTTAGACAAGGACAATCACATTAGACTCTGAACACTGCTTGCTGGAGAAGCTGCCATCGGCTTTTAATAAAAAAAAATTTAAATCGTTGAGGGAACGCAAACCTTGTCCATCACAAGGGGTCCAGCAGTGTCTACGTCTACCCATCTACCTGACACTCGAGCGATGGACGATGTTGCCTATAGTGCTCTTGAACTTTTCCGTGTAATATCCGTTTCAAAAGCTACCCGGGTACCCGGGTAATGCTGGCAATAGCCAAGTTGGCGGGTACCCGGCCGAAGGTACCCGGGTAATGCTGGCAATAGCCAACTTGGCGGGTACCCGGCCGAAGGTACCCGGGAAATGCTGGCAATAGCCAAGTTGGCGGGTACCCGGGTAATGCTGGCAATAGCCAAGTTGGCGGGTACCCGGCCGAAGGTACACGGGTAATGCTGGCAATAGCCAAGTTGGCGGGTACCCGGCCGAAGGTACCCAGGGTATACCCAAGTTGGAGGGCACCCGGCATTGTTCGGCTACCGGGTACCCGTCACCATCGGGTAACGAGTACCCGTCGATAAATACATTCTCTAATTCAATACAAAAATGAATAAACTTCACCTTTACTTGTGAATATGATCTCTGCGAAGAAAGGGAAAACACCAGTGAAAGCACAAGTCACTGTTGGTGTACCGCCCAAGAGTAGTTAAAGTATAATGCCAAATGTCATTTGAATTCATTGTACGTAGCAGATTAAAAAGCACGTGTACCCGAGTGTTACCCGGGAATGCTGGTACCCGGGTGAGTTCCCGGGTAAACGGGTATCAAGAGCTCTAGTTGCTTCAGCAATGAATCGACTACGTTCTAAGAAAAAACGTGTATTGACCCATTTCACGCCCTGTCCAACGTCCACACTGTAGAAATCCACCATCCATTACAAAATGCCATCCGTCTCGTTCAATCGCTCAGCCACACATTGTCGGCTCCTAATTCGAATACGCCAGCAATGCCCCTCGTCATCGAAGAATGTCACCTCAGCCTTCCACGATGACACAGAATACAAGTTTTTTCTTAGAACGTTGTCGCTCATGGGCACGTTCAGCTTCTCCATTTGTCAAAGAGTGAAGAGTGAACCTGCAACTTCAGATCCAATATAATGACACGACATTTGATCGGAAGCATGCGCTAGCGGCTTCAAATGCCGGCATCGTGACCCAGGTCCGACGAATCGAATCTGCTTACAAGTGAGTCATTGCGATGCACTCGGCAAGGGACACTAAACCGCTGACGCACATTAGTCTCTTCGAACACGAAGCAGTGTGCGGCAACAGAGGAGGCCGGCGAGAAAGAAGACGAGTGCAGACAGCTGAAGATACTATTTCACGTGGAGTGCATAAAAGTGAAATACAGTCAAGAGAGCTGTGTGTCTCTGGGTTGACGAGAGGGTGTGAAGGGAGCATGGCGAAATGTGATGGTAGCAGGGACAAGATGTTTTCAGTCGAATTTGTGCCAAAATATTGACATATTGTTGAGTTCCGCATTAGGACTTAGTCGCTTGGAATTGTGCAACGCAGCCTGAGTTTGGAACCCGGAACTTCAACCAAGAGGCCTCTCTAGTGACCTCGATCACAGGCTAGATGCTTTCAGATGAGCTGATCAAGTTTGCTGAGATCAGAGGGCGTACGTTCTGTGTTCCTACAGTCGACGCGACGGAATGGATGACTGTGCGGATTCAAGTTGCCTGGATCCATAGACGGTTGGCTAGACTCACGTCGCTGTACACACCGTGGTTGAATCTTCTCCTCCATCAAGGCCATCAACGCAAACAGGACCAACGACCTAACGTAAAAGGAATGAATTGGCTGTGATCCAACGCGTTCCTAAAAGGGGTTTCTGAAAATCGGGCCACCGAATCTCCGGTTTATTGGCATCACAACGCACCCCTCAGAGCTCTAAGTGGATCATGGCGAACAGTGAGGCAGTCACACTCACCTACCAAGTGAGAATCCACACTTGTTGCATTCTTGACGTCACCTCATGCGTCATCACCAGCACCACAGACACACATCGGAACGAATGCCTTCTCCACGAGTGACGTAGTATCCAGCCAGGCCGCGGATACCTGTCCAAGGCAGTGTCTATGTGCTTTCAGTCAAACAAGGTCGCATGAGTCATCGAGCATGACGGTGTGATGTCAGCACATCTTTATGGGTTTTCCTGAAAGATCGGATTGAAAAGGGGTCTGCAAAGAGATTATCCTCAAAATTGAAGTCGTCTGACGCACAAGGAGGCGAGAGAAGTGGTGGGCGAGTCAGATTAATGCACTTTTGCGGAATCGAAGAGAGAGGGAGGGAAGGGAGAGACGCACGAAGCTTTAGACAAGGACAATTAACACGACTTGCAATGTTGCTACATGGCCCAAGCCACCTTGGACTTTTGATACGTGGAGAGGTGTCAATCGGGTCTCCAGGTACCGCTCGCTGGAGAAGCTGCCATCGGCAGAACACACTAAAGCTGTGCTCACGTGGTTGCCAGATCTGACAATATTGTCAGGTCTACGTTTGTGCACATGACATGAGCTGCCAACAATCAATCAATCACTACGATGTCTGTTCGGTCGCTAGCCTTGTCGTAGGACGGACGTTCGAGTTAATAAACGCATTTTTGAAGTTGGCATAAGAGCTTTTGTTTGAGTTGCCCTCAGGGGCCAGAGTGAGCATTTGAAGTCACACTGCGATGCAATCAGACGTGTTGAAGCACATGCTTGGTTGGATGTCAAATTAAGTCCATTTGGGGTTTAGGGGTACGCTCTTTCTGTCGCTCAAACTGTCGCACTCATGTCGCCTTAAATTTTTAGAGATATTGTTCCTGACGATCCTTCTGGCCGAGGGCGGGTAAAAGACAAGAATGGCAATTGCACACAGTCGTCGATTGAGACCGTACGCGAGAGTGATCCTCAAGCTCATGCTGATCATGGATCAGGGAAACTTGGACGCGAGCTGGACCCACAAGCTCGATCACTGAACCTTGGACATCAAGGCGGACAGGGGAGTGCAACTGCCTCCGTACACAACTTCTGTCTAGACACGGTGGCTACCGCAAGTTCTTTTTTAAATGCAGACACGACACCTCGCCGTACTGGCCGTAATGTAAGACATGCGGAACACGTCATGTTCGACTGTAGACGCGTTGTGGAACACAGGACTGATCTGCAAGTCCAGAGAATATAATCGAAACAAACTCCGAAGCGTCGAAAGTAGCTTCTGGTCACAGAGCATATCCAGCAAAACGAAGACAGTCTGCACTCCCGCGGGGAGAGTGGCGGACTACGTCTGGATGTCGGTTACGAGTAATACGAGGCAGAAAAACAAAAAAAAAGTACGTCTTCTGATAAAAAACATGTCGATCCCCAGACGTCCACAAAAGCGATCACGGTCGCCCAACTAAACGATCCCGAGACGATGTGATCAGCGAGGAAAAAATCACATGGAGAAGCTCGACTGGGATAGCTTACGCTAGACGCGTCCTCATTTCGGACTCGGAATCGAAGAGTCAGAGAAACGTAAAAACACGAAGATCCCCAGACGTCCACCCAAAAGCGCTCACAGTCGCCCAACTAAACGATCCCGCGACGGTGCGAGGAAAAAATCACGCTAAACGCGTCTTCAGTTCGGACTCGGAATCAGTCTTCTTCTCCATGACCCAGCAACCTCCTACGTTGAATCCGCAGACGCGCATGTCTCATGTCGCCCCGCGACCCACAAAAATCGTCGTTGAATTGTCTCCCCTAATTGCCGTCAACCCAAAAATGACCAACGACCAGCTAACTGGGACACACACTGCTGAGACGAGTTACGACTCGCTTAAGTCAAACAAATTGTGGCAAAATTGGCTGCCAGCGAACTCGCCTGTGTCACAAGAAACAGCCAGATTCCCAGCAAAAGCCAACAATCTTTCATCCCACACGGCATCACCTGAGCCACTCGCATGCAATTAAATATTCACCCGGTCTTAATGAGTCGCTACGGAGAACATGTTCGACATGAACGCCTTCGACGGGAGGGCACTGCTGACAGGCACCACACGTAAGCACAGTCATCAGCGAATGTGCAGACTCGCATTTGTCAACTTTAAACGGTCTAAGGTGTGTGCGTGTGTTTTGCAATGGACCGTGGATACCGTCACGACAAGCAAACCCTAACCAAATAACTCATCCACCCACGTCCCTCCCAACTCCACACACAAACACTCTCGAAATGTATCCAAGCACATGTCCCTTCACAAAATGACTCCTAAACCCATCGTAAATGTCAACCTAATTTCGGGGAAAAATAAATTTTCCAAAAAAAAAAAAAAAAACTCCAAGCATCGGGCTTCATAAAATCAAACAATTTGTCTTCACCAAGAGAATAAATCACCAAAAAAAAAATAAGAAAAAACCAAAACACCACCTTATAGGATCGTGTGTAATTAATTTTATTGGATTCCTTTGTAAATTGAAACCCTTCTTTTTTCTCCTCGTATGTGTGCCCGCACCGACGACGATATGGTGGCCCAGTGATGTGGCTCGGCAGGAGCGAGAGCGAAACCAATAAAAATAAAAATAAATAAATTGAACATCAACCAAGCACGCCATCACTTAATTAATATGTGGGAACACATTTCAATCTAAAACACGAACGCAATTTAATGACAAACGTCCAACTGACCGTACAGCATATCGGTCTGTTGTTCCGGGAAAAAGAAACGACAATAACTCTAAAGAACAAAACCACGAGTTCGCTAAAGAAGGTGGATTCTTGAAGGCGGCTTCGGAGTGTGGCCTGCCACTGTGATCATTCATTTCGTCACATCTAGATGCATTTTTCCAATTCAACGACACAACGAACGCACCGTAACACAAAACTGCACAGAGCACACCGCCATCAATTGCAGCGACAGGTGGCGATGTATCTGTGCATCTAACAGATACCAGATTGCATTGAATAGAATTCTTTTTTAATTTTTTTTTCCATCAAACATTACGTAAGCTCACTTAATTTAACATGTGTAATTTCATTTTGGAAGGAATATTTTTTTTTTGAGGAAAACGCACCTTTTTTATCTCAGATTTGAACAAAAAATACCGTTATCAAAACTTTAAACACTTTTCAAATTTTTTTTTGCTTTTCTTTCGTTCACCTGTTGAACTTGAACTTCAACACTGTTTTACTTGCACACTTGCTTGCGGTCGATCAGTCGTCGAGGCTATTCTGTATCTCCGGACTCGCGTCCAATCCGCTACAATGAAACTTCAATACTGACTCGATCACGACATCGAGCACTAATTTTTAAGAAAAACCACAAAAGTTAACCGAAAAGACACACAAAAACAAACACACAACGCGCAAACTGTATCGAGCGGCTCGTATCGGATGGTTGTTGGTGTTTTTCTTTTTTTTCACTTGTCTGCCGCCTCTCGACCACAACTCACAACACACACCACACACAGTCTAGATTCGAAGCTGAGAGATATTCAGCACTTTGACGACGTAACTGATATTTCGCTGCGCGCTGTTGTTGTTGCCGGCGCGACAGGTCTTATCATTGGACACTCACTCGGTGCCCGAGCTTCAGCGGATTGGTGTCTGAACGATACACTCTCCCACTCTGCAGCCGACAGTCGCCTGAGATGGATTTTTCCCTCTCTTGCGGCGGCCTTCGACGCCTGTGTGAGTGAGAGTAAAGTTTTGAACAGTTCACAATTCATTCATCGTTTCATCGCTGCAGCGCTCATCTCGCGCCGGTCGCTTGGAGCTTTTCACATGACGTCACTGGGATTGGGAAGATACACGATCAATCGGATAATCAGTCTGAGTGACGGGGGGTTTTGTGGATTGGGTAATTAACACATGACCGCTAATACAACTTGTGACTGCAAAAAAAAAAAAAGGATGTGTGTGCACCTGAACAGCTCACTTTTGATCTCACGATCTCATCCGGAATTGTTGACTTTCGTGTGAGATTCAGTTTCCGTGTGGGCACAAGCCTCTGTTTGACCAAACTTCAAGTCGATCACACGCAGACTTCACAGCTCGGGGAGATGTCATCGCGTCGAGGGTGCCCGGCTGGGTGGCATGGTCCGCGACGGAGATGCGCTAATTGAACGATGAAAATCACTGAAGTCGTATTTCACAAATTTGCTGTCTCTTTCGGGCGGAAGTCGTATGCGATGTTTGCTAGACGAGTGGCGTGGAAATTTTGCTGAGTAATTGTCGTGATAGAGAATGAAGTGTTTGATTGGACTAATTAGTCTTTGGAGTGTCGAAACGAAGTGGTGAGGAGCAATGACAGTGCGAAAAATTAAAAGACAACAGTGAGGTCATAGATTTCGGTTAAAACTGGCCCTGTTGAGGAATCGCAATCAATGCTGATGACGCTGTCTCAGATGCCTCAGTTTGGTGTCAAGTCAGGTCACGCGTTCGCAGAGTCAGTAACAACATTGGCACATGATTTCGCACAAGCAAGTAGACAAGGCAGTCATCGCACTGAGGATATTATTTCATTTCTGCAGAGTCCTCAGAATACAGATACCGATGAATTTTGAAGCTAAATAAATGGTCTCCAACTAGATGATGTTTGTTTGCCAATCGTCCTCAAGACTTACTTAAGTGATCTCAAAAGTTCCCTTCCTTATGTCATTGCGTGTGAATATTACTGGATAGTGTACATATCAGCAGCTGTAGAGAGCTTACGCGGATACGAAAAAGGATTTGCTAAAGTTCTCACACTCACAGGCAGCTAGAAAGGCGCAAAGGACTTTGTCTAAATACAGTGGACCCGCGGTAGGGTAAGGAAGGGGCCTGCTAGTGAATTGGTCCATTGTGATACCCACAGTCAGACAACTACCACTGATAGACCACTCCAGTCATAGTGCCGTTAATTAGATCCCAACGGCAAATGGTATATAAAAAGCGTATTAACTTTGCTCTCACTGGGATTCGAACCGGGGACCCCACTAACCAAGGGCAGGCACCTAACCAACTACACTATCCAGTCGGACCCGCGGTGGTCCGCACCCTGTGTCCATGCCTATAATTGACGTACAATTTATTTTGGAGAATCTTCGCTAATATGTGTTTCAATCGGTTCGCGCCACCATCAATTTTGTGGCGCGTTCGTGTTGCTCTTTATTTTGCTTAATTTGCTAAATTTCGCATACATTGTATGGTTTATAGCGCAATTCGATTTGGGGACTTTCTTTTAAAAAGTACGCAACTACAGGCGGTCAGGGGCAATACCCTAAAGTCAGAAGATTTTGACTTCCACGGGTTCACTGTAGTTTTCAACAGACACTTAAATGGGCCAGAGACTAAGGTGCGTTCTTTCTTAAAAACTGTTTTGCAAACGAGTACATACTCCTTTACATGGCCCTCATCTGGCCAGTGTTCACCAACAGCTATCGTGTGTGACTCAACGTGGGTACCAGTTTTGGTTGTTGAGAGGGCTTCTCTTAGGGCTTGCGTCTCAGTACACACAATTCTATTCCAATGAAGTCTTCCACAACACGGCAAACCTGAACAGAGTGGGTACGTTCCTAGTGAAGACGACTCGAAGTCATACTGTCGGAGCAGGTCTATTATCTGATCAAAGCCTCATAAAAGTATTCCAATTGTCAATACGTCACTGCGACTTCGTTCCCCAAAATCAATTCCGCGTGCTTTGATACACGCCAAAATTGCGGCACCGTTCATCTTTCACATCGCCCATTCAACTGTGTTCTCACGGACACACAACGAGCGGAGGAGGCCCTCCGCCGGTTGACTACAGCGCAACGGCATTGAGTCAGTATGTTGGGGATGTTGCAGCAGAGCGGAGGAGGCCCTCCTCCGGTTGACTACAGCGCAACGGCATCGAGTCAGTATGTTGGGGATGTTGCAGCAGAATCGAAAGCTGAGAAGCGAAGGGAACTTCCTCTTCGAACACTCTACAACCTGCCGCCTGGTAGGAGAGGTAAATGCGATCATCTCATGGGCAACAGTCGGTCTCTGCCTTTTTTTCGACCAAAATGCACAAGCTGAAATTGATCGACGTGTGGTTGCTATACGGCACGCGGATCGATCGACCAATTAACGATGCGCAATTTATCTCTTGTTTAGGACCGATGAATGGTTCGGCTTGTATTGTGTGATTTGACGTTTTTAGACGGGGATACGTCATATAGCCTGCCTATACCGATAACCCAGTGCTTCAACATTCGTGTCAGGGAAACGTCAAATTTGCCCGTTGCTCGCAGCAAAGAATTTCACGCGGAGCATTGTACGACGGAGTATGCGTTGCGGAAAGGTTCCCCTCCGCAGCTCCGAGGGCAGGTTGTAATATTGTCTTCCTTTAGCCGTGGAAGACAATATTACAACAAGACACTGCTCTGCTGAGAGAATAGGGAAAATTTGACGTTTGGCTGGCACAAGTGTTTTTTGCGAAATTGAACGCATAGCAACGCAGCATTTTGGGTTCGGAATGTTACTTCAAAGCAAAATCCTCCGATTCGTATGAAATCGTAAACGTTTCCGTTCCGAAGTTTTCTCTCAGATCGGCCAAGAGATCTGAGTAGTACATGTAATTAGTCCGGTAAAGAGAGGTGTCCCTTATAGAGAGGTGTCTCTTATAGAGAGGTGTCCCTTATAGAGAGGTGTCCCTTATAGAGAAGTGTCACTGTATATACATTAAACATTAAAAATCTTCTGCAACTGCACATTTCCTTTCACGAAGTGCATTTGTACAGTAGTTCGGGCTCCATTTAAGATTTGAATTGGTTCATCCACTTCCAAAATATACGAACTAAGGAATCTCACTCGAATTTCCTTATAATCTGGGCACACTGCAAGAGAGTGACACACATCCTCCCTCGTCTTCAGCAGCTCTGGACGGTATGGAATCAAATTCAGATTCAGTAGCTCTCCTTATGTTCATTTTTTCAATTGAGTTGCTGTTTAAAAAGTATGTTTTTTCTGCTCAATGGCATGTCATCGTACTGTAATTTGTCCTATTCTGGGAAGACTGTACACGTTACAAATTGATCGTACATATTTCCCACACTAGAATGTCCGTGCTTATGGATTCAGTCCGATGTAAGGAGTTCCAATTTGAATGAAACTTGCTCCATCCTTATTACACTCTTAAGTACCACTTCTGGCAGTCCATCGTCTCGTCACACATTGCCATAACGTTCACTATGTACTCTCAGTGTGTCCAAGAGCATAGGCGGTGCAGCAGTCTCTAGATGCACTCTCTCTAGACACACTTCTCAACTTCAACAAAGGAACAATATCCCCACACCTGTGCTCCAATAAACCAAAACACAAATTACATTTTTTTTATTGACCATTAGTGGTTAGCACTGCGTCAGCTGCCCTGCACTAACACTCGTATTAAAGGATGCACGATACGGGCTCTGCAGCCTTTCAGTTTTCAGATGTAGTCGAAGGCCACGAAAAATGTAAAAAATATTTGTATGAATATCGCAGAAATTGTGCATCTAACCGCAAGCATTTGGCAGTGTCTGCGGATGACTTAAAATGGGCTAAGGGCCATTTGCTGATACTCATCTCAGCGATTTATGTTTCACTTAACACGTTAAGATGGACTTACTGGTTTGCATGATTCGAGAAGTAAATCGTTAAGTCGGCTAATTCTTCAATACGAGTGTCGATTGAATCGTTAGTCGACAAATCGATCGATTGAAATCTGTTTTGGTGTCGTGTCTATTGAGTCAATCGACTGGGAATCGTATTTATTGTGAATTAATATCGCGCATGTGACAGTAAAACCTTCCAATTTGGACCACTCTTGGGAGCCACGACTCGTGGTCCGATTAGCAGTTGGTTCGATTATGAGGCCCCTCTGATTGCCCATCTGAAGCTATGACTTTTTTCCCATCTTTCTGGCATTTTGTGGATCCCATCCCAAAAGAACTGCGCCGGCTTGGCAGCCAAGAATGAATCGGATGTGAACCGTATTTCAGTGAAGGCGTTCTGCATCGACCGGAACAAATGGTAGTCAGAAGGGGCAAGGTCTGGGCTATAAGGCGGCTGGGGTAAAACTTCCCATCCACTGTTTTCCAAATAGTTCTTAACCGGAAGAGCAACGTGGGGCCGAGCGTTGTCATGATGGAAAATTATTGCCTCGAGTTTTTCGGTTACTGCTCTCTTCAAACAGATTAATTGTGTTCGGTAGCGTTGTCCATTGATGGTTTCACCCGGTTTTAGCAGCTCATAGCACAGCACACCCTTCTGATCCCACTAAATACAAATACGCCATGGATATTCGGCTTTGCCGTTGATTTTGCTGGTTGGCCAAGCCACAAGACCACTTGTGGCACGTTCGCTCAGCTAGTGCATGTTCACCATAAACTTCCACCCAAATACGATGAACTTCGGCAGCAGTTTTTTCATATTAAAGTAATGAAGAAGAACTCCTCGCAAAAACTGTTTTCCGGGCACAAAGTTCGACATATTTGAGTGAAAAGATTGTTGTTTACGCTTCAAATGAATGACATATACAATGACCGTAGCTTTCCAACGCATGTACCAATGGAATAATACAAGTGACGCCATCTCTTAGCAAACCGCACGAATTAAATTAATGGACCCAATAGATTTGAGGAATACCAGATCACACGTAGACAGCAAAGATCTGCTTGAAGAAAAACTGTTGGACCGTTTCACACTCTCTTTCGAGCAGTTTTATTATTATGTATAGCCAAAAACTTGGCAAGCGTAGCAGAGACTTGCATTGACAGTGGCATGTCTGTGAGGCACTGCCGATTGGTTGGTTGCCACCGAAACTTCACCACGGTGGGTTGAAGCAGTTACGGTTATTTCATGAAGATGTTATGCTCTGGATCAGAAATGAAGTAACTTTTACTTCTCTTTCCCCTTAAAATGTTTGACAACTATTTTTTTTTTTAGTTTTCTAAAGCAAAATTGATCAACTGTCAACTGTCAAAAATTCATTAATAACTGTGAAAAAAGCCTCTCAGATTCGTCGATGGGCTAGGGGCTGCGAAGTTGGCCATCTCTATAATACTTCATATCTGCCAGGGCTATCACGACCGGTGCCGAAAAGCGAAATTTTTGACTTTGTGGTGTTACTCCATAAGTCCCATAGGTTGCAGTGCAATTTGTGTATTTGCAGTTGGAGTGTATGCGGAGTTTCAGTCAAAGCAACCAGTTCTTCAGCATACAAGACCAACTAACACGTCTTGGTATATAATTGTCTATGTCGTCTTCGTAGACGGCGCATAAAAGTGGACTAAGTGCACAGCCTTGTGGAACCCCTGTTTCAACCGCAAAATAGTCTGACAAGACTCTGACCCTGTCTGAGGTTCGTATGGTATGTTTGTTTACAACGAAGAGTTCCTATTAACCTCATCGTAGGCAGCTCTAAAATGGACCATGAAGGCATACAGCTCTGTCCAAATTGTCTAGCAATCGTTGTCAATGTAACAATTTGAGCAACTGTCGACAACCGTGACTGATCAACTGTCGACAACCCTGAACGAAGGCCTGTTCTGATCCTGCACTTAGACCAGGATCAGATGCCGAGTGCTAAATCTGGAGAATATGTTGGATGGGGTAGCAGTTCGTAACCCAATTTATGGATTTTTGCCTTGTATCGTGACAAAACACGTTTGCAACCGTCCCACTTCACGCACTTAAATTGTTCATCGTCCTATAGAACCCCATAGATTCTATCGTCGGTTGCTGGGGCGACGACCACTTTTTTGGGGACCTGAAGGCGTCGCCTGTACTTGTACAACCACAACGAAACTCAGCACACCACCAGAATTCCTATAGCAGCAGCTCTTAACTTGAGAGCTGCCTGTTTATAATTGGCAGCTGACTGGGTCAACTAAAAGGCAAGGACTTATCAAAGGATCCTCATTGAAAACGCCCATCTCAACAACCCCTAGCTGCTGACGACTTTATCCGCCTAGTATCACAGTGACGCTACCTAAACTGCAGTGTGTTGAAATTTCCAATATGTCGATGTTTGTGATGTCAAGCGCTTAGCCACCCACAATGTAAATTCTACGAAATGATGGACGTTGCTGATTATGATGGAAACATTGTGTCCTTGACCATTTACTTCAGCAAAATGTTGCCGTTTCCGTGATTGCTTGAGAGTCCCAGCAAATCGGTCTATTTTCAGTCTATTTTCAGCTTTATTTAGCTTGGCTTATAGCCGCCGCCTACTACAGACTGACACCGAATAATGTGAACATTTTGCTCCGATGTATCGAGCAGTGTTTTGCGTCAACCGAGAGGCAAATAACTCCTCCGTCGTGTGCTTCACATGAGTTGGAGAATTTCGCTTAAAATAGCATCTCGTCGGGCGAACTGTGAAACGCCATCTACACTTAATGCAAACGCCACATGAGAACATTTTTCTGCACGCGATGCTGGATAAAGGAAAACGGAAAACAATTCATCGCTCGCTTTGATGGGTGTGCTTATCCTGTCCATTAATTCCAGCATCAGCAAGCCGTCTGCACAGAAAGTGTATTCTGCGGCAAAAAGATAACGACTCGAAGGTTATGACAATGCTTGTGGTTGCGAAATTGTATTCTGCAGAGATAACAACGGCGACGAGGGTAGTTGAGTATATCACTGACGCCGCCTAAGCTTATGTTTGTTACAATGAGCCGCCAGCAAATACAAACTTATGACACAAAGCGAGATCAGAAGACTGGAAACTCGTGAGTGAAGTCTTTGCCGCGTGGTTCTTCAGGGTGTCGAGACGAGCAAGAATCGTTTCGTCGCACACCACCTGGGAGAAGACATCACGATTGAGAGCTTTTTTTAATTTGCGCGCGCAGAAGGGACTAGACTGGACTTCAAGACACAGACGGGCCTAAGGTGTAGAGGGAGAGAAGGTACCTGTGCACATTTGTTTTAAAAATCTGCGGATTGTATTCTGGAGGAAACATTGGGCTGTCCATATTCGTGCCGACTCGAGTCTCTAAATTTAACTGAGCGTCCGAACGTAGGCCTAAGGGTAAAGGCCTCGCGAGACGGGTATTGCGGGTGAATTCATGGAGAGGAGGAATGCAGTTGGCAAGCTCACTTGAGCATCGTTTGGTAAACTAGTGATAAATTACGGATAGAGACGAGACGGTACGGTATGTTCGAGCGAGTATATAATTTGCTATGTCGTCGACGTAGAAGGCGCATAAAAGTGGACTAAGTGCACAGCCTTGTGGAACTCCTGTTTCAACCGCAAAATAGTCTGACTCTGCAATATTGTTGTCTCCTGAAAGTGTTATCGCTCGCTTTTGGATTCTGTCTAGTAGGTGCAGGGTGGTTTTGGGGCACCAGACCAGATATGAGCTTTGTACTCAAGTTTGGGGCGTCTATACGCCTTAAAGCCATATCAGAAGGGGTAAAGTATTTCTGGCATCGAATGAGGCAACCTAAACATTTCGCTGTATTTTTGGCGACCGCAAATATGTGATCGTTCCCACTAAGTATACACATACCAAGGATGGAAAGCCTTCCGGTTTCATCAGCACAGTTGCCATTCATGGGTAATGGCTAGTTAACAAGGGTTCGCTTGAGTGACAGCATGCAGCATTGAGTTTTTGAACCATTGAATTCCTTTGCTTAACATAAGCTGCCGTTCCAATTCTACGGCGGGCTCGTGAGTCTTGAAACGAATATAAAGAGCTGAGGGTGCTGTCATCAGCGAATGAATGGATTGGATTATAAGCAGCAGACAAGAGATCATTTATAAAAATGAGAAAGAGTGTAGGAGGCAGAACAGAGCCTTGGGGAACACCAGCATTCATGTGGTGGGTATCAGACTTGAACCATCAAAAACAACTTGAATTGAACTGTTCCATTGAAGAAGAGATTCATCGACACGCATAGTCGACAAGAGAGCTTGCTGCCAAACTCTGTCAAATGCCTTAGAAATATCAAGCGCAACGATCTTGCTTTCGCCAGCATTGTGCAAAGATTCGATCCACTTTTCGGTGAGATAAGCTATCAGATCTGAAACCATTCTGCCGGTCATTACGGAAGCTTCCCCGATTCAAAATATTTCACAAGCTGGCGATTTATCAGCGTTTCACTGACATGAAGGGATGTAAGTGCTATGGGTCGGTACGAGGTGGATGACGGACACTGGACAAATGCTGTTTTCCATTGGCCCGGAAAGAGACCTAAAGAGTTGGATGCATGGATGCAGACAGTGGTTTTGCCAGCGCAGAAGAACACCTCTTCAGAAGAATCGGGGCAATACCATCCGGGCCAGCGGATTTGTGCACGTCGAGATCTTTAAGTACTCTTGCCACTATACGAGTGCGGAAGTGGATTTGGTGAAATCAACGCTCTCAGTACAAGCTGGCAGTGTTGAGCTGGCTGCAAAATGCGCTGCAAGCAGATTCGCTTTTTTTTATAAAGCTGACAGCTGGGATGTGATTGTAAATGAGAGTGGGAACTGAAGACGAGGCGGAAGCTGCAATTTGGAGGTGATAATTGAGTTTCTCTGCCTCGGGGCACACGTGAACTCGAAAAACGACATCTTGGTAAAGGTCCAGACATCGAGGAAGGACGCCGGATCGGCCTTGGAAACCAGCGCTACTTTGGTTTGTCGAAACAACTGGAAACTCCTGACTTGAAGCAGTGAAAATACTAATTTTGCCATTCTATGGGGTCGAAAGCTGGCCGAAAGCTGGCCGATATCAGAAGTGATACTTGATAAGAATAATTCATCTTCGGATATATACGGTCCCGTCACAACCGCATGAGGTGGGTGTAGTGCGGAAGGTAAAAGTCCGTTGACTGCACTGGCTTGGCCACATTGAGCGCAAGAACGCCCATGCTGCAGCAATGAGTGCCTTCGAGCCTGAGCCTTCTAGTTCGAAAACGAGAGACCGAAACTCCAAGTCATTGTAGAAGCAAGACAACTTGGTTGGAAGGAACGTCAGCTATGGACGGCAGCTACAGCTCAGGCTCATACCCTCCATGGGTCGATGGCCTGATACTTGGACAGCGACACTGATCACCATCACCATACATCAAGGTGTCGAGTCTCGACTGAATTGTAACCAGAATTACGTTCCTTTAAGAGTAAAGTCACAATTCTGCTGCGTATTGGCGACATGGGGGCAGTCCAGTCTCTGTTGTGAAAAACAACAAGACACGCAAGTGCATTGTTTCCCCTTCTCCCATCCCTTCTTCCTCATCTGACTTCATCACCACACCCACTTCATCTCGCCTCAAAATGTGATCCGCTTGCCCTTCACAGAACTTGAATTTCGCGGTAAGACACAATCTTAATCTTATTTGCGTATGTACCTCGTGTCTGATGACTACCCTGACTCACTGACTTCTCAGAGGTGACTGTCGACTGAGTGACACTGTTTGCCGTGCTGAGTGTGATTTAAGGTGTCTTCCCGAAGACTGCTTACCTAGAATGAATGATTCATTTCTTGTCGCTGCGTGATCTGGATTCACATGAGCTGATTATGTACTTTTTTTCTGACTGGCTCTATGATGGCACAACCAACCCAATTTTCCATTCAGTGGGTCTTCGTCGTTCATAGCTGACGTTTCTTGATTCTCTTGAACCAATCTGCCGCCCACTCCTCCTTCGTCACGCCCAATTCATGTGAAAACCGAGCGCACACACGATTGTGCTAAATTAAGAAAACCCGCTTGTGTTGATTTTTTGAGAACGAAAACACAACAAATCACAGATGCGACCAATTCCCGTGTTTTTCAACAAAATCCCTCAGAAATATCGTCAAAAATAGAAAAAGCGGCAAAACAGCTTTGAATTGGCCAATAAGAGGGAAATCTGATTTACGGACCAACTCCCGGGTAAAAGGGGATTTCGCAAAGCCCATGAGGATTGCCGGCGGATCCCTTGCGAGTGACTGTGTAATGGAGTGAAAATCTATTTACATACAAAAAAAATCGAAAAGTATCACAAGGACACCGATGTGACTATGCTCGTAGTGAGCATCGTTGGGCGCTGGGAAGGTCTACATGACCGAGAGGGTCACGAAATGGAGGTAATAACGCGCAAAATTGGCCATATTTACGAAGCCTTTAGAGTTTGAGACCCTCCAGACGTTGAATGTCATTGAAGTGATTCCAAAGTCGCCCTTAAGGCAAAAATTAGCATTTTAATGACCATTATCACGAAACTAGTCCGAGAACGGTTACAGGAGCCGAACACATTGCGGGAAATGAAGGAGATTATGGACATCGTTTAGATTTTACGACCAGGGATGGTGTGGTGGGAGGAGGGGCTTGGGTGCCCAAGCATTTAAGATGACTTCAAGAAAGGACAATCGTTTTTATTTTTTAAGAGAATTTCTCCGATAACCGTGGATGGACTGGGTAAATAGGGAAAATGTGTCACAAATGTTGCACAAGAACGTCCTCTGTCGCGTCGCCCAACGATAAAAAAAAACCCCAAGACCTGTAGGAATCTGAGATTGACAGCTGGTTCTAGTGTCTTCAATTCGTCGTCTGATATTAGGTGCTTGCTTTGTGGGCTAGTGCCTCTCAAAATCCCAGAACTTGTTCTGGAATTCTTTTGGATTCTCCGCAGAATCTGCAGAGACCTTCTTCTGATGGAGCTTGTTTCCAGAGTGTCCTGAGAGCCTGCAGTTCCCTGTTAGAAAACGGAGGTTGTTCTTGCTCATCTTGATACATGCCTCAAACTTCTTTCGGTTACAGTTTCTTGGCTTGCTTCATGCCATGAGCGTTGTTCCAGGTATCTGCCCGGTTCATTTTTTCTAGTTTCGTGAATTCTTCCCTGATTGGCATGGTCACCTGCAGCGCAAAATGGTTCAGGGCCTGTGAAGGGTCTCGAAACTCTTGTCCTAGCTAGGGAGTCGGCCGTTGCATTGCCTTCTAGCCCTGTATGGCCAGGTATCCAGCAGAGCTTAATTCTGTTTCTCCTGCTCAGCTCTTTAAGCCTTTGTAGGCATCCCCGCACGAGCTTGGATTTGAGGGTATAGTGCGAGTCTAGTGCCAGTATAAAGGCTCGGTGTGTAGGTATGGTTCCTGCCAAGATTGATTTGAACGCGTCTGTCTATAGCATTGGCTTCTGCTCGAAAGATGCTGGTGGGTTTGCCCATGGTTTCGTAGTACTTTGACCGGGATCCTGCCCCTGTTCCTTCTTCAGTTCTTGATCCGTCTGTATACCATTTCACCGTATTGCTGCTCAGTCTGCGGATTCATTGCGCCAGTCTTTTTTTTTCGTGCTGAGCTTAAAGTAGTATCTGCACGAAGTTGATGCTGTAAAATTTCGTATCCTAATTCGATGCCGTTGTCCGTTGCCTTTTGCTCCCCGTACACACTGGTTTGTGCATGGCGTGACTCTCCCCCTGCTGGGTTGCTCGTAAAGCCCGACCGGGATAGATAGTCCACCAGACGCTCGCATACTGCCACCATTCAGGCCTGGCTCCAAATGGGGCCGTGACACACCAGGGTAGGCAATACCCGAGGCCAATCGTCTTCTACTTGTCATTTTGGGGGGTTTTTGGGTTGCGCTTCGTTGGACAGACTTGGGCTGTGTGGAAGTACACTCCTACACCCCAAACCTGTTGCCCGCCTCCCACCACTAGAAAGTCAGCTGCCAGGGGTAAGTCACCTTCTTTTTGCAGACGACTTAGTGATCCTCACATCTTCCCAGACGGAACTCCAGCGCGCACTCGATAGGTTTGTGGCCGTATGTGCTGATGCTGGAATGAAGGTCAACGTGGACAAATCGGAGGTTATGGTCATCTCCAGAACGCCTGTTCAATGCGCTCTACAGGTTAGTGGAGTCCCATTGAAGCAGGTGGAGAAGTTCAAGTATTTCGGGGTCTTTTCACGAGCGATGGAAGGTGTAATGCAGAACTTTTCTGTTGGATTGGTCATGCTGGGTCAGTTTTGAAACAGCTTGGTAGATCTGTACTCAGGAAGGCCGAGCTTGGTGTCAACTGGGTTCCAACTCTCACCTATGGTCATGAAATTTGGGCAATGACAGAAAGGCTAAGATCGCGAATACAAGCTGCTGAGATGAGCCTTCTATGTGCTACTGTGGGAGTTACTCGCCAGGATAGGGTGAGAAACACGGCAGTGCGCAACACTGAGGAGCTGCTTCTTCGAACGGAGAGGGCTATGCTTTGGTGGTTTGGTCACGAGGCACGTATATGCCCTTTGCCACGACTTCCGAGGCGGGCGATGAATGCGATTCCATCGGGTAGGCGACCGCTTAGCAGAGATGGTTGGAACAAGTCCAAATTTCAGACCACAAGGGATAACCTTCTTTGGAAAACAATGCTCGAAACTTTACAACTTTTAAACGAATGTGACTGAAAAATACAAAATGCTGTAAATTACAGAACATGATTGAACTGTAACGTATCTCTTCTAAGTTTGTAATTCTGCTAACCAGGCTGACGGCTTAGCCATAGCTCTTAAACATGGGAACTCCAACTGCAATTTCAACAAAATATGACTGCTATTTTTGACAGAAGTAGGAGTGCAACTATTACCCTCACCTGGACTGTCTTGTTATGGCCATCATCTAACCAACACCTCGAGTCTATGCGAATGAAAGTGAATAAGAATAGGGAGTCCCTGTCGGGGACTTATTGCCTACTCTGAGAGGACGTAGTTCAGCGACTGAATTAACAGAAAAATTCGAGTTGCGGTTGAAATGCCTCTTGGAGTAGTTCGAGTTGGGGAACACGAAATGTATGAAAAATGCAACGAAAAATCCGTGTTCACGATAAAAGTTCGACTGTAACTGACAAAAGGACAATACAATATAGAATAAGCGAAAACAAATTTCAAACTGATCGCTAAAGCCATTTTCAAGTTACAGTCGCCACCGACTTCGAGGACATGCTTTCGAGAAAAACGAGTTTAAGGGTTTGACTACCATTAGCATGCACATTAGCATGTGATGGCACCACTCAATGTTAAATAACATCCATAAACAATAATCCGAGCTGGCTACAATCAGAGAATACAGTAGAATTGGCTTATATTCACCTCGGTTGTAACGACGAAGTTAAGCCAAACTTTGGTTTCCCATTCAATAATGAATAACGTCTTGTTCATTCCGGTACCGACGGGAAATTCGTATCTCATGAGTGGCCGTTATAACCGAATTTTATAAACCTTTAAAAATTTCGATTTTCTCCCTTAACACCTCCTTAACAAGCCATGACGTCGACAGACCTCTGCAAGCGTTCTTTTCGAGAAATCAAACACACAACAGCGTCTCTTCAGCGTCGGCAATTGCTTTTCCAGCTCAAAAGACATCAACACCTCCTTAATTAGCCACGCCGTTGTCGGTTGTGCAACCGTGCTTTTCACGAAATAAAGCACACAACAGCGTCGCGCCGCGGCTGCGACGTGGAACTTGTTTGACTGCTTTCCTGGCTCAAAAGACACCCTCTGTACGGATGATCTGTCTAGAGATAGCCCTCAGGACCAGGACTAGAAGGCTAACAGGATGGGGAGACAGGCAGAGGAATACCTGCACTCAGACGCTGTTCGCAATTTTGTTGCACACTTATTATGGGAATAAATGCAATTGGGGGTTCAAATGTATGGTTGGAGTGCGTTTTTTTTTTTTTTTTTTTCTCGTGGGTTGGTGAAAATCTTCAAAAGACACTACGTGACCCGTGTGCACATAGTGTGTCAGATTCTTACTGACTAAAAACACCCTTCCCTTCTTGGTTTGCATTCTTGGATGTTTTCGCATTGCTTTGTGCCCCCAAAGGACGACGAGGGGTCTGACTACGAGTACGATAGGAGCTGAGACTACGATCAATAATGCCGATAATGAGTTAGATTTGGTTTGGGAATAGGAATGGGAATGCGACTGGGATTGTGTGCTTCGAGTGCGGCTTCAAGTGCAAATGCTAGTCCGAATGGGAACGGGAGTCCGAATAGGAATGTGGCTTCGAAGGGGAACGCGAGTTTTATTTTGGATTTCGATTCTGATTTTGATTCCGATTCTAATAACATCACGTGTGCGGTCAAAGCTTGCCAGCATTTAGAGTCGAAAAAGACAAACCTCTTGAAACCGTCTAGGACTGTCAATTTATAATTTTTGGAAAGTCAATTGCCTGAAATTTGGTATGCGCGTCAGTGCGACGCTGAA
Organism: Eristalis tenax; assembly: GCA_905231855.2. Taxonomy (NCBI): domain Eukaryota; kingdom Metazoa; phylum Arthropoda; class Insecta; order Diptera; family Syrphidae; genus Eristalis; species Eristalis tenax. Next base: position 40,381,672 of record HG993128.1, on the reverse strand, counting down.
GAAGCGAACCAGGACTAGTCCATGGCAAGCTTCGAGGCTCGTGTCATGCGTGCTCAAGTCGACTCTTGAGTCAAAACCGCGACGCGCCCGTGTTCCTGAAAAGAGAAGAAAAGAATTTGACCCAGAAAAAAAGGAAAACCTGAAACGAGAAGAGCAAAGGCCCTGCCTAGCCTTAGGACACCTGTTCGGGTCCTGAGGGGTTCCCTACCTAGCCCCAAGGACGCCTGTTTGGGTCCTGGGGAATGCCCTACCTAGCCTTAGGATGCCTGTTTGGATCCTAAGGGGTCCCCTACCTAGCCTCAAGGACACCGGTTTGGGTCCTGAGGGGGTTAGTTGGACAAACAAAAAATATATGTTTTGCTAAAGAACACATGTTCTGTGTATGCATGCATTTTAAATGAAAAAAAAACCGTTCAAGACGATCAAACACACAAATTGTTCACAGAAGGGAGTACTATGAGAATATTGAACTAATGATAAGGGAAAAGTTGAAAGGGCTTACAATTGTGAGTGCACCGAAGTGCAGTTGCTGTTGCAGTTGCAGCAAGCAGTCAGTCATCAGTTGGTCAGCTTTCTCGTGCCTGAAGTCAATCCTTGTTGGTTGGGCCGCTTGTGGCCATCGTCCAGAAAACACTTTATTTCCCGATAGCACACGCGCTATTTCGCACAGCACACGCGCTTCAGGTGCGTTCTACTCGTGTGTCAATTGCTTCCGTTTTTTTTTTCTTTTTTTGAGACAATATCGTGATTTTATCCTGTCGCTGATTCGAATGCGAGACACCCGTGTCTTAAAGTCTCGAAATTAATCAATAGCATTTGTTGAACACGCCGTGGAATAGAGTTTCGTTCGACCACTATTCTCGAGTCAATTGGTTTGTCGTCGGATCGTGGTCGCGATGACGGTTCTTATGCGAGTCTGAAGCGAGATAGCCTGTGACTTGGTGTGGTGCTTCGTTCGACGTCAGTTTCGATAGTTTCACGGTTTCATCGCGTTGACGTTTCGAATGTGAAATGGCACGACTTACTTTGCGTTTCAAACCAAATCTTAGTCGGTTTCTTAAAGCGAAAGAAGAATAGTTTCATTCGACGACTATTCGAGTGTCCCATGGTTTCTCGGCGGTCTCACGATTGCATTCGACTGGGAAACGGAGGCAGAAGTGCCTTAAGCTTTGTCATGCGCCGAGTCTTCCGGTGACTCATAAGCTATGGGTTGAGGTATTCTACGATCGTATTACAAATTCCGTTCGCGACACGTCAGATGCCATTGAAATGAACGCAGACGGCCAAACTAAAGAATTGTCAGAAAACTTCCCGAACACTCCCGATTCGTTCCTGAAAAGAGAATATGGTTAGACCCTGCCTATCCTCAGGGACACCTGTTTGGGCCCCTGAGCGGTCCCCTACCTAACCTCAAGGACAGCCTGTTTGGAGTCCCCGAGGGGTCCCCTACCTATCCTCAAAGACACCCTGTTTGGGGGCCTTGAGGGGTCCCCTACCTAACTTCGAGGACACCTGTTCGATGCCCCGAAGGCCTGTTCTGACACGAAAACACACGCGAAAGCGTCGTTAAGTCTCGCGACAGCCCGCTCCGAGACCGTAACGAATGAAAGCGAGCGCCTGTCGTGCTGAAAAATCGAAGACCTAACTATCTACCTAACAGTCCCTGAAACTAGCTGAATATGTGCCTATGTAGCTATCTACATGTATACCTAATAACCCTAACTGTGTTTGAGTAAGAAGCTAGCTACCTATCCACTGATCTACTCTCTGTTTGTCTCAAGCTAACTGAAACCTAGCTACCTAGCTCTTTAATCCTACCTAGCTCTTTAATCTGGTCTGGGTATTGTCGTGCGTGAGGTGCTAAGTGCATGCATACAATCACTTTATTCCCTTCTTCTTCATTTTCAAAAAATGCGATTCGCGATCACGATTCCTACCATCAAATTATGATTCTTGGTGAATTATGTTGACCTACCTACCTAGCTCAGCCTACTTTTGGAAAAGCTAGTCATGGCTAAATTATGGAGGGAGGAAGGAGGAAGGAGGAGGAAGGAGGAAGGAGGAAGGAGGAAGGAGGAAGGAGGAGGATGGTGGCTCAACTCAACTCAGCTCATTTAAGAAGGAGGAAGGATTTAACGTACACGGTTCTCATCGGTCTACAGAAACGCAAGAGGTTCAGAGCAGAGCTAAGCTTGAAGGGATAAATGTGGTGGCCAATGAAAAAAATCAAAACCTACTGGAATGTCGAATGGACGCAAAAGAAATGAGCTCATTTCATTTAAACGTGAATAAACGAAAATTAAAAAAAAAAACAAAAATGCGAAGTGGCCGACACGTCCTCGAGCATAATCGGTGACTATTCAATTCTTACAACCGAAGTGCTCTATGACTGAACTCGCCGAGAGAGCAGAGACAAGCTGTTCTTATCCTACGAGAAGCCGAACAAGAACCTCCGCCAGGCTGCTCAGTCTGCCTTCGAACAGCCAACCGATCGATTCATACGTCTTCGAGATCGAACGCGCTGAAAACAGAGGTGGACCTCGTGAATTCCAATGCGAATCTAAGCGCTAAGGGGAGCTAAGGGGGGTGTCTTTAAAGGCACGATCTGGCATGAGGACTATTGAGGAAAGATTGAGTTGAGAAATTTGAGCCAAGCTGCAGAGTGTATGTCCTTCATTGATACCGATGCGAGGCGCGATGGTAAAACAACAAGACAAGCACGATGGACAAGTCATTGAAGACCCGAGAAGCCCAAGAGTCAGTCCGAACAACTAATGTGTGCAAAGCGCTCCAACGCGCCCGTGGCCTCAAGGGCAGAGTTCCTGAAAAGAGAAGAACCAAATTGGACCCAGAAAAGAAAGGAAAACCTGAAAAGAGAAGAGCAAAAAACCTGCCTAGCCTCAGGACACCTGTTTGGGTCCTGAGGGGGGCCCTACCTATCCCCAGAATGCCTGTTTGGATTCTGAGGGATTCCCTACCTAGCCTCAAGGACACCTGTTCGGCGCCCGAGGGGGTTAGTTGGAAAATATTTAAATAACCAACAAAAAACCTATGTGTGCACAGCAAGCTAACCCGAAACCGTATTCATGCTAGCATGTGACATTGCGAACGAGAGTCATGACTCAAAATTCGAATTCATTCAAAACTCATTGTGATTGTGAATGTAAAGGAGAAAATATAAAGAAAGTGAATAAGGAATGGTTTGAGATACCCTTTGTGTACCTTCTGCCGCCTGTGACCAGGCATGTGATGTGGGCATCCTTGATGGGCTGCTCGTGACCATCGAAGATCTGCTTGTAGTCACTGATGGGCCGCATGTAATCCATGAGGGCAGATGGGGCCTGAGTTTCCATCGCAAACGAACAACCGAACCGATATACAGAAGGGCGAATGTGGAAGGTGGTCCGGAAAAAGAATCGCTAAAGTCCACGCAAACACATATCGACTGCTACAACAGATGCAAGAGCATGATGTGACTCATGTGAAAATCTCCACGTCACCGCGTCGACAAAAGGAAGACTGTACCGAGCCATGGCACCCAGAGGTAACCCGAGTACAAAACCCGACTGATCAATGCGGCCCTGAATTGAATACGTCCCAACAAGTCCGACCGCTGATCATTCTCAACCGATAGCTACGGGACGAGGCTCCACTAATAAATAAAGACAAAAAAAAAAATCGTTCGACAGCAAAAAGCAACTAAGTTTTCCACCCGAAGACGGTTGTCAGACCGCTAAACGATCGCAAACAAATATCGAAGCAGCGTCCATTGACCACCCGCACACCCTCTCAATGCTCGGCACATGGTCCAGCATCCATCATCAACAAAGTTCCTCAAAATCGATCAACATTTTGGAAAAAAATCCCAAAAAATTGTACTCAAAGTAGGTGAGGGGGGGGGGGGGAGTAAGGTAGCCAAGGGGAGGGAGAGGGAGAGAGTGAGAGAGGGAGAGAGTGGGGGGGGTGCCACATACGAGCGAGTGTACGAATATGAGCCGAGAGCAAACAAATTTTCCGACGTGCACCCCCCGACGACCATAGACAGACTGAGCTCGCTCCCCGCCGAGTACCCCCTTATATAGCCACTGGCACCCCACCGGCCGCGGGTAGAATTTTTCAAAATTTACCCATTTTTCTCAGAATTTTCGCGGGTTTTGGAATTTTTTTATTTTTCACGATCCGCGGGGTGTTGCGGGCAGTGGGGGGGGGGGGGGGGTCATGGTCGTGATTTTAGACCCTTGTGGCCTCTTTGAGCCCGTTTAGAGGGATTTCGAGGTGATTTGGTGGATTTCGAGGTGTAAACTTTGGCTTTTTTGATGTTCTTGGTTTGCTGTCGCATCAGGAATCGACTTTTGATTCGTTTGCTGACCTGACTGAGGGTGAAGTGGGCTTGTTTCAGGCGTTCTGAGCGTTCTATGATGCGTCGTTGTTTGGGACGACAAGCCCCAATATTCATCTTGCCTGTTCTTCGTTCTGCTGTCTTTCAGCTGCTATCTGCAAGATTGAATGAAAACTGAGCGCATTCTTGGTCAACTTTTGCTCGAGAAGAGAAGACAAAAATTACAAATGGACAAATTTTCAAACGATCATCTAATATTTTCAAAATCACACATCACACACACATATTTCACCCTCTAGACCAAGTCATATGCTACAACATTGATCTTGTTCATTTTGTTGAACGAGGCACCGTTTTCGAGACATAATGATGCAAAGGTTGGCGAAAATTGGTCAGACCCCATTTAACATTTCTGGTTGCCTGTTGGCCTGGTGGCCTGGTGTCCCAGCAGGAGTTTGTAGGGACAAATGGGGTTTTCTCGCGTTGCGAATTTCTCGAGAACGACTTGACGGAGAGCAACGAGATTTGAACTGTCCTGCAAGATTGGTCAAGATGGATCAGTTTTGAAACAGCTTGGTGGATCTGTAATCAGGAAGGCCGAGCTTGGTGTCAAAGCCAAGTTGGCGGTTTTCAACTCAGTATTCGTTCCAACTCTCTCTCGCCTATGGTCATGAAATTTGGGTAATGGCCGAAAGAATGAGATCGCGACTGCAATCTGCTGAGATGCGATTTCTTCGTGCTGTTGTGGGAGCTACTCGCCGGGATAGGGTGAGAAACTCGGCGGTGCGCGAGGAACTCAACATTGAGGAGCTGCTTCTTCGAATGGAGAGGACTATGCTTCGGTGGCTTGGTCACGTGGCACGAATGTGTCCTTTGTCACGACTTCCGAGCCGGGCGATGAATGCGATTCCAACAGGTAGGCGAGAGCTTGGCAGACCCAGGACAAGATGGTTAGATTAAGCCCAAACACTTTACTCTACAAATACTTAATTCTGTGCTGCCCATTGGTCAGCTAAGTGAAGAGGGCCAGGAAGCCCGCAAACTCCAGAAAAAGCAGTAGAGAAAATATAAATATAGAGTAACCATGACAAATTTCAAGTTCCTAGCTTGTACGGACGATTTGATGCCGGTGGTGATTGGAACTCTGGAACATCGGTTTTGTTTCTGCCCGACAGTTTTGGCTAAACTCGATATAATGTTTTCGGTCAACCATTCTTCATTCAAATCACATCAAATCATTAGATGATGTGGCCGTCGTGAATCAACATCATCTTATACATTTCGCAAGAACTAATGGAATATTAATATTAATACAACTAGGTTTACTCAGTTTAGTGGTAGCACTATGGCCCAGCAGGTCCTATGTGTGGCTGAGCTGCCACCCCCTAAACCAACCTTAACTAACCTACACTGCATGCCAGTGTGATCAATGCATTCATAGGGATCGCTGCTGGCTGTTTGGGCGCCATTTAAAACTGCCCTTGTCTCAAATGGTTATTTTCTCAAAATGAGGATCAAGCAAGGGACCACAATCCCAAAAATGAACCAAACGCTTAAACAGGAATCCCATTACTACCTAGAGCTGTGGCATAAACACGTGCTACTCGGATTTTCTTTTAGAGCCGCCACTACAAACACACACTCGAGTTGCTTCCACAGATTAGAAGAATACTATCCACAATCTAACGCTTTTGATAAAAATAAATCAGGCTGAACTCATCAGCAAAGTTTTGTCCGTGTCGACCATGTTCTCTGTTGGCGAGAGATATGTCGAATCTCATCTTAAATTGAAATCACCCTCTCTTGAATTGTGAAGGAACACCATCGATGCCATCACCGACGAAGGGGTTCAACCCCGGTCTTCGAATCACTAAAGAAGAAGAAGTCAGTGGGCGTCGATGGGATCTCGAACATTGTGTTAAGACATCTCCCCCTGGAAGTGGTTAATATGCACACGATCCTCTTTAATAATACTTTGAATAATGCACACTATCCGGAGCATTGGAAAACTGCAATTGTACAACCCATATCCAAGAGAGGAAAGGATTCTTCGAATCAATTAGTCTCCTTCCTTACATCAGCAAGGTATTCGAGAAGGTGATGAATAGAGCTCTGATCACCTGGAATAAGGACAAAAATATAATTCCGGGTAACCAATTCGGTTTCAAAGCGGGACATGACACCATTCACGCAGCGTAGAAACTGGTGTCGGAAATCCAATGGAACAAGAGCCAGAAATAATGTACGGGTGCCTGCTTGGTTGACCTGGAGAAGGCCTTTGACACCGTATGGTTAGAAGGTCTGTACCTACTGTGTAACATGCTTACCGGCGCACGGTTCTTCGTCAAGCTGGCAACGTGACCTCCACAGGTATTTTTGATGTAAAAAATGGTCTCCAACAGGGTGCCGTTAATTTGCCGATCCTGTTCGACGTGAGCGATCTGATAAGTTCTCTTCCTCACGTAATTTCGTACACCGACGACTTGATCGTGTACAGATCAGGCAAAAAGATCGAGGACATCAGTACTCTCGTGCAGGGTGACTTCGATTCATTCATGAGAGATTGCGATGACTGGCAGTTGAATATCAATTTTCAGAAGTCGGAAACCATGCTGTTCAGGACGCCCTTGTTTAAGGCCTCGGCAGATAATGTTGGACTACACGGGCAACCACTGGCGCAAAGGACTGGGCCTGGGGATCCGGCTAGACCAGTTTCTATATTTCAACAAACAAGTAGATGCTGCTCTGGCCAGGACCCGAGGCGCTTTTGCTCTTACAAAGAAACTGTGTTACAACAGCCAACTCGATGCGAGGGTGAAGGCAATCTGCTACATGGCCCTCCTCCGGGCAATGATCACCTATGGTTGCCCCGTGTGGTTCAACGTGAGTGCAAGCTTGATGGAAAAGATTCGGTTGTTCCAAAGGGCTTGTCTTAGGGGTTGCCTTCGCCTCCTGAGTCCCAGTACAGACAACAGGGCACACCTGATAAGAGTGGACACTGTCCTAGTAAAGTTTATTCGAGGTCATACTGCCAGAGCGATGCCAGACGACTTGAATCGGGGCGCACTACCCCAATTCATTGTACCACGAAAGGGTGCGTCACAACGGAGACATTCCTCTATTTTGATTCGAACGGCCTGATACAAGACATAAATGCGGTACCGCTCTTCTTTCAAACCACCCGTTCAACTGTGTATGGGCGACTCAACCACGACCGTTCCGTCGCACAACGAGCTGAGGAGGGTCTCCTCCGGTTCAGTACGGCGGTATGAAGGCGGGATGTGCCAGAGTTTGCATTGAAAATTCTGATGGCTGGGGAGCGAAGGAACTCCCTCGTCCCTTTAGACCGTGGGAAGAAAGGGTAAAGCGTATCACCGCATGGGAGCAGCAGTCGGTCACTGTCTTGCAGCTGAGCAGCCGCAACCTATGGCCGTCTTACAAAGTCTAGAGTAGTTTGTTAAGGCAGTTTTTAAGATGTAAATAACAAAAATAGGGAGAATAGTGCACACTGGCCATCGATCCAAACAGTAAGATTGAAGGTCAGTCACGATAAAAGACAACCACTCAAGCCTCATTTTCCACCTCTATCGGAAAATCAACGCAATGTCATGCAAGAAGTAGCCAAAGAAGAGTCCTCTGACGTCCACTTTTGACGCCATCACCCATTTCACAATCTGAACATCGACCATCGTTGCGTCAAATCTCTTGAAATCCGTCAATGGGTGTTATGCTCAGCCCGTGGCACATGCGAGCAGTCAATGAATCACAGAAGCCTAGTTGATCCCACATGACCGTCAGAGGTAGTGATTGCGCATAAAACGAACAATTTCAAGCACTCATCGCCACTTGCAATCAATTAAGCGGAAAAGCTCCCCAAAATCGATAAGACCGGACACCACCGCGTTTCGCCGACTCATCTTGGCGATACGTCGCGGTCGGGCCGTCAAATTAAGAATTAATGGCGTTTCGACAGCACCCTTAGCGGGTGTTCACATTTTATCTTTGAATTCACGCGGAAGTCATGATGGTCGGCGTGGCACGCTATCGAGTTTGCCGTGCACATCAATCACAGTGCGTCCAGATGTACACAGATACCGCGCCGGACTGCACGCTGGTGGCGCCAATTACCCTCAGCGACGCGGATCCATCAGCAGTGCGGCACCGCCGCTGCTGCCGCCACCGCCGGCCGAGGACGGCAATTGAAGTCAATTGAATCAATTGACGTGGCAGCAAGTGCAGCGTCAGTTTCACTTATCTCCACCTTGAGCACGAGTGAGCTTCGGCAAATACACATACTGGCACGTCACTCATCTGTCGGATGGATCCGTCTGGTTTTCGGGGAAAGCCACCGGACTGATCTTCCCCTTATCGGGCTGTCGGCATTATATTGCTTATCGTGAGATACGCCTGGCGGCCGTGAGTTGTGTGCAAGTCGCGCGTTGATTTGTTTCGCAAAGCCTGCCAACGGTAGCAGCGAGCCTAATTTACATAAGGCCAGCGCGCTGTCTGGCTGGAAAGTTTGGCCATGTCGGCGGGTATGAGTCTGAAGAATTAGGCGGAATCCGCTGAATGCCCCGCCGAGGTACGTGCTCCGTACTCCGATGAGTCAGACAGAGTGACAGACGAAGTTGGTGTTTTTATGTCCAGAGTGACTTGCAGGTTTGCCTTTTTTCGTGGTTTTTGATGATTGTGCTGATTGATTACTTTTCGGTATTCAGTGGTTTTGTGTGTCTTTGAGGTCGGCCCAGAGGTGTGTCTTACTTCGAAATCCAAACGCAAGCGGGTCTAGTGGGCCAGGGAACCCGGATGGCTGAAGTGGGACAATCAGAGGAGTGTCAATGACCAGAGCGGAACTCCATCCATTGCTGAGGGTGCCGCAATAGCGTCAGCATCCATTGGAGGCAATTAATTGGTGCTAGGGCTGCCGGCGTCATTGAGGCCGAGGAGCGCAGTTAATTGTATAATTGAAAGTGATTAGTGGTGGTGTAAACATTGGCCGCAGTCGATGATAGATGCTGCTGCAAATTGCCGGCACTTGAGGTGAAAGGGTACCAATGGGAAGTAGTTAAATGTGGACAAACAACAATTGAGTTGAGTTGAGTTTCGCCATTCAATGCGTAGCATCGGAGATGTTAACTTCATTCCTGAAGACAAAGAGTGCTCAGACTGTACTCTGTTCGGAGAAGGAAATGGAGGGCGCCTTGCTACGATCGACTGGCGATCAAACGTTGAAGGGAACATAAGCCTGTGACTTCAAACCGAAAATATGCGACCTCGGAAAAAACGTTGTGCAAGTCATCTGATGACAATCAGCTGGTCATCATTAATCAGTCATTAGTCGAACGTTGGGGTCTCGGTTGGCGGTGCCAAGAGAAACCGATCAGCTAACTCCGACGCTGTTGAGTGAATCGATTGCCAATTAATCCCTCTTCAGGGCAATCATCGAAGCCAATCAATCTGACTTACTTACTTAAGCCGGGACTTAAGCAAGGTCCCACCCTCGTCCAAATCGAGCACTTCTCTCGAACGACCACAGACTCTCGCTAACTGCCATCGATCTGGCTCTCTTCGGATGACAAACTTACAATCTTGTTGACGACTGGATGGCGCAATTGATTAAGTGTCCGGTTCGAATCCCAGCAGTCGACCAGTGGGAGCAGCCTGGGTCCAAAAATTTCAATCATCAGGATTTATGTTCCAACGAGCGACAGACTAACCGGTTTCTCAGAGGAATTTCCTGTCAACATAGGCTTGTTATTAGCAAAATATGCCATTTAGAAACAAGCGAGTTGTTATGACTCAAAGTATCATAAAAATGAATACACCCTTCTTTGTTATCTCAGAGCTCCTCATTGAAGCCATGACCATTCCGGAGAGGGTCGGTTTTTTCCTCAAAACTGTCCGATTTTTCCAAGGTAATAAAATTTTTAAATGAAACCTGACTCATCAAGAGAGACAATGCACACCTTGAGAGGAGAAAGGATTTTTTCTGAAATTTGATTGAACAACATGCACGACATGCACGACACCCTTGACAGGACACATGCCAGCAAAATATGCTCGTCATTGTTCCTGTCAAACCATGTGTGGATTATTTCAATGAGTTTTCCCTGCCGTTCAGTTACTGCACATGATCACCATGACAGAGTGGTGATGAGACGTCTTGGGTAAAATTCATGAGGAGGACATTTTCTTTTTCAGTTTATGATGATGTGCGGCACCAAAAGGCAAAGGCTCGGTGTGGAACACAGATACTGGCCGGACGACCTCGATTGTGTAAAAATCCCTTTTTAGACCACAAAGCTGAGCCGTATTCTGATGTATCGAGTTCAGATTTTCTGCCGATTAATTACCAGCCTATAATGAGCTACCTAGAGGGTGATTTGCATGCTGCTTGGTTTCCCTGTGTTCTACTTTTGGCAGTATTCAAGTGATTTAAAACATGCGCCGAGCGAGGAACAACTACATCAGTGATAATACATTTTCACTCTACTTTCGCCAACCTCATACCAATACTGTACGTCGCTGCTCCCTCCCCATGCCCGCATGTTGTTGAATACGAACACAAAGCGAGTTATTTCTTCCTTTACTACTTCGTGGTGTGCTTGTGGAAAGGAGAATGCAGATGCATCGAGAGGCTCTCACTGCTCTCAGTAGTTTGGGTCAGAAATGAAGTGTTGTAGAGATGGCCAACTTGACCTCCGTCATCGACTCTACCTCACCAGGAGCTCAGGTAACCCAATCGTAACCAGGCGAGTTTGTGGAATCCTGTTGGAATCACATTCATCGCCCGGCTCGGAAGTCGTGACAAAGGACACATTCGTGCCACGTGACCAAACCAAGCATAGCCCTCTCCGTTCCTTTGGCCATTTTCCAAATTTCATGACCATAGGTGAGAGAGAGTTGGAATGAATACTGAGTTGAAAACCGCTAACTTGGCTTTGACACCAAGCTCGGCCTTCCTGATTACAGATCCACCAAGCTGTTTCAAAACTGATCCATTTTGACCAATCTTGCAGGACAGTTCAAATCTCGTTGCTCTCCGTCAAGTCGTTCTCGAGAAATTCGCAACGCGAGAAAATCCCATTGGTCCATACAAACTCCTGCTGGGACACCAGGCCACCAGGCCACCAGAATTGTTAAATGGGGTCTGACCAATTTTCACCAACCTTTGCGTGATTATGTCTCGAAAACGGAGCATCGTTCAACAAAATGAACAAGATCAATGTTGTAGCATATGACGTGGTCTAGAGGATGAAATATGAAAATCGAATATCTACTGTTACTTTTGTGTGATCATCCAAAAATGGTGAATTGGTGCATTTGTAATTTTTGTCTTCTCTTCTCGAGATAAATACCAGCAAAAGTTGACCAAGAATGCGCTCAGTTTTCATTCAATCTTGCAGATAGCAGCTGAAAGACAGCAGAACGAAGAACAGGCAAGATGACTAGTGGGGCTTGTCGTTCCAAACAACGACGCATCATATAACGCTCAAAACGTCTGAAACAAGCCCACTGCATCCTCAGTCAGGTTAGCAAACGAATCCAAAGTCGATTCCTGATGCGACATCAAACCGAGAACATCAAAAAAGCCAAAGTTTACACTTCGAAATCCACCAAATCACCTCGAAATCCCTCTAAACGGGCTCAAAGAGGCCACAAGGGTCTAAAATCACGACCATGACCCCCTCCCCCACTGCCCGCAACACCCCGCGGATCGTGAAAAATAAAAAAAAAAATTCCAAAACCCGCAAAAATTCTGAGAAAAATGCCAAAAATGGGTAAATTTTGAAAAATTCTACCCGCGGCCGGTGGGGTGCCAGTGGCTATATAAGGGGGTACTCGGCGGGGAGCGAGCTCAGTCTGTCTATGGTCGTCGGGGGGTGCACGTCGGAAAATCTTTTTTCTCTCGGCTCATATTCGTACACTCGCTCACCCGTATGTGACACACACCCCCTCTCTCACTCTCTGTCACCCTGGGCTACCTTACCCCTCTCTCTCTCTCGCCGACACCCCCCCCCCCCCCCCCGCCGCCCCCTCACCCACTTTGAGTGCAATTTTTTGGGATTTTTTTCCAAAATGTTGATCGATTTTGAGGAACTTTGTTGATGATGGATGCTGAACCGTGTGCCGACCATTGAGAGGGTGTGCGGGTGGTCAATGGACGCTGCTTCGATATTTGTTTGCGATCGTTTAGCGGTCTGACAACCGTCTTCGGGTGCGAAACTTGCTGGCTTTCTTGTATTTTGACAACTGTTGTACGAATTTTTATTTTTTTATTTTTTTATTTTTTTATTTTTTTTTTGGAGCCTTGTCTCGAAGCTGTCGGCTGAGAATGATCAGCGGTCTTACTTGTTGGGACGTTTTCAATTCAGGGCCGCATTGATCAGACGGGTTTTTTACTCGGGTTACCTCTGGGTGCCATGGCTCGGTACAGTCTTCCTTTTGTCGACGCGGTGACGTGGAGATTTTCACATGAGTCACATCATGCATCTGTTGTTGTCGGATGCAACTTGATATTTTTTCTCGATTGTCATCCACCACTAGTCAGTCGACTTTAGCAATTCTTTTTCCGGACCACCTTCCACATTCGCCCTTCTGTATACCGGTTCGGTTGTTCGTTTGCGATGGATACTCAGGCCCCATCTGCCCTCATGGATTACATGGGGGCACATCTGCCCACTGATGGATTACATGCGGCCCATCAGTGACTACAAGCAGATCTTCGATGGTCACGAGCAGCCCATCAAGGATGCCCACATCACATGCCTGGTCACAGGCGGCAGAAGGTACACAAAGGGTATCTCAAACCATTCCTTATTCACTTTCTTTATATTTTCTCCTTTACATTTACAATCACAATGAGTTTTAAATGAATTCGAATTTTGAGTCATGACTCTCGTTCGCAATGTCACATGCTAGCATGAATTCGGTTTCGGGTTAGCTTGCTGTGCACACATAGGTTTTTTGTTGGTTATTTAAATATTTTCCAACTAACCCCCTCGGGCGCCGAACAGGTGTCCTTGAGGCTAGGTAGGGAATCCCTCAGAATCCAAACAGGCATTCTGGGGATAGGTAGGGCCCCCCTCAGGACCCAAACAGGTGTCCTGAGGCTAGGCAGGTTTTTTGCTCTTCTCTTTTCAGGTTTTCCTTCCTTTTCTGGGTCCAATTCTTTTCTTCTCTTTTCAGGAAGTCTGCCCTTGTGGGCACGGGCGTGTTAGAGCTTGTTTGATGTGCGCTTTGCACACATTAGTTGTTCGGACTGACTCTTGGGCTTCTCGGGTTTTCAATGACTTGTCCATCGTGCTTGTCTTGTTGTTTTACCATCGCGCCTCGCATCGGTATCAATGAAAGACATACACTCTGAAGCTTGGCTCAAATTTCTCAACTCAATCTTTCCTCAATTCCTCAATAGTCCTCATGCCAGTTCGTGCCTTTAAAGACATCCCCCTTAGCTTCCCTTAGCGCTTAGATTCGCATTGTAATTCACGAGGTCCACCTCTGTTTTCAGCGCGTTCGATCTCGAAGACGTATGAATCGATCGGTTGGCTGTTCGAAGGCAGTCTGAGCAGCCTGGCGGAGGTTTTTGTTCGGCTTCTCGTAGGATAAGAACAGCTTGTCTCTGCTCTCTCGGCGAGTTCAGTCATAGAGCACTTCGGTTGTAAGAATTGAATAGTCACCGATTATGCTCGTGGACTAAGCTTTCAATTCACGTTTAAATGAAATGAGCTCATTTCTTCGACATTCCAGTAGTTTTTTTTTTTTTGTTCATTGGCCACCACATTTATCCCTTCAAGCTTAGCTCTGCTCGGAACCTCTTGCGTTTCTGTAGACCGATGAGAACCGTGTACGTTAAATCCTTCCTCCTTCTTAAGAGTTGAGTTGAGCCACCTTCCTCCTTCCTCCCTCCATAATTTAGCCATGACTAGCTTTTCCAAAAGTAGGCTGAGCTAGGTAGGTAGGTCAACATAATGCACCAAGAATCATAATTTGATGGTAGGAATCGTGATCGCGAATCGCATTTTTTGAAAATGAAGAAGAAGAGAATAAAGTGATTGTATGCATGCACGTAGCATCTCACGCACGACAATACCCAGACCAGATTAAAGAGCTAGGTAGGATTAAAGAGCTAGGTAGCTAGGTTTCAGTTAGCTTGAGACAAACAGAGAGTAGATCAGTGGATAGGTAGCTAGCTTCTTACACAAACACAGTTAGGGTTATTAGGTATACATGTAGATAGCTACATAGGCACATATTCAGCTAGTTTCAGGGACTGTTAGGTAGATAGTTAGGTCTTCGATTTTTCAGCACGACAGGCGCTCGCTTTCATTCGTTACGGTCTTGGAGCGGGCTATCGCGAGACTTAACGACGCTTTCGCATGTGTTTTCGTGTCAGAACAGGCCTTCGGGGCATCGAACAGGTGTCCTCGAAGTTAGGTAGGGGACCCCTCAAGGCCCCCAAACAGGGTGTCTTTGAGGATAGGTAGGGGACCCCTCGGGGACTCCAAACAGGCTGTCCTTGAGGTTAGGTAGGGGACCGCTCAGGGGCCCAAACAGGTGTCCCTGAGGATAGGCAGGGTCTAACCATATTCTCTTTTCAGGAACGAATCGGGAGTGTTCGGAAATTTTTCTGACAATTCTTTTGTTTGGCGGTCTGCGTGCATTTCAATGGTATCTGACGTGTCGCGAACGGAATTGTAATACGATCGTAGAATACCTCAAGTCATAGCTGATGAGTCACCGGAAGACTCGGCGCATGACAAAGCTTAAGGCACTTCTGTCCCCATTTCCCAGTCGAATGCAATCGTGAGACCGCCGAGAAACCATGGGACACTCGAATAGTTGTCGAATGAAACTATTCTTCTTTCGCTTTAAGAAACCGACTAAGATTTGGTTTGAAACGCAAAGTAAGTCGTGTCATTTCACATTCGAAACGTCAACGCGATGAAACCGTGAAACTATCGAAACTGACGTCGAACGAAGCACCACACCAAGTCACAGGCTATCTCGCTTCAGACTCGCATAAGAACCGTCATCGCGACCACGATCCGACGGCAAACCAATTGTGGCGTGTTCAACAAATGCTCTTGATTTTAAGCCACGGGTGTCTCGCATTCGAATCAGTGACAGGATAAAATCACGATATTGTCTAAAAACAAAAAAAAAAAACGGAAGCAATTGACACACGAGTAGTCTTCGTAAAACGCACCTAAAGCGCGTGTGCTATCGGTGAATAAAGTGTTTCCTGGACGATGGCCACAAGCGGCCCAACCAACAAGGATTGACTTCAGGCACGAGAAAGCTGACCAGCTGATGACTGACTGCTTGCTGCAACTGCAACTGCAACTGCACTTCGGTGCACTCACAATTGTAAGCCCTTTCAACCTTTCCCTTGTCATTAGTTCAAATATTCCCATAGTACTCCCTTCTGTGAACAATTTGTGTGTTTGATCGTCTTGAACGGTTTTTTTTTCATTTAAAATGCATGCATACACAGAACATGTGTTCTTTAGCAAAACATATATTTTTTTGTCCAACTAACCCCCTCAGGACCCAAACCGGTGTCCATGAGGCTAGGTAGGGGACCCCTTAGGATCCAAACAGGCATCCTAAGGCTAGGTAGGGCATTCCCCAGGACCCAAACAGGCGTCTTTGGGGCTAGGTAGGGAACCCCTCAGGACCCGAACAGGTGTCCTGAGGCTAGGCAGGGCCTTTGCTCTTCTCGTTTCAGGTTTTCCTTTTTTTCTGGGTCAAATTCTTTTCTTCTCCTTTCAGGAACACGGGCGCGTCGCGGTTTCAACTTGGGAACCGACTTGATCACGCATGACACGAGCCTCGAAGCTTGCCATAGACTAGTCCTGGTTCGCTTCTTCAGCGTCGCACTGACGAGCATACCAAATTTCACGCAATTGACTTTCCAAAAATTATAAATTGACAGTCCTAGACGGTTTCAAGAGGTTTGTCTTTTTCGGCTTTAAATGCTGGCAAGCTTTGCCCGCACACGTGATGTCATTAGAATCGGAATCAAAATCAGAATCGAAATCCAAAATAAAACTCGCGTTCCCCTTCGAAGCCACATTCCTATTCGGACTCCCGTTCCCATTCGGACTAGCATTTGCACTTGAAGCCGCACTCGAAGCACACAATCCCAGTCGCATTCCCATTCCTATTCCCAAACCAAATCTAACTCATTATCGGCATTATTGATCGTAGTCTCAGCTCCTATCGTACTCGTAGTCAGACCCCTCGTCGTCCTTTGGGGGCACAAAGCAATGCGAAAACATCCAAGAATGCAAACCAAGAAGGGAAGGGTGTTTTTAGTCAGTAAGAATCTGACACACTATGTGCACACGGGTCACGTAGTGTCTTTTGAAGATTTTCACCAACCCACGAGAAAAAAAAAAAAAAAAAAACGCACTCCAACCATACATTTGAACCCCCAATTGCATTTATTCCCATAATAAGTGTGCAACAAAATTGCGAACAGCGTCTGAGTGCAGGTATTCCTCTGCCTGTCTCCCCATCCTGTTAGCCTTCTAGTCCTGGTCCTGAGGGCTATCTCTAGACAGATCATCCGTACAGAGGGTGTCTTTTGAGCCAGGAAAGCAATCAAACAAGTTCCACGTCGCAGCCGCGGCGCGACTCTGTTGTGTGCTTTATTTCGTGAAAAGCACGGTTGCACAACCGACAACGGCGTGGCTAATTAAGGAGGTGTTGATGTCTTTTGAGCTAGAAAAGCAATTGCCGACGCTGAAGAGACGCTGTTGTGTGTTTGATTTCTCGAAAAGCACACTTGCAGAGACCTGTCGACGTCATGGCTTGTTAAGGAGGTGTTAAGGGAGAAAATCGAAATTTTTAAAGTACAATAAAATTCGGTTACAACGAGCTAAGAACATCGTCCACAAGCCGACAAGAGATCGCCTGGCGGGTTATACAACTAACCGCCCGAACGACGCGCGACGCCGAGGCTCCGTTGAAAAGGGCTTCTATGAAACCTTGACCGGCGTTTACAGAGCGATGTCACGACTATGGCTTATTGAATACACCGCAAGACGTTGACGGAACCCTGAATATCTGCCATCGTCCGGGTGCTTTCGAACGTGCTCCAAATCATTCCTGACAAATGAGAAGAGCACTGAGCTGGTTACCTTGGCGGAGCCTGTATGATCAAGTTCGGTGCATTAACGTCGCGTTACATGGTACCACGCCAATGGAAACTTGCTCAACATCTCTCATATGAAAGAAGAGCGTGCAGCAAGCTATGCCTTCTGAAAGGCTTCTCAATTACATCCACCAACGCATTTGAGTAAATTCCCTCCGCCATCAGACCGAAGCCATTCAGCCGCTTCTGTTACTGTCAATCAGCATCTGGCCCCGTTTTCAATTCAGATAAGATATCTTCGCAGCGTGCGCTCCAAATTCAACGAAATCAAGTCTGACCACATGTCACACTGTAATCTAGAACGCAGACGTCGAAAAATGTGCACCGAAGCAGTTTCCCTGAAACGAGAGGATTTCCCCATTGCGGTTCTTCTTCTGAAGTCTGTTCCAAAAATAAGCAGTCGTCTCCCACAAGGGCGCCTGCCAGCGACTGCAAGCGCCACTGCGAGTGCAAATAATCCGATGATGTCACCGCCCCATGACCATTCGTGCGGAACTCATTTGCAACCGCCTAAGGGTATGCAATGGATTCTGATGCTATCGTATTCCCATCTGCTAGACTAGACGATCGATTCAAAAACCGCCGTTACTGGATTAAAAATTCTTATTTATTCAGTTCCATTGCACAACGTTAGTCGCCGCCTCGGGACACGTTTACATCTCAAGCAAATACGAATTTATTTACAACTACGACAAATAGAAAAAAAAATAAAACAATACAACAACACAACTCGATTGAGTTAAACTTTACAAGGGCTCCGGTCCCATGCTCGAGACCGATCAATCGCTCGCTTCTATCTGATTTTGGTCAGCTCCACATCCTTCACATCCTTCCTTAAGTCCTCGGCACTCGCCGCCGGGGTCTTCTTCTTGCGACAGCTTTTGACCAGATCCTGTCCCATCCACGCTATCACGACCAGGATGCACATGGCGTTCATCCAGTGGATTGTGAATGTGTAGTTGGTGGCATCTCTGACGAGACCTGAAAGACAAGCACCTCGTCAGTTGAGTGGGATGGATGGGATGCAACGTGTAACTTACCGATGATGGGCCCACAAGTGAGGGTGAAGACGCCGGACATAAGGAGCTGTAGGCCCGCCGCCGCCGGCAGCCTGTTCAGCGGGACGTAGCTGGGAATGATCAGGTTCCAGAAGACAACACGCATGGCCTTGTTCAAGCCCATCCAGCCGAAGCAGATCAGCACCACCGTGAAGTTCCTGCTGTGCGCGACGATGGCCCTGCCGAGGACCATGCCCACGACTCCGCCGCAGAAGAACACCTTGTTGTCGCAGTTCAACTTGGCCGTTGCGACTGGAATCAGGAATCGCACGGCCATGTCGCCTGCGGCCAGCATGGACATAGCAGCAGCGATCTCGCCGCTATTGAAGCCGAAGTCGCTCAGGATGAACGGCGTGAGGATGGCGAAGTTGATCTCGGTGAAGCTGATTAGGGTCAAGCCGACGGCCAGGTTCACATAAGTGAGGTCCTTGAGCAGGTCCAAGTCGAAGAAGACCGCGATCTTCTGGAACAACGTCATCTTCTTCCTCTCCTCCTTCTGGGCCTGAGCCTCGTTCGTCTGCAGGAAATTTGTTTCCTCCGTCGGCTGGGGGATCTCTTTGACCGGCTCCATGGGTGGCTTGCTCATCGAGAACGAAAGCTTCGGCGTTCGTGGACTGATGGCCGGCGTGTTCAGTGGTGTCCCATCGCCTCCCTTGTAGCTGAGCACAGTGCCAGTGGAGCTCCTGCGCCGGCTCGAGCTGAGCGATATCTTCGATCCGTACCAGCCGTCATTGGCGCGCGACATCATCGGAGTGTCCACGTCCGCCGCGTTGTCCAGGATCTGATGATGGTCCAAAGGCGATTCAGAGAGTTTTCTTTGTGCCTCGGCATCAGGGATTTGCTTGTTCGCGTGCCACTTCACCGGCTGGTAGATGCACGCGCACGCGAGGTTGTGCAGCGACATGCCGCCGTAGAAGAGGACAGCCCCGGCGACTCCGTACTGGTACATCAAGAAGGTGGACAGATAGGGCAGCACGATCGGGCCAAGGCCGGCCACCGTGAACTGGTAGGCAGTGGCTGCCCGCCTCTTCACTTTGAAGTACGTGTTGACGGCGAGCGATGAGGCGGACACCATGAATCCTCTGCCGATTCCTGCGAGCAAAGCAAACGTGAGTCGGGCTATGGTGTGCGCGCAAGCGGGCTGAGAACTTACCGTAGGTCACAGAGATGGAGAGCAGGTAGAAAATGAAGGAATCAGCTAATACTGTCGCCGAGAGGCCGATGAAGATGAGGATCGCTCCGGTGATGGCAACTTGTCGGTACGAGAATCGTCGAAACAGGGGACCGTTGAAGAGGCCTAGAAAGGAGGTCGATTTGGTTCAAAATGCTTGTGACTGACGAGGAGGAGGCAACGCCCAGAGTGCACCTCCCACCGACGCAAGACCTCCAGCCTCCCCAGCATCCTTGATCGTGCCCTTACCTGTACAGGCCGACACGGCTTGCTGCGTGTTGATGATGGTTGTCATCTCTGAGCTACTTATTCCTATGGCTGTGTATCTATCTCGAAACAGAATGCCAAACTGTTGCATGATAGGAAATGTGACTAGCTGCGTTGACATAGACACAAAGTTGATCATTTGCCAGGAAATACTAATTACTTCAATCATACTTACAATACTTATGCCTGATGCGATGGCAACCAGCCAACCCCAGCCGCCATCTGGTGCAATGAAGTTCTCACCCAAATCGCTTTTATCTCGGCGTTTTTTCTTTGGGCATTTGGCCGCCGTCTGAGACGCTTGCAGAGAGTTTGCCTTTTGGACATCAATCTTGAGGGGGACTTCGGTAGCGTTGCCATTTTTTGCCTCGTCTTTGTTCATTTTCAAGTGCAGATGCTTTTGCTACCACATTCGTTGAATGGTCGCTCGGTCGCTTGGGCATAAATTCTGGAAAATTAAGCGAGAGTGAGGACATTCAATTGAGCTTGAAATTCGTTAGATAAGCTCAGAGAGAGGGGGGAACTAGGCGTTTATTTTCTGATTTGATTGTGGTACGAATGTGGTACGAATATGGTTCAGGGCAGCTTTGGAGAATGTCAGGACAGCACGGGACACGTTGAAGGTAACATTGTTTTCGGCGTCGTCTTTGAGGAAAAAAATAGGGGCCAATGATCCGACTAAACAGAGCTTTCTACCAGCTGATGCCGTATCGCCAGGAATGCTCATTGAGGATGGATGGCGTGGGCTATACGGCCCCCACCAGAGACCGCAGGTTTTAAGAACTTGGAATGGAATTGCTCTTATTCTGTAACCGAATAGGAAAATCCACAGTTTAGCTTTACCAAGTGCAGCAGGAATAAAGTTCCGCCGGATGTGCAAATAACACAGTGTGCGGTTTTATTCACTTGTCTGGCTCAACACGGATAGACGTCGCAAACACCGGCTGAGTGTCGTCAATCAAACTGCTTTTCAGGATCATCTTGGTGACAAGGCGACTGAGCTCCAGACATCTTACTGGAACCAGATGGGAGTGACTACAATTATGTCCAAAATATCTTCATATCAACAGCTCTCATTGTCTCTGTGGGGGTTGTTTGTGGAGTGAAGCGGCTTGAAGTGGCTTGAAGTGGCGCCTGGTGGTGAGAAAAGAACTGCGTGGTTTAAAACGCCCGGAGTTCAAGAAGCCATCAGAGAGAAGACCCACAGAGACTGGCCTCTCTTGGGGGACTCTGCTTCTCGTGACCGGTACACTGAGGCGAGACGAAATTGCAAATTGACTGTGCGAGCAGCTAAATAGCAGTCTTGGAAGGAGTTCAGCGAGAAGTTTGAAAGCGCCCCTAGATCTGCGAAAAAGGAAGGACTCAGAGGAAGGAAATTCAACATCATCGAAGGAGTCAAATCCAAAGATGCTGGTGTGATGCGAGCACTTTTCGAAGCTGCTCAATCCCGGCCAGGCCACTGAGGATGGCAGACCTCCAACGGTTTAGTAATTTTGGCGATTGAATCACTAAAAGTTGGCAAACCTGCCGGTGTGGATGAAATCCGGCCGGAATTGCTTAAGGCAATGGGTAAAGAGGGAGTTTTATGGCTCTCTCGTGCCATGAAAGTGGCCTAGGAACGTGGTGAGACAACTGGCGATTGGCAAACTGGGCTGATTGTCCCAATTTTGAAGAAGGGGGGACAAAAGGGATTGCTCCAACTACAGGGGCATATCTCTTTAAAGTCTCCCCGGGAAAGTCCAAACTAAGGTGTTGGAAGTGCATTCTAGAGCTGTATACGAGCAAAGGATGGGGGATGAACAGTGCGGCTTTCGCTCCGGTAGAAGTACAACCGACCAGCTTTTCGCTCTAAGAATGGCACTTGAGAAGGCTTGGAGTATGCCAAGCCCTTCTCCAGTCGTTTTGTGGATTTGGAAAAAGCATACGACCGAGTTCCTCGAGGTACACTCCGGAGTGTTCTGCAGGAGTATGGGATTGGCGGTCGTCTTCTGAGAGCCATTCAAACTGTATCAGCTGTGTTCGGGTTAACGGTGCTAAATCAACACTTTCCACCGTCAAGAGTGCGTCTTGTCATCTCTCCTTTTCATCGTGATGTTCCAGCGCATCCGAGGCGAGGAATGTTTCATACTGGGGGAGCTGAGGGTAAGTCACCTTCTTTTTGCAGACGACTTAGTGATCCTCACATCTTCCCAGACGAAACTCCAGCACGCACTCGATAGGTTTGTGGCCACATGTGCTGATGCTGGAATGAAGGTCGAAGTGGATAAATCGGAGGTTATGGTCAGCTCCAGAACGCCTGTTCAATGCGCTCTACATGTTAGTGGAGTCCCATTCCTCACACCAAATTGAGTGTTTCCTTAAACGAAAATACTTGACTCGTGTGTTTTCCCTCGGAGTGTTCAGTTTTTGGCTCTATGATGGAAAAGCCGCTTTGGGGATGTGTCACGGTGGCGCTGTTTTGTTTCTACACCCTGTTTCATGCTATCCACATTTTGGCACTTGAACCGTGACAGTTTGACAGTGGATCGCAGGCGAGGTCTCACAAATCGATCAAGTGATGTACACTGCTCAAGATTCATTATGATTGCCCGCACACATTGACCTTAGTATATGTTCGAGCAAGAATAGCTTAAATAAGCTTAAAATATTCAATTAATCATCAAACTGGACTGTTCGCTGAGAAGGTTTGCTCCTTTGCGTCGTTGTCATGTTCGCAAACATCGCTTTTGTCACAGTTGACGGTCGTTAAGTGCAGATAGGGAAGATTTATTGTGTTGAAATAATTTGATAAGCCCATCAGTGTTTTTAATTGCCTACAAGTTGTGCAAAGTCAATCAATTATCTTTGTGACGAGTCATTATGGGCGAGCGACTTTAGAGACTTTAGACTTTAGATTACAAATTGACTGGCAGTGACAGTACGAGTTCTCCGGAAATAATTTGGAAGTTGTTAGCTTCGAAAAATACATGGCGAGACGTTAGACGTTAAATTTTATCATGGGGGCTTGATACATTTTGGACACAAAATAAATCATCTGTGACTGTAACTGAGCTAGAGATGTTCATATATAAAAAATACATCGATGTTTTATTCGATGTAATGTATCGAAAAAATACATTGATGTTTTATTCGATGTAATGTATCGAAAAAATACATCGATGTTTTATTCGATGTAATGTATCGAAAAAATACATCGATGTTTTCTTCGATGTATTGTATCGAAACGTCAATACATAACGAATCAAGGATGAAAAACATTAATGTTTTCAAAACATCGACCATGGAAAAACAAGAAAAAGGCCGCTCCTACACACGGTACATTCGTCGCCAACTTTTCAGTTTGTTGGCAAGGGAAGTGAGACATGGTTCTCGTTTCTCAATGTTGGCTATTGGAAGCATGCTATACATCTGTGACAAAGGTTGGGCAACAGAAGAATTTGAGAATTGAAGGGGGGGGGCATGAAATATCGAAAACCGAAAACCGATAATTTTCTCCGAGTAAACCAGTTTTCCGAATTTAAGGGCTTTTACTCTACTTACTTTAACTGTTTTGTTAGTGCTCGAAAATAACTCTCAACTCTCTTTTTCTCAACTGATTACTCACAGAGAGATATCGCATTTGTCTTTGACAACTGGATACATATATTTAAATACACTCGCTTATTCGCTCAAATATATCACTCGTCTGTTGACTTGTATATGAATTAAATGGAAAAGATCAACCTAAAACCTCTTTCAGTATATAGAATTCAATTATTGTATTGTTTGCACATATTATAAACAGAAGAGAAGAAAGATGATCACCAAGATGATCCCGGCGCGCTGCATTATCTATTTGATGCGAGTCTTCTGAAAAGCAGTTTGATTGACGCCACTCAGCCGGTGTTTGCGATCCTATCGCAGGTTTTTTAAAACTTAAACTTCCTCGCCTTAAGTAAAATTTTAAGGAGAAAAGGCTTTTTCAACAATTACTTGGGTTGCCGTAACACCAAGCACGACTAATACTAGTTCAAAAATTCCAGGAGATTTATCAGGATGACCAATAAAATCACTGATCGGCAATTCCCCATGCATTGCTTGGTAGCAAAGTGACAATAATAAATTCCTTTTCTCTCAGTGATATCTCACACTGATTGACCAGAACATACAAAAATGAAGATAGGGCTTCTCTTTGACCAAGAGCGAAAATAAAATGGTGATACAAGTCCGTTATTGAGTGACCTTTTTTCAGAATCTCAAGAAGGGAGCGTATTGGCAACACAATATTTCGTGTGGAACAGTGAAACAAAAAAAAACAAAAAAAAAACATCATCATTTTGTCATTTAATTCCAAATGTCAAATTTTCCTTTTTCCTTGATTCCTATATTTCTTTCGTTTTTAACTTGAATTCTTATGGACTAGACGTGAAATAAATGGGTTAAAATTACGTGTAATGATGAGTATGACTTAATATAACTATTGCATGTATTTTAAAGTGTTCGCACAGGATCACAGCAGAGAGTAATTTAAGACCCTTTAAAAGGTTCGGAGTTGTTTGCGAGTACTGTTTTTATCTGGAATTTTAATCAACTTGTCACCATGTCAGAAATGGATATACACAAGACAACACTAGATACACGATCTCCCATAAGTCTTTGCAAGTGCTCCTATAAGACGGCGAAACACAGAATTGAGTTTAACTTCATGTACTAATTAAGTTCACGGATTATGTATTGGACAATTCTTCTAAAGTGCGAAGCCGATCTAAAAGGTCTTGCTGCTCTTCACGTCTCTAACTCGGTAAACTGCGAAGCCCATTTAAAGCGTCTGGCTGGTCTTGACGTCGCATGTCTCAGATGACCATGACAGTACAATCGTTTTAAGCTAAATGAAGCGTTACCATTAATCTCGAGTAATCACCACGATTTGGGCTTAATGGACTACCTCCACGACACAACCACAATGGGAACACCACCTTGTCAGGCTGTTCGTTTCAGGGTTTTTGACAGATCATGGTGAAAAAATACTGGTTCTGCGGAAGCTTTGCTCACAGAAAATATTGGCTAACACTCAACCAGACACAATCCATTGGAAGACTGAGAAGACTGTTGACTTCTAAGTTTAATTCATAACTAAGCCGTGTAGCAGGGGCGGGGTATCGAAGAAGCCGGTTAATTTTTTGAAATTTTCACCACTACAAGCCATATTCAGTCTTGAAGTGTTACAGGGCTATTGCAATGAAAAATTTGCCTTAATGGGATCGATCCTGTCATGGTCCGTGCGAACAGGGTCGTGTTGCCTCCCTTTGGCTACAGCCAAAAATATTAAAATGAAAATTGACCTGCGTATAGAGCGTGTTTTCATCCGATGCATCAAAGAAAAAAAAACTACAAGAAAGGGTAACTTTAGAGCTCTGTATCTGGCATATCCATTGACGTAACTTAGCCAAATTTAATTTAATTTTTTAAATTTATTAAAAATAAATAGAACTCCGTATTCCAATTTTCATTTTTGGCTTTTGAACCACTGTGCGATGCCCTCTTCAAAGATTAATAAAATACAATCGTCTGCCAAATAAATTTAATTTCATGTATATTAAATTTTTCGTCTGTGCTGTATTAATATTTAAAGTTCTCTATCTGCAAGTTGCAGAAGTACCATCTAGCGCTAGGGAGGAGTATTTTCATTAAGCCAAGTTCCATCAGAAAACAATTGATCACACCCCCTGTTGAAAAAACGGACCGGCAATCTCCCAGATCTAGCTGATGGCTGTCAATTAAATTGCTTGACATAAGATCCACATCAATTGGATTACCTGTCGCGACGGGAAATATGCATGTCATCTTGATGTCAATTGATTGAGTGAGAAATGTGTCATGACAAGACTGCTGTACAGAAAACTGGTTCAACGAAATGAAGGGGATATTTCCTGATTTTCAATTTACGACCACAACACGAAACAACCCGAAGACCGGTCAAGATTGATCTTGACATAATGACCAAAATAATGGTTCCTCCCTCCCGCCTTAATCGGCACAATCAACTTTCAGCTGCCAAGCCTCGGAACTCGTTTGGATGCGAGACCAGTCGCTTCCCACGAAAGGCAAATACCGCTGGTCATATTTTCTTGAATCTGTCGTGCGATTTGTAAAAATTAGTGCACCACGTCACAAGACATCCCGCATTCAATTCGAGCTCAGGCAGGACGACAAGCTGAAAGCTCCTCTCAAGCATTCGATGATGATGCCCATCGTGTCTGTCAACAAACCGTGGACTTCACATGCGGAGCTCGCTCGTATGCTTGGCTGCGCTGCGTGCGAAGTAGAGTCAAGTTCTAAATTGATCAAATCAAACAAGTCTATTCTTCTGACCCTGGAGGCTGGAAAATCAGTTTCTCTCTATCTGACAATAGGCTAACAATTGGCAACTCTGACATCAACTCAGACTTTCAATTAAACTCTCACTGCTTAGCCATGCAAACCAGCTTTAATTGCTCGCGCCTCGACTTTGCAAGCGTGTTCACAACCTTTGTGCAGATATACTCGTACAACCCTCCGCGTCTAATCAACGCAACACCTGCTAATGATGTGCAATTTCACAAAAATATACCCTCGTTCAATCGAATCGCCTTCCCGCGATAAGATTCGATAAGTAAGTGCCAGTGTCTGGGAGCCTGAACGCGACTCGTGCCATTCCTAACCCTGAACGTAATTGTTTACATCTATCGTTTCCTTATTTACAACGATTTGCTGCGTCTTATCGGACGGCATTTGTCTAAATGCTAAAACAACATCTGACACACGTCGATAAGGCAGTTCGCCCGTAAACTCCTCCAAGAAATGTTCAATTTCAAGCACTTCACACGCCTGGCGTTATCTCGTCTGGGCGCGTTTGTTTAAATTTAAACATTTTGATTTCTTTTCGTGTTCGCGATAACCCCCGATCGCGACCCAGTGAAAGTGTTCCCTCGCAAGTGCTTGGTTTCGCCACAGAGAGTGGCTTTGTCTCGGAAAGCGTTCCTTAGCCAAGGTCTTGAGAGAATAGATTTTGTTTGATTGATCGCATGCAAATCACAGAGCGGGAGTGGGCAGCCGGCATCCAGTAATTAGTGCGAGTTTATTGTGACACCGAGCGATACGAGCGGCAGTTGTGGAGGTTTATTTGGTCTGAAATTGCCTCAATTACGTCAGCGGATCGTTGAGGTCGCACAGTTCCTAATAGGAGACAGCTTATGCGGTATTTTATACGATTCCGCAAACAATTTGACGTGCGGTATCTCGCAATGAATGATTTGCAAGTTTTAACTGGAGATTGTGGTGCTCAACGAATGGGTGTGTTCAGAGGTCAATCAAGTAGAGATCGGAATGCGTGCAGAGAATGAATGTGGTGAATTTTGTCAGCTTCCTGGAGTGGTAGATTTACGTCTGGATGAGGTGGCTGGCTGGCTATGAGCAGCAGTGTTGACAGGAACAAGTGGTAGTAGTTGGAGGGGCTCTGTACACTGACAGCACAGAGACAAGAGCGCATGCCTTCCGCGACCACTTCGGGAATCCTCTTAGTAAGAGACAGCTGATAAGACACGTTGGCCACAACATAACCGACGCTGGAGAAAAAGTGATCCGATCGACTTTAGTCGCGAGGACGGTCATGGGTCCACATACAACGCGTCTTAGCATACCGCACAGCCGACTAGACAGTCGACAGCTTGACATTCCGGCCCATTGCAGGCTTGCTATTTAATGCAAGTGGGTACAGACTTTTGCCTTGACTGCTTGTAGTGGGATGTGCATCTCCTTTGCAAGCGAGCACTGAGGGGCTGGTCCCTACCTAGCCAGTTCATTAATCCTCACTGTGACCTGGACCTGTTTTGAGCTAGCCTTCGAACGACGCTAGCTCAGCCCAGCAGTCCTGCACTTTTTTTTAATGTGAAGTAAAGGCGGCATTAGCGTTGACGACTGCTTGGCTATCAACGCATATGACAACCTCCTTAATAATAATAATGTGGGTGTCGCTACAGCCAGTAGAGGGCCAGAGGCCTAGCTTCTACACCAACCACTTGTGCTGTTGTTCTCTCACAAGTGGAAGGAATCCACAGTTTTATGCCGACTCCGAACGGCCATTTTGAGAAGCTTTTTCTAGACAATTGTACTCGGTGAGCATTGTGAGTGACTCGAATGTGGTGGGGCCGTGAAAAGTATTCTGCTCGTACCGGGAATCGAACCTGGACTACTCTGGGCTCTGGGCACCAACCCACAACGCCACGGCCGCCACTATTCTTAATCCAAGGATCGCCCTCTTAAAATCCCTTCACATGTGCCCGGATGTGTCATTCCGTTCTTTTAGGGGTTTGAGAGTCAAAGCTGTTTGCTAGATTGAGTGTATCCAGAATGAGTGCCCAGGATTAGAGTTTCATAGTCAACAAGGGTTGAACGTCCTCCCGTTCAAGGTGACAATGGTGATTGAAGACTAAGCCTGCTAGCCAACTCGGACACTTTCAAAAGAGCCTTGAGGTGGAACCGATTACTGTCGGCGCCTCTAGGCGGTCAACTTGAAAGCGTTGTACTACTCACATAATTCCCGCCATCGAAATGAAACGTTCAAACAGAAACAAAACAAACTTCCTTATAGCCTCAATTCGGCATCGAAGCTGCCGGTGGAGCCAATGCGCAGTGACCACCTTTACGACCCACAATTTATATCAGCTGATCGGCCTTATCTGCCTCACGAACACGATGTACATACTTTCCACTTGAGCCAAACGCTGCCGCAACGAAAACACCACAAACGTGTTGCTTTCCTTCTCCTCTCGATATACTCGAGTGTCAAAGTTTCATACGCCTTGTATCTTAACAACTTGTTTATAAACCCCCATAAGCAGCGGATACGTTTGAAGATATTTGCAATAAAGATAAAATTCGTAGCGCACGCTCTCTTTGTTTCGATGTGATGTTGAAGTCCACTGGCAGGTGCTCGTTGCAACCTTTGGAGAACGCGGAAAAGCGTATCGACGCCATTCCAAGGTCCAAGCACCCGTGACGTTACCAGAGACCACATGATAGCTGAAGCTTGTCAAAATAAGTTTGGAGTGCAAAACCGACTCGGCACGGTGAAAACATCAGTCACGTGCGCTGTCAGCTACACTGACACAGTGGCGTAAGAGAGCACCTTCTCTGAAGAGGCTACATGTGAAGGGGATATGGAAAGTTCTCCGAAGAACCATGACATTGATGAATTTATACGATCCATGGTCATGCTGAGTGTTGCCTTGTGTACTTTGAGCTATTTTAAGCATGTTGTCGAGTGACGCAAGTCGAAAGCACGCATAAAAGACGATTCACAGAACAAGGCGAACCAATATGGAAACAGTCAATAATCTGGGGGAAAAACACTGCGACAGAGAGAGGGGGGACTTATAAGCGCCCTCTGTTCAGCAGAATCATTAAAGCCGTTGTGTCATTCTTCCAGTTAATGAATTGCGGCAGCTGAAGTCCGAGATGTGTATGCCACTTTGACACTGCGAGCGAAATGCGATTTTAATTCCGTTTAATTACGAGATGGGTGCACGATACATTTGCATCTAATTGATGTGACCATGTGTGAGAGTCGATTGGCACTTCCATGCAAAGCTCGGCGTTGTGTCGAAGTCATTGTGTGCTTAAGGAGGAAAAACTAGAAATTCTTCATGGCGGCCGCTGTGGATAGTGTTTTTTTTTTTTTTGGAGTGTGCCCATGGTTGCATTTTGGTGGTGAGGAGACGGATGCGTTCAATTGGTCCGTTTATGTTGGACGAAGCGTCAAAGGACGTAATGGAATTGCGAATGTAGCTATCGCCAAAATACGCCTGTTCTCTCTCCAGGCTTACACTTGAGCTTGGTTGTTAAAAACCAGATGAATGATCTCTCCACAGCCTAAAAGCCTTTAATTTTCATCTTGTGCCGGTACAGTCCGGGAGGACCTGGACTTGGCTCTTACAGCAACACCATTGGCGTCACACAAAAAGCCAGTATCAGTGACACTCAGCTGCCACCCCCTGGCTTAGTCCCCGAAAACATACATCGTTTCCGCATGCTCTTTGGTCAAACATGCTTCACTCCCCATTTCACCACGTGTACGTGAGATAGCTTCTTAGACTTAGACTTAGCTTAGAATTAGCTTAGACTAAGCTTAGACTTAGTTTCTGTCAACAAGCTACTGACAGAAGCTAAGTCTGTGCCTAAGACTATTACTCTCAGTTTTAACTCAAACGCCAGTAGCCACCAATTGTCATTGCACCCTCTTGGGCTTACGGACGACAATTCATTTTTTTGCTGATAATTCTTCCGTCCAGGCATCTTAAGCGACTACTGCTGGTGGTTGCGCCAAGAGTAGTTCCACAGGGCAGTCGCGTGGCGCTCTATTTTTATAATAAACACACGGTCACACTCCACAGTTTGTCGGGAATACTTCCGCTTGGTATCGCTACAGTCCATATTATAGCCTACAGTATAGGTGGCGCTACAGTCTATAGTTGACCTACCACAAGCTTTGCAATCAGCTGGTGGCAGTCGTCTGCCCTTCATCCAATCATTCTGTTTGCTGTTCGACTGATAAAGCTGTTACCAAGCACATGCTTATCTGATTATCACGCGACTTGAGTATGGACACACATTCTTCGCGTGTGCAGTTTGGGTGAGTGTGCAAGGGCGCACTGCATGCAACACATCTCAAGCGAGTGGCCAGTCATTTCATGGGGAAATTCCAAAGCACTCAAGGTACGAGTAAGAACGTGGAAATGTTCTCAACTTACAAGGGTATTCAAAATGATGCACCATGTCAGTCCTGCTCTCGTCTCGTGTACAAAAGATCGTATTATTCCGGACAGTCACCAGTTACGTGAGCACACACGTGATCTGCAGTTTATTATGTTTTCAAATAATCGATCGAATCGATGACTGATTGAAAAGCTCGGAAGAACATCGTAAATTCCTTTCACGTGTCGACGAAGCTGGGAAATGCATAAGAACAGAACAGATGATTAAATGAGGAGAACAGCCGAAACAAGTAAGCAACGATTTCCAATTATGATGATCATTGAGGAAAAACAAGTGAAATCAGTTGAAAAGATCGAAGAAATCAAACTGGGTGGGATGGATGCGCTGAGAACACAAATGGACGTCGAAGTCTTTAAAAAGACAGTTCGGCAATCGAGGTTTCCTTTGAAGTGTTGTTCAACTGAAGCGGATAAAGCCTGCTTGTGTGACTCATTGAAGGGCTTTGGATACTCATTCAGAAATAAAACTCGCTTGACGAGGACGTCTGTCTATGGAATTGGCAAGACATGCGGTGTAGGGACTAACTCACAAAAAACAGCTTTGGTCGTATTCACCAACAAAAGGGTCAATCCGCAATGAAACTTACGATGTTACAACCCTCACCCTCACTCCAAGTGGTGCCTCAATGTAAATGAAAGAGTCTAGGATGCGACCTATTCCCTATTCCTGAGCAAGAGTATATTCGGCCAAGCCCCAAAACAATCGCGTGGATGTACACGGCGTTTATCAGACCAATCTTGACATTTCGCAGAATAGTTTTGTGGCAGAAGTCCCTCAAATCCATCACAGGAGCAATTTCCACTCAACGGCAGATTTAGAGATCTTACTAGACCTTCTTCTACTTGGCCTGTACATGCAGCGCCATTAGGACCATCCAATCCAAGGGTTTTTCACTCAAGCTCTACTAGTCAGGCGAGTATACTGAGTAGACTACAAATTGCATAAGTCGAAAGTGACCCATTCTCACACATTCCTAATATTTCGCAACAAGGGAGGATTGGAACAGAGATGAGCCAAAGTCGACACCCATTCACGTCTAAAGGGATTGATCGAAGTGTTAAGAGGCACAGGAAGTAGCACCGACTGACTGGTTGACAGTCAAGAGGCCATTGAAGCAATTTCCGCTGTGAAAATCAAACCCGAACTGGTCGCATGTCGCCACTAACGTCTGAAGATTCTTAGCACGCAACACCCGATTATCCTCTTCTAGTCGCAGGTCACAGGGAGGAAATTGCGAGGAAAATGGTCGATACCGACCCATTCCAGGCAATCCTATGCAGCAAACCACCTCTTGCAGATGTCAAGAACGAACGGAGTGAAAGGTGGTACTCTCTAACCCCGTGGGAGGCCACTCGGATGCTATGGCTCAAGTTTAGTAGTGCAGGAACCGACAAGCCAAATCAGTGACCCAAGAGTTTGCTAGCGATGGCAGTTGGAGCACTGACTGATCAATTCAAAATGGGACTTACTCATGCCTTCACAGGCAGCGGCTGTGGTGTGGCGATGAAGAAGAAAAAGGGCAAACGCCTTTGCCACTGCCCCAGTCTCTGCCAGTTGAGGTATTGAACACGTCTTCCAAGCCCTCCAGCACCTCCGGGAGAACTCCTACTGATCCATTGAGTTTGGTAACGAACTCTACGAGACATTCACTATCCAACATGGTCCCCCTGGGAAAGATGATCTGCGACTGGTAGATTGAGCTAGGTACTCAAAAACGGGGGGATGACGATAGACCAGAATTCATGAAGAAAGTGTAAGACAAGTCGCGTAAAGTCGGTGGTGCGGAAGGGAAGTTCGTTGAAATCTTGAAAATAGTTGCGGATGATCTCGTTGCCCACACGCAGGAGCTCTCTAAAATATGGTCGGAGGAAGGAATGCCTGACGAGCGGAATACTAGTGTTGTTCGCCCGACAGTCGATTTAAAAGGAGACCACATTTGGGAGGGATGGGCCTTCTTTAATTCGTGTATTACTCGATATTTTCTGCCTTTATGCGTGAGTGCTTCAAATGACCTGTAACCAACCTTAAAGGTCCTTGTCAGTGCAGTTTCTGAAAGAGACCTAGGAAATCCAGAACCCACCACCTATTCGTAGAGACCATGTAGACCATGAAGTTCTGCTAGCTAAGCCGAGGCAGTGAATGATGTGCTATTCCATACATAATGCTTCAAAATGAAGGCCGAACCAATATCACGTATTACTGCCCTACTGCCCTACAATGGATACCTCCCCAACTGCTCCCTTATTTCCCGTGACCACAACATTCGGGGAATTGATGAAAGGGCTGACAAATTTTCACAAGAATTCATTACAACCCGACAAAGCATCTGAATTATATCGCCAGACGTAGAATTCTCAAGGCGAACGTCGCCCAGAGGCGTTACACAATTTAATGTGCATTTTGGGGGGTCACGGTGCAAAACACCCTCCGAACCGAATACATCAGTCGACGCACAAGCAGCAATTAACAGGCGATGCAAGTGAATTGATGACAGTTGTATTTCGAAAATGACATACTGCCGCAAGAAAGTTGCCCTCTCATGATACTTCACCGCGATAAGATGCACACTTTTCCACGCAATTAAACACCCAAGGCTGGGGACAGACCAAACACACCGAAACTCGTGTGTTCATTCTTCATGCAAGACTTGACGGCAGTGCGACAAGAATCTCCTGTCATTGAAATGTGTGCACCACGAACAATTTGAAGCCACCTCTTCCCATGGGGTGGATGATTTATTGCGAATTATCGAAAGGAAACATAAAAACAGGCAAGAGACTCTGTGGCCGGTTCACTGATCAAGCGATCGTTAGAATGCCAACCTAACGAACTAGAAAGTGTGGCTTGTTGGGCGCGTATGAAGGTGAGCTTATTGCGTCACTCGCAGCCTAAAACGGAAGTTGAATATGAAAAGCAAGCTGCGGCCTGTCATTTGGCTGGCGGAAAACTATGTCACAGTCAAGGGAGTGGGGCTTGTTGGGGGCGGTCGACTGTGAGGGGGGTTGTCATGGAGTCGTGTTATCATGAAGCTGCCTCTTTTAAGCGTCGTCTTCATAGATTAATCTCAGAGTGGAATCAGGTGGACTTAAGCCTAGGTTCCACAGCAACCACTACTGCTGCGCGTACTGTAGAACCTATGTAGACCTATGTATGCCGCCACCGAAAACAGACGTTTCAGAAGTCTAGGAGAGATGTGGGGTCGAGACGTAGGAGTCCACGCAGCCTACCCACTAAGTCCACAGCGCCCAGCGAAAATATCGAAACGGAAATTATGCGAGGTATGCTTCCAAATTTACCGATGACGAGAGCACGTTAGAATTTCAACTCACGCCCATCATCAAGGCAAATCTAATAACCAGCGCATAATCCAGCCTTCGTTTCAAATCAAAGCACGTCGATAGACAACTGTCAGATCTGAATGAAACCGTCACTCGTTTAATTATGACCACATCGCAATAAACAAACGACCATCTGTCGAGATAAGATACCAATGAAGCACTCTGTTGCCTAGACCGTGCACTTGGAACTGTCAGGCAGTCGCATCGCCTCCTCCGCATTTCAGTGGGTTATCGACCCGATGATGGCCTTGGATTTTCGCATATCCAACCCACGCAGCCTCGGCTCCTCTTCAATCAGTGACAACGGCAACTTCACCCACAAACCTAGTCAAGGCGGTCACTCACTATTCAGACCACCTGTTCGATCCGCACTGTCTCCCTCGACACACCGAGATAATTCAAATTAAAATAGAAGCAGCCGCTATCAGGTCGATCAGAAGAGTTTATCACCGATTTTGACGTATGTCATCCACCCATCGACTAGAGCTCTTTGTCAAGAACCACCACCACCACCAACACTGGTGCCAAATTTGCGCCCTCCCTTGGGTGTGTTTGTTTTTGTTAGTCTCTCCGTACTTTCGTCGTGTTCTTGGGGTTTTCTTTGGACTCGCTTTCGCTTTCGCTCTGCTCGTATAGCTTTGCGTTCGCTAACAAAAATTTAAAAATAAACATTTAATTGTCGAAATCATTCTTTTTTCCATTTTTCTTGTTGGCACATTTCGGAGTTCGTAGGTCGAAAATTCATCAGTCTCTCACTCACTCACAATGCAGACACACTTGACACACACTCGACACAGAAACACACCACACCCGAGTCACAGTCACGAAGCCAAGCTTTTGATTCCCATTCTAACCTTTTCTCACGGACGCGAATTCGCCAATTCCAGATATGATCACTAAGGTGTGTATCCAGGCGATGTGAGCACTGCTGCCGACCGATCCAAGTTCACGCGCCAAACTGAGTGTGCTCAGACGACGCGAAACAATTGAGCAATTGGCGATAGATACACTTTCGTAGGCGACCCAATCAACTGTTCCGACTTGATAATCGCTTTGTTGTGTGGTTGTTGTTGTTTTTTTTTTTCCTGCAAAACTGAAATACAAGCGATATTGGAGAATCTTCAGACAGGCACTCATACACGTTCACTTTTGGTAAACTGTCGGGTTTTTTTTGCAAGTCCACTTGGTTTAGAGGCGCGCTCTGCGGCAGAGAGCTTTTTTTCCTCTCTCGACCACCGGCGTTTATGACGGGTATTCTATAATTATAGATATCTATGACCATACGTTCGATTCGATAGATGAGATAAAAGCTGGTGTTAGAACAGCATTTCTTGCTGTTGGTTGTGCTCGCTGAGTGTACCTGCTGGTACGTGCGGAATACATGTGCTATTCTGGTATGAAATCGTTATCTATTGATTAGATTGCTAATATTCGAGGAACTGTTTCTTTTCGGTAACACTTGTTGTGGAAATTGACGATAGATGGTGACGGTGGCGACAAATGTGAGCGACAGCTGACATATTTCTTGTAAATGGGTATCTTTTGTGGTACACAAACATACTGTCCTCCTCAGTTTTTTACTAATTTGTTCGTCCCATTGATTAGAGTGCCGCGTGCCAATGAATTCCATTAAGTGTCTTCATTTCAAATTAATTCCGAAGACATCCAGTATTATTTGTCCCGTGGTTGAAGGCACTCACTGCCTTTGAATATTTCAAAACTGTACTTAGTTTTTCGTGTTTATCACCGTTATTCTTCGTGTTCCTACAAATTGTCAACAAAATCTATTGTCTACTACAGGAGATATGGGCATATGTTGAACTCCGAAAAATTCGGAGTCATCAACCCACGAATTCTATTCAGCTTCTTCATTTCAAATTCCTTCGAAAAACTGGTGAATGATACTTTTCAAAACTATGTCTAATTCTTCACATTTCCACAATTTTTCATCCAAATCCACCATTGAACCCCAGAGATGTAGGCATTTTTTCAACTCCGAAAAATTCGGAGTCATTCAAATTCCATCCCCACCCCTTAATTCCTGATCCGTTCAAAGCGTTTGCAATTCAAAACAAATTGCACTTCTTTTCTGCTGCAAAAACAACAACAATATTCTTCGGAGTCAACTGCGTGTTGCTGAATGTCTCTCAAGTCATCTCACATGATTGCCCCTGTAAATAATTTACATCTGAACGCTCGCTTGTATTTCTTTCTTCATATTGTTATCAATTAGAAAAACAAACGTTCAAGCAGCAAATACAACTCGCACAAACGGATCTGTCCCTGATCTTGAGTAGAAGCTTTACACACGCTTCCGCACACAATCGTCGGTCGGTCTCAGTCTGTTGTTTGTTTTTACAAAAATTAAATTCCGCACACAGATCTCTCTTGAATGGCTTTCATGTGAGTAAATGGAGGCTCGTCCACTGGCAGGGGACGCATGTATGAAGCGATCGAGTATGTTGCGAGCAAACATTTGGTGGCTTTGTAATTTACACATGGGCGGCAGATTGGTGTGGAAAATTTAGTTAGTTTCAATTCCTGGCTTTAGTTGACTTACGGTGCGGGGTGGGCGGCAGAAGCAGCTCTTTTGTATCCCAAGCGGTATGTATTGGCGGGCTGTACAGCAAAACACAACGCTTGTGTGTGGTGGAACATATTTTTGGACGTCCATGAGATTGACATGAAATGGAAGGTAGATACACATTCCACGTGATCATGTCACGATCTTGAAGAATCAGAAATAGACAAGTGAAGAGAACAATATGAACGACGCCAAATCATTCTGAGATCGGCGACGGCGCGAGTCGGTCATCAGGTTGTGGGGTGCTAATTGATTAGACAGTAAACTGCAGATCAAGTTGTCGCACGTTTAGGAATGCAAATATAGATCGGAACGATCATCGACGAGGAAGCAGCGCGTTTCAGGTGAAAATGAACAAAACAGGGAAACAAACTGTCGCTAATCGGATCTCTCAACACGATTAATTGGGTTCAAACTCTGGTTCAAAAGACAAATTTGAAGCAGTTATCTTGTCAGTGTTGATATATGAATCCATGGTGGACGATAAGGCAGCAGAATGTGAGTTCACTCGGACAAACGAATTCATTTGATGGGACTGAACGACGAACGAGGGTTATCAGGGCATGATAAAAAAAAGACATAAAGTGTGTCTCGAGTCGAGGAGGTGGATAGGGAATGTGTGAAGCGAGGAGGAATTCTTCCAGGCGGGCATAAAGACATCGCCCTCAAACGGGGGCGCGGTCATTGATGGCTAAGTTTGACAAGAATGGTGAGTCCAAATTGAATACTCTTCCGCGGGATGTAAGTCAAGAAACCACTCAGTCACTTTCTGGTTTCCTGGCCTATGACGCCACTGAGAGAGTCTTTTGAAATCGATGACAGTTCCAACTTGAATTCACAATCAGTAAATGGGACTGAGTTCAATGCACTTTACTTTTTGAAGGAATGCTAAGAAATAACGCTCTCCCGATCTCTCCTTCTTCAAGGCTTTCACTAAGTCTAGCCAGTTAGACCCAGGCACTGACAACCAGTGAAACCAGTCTATCTCCGCATTTACATCTAACCGATGTTTTGGTGCACTACGCTATCCACAACACTATCCAGATCTTCACTAGCTTAAGCTATCAGGCCTAAGATCAGGATACCCGTGAAACCATGGAGTCTGGAATAGGTGTCCAATGCAGGGCGCCATTTTCGTCCAAGTGAGTGAGACCTTAGAAGCGACTCATTCTTAATCTTGCCTAATCGATGTTCCTCACTGGTTCTGGCCCATGAGTGCTTTGGTCAGACAACCAGTCAGGCCATGAAGGATTCTGTGTCCGATGCTGGGCGCCATTTCCATCTAAGCGGAGTTTTCAAACAGACTCTGGCTTGACGTTAAAGTGGGTACATTTTCAGTATGGGCGCTGATCCAATGGTGGATCCATAGACCAATTTCCGCCTATGGCCCTCTTACTGGCCTCTAAGGGTACACTTGCTCTATGTTCTCATGCCATTAAGTTCCCACCAGAGATTCTTGTCCAGTAGGCACCCTAAGACCTTGACAGTTCCTGAAAAACTTCAGCTGATACTGTGTACATGTGTATGGTGGGTATTTGTGTGAGGTCTAGGAAAAGGATTTAAATTGGGAATTGACAGCTTTGGACTTCCACGGTGAACGCACTTTGAAATCAACGACCGATCTGTCAATGTCCAAACATTCATGATGATCACCTTTCCATCCTTCACTCCCTGCATTTGAAAACACTCTATCACACGCGTCATATTCGCAAAAAAAAAAGCCACAAAGTCGTCCTTGAACGATTCGACACAATCACCAAAATCGTCAGGTTATCAAACACGTTTGTAACCCTCTCCAAAAAAGAAACGAACGCCCAAATAATCAACAATGGTAATTAATCTAAATTTGTACCTCTAGCCTAACTAGAAGTTCTGCAGATAAGAACAAGCCCGCTACCATAGTCCACCAGTCATAGTCCATTTTTTTTTTCCTATTGCAAACCACTCAACTGAGATACTTCGAACAAAAGTGTAATTTTATCTCGTTGACTTGTGGTTCAAATTCGACAATTAAACATTTATCTAAGATATCGCTTCGGTCTTATTGCGGTTAAAATTTTCTAAATCGATGGCGCAGATAAGAGTGCCATCGTGACTCGTGCCAACGTAGCAACGTGTCTGCTGTGCCAATTGTAAGCTTGGGTTGAGTTTACACTTCTGACTTCTACGCTTTCTTTAACTACTTACGCGCTAGTTTGAGTACAATTACAACGCTTACGATCACGTTGCTAGTCATTGATTTCTCCTAGAAGTATGCCAAGGAATAGGGGAGAATTTGCGATCTGACAATGGAGATCAGGGCATTTGGTTGCATAGAATTAGGAGCGTCATATATGCTTTCAACTGATGGTTGATTTGGCCTTTCAACTTTCAATCGAATTTGTGTTTTTCTTCGTCTGGGCACTGTCCAACAACAGGTACCACTGTCATCGTGCTCAGGCAGATGGCTTGTTGAAAAGGAGTTTACATGAAATTATGATGAGGTCAAGTGGAGAGTCGATCACGAATTTAAAGTTATCGTGGAGACCTTCATTCAATGGGCTCCTTTCGGGTATTAAAAACTTGTAATTTAAGAACAAGTTTCAACTGTCACTCAGTTGTTCTCCCGTCTGGTCTTAAACAGTCCATTCGTTTGATTCCATCTCGGTGATCATCGATCTTGAACTTGGGTCTCATCCTCCCAAGACCCAACTGTGATGAAAGACGTCAGACACCATGTGGTTGGATCATCTTCAGGGACGAGGCCAAATGAACCAGCAATACATCCGCAGAAAGGCTCATTCTTTGTAGACCGGTGGCATCGTGGTTCCGTACTTCTCCTTAAATGTGGGACACTTGAGAGGGCTACCGATCGATGATGGTGGCAATGATCTGAGATCCATAATCTTGGTTAGATACCCCCTTCAATGGTTGGAGGATCTGCTGGACAGAGAGGCCCCAGTCCCTTTGTTGCTAAAAGAGGTGAGGGTTCTTGCCTATAGTACCCTGCCAGGGCATCAGGGTTTTTAAAAAAGCCTCTTCAAGGCATTAGACCCTGCCGAGTGTTCCGGGACGCCAGAATAGGAGCCCTACCTGTCACACAGATATGCATGAATTTAGAAGGGAGTCAGATTGAAGGCATCGTTAGGTGGATCGACGTCACTTGGACTAGAAAAGCAATGCAAAGTAGCAGCTCAAGAGGCTGCTCACTTTCCTTCAATGAGTCGAATAGATGGTAGAACTAGGCAAGCGACCATTAAGCCTCTGGGTGAAACAGTCCAAGAACTTCGGTCAAACATCGCCGCATATCTCTATAGGAGATATCGAAGAGATGTTATCATGCCCCAGGCTGAGTGCCCAGTCGCTGAAATAGGTAGACAGGGGGCGTGCCTACAACTGACCGTCAATCACAACTCACCCCACCTCCTCTTAAAACAGTCAAAAGCTCAATATTATCACGACCACCTACAGAAGATGGAAACCTATAAAACGCCAAGGCTAATGTGGCCCTGCTCGCCCCGAAAAGGGCCGTACCCCACCTTTCAATAAACAGGAGAGGCGTAGGCAAAGTTGTAGGTATTGTTATTGGGCATTGTCGTACAGCCAACAACTCGAGACTACAATGACCTCTGCAGAAGTTGAAGAGACGGGAGGACAATGAAACGATCGTTCCTTAACCCGGTACAGACCTCGCCCGAACGAGAAAAGGGGTATTCGTTCGTGCAGATTCGACAGTCTGACAGCCGCAGCCAATATAAAGCGTAAGATGAGCTAGTTGTCGTTGATCAAACTGGATGACTGTTGTGGGATGAAAGTGGGTTGACACGATCAAACGCCTTCCTATGGCCTTGTAGAGGCAGTTGAAGTGGCTTCTAGGCTACATAGGCCATCCTAGTCCCGTTGTGGAGACAGACGATTCGCACCAATCTGCAAGACGTCTATAATGACGTTAGGGGTGTTTCCCTTGTTTACTCTGTCTTGACCTTTCACTGCCAGACGAAGTGCAGCCGCAATTCTCATCAATGCCTCATTGTGTTAGTTCGTCGTCACGTCAATTCTGAATGCTGTCACTTGGCTCGACTCTGGCCTCATTGACGACTCGTTGTGTTAGTTCGTCGTCACGTCAATTCTGAATGCTGTCACTTGGCTCGACTCTGGCCTCATTGACGACTAGTTGGTTAGTTCGTCGTCACGTCAATTCTGAATGCTGTCACTTGGCTCGACTCTGGCCTCAATGACGACTCGTTGGTTAGTTCGTCGTCACGTCAATTCTGAATGCTGTCACTTGGCTCGACTCTGGCCTCAATGACGACTCGTTGGTTAGTTCGTCGTCACGTCAATTCTGAATGCTGTCACTTGGCTCGACTCTGGCCTCATTGACGACTCGTTGTGTTAGTTCGTCGTCACGTCAATTCTGAATGCTGTCACTTGGCTCGACTCTGGCCTCATTGACGACTCGTTGTGTTAGTTCGTCGTCACGTCAATTCTGAATGCTGTCACTTGGCTCGACTCTGGCCTCATTGACGACTCGTTGTGTTAGTTCGTCGTCACGTCAATTCTGAATGCTGTCACTTGGCTCGACTCTGGCCTTATTGACGACTCGTTGTGTTAGTTCGTCGTCACGTCAATTCTGAATGTTGTCACTTTGCTCGACTCTGGCCTCATTGACGACTCGTTGTGTTAGTTCGTCGTCACGTCAATTCTGAATGCTGTCACTTGGCTCTACTCTCGCCTCATTGACGACTCGTTGTGTTAGTTCGTCGTCTCGTCAATTTTGAATGTTGTCACTTGGCTCGACTCTGGCCTCATTGACGACTCGTTGTGTTAGTTCGTCGTCACGTCAATTCTGAATGCTGTCACTTGGCTCGACTTTGGCTCTACGTCGTCCGGTGATTTCTTTAGGAACACCTTCTTCCTTGAACACATTGTCTGATGTCGCCTTACTTGTAGCGAACCCATCTGCTTCT
Organism: Eristalis tenax; assembly: GCA_905231855.2. NCBI lineage: Eukaryota > Metazoa > Arthropoda > Insecta > Diptera > Syrphidae > Eristalis > Eristalis tenax. The sequence continues at coordinate 40,340,016 of HG993128.1, read as the reverse complement.
TTTTGAGATCCGGGGCGAACCTTTATCAACCTCTAACCAATAAGCCTCCTCAGCTGGCGCAATCACGTGTACGTACCGTCTTTAAGGGTGGACGTGTATGAGAGGCTCAGACTATCCAATTGTCCCTCACTCACTTCTTTTTGTCGTTCCTTAACCTCACTTCAATCGTTTTAAAACTGAATTATTTGAGGATTTAGAAGGAAGGAGGGTTGAAGATCAGTCAGGCCACGCATGTAGGTCCAAGCTGTTGGACCACAACAACAGAGTGGGGACAAGAACAACAGTTTAGACCATTATCGTGGCTGACACAAGTACAGCCCTAAAAGACTGAAAAGGTCGGTTCTTCCTGGACACTTATTTAATGGAACTTTTAAACATCTTTACCTTCAATGCAAAACCTTATTTTTATTTATTCTTGTTGTCACCTGCCCTGCTGCAGTCGCCAGTTCTTCCTGGAATACCGGCTCTTCGCTGTTTTCTCTTCTTTTCCGGTGCTGCCAACACACGATTGTGTTTCCCAAACATTCTCCATCCCTAAAAAATAAGCCCCAGTACAATACATTCCACTCCCCTCCTTTCCACTGACTAATCCAATCCATTCCGCCCTCATTGGCAACTCGCTTACTCTACTACAATTATTCACTCTGAAAATTTTGTTTACATCCCTATCTGCGGCCGCTCTTTGCACTCGCATTCGTGAAACGAAACCAAGCAAGCGGCATGGGCCACGAAGCGAACTCAACAACAACAGCGTTGGGACAGGAAAGTGAAGTGACGTTGATGACGTTGGTAGTGGTGGTCGATGGTGGTTGGTCGGGCCGATGACGGACGGCCATGCGCTCCGGCCAAAACTGGTTACGTAAACAAGAAGCATCAGCTGCTCCTGCTGCTTGGTGTTGGTACACTGTTTTTCTGGCCGCCTCAAGTGGTAGATCGATGGATAACAAACAGGTGAGCGTAGCAACAGATTGTCGTCGTCGGCAAGTGTCGGCCCCATTGCTGACCGTTTGTCGACCACTTTGAGAACAACCTGTGCCGATGCATGAATGGGCGAATTGGGTTGCCAAGTGATTGGCGATGGGTTGATGCTTGGGATGGGAGTCGGAAGACGTGCTGCGTGTGGGGTTGATGAGATAGATGAGACAGATGATGAGTGGGATGGAGTGGGTCTGGCACATCAGGTTCCATTTACGATGAAACGACTGGAATCGCTTGTGATTCACGCGCCGCGGGGGTGTTTCCTAGAACGAGTCCTAGGACTTAGAAGATGTGTCATCGTCACTGGCTCTCTCTTAAATTCTGCTCTCTTGAGTTTTTCACTTTCGCTTCAGACGCTTGCTTCTTGTCGATTCTTTGTTCGTGGGTCGATAAATCGCATGTCACTCAATTAACCTTAACGACTCAATAAAGGAATTCGATAAGATTGCTGGGCATGAGTGACTCTTCGTTCGTGTGTTGCCGTTGTGCGGAATAATTGGTACGCAGTCGTGTGAGGGTGGAGTACTAGAGGGCAACAAATGAACTTGAATGCTTATTAGGGACAGTTTGTCCTTCTGGACTTGAGGCTATATCACGCATTCGCGTACTATCATTGTTAATAGCAGTAGTGGGGATCTTCGGTTAACTTTGAATCAATGCGTCTGAAGCTTTTCCAATTTGCTGTGACTGACAAGACAGATAAGGAGCCGCAAAAATAATAGTCGCCGTGTCGAATTATTTTGTGACAGATCTCATTGAATTGGTCAGTCCACAGAACCTTCAGGTGAATCCAAGTCTGGGCATCTGATCATCAAATGAATAAGTTCGCTTAGTCTACTAGGTAAGTAGGTAGGTATAAGTCGGGTCTCGCTTAACTAACGTAGGGACCCATAGTGATGCACATGACGGGAAAGTTATGCCATCATTGATGACCGGTGTCCAACAACTCAAACCTAAGACTCAAGCAGCCTAATGACTGAGTAAGGACTTATCTCTTGGAGGTCTCGAAAACAGTCTTCGCCTAGCATACACTGGTGAAAAGTATACTCTTGATAGTAACTACCATGATCAGCAGCTATCTGTCGCGTCCGAGAAGTATGTTAGTTTCAGCACAGTTGAGGCGTACTGTTGTCGTCGCAAGGTGGCTGAAGACACAACTGTCTGATGGCTGACTGTAGGGTCGTTTCGTCACCGCGCTTGAATAAGAGTGCTCTTAGTTCACACAAATTGAATGCGGAGTCATCCAAGCATAACTGAGCAAGAAGAGATCAATCAATGTTGGTTAAAATTATAAACGCATGCTCGTTAAAGGCCTTATCGGTGACTGTGCCAATGGCAGACAAGCATTCAGATCTCTCACAGCTGTTCCTTCACCCGGTATGGCCGAGTCTGTAAAAACGACGAACGAAGATCCGTTTTTGGACTTTATCCTCGAAAAATGACTTCGTGGTTGTGTCTTCTTTCCTCGCAGGACCACATATCCGATGTTGAGTTTCGTTTGGCGACACCAGGAATTAGCTTATCCTCAAGATGTCGGGAACTAGTAGCAGGACTCTCGGAATAAGTGTTGGGTAGACTGTAGAGCGTGGTGTGCCACTTCGAGGCAGGGCTTTGAACAAAAAGAGAAGTAATACGGCTTCCAAGGGGAACTCTTCGTCGGAAGCTAAGTTTACATTTTCACCGAAGTACACAAACTTCTAGGGACCTCAATATTCAGCTGTTAAGCGAAGAGTTCTGTCCAAGGTGGTCAACGACGGATCTTGATGTGTTCTGTCCACATTAGCTACTAACGTCCTAATGGCCGTACTGTACAACGAGTTGGGTCATACCGTCATATCACTTCGTCTTCAAAAAGTGCCCTACAATGGCGCCATGGGGCCATGGTGGTCTTCCTGTTCTTGCTCCATTGTTTTTTTTCCAGTACCAGACGGTTGGTCATATGATGGCTCTTCTACGAAGATTTGGAGCAGATTTCGAAAGGTCTGTGAACCTAACAACTGAGTGCAGCCTGCTGGAACACGGCCTGATACATTTTTCCGGGATTGCATTGAATAGTTCCTTGCGATGAATGAAGCCCTACGACCAAGATATCGTGCCTAGCGATTTAAGACGCTGATCTATGATTTGGCTGGGTGCCCAGAAGCAATGACAATGCGGATATTCTCAAGATATTGGAGTCCCTTACCAGCCCCAAAGGTTGCACTTCAGGCAGGAACTATAACCAGCGTCGCTTCCCATAAAAATGTGGGGTTATTCAGTTGATTTAGCATTACACCTGCTGTTGGATAATGCCGTTCTGACATTTCCATTTGACTGAGAGTTTTCAAGCTGTTAGACGACAATCAGGGCGGGTGTTCTAACTGGTTGTCCATCGACCAACCGCTGATAATCTGCTGCATTGGTACTTGATTTACTGATTCACTCATAGTACTTCATCTACAAATCATTCAGATGATTTGGTGGGTTTTCTTATGACGAACCTGTTGTAAGCAAGTGTTTCTCAATAGTCGAAGGAGTCGAATTCTATTCTGCCTGTTGCATTGAGTACTATTCTCGTCAAATTCCCCTCCCAACAGCACGGCAACACATCCACTCCCACTCAACTCGTCCCACTCACTCAACTCAGATAAACAAAGAGAAGCCAAACACGAATGAGAAACGAAAGTGTAGCCAAAAGGAAAAACAATAGACCCCAAAGGAAACCCGCTGGAGCTCAGCTGTGATTTGTTTATCGCGTCACCCTCGCCTCGCAACCGCAAGTGCCTCTCGCTTCAGTCATCACTGTGCTGCTCAACTGGACGCGAACGCGACCGCAAATAACTGCTGCAAAGCTACCACCGGAGTCTAGCTACATTAATTAACCATCACTGCGTGCGAGTGTGTGCTTATGTGCGGATGTGTGCCTTTGTATCTTTTTTCGCTTTTCTCCTTTCGCCCCACATTCGCTTCGCACAGCTGTGTGAAATCTTGAGTGAGTGCAACGCCGAATTTTTGAGCTAAAACCGAACAAAAAAAATCGAATACAATTCGCTCCTCATTGCCCAGTCGACGGCGACCAAATAAAAAAGGAAAACTCACCAACAGGAGTGCTGAGTAGAATATTTTCTGGCATTCCGGGCTGATGTCAGTCAAACCATAGCCGTACACCGCACGTGAATACTGCCTTGTTGCTGCTTCGCTTGAACGCCCAGCTCTCAACTCTCAACTCGCAGCGGCTCTCGGCTTTCATTGTTCGTCTTCGACTCTGGCCGTGTATTTGGTCCCGGTCTCGGTGTGCGCTGTGTGTGTTTCGCCGTGCGTTTCCGTCGCACCAAGTATCAGTCTGCTCAGCTGTGACAACTGCAATTGTTGCCAATCGTCGTGACATTTTTCGCTTGCCTGTCTTTTCAGTTTTATTGTTCTCTCTTGTGATCGCGTAGAGCAGAATTTGTTTTGTTTTTTTTTTTGTTCCGCCAAGTGAATTAAATTCGTCGCGTTGGTTTTGTTGGATGGACGGGTCGTTGTCCCCCGGTTCGGTTTTTCGGCGGTGATTGAGCGCATCGATCAGCATACAGTCGGGGCCGTGTTTTAGCAACGCAACGTTCTGTGGGCCGCTTTGTGCTTAAATGGAAATTTTCCAAAACACCGATACCACCACCGAGTCTCGTTGTTGCAGCCGCTCATTCAGGTTGACCTTCTTTAAGTTCAGTGATACAAATTTTTTGACAATATCCACGATCGGTTAACCCTGCGAACAGACCCCTCCGCCGCCAGCAGCAATTACCGTCAACAGCGCATCAGTGCCAAATTGAATTTGAATAGTGTTGCCAAATTGCACTGACCGTGCGCGTTTCTTTGTCTCGAATTGTCGACTCGTCGTGAAGTGTACTCTTGTGCCTCTAAATCCACCCACCGATTGTGTGTCTGCACCGTCTGCGCATGCAAAAGGATACGAGGAGAAGCAAATCCTAAGTAAATTGTTTGTATCCAGAATAAAAGAAGAACAAACGCAGATATGAATAAAACACCAAAAAAAGTCGCCCCCGATGGCGGATGGGGATGGGTGGCCACATTTGGCGTCAGCCTTGTTAACGTGAGTACCATAATCAATTTATTCCTCTCTCTCTCTCTTTCTCTTTATCTTCTTACTTCCATTTTTATCCATTTTTTTCGAGTCGGGGTTTTTGTTTTGGTTCTTCGTACTTCTGACGCCATCGTACAGGCTGTTCGGGCACGATCAGGCAGCGACTGCGTGCGCAGTGGAGCCGATCTTGCACACAGGCAGACGATCGGGTCTGTTCGCTGTGCTAGTGCTGTGTGTGCGTTACGAAGGTGAATGGGAACTCGGCTCGCCGCGAGGGGGAACGATCATACAAAATGACAAAGGATGTTGCCTGTGCTCTCGTAATGCTTTTGATTAGTGATCATAGGTCAGGTATGCGAGTCTGTCAGGAGAGAGGTCTGCGCTCAGCTGGGATTGATTTATGAACTCGGTGTGGTATCGAAATCACGGGTGCCTTTGTTCGGCGGGAGGGTTGCAGATGGGATGGCACTGGTTTTTGGTTTCTTTGTTGCCCAAAAGGGACCATTTCCTGGGCTGGAGAACAGAGTCTCTGGCATAAATTCGATTTTATTGCAGCAGTAAGCAGTGATTGTTTTTTGGACCGTCTTTGTTTTTTTGTCACTCTCAGGTGCTGACTCAGACTGCGATCCGTGGGTTATCTGTGATCTGCGATACTAGGCGGTAGCTACGTTTTGGTGGAAAAGATCTGTGAAAAGGAGGATCTGTGGAAATTTGAGTTAAATGCCACTTGAAGGGTCTTACTCGCCCTTGAAGTGGGAAAAAAATGCCAGCTGTGTTCGACATTGATTTGTTGTCTATTTTGTTAAACGCTCCAAATTCTGGTCATTTACACAACAATGTCTCACGCGAAATGAGTGCGTTCGCCAGAGAAGGAAGGCGTAGGAAAGTGATAGAGCTTGCTGGCGATGTACGATTTTAGTTCCTTGTGCTCAATATTTGGACCTGAGTCCATGGATAGGGCGAAGATTCCCGCAGTTTGTCAACAGATGCCTCTGTGTCGCATTTCAGACTTTTAAGCAGAGATGATGGAGGAAGAGATGGGCCACTTCTACGTTTCTTGCCCCTCAGATTCATCTGACACCTTTTCACAGACAGGCGTCTGTGAATACGTGTGAGCTAAGCGAAGCTGATTACTCCCGCCTAACACCATTGCGTTGCTCTATACTTCTAACAAGTGTGCGTGAAAATAATATAGTATGCGTGACTTGAGAGCACAACTGCGATGGACTGGGGGATATCTCTTCCTCCATCATCCCTGCGTTCAAGGAAAGTGGCTCGCAATGCAGATAATCAGATCACTTAGACCCGATGGCCTATTGTGCCTCCACTGTACCCGACTAGAGGACGTCAGTCTGCTAATCATGTTGCTTGCTGTATTAAGCTCGGAGACATCATAAACCCCATTGATGTAGCATTTAGCCTTGAAAATAATTCCTTGAGGAAGACAATGCTGGACCATGACAGGCTATGGTGTCAAATGTCCCTCGTCTTTCTCTGCAGTATGAATTGTTGCCCAGTGCACCAGGCTGGTTCTCCATGTTACCTCTTCCTATCCTGACACTGGATCTGTTTTTGATGATGTTAGCCTCGTGGGAAAATGCGAAGCTGACAAACTCGCAAAAATCGCCACAACACTGCCAGATGACGGTAACTGTTGAAGTAACACCATAATAAGCAAACCCAACTAAAAGTCAATGCCAAATGGAATACAGGCAATACTTGCTAAATTACGAAACAAATCTGGCCCAGTCTTGACCCTAAAAGAGCTGATAGTTTGATCCAAAACCAGCACCGTAATGGGAATAATCACCGGACACTGCCTTTTGGGGCTACACGTGAAAAGACTAAGACCGTAGTCTGCAGAAGCTGTTGAGACGAGGACGAAGATGAGTGCAACACCTCCTCTGCAGCTGCCCTGCACTCGCCTCAGCAATTCAATAGCCCCAGTGATCTGAGAGAAACACCAATCACGTCGCGGTTAGGCTTCACTGATAAATCTGGCTGTCTGTCGTAATAATCACGCCGGCGTAACCCCCTCTTTTGTGTAAACTCAGTACAATGGGCCTACTTTGGTCGAAGTGCATCTAAGCCACTCAGCCACTACCTAATTACTTACTTACCTACCTACCTACCTACCTACCCACCCACCCACTTACCTATCTACCTAGCCTCGCACAAGTCACCTACTCCGCACATGGAGCGCAAGTCGTAGGTACTTATACCTAGCGGACTGCTGCTTCAACAATCTCAATCCGATAAACAGTGTTAGCATTAGCCAGCTAAACCACTACGTTCCAAGCACCAAATGGTTCCAAAGCTAGGGGAAGTCAATCCGCGTGGTATCGCATTGTGCCTTAGTGTGACTGTATTGAGCCATTACTGCCTAGCCTAAACTAGCGAGAGCTTGCTTATCTCTGATGTCGCCAAGGTTGCATTTATGTTGGAGAACACCATCGTCTACTTCGTCTGCGTCACAGTTCCCCGCGATACCACTGTGTCCAGGAACCCAGCACAACTCCGGGTGCTCAATACCTCGTTTAAAGATGAACCAGAGTTCTGTACCAATTAGGATCTTAAATAGGATGAAACTGACTCGGACATCGATCTTACCTTATATCTAGCCTTCTAGCAATTTCTGGAATAGCCTAGACTTGGTGACGCGTAAGACCAGCAACTCAATTACCAGTCAGTCAAGGTGTCCATGCTTAAAGCAGTCTTGTTCCTTCAATGTAGTCTGGCCAGGATAGACATTCCATAAATTATTTTCAAGTTCATAAACGAAGTGGGTCTTTCCGTCTTCCTAAAGCTTTCGAGCTAAATCGTGCCTACTAACATCACAGCCGGAAGCACTGGCTGAGGTGGTCTCAAATAGGACGAAACTCTCAGTTATTCGCCTGACTCTGAGGCGGAGAGTACTGAAAAATTCAAGAACCATCAATTACCAAAAGGCCCGCTTCAGCAACCAGTGTTAGCGTTGTGATCATGAAGGCGATTCCCCCGGAATCAGTTCTGGTCATTGCCTATCGGTTTGATTGGCTTTAGTTCGACTAAAAATTATTTGTTTTTTTCTAGTAATCATAGGGAAAGATCATGATTTCTCAAAAAAAAAAAAACAGAGTGCGCAGTCGAGTGGCTAATAAATGTTCCTCGGTAGGAGCTTCAGGATGCGTTTGAATTGAATTTAAATTAGTACACTGGCCCAGCTCTAATAAACAACTGCCTCCATGTACACGCTTATGTTGAACAGAGATAATGGAGGACGCCTGTCTGTGAAAAGGTTGTATAAAACGCTGTCAGATTAATCTAAGGGAAGAGAAACGCAGAGGTGGCATATCTCTTCCTCCATATGTTGAACCTGTTGCTGCAACATTTAATTTTTTGTTCACTTTCTGTCAGAGCTCTTAGTAATTTCTTGAAATGTGGGGAGCTTAAGGACACTACTAGGCACGTACGCGGACCGAGATCCATCTTAAGTCCCACCATAAGGAATGTACGTAGACTACGTTGGTCGCAAAGTCTATTTTTGCTGTAGTGCCTTTGACGGTCCCGAGGCCGGTACATATTTGCAGTATTTTTCTTTCGAAAATTGCGAGCTTCGTCATGCTGGTCTTAGAGATGGTGTGCCACATTGGGAAGCCGTACGTTAAGATCGGCCGTAGAAGCTGCTTGTATAGCAGCAGTTTTGTCCGTACGTAAACAGCGATTACCTAAAGTGCACCTAAAGGCGCAACTATAATGCGCATGAGCATGAGTGTCAAACGCGCATGGGTGAGTGAGCGAGTAAACCACCACCCCTGTAAGGCCCCCTTGTCTATGTCGGCATTGAGCCGTAAAGAGTGTAGTGGAATTCCCGGCTTCGCTACTCATCGCAACACCGTATAAAAACGTTGTCATATCATCTGAAAGGGGCAAGGGAGGTAGAAGTTGAATAACCTCTATCCTCCATTATCTCTTATTGTTGCCTACGAACGATTGCGAAAATTTCGTAAGCATACCTGAATTTGGCTGCTGGTATATCGTGTGCACAGACCACACACATGTTTCGTTAAGCATGACCTTGTGCGCTCTGGATCACACCCGGCATATGCGAATTTGACAATTGAAAGGAAGATTGGGTAGAAATGGACAAACAATCTGTAAACATGAGGAATTGTTTCAAAAGCAAACACGGGAAGAATACCTGACATACGGCTATGCGCGCATATGCTCATTATGGCTAGTCATGTGATTCTTGAAAACCTGACGAAACATTCCGTTAAAATTTGACCCATGTACACTCATGCGCATTATAGTCGAGCATTTAGTAAGAAAAAGTGAACGAACCTAACGAAAGTCAGTGAAGCTCTATTTCTTAAGTTGACATATGTCCATTATGGTTAGGCTGGCTTCATCAAAGGCAAGGTCTAGAGATGAAGTGTTTACATGTCTCAGTCACCTTTTACGTCGAAACGTAGACGCCGGGGTAAGCTCAAATCGCTGTGCAGACCATGCTCGCTAAAACTTCTCAAATGAGGACCAATGATCGCAGGCAGAATTTCTCTTACTAAAAAACCGAGTGATTGTCCATCCGCTTCATTATGCCGTACAACTGAGATAATGAATCCCACCAACTCCTCCCTCGGGGACCAGCTAAACTCTGTTGTCTCAAACATGAGCTCTTCCTTTCCGTCTTGTTTATGAACTCGTAATTTAATTCATAAACTGAGACTGAATACGACAGCCTCGTGCAAAGTCTCCCCAGAAGTTCGCCAAATCGACGTGACCTCACCTTGTTCCCTTCATCCTTTCTCATAAGCTATCATCCGCGAACAAGGAAGAGCCATAAACTCCTTTATTTTCGAACACTTTATGACCTTACATGACATTGCCTTCGTTTCCTTTGCCTTGTTCCTCATTAGCTTTTGTTACAGGATACACATTATTTCGACTTTGTGATTCTAAACTGCTTCGTCTAGACGAGCGCATAACATTTCAATATACGACGGCGTAAAAGTAAGCAAATAAAACTGAAGTTCATTTCACCAACATTTATGTCGACTGCAATATACCGGTGTGATGACTCCGTCGCCACAGTGTTTTGCTCGAACGCTCGTAGTTTGAGGCAACACTTATTTGCTGTGATGATGAATTAGGGTAAATATTTAATTTATTTTAATGGCGACAGTTACTCCTTGCAAGATGAGTATTCAATTTTATGAGAGTATCCTCCTTTCTCGGCGTGGCGTAGTGGGTATGTGGGTCGACTCCAACACACTTGGACTTATGGCGCCTAGTACCCCAAAAACTTCGTCAACTCTTTGAGTGTCTCCCAAAGTGCTAGGAATGTGCTAAACAGTTCTGAATACAACACGGACATGGAACGGTTCTTTTCGCAGTCGGAACTAGTTCCGGGAGACATGTCCGCGGAACTACATATGTAGTTGCATGGATATGCCGGCGTTGAAGCCACACTTATTTGCTCCATGGCTGTGCCCGCGATGAACATTTTCATCCAAGTGCTGACACCGGGAAAGCAGTCAAGGCGTTAGATTGGCTGATCAAGTGGGTAGCGAGTGTCCATAAAGGCATAAACTCGAATTGGTACTGGAGTGGATTTACGGTTTAGTTAGTCGGCCATGCCAGCACTGTCCAAACATGCTGTGAAGCCTTGGCTGCTGTGCTTTTTTCTGCTCATCATCATGCGCTCCAAATTAGCTCAAACACATGGCAGGTGCTGTCTAAGAATCGACACCAATCAGTCAAGTTAAAGGAGACCAAGTCAACACGATTCATTGTCTGCATCCGGGAACAGATAAAATATGTGACCTCTTTCACCGGAATCGCTTTGATCCTTGGTGGCCTATTTTTGCTTACCTGAGCTGATCTGTCGGACTGTCATTCGGTAGAGATGCGCTTGTCATTCATCATCTTCTGGCGTCTCCCTACCTTTAAAGAGGCGTGCTGATTAGTCATTGTTCAAATACGTCCGCATGAATCACCTTCTGCCTCATTATCCTTTTTATGATAGCCCATTGCATTACGAATGCCAAACAATGGTGCAGGTACGACACCAGGAATTTCCCGAATGAGTCACTCCCTCACCGAGTCTGCAGGCAGTCCCCTTTTCTTGGCAGGCTATTTGGGCAGCGGGTGGCATGGCGATGATTTGCAGACAATGACGAGCAGACATTTCCTGCTGCCACAAGATGACAACACAGGCCGTCCTACCAGAGGTCTGTCTACTTGGTCTTGGTTGTTTCCCGCTAGACTCGAAGACTAGATCCTTCGCTGTTCCCGAAAACTTTCGATTTCATGCTCACGCCGCGGTCTCGCTCGAAATGATGAATTCGTAAATGCCTGCTTAACTACTTTAACCTTCATTTACTAGAGGAATCCTACGTGAATCTCGGTTAGACTTATAAGCGTCAGTTAATGAGACGTGCATTCACTCGTACGTGGAAAGTTTCAGGGATCGATCCCAGAGAGACCAGCTTTCGTTCCCTTAGCACTTCATACTTGACAGTGTCACCTTCGAATCGATGACAATGATCTGAGAGAAATTTGTGCCACGTAAAGCTTCTCAAACTTTGCCGTCCGCTGCGGCCACAACGAACGGACAACAGCACGCTTCAACACGACTGAGTGGAATCTAAGGAATAAGAGGAAGGTTTTAGTCAATAACTGTCAATTTATTGGACTTGAGTGAATGGCTTTATCGGTGAGACAGGGAGACAGAGGCTTTGACCTACGCACCGCGTGTGTCTGGACGCTCGGATGAAGGCGCACGCAGGACTGCTATAGGTGGAGAGTAAATGGTATCATTTCCAGATACCACGGGGGAGGCCACCTCAAATAGAGTGAGTCTAAGCCGTGGCGCTTAGCTGACAGTTGGTAAAGTCTACACCAGTACCAAGATCAGACAAAAAAAAAAAAGAGCGCCTTTGTAAAGACAGCCTAGTCCATTCATCTGATGCTGATGAAGAAGTCCTTGGTCTCTTCTGGAGAAGTGCAATGCGTCCTATTTGCGCTGATGGTATCTGGGGGAGAATACATCAGGCGTCCACGCCTTAGCTGGCTTTGCGAGGTAGAGAGCACGGACACTCTTGCTTCGGCCTTCGATTCCGAGTCTGTGTGACAAGACAGCAGAGGCAGCCACGTCTAAGGTGGTGTACAAGAGTGAAGAAGGACTTTGACTGTTGTTGATTGGTAAACTTTACGAAACGTCAAGTCATCCTCGTAGCAAGTTGTCTGACCGCATAACCCACCCCGAGAAGTGTAGTTGAAATAAAAAAGAAGCACACTGACTCTCTCATGCTGGCTTACTTCCAAATCGTTACTCTTTTCTAAATTTGTCGAACTATGTCCTGTCAATTATGTCTGTGGACAGTTTCTTCTCTTGGGAGTGCTTTGTATTCACAATTGGTTTGGACCCACTTACGTAGGTGTGGATCCATGACTCTCCACAGTCTCTATCCTCTTTAGAGGAAGTACAAAGTGTCTCACTGTTTTTGGGCCAGTTCAAGCCTCACGCCTCACGCCTCCATTTAACTCAATCACACAGGAACTGCTTCCAATTTGTCGTGCTTAGTTAACCGGAATCCCCTTTTCGAGTGGTCACGCCATCAAGGAGCGGTCTCTCCTCATGTGGTCTCAAGACCGAACCCAAATGAAAATAAACTCAAGTCTAGTTGACCTCCTCACGACCTCGCATCACAGTGCCACCTATTCGATTTTCCATTCATCCGATTCCTCGTGCGATAGACGTTATTCCGGGACATTAATCGAGCTTATCAACGGCTCCAGCTCCACCACTTCACTCAGCTGAAGACGAACGAGGAAAAGCTCATATCCCGGCGACAGCCGCTCAAAGGTCAACCCCCACCCATTCGCACCAGAGCGCAAGTTAGCCGGCTATAAATTAAGGCCAAGCCTTTTTCCTCGGAGAAATCACGCGACGATGTAAACTGCAAACATTGCTAAAAAAAAATGAAAAATAACGTCCACGCCTGGCATTCCGTAAAGCGTTCGCGTTCACGTTCGCAAACAGTAAGCGAGCGATTGTGCTGTAGGTCGTGTACTCCTATTTGCATGCCATTAGCCGTAATTGTTAGCGATAGCGTCGGGAGATTGTGACTCTGCTGTGAAGTCGCTTGCAAGGCGATAAACATGTGGCTGGGAACGATAATTGATTGGATTATGTAAAAAGGGGAGCGATGGAGGCGTTCCGGAAGGAAGTGCGCACTCTGTATGCAGGCGGCTGGTGGTATCGCCGTTGATTGAGATGGGCATCTGGGAATTTCTATGACTTGTTGCTGTTGGGAGGGCCAGTGAGGTGTGCACATGTGCGAGTTGATGACATCTGGCGAGGTGTTGGGATCTTTATTGCCTCGCTGGCAGCTGGCGGTCGTTAAAATGACCACTTAATCAACTACTTTGAATGGAATCGTGGATGCTGTTTCGGGAAAGTGATCTCATTTGTGACTGAAGCTGTCTGTGATGATCTGCGTCTGAGGAGACCTTTCTGACCGCTCGGCAAAGTTTCCTCGAAGGTGCGGTCGTTCGCGTCTGACCTGTGGTTTCTGATGGTGACTGGGTGAGTCCGATGCCGCTCTCTAGCTGGGATAATCTATTGAAGTTTTATTTTACGATGTTGGATCATCTATAGTGGTCGTCGGAGCTGGATAATGAGTGATATTCTTACATCCAAGCGTTCTACAACGAGAAGTTGACGGGTCTGTTGGAATGTAAAAAATCGGAAAAAGAACAGCAGTCGAAATGGATCCTTGCGGTACCCCATTTTTAATATACAGCTGACGTAAGACGCCGTCAATGCCTTAACGATCCCCGCCTACTGTGAGCTTTTGAAGAACACCTTGGTTGATTGGAGCAACTAGTGTCACAGAGTGACACCGACCGTGGTGTGGCTCAGGAAACAACTGAAGCATGGGAATTCGTATGGTTTTGACCACGAGAACGGCAGGATGGCGCCGTTGGTTAAGTGCCTGTCCTTGGTTACTGGCTTGCCCGGTTCGAATCCCAGTGAAAGCAAAGTTAATACGCTTTTATCTGTTTTTCAAATCCGGTCCAGCCACCATTTGCCGTTGGGATGAAATTAACGGCGCTATCATTGAAGTGGTCGATCAGTGATAGACTGTGGGTATCGCAATAGACCAACATGGTGTACTCACTAGCAGGCCCCTCCTCTACTCATGCCAGATCGTATTCTCTAGCCTTGGACCACGAGCGATGTTGCTGCGAAACGGATTAACGTCGCGACGACACAAGTTTTCACAGTATCTTGAGCGGTAGTGAATTTTCATTTCAGTTCTTCTACTTCTACTGGTGATACACTCAGGGGTGAGCTAGAGTCTCAACCAACCACCCAGCCTTTGAGCCATGAGCGATGGTTGCTGCGAAACCGAGCGACGTCGCTACGACACGGCGTTTCAAGGAATGTTGAGCTGCTCACTGTCGCTCGTTGCATGTCCCTCATGTGAGAGTGGTGTTGCTACCACGACGAGAGTAGCAAGTTTGTTCTTTAACTCGAAAGGAACCGTGAATGATTCGTGTCAGATAACATCGAAAATCTGTAAACAGTTGAGCACCATGCCCACACATGTAACCATGTATACCAAGCTTTGAAGCGAGATATTACATGCTTCAAGCAAACTGCATCTCGTTAAGTTCGAGTGCCATTACCCTTGGTTATCACATTGTGGTATGTTTTTTAAGGGCATGCAAAGCAAAGGCGCAGCAAACCATGTGGTACTACTCGACTACGTTGTCTCGCAAAGTTGCAGCGCTTGGCCTTGTCTTCAGCAAGACCAGTGTTTAAGCAGGAGTCCAGTTGAATCTGTTTTGATTTACATTTCGCCATTTTTAGGTGTGAATACTTTTTGGCGATTCGCAACAAGAAACCAACACTTTAACAATGAAGCATGGCCAACTCATCTAGGGCGGGCCAGGCCTACATCTGTCTGAATGCAGATAGCAGTCGCAATTAGGCCAGTGTAGGCCCCCTGTGATACCACGCGGATGGGCTTACTCCTAAACTTGGAACAAGTTGGTGCTTCTGACAAAGAGGTTTATACTCCCTCTTCTACTCTTAGTCGTGTCACATGTCACTGTGACAAATTTGTACTGCCTTAGTCACTTTATGTGCAATTTAAGTGACTCATTGAATACAAATTTGTCACAGTGACATTTGACACGGCTAAGAGAATAATGGGGATTGACGCCATTTATTTTTGCGATTTCGAGGTGCTTGAAAAAGCAGAACCGTACGTGTGAGTGCCTTCGGCTAGTTAAAGCGCTACACGAGCAGAACGCGTGATTGTTCATCTTCTGCAAAAACACCCATCCAATTGCGCTTTGTCTAGTAATGACGACGATGAGTGTCGTGTGTGCATGTCTGCTTAGTCTAAGCAGCATTGTGATCGTTTGTGATTATTTTTAAGGGCGGTGGCGCCTTCTGTTTTTATCATGGTTGGCTGTGGCACTCGACTTAGAGGGTGGAACCCCAACTTGTGTGACAGACGAGGTTGTACCACACCCATCGGGTTCTTCGGCGGTTGCTGTCGTTGGGAAGGAAGTGGAATTCAAGTTGAGCGGCCGATGGTGAGTTCGGACCACAGGCGGGGTCTAAACAAGTGGAGTCTTGGGGCTTCTATTTGCGCGCCCAGTAGCCCCAGTGTATGAAAGTGGAGGAGTATATTAAGTAAATCAGACGGAGTGCTTCTGAACGATCCGCTGATCCACAAACCCAGTCCTTGCACCCGGTTGAGTACCTTACAGTGCCGTGTACCTTACAGATTACTGCTTTGTTAAGTGCTGTCCACCAAACTGCGACTCGGTATAGAGCCGGCCTGACAATCGAAGTGACTATCCAGTGAGCGATGCATGGCTGTAGTCCCAATTTGCATCCAATGCCTGCTTTAAGGCTGTATAGGGCGGAAGAGACCTTCCCGACGCTTTAGTTCAATTTCGTGATGGACGATGTCTGCTTACTACTGACGCTTTAGTTCAATCTCGTGATGGACCAGCTTAGAAACAGAGTCGCCGGCCTGTCTATGATTGGCCATTTTTATTTTTGCTGAAATGCTCAAATGGACGGCCACAACTCGTGGCTCAAGTCCACAGCACCACCCAAGGCACACTTCAATTTTGTGTGACATAAATGCAACACACGCATCACGTTTCATCGATCGTGGCCCCAATCGCTGGCAAAGAAAACATCACAAAGTTGTGCGCAGACATGTTTCCCCTCGCGCTACCATTCGACAATCTCTTAACTCGTTGCACACGATAACAGTCGAATCTGATAGCAAGCTTCGACATTGAGGAAATTTAAAGTCACGGCGTTTTAGCCTGCCGTGCACACACTCACCTCGTGAAAGCATGAATCATCGACAAGTCACTGAAATCAGCTAGCGTTCGGATGTTGTCTGCGTTACATCGCGAGTGTGTTTTGGACAAAGGAATGCCTAATCTCTCCAAGATCATGAAATATTGCTTATATCGTCTGGTGTCATATTGTCATGATGTCATATGCATATTTTTCGACAGTGCGACGATTGGCCGACAGATTTCTGACCAAAAACAAGTTGTTTTCTGACGTCAACCGCTGTGATAAACTTTGGTTTTGAAATCAGATTCAGATTTACGGGGAAATAAATAGAATTAAGATTAATGACCGGCGATTGACGAAATGTCTGGAAGCTGACAATTCCAGCGACTGTCGCACTTGACGGGGAAAAGGCCACGCCACAACGTCCAATACTCGATCTCAGGTTGTTCATCAGGTGCAGTTCGAGTATTTGTAAATTTACATTTATTTTATGGTGATTGACTGAGACCAGGAATTCTTTCTGGTTTTAGGAGAGTTTATCTCCTTGTTTTGGAAGAGACAAAAACAGGAAATTTATCACGTGTCCATTCGATAAGAAGAGGAGTGAAGGCATTGTACGAGACATTCATGAGGTCGTGGAAATTGTTGCATGTTATGCATGGCTTTGCTGTAGGCGCTCAGTGGCAGAGAGACCCTGAACCTAGTTAGGAGTGATTCTTATCATCACACAGCCGAAACTTGAAGTTAAATGTGTGGATCTTGAATGTGTGGCAGCCTCTGGCGAACCAGGGCCTGCCTAGGACCAGTCCAAGGCAGCCTCTAGCGAACCAAGGCCTACCTAGGACCATCCCAAGGCAGCCTCTGGCGGACCAGGGTCTACCTAGGACCAGTCCAAGGCAGCCTCTGGCGAACCAGGGCCTATCTACGACCAGTCCAAGTCAGACTCTGGTGAACCAGGGTCTACCTAGGACCAGTCGAAGGCAGCCGCTAGCGAACCAGGGCGTACCTAGGACCAGACCAAGTCAGCCTCTGGCGAACCAGGGCCTACCTGGGACCAGTCCAAGGCCGCCTCTGGTGAACCAGGGCCTACCTAGGATTAGTCTAAGGCCGCCTCTGGCGAACCAGGGCCACTGGTGCTAGGTAGGCACTATTCTCAGTTCAAGCATATCCCACAAGTTCTCTATGAAATTGCTCATCCCTCTCGCCTACAACAGCTCAGTGAAGTCAAGGAATGTGTCGATTGTGTCGATGTGTTGTCGATGGAGCCACGCTTGAAGTGGTTTCTGCCAATTTCTCTGTCATTTGATTCACAGTTCTTACGTAAGTCCTTTCCTTAACAGAATCATCGGCCTTGTACGTCAACAAATCTGAATTTTCCATCGATGTGCACATGCTCACCGAGCGCACACATTGACGTCAAAGCCATCAGAGCGTTAAGCGCGGCTCCTGCACGTTGTCATAAATATTTATCCGGCTCTGTGTCTTCTGTGGCGGAAATCACGAGGATGTTACAATTCGAGGCAGATTGAAAATATCGCCCACTCCTGCATCCACCTGCCCCACATTCCTCCACGGGCTGCGTCAGCACTTCTGCCTTCAAGATTAATACATGACGCAACCCTCCCTGACGGCGTTCTTCGAAACTCGTGCAAACGTGAACTCACTGCAGGCCTTGCTGATGACACAATCAGAATCACCTTATCGGAGCGTGCTCGAGTCTCCACGCAGCGCCGTGACCCAGACACGAATATAATCGATTACTTTCATTTCCCAGCACGTCAGTCGTCTTGTCTGTCACCCAGTCTTGAGATTCTTGTCACTGATTAAACACACTCTTGTGGCTGTGTCTTGTGCCTTGTAGTACAGGCTGTCAAAATGTAAACATACCAGTCGTGACGCGATTGCAGAAGCATATCTCTCTCGAAAAACCTACTCAACGCAAACAACCTGTATCGGGGAAGTCAAATCTGCTAACTGGTGCGGCGGAAGCATGAACTCGTGCTCATATGTGACAGCTTTCACTGCAGCGACAGCGCCGCATCTAGACGTCAGTTTCTCTGCGTCTGAATTCGCGAATGGGATCGACACATTTCTTGACTTGCTCCAGCACACTGTACCCGCGTTAATGGGTTCGTGTAAACGTCGCCAAACAATGGATTAATCTCAGGCCGTGTGGCACCGCAAGTAGTCATCAGAGGCTCTCACAGTGCACCACTAATGGAAGCGATTGCTCTGTCGTCCCCCCAGACAATGCGCTTTGTGTAGCGATGAACAATCGCCAACGACACTCAGCAACACTCAGGCCACACAATGCAGGTTTCCAAGTCGTTGGTGCGGTTCTGTGATCGCCAGAATTCAACGCTGTGCCGTCGCTATCAGCAGTCAATTACGAAATGCCAACCCTTCCCACAACTCAATCTGGCGGGGAGTCGGAGTTTTTGGCCCGTTCGATTAGATAACGCATGTCTTTGTGGGGACTCCGTCTGGGCGCTTCTGCCTCTAATTGGATGTGACGCCGACGAGCGTGCGCGCTGCTTCCGTGTCTGTTTGTTTTTACGCATGACTGAAGGACACGCTTCCATTCCAGCGGCTGATGTCTGTCTGCGGGCAATGTGAAAACAAAATATTTCCAATTCCATGGCGTTAAGTGACGTGAAATACGCGCGGACTGTGAAGAGCCAGTCTCACTGCCTTGGTCGAGATCGGACCAACTGCCAGACGGGCTAATAAATTAGTCATACTCCACATCTACTCACACGATAGGGGTGCGGATGAAACAAATTTGTTTTGATTAGACAGAAGGTAAATGGTTTCGTTTTTGCCGTTCCCGCTGCCTTTACGGGCAACAGCGGATGGGTTTTGATTCCGCTTGAGATACATTAATAATTCATTGAATTGTCTATGGAGAGGCGGCAGTTAATTTATTGACGCTCGAGGTGGTGTGGGCTTCCTTGGAGTCTTTACGAAATCAATGAGTTGTGTCAAGCAACGAGACGTCGGCCAGCAATCAAGAAGGCGGTTGAGTCTATTTGAGGCTACCGGGCACCACAAATCAGCGGTGTCGTGGCGAGTGTGAGCAAAGAGAACATTCAACCAGTGCGGCCAAGGCGCTGCAACGGCAATAGCCCTCTCGTCGCCTTCCAGCTCAGGAGTGGCTGGAAGAGCAATGAGCTCCAATCAATGTTGACGACTTACGTTGGCAGAAATAAAGTCGATTTAAGGGCTTGATAGAGAAATAAAAAGACCAACATCAAGAGACGCATATTACGTAATGTGACCATTTTTCGGAGCATTTATCGCTGTTGTTGGGCTGCTTCTTTATCGACCCACTGTCTCTCTGTGGGGACGTGCGACCTCTACAAAGGCAAGGCATAATCGTGTTTTCGAAACTTAGTGCTTCAGTTCTCCCTGGTTTGTCGGCTGCATTTCATTCTGTCGTCACAAATCTGTGCCAGATCCTGAAACACCAGAGAAGGCTTGAAACGCTAGGGAAGATCTGAAACGCCAGAGGGGCCTGCAACGTCAGAGAAGACCTGAAACGCCAGAGAAGGCCTGCAACGCCAGAGAAGGCCTGCAACGCCAGAGAAGACCTGATACGCCAGAATAAAGGTAAATTCGTTGGATTTACCTTGGCCATAACCTGGCGAGTATTTTAAAACCTTATCAGTTTGCGAATTGCGTCATTTGCATCGCACTACAAAACAAATGGTGACAAATCACACGGGCACAAACAAATCAAAGGGTCGTGATGTGTCAGATGTGACACTGTCTTGTGTCCACATCCCTGAGAAAATTCGGTCGAATTTCGGAATTGACGATGACTGGAACACCTTCCTGTGACAACAGCAGACTAAATTGCACATCCTACTGCCCACAGTGGAATTTCACTCAATAACCGACTTGTTGTTAATAAACGTGTCCATCGTGATGAAATGAAAAGTGAGCAAAAGGCTGGTGTCCAGTGCATTCCGTGGTCCAGGGTGGTGATGAAAAATTTAAGGTGCCCATGCACAGGAGACTTGTGTGCGCGCACTTTGGTGTGTGCACCGGTGTCGCTTTCTGCCACACACGTCACTCAATTTCGTGACACTAAAAATGAAAACATTTTCTCATTTACTCACACAGCGTGGCGCACCAAAAATCGGCGCGCGGACTCGCCCACACACGGGGCACCCTGCAGCACACCGACACAAGTACGATGTGTACAAGCAGATGTACCTCCAAAGGCAGGGCTCGTCGTGAAATCGATAGACTTTAGATTTAATCGGCAGACCGATGGGGGCCAAGGTAGACTGAAATTAGTGCAAATATGGAAGGAACTCCGTTCGGGACGACAATCTCTTATCCTCGACAGACTTGGATCTGCCAAGAGACACTGTTCTTGCTCCCACGGCCCTCCGTGAAGACTTCATGAGTCAGCATCCCCTCCAGATCGTACTGGAAGTCCGACTACCACTGCAAATCTCCACTAATGACTGTGGGAGTGGGTGTGGGTACAGAAGTGGGTGCGGGTGCATTAGTTGGTTTTTCTCTAGAAGGCAACAAGCCTAGCGGTCAAGGAAGCTCTGCCTTCGCTAAAGAACAATACGGTGTCGAGGACGTGTATCGGCATTTGTTCAGATAGCCAGACGGCGGCGATCAAACCGCTGCACCGAGTCACTTGCTTTATCTGCCGAGGAGGATATGACCGAGCTTTTATTCATCTCATGTGGGACGCTGTGAAACATTCGAAAAAATTGCGAAAATGGCGAACTTGCTAGAAAGGAAATTCCTCACAGAGATATACAATCTATGTCTCTCGCTACTGGAAGTTGCAAGATGCTTGATGCATAAACGTGGTATCACCATCTAGCGTAGATGGTCTGATGGCACAGTGTGCCCCATTAGGAATTATAATAATATGGGGGGCGCTACATCCCATAGAGGGCCAGGGCCTAGCTTCTCAGCACCCACTCGTGTTGACGGGATCGACAGTTTTATGCCGTCTCCGACTGGGCAATTTGAGAAGCACTAGACATTTACAGTGGGCCCCATTACGAAGCAAATATGGCCCACTCTCCATCTGAGCCGATAGCACACCCTGACCCGACAAAGCAGGCCGACTCTTGGGACACTTATCGGCGTTATAACGAGGCACTTAAGCCTTTAGACCGAATCTGGCCTACAATCTCTCCTGCCGAAGTTACAGAGATGGATCATCATTGTCTGGGTAGAACCATGGTAACACAATGGGCCTACGCTGTCCTATGTGTGACTGCTGCTGTTGGCAGCCCTCTACCCATCACCGTAACCTAGCCGAAAGTGGCAGTCAGCTCGGCACTCGATAAGTTGCTCAGTTTATGTAAAGAAATCATGCGAAGCTTCTACTGCAACCAGGCATGTCATTGGTCTCTGGACTTGAAACTAGACCCCCTAAAAGTCAATACGACCTGTCTGCCAGCTGCTGTGCGACGGCGATTGAAGTTACGTTACGTCTTCTCTCGAAAAAGTCATTTTTATGCATGCACTGTAAAAGTCAAGTTGGATAAGCAATCGGCTTCGCTGATGAGCGAAGACCAAGACCAAAATCTACCTGAATCACATGTCTTGTTGCCCATTTCTGAAAAGACTCATGCCACTTGATTCTTCAATGCCTGCACTTCCTCCGCGATAAGACATTCCCTCCAAAATGTCAGCCGATCGAGTTTCTTTTGTCATTCTTATCTTGGTGACGTTCTTGATACACATTCCTTTGTTAGAACTCAATCTCCAGTTTCAACTTTGTTTTCCCTGCACAGTCATCCTTTGTTCGTCGAGAAGTAAGTCACAACCTTCGACGCGATTAGGTCAGCTGTCGTTAACTGATTCACTATCGAGAGGCAAGTGCCTAATCTCTCCACTAGACTCACAAAGATAACTGACAACCAACTTGCTTCAAAAAACACGCTCTGCTTGGGTTACAATGTAACAATGCAACTGCGACACTTGAGACTTGATTTGACAGGAATGTGAAAAGGGTGTGTTCAGTGAGTTGTTCGCATCGAAGCCTTGCATAGTTTTACGGGAGAAATTTTGTTGTGTCAAAATTTCAAATCCTCTTTCGACTGAAAATCATAACCAGAAATGAAGTGCTATAGGGATGGTCAACTTCACAGCGGACTGATACCTTGTCCATCGACGAATTCAGTGACTTTTTGACATGTTTTCCTGAATTTTTGACAGTTATTCACGAAATAAAGTGAATGCTGTTCCCTGATTGGTCAACTTGGTCTGAGAAAACGATATAAAAAGCGGTTGTCAAAAAGAGGGTAGAGGGACAAGAGGGTAGAAGTTGGCTATCTTCAGAATACTCCATTTGGGATTATAAGACATTACTGTATTTGCTCAGAAAACGTCAAAATGGTGTGTTCAATGAGTAAGCCCCAAGGAGAATGTCTATCATTCCAAAGGAGACGTGCTCACATTTTCAAAGTCAAAGATGGACAACCCTAGTTCGGCTGCAAATTATGACTGCAATTTGTCCAGACAATGTCATCGTTGGTAGCCAGCAGAGATAAGGGTGGTTCAATGAGTAGATCGCAATGAAAAGTTGCACACACGTGATGTGCCAGATGAAACCATCCTTTTCCTGAGAACCGCGTCACTACACAGGTGACATAAATTTGTTCAGCAAGAGTCATCACAGAACAGAATGTGGGTTCAAAATTGTTCTCAAAATTATGCCAATTCACTGCTAACATCTGCTTCTCTGTTTCTCTCTCTCTCTCTCTCTCTCTCTCTCTCTCTCTCTTTCTTCCTCTCTCACACTCCATCGCTCACCCCTTCCCTCTCTTCCTCTTCTCACCCTCACCCTCTTCACCCATAGTCGCAGTCGGCATTCCACGCCATTGTCACCCTCTCCCTCTCAGATTCCCTCTCCCCCACCTTCCCTCTCCCACCCTCCCTCTCTCACCCACCCTCTCTCACCCTCATCCTCCCTCTTCCTCCCTCTCCTACCCTCCCTTTCCCACTCTCTCCCTTTCCCTCCCTCACCCACCATCAACCTCCCTCATCCTCCCTCTTTCTCCCTCTACCCCTCCCTCTCACTCCCTCCCCCACCCTCTCCACCCACAGTCACAGTCGGCATTCCTCGCCATTGTCCCCGATGATTGTGTAACCTTCAACTCAATTTAAGCCTTTTTTTCTATTCTCTTCTGTTCTGCTCTCATTTTCCCCCTTGTTCCAATTTGTGTCAGTCGCAGCTTGCATCGATTCACCTTCGGTCTCGTTTTTAATCGATATTCCAGAGGCACTGTGTAAAGTTGAATTTCCCGATGTTTCTGCCACCCCCACGAACACGAACAAAAACGAGGCCGCGACAGAGGAAGCAGAGAAAATCATAATCAACAAACAAAGCGATCAATAGGTATGCGCACACAGCCACTCTCACGTGGCAAATGAACACAACGAAATAGGAAAGCAGTGAAAACAAAAAAAAATAAGTAACCCCTTGCCACCGACATTTAGTCTGTTTCTGACTCACTTTGCACGCCAACAGATAAGAGATGGCATTGCTCTCTGACGGGAGTGCTGCCGCTATTCGGGGGGGGATGTCATCGGCTACGTGCGGTGGATTTAGCAAATATTTACCTAGGCACCCTAGCCTACCAGTCGCGCTAGCTCTGCTGGACACACAGAGGAGCGTGCTTCGGTTTTCGTTGCCCCCCATCGTGAGCTACTTTAAGGAGGATCATTGTCTCATAGACGAACACAGCCCTGTCAAGCACACACGCAGTCACGTTGGGTGAGTTGTGATGCGTGAAGTGTGTCCCATGCACAATCTCAACCGAGTGGTGGGTCGTCAACCCGATGAGCAACGCGTCGTTGGTCGGTATTTGTTTACGTGATGATTTGGTATGGATTTTTTATTTTTACTTTTTTCCCGCGTTCCCTCATTTGACCCGAAATGTCAACGACTGTCAGCTGTCAGCTGTGAGTCAGGCCAAGGGTTGGTTCTAGGGATTTATGGCACTAAGCTTCCGTGATGCGAGTGTCTTTTTTTGTTTGAATTTGAAGAAGGAAAAAAAAGTAACAGCAGGCGGTGAAATTGATTGACCTTGACAGTGCGCCATCGCTGTGAGGGAGTGAAGGCACCGAGACCGGGTAAATATTTGTGTATGAAATTCTTCGCCTTGTCTGAAGACTGCTGTTGCTATACGAATTCCCTGGGGGGTTAAATTCGGTGACACCGGATGTGTCAGCTGTTCCGTAAGTAGACTTGTCAGACATTTTGTGCTTTGCCGGGGTGTGTGTTGAGCAAATGAAATTGTATCCAGCTAAGGGTGGGGGGATTTTAGCAGTCAAGGCGACCGCAAGCTACGGCTGGTGTGGGTCTCAGCTTTGTGTGGCGAAAGCATGATGCTTGGCACCACCTCCCTGTCACGCATTGAATATGGGCGGATATTAGGCATGCAGAGTCCTTGTATTGTCTGACTTTTGATTGTTTGTCATGTAGTCCTCCACCCTCAAGAATGATGGTGGTGACAATCTTGCATAAAACTCTATGATGCATGCTGTTATATCTATGTGTCCTGGCACCCATCAAAGGCTCTTCTAGAGGCTTCCCAAAGAGCTTGTACCAACACTAGACTTGGAAGCGTCGCTGTCATATGTTGCCAAAGTCATCGATTATTTCCGAGTGACCGCTGAAGATGCATGATGCCAAGTTCCTCTAATACTTCAGGGTTCCCGCTGAAGACGTGCCACTGCAAGAAGTGAATCCGAAGAATCGCAACAGTGGCCATTCGTCGGCGAAGTGGGTCATTTGAACATCCATGAAAGGACTGGGGATACCTTAAATTGTCCTTAACCTGCAAAACTAACAGTGGGACCAAACCCTTGCCAT
This sequence comes from Eristalis tenax, assembly GCA_905231855.2. Taxonomy (NCBI): domain Eukaryota; kingdom Metazoa; phylum Arthropoda; class Insecta; order Diptera; family Syrphidae; genus Eristalis; species Eristalis tenax. The sequence goes on along the minus strand of HG993128.1, from coordinate 40,314,786 downwards.
AGTCGCCAGAAAAGAAAAATCCATGCATCTGTCAAGCTTATCTGAAGAGGCAGTACTAAGTCCGCCGTCGATATTAAAACAAGCTTGCCGTGGAAGTTGAAGTTTGAAGGTATTGAGCAGTCTTGTCTGCAATTGCTGCCTTCCACCTTTGACGGTCCTGGGCACGCTGCTCCCAGTCATCAAGACCAAGCTGTTTGCACCCGCGATTGCTTGGTCTTTATACCGGAGATTCGGTCTTGCTCTCCTTCACGCTGCTTCCAGACATCAAGACCAAGCTGTTTACACCCGCGTTTGCTTGGTCTTTATACCGGAGATTCGGCCTTCCTCTCCTTCTCGAACCAGGAGGCTCGGATTCGAAGACTTTTAGCTTTTAGCTAGAGCGTTGGTGTCCATTCGCTCGATGTGGTCGATGTGGTTGCCCTGGTTTTCCATTGTTATGATTGATCCTTCATTTCTGGTCTGCATTGCTGTTCACCTGAATTTCACCAGAGGGGTTCCAAAGTGTGCTTCGCGTGGCTCCGGTTTTTGTACGACAGCGAACGCGGCACCCATCTCGCCGATAAGTATTCATCTCCAAATGGTCATGCAGAAATCGAATAACGGTATCACTCGTAATGGCTACGATCTTAGCCACCTCACGACAAACTTGATCCGGCGATCGTTCAACACAATGTCGTGAATTTTATCTTTCGCTGTGCCGTCACTTGAATTTTGTTGAAGTCGTACGAGCATAAACGCTTCTGAGCGCCGCGGCTTGTCAAGTCCCTCGCAATCCGAGGCCCATCCTCTAGGATAGATCTATTGTGGCCTCTTTCTTGATCTAGGACCTCAGAGTTACCTTCAGAAATTGTATAACCTCTCTAGATAGTTCTAGATGACTTCCATGTTTTCCTTTGATTGTCCACGGTTTTCTGAGCTACTACTACTACTACCCTAAGGTCAGGCTTGTTCAGATGGCTCTAGATGAGTTTCCTTTGATTGTCCACAGAGTCCACAGTTTTCTGAGCTACTGTCCAAAAGTGGCCAGTAAGTGCGCCACATAGTACCCTTAGGTCGGCCTTGTTCAGAATTAGGGCCTCCTTGTTTCTTCTTCCATGAAAGTCACCGACTTATCGAACGGGGGTTATTCGAGCCTTGAAGTCCTACCAGCTGTCAACAAAGCCTGTAGAATTGACGTTTGATTTTTGTTAATTTTTAAATGGGCCCCTTGCCTAAAGAGTGTCTGAGCTCCGATTCTCTGAGTACATCTAGCTCTTATCCTTCATCCTCAGCCATGATTCTTGGAGTCTTTCAAACATTCTCAAACAGACAAGCAGACAAGCAATTGTCGACCAAATGCCCGTGAAGTTTTGTGACAAAACAAAAAGAACCCCCCCGACTTTAATAGCCACTCATACGTGTCCCCATCTTTGCAGACACTACAACCTCATCTCTCGACACTGTGAGTCCCCCAGACATTCACGTGCACTTAGCATATCAGATCGATCGGGTCACGAACCTAGACGTGCCCCCTTCGTCCGCAGTATGTGTTCAACTCAAGTTAGAATTACCCTGCGGCCCCACCCTCGGGCCAGTTCAACGAGTGCTCCCGTCCTCGCCTACAACAAAAGAAAGCAACAAAACCTGATGTCATGCAACCAGTTAATGGCAAGTTTCAAGTGAAGGAAAGGCAATAAAGAGCTAATGAATCGACGGCTTTACGACTGAAAGTTACTGCCATACAGCCGTCATAACCCTGAATGAATAACGCCAAACGACGAACTGTCATTATTTTCCGGCGTGCGGGAGCAGTCCGCCCGGGTGATGGCGGCGCTGGTGGTGGATTTCCACTTGTCAAATCAAACCCAGGCAATGCGCTGCGCTTTTCGCAGTCAGTGAGAACGGCACAGCGCTGCACAGTTGCACACAAGCCAACACGAGTCAATCCTCGCTCCGATTTGAATGGTTTTCATTGGACGCCGTCCAATTGCCAGTCAATTCGAATCAATTCCCGCTAAACAATGACATCGATTCACCAGGCGGCCGGGTGGTGTGCCGGCGGCATCATCCATTTGTGCAAAATTTATTGCGCGCACCTAGTGACCTCGTGTGTGTGTCTTTGAATCCGCGCGATGTTTCGGGCCGAATGGGAAAGCAGCCAACTACCGATGGCCAGCCGTCCGGACGAAAGAAACACTCTTTCGTTGAATCTCGTTTCGCCTGCCGGAAAATTGCAATTTTCTGGAGTAAATCAAGACAAGAGGCACAAAAAAGCATTCGGCTTTAATTTCACTACCGTCTGACGCCGCCGCCATCCGCAAACGACGGGCTGGCACTTTGTTTGCTTTTAATGGCCCGATGCTCGTTTTCTTATTTCAGTTCAACTCTGCATGTGCATGTAATTTGTGATAATGGGATGTAAAAGCTGAAATGGAAGCGACGTCCTCGGTGTGGATGTGGCCGATGGTGGCGGGAAAGTGGGGTCAGCTTGGAGGCATGCAAACAGCATTAGGTTTCGCTTTTCATGGAATTGTCATGATCTGGGCATGCCCATACTCCGAATGCGAGTGAAAAACGTGAGTCCTTGTGCGGAGGAGGCTTGGGCTGCAAGTGTTTTGGTGGCTGTCATGAGAGGGGGCGGGTTGGATGGCTGGGATCGCGTAGTCGCAAACTCGTGGCTAGAAAGTGGGATATTAAGGCAACATGTCGTGCCTTTGTCATCTCATAATTTGTTGGGGAAATTCGTTTGCCAAGCGAGTGGAGGATTGTGATTCCACTTGGGTCAGCAGATAGACGGTTTTGCGGAACGAGATGAGGTGAACCTCTGAACTAGAGAGAGGGAGAGCATATTTTTGGTTTTTTTAATAATCTTTGAAGAACTTCGGGTGGCTACAGGAAATAGGGTAGACGAGTGAGATTTACTGGTTCACCCTTGAGGTTACTTTGCGGTGACTTCATGTATTTTTTCTCAAGGATTTGACTTTATTCGGAGGATAGTCTTGCGTCATGAAAATCGAACAAAAATGGACCACCTTCTGGTGGACCGAACTCACAGAATAGATAAACGTGGGTAGGTGCTCAGAGTCGGCATCAAGACCATTTCGTCGACCATCAAATCATTTATCTTTTCGCCCGGTGCCATCTTTGAATGTGAACCGATCGTTGGAAGATGCAATAAAGCATGTCAGACAGTGACTTTCTCTTGTGCAGCTGCCTCTCCATAGACACAAGCTTTCTTATGACCCTTCAAGCAGCGGTGGCCCTCGTTCCTGAGTAAGATTCGATGGTCGAAATGAGGGCTCACAGGCACAATCTGATTTCTATCAACATTCTCTCAAACAATCGAACAAGATAAGCAAAGATAGGTGACAAATTCTCGCCTAAAATGTTTCTGTCACCTCACATCAAAATCTGTATTCTTGAATTCAAATGAGGTGACATAAGAAAAACCATTCCTTTCTGCAAATAAATTCAAAGAAGTTGGCAGCACATGCTGCGGTTTGTGTCTTCAAGTAGGATCAACTTCCATTCGGTGGCTGCACTTGATAATGTTTGCAATCTTTCGATGTCTTTGGTTCAGAACTCGGATATAATGGTGCGCGTATGTGATGCATTACATTTCAATGACGGCCCAAGAACAAAAATAGATTTCTTACAAATTAGATTTCTGGTGTGATTTCTTAGGTGTCCGGGGTCAAGACACAGCACGGGCCGAAGGTATAGAGGGAGAATGGGAGAGGAGGTACCTGTGCACACTACTCTTGTGGGAAATATTGGGCTGCGAAGAGCATTCCATATTCGTGTGCTGCGGCTGAAGAACGAGTTTCTAAGTTTAACTGTGTGTCTAAAAGTAGGCTTAAGAGTGAACTGATGAGCATTCCTGGCGAGACGGGTATTTCGGGTGAATTCATGGGGAGGATGGCTGGCATGGAATTATCCTCCATTAAAGAACCCAGACAGTCAAATAATTGATGTGTAGTTATTTTAACACTAGTTAACTTTGTTCCTAACTTACTACAAAATTTGGCGTCACCTAGAAAAATGCAAGTGACAAAATATCTCCCATTCTGTCACATTTTTTCATGAATTGTAACTAAGAGAAAGGGGTGACCAATGTCACATAAAGTAAACTAAGTGAAAACTAATTTGTCAAAGTGACACAGATTTTTGGGTGACACGACTAAGATAATAAGGGAGAATGGTCCCCACTTTCAGTTGTCCGTGTCTGTCGCTGCACACATTTCTAGGTGAGGTTAGAGTGACAGTTTGCACATACTTTGGATGCGTGACCACTTCAGCCCTCAAAACGGGATGAGTTTGAAGCCTAGTACATTATTTGGGCGGATGGCCTGATATCCAAGGTATCGGCAAACTGTGTTCCACAAGACTATGATTCTGAGTTCGTGAGTTCGGCCTTGACTGTCACAATCCGGTTGTTGTATGAGATTCCCAAAATCAGGGAACAGGCCCTGTCTTCGAGAAGAGACGCTCAACAAAACAACGTCACGGCCAGACCGGAAGCTGTGACCCTATCTCGGCTCCGCGGTTAGGAACACAACATACATCTAACAAGATCAAACGTAGATTGCCAATGGTTATATTTTTGGATTCAATACTGAAATAGGTGCTAGATCCCTCTCTCGAAGGGGGGTCAGGCGCAAACGCAGTGTGGCCATTATCACAAGCGTATAAAAATGTTTTTGGTGGCTGTCGTGGCGTTGAGGGCAATTGAGCCTACATTCGGTTCCCGGTAAGAGAAGAATTATTTTCACGGCCCAGCACTTTCAGTTGTCCGGGTCTCTCGCACATTTCTAGGTGAGGTAAGAGTGACAGCCTGCATATATTTTGGCGTGACCACTACAGCCCTACAGACTTTCGTAGCGCTGTGGGTTGGCGTGTCGACAACTACGCACTTGAGCCTTCGTTGCCTAGGTTCGATTCCGGGTACGAGAAAAATCATTTTCACGGCCCACCACTTTCGAGTCACTGGCAATAGTAAAACTGCCTAAAAAAAGCTTCTCAAATTGGCCGTTCGGAGGCGGCATAAAACTGTAGGTCCCTTCCACTCGTGAGAGAGCAATCGCGCGCAGAACACTAGTGGTTGCTGAAAAGCTGGGCCCTGGCCTTCTACGGGCAGTCGCTCCACCCATATTATTAGCAATGAGTTCACATGTACTACCAGACCCAGAATATCGTTTCCAAGTGCCACATTTTAGGAGATCCGCTGGGCATGCGATTGCTGAAGACGTCAGAATTGAAGTATCTGCCAAAGGTTGGAAGGTGAGTCCTGAAAATTTGAAAACGTTGGTTAATTTGGATCATTAAACAGACCCGCCATTGTTTCAAATTCTTTACACTCTACAAATTTCTGACAAGAGTCTAGTTTCACACCAATTGCCAAGCAGAGCGCAACTGCTTCGCATGTCAGGGAAAAGATTATGCTTATTTTGGCTCCAAATTCAAACGTCAAGCCAGCAACGCAAGTGTGTCGCTTGCAAAAGTTGTTTCAACACAACAAACTCCAACGAATTCCATCGCAAGTGCCACTCGAAGGCTATGGACAGGATTGTGTCAAAATGTTTACAACAATCAACTCGGTTATTTATAACCAGCTTATCAGCTCTTCAACAAAATTCGAGTACGACGGCGACTCGGTACTGGCTGTTTTCCTCTCTCACCGAACTCTCCAATTCGCTAATGACATTTGTAAATGTCACAATGACGCAGCGAACCGCTGGCCCTCTGTCCCGAACCATCAGTCTCCACTCGAAACCTGTCAAATATTCCAATTACCCCTGAATCTCCCATCTGTCAAAGAGATGGGCATCTACGATGAGCAGCGCTGAAGCTCGTTGGGTTTCCTTTGTTGTCCGACGCGCGGCACACCATCATCCGCCCAGTGAGCGTGCACATGTTGTTTTCTGCCGTCTCAGCTCTGGTGTTCACTTTATCTCTCACCAAACACAATCCCGAGCGCTGCTGCAGCTGATGTAGATGAAGATGAGAAGATGAAGGTTCCAATTGAAAGGAGGCCACCGCATGAGAAGCAATGAACCCCAACACATCTGCCAACCAGTTTCTCGGCATCAAAGCTGCACAACAGCACCACATCAGCGGCAGCGATAAATTGCCATCTCGTGATGACTCAAGCGATCGCGTTCACCCGAGCACGTGATGAAAGCGTGGGCATTCGGCTTGGAAAGACACAGAGAGAGAGCAAGAGATGGGAGAGAAAGACACACAACAGAACGGCTCGCTTCATGGGGCACGCCACAACAACGGCAGCCGCAGCCCAACGGCCACCACAGGCACTCAGGCATCACTTTCGATTTTTGTTATCTTTTATTGAAATGTAACTGAATGCGCGGAGAGGGGGGTCTCTCTTGGTTGGAGCCGAGTGCAGTCAGGGACACCATCAACGGTTGAGATCAATTGGAAAATTCATTTGATTGCGGAACGCGATTGGATCAGAGTAATGGAATTGAATTGAAGTCAATTGTTCCGTGGCCACAATGGACGGGACGGGAATGCACGCTGTGTTGGCCGTCAGATCATATGACCAAAAAGGGAGCAGGGAATTGGCAAGAGATTAGAATGGAATGCGCATCGACACGTCCACACACACTCCATGTGACGGAGAAAATGTGTTGGCATTTAAATTAAAACCATCTGACGGATGGATGATATCAGTATCGGGCGGTAAAGCATTGTCGCGTGATGAGATTTTTTCCGTTAAATTGTTGCGCTGTGCGCATCTGACAGAGAGTAGTTTATTTGACACAGACTGACAGATGATTGGTTGTTTGGGCGCAGTTACATCCTGTTGCAGTGATTGACAGTGCTGAAGTGCCGAAGCAAAACGATTGCCAAAAGGTATTATGCTTCAATGAGTCCGATAAACTGTAAGGACCCAACTCAATCAGTCAGAGGCCACCGCCCCCGCCTGTTGTGTCTGTCAGATCGGTGAACACGTCTCGGGTGGCGACACTGTGCCCACCCAGAGGACGCAACTGGAATTCAATTTGAGAACGAAGCCATGTTCCATTTCCTCTGGACTGCTGTAAGCCATTAAGCCCTCAACCTACCTACTACAAGTTGCTTCTGCATCGGAGAGCTAGTTTCAAAAGTAAAACTTTTTTCTTTGCGCACAGTCCTGTCGGAGCGGGCATGGCGCGGAATGGGATGGGAGGGAATGTTTCAAATGGGATTTCCGTTAATAGGCTGCCCTTGGAACGGCTAGAGGACGCCTCGAAGGACATTCGAGTGGGGGTGATGTAATGTTTCGATTCGAAGGACTTCAAGGACACGAGAGTAGTCGCTGTCGTTGTTGGTGGAACACGATTGTAGTTCGTGGTGGATTCATTTATGAGAAATTCTTCAACTGTGTTGGGTTGGGATTTCCTTTTTTTGTTGGTGTGCGGGTGGGTGTCGGCTGATGCCATGGCCTGGAATTAGGCCGACTTTGAGGTGGTGGCGAATGAGGAAGACAGTTAATCGAAGATGTTTTCGATTTAGAGACAAATGAGGTCCTTTTCGGACTGGGGTGGGCCTGGGCCTCAATTGATGACTGCCACTCATCGTAAAGGGACCTCAATCACAACAGAATACCTACTAAATAATGTTTGCGTCAGAAAGAGTGGTATGGTCTGGTTGACTTGAATATTGGGTCGAGAATAGGTTTGTCCTCATTTTTACTACTCGGAAGCATGGTTTGAGGAACTTTGGGTGGAGTGGACTCGGCACCAACTTAATTTGGATAATCATGCAAAACTTCAATCGTTTTCGACATCTCTCGTTAACCTTGGAGCATTTAGAATTCGGTTATATTTTCTGGTGATCCTCTTGGAGTGATGTCCAGTGCTCCGGGAGTGCCTGGCGGTAGTCTAGGGCTACATCGAGGCACGTCTCTGTTTCCAGGGGAAGAAGTTACTAATCCCTTCGAGGGAAAATGTTTACGCACGATCGCCGATCTGATTTGAAGTCTTCTTGATGAGGAGATTCAACCACTGCCTGTACTTGCTGTACAACGGTTTGAGTCCGGTCAACTATCGAGAGATTTAATGGCTATGGCGACGTACGGTGTACCGACAAAATGAGTCCGCTGCAAAAGAACCTTTGATTCCGAGCTACCGGCATGACGCAACAGAAGACACACAACAAACAGGACTGAAATACAGTGTTTAAGCCAATGGGCGCTAGTGGCGCTAGCCGAGAACGAGGGAGAGATCGCCGAGACTTGGTTGCTGTTGGACGGATAGCTATCGTAGGGGGCAGGGGCTTCTCAATGGCGATCCCGTAAAAGCCAGACCATCAGCGAAACCTCCAATTTTCAGGCGGCGTAGACGAACTCAGAGAATTTCTGAATGAGGCTACTAGTCGATCTCACAGAGAATTTCCGAGGGAGGCTGCTAGTCGATCGGCAAAGATTCTAGGCTTCCGCAGTCAAACCATGGTATTCCTCCTCTACTCTGCTAATCTGTCGATATGCGTGTGATCGGAGTCCATATGGTCTCCTCGGAAGGATTCCTCCCGGAGGAGTGTCTGCCGTGGATCGCAATGTGAGCAGTCTAGGTGAAACTTGATTGATCAGGTTACTAGGTCGCGTGTTACTCTCCCGCTACTTGACAAGGTCCACCAGGCTGAGTCCATTTTCGGATCTGGTGTCGCACAGGGTGTCTTCCGCGATGTCTCTAGCAAAGATGTCCTCCTTCCTCAGCTTGGCATTGTAATCTTCTAGAACGACCGAAGTCGGGGCACTGATCCGATGTGGTTTCTAGGAGATGACAGACGTCATCCTTGGTCTTGTCGTGCTTGTCCTCAGTAGGAGCGTGAGCAGATTCAAACTTGTTGCGGATTGTTGCGAGGCTTAAGCTGATGACTTTTTGCCTAAGTCGGCATCGACTGATATTAAAATAGGCCTCCGTGAGTTCTTCGGCTACGAATGGGCCTTAAATGACTTCACATTCAACGTGCAGATGCAGAAATCATGTCCACCGCGAACTCTGTTTTTAGATCTCGATTTAGGTCCGAATGTGTCGAAGAAACTCTAAAGGGGCTCTGATCCCGTTGATCAACTCCTCTGGCGCCGTCCGTAATGAGCACCGTTTCCCTCTCCCCTTCTCTCGTTTACAATCGGCAAGGACGTCCCTCCCTCGTACCCCACCTTCAGTGGAACGGGCTCGCCTCCCAGATTTCATCACGCGGAGGTGGGCGCAGGTGTTCCCTGATAGGGGCTCAGTCTGCATGAAGACCAGTACCAGCGTTTTGGATTCCCGTAAAAATTAAGCGCCATTAACTCCTCTTCTCTCACCTCAACCTTTCTCATTCCAACAAAAGGTTCCATCTGCTTCAGTAGTCCGTCCGCATACGACGACTTCTGTCGTTCCCATCTTAAGGCCCAACCAGCTCCCCACCAGAACAACCAGTTTATCCAATCTACGCACAACACCGTCACTTCCAAACCCCTTCGCCGACAACGCAAATGTCAGAGAGCCGAACTTGAAAAGACTCAGAATGGATTCCACATATTTCCCACACTCGGTTTCGATTTCCAAACGAAAGCCGACACCACCCCGCTCCCAAGCCACGCTGTGCTCACCCATTACGCAATCGGAAAATTTTCCATTCCGCTTACAAATGCTAATTCAGCACCCCAGCAGTACCACCACCAGCACAGAGACCGCGTAGGACGGGTGGCTCATAAACGAACGGCGCATTATGCGGGCTCCCCCATTACCCGCGGAGGCATCACTCGCAGATAAATGATCGATAAGAAATCAAAATGTTTATCCATCCCAATCGAGTCTGGCGGCCTCTGCCCAGAGCCACTGACTTGAAAGCAAACAGACGCTACTGTGTCGATGTACTTGAACTAGACTTGAAGCAAACTTCAACGGCGTGCGCACACACACAGCCATGCACATGCCTGCGGCCCGAGCCGGCGAGTGCGATCACATGCTAAACTCGTGATCAAGTTTCCCAACCGTCGAAGGGGTAATGCTGTGCCTCGGGCACGTGTCCCCAGTCGAAGCTGAAGTCACTGCATTCGTCGAATGTCTTGCATTCGCCAAGGCAGAGCGTGGAACGTGTCGCGACTGCAAAACAACAGAACAAAAACACATTAACGCCGGACGATTTTGACGGTCAACAGCACCCGCTGGGAGTCGTTAAGTTGGTGACAACCTTTACCGGCTAAACTGGTTTCGTGGAGCGACGAAGATAAGGCAAGGCGTTTATTTATGAATGTCGACGTCGATAACAGCCCACAGGCCATTGGTCGTGCGTAGCTTCTGACCTCATGGCTGCTGCGAACGCGGCTTTTTTGCTCGGTCGACACAGTCGGTCAGTCAGCCGCTTGTTCCGCTTTTAGCGAACCCACTGTCGAATGCTCCCAATTAAGGGTGTTGAGTGCGGATCAGCATAACCGAGAGGCGGTTGATTACATGTCATTACGCCGCCTGGCAAATACGGTCATTAGCCAGAGTGAGCCATTTGCGGTCCTGTTCACTGCTGTGGACGCGGACTGGTTTGGTTTACACGACTGACGTCAACAGCCATGAACTTGCACAGTTTTTGCACAATTTTTTGCTCACAAACGACGCGTTTTGGTGACGTTATGCGGGGTTTTCGTGGAATAGCCAGCAGCGAGCTGAAATTGTAGGTAATCAAGCGAAAGATGAGCCGAAAAAGTGGGAGAGCGCTTTCGAAAGCGGTATATTTAACCGCAACGGGAAACATGACTCACAGGGAGTATGCACCACGCCTGGAGACGGGGGATTTTTCGAAATGGGAAGCACATTAGTGCGCCGGGGTTTAGGAGTTTCACGTTTCAAGTCAAGTGTGGGAGTGGAAGTCTTTGTGGAAAAATGAATGATATTTGTGCTTGCGGCGGCTGAAGTGGAGTGAAGACCACTCCAAGGAACATGGGAAGAATTTCAACGAAATTGAGTGCTCGCATGTCCGGAGGAAGTCTCCCAAGGTGTCAGGAGTCACCCCACTTGAAAGATTGCCGAATTCTCGGCCTAGTCGACGATTATGTGATGTTGAACACACGAGTATTTTTTGGCCAGTCAGACAATTGGTCCAACGTCGTGTGGTGAACAATTCTATATGGCCTTCGGTCGTCTGAAAGACTGTGTCAAGCTGAAGCCACTGTTTGCCTCTGCTGATGACTTTCCTTTCAAATTTCGTGACTCTCCTTAACTTCCGTTCACGGCGCAAATCTGTCATGACGAAATCAGTGGTTAATCACCAGCGCTAATCACACTCTCAAATGCAGTCCGAGTCGATGCTCACAGCGTCCCGGGTGCATGTCAAATAGATGCCGTCACCTGCTTGATGACCCCGCGAATCTAAAAGCGATAAGAATGATTTTCGAATTCAACTAAATTTCACTTGATACCCGCGGAACTTGTGGGCTCAGCTGTTGGCCGTAGACTCCGATTGCTTCCGGTTCCGAGTTTTGTTTTTGACTCCGTTTCGCAAGGTTTGGGTGTTCATTTTATCCGTCTGCGATTTGTGAATGGACTGAGCCAGTACGATGAACATAGCTAGTGGCTACCCGATTGGGGTCAAACTTGGTACAAGTAGCGCATTGCGCGTCGTATTGAGAGCACACCTCGTAGATCGGAGTAGCTAAATTCAACCAGTGGACTTTTTTATGTTCGATATACTTTGATCAGCGATCGCGGAGAGGTCTCGGAGAGGTCACTGAGGAAACGTTTGCCGAACGCGATATATTTTCGTTTGGCTAGTGCCGGACAGTCACAGAGAAAACGAGGCAGACTGTCCTCTGAGTGAGTGTCGAGGCAACTGCGTCAATGCGGGTTGATCGGTATTCCTATGCCTGTGGGCCAGTGCCCTCACCTTACTGCCACAATTCCAGCGATTCCTTTTGAGGAGGTCATCAGTCAGGCTTTCCTAGAGAATTTATACTTGGATGTCCTAGTCCCCCTTCCACTAGCCCAGGAGAGGAAATGTTGGTAGATAACGTATTTGAGTTAATTGGCGGATCCACCATTCCACCATTCCATTCCGGATGGTCCTTGCTTGGCCAGGTCATCGGCAATCTCCGGCCTGGAACCCAGAAGAGTGTGATTTTGCACCTGCTACTGGCCTGCTTGAGTTCTTCCTTGTACTGTTGCTCCAAAAAAATGTCTTACTGTCGCTGCTTTACTGTCACTGCAGATAACTGCGGCTCTGCCATGAGGGCAGGTAGTGCTAGGAAGTTTACACGCTTCTTTGGCAACAAGCAGTACAGCCGGAAGGTAATCCAGTGATCTGGGAGGCGGTAAGAATGCGAGATGTTCTAGACCTTCGAGAAGGCCGCTGAGCCTACACCGTGGTCTAGCCTAAAACCACGTGTGAAGATCAGAATTTGCTATTCCGAAGTAAGTGATTGGGTTTTCTAGTCCTCTCTAGTCCCTATAGTCACTGTAATGTAGTCCGTGGTTTTCCAGTCCCCTCTGGATGGAAATCGGCATTGTACCGGCTTGTCGAAGCCTATAGTCGCTGTAATGTAGTCCGTGGAAGCTGGGGTTAGATGCTCAGGCAGGAGTTGCAGAGCTCTGCTATGTCGGTACGGTCTTGCTGTCCGTATGGACAGCTTCTCTGAGTCTAAGGCATTGCGCGTGACTACATAATTGATGTTGGAGCACGTTCAGTGCTTCGATGGGGCATGATCCTATCACCCCGCTAGTGCCGACTACTGTCTTGACCTTCGATCTCTTGACTCTGTTGAGTTGGTTTAAGTTGGATGTTGTGCTTAGGACGGGCCACTCTACTAGTGAGCCGTAGAGGAGCGGGCTGGTATGCCGTGCGCTCTAAATGGAATTAGGGGGCTATTCCATTCCCAGCCCTCTCCTCGTTGGATCCGTAGATCCTTGGCTAGGGGCATGTGGCTATACTGCCCGTACAGTTGGTGGTAGAATCTGTTTCCCCAGCTGGATTGAAAGTAGATCGTTTCTCTGACTTCTTCATCGATCAAAGGTGTTGTATAAAGAGTATACAAGAGCGGACTCACGACTCAACTGCTAAAGGAAACAGAGCTTGGCAGGAGTTATTCTGCGTTTAATCTCGGTACAGATGTTGTTCCGTTCACTTGGGAGCCAAGGAAGATGAAGTATATCTGCCAATGATGACGCTGTGGTGTGTGTCCTTTCTTGAACGGAAACTTGCCCTCATTCACCACCAGGCGGTTCCGTATTAACAAGTTGTATGTCGTCTTAGAAAGGCTCCCTGGGTTGGTGCGTGACTTCCATAGACGTCATTTAAATTTGTCCACCAAGACGTGTGTACGCGTCTCAAGAAATGGAGGTTTTTAAGAAAACGCAGTTTTGTCTATTTCATTCAAAGTGCACCACCGCAAGTCACCGTGCGCGAGCGTGTTAATGCCACCAAACCCCTCATTAAGAGCTCGCATTATTCGACCTGAGACCTCAATTTCGTCTGCCTTTGCTAGCAATTGTACGGACTTTTGGAAGATCGTAGAATTGGCGTGTTAATAAGTGTGTTGAAGAAGCGCGTCGCCTTGGGTGCTCTCGGTAGATTCGTGGAAGCCCTTGATGGAGCATTCCTGTCTGCCGAGTTTGACAGGTATGTCAAAACTGGACATAGTGTTGCATAGCTCGTCTCGTCATGTGCGGCCTTTAGTAAGGGATGGGTCCAGATGATTGGCTTGCTTGGCTTGTCATAGAATTTTGAAACATTTTCCCAGACACACGCCTGCTGTTCCAAACATTCAAACAAGTGGACGTAGAACGAAGGCAATAAGCGTACGTTCAAAATTAGCTTTTAATTATTCGTCATATCTGCCATGTGTTAAGTTTATCAGCTGGGAAGTTGAATATGTCGCTGGTGTTGGATATCCGTATGCGTGCATTCGTCACGGACGAAGCGAGTGTATCCAAATTCTCGTGTCTGGGGAATCGAAACAAGTTCCCTCCCCTCCTCTGGTCCCGAGTTAGGGGGAAATTAAAAACATCAGAAGTTCGAAGAATCGCGTCTCAACGCCAGCCCCAATCGGCTCACAATTAAAAATCGCCACACCAGACTAAGTGCAAATTAGATGATGGTGGCTAAAGTGTGTCTAATTCGAAAGGCAAACCTCCACCGCACCTTCTATTTGATTAATTGAAAGGCTTCGCCAACAGTCGTGCGGTACAGCGGTATCAGCAACCATTTCCTGTACAATTCATGGGCAACGGGGCGTATCTGTGACACAAATTTCTGGTGTAGAAGCTTTGCACTTTTCATTTATCATCACATCATTAGTACATTTTAAAAAAGTGGTTAAGTGGGCTAAGTGGTAGACTTGGGGGAACCATCGGCTGTCTACACGGACGGTTCATAAACGAGTGGGTGTACAGTAAGTGGGTTATCTTTGCAATCTGAAGGATAATCACTTAAATGAGTATGAAGGCAACTGACCGTATGGGCTCACGTGACTATTGTTACCTTGCCACCTTTAAGTAGAGCTTAGACTACACCCGAGGTGAGCATGCCTGTCGTAAGAGCCGACTAAAATCCAGGAACGTCTCGAATTCGATGCTAAAAAGGTCGAAAACCCAAACAGCATGACGGACAAACAGACAAAATGTAACATTCGCGAGACTTTCCTTATTTCCTAAACCGCTCATATCCACACACGGATTTGAGGAGGTTCTAGTTCGCACTCAAGTTTGGACTCCAGCACAAGGCCTCGAGATTGTACTGCCTGTGAAAATTTGAGCTCAACTCCATTCACATTTAGGCAGGTGATCATCTGGATTTATCATCTTTCTGATAATGAGCGGCAGTCCAGTTTGTCTGGGTTAACATGCAAGCCTCGAGTCAGTGTCCAGCTTTTGGTTTGTATTAGACCATGATTGAGACGCTCACTTGGCGTTAAAAGAAATTTACTCGATAGGAGAGTGACCACGTCGTATGTGCCCGCAGTGAGATCATCTCTGTTCAACGTTCCATGATCTGGTTAATCACAAGGATCCAGGGGATTGGTGAGAGCACTCATCTTTGTGGTGTCCCCAAAGACGTGAGCGCAGCATCAGTCCGATTCACTCTAGAGGTCTGCATAGACTCCAGTTCTATGAAGGCTTGGTTGTCCGAAACGTTGCTAAAAGCTCCTTTTTCTTTTGTCGTATGAAACTTGTTGTGGTGGCCGTCGCTTTGAGAGCAGGTGCTTCGACCCCTGCTCCGTAGGTTCGACTCTTGGTACGAGCAAAATACTTTTCACGCCCCCACCACTTTCGAGTCACTGACAATTCTTTGAGCATTGTATAATTGCCTAGGAAAAGCTTGGCCATTCGGAGTCGGCATTGCCTCCCTGTGCCGTGAAAACTTTGCCAACCGAAAGCCTTCTTCTAACCCTTCAGACATTATTCATCAACGTCATATCCGTTGGAACAACACAGACGAACCCTTTACAGCGTGGGTGGCGTCAAACGAGCACCGAACGACTAATTCAACCGTTCATCGGGCACAGCCCACAAAATGGATGAGTGTGCCACTCGCAGCGCAACGAACAAAACTCGTCGAGCGTACAATTTCGTTCGACCTTCGAAGGCTATAATTACCGCTACATGATACTGGGAGTCCTTTTACGTACATGCGGTGTGGTGCAAAGCAAACGAACGAGGATATTCTCTCGAAAAGCTCACACTTCCGTCGCACGCACATATTGCGTAACTTTGATTAGCCCCTGTGACCCGGAAAGCCATCAGACATCCTTGTGAAATAACCCAACGACACGTGTGCAGCTGACCCTGAGATTAATGGCAAGCTACCTTGGCAGCTGAGAAACGTGTAATCAATGCTTGTTGCCAACACATGACGGGTAGTGTTCGCAAGGCGGGTGCAATGGGAAGTCGATGCCACACTTGGATACAAGGAAAACCTTTTCCAGAGCATGTGTGACTCACACGAATGTTTCTAGCTTCATCTTCGGCACAAGTTCTCAAGTACAAGGATAAAACAGTGAAGCCGCCGTGTCGTATGTGTCGCACTTGCCAGCACGAGTACAAATTGAAAGCAGCATCTCGTTCGAGGAAGTGGGAGATGACATGGGAGATGACACTGTGCGCGGCTGGGAGTGTGATGAACAAGATGAATGCGTCAGCACTCATTGCAATGGTTCATCAGGTCCCACAATCGGGAGAGAGTCTTCTTAATCTTTCAAGACAAATAAATTTGGTTAAGGTGACAGCTGTCAGATTCCGCCTGTCATCCCGAAGAAGACTAATTTGCTTGGCTTCTCTGCAATTAAGACCGATTGTGGCACTGCTCAACGGCGTATGAACGGTCATCATTGTTTTCAGTTTTTTGACAGAGAGTACACTTATGTGGCCCTGGGAGCATTATTTTTGAATGCAACGCCGAGTGATGATTGTGGCTGAAATTCAGAAATTCCTTGGATGACATCTGCTTATGATCTCGAGGCAATAACAACATGCCTTTGGGCAACCATCGCTGTTTCGCGTTCACGTGTTTTCTTGCAAATGAAGGGGCAATTAATATTCTAAATTGTATGGTAAATTTGAGAAGACAGTCGTTTTAGTTAAACTGTCAAAGAACACGATTCATAGACTAAGTTAAGGTCGGCATATGGACCGGTTAAGCTAGGCTGTAGGTCGCGAGTAAACGAGCACGGTCAGGGCTATATTTCGTTGGTTTGGTCACGTGGCACGAATGTCCCTTTGACGACTTCCGAGGCTGGCGTTGAATGTGATTCCATTTCCATCAGGTTGGTGACCGCTTGGCAGATCCAGGACGAGATGGTTGGACCAACTCCAAAAACTCGCCTGGTTACGCTTGGACATAGCTCCTGATGAGTTAGAGTCGATGGCGGAGGATCGAGTTGCCTGGAGATGTCTCGTGCGTGGTTTACCCCCGCGACCCCTTTAGTAGAGCATGCGGTTCGGAAGAAGATGATGATGATGCCACAATTAGGAAGTTTGGGTTCAAGTCTGATATCCAAATATTGCATATTCGTTCCAAGACTCACGACCACGCCCTTCGGCCGTAGAATTGGAACGGCAGTGTATGTTAAGCGCATTGAATTCTGATATTGAGAGCACAATTAATTGGGGAAAAAACAGCAGAGTGGAATTCAATTCTTCGAAAAGGTCACTCAAGCGAGCCCTTGATAGTCAGCCATTATCCATGAATGGCGCCTGTGTCGATGAAACCGGAAAACTTTCCGTCATTGGTATGTGCATTGACACAACACTTAGGTGGAACGATCACACATTTGATGTCCCAAAAAATGCTGCGAAATGTTTAGCTTTCCTTAACCGATGCTAGAAGTATTTCACACGCTCCGATCCGCCCCATGACTGAGTACAACGCTTGCACCTCCTAGACAGAATCGAAAAGCGAGCGATAAGACTTATAGGAGCAGAAACATTAGACTCACTCGAACATCGACTTACCAGCCCTTCATTGTCCGTATGCTCAAGAGAGCTGGCCAACTGCATTCCCCCTCTCCATGAATTCACCTACAATGCTCGTCTCGCCAGGAATGCTCGGCAGTTTACCCTTCAGCCTACTTTCGGACGCAAAAATTTACAGACTCGTTTTTCAGCCGCACTACACGAATATGGAATGCGCTTCGCAGCCCAATATTTCCCACAAGAGCAATGGACACAGGCCTTCGGCCTGTGCTGTATCTTGACCCTGGACACTAAAGGGTATGAGCAATTCATTGAGCAATTCCTATCCCTGCTTATGAGTTAGAAATCCAGAAGTAGACATATCTCTTCTCGTTGTATAAAAAAAAGATGTATTATTTACTAATTTAAAACAATTTTTTATCATTTTTATCCAAGTGGACTCAATCATTGTTTTCTTGGGCTTACGTTTGCCACTGACTTTCCTTAAGTTCCTTTATTGTTACAGATTTTGTTAAGTTACAAGATTTATAATTAATTCCTCGCTTTTTTATTTTCAGGTAAGTTACCTACAACATTGAATGTCATTCGTGGTACCAACTTTGAAGCGTAAGTAGTATCAACACGGGCAAATATGCTCGCAACTCACGTGACGCGAAACTTTATTGGAGGGAAAATAAATCCTGTGTCAATAGTTAGACCCATTGTTCTGTCCATTGGTCACAGTCTTAGGTAGATGTTGCGCAATACATCACTGGCCACTCACTTAAGCTAGTGAGCTTCAGTAAACAGGTACAGCCTGAGGCACAGCCCTGAGACTCAAAACGCTCCGACTGTGGTCCGAGCTCTCCTTCGGCTACTCAACCATTCTAAACGAATTCAAATTCCTCCCCGACCGCCTACTACCCCAAGTTATCTTCGAGAAGATTGGATTGGATATCTGGCTGATCCCCTGCTCATCTCCTCTGATGGGTCGCAGACAGACGAGAGTGTAGGGTGTATTCTCAAGACCTAAACGTAGCTATCGACCTGAAGGTCCCTGACCACTGTAGCGTATTCCAGGCAGAAACCATTGCGATAAAGGAGGCATTGTCCTGGCTCAAGAACAACGTAAGATCCAAATGAGATATCACCATCTGTTCCTCGACAATGTCATGTTTAGTTCGAAGACATCCCTTAATGGCAGGCTGTCTCTTAACGAGATGGCAGAGCATTTTAACATACACCTCACGTGGGTGCCAAACACTGTGGCATACCGGGCAGTTGCAAAGCCGACGAACTCGCTAGGTGTGGCACATCATCCGCCTTCCATGCCAATCGCTACAGCTCACCATCTTTTAAAAATACACACAATCAACATCACTAGTCGTAAATGGGTAGAAAGTACCACTTGTCTTTAAACAACGCCCATCGCTTAATATCAAACGATCACTCAATCTGCTTAGACTCAGCAGATCTTCACTCGGGAGGCTCACCGGCGCCATTACAGGGTACTGCACAATTGGCACCCGTGCCCGTAGGTTGGGGGTCCCCTATAATGACTTCTGTAGGAGCTGCATGGATGAAGAGGAGGTTGAAACAATAGATCACTTACTCTGCTCGTGTAGCGCGCAGGCAGGTCGTAGATACTCACACCTAGGGGCCTACTACTTCAACAACCTCCATGAGCTTAGAGGCGTCAGTATCAGCCAGCTAAATCGATTTGTCACAAGCACCAACTGGTTTTAATTGTTGGGGGGATCAACCCGCGTGGTATCGCAATGGGCCTACTTTGGCCGAAGTTATGACTGTCTTCTGCAGCCAGCCACTATAATCAAACCTATCCTAACCTAAGCTAGTGAGCCAAAGGCAGAGGTTTATGTGCCTTCATTGTACCCAGCCTTCATGTTTCAATTGTAATCCTCCAAAACTTCTAGAAACCGCATTCGATTCCTTGCTTGATCGCTCGAAGACGAAGATCATCACTGTAGTTTGTACAACAGTCACTCTGAGCAACACATGTGTGCTAAAGACCCAGTGCCCGCCCAGTAACAAGTTTGGAAGTCTTGCAAACAAAATATTCAATCCCCATCACATGGGACCTCAGATTTCCGAAGCAACATTTGTTGAATCAACAGCCGACACTAGCACACTCTGTTTCCAAAAAGTACTTACACCGTCTGTTTGCATTCGCAGAACCAATTAGAATTGCTAATAGTTGGCTATTCACTCCCATTCGCTCCCCATCGCAACAGCCCAGAAGGATGTTTCGCAAAATATTTGAATACGATCATTCATGTGCTAAACGACGATAGCGCAAATGTTTTCCAACGAAGCCACCCAATAAACAGTCAAACAAAAGAACAACTCGCTTGTGGGCTTCCAAACGGTTTGTTTGAACGCTTGGAGTCAAACACTTCCAGTGATCTTGAGCAAAACATCGAATCGGATTTGTTGACGGTGTTAATTGCTTGTGCCTGGACACTCGTACATCTGTTGACTTGGCAGCACTTGGGCCGGCGATCGCGTGATATCGCGATCGATTGGAGATCAATAGACGCGAGTATTTGCACCGTGTTTTCGTGAATTATTTTCTGCTCTATCAACAGTCTTCGGGAATGCATTGTGGATTTAAGAAATTAGGCACTGGTTGTGGGGTGAGCTGCTGATCGGCAGATAAGTTGGTTACGGACCGCCGGTTGTCTTGTTTGTGTGGTGAATTGTATTGAAGCGGAAAGGGCGCCACTTGGCAACAAGGGAAGAATCTCTGTGAGAATGATCTGTGAGAAGTTTCAGTTGGAGATGGGAAGACGTTTCACAGCACTTGGTCTGAAAGTGTCGAGGGCGGGTGAAGATAGCAATTGTATGATTTGATTGGAGGTTGTGAGTTTTAAAAAAAGAACGTCCAGACTTTGATAATTGAATGGAAGCATAGGAAAGTCAAATATTTGCGCCGAGTTGAAATTTGCTCCGCTTTACAAATCTTCTACAGCAGCAGAGAGGCTTCGATGTGTGTCCTTAGATGTGCGCCCTTCAATGGCAGCGAATATGACAGGACTTGTGCTCTATCACGGTGGGACAGTATCACGCTCGTTTTGGACCGGAAAATGCTGCTTCTGTACGGTTCTTGAATCGAAATAATTGGCCAAGGCCGGTTGTAGTAAACGAGAGATAAACGCCATATAGGGCAGGTACTGTAGCAGGGTTCTAACCACTAACTAATTCGCAATTCCCTTGAATCTGTCGAACAATCTGCATCAGTGTGTGCAGACTAACCTTCTGAGTATTCAGGGAAAATATGTTGCCCATCAGCTGGATACCGAGACATAGGAAATGTGTGAACTGTCCGTTCTTTCGAAAGAGAGCTTTAAAATTTAGGTATTTCTGGACATCCACTTAGAGTCCCTTTGCACGCCGCAGTCTTATGCGAAGTCAATAAACAGTGGCTTAATCTAGAAAATGCTGTGGAAAGAAGGCGTCATTATGTGCGATCTGTTAAGGAATAGACGCGGCTTATTGCATTGCTTGCTCTTTGCATCCTTCACAGCGACTCGTAGAGACAAAGTCGTTTTTTCTGCAAGTGTCCACCTCAAGCGAGGAACGGGATGCAGTCTTTTGAGAAGTTGAAAGAATTAAATTTGATCGAGCTGGTTTTAGTAGGTAACTGTGGAAACCTTTCACCTACTTAGGGTACAATGGACCCAATTCGTTGGTCTAAGTCGAAGCTGTTGGCGTACCAAACAGTGTCTTGTGCAAGGTAGACCTGGGCGTAGATAGCGTCCCAATGATGACTTCCTTTCGACTTAATATTTCCCAGTGGGCGAGTATCAAACACAGCTTTCCTTCCACTTTCCTTCTTCGATTTGATGGACAGAGATGTGCCAGAGATGTCTCCGTGGCTATTGTACATCAAGTCCGAAAGCGTCCGAAGCATCGAGTACCATGAGCGAGCGACTGATTGAGCTCGTTTCCATTCTAAAGGGTCGCCCTCAAGTCATCTGTGATGGCTTTTCCCTTACACCGGAGATTCGATCATCCACTCCTCGAATCAAGAGTCTTGGACCTTCTAAGCTGAGGCAGCGGATGTAGGCCCTTCTGGACGGATGCAGCCCCTGGACCACATCCGCGTCTCCTCCTCCATTGACCTTCCTCTCAGATCAAGTGCTCGACGTGGAGTTTCTCTTTCGAAGCGACGAAGAGTCGGCAGTGCTGCTTTGCTTTCTGCTTCTAGTTGCAGGGCTGGCAGTATAAATGTTGTGTGGAGGATGATTTTGGTCCTTCGAGTCGGGTGGCACGGTTGCCAAGGACTGTACGCCGTCGGATCTCCTCTAAGATGTCACGTGTCGCCTCAAGTTTGGTCAGGTAGACAAGTTGCTTAACTGCCTCGAAAATGTAGATGTCGATTGCGAAGCTTCCTCACAAGTGCTGAGTGGCGGATCAATGTTTGCTCTGGCTCCAGCACACGTGTCGACGCCCAACAGTTGGACTGACTTGTAGAAGACAGTGCCTTTATTGTGTCCGCCTCATTATATTCTCTAGAATCAGACTGAAGACATCGTACGGCGGCGCATCTCCTCTGCGAAATCTGCTGTAGATTGGTTCGGAGGTCCTTGAAGCGAAAAGCACGATGCATCGCCTATGGAACCACTTGAATAGGCGTGCATAAAAACTGAGATGGGTGCATGCATGCCTCACAAGTTGCTACACTTCATGAACGCCAGGCCTCACACATCAATAGTGGCTGGCCAGAAGCCCTAGGAGCTTGGATCCACCTTATAGTCCGACACCAAGTAGTTACCACCGATTCGCCTAAAGATAGGCTTGTAAATACACGACTTTCCTAGCTTCTTGCTTGTCGGAGACTTGGGGTTTTGAAAGGAGCCAAAGTATTTTCGAAACAGCAACAAGTTATCAAACATTGACCTAAATCGTGTCATTCTAACTAAGCTAATTTTCTCCATTAAATTGGGCTTCCTCCGCCTCCGACTTCTAACGCCTCCTTCTTTTCGATGCCCTTGAGCTGGTGGCCTTGTGTGAGAAGTCTTTACTGAATTTTCTGCTTCTCCCTTCTTCTTTCCGGGTTAGGTTTTCATGGTTGACCGAAAAGAGCTGTCGCACTTCGTCATCAGGTGACACACACAGAACTCCTTTTGCACTCTTCTGGTTCTCGTTTCCCTCGTCGCGTGCTTTCCTGCCAGCCAACCTACCCACATCGTCCAAATGAGCGCGATAAACGCCCTTGGCAACATTAAATAACACTTTCCGACCATAGCCGTGGGTTCTCCTACAACCATCCAGTCTAAGTAAACAGAAAACCCCTCCCAGTGCAGCGCCCCAGCGTGGCAAGCCTACACTCCTCGCAGCAGCACATGCCATCAATCATCTCCTGCAAATGGAATATTCCTCTGTCGCAGTTGTATAAATACTTTGCGCCCATGCCTGACTTGACTTGACTTCACAAGAATACGAAAAGGCGTGAAATGGATTATGACCACGACAACGACGACGATGGTGTATTTGAGATAATCATCCAGCTAAGCAGCAATTTGCACTCAAATTCATTTACAAAATTCAAAGTGACGACGGCTCTTCGGGGAAATTAACGTCTTTAATTGGAGTCGTTAACTTGTTGCATAATTGTGCCAGCAATTGAGGTTATGTCGGCGCAGCCAAGTGGCTCACCGCGTACATCAGTTTCTCCGAAAAATGTGAAAGAAAATGAAACGGTAATCGCTGTCTGCCCGAGAGTACAGCTAATTGCGTAAGTGCTTAATTAGTTTATTATCAAATTGGGAAAATTTCACTTTCTCTCGGGAAACTGCGATAGAGGCCGTCTGGCTGTGCAATCGCATGCCGGCCGACTTATCGCGGTGAGCGTTTGATTTGCTTCGGTGAACGCATGTGATTTTTTTGATTTGACAGGCTTGGGATTTGATGATCGGGGCGGGCAAAGGTCTGCGCTGCCTTGGATTGCAGACTTATCTTTATGAGGTCTTTTTGTTTTGTTTTCTCTGCGGGCAATCACACAAAAAGCACGCAAGTGCTGTGTGATGTGAGGATTTAGATTGGTCATGTGATCTTTGATGGAACTTGCGTGATTCACGTCCACTTGGTGTGTGTTGTCGTGTATCCATATGGAAGAAGTGACGTGACTTGAGTTATTGATCAGTTCTTTGCGCGGAGGAGTTATGAGATGTCGGGCTTGACCAGACTGCCTGCGCTCGGATCAAATTCAGTTCGCTGATGAAATTGTGGATCTGTACGTACGTGAGTCGGCTTTTACGCTGAATGTCCACATTCAATTGCAGCTACGACATCACTGCACTCGAGTCACTGCCAATGACTAGTGAATACAACCTTCTGTATCGCCGCTCTATGTCTAGAGCCATTAATTCTTGCAGGAACCGCAACCGGACAAGATCATTTCCCGTGACACGTATAGGGCAATAGTTTCAAGCAGTTGACTGTAGATGGCAGTCCATCATGAGGCCAATAAATCAGCCATAACTTGATGAAACATCTTCACGTCTTCAAAGCGTGAACATGGAAGGAAATGATTTCCCTAAAGTAGTGCCTACTCCTGGAACCAAGTTTTGACTACGTCAGCACATTCAGCAAGGCTGTAGGAAGTGCGAAAATGAAGCAAGAATTTTTTACTAAAATTCAAAAATTGTAAGCGTTGTTCGAGTCATTCCACGAGCTAATGCTGGCTTAGCATGTTTGACTTTGACACATGTCACAAATCACGCTCGAAGCCTGACAAAGCAAACACCCTTTATCGTAAAATTTAACGGACAAAATTACCTCCTCATCCAACACAAAGGCACAATCTGATTTGGTTTCCTGTAGTCGGTGACTCGGTGTATGCCGCGCCAGTGGTCCAAATTAATTGTTTCTTCTAAGAATAACTTCGGGGCGTCGTTTCAGTGAGTAGACTGCATTTCCGAGCTCTTTTGACTCGAATTACTTGCCAGAAATCGAACGTGGACGATGTTGAATGTCGACAAGCGGATCGATTGTCGTCTGGGGTGACAAATGCTTTCTCCGGCGCAAAGAACCAGAGGAATTTTCACCGTGAACATACGCAGAATTGGAAAACAAATGCCATCATTCTCAAAAAAATAAGAAAAAAATTGTTCTGACAGCGGTGGGATTCGAACCCACGCCCTTTCGGACTGGTGCCTAAAACCAGCGCCTTAGACCGCTCGGCCACGCTGCCTCTTTGCAATCTTCGTCGTATAGGACACGGCGAACGTGATAGAATGGAAAACTTCCTTATCAACATGATACGAAGGCACTTTACAAATGGGAGTGCATTCGATGAGTAACCTGGTCTCTGGGGGGCTTACTACAGCTACTCTGGTTATCATGAGATCAGTGTGTCTTCGTTTCGCAAGGTCTAAGGTCACGGGTACATACAGGTATGATCTAGGATGAAATGAGAATGCCGATTATCTTCCACTTTGCTCGGACGGAGGGGCTTGCCATATTATTCGTTTTTTGTATATCATCGATGTGGTTAAGATGTGAACGGGCAACAACATCCAGAGCAGATGCTGTTGAATGTGAGAGCTCCCCGTCGATCCCTTGGC
Organism: Eristalis tenax; assembly: GCA_905231855.2. Classification (NCBI taxonomy): domain Eukaryota; kingdom Metazoa; phylum Arthropoda; class Insecta; order Diptera; family Syrphidae; genus Eristalis; species Eristalis tenax. Next base: position 40,289,855 of record HG993128.1, on the reverse strand, counting down.
TAGGTTAGGCAGTCGGGTAGACGGGCAACCAAATAAATGTTCCGCAAATGTGTACATTTCCCTAACTTTGCCACTTATGAGTGTTGCGTGTGTACTTAATGTGTTGTTGTGTTATTAATATGGTTTAAAGCACCGAGCGTATGAGTCGACGCACCCACATGCACTACGCAACAACATCTACAGCTGCACCCCATCGATCGGACGAATAAATCTCAGATGTCAGGACTGATTGATTTAAAGCATGGTGCAATTAAAATCAAGGTGCGCTGGACAGCTTTGCTGGGGCAATGCGTGATATGCCAACTTTAATTTAAAGGCGGAAACAATTGATATTTTACGACACAATTTTTCTTAATTTCTTTGTTTCCACAATCTTTTCATTTCAATTTTATAAATTCAAAATTTTCTACATTAAAAAAAAATGATTCCAAATTGTGATGTCAGCTTAAGAAATCTCATCTGTCACAAACAGACCCCGATTGCGGTACGGTTTTGACCAGAAATGAAGTATTATAGACACAACTGATTTACCCCTAGTCCATCGACGACGTTTTAGAGGCTTTTTGACAGTTATTCATGAATTTTTGACAGTTTTTTCCCCGGAATAACGCATATGGCGTTCTCTGATTGGTCAATTTGGCTTTGGAAAACGATATAAAAAATGGTTGTCAACAATTTTAAGTGGAAAGACGTAGAAGTTGGGCGTCTCTATTAAACTTCATTTCTGGTTTTGACCTGCTTCAAGCTGTCCAGCACACCTTGTCTCAATCAGCATTTAGTATTCAGCACCCAATGCAGCAGCAACTGTCGCCTAGAATGAATGAACTCTGTGCTGTTAACATTTTACATCATCGTACAATTTGTACATAATCATGACAACCGTACATAGTGTCAAAGGAGTCTTGAGTACACCCTTGATTGCCAGAAGCCTTCATCAGTAAGAAATACTCAGATAAGCAGTATCAACATTTGACATTTCCATAAACACACATCCCCTTCGACTCAAGCATTTAATGGGTTTCTATCTCCGATCGATCCTTTTAGACAAGATAATACGTAATTGGCATTCTCGTCTTTCAAGTCGCTGTGAGCGATGGCCATGATCTAGGCAAGTAGAGCGTTATTTCCTTTTCGGTCCTACACCTTCTGTTAAAGCCGTTTTGGAGGACTCGAACCCTTCTCGCGTGATTGCAGTGATAGAAGCCTTGACCGGGAACTATGTCCGCAGGCTGTTTACATGTTTCCTACTCATTGATACAAGAGCATTGGTTGTGTTCGGACTTGCCGCAGTAACCATGCGAGTCTCCAATTCTTTTCGTCTGCGACTGTCATGCGCCGTTCGACAAGTGGTTGCCATCCCGTCGTCATGGATCGGAACAGGCGGCAGTCAAAAACGCCAAACCTGCGCCAACTTGAGAGCAGTTGGTAGGAAAAAGTTGAGCATACACCGGGATAGCTTCGCATTTATTTGAAAATCACAAAAATGACGACAAAGAAAATGACCCACGAGGTAAAAAATTAATTTACCCATTTGCATTATAATGAAAAATCGTGGCCTGTTGCAAGTCGTTCCCTCCATTTGTTGCATTCCAACACACCATGTTGTTCAGTGCACGATTTTGCTCCGATTGCACAAGTGCGAGAATGAGTGTACCCAGGGATTTTTCCACTCTGTTCGGGGCTGTGACAGCAGCACTCAGCACGAGCCGCACAGCCCCATCATCCTCTCCTCAGTGACTGCGTATGTGCAAAACATTTTCTGTCACTCTGGCTAAATGATCGTAAAAATCACACTTTCCTAGAACACAAACTATTCGAAATCAATCTTCTCACAGTAGTAAACAGTTCAAAGCGAGCCCAACCCCAGCTGGCATGTTTGTCGCATTTTATTGCTTTCGTTCTAGCTGTTGCACATTTGAGTTGTGCACTTTTACCCCGTGCCCAGGCGTGCAAATCGTTTTAGAGAACTACGTATTTTGAAGCACGCAACACGAGCGGCTAATGCGCTTATTATATCACAGGGCGATGCGGTCTTGAGCACATTGTGTCACGTTTAGATGTTAACTTGGCTAACAAGAGCTAATGAGTTTAGACACGCTTAATTGAGTTTTAAGCAGAGATCGAGTGTTAGATTGATGTCTGTCTTCACAGCTGATAATCACCTAACCTCAACACAACCATATGACGGTGTTTGTGACAGTTGATGGTGCATTTTTGACATGAAATTATGTCAGAAGCGTCAGAGATTCGTCAGAATAATATTTATAAAATGAAACTGGAAAGTTGGATATCTCTACAGCGGTTGACTTCTGGTTGATTTTCTACGCAGACTTTATTCGAAATTTCATTCGAATTCGAAAAAGGAATTCAAAAGTCATTCTTGTTAAAAGGTAATAATGGAATTGTCAGAATGTGTTCACCGAGTGGAAATGAGCCTCATCGAAGAGGAAAATGTGTCTCGATTGGTCCATCCATCATCAGTGGTCAGTTGACTCCAATTATTGAGTGAGTGAGTGTCATCAGGGTGTTGATGCTAATAAAAATTCCATAATGACCCGTGAAACAAGCCCAGAAGGCTCATGACACACGTTCCTCAACGGCATCCACTGCGGCCGTGGATGTAATTTAAAATGTCGGATGGACGTACGTTCAGGTTTATGTCACCCATCGACTTGTAATGTTCGATACATACTCTCAATATATTGGCAGTACTTTTTCATAATGTTTGAGCATTCAGCAATTGGTAAACGTAAACATTCCCAGACAGATGACAGTTCTGACGAAAAACAATCCCGGGTGACAGTTCAGTTCGACGGATGACAGTTCTGACGGAAAACAGTCCCGGGTGACAGTTCAGTTCGACGGATGACAGTTCTGACGGAAAACAGTCCCGGGTGACAGTTCAGTTCGACGGATGACAGTTCTGACGGAAAACAGTCCCGGGTTACAGTTCAGTTAGACGGATGACAGTTCTGACGGAAAACAGTCCCGGGTGTTTTGACGGCTGACAGTTCTGACGAAAAACAGTCCCGGGTGACAGTTCAGTTAGACGCTTGCAATTGAAAAAGGAATGTCAAATCCGGACCACAAATTGGATTGCCCCATATTCGCCCCTGAAGAGGATAACCTACAAGCTGTCACTTGGTAATCAGGCAGATCAAAAATGATAAACAATAAAAGTACAGTTTCCCAACCCACAATGCACGTATCAAACTGCCACTCCTCGTATGACGCTACCGATAATTGAAACAGATGTCATTTACTTGCCACCAAAGATAAGCACATAAGTGTGCTTTTCGCATTTCGAACACAGCAGATAGTGGAGGCCGTACAAGATTGTCCTAAATACAGCGTGTTTTGAAGAGGATTCCGATGTCGCAATAATAATCCATATCTTCAAGAGCTCACGCAACAGTTTGTGTACTTCTTTTTATCATCGATAGCCGGCAGCAAACAAAACGAGCGCCGATAACGGCGACTCTCACACACGGCATGGTGGGTTTGCCTGATTGATAAATCATTGACTGACATGTTAAATCAATCAATAATTAATGGGATACCTCGAATGCGACTACAGAGAGAGGAAAAAAATCAAGCCAATGAACCTAAAACCAATTCAGAGACGTTGCGTAATTTCTGTTCGCTGACATGACGGTGTGTCAGGTGTCACTGCGAAGCTTAAATCTTCGTTATTCTGCGATTGCGATTCAACATCCGATTGGATGGTTTTCCTAGGCTCATTCTTCCCCATCACATCCTATCTCTGGAGACAAACAAAGTCCCAGTGGCTTCAATTATGATGACAGCTCTAAGCAAAATTTTGACGTTTGAACAAACAACAAAACAAAAATAAAAACAAATCAACATTCTGCTGTTACGCTTCTATCTGTGCTCTCAGTTGTGAAACTGGTTTTGAATTAAAAATAGACTTTGTTTATATTCGACTCGGGCTTACATACTTCGTTTGGATGACAGATCGATTGTGTTGTGGTCTTGTTTGACAATAAATTAACGCGATTAGAACACGCCATGCTCAGCTGATAGACGTGTGATAATGAAACCGCATATGTGGCAGTTTTGTCAATCAAATTAGTTTATATAATTTTATTCAGTCTATGTGTCTAATGTTGATGCTAATTGACAGAATTTTCCGATGGATTTTCGAAGAATGACACATCATCGCATAAATATGAAAGTTCTAATTCATTGTTTTCATTCACTTTTGTGGATATTTTAAATTTAAATGCAATGTCAACAGCATTACACAACTGTCATGTGTCAACTGGCTCATGTGTCAACAAGGGTGATGGCGACAAATTGTCCACGTGTGTGGCGTTGGACATGCTCTCGAGTGGAGACTTGCTGCGGTAACAAATGCATCAGCTCACCATGAGGGTGGCGCTGCAGTTCGATTTGGGCTTGGTCTACTTGTTGATGCCGATTCCGAACAAAATACTTCCCGAAAAGAATTAAGGTTGTTGACATTGGATTAGATGGCATGCTTAGCAACTAAGAACAGAACCTTTGAAGTGAATGCTCAAAGTTAACGCCTGGCGGCACACAGACAGCACACTTCTTGCAAGAGCTAATCGCTGTTATAAACACGATCTAAGTTGATGCCCCCCCCGTTTTGTTACACGACAGTTAAGACATTAAAATTAAGTCAGCAAACGTTTATGCAAATGCCTCCCCACAACAGCCATCGCTTGCTCTGACAAAAGGCGTAACACACTTCAATTCGAGCTCATTTACATTTCGTTCAGTGCCGGGCCTCCCCGCACGCTGCCTAATTAATATTGAACATTCCTCGGACGGACGTGTGGAACATCTGAGGCTGACGAATGACAAATGAAATATTCAAAATCGGAATGGAAGCACGTTCGACGGGAAGAGCACATTTCTGTTTCCCCAGACAGCAGCAGTATCTGAAGAGTCATTGTGAGAGTTCGAGAAGCTTCGTATTTCATAGAAACAACAAAGGGCCCTCGAGGCAGCCATAAAACCACACTCGCCCCGTCGAAGGTATGATGCACGTGACGACAAAGTGTCTGAGTGACGTCAGGCGAGGAAAGGCAAAATATCTATCCACCACCCTCAAGTCGGCTTTGTCGCCAACATCGCCGACGTCTGACAACGAGGAGTCCCCGACGTTGCAGCCACCGGTCGACTGACTGTGGGTGACCTGGTGGGTGGTGAGCAAGTTAATGAGTCTTCTTGGCATGGACGCGCCAGCGAAGGGTATATAGGTCATCATTGGCTGAGGGGGCCCGTGGCCCGTGGGAGGGGACCAAGTCTCTCGTGTCAACGGTCGATGGGGTGGAATTACTTACAGCGATTGGTTGTCTTGACGCCATTGTGTCCTCTCATGAAGAAAATCTCGGCCTCACAGATGACTTGATATTGGCTTCGGTATGTGCTCGGGGTTTATTTTTAGCCATCCATCATCGGATTTGCGAGCAATCTTTCACTTCCGCCGGCTGGGTGCAGTCGAAGGAAGTGCTCTCTCTCTCACTCTCTCTCTCTCTCTCTCTCTCTCTCCCCTCTCGGGATCAGGATCAAAGTCGGAATGCACTCTGCTTATGTTGCTTGTGGCTACAAAAATAGTTTCGTTGTTGTTCGCAGGCCAGCAGTCAATAGGTCAACGGTGGGGGTTGCAACGAAGTACGTGGGGGTGCAGTCCCCGACAAGTGCATGCATGACTTTGGAGTGCCGCCACCGGTCGTTGTTGTGTTTGCGTCGGTATAAATAGATTCAAGTGAACGAAATAGAAACCAAAAGAAAACTGCGTCGCAGCCATTGGATTGATTTACCCCCGATGGGGGCTGACGGTGGATTGGAATATAATCGAAATCGCGTCCATTGGGATCCCAAAATAAATCGACTGAAAGAAGCATGAGTTGTGTGTCGAGAGCGTGGTATGAAACTAGATTAGGCAGTGTTGTAAACAGTCGGGTGGTAAACATGGTTGGGAAGCACTTGCTAAGTGAAGTGGCAAACGAGGTGAAACGCACGAGGCTGTATCGTTGGGTTTCCCATGAAGGAATGCGCTGCAAGGTTTGAAAACAATGTGGGTGTAGCCCGGAAGTCCACAACGAGCGGCTAAACACCGATGTTACAGCAAAGTTGCGAGGAAGATTTTGAAACGATACAACTACGAAGCTGTCATGGCTTTTCTAAGGACGCACGTAACTTTGAAACTGCGTGGCTTCACCCACATGTAGGACTTATAACGCAAACCGACGCAGAGGTTGTTAGAGTGAGGCGCAACAAATTCGGGGCATTATTGTTCTGATTGTTACATCTTAAAGCACGCCATTTAACGAACAGACGCTTAAATGGACCAAGATTTCCTCAGTTTGAGTTCACGTTGGTCCCCATGGACGGACAACACAAACAGACTCCGTCGTCACGGTCACTGATTGATTTTACCACATGTACTTGCACATTCTTCACTGCGTCATTCGGGACAAGAGTTACTCCCAAAAGGCTGACCAAACTCCGGTTCTCCAAACAACAGGGATAACCAATACAAACAATTTTTACACCACATTTTCAAGCCGCCCCATTCCAAGAATGCTATTTCTTATTAGTTCCGTCCAGGCAATAAACTATCATTCCAGGAATGGCATTTTTTCGACATTTTTCTCACACCTTGTCACACGGTATGATGCATAAGAACATCATTCTCCGTCATTCCAGCGAAATCCATGAAAAATTTCAACATTTATCATCATTCCCGTCATCATTCCCGTAGTCAAACTTCATTCCCAGTTACCCCTTGTCATTTCCGCATCAGTTCCCGCCATCATTTCTTTTGTCATACTTCATTCCAAGTTACCCCTTGTCATTTCCGCATCAGTTCCCGCCATCATTTCTTTTGTCATACTTCATTCCAAGTTACCCTTTGTCATTTCCCCATCATTCGAAAACTGATGGCGTGTAGCCTACGTTAAGGTTGATCATGCTGGTCACGTGAACATGAAGTGGATGAATGGGGTAAAACACCCAGTAATCGGCAATCGTGGGGTATAGTGCAGGATTCTTGGTCGAAATGTAGGTAGTTGTGTTATGGGTAGTTTCCCCATAAGGACGACTCAAGTAAAGCCCTCTTGAAACTTGTCAAAGACCTTTCCTATGCAAGTCCACTGATGGAGCGGAGATTTGTCGAATGGAGTCAATGCACCCACACAACTGAACAACTATATTAAATAAATGTGTGCACCCTTTTCTTCCATCGATCATTTCAAAAAACAAACTATTCTTCTTTTATTTTTGCAAAATCTCACACCCTACCATTTGTTCATTAATTCAATTTTATTGGTTTCTCCAGACCCTAAAGCTCGCCACTCGCCGAGCAGAATCGATTTATTCATTTATTTACTTGGAGTCTTACGCCTGATTTATTGCGAATAATATAAACCACAAAACGTATATTTCCACGAGCTGAAAACCCCCGACCGAGCACACCTGCAATTAGCTCTGCTGCCTCTTATCGTGCCAGGAGGTGTCAAGTCAATGCTTTGCACACTGGTCGCAAATAAATTTCGTTTGTCTCGTGCCTTGCCTGACATTATTTCGTAATTAACCTCAAACAACGAATCGCTTCTCACCCCCACATGGGAGATGAATGAATAAAGAAAAAAAAATACTTGCTAAGGTCATTTCTGTAATTCATGTAAATTGATTGTCCCCGAAATTAATTCGACCAACATTGTATTTCGAACTGATCGAGAATGTTTATGCAAAACGATTGAGTTTGCTGAGTCTGGGAACACGCCCAGTGTTGAGGTCGTCCCTGGCGCAAGCGAGGTAAATTGATTCTGCTCACAGTAGAGTAGACTCGTTGTGTTATCCTGCTCCGCTCGGTTTCGTTCAGTTGTCAATGTTCACTTCGCAACAGCTCTGGGTCATAAATCAAGTGCCCCACTAACTGCTTCCTGGTCAAACTCTGCCAAATCGGTACCTAATCGGTAATCGGTTTGGCTTTGGTGACGAAAAGTTCCCAAAAACACCTCCGCAGTTTCAATTTGCTTTTAATCAGTAATTGCTTTACAGCCTAATGATTTCAATGCCAAACGAGTTAAATCGCGAATCAGATCAGGGAATGAACGAAAAACAACGCTGCCAGAGGGCCGCCGCGTCGTCGCTGTCGCCTTATCGAAATGAAGCTTCATTGTGTTCATAACTTCCCACCGAAAACAGAGCATACATCGAGAAATGTCAATAAATCGCAACGTCTGTGCCAATGAACGCTCGGCAGGGACGCGTGTGTGCGCGTGTGTTCTCCTATCATTTGGGCGGCATACCCCCGGTACCCAAATTTGGATCCGTGTCATGCCATGACGGAATGGAGTTTATTGGGCCAGCAATTGTTTGCCATTTGATTTTTGTTATTTATTGAAGCCACACGCTTTTATGTTCATCATGTGGATTTAGTTTATTTTCATTGTTCCTTGCTTTATTCTGCTCTTGTGTGTGTTTTTTTTTTCTTTCTTCAATTACGACTGTGATTAATTAAGCTGTAAACAAGGCACATTGCTGCGCTGAGTGGGTTCCCTACTCATTGGCGGGTTAATTGAGGAAATTGTAAATGAAATTGACTTTTAATTTCTCATGATTTGCTCTGAGATAGATAGGCGAGTAAGGAAGGCTTAGGAGTAACCTTGGGGGGTCGGGGGTTAATATTTGAGCAATAGTGGCGTAACCCGAAATTAGGCTGATAGTCACTAGACAGCTCTTAGTGTGTCAAGACTATTTGGGACATTTTCGGGTCTTGTGAGTTACACCACGTTTTTGAACTTGGTCCAACCACCTCGTCCTGGGGCTGCCAAGCGGTCGCCTACCTCATGGAATCGCATTCAAAGACCGCCTCGGATAAAGGGGATATTCGTGCCACGTGACCAAACCACCGAAGCATAGCCCTTTCCGTTCGAAGAAGCAGCTGATCAATGTTGCATCCTGATCCTCTCGCACTGCCGTGTTTCTCACCGAAGAAATCTGATCTCAGCAGCTTGTATTCGCGATCGTATTCTTCCGGTCATTACCCCAATTGCATGACCATGGGTGAGAGTTGGAATAAATACTGAGTTGAAAACCGCTAACTTGGCTTTGACACGAAGGTCGAACTGTCAACAGAAAGGCTGACCTTCTTGCTTCGGCAGAACACATGCTAAATTTGGAACAAGTCAGAAGAAGATTAGCACGGCCCCTGCACAAGGATGGCACTCATGAGAGGGCAATCATGCCGAATTGTCATTCCCTGAACCATCTTTTTTGCACATTATGTAATATTTCTGGGCAAATCCTTTGCCGATAAAAATCCAATTTCATTCAAGCTTGTGGAGCCGTATAAATTCCAGAAATGTTGTGAATGGTCTTCTAATCGGTGGGAGGCGTCGAGTAATGATCTCTTCGATCGAGTGCCTGAAACAAAAATAAAAGAAATATTCAGCAGAGAACAGTCGTGCTGTGCGTGTTCGTACGTGATCAGGAGGAGGTAAGAGGGAATCTTGTGGAGGAAAATATACAATTTGCATGCGTTTGGAAAATGAGTGTCTGTTCTGTTGTGAGGAAAGCACCTTTGCCCTCTTCCGACGCTCACTTTCACAACAACCACGCTTCGTACAATCATGCAAGTGGTCCGAACTCTCAGATACAATTGGTTGTTCGTCTAATGGCACTGTGTCCGATATGGACTGACTCTAGCAGGCCCATATTCTTCTTTCTCAGCGATCCGATGCCTCGATTCCGGCGTTGTTTACCTAAATGTGTCTCAGACTTCGTAGTCAAGCTGAACTTGTCGGTGTGTGCTGTGTTCAGAAGGGATTGCTAGAGACTCCCTCAGTTCGAAGCCCTCTTACGCAGGACTATCCGCTTTTCTATTTCCTTGTCCTGGTAATGAGCGTGGTATTCGCCGATTTTCTGTCTGTCACAAGATATCTGACGCTACAGCTCTGGTACGTCAGTTACGGTGCAGTCTTTTAACCAGAAACAAAGTATTCTTCTAACTCTCGTATCGCATCGACTTTTTTGTCAGCGTATCTCAAACCAATCAGAGAATTTCGAGAAAAACTTATCAAAAATGCATGAATACCCAAGGTGTGCTTGACAGCCTGTTAAAACCGCCATTTTTTTGTTTTGTGACGTCACTCAGGGTCCGTTTTTGACACTCGATAGCTGTGCCTCTTAAGCATTGAAAGCAAGCGCTAAAAAGTAAAAACTAAAAATAAGTGAGTAAATTCAAAAATGTTGAGAGAATTATGGCCCTACTCTGGCGAACCTCTGTGATGTGTCATACGTCACAACTGCCTCGCAAAGGGTGATGAGTCACAAATTGAGAGGTTTTTATATTCCGAGCAAAACCTCACAGCTTGTGAGCTTCACATGAACTGTCAAAGGTGTGAGATGGCCCATAAGATGGGAAGATAGGAGGAAAATAAAGCGAAATGTAATATTAGGTCTACAACTTAATTCGTGCGTTTTGTTTTTTTTTTTTCCCAAAATTTTAACGTTTATTTAAGAAAAACATGTTCTCCGGCCGGCATTGCCCATCTGAAGCTATGACTTTTTTCCCATCTTTCTGGCAATTTGTGGGTCCCATCCCAAAAGAACTACGCCGGCTTGGCAGCCAAGAATAAATCGGATGTGAACCGTATTTCAGTGAGGGCGTTCCGCATCAACCGGAATGCGGATGATGATGGAAAATTATTGCCCCGTGTCTGGTCGCGTTTTTCGGCTACTGCTCTCTTCAAACGGATTAATTGTGTTCGGTAGCGTTGTCCATTGATGGTTTCACCCGGCATGGATATTCGTCTTTGCCGTTGATTTGGGTGGTTGGCGAAGCCAAAACCGTACTTCTGGCACGTTCGCTCAGCTAGCGCATGTGCACCATAAACTTCCACCAAAATACGATGACTTTCGGCAGCAGTTTTCTTCATAGTAAAGTAATGAAGAAGAACTCCCCGCAAAAACACCATTTCAGGCACAAAGTTCGACGTTTTGAGTGAAAAGAAATGATTGTTGTTTACGCTTCAAATGAATGACACAACATTCGTGCAGTTGGCGTTTAGTTTGTTGCCACATGTAAGTTCCGCGACGGTGTTAAAGAAAGGACGTGCCCTTAAAAAACTGAACGGTTGGCAACTCTGTATATATGACAACTTCTCCCTCGTCAACTACCATCTGCGCCTGACATGCCCTGACCTGCAGAATGTGAGCAATTTTCCGATCGAACCCTTTCGATGACAACCACAGCCTAGTCACCATTCATAGTCTATGCGGCGGCCTAACATTCGGCCGCTCAGTGTTCATCGGTCCTTTGACTCGTGAGCCTCACGTGACGTCTCGCAACATCACTCCAAGAGAATGTCGATTAATCGACCACAGCTGCGCCACAAAAGTGCTTCCGTTGCACAATCGAATTCAGTTGCCCACTCAGGCTGACGAGGAGGTCGTCGTGAGTAGTAGTGACGGAGAAAACCAGTCTTTGAAGTGCTGCGAGCTTGAAAGTCGTAACAAAGCCATTACGTACGATGATGACCAGTCACTGCTGCCGCTTTGTGCCGCGATTGGAGTGAAAGATCTTAACGTGATGTCTTAAGGGTGCTTCAGGCGGTATCCAGTGGTATTGGCTTTCTTGGCTCCCGAATGAAAGCACATCTCACCGAACACTGAAGCACGTTATTGGGAACCACAAAATGGACGAAGGGGTGGACTTGCACGTCTCCTGTTTTACATACCCTCACTCGCTCCAGAAACGTGTTGCATCAGCCAGCAATCTCTGGGGAACAGTCCCCCGAGCTGACCACAACCACCGTCCGCTCATCCCGGCTGGCAACGACGTGCGCAAGCACGAGAATGGGGTCAAAATCGGATTTATGATGAAAAAGGACGCCCAATTACACAGTCTTACAAAACACTGACAATCACCTCGTTAAAGGGACTTAACCTTTTTACCTCTTCACCAACTGACAAAAAGTCTCGTTGAATCGTAATCTCTTCGCTCTTTTGTTGCCTAACAAGCGTGTGGGGCTTTGGCCGGCGGCAACCTTTCGGATGAAATCGCTCACGACACGACCGACGCGGCGCACCGTGACGTCGCAGATAGCTTTGTTCACTCCCTGGGGTTGTTGCACGCTGAATGTCTTGTCTTCCTGCTGCACTGATAAGCAATTTTGATCACCCCTTTTGTTCTCGTCTCTTTGCAGCTGTGCACCCGTTCGATTGAGCCCTCGTTTGGACTGCTGTTCGGGGACCTGTTACGTGATCTCAACGTTGGAACGACCGGAGCTGCTGTGATTATTAGTGCCTTAGATGTGTGTATGAATTTCTCGGGACTGTTCGTGGGTCCGCTTCTGAAGGAGTTCTCCTACCGCAAAGTCGCCATCGCTGGGTCGTTGCTGTGTGGCCTTGGCCTGGCGCTGACGTCTCCCGCCAGCAGTATGCCGCACATCCTGGCGACGTATAGTGTGGTGAACGGCATAGGCGTGGGGCTGTCCACGTCGGCGGCGTTCGTCGCCCTGAATCACTACTTCAAGAATAAACGAGGCCAGGCGGTGGGGCTGTCGATGGCGGGAACGGCCATGGGTATGCTCATCATGCCGCAGTTGGTGCGGATTCTCTTGGAATCGTATGGCTTCCGCGGAGCAGTCCTGATGCTGTCGGCGGTGTCACTGAATGCAGTTGTGGGATCAGTGCTCCTGCAGCCGGCCAAGTGGCACATGATAGACGAACCGGTGGACGTTGAGATGTTGCCAGTGCAGGAGTTTGACCCGATCAAGGAAGTCGAAGACGAGGACGCCCTGCCCGAGATGAACACTCTCCTGTACAACAAGCACCTGGCCCTGAATCCAACGAACAACATGCGGAAGAACTACTCCGAGCTGGCGATGAGCTCGATGAACGGCAACCGCACTGGCATCCCGAAGAGGCCTACATTCCCGCGGATAATGTCGTTGGCTGGAGTTCAGTCGGCCGAGAAGAACTACTCGGGCACTGACCTCAATTCTGTGCTGAGAAACCGCAAGCAGTCGGTCACTTCGAATCTGTCGCTGATGGACTTCAGCGGAAGCATCCTCATGGTGCACATGAACACCGGTGACGATGAGCTGGAGAAAGAAGAACGCGAGTTCAAACGTGTGAACACCCTGACCGGCAGCATGACCAACACCCACCGAGACTCCTTCATCAAGATGAAGCCCACCGAGAGCGAGAAGAAGCAGTCGGAGAAGGAGAATAAGGAGGGGAAGCCTAAGAAACCAGGTTTCTGGAAGCGCTTCGCAGACCTGATGGACGTGGACCTGCTGAAGGACAAGATGTTCCTGAACATTCTCTTCGGCTTGTCAATCTTCTACGTGGCCGAGATGAACTTCAAGATGGTGACGCCGTTCTTCTTCGCCAACCTGGGTTACGACAAGAAGGACGTGGCCTTCTGCCTCTCGGTAACTGCCGTCACAGACATCCTAGCCCGAGTCATCTTCCCCCCGATATTCGACAGAACGAACATCAAGAAGCGGACTGTGTTCCTGATTTCCATCATCTTCGTGGCCATCACCCGATCAAGTAAGTTTCCATCTCCCCCCACCCGGTTTCCAAGGAGTCCCTGATCGTTTTTCTTTATTCTTTCAGTTATGGCGGAACAAACGGAGTGGACGCCCCTCCTTGTGTGGCTGTCAATTTGTGGATTCTTCCGCGGCTCCGCACTGAGCAACTTCACGCTCACCGTCTCCGAGTACTGCTCGCTGGAGAAGCTGCCCTCTGCCTTCGGCTGGCATTTGGTCGGCAAAGCACTGTTCGTCGTCTGCTTTGGACCTCTCATTGGTAAGTTTTTCGATCAGATTCACTTTCAATTCAATTTATTCATGGCTATGCATGCTCCGGCACTGACCTGGTTTTCGGCCAGAGGTGCGTTGTGTGAGGTGGTTAATAAACGCGATTTAACGGTCGCTTTAAGAACGTTTATTTGAATTTTATGTAAGTGCTGAGGAGGTTTATTTCGTTGGCCGCAGCCAGCTGTGTGTACTTTTGAAGCTTTCGCTATGAGTACTCAAGCCTGCCGGTTGGGTGTGCCCTGGACAACATTGTATGTGCGGCCACCTTTGTTTCCCAAGGAAAATTAACCTGGGGACCTACTTCTGCGAGAACCTGGGCGGACTTAGCAAAATTGTCATCGAACTTTGTTAAAAGCGCCCACTAGGTGGTATATCCGCGTGGTAACACTTCATGTCTGTAGTCAGCCTTAAGCAAAGACCCAAGACAAACAATGCTGAAGTTAGAAGAATAGATCCAAAAGGCGTAGCCTTTTTCCGGCAACAGCGTCTCGCATGTCGGCCGCCAGGTCGTCCCCCAGTGGTTAGGTTGTCAGCGTAGACTAAGAGCTTGACGTAGCCGCAGAAAAGTGGAGTCAAGTCAAGTGGAGTCAAGTCGCTAATTCCGGCTAATTGATGAACGTTCATTGTGACATCTCCTTCACGACTTCGAGCGTTTCATAGCGTGTACGGCGTGGGTGCTACACAGGTCCACAGCTTGGATGCTGTTGCGGTCTGGCCACAAAATAAATGTCCTCACTTCCAAGGAAAATATATCCAATGGTGAAACCATGCCATAAACCGAGTCAAACACTCCCTCACAGTGGATGCTGGTGCTTGGTTGAACACTTGTGGATTGTGTTCGTTCATCGAGAAAGAAGTCGTACCCGGAGTTCACTCTCAAAACCGCATTTCGTACGAAACTGAATATTTCTAAGTGTAGAGTAACTCTCACGACATCTCGTCCACTTGTAGTCGCGATCTAATTTCATGCACATTGTAGAGAGAGACATGGTTGAGAGTTGGAACGAATACTGTGTTGACTTGGCTTCTTCCAAGCTGTTTGATTCAAATTCAAACACCCGCTTGAGATCTACAGCTCCACAAGCTTCCAAAGATCCAAAGCGGACGGCCCACAAACACAGCACGCTTGTGTCGATGTGCTGATGTGTGTCGTGTGCAAAAGTGGATTTCCGATTCAAATGATCAACAATTGAGCTTACAACTAGACTTTCAAACTAAGGGTTAGGCTGCTGGTTCCACAATAGGGGCCCAACTGATGCGCTTTGTTTAATTTAATGTTTATTATTATTTTCGGTTTATTGGGTTTTTTTTTTTGTCCTACAATGGCTGGTGCTTACATCGGGCTGTTCAAGTCCGTGTGTCCATGGTGGTCCTTTCGGGATGGGCTGGTGATGTGTTAGCCGACTTAGCCTCGATGGTGATTGCTATCGCTGCTCTGGTAGAATCCATTCAGATCGTTGTTCGACGTCGATGGAAAGTTCTGCTCGGTAGCGTTGTCCGGGGATTATGTTTCTCAGGTTCCTGATTTCCTGGTTAGGATGGTTGCTGATGTTTAGTAGCTGCTTTCAGTGTCACACTGTTGCAGAGGGATGATGCGTGCTTGGTCGTGAAGCCTATAGTTGCCTTTGACGGTCCCGAGGCCGGTACATATTCGCAGTATTTTTCATTCGAAAATTGCGAGCTTCGTCATGCTGGTCTTAGAGATGGTGTGCCACATTGCTTGCACATTGCTGCTTGTATAGCAGCAGTTTTGTCCTCTGGCTTAGTCCATTTTGCTTGCGCATCAAGGGATTGGTGCGATGGGGGAAGCCTAGGTTGGCCTTCTTGAGGGTCAGTTTCAAATGGCTGTTGAACTTCAACCTTTCCGTGAAGTTAACGCCAAGATATTTGAGCTTTTCGTTTGTTGATATTTCTGTACCGTAAGGGGGCACTACCATCCACCTCTGGATGGTCTCCTTAAGCACATAAGTACCGATTTCCCAGCATTTATACGAATACCCCATTTGGCAAAGTAATCAAATTTGTTCGCTGTCTGGATTTCTACGCTTCGCGCGGCTATCTGTGGTGACGTCGTGCTGGCATAAGTCAGCGAGTCATCTACAAATAGACATCAGTTCACTGTGTCAGTTGGATGTGGTTGATCTGCCGTGTAGATGTCGAAAAGCCACGGTCCCAGCTTTGATCCTTGTGCAGCTCCCGCTTTGGTGCTCCTTTCCTGAAAGCGATGAGACGTTCCATGTGCCTATCCTAATTCGATGCCGTTGTCCCTTGCCTTTTGCTTCCCGTACGCACTGGTTTGTGCATGGCGTGACTGTTGACTTGCTGCCTTCAACTGAGACGTAGAATCTTCTGGAATGCAGAAAGCTATAAATCATTCTGATGAGGTTGGAGGGGAATCCATCCCATCAGGTTCAGCTTGTGATTGAGTCCCTTAATCCAGACCGTATCGAAGGCCTTTTCTACGCCCAGGAAGCAGGCGACGGTGACCACGTTATTGTTCAGCTCAGCTACAACATCGTGGTGGAACTTCATTAGAGGATGTAGCGTTGAATGTTTTTCCCGAAATCCGTACTGAATACCTGGAATGATGCTTAGGTCGGTAGACCATCGCTTTTGGTCCTCCTCCTGCTCAAGAGCGTTAAAGGTCTGTATCCTGAAACACTGGCAGCGTATTGCGACAATTTTTGCTATTTTCCACTTGCTAGGAAAGTAGCAATTCTTGATGCAATTGTTCAGGATGATTGTGAGAAGTGGCATTCACTTCAGGGAGAAATTCGAAAAACTGTCAGCCCCGACTGCTATCCTCGTTGGGCTGCGTCGGAGAATTCCTTCGGCCGTAGTGAGGTCATCGTTTCCTGTCGGATCGTCAGCTGGGTTGGTTTTGTTGATCTCTGGTGTATATGAAGTCTCGTGTGCATTGACGTAGCTGCTGACTTCTGTGACAAATTCCGGGTCATCGGGCGGTGATGGTTGAAAGTTGAAAAGGCTTCTGCGTTCTCCGCCGGCGTGCTTGCGTCTCCTTCGCTTGTCGTCAGTGTTTGTGGCAGCTTCTTCCTCTTGCCGATGATTTGGTGGATTTGTCGGAATGTGTGGGGTCCTGGCTGTATTTTGCCGAGCCTGTTCTCCAGCTGTATGTTGTTGTGCGTTTGTACCGCGTTCCGAAACAGGATGTTCGCGCAGTTCAACTCACTCAGCTTGGTAGTCACTGCCTCGTGTGTTCAACTGCCGGGGGGGTATTCGCTGGAGTCTTTTCCTCAGCCTTTGCCTGTACCAAATTTCAGCTTCCCTGCAAAGCAATCCGAGATAGTGAAATAGATTCCACAGCTCCATAGTTTCATTCCAAATATACTAGCGCATGTACACACCTTAGTTCAGTTCCACTGGTTCGTGCATTTGCTGTGACTTCAGCTGTGTACCGTCACAACCAGATACCGCTCAAATCGCATTCAGTCGTTTCAAATTCAAATAAATTTCACATGACTTCAAACACTAATTGAAACCAAATGTTTTTTTCTTTTTCTGTTTCAGGTGCAATCCGTGACATGACAGACAGCTATCCAACCTGCATCCACGCCCAGAGTGTTTGCATATACATTTGCGGCATCGCCTGGGGAATTGAATACCTGCTCACCTATCTACGCAGCCGCAAGAAGAGCAAACAACAGCAAATCGATATTAAGCAGTAACACAAATATTAAAACTCGTGTCTACTATCATTTACCTTATGTTCTGTTAGTTCGTCACTTACTACTAGTTTGTTCAATACATTGTATTTCCATTGAAGCGAGACCGCAACAGCGGCCGCTCCAAGAACACTTATTAAGCTTCATTTTAGGAGAACTCATTTCAATTTAAGACGTATCTTTGTTTGTTCTTATTTGTATGTCGAAATGTTCTTATTTGTATTGTAACCAAATACAAAGTAATTTTTTGTGTGATAGTTCAGCAAATAAAATACATCGACTTGGGTACCACTGCACTGTGAATCGTGTGCAGTTGGACACGACTCGCAGATCCAGACCAATAAGTCTAGCGTAAGAGTAATCACTGAATTTCCTGTCATATGTACTTAACGGATGCGAAATGCCCACAGACCACAAGCGTCGAGTCCTCGATCGAGCCGGCCTGGGGTCCTACTTAACATGAATATGAGTATTAATCTTACCTTCTAGCGAGAAAACAAGATCTAGTTCGTAAGCATATATATAAATATATTTTTTAACACATACTTAATAGAGACGTAAGTGAACAACCAAAATGTTTTGTTGTTTTTCTGTTGTTGTCCTCTCGTCCTTGGCCTTGGCAGCGGCGAGAGCGACTTAGTAAACAGTAGCAGTTGAAGCGATACTTATGTGTGCGTTGCATTGATCGCTTGCACTAATCGAGACAGCAGTAAGGTGTAAATATTTATTTAGGTAGTAACAAATTATACTTCGTATATGAATATAAATATATTTTTACAATTAAACAGACATTTCGTACTTAGTTAAATGAAAAGCAAATAACGTCTACGAAAACGAAAACAATTGAACAAATGTGAAAACATGCCAGCAATTAATAAAAGATTACGGCAGATTATGGCGAATAATTGGTGTTTTATTGAACTTCTATGACTGAAGGTACGCTCTTTTTTCAGCGGGATCCTTTGATGAGATAAGACACAGGGGCTGCTGTTGCCGATGAACTGTCTGTCGATGATTGAGGAAGAGTAGTTGGCCCCATAACTAAGAAAGTAAGTATGGACCCCACGGAGGAGATAAAACGAAGGATCACTCTTGGCAATCACTGTGTTTTTGGGTCAATTGAGGAATCAAGCCCTCTCTCGGAGAAACAAGACATCCCCAAGCATGGACACTTACCAAAGCGACGATTATATCTGTGGTCCTGTATGTACGGAATCCTGTTTGGAGGAGGAGGCTGACCGACGAATTCTACGGGCAGTACAGCGACAATGATCTGGTTAAACGAGTTCGAGTCTCTCGTCGCAGATGACTAGGTCAGGTAGAGCGAATGCTCCGTCCCGTAAAGTCATCGACTCCATCCTCGAAACAAAGCGGTAGTCTCCGGTGGCCTACGCAGCTTGTAAAGGTCCTCAATCAGCTGGTCGTTGCAGCTGGAAGCAACTAGCACAAAACCGTGGAGAGGCACATTACTTGAGGAGAAAGATGAAGGCACTCCAGTCAGGCGGAATGGTAAGATAGTTTGAGGACTGAACTAACAATCGGCACAAGAAGACTGCCTCCACGGCACGACCACCGGGCAACGAATGCTACAGCCAGCTATTTGGTCTAACATCTTGAGCTTGTTCAGGGGAATGCTCGTTCTCTTGGGTCTGCTTATGATGCACGACCTTGGCTCTTGCGACAGTATGTATTCGGCCAACGTAAGCGACGACTATCCCTTCCCTCCCACAGAAAAAAATTCCAATCTCTCCCCTCCCAACCGGTGGGCTGGATCAAGGTGTAATACGACCCGTGCCGAGGATCTGCCTGGCTGGGGGCCCACTTGAAAAACTAGCTCAGTCTCGAACAGAGTATCCGGGGTGTCCTGGCAAACTCTCGGATTAATCCTGACTTAGCTGTGCAATGC
This sequence comes from Eristalis tenax, assembly GCA_905231855.2. Classification (NCBI taxonomy): domain Eukaryota; kingdom Metazoa; phylum Arthropoda; class Insecta; order Diptera; family Syrphidae; genus Eristalis; species Eristalis tenax. The sequence continues at coordinate 40,270,437 of HG993128.1, read as the reverse complement.
GGATCTCTGCACAGCCCGGCCATCACTTGGGATCTAACATGAATAATGCAAAAACAAAACAAAATGAAACCGGTGTTCACTCGCCGGCCGGAACTTCTTCAGCTCCTGAAGTGGTGACTGTCAAGACAGCTCACATTGCCCAGCAGACTGTTAAAAGCCGAGTAGAGAAATCCTGCACGGATCCTGCAAACCCTGCCCGCAGAAAATGCTCTACCTCGACCTTCCTACAAAAGGTACAAGAAGAAGCGCTCTGCATCCCGGGTCCTGGAGCATCTTTAAGGAATTCCCCCGGAAAAGCTTACCGAGGAGAATAAACGCCCGATAGCTTGGGCAATTGGGGTGGTTGAGAAGCCATATAGGGCGAGACACTACCCTGGGGACTACGTCCAAACGCGCCAGATCGCTGGAGGTGTCACCCTCGAATCTCAAATGGCAGAAATCGAGTGGTGCAAGCCGTACAGTGAAGTGCTGAAGAGCGACATCACTTACGCCGTATTAGATAGAAGCGATGCTGACTACCGCACCCCGCCATTAAATTGGAAGAAGGTGGAGTCAGCTATCAATGCCATCTATCTCAGCCTGGTGTCGGCAAACGGAGGTGTGTCTAACAGATACAGATTATCTCGCCTGCACGAAAGAGTGATCACGCACCAACCCACTCGACCAAAGGACTCGATAACTTCCGAGTGTTGTTTTTCGTTTGAATTCGGTTTAGGTGTGACATACTTCATACAAAGCGCTTTATTATAGAGTGATGCAGCGATTTCAGTCCAACCGCTGTCTGTTTCCTCCGATTGGGTCTATCAGCACAAATCTTAACCGAGGCAAGTTCTCTCTCTCCCCACACTTGACGTTGGTATCAGGCGAGAATCAATGTAAATGTTTTTGATGAAAAGATGCAAACACGTTAATGGCAGCAATCATCTCTTACAACGCCCCACGCGACACACCTCGGACAGTGTAACCAAATAATCTCGACTCCCAACCTTCAGCCACATACACAAACAACTAAGCAAAGAGACTGTAATCTACGAGATAAGGCAGCCCAACCTGTCACCACCTGTTTTCTTTACCTCGACGGTGATTAAGAGAGAAAGTGATCCGCAGTCAGACGGGCGAGGACATAAAATCACACACCCACATGGCTTAGGTGGAGTAAGTGATTGCAAAAAAGATCGACTTTCCCAGGAGGACATTTATAAGGAGATGGCATCGGTGCATGTGCATTCAGCCGTGGGTGCCTCTTCAGAAGGAATCATTGGTCGACGGCTAAACTTGTTGACACCTTGAACTCGGAATTAATTCCATTTGTGTTGGGCTTCCCAGAGAATATATTCTCCTTCGACCTTTGTGAATAAACTTTCCAGGGATGTAGAATCAGACTGCCTACAGACTTTATGTTGGATCGTCTTACTGTCGTTCAAGCCGGTTAACCGGGGTTCCGCAGTTACCCGACACTCGACGGAGATGAGTTCCTCAATCGTTTTCTCCGTTTGTGATGATAACGAGATGGTTCACCCTTTAGTCACCTCCGTTCCGAAATGTAGTCAATAACGTTCACTCCCCTTTATCCGCAAACCCAACAAAGTGTCCCCTCTGACCACGAGCACACGTGTATCCTTTCTTCCCCCAGCACACAGATCTTGTTCCGTATTCAGTACGCAAGGCAAATCTCTAAACAAAGCGCTTCTGAATGAAATAGTTTAGATGCCCGTATCGTTATCCAGTGCCCTGGATTCCACTCGATGGCAGTAGTTTACGGTCACCCACGTCACAGTCATTTGCTAGCTACTGTTGAAGATATTCCAAAGCTGCAGAGCTTAACACATCATCACAGCGATGAGATACAACCCCCCGAAAGGCCAGCGGCCATAAAAGAGAATCTCTTATCTGCTCAAGTGTGTATCTTCCGTATGCGGCGCACGAGCTGATTCCCATCCAGTTGATGGAAGTCAGTGCTTAAAATAGGTCTTACGTTGAGAACTACTGCAGGGCGAGGATGAAAACCAAACGACTGGAGGCGCCAGATGGAGGGTGGGGTATCCTCGTCTGCTTCGGGATGGCTATGCCGTTTGTAAGTGAGTCCAGAACAACAGGCGATGGAAAACTCATTCGAGTGACTCTTCCAGATCACGGGCTTAGGAGGCATCCCCTCGTTTGGACTGATCTTCGGGGACTTCCTGAAGAGCATCGGGGCCGAAACCAGTGCCATAGCGGTGATAACAAGTGCATTTTTCAGCGCGTTCAGTTTTTCGGGGCTCTGCACGAGCGTGCTGTACAAGAGGTATTCCCTGAGGTCGGTGGGGTTGATGGGAGGCATACTCTACTTCATCGGATCGGTGCTGCAGATCTACGTGAAGTCCACGTGGGAACTGCTGGTGGCATTCAGTTTAATACAAGGCTTCGCTTTTGGTCTCATCGTCCCGACCTCTTACACAACTTTCAACAACTACTTCGTGAAGAAGCGCGTGATGATGATGAGCTTCGCTCAGACGCTGATCGGGGTCGGAACCATGTTGTACCCAGTGGTGGTGCAGAAGCTGAACGAGTGGTACGGCTTCAGAGGGTGCCTGCTCATTCTTGCCGCCATCAATGGGCACGCCATTTTGGGCATGATGATTATGCAACCCGTCGAGTGGCACATGCGAGTTGTTGAAGTGGACGAGGAAGAGACGGAGAACGCGGAAAATCACCGGCTGGAGCCTCTGCTGGAAACTGTCCTCAACAGTTCGCGGAGTTCCGTGAATATCCCGCGTCTGAATGCGGACCTGTCCAGCAGAGCGGCGAGCATTGCCAGCTTGGGCAATTGGACTGGAGCGATTGTGATCAGCGACGCCTCGGTGGAGATGCAAGAACACACCGAGAAGAAGATTTCTTGCTGGAAATCCCTCGTCGATTTCTTGGACTTGACGTTGCTAAAGGATCCGATCTACTTGAACATAGTCCTTGGCATTTCGTTCGCCTTGTACTCCGATGTGGCGTTCTTCACCTTGCAGCCGATGTATCTGTTTGAGTTGAACTACACCAAGGTAGGGTTGGAGCGTCGTTGCATTTTGGTGGGGTTTGATTAAAAATCTTCTTTCAAGGCGGACACAGCAACTATCATTGCCATCGGAGCTGCAGCTGACCTGGGCTCACGGATAGTCTTGGCACTGAGCGCCATCTTTGTGACGGTGTCGTCGCGTCATGTGTACCTTGCGGGGGCTTTCTTCACTGTCATCTCCAGATTTGGTAAGTTCTCGGTCAGTTACTGGTATCCTTCCAACTTTTCCAGTTTTAATCAACGCCGATGGAAGTCTAGGAAATCACATGGTTGGTGTCAAACAATTTCCAACGACTCGGCGAACGTCTTAGCGGTGCTGTAAATCAAGCCCGGAGTATCTCATGCGATAGCGACGGTTTACACACACTGTCGTTGACATAAGTAGTGCTCTGGTCTTCAACTGCTTAAGACACACGTTCCTCAGAACACCATGACACATGATTAGTGCGAGTGTGTTTAAATTCGAGATTGAGTTAGGAAAGATTGTTGTTTACAGAAAAGGCGTTGCTATCTACGTTAAGAGAGAGAGCATACAGATGCGAGCGCTATGCACTTCATTCAAGCCTGAGACCTCTTATATTCATCGTAATTTTCCACGAGGCATTACCGATACGTTGCGCCACATACGTCATTCGGTGTTTTTCTCAGGAACGATTTGGTCTACATTAGAATTATCTCTGTGATTACTTCTCGTTGTTATTCACTCTGAAGAAGAATGGAGAGCAGAAAACGAATCAGATTCTCTCCAGACAGAGGAGGGTTTAGCCTATTTCTTTCCTGAAATTTCAACCATAATGGACACACGGAGATTTAAGTCAAATTTAGCAATTGAGCGAATTCACTGTAATGACACACTGTGGCTAAAATGAGCGCTTCACTCAGTTTCGTTAAGTTTCGTTAGCTTTCAGAATTGGGGAATGAATCACTCTCTACGCACGTGTATTGGAATTCTGCTGAAGTTCCAAGAAGCAAGTTGATGCTTATACATCCCATCGAGTCCTAATGTTCATTATGACTCTTACAACCCGGGGGCGTCCCGGGGGTGTCCCCGGGGGCACTACAATGTGCTCAGCAAGCACCTCTGTGAGACGTGACAAATGGACAAGTCTCCCCACATACCCAACATAACCTTCAACAATTTAAAGTTCTGCATCAACTACCGTCTCTCTTCTTTACAGCTTTCCTAGAAGTCTTTGACTTCCAAAACATGGCCATAGTCACAGCTATAATGGGATTCCTAAGAACCTGGATTCATGTCACTCTCCCACTGGTATTTGCCGAATTTCTGCCAAAAGAAAGGTTATGTCCTACCACTTCTCTGCCATCAAGGGTGTTCGAATAAATATTTCTGTTTTCTAGGTTCGCCTCTGGCTATGGACTCTTTATGTTCCTTCAAGGCAACATAACGTTTGCGATTGGCCCGATCGTGGGCTACTTACGGGACAAGACCAAAGACTACGTGCTAACATTCCATGTGCTGAACTTCTTCATGGCTTTATGTGCGATACCATGGCTTATTGAAATCTTCTACCTGAGATGCCGAAGAAAACGTGAAACCAAAATGCAAGAACTTAAATTAATGAACAATGGAATTTATGTAAACTAGGCACAAACATTTTAATAAAAGATTTTTTTTTTGTTTTATTTCTATTTTTCCAAACTCATTGCATCACCCTGTACCCAAGTCTGCTACAACTGCAACAAATTATTTCCGGAGGCAAATGTCAAAATCATCTGCTTATCGCCATTGACACCTGTCATTTGAAGAAAACTGAAAAACAACAATAATTACTTTCCTCCGTGTGGTTTTCCTCGAATTTTCACTTAGTTTGTTAATTTTCCTTTACAAGTTCCTCGCAAACAAAAGTTACTTTCCCTCAATCATTCATTAGGTCCATTTGCAATGTTCAATCAAATCAAAGTACTTTTGCTCGGTATAATAAATATATTTCGAAGGGCGTTGTGTTGTTTCTCTCGGCGCCGAAAACCCTCGATGTCTGATTCAGAGCCCCTGCAATGTGTCAACGTAGTCGATAATTATCAAAGAAAATCAAATGCACAGGTATGGTCAATCCCAAACATCGTATTCAATCAGACCGCTGATTGTAGTGAGGTTTCGTTTAGGGTCAAGATCGAGATTGGAATTCATGGGATGATAGTCCGCGTACAGTTGAAGAGCATATCGAACAGTATCGGCAGAAAATCGGGAAACCGCCAACACCAAAAGACGAAGAGCCTGAACCGGACTTCTTTAGTGTAAGCATTCATAAATGGCAACATTTCTGCGCAAGTCTGATCATTTCGCATTTGTAGGAAATGACTCCGAAAATCAAACCCCAATTGAAGGTATATCTGGGACAAGATAAGGTGCAAGATAAGAGTAACTTCTCCAGACTGGAGGCAACAACTGATGTCCCCATAGCTGTGAACGTAAGTGTTATTGTTTCTTCATCCAAATCCGAGATAACCCGTTCGATTATTGTTTGATAGGCCGACTTGGAGGATTGGACTGAAGAGGATGCGGGCGGTTGGGAAGAACTTGATACTGAAACCACTAAACAACTAATCAGGGAGAAACGAAAGGAATTGCGTCATCAGAAACAGGCAACACAAAAATCAAGAGCCAATGGAATTGCAGCTAACAGTCCTAGACACGAGACTATTGCCTCAAGAATTAGTGTTAAGAATGCGTAGTACTTAGAGTGAGTGTGTAATTAGCCTGTAAAGTGAGTTTATTTTTTTAGTGAATTTTTCGTATTAGTTTATTATCGATCTGAGACAAATTTATAAACTGTACGGTGCTCCTGCTCAGAAGCCCTTTTTTGTAAGTCTTGGAAGTTACCCTTCACGTAGGTTTGTTTTTATACCATCGTAGTTGACTATATTCATTCGTCATTGATCTCCCAACGTGCATATAAAATGGCAAAGCAATCACAGATGATGCGCATCTCAACTGGCATTCGAGGTTAGAATTGACCAAAACCGCCACAGCATGACTGACGTTCATTATTCGGCAGCTGCAGCGGATGATGTTGATAACTTACTGGTTCTGGAGTGAATGCTATCGCTGATCTGGATTATATACTGCCCATAAACATTCCCAGAAATGTTCATTGACTCAAGCAGTCTAAGCAACGCGCAAGCCTCGACTGTACTCGCTGTGCGAACAAATCCAAAACTAAACAAAAATCATCGAAAGGAAATACAAGTTTAAGCGTTTATACAATAGAAATACATTTATCAAGACTACACGTAATGACATACCGATATTCTAACTTGATGTTCTAGTTTAATGTTTCATTTGCTGTTTTGTTTTCTTTAAAAAAAAGCGGCTCAAATAGGTTTATCCTACAAATAAAATTGAATGAACAAATTAACGTGTTTTTATTTAATGTCGTTGGACAGAAAATTGTGGAAGGGATGGACGGAAAGTGAATGGGCTATCTACTCGAGGCGGCGGCTGGGATGTCGTCTGCAAACAACGCTTGCTTTCAGCTTGACCTTTTCTTGTTGCATACGATTCGTGAAAGAAGAGTAGATCACGGCATAAGTACGAATAGAATCTGATCCGAACTGAGAAAGTTGCTGGGGTAAGAGGATCTGGGGAACGGTATTTAAAGAGGCAGATGAATGCCCGTTGAAGTAGGGTGCAGGGATAGTGAACATTTGAAAATGTCTATTAACGTTGTTAAACGTTAGTGTATGGCCCCCAATGCTTGGTGGAGTCGAATACTGTCATCTCTTTTCGATCAGGTGATCGAAGAGTCCGGGAATAGTCAAGCAATATATAAGCCAAAATCCTGTCCGCAGGGCTCGGAAAAGGTGGCCTTATTTATGATGTCTATTTTTGAGATATCTCCAAATACAACACGAGATATTTAAAGAAGCCATTAGTTCCTTCCTATCCTTCGCAGAGATCTCATCAAGTGAGTTGAAGAATGTTTTACCAAGTGCTCGATGTCTGGCTCTAACAAGTTTTGTTTTAAGCTCTCCCTCTCATCTACGTTGTTGCAAGTGAGAAAATGTGTGTTCTGTGGGAAGCCTAGTCTGACGGCATGATCTCCTATCGGCCAGTGTCCCGATGTGTTCTGTGGGAAGCCTAGTCTGACGGCATGACCTCCTATCGGCCAGTGTAGCGTACACCAATCTAGCGACATCATGAAGGGTTCGCCGGAGGAGATCTGTTGTTTTGGATCGGTGTTTGTTTTGATGGTGCACACGTTGTCATTTTGTCCAATCTGAGGTTACCTATTTTAAGTAGATGCGTAGAGATTACAGCCTTGACTTCTATCAGTGGGAAGTGCACCTCGTCTGCAAGCGAACACTAAAGGGTCAGATCACCGGTCTTCTCATTTCCTGGGATGTCACTGACGACGTTAGCTCTGCCCGGCACTAGCTGCAGGTGTGACTATAAAGTAGCATAGGCACTAGCTTTGGTGGTTGCTTGGCTATCAACACAGGCAACCCTCCGCCTTGGCATGATATTTGGGTTTGACTTGACTACACGCTTCCTGAATGGCAAAAAGTTCCGACTGGAATACACTGGAATTGTTCCGCAGTGTGCTGGCCTTGGCAATGTTCAGGAATTTCGAGAACACACCCACTGTCCCACTGGTTCAGGCTGTGAGTGGCGCGACAGTCCGAGGCGGGCCCGGGACTGGCTTATACAGCAACCACTCGAGTTGTGCGTGCTATTGTTCTTTCGCGAGTGGAAGGGACTTACAGTTTTAAGCCGACTCCGAACGGCGAAGTTTGAGAAGCTTTTTCTAGAGAGGAGTACTCTTTGAGCATTGTCAGTGACTCGAAAGGGAACCCGATACCGTCTGCGCTGGAGTCGACGCACTACGACCCGCTTACACGGTACACTTTTGTGAGTTGCAGTAGAAAATGTGTCTAAACTGCATCACGCTAGGGTAGCAAGGCAAGACCTAGCTTAGCGGTAATTAATTACTCATGTTCCTTTGATTGACTTTCACCCTTTCGACAAACTGCAGAATATCTTGGGTGAAGATTAACAGAAAGGAAAAAACAAACATGATTGAATCGCATTGAAATGGATTTATTGAAACCTATAGACCACATTTTGGTTCACATTTAACATCAAAAACTTCTAGAGAGACATCTTTCGCAATTAATACCCTTTCAGTGCAGCATACGTCTTCTCCTCGATCCTGGGCTTGCCATCGCTCTTGTACGAGTAAGTGACCATTCGTTTGAAGATTTTCTTTGATTTCGAATCCTTTTTCGTGGACTCATCCAAGCGACTCTTCTTCGGACTGTTTTTGTCTGCAACGCACTCACGTGTGCTGCTCGACGGTGATCCGCAGTAGAAGCAAATCATGCCATCTTCCCTTCGTCTGGTGCACTTCGCAGCGTTCTCTTTGTTCGACGAACCAGCTGGAACAGTTGTCCTTCTTGCTTGAATTCTCCCATTACTCGGAGCAGTTTCTCGCTTCAGTGATCGTCCTGCTTCCGCAGTCTCATCGTTGTCGCCGTCACCCTCGTCGTCGCCATTGAATCGCTTATGAGATCTTTCTCGACTGAATCCGTAGCTCTTGGCCTTTGGCTCTGAGGAGTACGAGCACGATTTAGATTTTTCATTGGAACTGGGGTCCTCGCAGACGACGCAATTTTGGTCGTCGATTTGAACCCGTTCGCATATCTTCGACTTCGATTTCCCTTTCTTTGGTCCGGGATCATCGGCCTCAGTAGGTTCTTCTGGGGCGTCGAATGCCGCTGCATGGTCGTCACTCAATGATGTTTCGTCCTCGTCTTCAGGCTCTAAGTCGTGCTCGCCTTGGGCGAAGTACTTGCTTACGAAATCCTCGTACGCCTTGTCGTAGTCATATTCTGATTCGGAGTCTGGGTGATCGTATGGAGTCTCTTCATCGTAGACTCTCCGATCCGCCGTTCTACCTGGCGGCGGTGCTGATTCAAGGGGCGAGTAGATCACTTGCGCATCCGAGGTTAACTCATCCAGACTTCTCAAGAGATCTCCCGGCCGCAGAGGTGGCGAAAGGGGTTCCCTTTCGTTTACTTGGTATGCATGCGAGACACTCCATGCAGACAGGAACAGATGAACAAAGAGACGTGTGCCCTGAAAGAAAGAAGAATATTTAATCCTGACTTGAAACAGGTCAATCTGAAGTACCATGATGACTGTGTCCTTATGTCATAGTCTCGAGGTGAAAAGTGAGAAAACACTAAGTGCCCTGGAGACGCGGCGCTGGTTTTTATGACAGTCGCAGCGCTGCGGTCTACTTATACCAAGCGGAGCGTGTTATTGGTTTTCTTCTTTCTTTGGTTTTCAATTTTGTCACACTGTATGACCAATCGGCACTGAGGAAGTGCTTTGGCAAGCCGTACGAGAAAGATGAATGAACTGGTAAATGTTTGAACCAACCGATGTAACGCTGTGACTGGCTGGGGTTGACATTCCATTTTCCAAAGTTACATGATTTGATGATTTGTGCAATGAACTCCGTACGGACGGTTGGATTCTCTTTATTGACCTTAGAGACTTGGCATTGGGAGGTAAGGTTAGGCTCTAGAGGCTGAACGGATGCGGTCATATACCGCAAGTCACAATGTCCCGGCACCCACGTGAGGTGTGCACTGATGAGACAGCCGAAAGTTAAGGAATGTGATATTGTCCGGGGATAACCCTGCTCCTCAATCGGTTTACGAAAATACACAAAGGGACGAACCGTTCGTTTGATCGTCTGATTGTTAATCAATATCGAAGGAATGATGGTTAAGACATTTTTTCGAGAGGTTGAGGTTGGGAATTGAGTTTGTTGAGTTAGCAGATGCAGTGTCTTGAGTGTAAGCTCAGTACTGCCTGTTAAAGGTCTCCCCTATTTTCCAATGGAGGAAGGCTTGGAATTATGTAAAATGCTGCAGGTTGGGTGCTTGTTAACATACCGCTAACGCGCATGCATGCAGTCCAGTCGTTGAACTAGGTAAATATACAGTTGAAGCATTGTTTGGGGCTGTCAACCAAGTTGGGACTTCTTTTGTCTTAGACAACATCACATCTTCTTTGTGTGGCACTACAATCCGGTTTAAACCTTGTTGGCCGCAACCAACAAGGCTCAGGATAGCTGCTGCCTATGCGAACAAGTTGACAGAGATCCTTCTCTGTTGTCTCAAACAGCCACGAATTCGAATACATCGAACCAGCTTAGCCGCCAGCTCAAGAGAGGGCTGTGGACTCATGTTGCTGTGCAGCTAGAGATAGAATCTTCTCTAGATAAACGCAAACATGATCAAGTTTGCCAAGTCTGTGACTACCTCGAAGTTATAGCTGATTATTGTGGGGCTTTGTCCAGGATATCGATGTCAATTTTTTAAGGACATCATACCAAGCAAGTTGTTGATAAACGGCTTCAGGCGAGCTCACCAAACGGCGGAGAACGTGTACGCGTTGTTAATGCGCCTCTAAAGTCCGTGCAGCAGGTCATCTTACGAACTTGTCAGACAGTGGAACAGAGAACTCCCGCGCCTAAGGTGGCGCACCCCGTGGAGCGTAGAGAAGGACCTCAACCAACTTGGCGTGCGAAACTGGGGGCAGTCAAAAATCGCGCTTGTCGGAGAGGCTTGTTGGTTGAGGCTTAGGTGCATCTTGGAGTGTAAGGAGAAGGAAGTCAGTTGGTATTGCTTGAGTTCCCATTGTCGGAGAGGCTTGTTGGTTGAGGCCTAGGTCAATGCCGGACTATAGCGCCGCACAAAGAAGAAGGAAGTCAGTTGTTATGGCTTGAGTTCCCATTGTCGGAGAGGCTTGCTGGTTGATGCCTAGGTCAATGCCGGACTGTAGCGCTGCACAAAGAAGAAGGAAGTCAGTTGGTATGGCTTGAGTTCCCATTGTCGGAGAGGCTTGTTGGTTGAGGCCTAGGTCTATGCCGGACTGTAGCGCCGCACAAAGAAGAAGGAAGTCAGTTGGTATTGCTTAAGATCGTGCACTTCTCCGGTCCCTTATTTTTCATCTTGTAAAGTCGGGCCTCTTCCCTTCATCTCTGTTCGCAGAGCACAAGTTGTTTGCTTGCAGCGTTGCGTCGTACACCTTCAGCTTCGCTGTTGCTGTGATACTAGGAGTTTCTGGCTTTTTGAAAACGACTCCAATCTTCTTCGACTGTTTGTGGAGGTTACTACAAGGAATTGTTGTTCACACCTCTCTTGGTGGTAACCCGACCCGTGCCTTTCAGACCAGACTGTGTTCGTTATCGAACATGGTGTCATGCAGGGTGTGGTTCCGTAAAGGATTAAAGAACACATCCATCATTGTGGATCTTAGGGTGCTGACCAAAAATCTGCAGATGTTCAGATGACAGACCTTTTGTGGATTGACATTTTGTCACGACGAACAAATCCACATCAAAATAATCGGCTATCTGTCGCAATGATCTTAGTGCATGCCCATGTTTGTGCGCTCCACCTCACGGCACTTTTAGGTTTGCAACTATACGAGGGGCCTACCCGCCGAGCTTTTTAAGGCCGCAGGCGATGATTTGGTAAGGAGCATGCACCAACTCATCTGTAAAATATGGTCGGAGGAAAACATGCCCGATGAATGGAACCTCAGCATAGTCTGCCCGATCCATAAAAAAGGAGACCCTCTGAACTACGCCAACTACAGAGGCATCAGTCTCCTAAGTATTGCATATAAAATCTTATCTGCCGTACTGTGTGAACGCCTAAAGCCATTCGTCAACAACCTAGTCGGTCCATACCAGTGTGGCTTTAGGCCAGGAAAATCCACCATCGACCAAATATTCACACTGCGGCAGATTTTGGAGAAAACCCAGGAGCAACAAATCGATACCCACCACCTTTTTATCGATTTTAAGGCCGCGTATGATAGCATTTATAGAGACGAGCTATACAGAGCAATGTCTAGTTTTGGCATCCCTACCAAACTCGTCCGTTTGTGTAGGATGACGATGGAGAATGCACGCTGCTCCATCAAGGTCGGTAAAGACCTAACCGAGACCTTTGATGTCAAAAAAGGATTCAGACAAGGCGACGCGCTGTCATGCGACTTTTTCAACATCGTTCTTGAATGAATTGTTCAAAACTCGAACGCCAACACCAGAGGAACAATCTTTCAGAAGTCCGTCCAACTACTCGCATATGCCGACGATATTGACATTATCGGAAGAACGCAGCGTGATGTCAATGGCGCTTTTGTGGGTATTGCAACGGAGGCCGCGAAGATGGGTTTAGCGGTAAACGAGGGTAAGACCAAGTATATGCTGTCAACGAGAAAGGACACCCAACACCGACGTCTCGGTCAGAACGTCACAGCAGACAGATATAACTTTGAGGTAGTCAAAAACTTTGTATACCTAGGCACCGCTATCAATTCAGACAACGACACCAGCGCTGAAATCAAACGAAGAATAACTCTTGCCAATCGCTGCTTCTTTGGGCTAAGAAAGCAATTGGTAAACAAAGCCCTCTCTCGAACAACTAAACTAACGCTTTACAAGACCTTAATCGTTCCAGTCCTGCTATATGGCGCGGAGGCATGGACTTTATCAAAAGCGGATGAAGCTGCTCTTGGTTGCTTCGAGAGGAAAATTCTTCGTGTGATTTTCTGTCCCGTCTGCATAGATGGTGAGTGGAGGAGGAGATTTAATGACGAACTATACGGGCTGTTTAGCGACATCGACTTAGCCAGAAGAGTGAAGATCCAACGATTGAGGTGGCTAGGTCATGTAGAGCGGATGGAAACCAATGCTCCGGCCCGAAAAGTCTTCGAATCCACCCCCGAGGGACGGCGCAGTAGAGGAAGACCGCGACTCAGGTGGCGCACGCAAGTGGAAAGGGACCTCAACCAACTATGCGTGCGAAACTGGAGACAGCTAGCTAAAGATCGAGCTGGCTGGCGACGCTTGTTGGTTGAGGCCCAGGTCCACCCCGGACTGTAGCGCCACCTTAAGTAAGTAAGTAATTATACGAGGGGCGTTCAATATATTCTCGGTGTCGATATGAAGGAAAACGCGAACTCAATTGAAATTGTTTTTATTTTTCAATACAATCTCCCCTAACATCAATGCATGCAGTTACATCTTGAGATAAGCTTTTTAAACCCTCAAAAAAATAAATTTCCTCTTTCTCTGCAAAATACCCATTTATTGCCGACCTGAGTTCTTCATCATCCGAAAGTATTTTTCCACGGAGACATTTTTTCAAATCCGGAAACAGGAAATAATCACTAGGGGCAAGGTCTGGACTATAGGGTGGGTGTTGGATTTCTTCGAAGCCACAATCTCGCGCAGCAGCCTTGCAAACTCGCGCCGTGTGAACAGGAGCGTTGTCATGAAGAAGCAACACACCCGCTGCGAGTGTGTCGGGGTAATCTTTTCTTTTTGATTTGCTCCCACAAATTATGCAAAGTGGAAGCGTAGGATGTGGCGTTGATGGTTTCACCTTTTTTTTTGTACTCAATGAGCAAGATTCCCTTTGAGTCCCAAAAAACTCTGGCCATGAGCTTCCCAGCAGACGGAGTGACTTTGAACTTCTTCGGGGGGTCTGTTCCTTTTTTATGCCACTGCATGGACTCTTGTTTGCTTTCAGGGTCATAGTGGTGGACCCATGTTTCGTCACCAGTAACAATTCGATCCATAACACCGTCCGTGTTCTCACTACACATCTCCAAAAGCTCTCTACAGCATGCGAAGCATGCGATTCGTGGCAGCATTCGTGTGAGCATTCGTGGCACCCACCTTGCACTGACCTTTGAAAGGTTAAGATGGTCATGAAGAATGGTGGGAATGGTACCAATTGAAAGCTTGGTGATCTCTGCCATCATGTTCACCTTTATTCGGGCATCCTCAAGAACAAGTTTTTCGACTTCTTTGATGCTTTCTCAAGTACAAGCAGTAGCCGGGGCGTCGGAGCGGGGGTCGTCTTCAATGCACTTGACCACACAGTTGATAATGTAGGTGCGGATCCCTGGTAAACAGCCACCATCTCTTCATGAATAGTTTTTTGATGTTTTCCTTGCTTAGTGAGAACTTTAATTACAGCGCGATGCTCAATGTTCACCATCATCGTCTCAGTTGCCATTACGATTCTGTTTAACTAGAGATAAAACGCGAATTATTAATTTTACATGAATGCACTAAAATAATAGCATTACTTGAAAAATAAGTCAATTTATATATACAACCACAGCTTCACCCCGATACCGAGAATATATTAAACTCCCCTCGTACTTATAACTTAGAGCCTCCGCAAGTTCTTCAGCTGTAATCTGCTGTAGTCTGTGTAAAAACCCTCAAACCGTTTGGGGTGAATGTGAATAAAATTCCCCCCGAGCCTTTTCTCTGTCTGCCTTCCAATAAGAGACATTTTATTCATACTAGGCACGGTTATCCTCCTTCAGCGAGTCTCATCGTTTTGATGTCTTCAACGGAAAATTCGTCTGTTAGTTGGCTCTGAACAAGTCAGTTTTCATGCGCTGATGATGGAAACCTCACACACAAACCCCAACACCACACCTTCTTCAGCTCTCCAGGTCAAATTAGACGTAGACGGGTGACTATGTTTATTGGCGTCGAAAATGGTGAAAGAAATCATCACAAACCATCCTGCCGTGCATTGCAAGGCACACTGAATCAATTAAAGTCAAATTGTCGTCCTTTTTATAAATTTACTTTATTTTTCAATATTTTACAAAATGCGTTCGATTGACTTACGCACACGTGTATATTCACGTGTAAAGTATAAACGTTCAAAATGTTATTTTCTTTTCATGTCACCCATCAGGCGTACGCTATAAATAATTGTAATTAGATTATCCTTACGTACTAATTGCAAAAGAAACAGAATCGATTGCGCGCGTTTCTTCTGTTCTCAGCGCACGCAGATTGCGTTTTTGCTCTTAAATAAAACCTTACCAAGCCGATATAAAATGTGTTACTTTAGATTGTTTATTTACCTCATATTTATGCATATCATAAGACTTCGTAAATGCCTGTATATAAATTCATTTTCCCTTTAATGTTTCACAAGTCCGTCTTGTGTGTGTATATGAATGTATTTGCTTTGTGTCCCAAGAATTCGTTTGTGTTCCTCTTAGCAAATGGCACATGGGCTGATTTGAGTATGATTTTCATTTGATTTTGTTTTCTTTCGTATCTTTTGATTCAGTTTGGTGTGTCTACTTGTAATGGTCGTCTAATTCTAATGTTTACAAGGCCGCTTTGCGATGAGGTAGGCTTGCCTTTGTGGATCCAATGCGTCCGATTGAACCGAAGTGCTACATTGATTCTAAAACGTGATTGTTCGTACACGAAGGTTAACTGAGCTTCGTCAAATTTAGGAAAAATTTAATCTTCTTACAAAATGTTTATTACGCGACACATGATTGTGGAATAGTTTCCTCTGCTGAAGGCCATTGAATGCAAATTAAACAATTAAGCATGCTTGTTGGGTTTGTTTTTAAGTCTTAGATATGAATGTGTGATACTTTGTTAAGTTACTTGAGAATAAAATGTCACTAGGATGTCTACATTGTGGGATGAATGTGAAACAGGAACTTGCAAACAGTTCACGTTCCTCACAACTACTGTAGCCAATCACAAATTAACGAAGAAGTTGAATGATTTATGAGCTTATTTTGTTCTATTTTGATGGTCGCACGGAGCGTAAGGACTTGTTGAGTGTTAATGGATAGGAGTTTATATCTGGTTTGCCAAACTACATCTGTCTGGCGCAGCTTCTGTCTACAGCTGAAACCATAGAATGGACAAAATCAGGGATTTCATGGAAGTGAGCATTCCTATAACGAAAGTATTTAAGTCAAATGGCCGGTGGAGACCTGAAGTGTGGGCGTAGGTGCAGTTGAGTCAGTCGAGCGAGAGTTGTCGAGTTGTACACAAGTGTTTATAAGTGCTCTTGAACAAACGAATTAAACAATAGACATAGACCAAGTGTATTATTAACTGAACTCTAGGACAACCTGGGTCTACACACGGCCCATATTCAGTGGCATTTAGAACACATTCGTGGGCACGTAACACTTTCTTCGCTAACACCTCACAATCGGGCCAAAAGACCATACTTTCTTCTCTAACACCTCACAATCGGGCCAAAAGACCATACTTTCTTCTCTAACACCTCACAATCGGGCCAAAAGACCGTACATGAAACTGGCGTGTTTCATACGAAAATCCACTAGACTGTGGTATCTCTGCGTAACCCGTTCCAATTTCGTTCAGCTAATGGGAACTCACGCGCTCCTGCTCCGACACTGCTAAGTGACCACACCAATGTTGTTTTATGACAAGAAGTGAAACCATCTCGGGACAGTAACACCACACAATAATAGAAGAAACTGCCATGAATACAACGAAATGATGTGCGCAGCTACAGCTTATCGACTTCAGTGTAAACGAATAACCAGCCTGCAACCATCTCGTCTATTGTCTGGAGTTTGAGGAACTTGCCCACATCCTGCATGGAACCAAATTCTCACCGAACTTGTACGCAAACCACCCGGGAACTCGGATGTCCCGAGTACACACTCATCATCGGACAGTACTGCCATGGGTTGTCAAAGAAATTGGAATTTGTAACGTTGTGCAGACAAGCCTAGAGGCGATACTTGTTTCTTCACCTTGACTATGTACTTCTCAGGACGGGAGGTGAGAAACAAGTTCAGAGTGCTGATGGCGGGATTGTTACCCACTACCGCTAAAATCTGGGTATACTTTCCTTCTCTAGACTCTAGAGTAACGTAGCCACTGAGAATAGTGCGCATTGATCTATGATTCCAGTCAACCATCTTAAGCTTGTTCGTGTAAACTGAGCAGTTCGGTAAAAAGAACGTGAGACTTTTGGTTCCAGGTTCCACTTTTGGCTTTCAAGAATTTTAGCGGCTGCACACAAAATTGTTTACGTGTGCCCTGAACATTTAAAGAATAGACTGCGGTAAGCGGGCTTCTTTCTATTGCGCAGCAAAGTAGCAAAGTAAGTACTGAATGTGGAGGTCGCCGTGATCTACTGATTGTTTGAACCAGAACCAGGCAATCATCTTCTCTCGTCCGCCGACGAATTTGACGAAAAATCACAAGGATGCCGACAGTAGGAGTTACTGTCTGTTACGATTTCTGGTTGGCTCGAATCGTGTGATAGTCAAAGGGCCAACATGAGCCAATCGCGATTCACGAACCACCGCATATTGTCTCGTACTTACACACTTGCTGTGCATTTCCGATTTAAACAGCCATCTGCAGAGTCTACGTCACATTTTTCGCTGCGGTTGCCCCCGATTGCTGGTGTGCGCAGCAAGCCGATTTCTTGGAAACACCCTCAACACAAAACAAGAGTAAGCATCATAAATCAAGGAAAAAGTTGCCATGACTGAACCTCATCAGATTCGTCTAAGGATCATCATTGTGCATACATCAACAATTGGGACAAATAAAACGTTGTGTCTCCTCCTCCCAGCAGCAGCACACGCGTGTGTGCGTCGCTCAAGAGGTCTAGCAATATGTCTCGGGTTTACATGGTTTTTTTTTTATTATTTTGTTATATTTAAAATACATTATGTTCACGCTTTAATACATAATTCATTAATCACTTTAAATACATTTTTGTTTATATGTATGTATAATCATAATAATTACAGCACCTACATTAAATTAGGTTTCCTCGTTTT
Source organism: Eristalis tenax (assembly GCA_905231855.2). Lineage (NCBI taxonomy): Eukaryota > Metazoa > Arthropoda > Insecta > Diptera > Syrphidae > Eristalis > Eristalis tenax. The sequence goes on along the minus strand of HG993128.1, from coordinate 40,252,726 downwards.
CTCTTTTCCTCAAAATAAAACAAACAAAAGATTGAGTGTATAAAATATAAACAGAATGATATATGTGTGTATACGTTTTTTAAGCTTGAATTTGTTTTCATCTGACTTGTTTTTTGTTAGGAATACCAACCAATTCCTGCCTGGCAAAGGAAGCGGAGAAAAGTAGTTTCTCTCAGAAGGAAACAAAAAAGCGCGTACTCGATAAGTCGAATAGGCGAAGAAGATGAAGGAAGCGTCAATAGGTCAATATGAAGATGGGCATGCGGCACATGCTCATTGTTTATACACTTACGTTAATCAAAGTGAATTGTTGCTTGTTTGTTTTTCATTTCATTTAAGTTTTAAATTAAAAATAAATTGTTTAGGGTTTAGTATTGCTTCACTATTATGCCTTAGGGACGACTTCACTTAATTGCTGTTAATATTATTTTGTACACTATCCATATTCGGAATGTAGTCCATGGCCATAAGGCACGCAAATACAGTCATCACCATTTTGGGTTTCACTTCGGTGATGTCCTCGGGCAGGGCATAGACACGCGCACCAATTTTGCGGGCCATTGAAATTGCGTATTTCGCGTTGGCAAGGTTGTCCTAAAAATGAATAGAAGGTGAACGAAATATTTCGCATCAGTGATCGGCTGGTTAGGTGCGGCGTTTCTTTTTGAAATTCCTTACCTCTTCGGTGCCAGTGTGTCGCACTAGTTCGTAGTTAATGCTGCCCTGTTTGATGGAGTCAATCAAATCGATAACTATTTTACCATCAGCAATCGCCGAGTCATTGAAGTTCTTCAAACTTGTTTCCTTGCCGCCTGAGGCAAGCTTCTCATTCACCCACTGTACGATTTCCATTTCAATAATCGGATTACCGGTGTTGGCCAGGCGAGACAGAATCGACAATGTGTATGCACGCATCAGTTGCCAGATCAAAGCTGAAAAGACACTTGAGCATGAGCATTTCTCATGGCAACTACATTTTAGTGGACGTCCTACCTAAGGTTAGTGTGGCATTTCCGTCGTTCAAATCCTGTCCGGCGATGCCGACCAACGAGAATTTCAGTTGTTTGCCCAATTCCACGGCGTAGTTGCAGTTCTCCAGCTTCTCCATGAACTTCTTGCGTGGAGTGAATCGTCTGTGCACCTTGCTCCAGGTGACAATGCCTGGCTTAATGATGTCGAACAATTGGAAGATCACCAGACCATCGGCCAGATCGGAGTACAGCCAGTTGACGTGTGGTGCCACACCCATCGAGTTCATCCAGTTTCTGTAAGCTAATGAATGGAAGGGGGCCATGAATGACTGGGACTTGACATTTCTCAGCACACAAGCACTTACTTTTCTCTTCGCGTGTCTCCTCAATTGTCTGGAGTCCTTCGATCTCCTCGGGTTTGTCCAAGCCTGGGTGGTTGTTGAACAAATTTGCAACGAAAGCCAAATTCAACTTGTACACTCCATTGACGACGTCTTGTGCGGTCAAGAAACTGCGGCAGTTCAACTTTGCAGCCTGCTGCAACATAATATCAGCTCTGGATACCAAATCTGATTCCTGAAACAAAAACAGACCCATGAGGGAACTGGTCATTTGGGGCACCCGTCTGCTTTAACTCACTCTTAGGGCTTCAACGGTGACTCCGGCATCATTTGGCGCGATTTGTTTCAGCAAATGTGTGTAGATCTCGGAATCGACGATGTCGCTCTGGAAGTTCGTGCAACGCCTTGAGATGCCAGCTCTTTCCAAATGATGGTTCACCCAACGCAGGAGAATGGCCTCCGGCGACAGTTTCATCAAGTCTTCCAACCTTTCATCCTCGAACAACAAGCCAGCCAGTCCCGGACAGCTGTCCAGAGTGATGTGACTGAACAAACCAATTCGGATGATCTGCCACAACAAGCCCAGGACCAGATGTGGCTTTCCCTTTCCCAAATCGTGCGCATCGATATTCACAATGTTGCAGCCAATGGCTTGTGATGACACCAAGGCCAGAGTCAAATTCTCGATCTCCCTGTAGACGGTGAGGTTCTTTTTGTTGATTGCGCGCTCGTCAATTGTGTCCGGGCAGGAGTGGTTGATGATTTTACACAGGAGTATACCATCCTTGATCGACTGATACAGCTGTTTGCCTTCCTGGTCGATGGGAAGCAAGTGTTTCAGGTCAACGTCATGTCCCAAATTGGAGTTGATCCAATCCGAGAATGCCAATTGCTCCTCCAGGCGCACAGAGTGTGTTGTGCCCTCGGATGAGATCGATGACATGCCACCCAATGTTTCGAGGTTCTCTTTCTTCGAGACGACTGTCTTAAATGTGCTCGCGACATCCTTCGACTTCAAGTCCAGGCAAAGATTTTCAAACTCCTCCAAATTCAGTTTTCCCTGATGTGCGGTCCTCTGTTTGTTGCGGAACTCATCGATCATCTCGCGCACTTGATAGCCGGCCAATTTGAAGCCCACTTGGTCAAGGGCATCCTTCAGTTCGGTGAGGTCTATGAAACCATCTTTGTTTGCGTCAATCTGAAAAAGGAAAAGGCAAACAATGAGTACTCCTGAATGCTGTACCGTGGTCAAGAAATGGTGGAGACACGCGATTGGAATATTCCCTAGCGATGATTAGTCATAGACAGAGTGGCGTATGATCGCATGATTTTCCCAGAGTTCCTCGTGATTCACACTCATTTCACGAATGAAATGCTACCAAGGAAACACACACATCAAATTCAAAGTACCTGCAAATAACCAATCTGAACACCTTGCAGAGATGTAAACACACGGATACTTCCTTAAGACGTGCCTATAAATATCCGCAGTTACCTAACACTTAACACTGACTCATTGCCATCTAGAGAAGAGCGGCATGTAAGCAGTAGCAGACAGCCTCACCAATGAGTTGCCACACACAACACACACGGAGACAGAACTATCGTCAGCAAAACACTAACGCGCCTAATGAAATTCAGTATGAAACTATTTGCATTTGATTTTAAGTCTTCTGTAGGTTTCCATATTCGTCATTGACGTTCGCCAGGCAGTGCGTGCTGGGGGGACAATAAATTAGTCATTAGTTTGCGTTAAGATCAAGAATGGAGATTGAGTTTATTGCCGATGTAAAATGGAGTCGCAATTATGTCCAGCAAAGTGGTTTTGTTTGCTGCACAACGTCAGAGTGACTGCATTTCTCACCAACTCTTGACGGACACTGGACTGATGATCTATCAGAGACCGGATTCGCTTCGAATTATAGTTCAACTCACATGAGGAAAGGGGGGGTACAGCCGCCAACTTGTCTGGAGATAAATCTGACTTGAAGTTTTGCATTAATCCGAGTTGTGATGTGAGTGGTAGACCAGACCCTCACTTAACTGATTTTCTTGGAGAAGTATGGACTCTTCGAATATTAGACTATCACGTTATAATACTTCAATCGCGGTTGTTGCTATCTCCTTTCTGCGGCGAGGCGTGGTCCGTCCGTATTCCCATAATTCTTGAAGGACCATAAAAGACATAAGGAGGATATAGCCAGAATTGAACGAAAAGCAGCAAAAACCATCGTTAAAGTCCCCACACTTGATTTCCAGAATGTACGCAAAATTCCTTCCGATTTGTAGAGAGCGATTGACCCCTTTTGCTGCAGCTTAAGTAAGGGAAATTTAACGAAACTTAACGAAACACTGCATTGTGGTAATTACGGTCACTATACACTGTGACCGTAATTACCACAAAATTTCTACGTATTCGAACAATCTCTTAAGTGGACGTTTGTACATCGGAGCGCTCAGTCTGAAGGTGGTGCATTTTTTGTGGCGAACACACGTTCCAAAATTGTTGTTCCTTCTGCCTCGGTTCTCATCAAAACTGAGTATTTGACCGTTTAGACTTGTCACTTCAAGTTGTCTACGGCTTCGACCGCTCTTGAGTGATTCTGCACAGCGTTCTGCCGTCGTCAGCTGAAGAAAGGAGGAGACCGAGTCATCATGGAATACTGAATGACTTAGAAGTCTCTTAATCACTTAAACGATTGATGTGGTGTCCACTATACGTGCTTCTGATTCTACCAGCACGCGTGGGTCAAGTAAGTCACTCTACTCTGCGCTTTCCTCACTAGCTTTTCTTTCTACACCAGGCTGCAGCTGTAAAGAAAACTTGAGAGCGTCAGGAGCATTTTCCGAGGTGGCTGGCATGCCGCCGATGATGATTTAGGAGAGAGAAGGATCTGGACATGATTTGTTCCTCATTTCCACAAGAAGGAGAAAGAAACAGAAGAATACGTGGGAGTGAATCATTGCGAAAGGGTGTAACTACACAAACCTTGCATTCACTGGCCATGATATGTGCTGCTTCTAATACGAGCCACGAGCCATGGAGAGACAACGAGGTCACCAAATGAATTGAAAGAGAATAAAGGCCAGTTCAGCCGATGCTTCCGGCACCGTGTCGTCGATTCCAAGGGCATTATTCACAAAGAATTAAGTCCACAAGGTCAGACTTGAATGCTTATTTTTGGGTGTTCTGGAGAGAATGTTCGGGCTGAGACAAACAAAGAGGGCTCTTGCTTTTTGTTGCGCCCGTCATTTGATTTTTTTGGTCGCAACACTCGAATAACCGCTGTATTCGCCAGATTCTTCCCGTGCGACTTCGGGCTAAACTCATACTGAAGCTTGAAGGGACACACATACAGTTCGGTTGCTAACATCTGACTGACCTCGACTACCAGACATTCTTGGCGCAATTTTATGATAGTTTGCGACGCTGTATTGACGCGAAGGCTCAGCACGAAAAAACTTGCCCAGTAAGACATTTTCTTGACGACGACGGGATGGTGCAGTTGGTTAAGTGACTGTCATTTCATTAGGGCTTTCAAATCTGGTCCAGTCACCATTTGCAGTTTTGATCAAATTAACGACACTATCACTGAAGTGATCGATCAGTGGTAGTAGTCTAACCGGGGTTGCTGCCTGGCCGACACAGGCACACAGTCATGCTATGACAAAAACAACGGACACCCTCAGCTCTACTTCAGAGCATTCCAAGTTGAAATGGAACTCTCCGTCGTGCATGACGATCTCAGACAAGGTTAAAATATAGTAAATTGCAGCCCCATCTCTGATGCATAGCTTATCATCAAGCGCGGATCAATTTGCATTCATTCTCTGGCACATGCTGCGATCCAAGCGAACGACTTACTTTTCAGACGAATCTCCTTTAAACTAAAGGTCATCAGCTCCTCCATACATTTAATTTCATCATTTTACGACGCCCGCTGTTCATAAGAACAAGTTGTTTCCAGATTTAGTGTTTCAGCTCTTATCGGTTGTCGTTCGTTTTATTTGTTTATATTGAAAGCCGATGTAGAAATATGTTAACACTCATATTCGCATGCACGCTAATGACATGCGTACATAAATTAATATCATTTAAAATGTCACTAAATTCCGATCTCAGTTCGCTCCATATTCTGATGTTTATGACTGCTGTTCGGGCTTTTTCGGGGGTATTGGCTTCCGGCTTAATTTACCTCAAATGTGCTGTGCATTTCTTATAATCTTTAAGCTGACATGTTAACCTTGTTCGATTGCGATCTTGACTCATAAAATGTAAATAAATAGGCAGTAAGACGTGAACTCCTGAAGATCCGACGAAGAAACCGACCACAACGGCTAGAGTTCCTCGTGATTCTGGGAATACATCTACCTTCGTTATGTAGAAACATCTTGCGCTGAAATTCCTGACTTGGAGGACCAAAATCATGCTCTACAAAGAATCAAGTGCTGGGCTAGAGAGGGTAAATAGCACATCTGATTCCTGATGGCTTCGAATAAGGTCCCCAGAAGCGAATGGAGGATAAGTCACTCCAGTGAACTCTGTACAATGACTTCGATGGTTGGAAACCAAAAGTCTGTCGATAATACTGGACATCGAGCATGGACTCTAGTTTCTCTCTAGTTGAGGTGGTCTTCGGATCCAAGCGGAGATGGTCTTCGAAATCCAAGAACTCCATCCTGGTTCGAGAAGGAGAGGAAGAGACCAAACTTTTGTTAGAAAGACTAAGTGATCGCGGACATGAATCAGCAGGGTTTTGATAAGTGGGAGCAGCTGGGCATGGCCTACCAATAACGTTGAAAAACAGCCTGACAAGGACATAATTAAATAAAATGCCAGCCATCACTAGCTTGTCGCTCTCTGGCCAGTCATAGGCATTATGAATCCGGTCCGACGAATGTTCTCGAATGTTATCCAGAGACAACCCGATCTACGATACCAACCAAACTGCGTTGGAGACAGCTGATCAAATATCACGGGATTCGTGGTGTCCGAGACATGACGGAATTGAGAAGATTTGCTATATGTGCTAAGACTTCGGTGATTTGCCATGATGTTCATTTTATTGATGGATGCTGCAATAGGAAGAGTGTTGACTTAGAGGACAAAAGTGCGAAGCAATCTAATTGGACTCCAAATTCATGTCTTTCTGGGAAACCCACAAAAACTTGATGTCGACCTAGAACCACAAAACGAACCATGGCGTGCACATCACTGCAGGTCGTTGCCACGCAAGCTCATACCTCCATAACCTCGTTTATGAGCTATTTTACGAGACGAACAACTCGAAGATTTCCCATCATTTGTCGATACTAGTAGAGTGACGAGGCGTAGGATAGGTTAAGACAATGTGTATTGATTGATTTCTATCGCTCCTAAAACTATGCAATCATAAAAGTCTCGTCGTGACTTCATTGGAATCTGCCCAGGATGGTCTAAAACTGTCAAGACGGTTCTGCCCAGGAGGCTCTAAAACGGTCAAGACCCTGAACGAGCGTGAGTTCATAGGCAGTCCTTGATGCCAAGCATGTGCGATAACGCAGAAAACGGTCGCGTCTAAGGTGGCGCACACAAATGGAGAAGGTACTCAACCAACTTGGTGCACGAAACTGAAGACAGCCAGCTAGAAATCGAGTTAGCTGAAAAGGGTTGTTGGTTTGCCTCGTTGGACTGGAGCGCCACACTAAGAATAAGCCCATACATTAGCAAGTATAGAGACTATACTCCCTCAGCCATTGGCAATTCTAGGCTTCGTACTTCCATCATCGACTCTTCAAACGTGGCTTACTGCAATAAACACAATTTAGATTTACCATCATCGTAATCCAAATTCTGACTGCTGATTAGGGGAAAAAATCCCATCGGCCGAGTCGAAGCTCACCTTATCGGCCAGCGATAAAAGCCCTAAAGATTGTGCCCGCTTATGGTTCGGAGATTAGGCAAATATTTGAAGAAGGTTAAATGTTTGGACTCTTTTTTCCTCGGTCTGCATGCACCCTCACGGCCGGCACTTGTCAACAGAAACACACGCAGAGCACTTTGCGATGAGTAATGGATGCCGTCATAAAGTGTATGTCCATCGGTTGTAAAAACAAAACAGCCTTGCATCCATCGCTGTTCGCACAAGGTACACCGAGGCGTATACGTAACATCTTTTCTGTTCAGTTCCCGACTGAGTAGAGGGAATTGCACAATTAAATTAGCTGCAGCTCCCATATTGTGTAGCCACGTCGGTGAATTATGAATCGACAGAGCCGGGGTGTGGCTTGGACGATTCCGTTGCCCTAAGCACTTCTTGAAATGAGAAGTTAGCCGACGAGGGGACAGAACATTTTATGCTCGCATCCTGAACACGCCCTGTTCTATCGTTTGCCAGGGCATTCACTGCGTGATATGACTCAAGTGCCTTATTGATTTAGTGGGTCTACGGCAAATAAAATAAATTTTTCAATCCGAGCGTCTGTCCGCGGAATTATGACATGTCGCGGCGATATGATATTCCAATCTAAAGTCGCCTGGTCACGAGTGAAATGGGCTAGTAAACGACGAGAACTTGAAATTTCACCCGGGAATGAATGTGTTCAAAAAATGCGGATAAGATAAGGCCCAGCGCAGGTGTGTATGGGTGCGAGTCAATGGGGAACCGAGGCGATATCGATAAGAGCCTATTTTTGTTGACCGAATGTGGTCAGGGTAATGCCTTATTTGACTTCGTTCGGCTATCTTTCAGTGTGAAGTTAATGGCGTCCATATTTATCAGAGTCAAACACAGTTTTTATGGGCAATGGCGTTAATGTTTGTTTTCGATTTAGTTTTTTTTTTCTGCTTTTTTTGATGGCCAATTGAGTGGAAAGTGTTTGGCTCTTCGAGGCGATCGACTGGGTCTTAATTGAAAGTGTTTGTCACACAAAATTGGAAAAAAGGGCATTCCGGTTATAAGCTCTGTGGGTTTTAGGGGCTTAAAGACATTTGCTGCGATCGGCGTTAGGGTGACGGCTTATGTAACGATTTAAAGTTCATCAGTTGACGACATGAGGTGACGTTTGAACAATCTGGGAATGAGCTCGAAAGTGTTTGACGATCACACACGCTGACGCCAACGTTTGAAGTACATTTGTGACTAATTTGGTCTCGTTTCGATTCAGAAGACGATGGAGATTGACGGTGTCAGCTTTAACACAAACTAGTTCTGCAAAAATGCTGAGGCCATGTTCGTGTCATTTCTTCTTCAATGCGCACGCAGTGAGACAGAAAAGATGTCGTGCCAGCTGGACCAACAAGCCTCGGTTAAGGACCAGACCCATTCTTGAGCGCCAGCAGAAAATCAAGATTTGGCCCACCTCGTGAAGAGGAATGAATTTGTTACTGTCTGTCAAGGATATACTTTGAGGAAGCCTCGAATAGTACGCCGGCCTTTCGCATCAGTAGCCAGGCCCATACGGCCGGAGTTGCAAAACGATGGACAGCTGTTGAAACTATATCAAATGTAAAACCTCCCCATCGGCCGACACGAACCACTCAAATGATTACACCTCTCTCTACTCACTGACGAGGCTAAGGCATATTCCAGTCAAGAACGCTTATCAAAGTACGCCGTTTGGCTCTGGAGTCGGCTTCCATCATCGACTCCTCAAACGTGGCTTACTGCAATATACACAATTTAGATTCACCATCTTTCGGCCGAGTCGAAGCTAACCTAATCCACCTAGACCTGTAGGCAGGAGGGGAGAACAATAGCACGTCCAAAACGAGCGGTTGCAGGAGAAGCTGGGGACAAGGAGAAGGAGTGCCCGAGGACTGTAGTACCACCCATAGAGCCATTGATGTGTACCGCTCATTATTGAATTACTACCACGGGTGGCGTTACAGTCCGAATGGGGTGAGGGTCTGGATGCGATCAGCAAAAAAAATAAATTTGCCCTTTTTGGGGTGACAAGATAATAATATATCGTTTTATCGCGAAAATTGTTCACAAAATCTGGTTTTAATATCCCATTGAACGGTTCTGAGCGTTTATCAGCAATTACCTAATTCCTGTGGGGACTTGTCAAACTTGGCAAGGGCCACAAAGTGGCGTTCACAGTCCACGAATGCAATACTAACAAAATCGGCATCACGACTGCGACCAATCAAAGTTCCATTTCAGAGAGCTTGCGAAGTTCGCTGTTGGCTAGTCGCGCCTTGTGTTTACAGCACTAAAAGACCCCGATCCATAGAACCGTTGTGTTCCGTTTAAAAACTGACAACAAGTTGAATTGTAACAATTTGAAGAAATGTAAATCTTTGATGTTCTTCTTGAATTTTGATGTAACTCATTGTAGACGCAACGCACTCACAGGCAGGGTTGCCGCTTTGCGACTTTAGTCGCAATTTGATCCTTTTTTGAAGCCGCGACACATCAGATGACCATCAAATTACTCCGGCGAGTCATAGGAAACATATTTCTTTCACGAAACATGTCGTTAAGTTTCTCATAATCAATAAATTCAACACTAATTATAAGAAAATGCTACTAAATCACCGCACCATTCCAAACCTTAAATTTAGTACAATTGCATCTTTTTTTGTCCGGAGACACTTTATTGTGCGACTGTCTCAAATTTTTCAGCGGCAACACTGCTCACAGGGTAACCCCTTTGCGTTGCAAAATCCACATTTCTGTGGATCATAAAAGAAATCGCGTGGTGAATTTGATGGGCCGGTACCCTCAGACTTATGGACGTTGCTCTTTCAAGGCAAGACAGTCAGAAATGTTATATCTCTGCTGTGGATTTTCGTCTGACCATTTCGGAACAGACTTTAACGGATATTTGTTCATCAAGACATAACTATTGACATTTCCCTGATTTAAGTGGATCTCATATTTTCTCCTTCGCCTTGTTCACACTTGACCTTGTTGGTGGCGGCCGTGGTGTTGTAAGCTGTTTCGTCGAGACCTTCGCACTTGAACCTACTTTACCCAAGTTCGATTCACGGTAAGAGCAGAATACTTTTTACGGTCCCACCTCTTTCGAGTCGCTGACAATGCTCAAAGAGTATGACCGTCTAGAAAAAGCTTCTCAACTGGACCGTCCTGTGTCGATATAAATCTGTTGGTCCTCCACTCGTGAAGGAACAGTAGCACGAGTGGTTGCTGAGAAGCTTGACCCTGGTCCTCCACGTGCTGTAGAGCCACCTGCGCTGCTCCTACAAAAACATTGCAGAGGATGTGGATTGATTCTGAGCAATAACCTTTGCTCTATTCTTCGACTTTGAATCAGCGAAACAGCAGAGGACGTCCACACAAGTTGGAGACGCGCTTCAATCCGCTGGGCGTGCACAACTTTGAAGCAGAGAAACGGGCCAGAGGACACCCACACAAGTTGGAGACGCGCTTCAATCCGCTGGACGTGCACAACTGCATGCAACTAGCCAGAGATCGCTTCACCTAGAGAGGATTGTTGAATGAGGCCCAGGTGTGGTCCCGATTATAGGTCACACTAAGTAGAAGAAAGCTTATTGATTCCAAGTTGTTTAAATCCGTGAATACACTCAAGCTTTAAAAAAAATTACATGATGACTTGATGTCGACAAGATCCAATTAAACACGCACACGTTGTGTCTACATGGGATAAATGTCTATAGATCGACTTGGGTGTTCCCTCCAATTTCACTGAATGTTCGAAAATTCGCTTACCGTCTTAGATCTAGTTCAAATGACGTCGTTGAGGATTGCGCTTAAGTTGGAGGAAGTGATTTAAGTGCATTCAGTCATGAGGCCTCTGCATCACTTCCTCGTCCACATTTGGTCACTGGCATAATAAATTACCAGAGCACGCAACAACAATTACGTTTCCATATAAAGAAGAAGTTTTCTACCTCAGTTGCGGCTGCTTTAGATAACCAGCATCGCGGTTGTTACTGGCATTTCCGAAACCCTCTTAATGCAACCGCGCAGCAACTTTGTGGGCACATGTTTGGGGCAAGCTAACTGCAGCTCAACTCCACTTCGAATGAAAACCAACGAAATTACGGCCCACAATTCACTTAGTCACACATTCTTTTATTTCACCAGTTCGGTTGTGTTTCCAGAAGTGCACGGTGGCATGTAATTCACAAATTTATTTCTGCAAATCATACAAGTGACGCAAGCGAGGGCTTTTATCAAAAGGAAGCCTTTTTTGTTTTTCTTGTGATATTTTGACAAATGACACCGTATGCTGTCATCACTCGCAAGCGTTCTAAATAACACGACACGTCATGTGATAATGAATGTTTCAAAAAGTAAGGAATGTCAATTTGTTCAGATAACGCCCATCACGCGTTGATTTGGAAATGTTTTCGAAGACGGTGCGGCGGGGGTAGATATGTAGTTTGAGGTAGGTTTAAATGAATTTTTGAATAGTTCTTTGCCAAGAAAATAAGACGTTATCTGTGTCCTTTGCATCTTGACAATTTCAGCATGCGTCGTTGGAGGTGAAGCCTACAAGTTACACTTGTGGAATATACAATAAAACTGACTTTAACGTATGAAAAAGCATTGGGACAGTGCAACAGAGGACGTCCTCGAACGAGATGGCGCACTCAGGAGGCAGCTGGCTAAAGATCGTGCTGGCTGGAGAGGTTTGTTGGTGAGGCCCAGGTCAACCCCGGACTGTAGCGCCAAACAGAGAAGACGAAGAAGCCTAGGACATGTCCTGTTGCTTTGACAGCCAACATTGAGGATCGGTTTCCCTTGAGAGAGAAGAAGAAGCATGTCCGGTTGCATTGACAGCCTTCTATCTAAGAATCGGTTTCCCGTGACAACAGCGAAGACTTAGCAAGAAGTTTCAAGTGGATGTTGGTTCCAACGACCTCGAGTCCAACGTAATAATATACCTATACAAATATGGGTGGCACGGCAGTGACCGAGGCGGACCTGAGCAAACTTCTCCAGCAACCACTCGTGTTGTGCGTTCATTCACAAGTGGATGGGACCTATAGTTTCATGCCGACTCCGAATCGCCAATTTGAGAACCTTTTTCTAGACCGTTATACTCTTTGAGCGTTGTCAGCGACTCCAAAGTGGTGGGACCGGGAAAAGTATTTTACACGTACCGGGAATTGAACCTGGGAAATGTAGGACAGGACAGTAACCTGGGACAGGGATACCTTTACTCGAGTCCAACACAAACGAATGGGAAATGTTGAAACCATCTCATCTAGACCTCGTATCAGTACGCTGGGGAAACCTGGGCTGGAGAAGAGCTTATGGCACTTGTTTTTCAGCAGCTTACACGCAGGGTTGCGCATGCAAAGCTGTCAATCTCCATCGTCTTCCAAAGCAAGCAATACAAGGGCGTTGTTCCATCGTTCTTCACGTTTTTTGAGAAGCGTTAGAGAACTAGAAACAAGGTAATACATAAAACGTTGCTGTTCTGATTGCGCGAGAGAATGCGTTCTGTTGGCACCTTTCATTCAAACTGACAGTTTTTATGTGTCAACTGACATCAACTGATAACTTATCATTTCAAAGTATGCCTTGACCGACTGACTGTGTAACAAGAAAACAACAGCGTCAACGCAATATTGTGTGTCCCAATAGAGGCACACTTCAGGGGGAAGAGGTCCTTCTGGAGCAGCAACTACTACCTCTCTTGTCCCTTAAAATGATTGATAACCATTTTCGTATCGTTTTTTAAAGCCATCCACCAATCAGAGAACGGCATTCACGTTTTTTCGTCAATAACTGTCAAAAATCCATGAAAAACTTTCAAAACGCCTCTGAATTTCGTTGATGGCTCGGGTGTCTGGCTAGGGTGTCAGCTGTGAAGCTAGCTATCTCTATAAGACTTCATTTCTGGTCTGGAGCGTAGTGGCGATCGTGGATGGAACATGGATGGCATGGCTATCGCTCTCTCGGGTAAACAGACCACCAGATCTGACGCAGAATACTCTCCCCTTGCTTACTGATTGAGTCCTCAACAACGGTCTTGTATGAATGCACATAAAGAGAAACCCGATAATTCGCTATCACCCTGCCACATACGGCGCCAGCTTGAAATCCTCCGATAAAGCCAGCCTATGTTGTGCTTGGCTTGGATAGGAAGCTCGAAGCCAAGCCCTTAATGGATTAACATAAGGAAGTCGATACAGCATCTGTCATCAGAAAAAAAGGGGGTCTAAGCCTCAGGACAGTCATCGACGGTATGTCTTTCCACTTGACTTGGTTGGAACACAAATGGGCGCTGGTGCGACTCTTATCTTCACTCACCCTTGCACTGACACATGCAAGGGTGAGAAAGGAAAGGAATTTGAAAAGAAAAATGGTTCGACAACTGAGACAGGAGCTGAAAGTGGCGCGAGAGAGGAGAGATCTTGGCAATCACAGTCCTGGTTTAAATGGACTTCACTATCCTCGCGAGATGTCAAGTCAAGTCAGACATCTGCTGAAATCAACTGAGGGGACCTTAAACCCTCACCAGCTAGCTGCCTTCAGTCGGTTGGGGTGCCCTTCTCCACTTGTGTGATCCGCCTTAGACACAAGCCTGGACATAACTGACTGTTCTCATATCGTTCGTAGTTGAAGCCTCTTCTCCAGATGCCATCAACGCGAACAGGACGGAAAATCGAAGACATCAGGGAGATCTTCATTTGCTTTTGAGATTAGCCATGCCTACGCGCTGTACTGGACAGGACAGGATCAATGAGGGAGACAGAGCTCCATTGCTTAACTGCTCGTTGAGCCCCAAGACACAGCAGTTGGCAAGATTAATTCTGCGTTGGATCTCGGTCCTTATGTTGCTTGCTCTGTCTACTGTGGAACCGAAGTCCCTAACTACCTCGAGGTTACATCCATTGTGACACTTTGCTCAAGACATCGATGTTGTATATCCTTTCTTACCGACATAGTCTTCCCCTTATTCGCCGCCAGACCCAGTCTAACGCCTCTTTGACGTCTCCGTGTGTTCGATCAATCACGTCCACGTCATCCACTTATGCTAACAGCTGAATGACCTTCTGCAAGATCGTGCCTCTAGTGTTGGCCTGCGAGCTTTGCACGATCTTGTTAAGAACGATGTTGTTGAAGTCACATGACAGCTCGTCGCTGCCGACCTTGACGGAGCAGCGACAATTTTCCGTCGTCATCAAGCGGGTGACGAGTTTGACAGGAATGTCAAAAGAGAGATTGGGCGGGGGAATAGCTCCCCCTCGCCTGAAACCACACTTATAAGGAGAGACGAGAGGATGCCCTACCCGAACCGCCGGAAGCTTCGATTCAAATTGAGAAGACTGGGCAGGTGTAACAAAAGAGACTTACTCGGTCAACCAACAATATTTATGCGCAATTAATTATGAAAATAATATTGCCCAGTGAAACCGGTTTCCGGCAAAATTCTCCAAGATTCCACAAGCCGGTCTCCCGCAACCGGTCTGCGAATGCAGGAAACGTCCGAAATAGTGAATCGAACTTCTGTCGCCTGCCAATCCGCGATCCGATCCGAACGTAATCGAATCATTGATTATTACACTTCAATCGATAAAATTTCCCAAGTAGACCTCGGCTCAATCGCAGTCGGCAGTTGGCAGTCGTCGCCAACCGCATTCCCGCCACAATCCGATTACCCTATCGCCCTGAGATAAGCCTCGAGTGGGGAAAAAAGTATGTATTAAGCAATTCCAGCTATCGCCAGCAATTCGCCTGAACGCACACTCATCGATAAAAAGCTGATGGAATTATTAATAAAAGAGGAAGGAAAAAAAATGATTTCACACAGAAAAGTGATTTTTTTCCCTCTTGCTGCCACTTCTAGCCACCATATGTGGCAGGCTTCACATGCGGAAAGACGTTTTAATTAGGTCTTGAGTAACACTTAATTTTCTGTCATCGTGGTGTTTCTTCGTTCTTTGCGGTTTTCCCTTTGTGACGCCTGTGGTGTCAACGCACCGCAAGCTAAGCATTCTGCGTAACACCAGGAGCTGCTGCACCCTACGAAGTGGCTGCTCGCAGATGCGAGCCCAGACCAGCTAATTGTGACACTTTGAAACCGACAGTAGATCGTGAAGACAAGAAATTACTGTAATTTAATCACACAAACACACACAGGCACACAGAGATATTATATCGAACGCGGAACAAAGTTCAACTGAGCAAGACTCGCAGGGAGTGGTACTTTGTACATACGGTCGGGATCAACTCGTGCAGCGACTGCTGATATTCGTCCAGGATCTGATGCTGTTCAATCTCTTGTATATCCATGATGTGGAGCTGAAGATCTCAGGCGATGAGGTGTGTACCGATTGGGCAAGTAAACGAAGCGAAACGAAACGTAAAAGACGATCAAACAAGCGCGCACGGAAGAACGATGCGAAGAGCCAACAACACCGAAAACGACTGGGAAAAGGTTCCGCAAGACTTATTGATTAAGTTTAGTCCGTCCCCACAACGACAACGATGAACAACGACAACGGCACAAGTCAGCGAGTGAAAAGAATACTATTCACACTCTATCGACGGCGATTTCTCAGATAGTTATACCAACCAACCAGCCAACCATGGCCCCCCCTCAGTCCCACATCGGAATACCTGGTGGTATCTCTTCTGCTCACCTTATCAAATCATAACGTGTAGCTGTGGTGGCTGCCATGGCAGAGATAAAGGCCCGGGAATGGAACATCGAAAGCAACACACACTCACACACCAAATAGACGAGCTATCGACATTCGGTTGTGATTAGATTCTGAAGACCTGCGGCACTATCGGCGCCGTCGAAATGGTTGCTCTTGGAACAGGAAATCATATGAGTCGGCCCGGTTGCCATTCATTTACTCGGTTGGGCTTCAGGAGAGCGCAGCTCAAAGGCCCATGACTCACGCGAACCAGGCCTCGAGAGCCGCGGTGTAAACATGTTCTGTTTACATGACAGCTGCCAGGCGCATTGCGTCATTCTAGAGGCTCTGTTTTAATCTGCCAAAGTCAATCTTAATGACATAACGCTCGAATGGCATGAATCGACGCCAACTGACAGTTAACCTGGAAAGGAAAGGTGATAGAAACCAATCTAAACAGTACATCGACAGCGTTGAATAGATAATATTTTCGCCAAGACGCATTGTTATGCGGAAACAGCCATGAAAACATATCGAAGAGATATCAAATGAAATCACTGACGACGAGAGGAGGTATTGTGTTGCGAGAAGAAAGGCGATCATTCAACTCGGAGCTGTTCGATTTGTTTATTCAGTCGCCATTGGCCGCTGTCAGTTGACAGAGGGATGATGGATAGAAAGTTCGATTATTCTGTAATTACATCCAGTTTGTTGTGGTTTGTGTAGGGAAACGCACACACCCACGTGAGGGATTATTGCTGATCCCTTTGGGCAATCTGTCAAGATCTAATGTGTCATTATGTCATCGCTTCGCATGTTGACAAGCTGATGAACTGTTCGATGTGAGTGACACAAATGTTTTCTGTCGACAGTTGTTCGCTGTCCGCTGATAATGGCTTGTCATGTGTTCACTGGAGGATCAACCATAACGAATGTACGTTGAGTGGAGCTTGTGCCAAATTAGTCAGAACCATCGTTAACTTTCGAAGCGCCCACAATTGATTGTGGCAACTTAAGCAAAATTCCAATACTAACTTACAATTATGTGCGTGAAAAAAAAGTGATTCATTACGTTCTCGTTTGAGTAAGTAAAATTGAACGAAACTTAACGAAACTGAACGAAGGGTGGTATAAGCATTGTCGAATGTGCGTACTGGAAAATGAGCAAAATTACCAATTCCAAATGACACGTGTAGGTACCAATTCGGTTAGCTGCCAAAACTGAACGAAACTTAACTAAATCTAGCTTTAAGTTTACGTTCGACTACGTAATTCCTGTTCGGTTAGCATGCTATTTAGCTTTAAGAGGAGTTTAATTCTGCAGTGGTAGTATTTAGATGCACCCACACAGACATCGATTGTGGTCCGGTAAAACTTGGTTGGGTATCAATTCTGACATAAGACGCAGCATTATTTTCCTTTGACGAAATTCTTGCTCATATGACACTTGCGCCCGAAATGAGGACAGTAAACAAACATCACCTCATCGGCTTGGGGAGCAGTTTGAACAACCCGCCCGCCATACATCGCGTTTCAAGAGTGAAATGGTTGACAACAAATATGTCAGGAATGTTGACGACGAAGAGAAGATAAGGTGTACTGTGAAGAAAAAACAATTACGGGCAAGAACACTGCACAATCAGGAAGCGCGGAGCTGGCAGGTAATGAGCTGCAAGCAGAGTGGCCTTGTGCTGACTGCTGCTGACTCACAATTTTTAAAGGATTTTGACATTTTTATTCAATTTCAGGTCGACTCCGCACCAGAGGACGACCAGGAAACCTATTGGGAACACAACTGGAGAAGAATATCAAAATGCTGGCAATCCATCGGTCGTCGTTTCGAGGACTGGCTGCGGACTGGGATCATTTAATTTCTCTGCGAAGACAAAGAAGCTAGAGTTCAACGAATTTAATACAATCGGCTGCTCCATTCAAGCGATTTCACTAACTCTAGATGGTTTTGAATGTATGCCGTCTGGGATTCAACGATGGACTCTAGACTTTCGGTCTTGGCATCCGTCTCATCACTTGCTTCTCCGCCTCGCAGGGTTTCTTTCTTCTCTTTTTGAGAGTACATGGTCCTCTGTCCTCATGGATCTGGAGATCCTAGATTTTTGACTCCAGTTGTCTTTAGAACAGTCCAAGGTAGACCGGAGTCTAGCCTTAACAGCAACCAGGATGTATTGATGAGGAGCCGGCAGTTTTTGCAAACGGAGAATTTTTGAGATGCTTTTTATAGACAGACTGTGCTTACAATGTTGAGTAACTCAAAAAAAGATTGAATTGTGAATTATAGATTAGGTTAGGTCGGTGGGTAGTCATGACGGAGCCACGCCACGCTCAGGTCCAGTTGGACCCATTGGGACGCCCACAATTGCGAAATATAAGCGAGAAGAGTTGAATCCTTCTAAAGGCTGCGACGTGAGCAACGACTTGGTGTTTTTTGACTCGTCTTTAGACTGGAATCTATGGTTAGCTGGCGTGGGTTTGTCGTAATTTCGTCCTTTTGAAAAGCTGCAGCAATTGTTAGTTGCTGTTGAATGTCACTCTGTAGATGTGTCTCACAAATACTGCGCCAAGGACATTAACTTTAATCATTAGTTTCTCACACATGAATTGTTTGACCAAATTTTCAAAAGTCCTTGAAGTTGCTGACGGTATACCTTAAAATCAGGAATCATCTGAAGGCTGTTCGCCAACATTGGACATGAACTCTTGACATCATTAAAATGTATAAACCTAGGTTAGGCTCAGGAAGGAGTGTGATGATTGAACGTCACTTCCACTCGGAGGCCTTAGGGCGCATTGTGAGTCCCTTCATCTGTGTGCTATGTCCGCCGGCTTTGAGAAGAATCTTTGGCCGACTCTAGAGAGCTGGGCAGTGGCAAAGCAGATCTTGCACCGTCTCGGTCTCTTCTTCGTCACCGCAACTCCGGCAGAGATGCCTGGATTCCGCATTCAATTTCCGGAGCATTGAAAACACCGACTACACCAGAAGCTTCTTTGTTTTGCGCTTATTAAGCTTTGGCCACGTTGATCTTGTCGTGTGACAGTCATCTCTTGCGAGTCAAGACTAGTTGGCTAAGTATCGCCGGGGCATTGATCCGACGGGGCAGTGTCCTGCGATCACTCCATCGAGCGCACGGATCGAGTTACTGTCCAACGCCAGAAGCTTCTTTGTTTTGCGGTTATTAAACTCTGGCCACGTTGGTCTTGTCGTGTGACAGTCATCTCCAGCGAGCCAAGATGTGTTGGCTAAGTATCGCCGGATGTCCTGTGATCACTCCCACGAGCGCACGGATCGAGCTACGGTCCAACGCCAGAAGCTTCTTTGTTTTGCTTGTTTGTGTTCATCTTGCTGTGTGACAGTCATCTCTTGCGAGCCAAGCCGAGTTGGTTAAGTATCCCTGCCTAGTCCTGATGTCCATTTCAGACCCCCGCCTGGCCAATTGGTCCGCTATCTCGTTCCGCTACCCAGCAGAGTTTGACCTTGCGGTGACTGATGGCCCCTAGTGAGCCGCGGCAGTCCTTAACATCGTTCAATATCCCATTGACTTCAGAGCAGCCTGGCTACAAAGATGGCGATATCTGATGGTGGGATATCGGTTGCTTGTATGTGTCTGGCTGCTTTCTCTATTGCCAGAAGCTCAGCTTGGAAGACGCTGCACGTATCAGGGGTCTAACGTATCAACCTAACCTGAAAACAAGTCCAAAGCCGTTTACACGTTCCTGAGTTGCACCTCTCACTGACAAGTGCAGTCGTCGTGCCTGAGAAACAGACCATCAGTTTTGTCAAATCACAGTAAAAAGCTGACAATCTGCTTTCCCGCCAACACCATTCATTTTGACAAATCCATAAATCCGGAAGCTCGAAACATTGCGCGGGCTGTCATCGCTAGACGCGACATCGATTTGCCACTCGCTGCAGCCAGAAGAAAAACAACTCCGTGCCATCCTTAATTAAGTAAACACCAATTCGTGTCCACTCGAACCCACTCGTTCGTATCATCACAATGATTGAGATTTCTCTTCCGCCACCAAGCGGTGGCACATCCTCTTTCGAATCAAGCACAGCGCCTCCATCACACGACACTCCGGCGGTGGTGATGCACACCTAAACGCATTTCTCTCTGTCTCTCAGTCAAACTTTCTAATGTCCCAGGTGTGCAACAGTATGCGCAGCATCCAGTCCACTCCACGCCACCTTTCCACTTTTGCTTATCGCGCGCAGCTTCTCTCCACTCAATTCCGAGCAATTTGTCGAGACAAATCTTCGAACAAAACAAGAACACACACAAATGTTCCAAATAGTCGAACGGCCGCATTAGCATGACACACCAATTTGCCGACTCGTTATCTCGTCCGCTTGCGCCGCGGTGCCCCTCCACGACGGCACATCCATCGAGAGCTAGCAAAATCAAATAGAACGAAAAAGCAGATTATACAAATAAACATTTCCCCCGTCCCCCTGTGCGACGATCCCCGTCCAATTAAAGCCGGTGTGCCGGAGAGGTTATATTTTTAGCCGGCAGCAGGAGGAATCTCCTCCTCGGTTCAATGATGCTCTGACTTTGGCTCCGGCAGAGCTCCATGCAAAAACAAGAAGCACAAGGCACACACAAGAAGCACCCCAGGATGGAAGATTGAATAAAGTTGAAGATCCTCTTGTGACTCTCTCCCTTTCGCTGCTGCTGCTTGTTGCATTCCACAGAACCAATGGATACAATGCACGCCAGTGACCACAGTTTTACGAACGGATTAAGATTTCACAAGCAGCCGAAGAGCGAGAGGAGGCTTCTTTTGTTGTCTTTGCCATCGCCACCGGCATCGTCATCGTCATCGTCATCGCCATCGCGGCATTGCCGTGATATCATTCCCCTGGGGTGGTGGCTGCTCTTTGAGGAAACCGTAGAGCTGACGGGTTACTCGTTGTAATTTGAATTCCAGTGTGCGGCTAACAAGAGCACAACGCACACCGCCCCTGGCGGCAACGGTGACTGCTGCCCTCCCAGCTGCACTGACGTTCTATTGACAGAGACTAGCTCTCGAGTGAATGCTCTTGACGTGAAAGTCGACGTAGGAAAACACAAGATAAGCAGCCGTCCGCCGTCTGACAGATGTGTGTGAAAATTCTGTCACGGAAACGTGGGAAGGGGACAGACGCAACGGCCGCCTCTGACATTCATCATGACAGATTTGGAGTGGAGCGGAGGTTTTATTTTTTCTTATTTTTTTTTAATTCGGTTTATTGCCGTCGTTTAGGTTCTGTTTGACTTGGAATGAGGAATATGATGAGTGACTTAATAAATTTAATAGATTGCGGTCGTAATTGGATCTTGGGGAGAGAGTTCAAGTCGCTCGTTGGGTGAGAAAGGGGTGATGGAGCTAGTTAGTTGGAATTCGGAGTGGAATGACAGGGAAGTCGAGAGAACTTCTGAAAGTCAGCAAAGTGGAACTTGTGGGCGGTTCACAGATCGGGCAGATTCAGCAATCGTGTGCAATCATGCTGTTTATCCAATTGGCGAGACACTGTTTGGTAGGAGGAGGATGTTCTGCCACTGAGGGCCCTCTATCTAAACCAACGCAGCTTAAGGAAGCGAGAGTGCTCATTGCAATGCAGGCAGTCGGAGCGTGTTAGATTGGATCTGGATACGAGAAGAGGTTCAATTTCCGATGAATTTTGGACATGGCTTAATTTGAGCACAGATTATGTTCGATTGGCTGCTTGCGGCTTATTGGTACAGATGCTCCATGCTGCAATACTCGTCTCACCAAGAATGTTCATTACTCAACCCACAGGCTTGATTGTGGACGGATATTCGGGAATGTTGTCAGTTCCCTGCTTTGCCCACACCATTGTGTACATGTACCACCTCTCATTTCCTCCCTCTAAACCTTCACCCTGGGTTGGTGCCGTACATTTAGGGGTGTTCGTAAGTTTCTAGTTTACCAGTGGTCTGTTCAAGGATAACCCTCGAATCGCTTGTACAGAATGTCAATTGTAACAAGAGATGTGTGGGGCACGTAACGCCGCTCCCGGAACCACAAACCACCTGTTTTCCACGATCGACAGAGCTTTGTGATGACCGGCATCGCCGATACCGATACCATCCAGGCTTTTGAAGAAGTACCGCTCGCTTCCAAGACAGCTTGGCCTTGATGAATGGAGCAGCGTGCCCGAGACCGTCAAGTCAATTATCGGTCCGGCTCAAGATCATCCATGGTCCGCAGGCTGGAAAAACTCCCCTTCAATTCCAGAAGATTGACCAGAACTACATTGTTGCACGTGAACTCGTCAACTGGAAGAGTATGAGGCGGAGAAGCTCTCGAGGCGTCCCTTAAATGTCATTTGCGACTTCACCCAATGTTCACCGTTCTGCTTGACAAGGAACTGATTAGTTCAACACAATGTGGCGTCAAAAGGATCCTAAATGAGGTCCATTGGTGTCTTGACAAAGTGCACAAAGTCTTCGTTGCAATTATCAGAACGTCGCGAACCTCTGCAGCCACACAAAACAAACACAATCAAAGCAGAGTCTCCATTTATTTGTTGCTACTCGCTGCTTGAGTTTCTCGTTTTCATCCATCACCTGAGTCCTGATCCTTATCAGAATTGTCATGAGCCTTATCAGAATTGAATGAGAAAATCCTCAGATGGCATTCGATCTTCATTATGTTCAGGCCAACGATGGCGATTGGGAGAGTGGGTTGAACACCGAACCGATCCCACAGCAGAACCGTGGCAATTTAAAGAGGAACGGAACAGTTGACGATGACCTCTGTTTATGGGACGTTCTTGGTGGCGTCCCATAAAAACGGTTTGTTGACTTAAATCGATCATAAAAAGCACTGATCCATGTGACGTGAGCTGATTCCATCAATTAGTTTGAACTTTCCTTCTTAGAAGACTGAAGACAAGCCATAAATCAAGTGCGACTACGTATGTCGCCTCGTTTGTTACTTCACTGATTGCGCCCCATCTTGCGGAACATAAAAGTGTATGAACTCGACTTAACGACCACCAATCGTTGTTGTACAACACTTCCTTGATCTTCTCCGCTGGTCAATTCGCCGACGCAAAGATCTCTTCTCCTTGTGTCGGCCGAAGGAAATTTTGCACGCATGCTGTTCACTTGTTTGGGTGGACAATAATAATTAAGACGAACTGCGGTGCGTCACGGAATTGATATGTATCACCAGAATGGATGGTTCTTAGTTCAATCAATTGATCTTTGAAACGAATACAACGTGTCGTTTGGAATCTTAGCCGCGTACTCACATGATGGCAACACAGCCAGAAAGATGTCAAATGCAATAATCTGTGCCGACTTATCCCGGCCTGATGCATCCGTGTACGTAATCAATACAAACAGACCCTGGGAACGGGTGTTTCAGTCAGTCACTAGTCTCTAAGACTTACACGTACCTAAATAATAAATTCAAAAAGGACTAGTTTGATGCTGGTACAAGGTTTGCATTACAATCTAGGAAAGTAAAGAGCTTCAAAAGTGCTGGCTTCCCCTTTACTGACGTTGAGAAGCCCGCTGGCAGTGTCAGGAGTGCCATCTGGTGGGTGCGTTCATAAAACCGGACTCAGAGTCAAAAATGCTGCCATCCCCTCTGGTGGGTGGGTTCAGAAACCTGCTCTCAGTGCCAGCAGTGCCTTCTGGTGGGTGCGTTCAAAAACCGGAGTCAGAGTCAAAATGCTGGCTTCCCCTCTGCTGGGTGGGTTCAGAAACCCGCTGGCAGTGCCAGCAGTGCCATCTGGTGGGTGCGTTCAAAAATCCGCAGGCGGTGTCAAAGATGTTGATTTCCCCTCTGGTGGATGCCTTCAAAAACCGGAGACAGAGTCAAAAATGCTGGCTTCCCCTCTGGTGGGTGCGTTCAGAAATCCGCAGACAGAGTCAAAACTGCTGTCTTCTCCTCTGCTGGGTGGGTTCAGAAACCCGCTCGCAGTGCCAGCAGTGCCTTCTGGTGGGTGCGTTCAAAAACCGGAGTCAGAGTCAAAAATGCTGTCTTCTCCTCTGCTGGGTGGGTTCAGAAACCCGCTGGCAGTGCCAGCAGTGCCATCTGGTGGGTGCGTTCAAAAATCCGCAGGCGGTGTCAAAGATGTTGATTTCCCCTCTGGTGGATGCCTTCAAAAACCGGAGACAGAGTCAAAAATGCTGGCTTCCCCTCTGGTGGGTGCGTTCAGAAATCCGCAGACAGAGTCAAAACTTCTGTCTTCTCCTCTGCTGGGTGGGTTCAGAAACCCGCTCGCAGTGCCAGCAGTGCCTTCTGGTGGGTGCGTTCAAAAATCCGCAGGCGGTGTCAAAGATGTTGATTTCCCCTCTGGTGGATGCCTTCAAAAACCGGAGACAGAGTCAAAAATGCTGGCTTCCCCTCTGGTGGGTGCGTTCAGAAATCCGCAGGCAGAGTCAAAACTGCTGTCTTCTCCTCTGCTGGGTGCGTTCAGGAACCCGCTCGCAGTGCCAGCAGTGTCATCTGGTGGGTGCGTTCCGAAATCAGTGCGACAATGTCAAAAGTTATAGTTCCCCTTGTGGATTCTTTCCAAAATCGCTGTCCCATCTGAGAACTGACGTGCTATTTTATGTGAATCACTCTCTTAAGCCGGCTACAGTCAAGCAGTCGGAATACCTCCGAAACTTGGCACATCTCCGCTAACCAACTCGACGTCATATGACAGCGGAATCGTTGAGAAGGGACACACAACAAAAACAAACCTAAAGTGTGGCGTTCGAGTTCAGCGAACCACGCAGCAACTAATAGCGTCTAATTACACGAATTAGATCAATCATCAACAATGAACAATCTTTCAGATTCAATCTGCCGCTCCAATCCGCCAATACAGGGTGGTCCCCCACTGACTTCGTCTCGGCAAACGATGTCAATCTTGTCGTCAGTTGACACTGATTAGCGCTCGATAAATCAAAGACGGCCGCCCCGAAGAGTCAATCAATCGATTACTTCATCCCAGTGCACCTAATAAACGCATCAATAACCCGACTCGTGCTGCCTGGCGCAACTAATGACGGCGCTAAACCAGAAAACCCACCGCGACCATATCCAAAACTGCCTAACTGACTGACTGACTGACTGACTCCTAAATTAGTCGCGTCTGTTGTCATCGACGTAATCATCGACTTTTATAGGCGCCCTGAGTGGGTCTTTACGCTTGTCGACGATGTCGCAGCACACTCACGATGGATTCCTGGGTGTGTTGCGCAAGGCAGGTGGGGCGGTTATCGATATCTTTTGCAACGATGCGCCTCGAACAAGTTCATTACGTCCGAGATAATGTTTGAAACTCAGACCCTCTATTGTTGTGTGCCGAGGCTGTGTTTTTGCTTTCCTAATCGATTACCGATCATTGGTGAGCGTTGTGATCGAGTAAAAAGTTGTTCATCGTGCTGATGCGATCTGGGTTGCTTGTTGGGGCTTAATTGAAGTTTAATTGCCACCGGAGTGCGAGGCGCAGAGTGCGATGTTCTAGATTGAATGAGTCGCACCGCACAATTAACACGTACGTCCACTCGGCTGTAAGTGGCGTTCCTTTCGCTTTGAAGCTTGATCTTTGCAGAGACAATTATCGAATGTAGGCTAGAATGGGAAACGGTACGGTCTTGTGGAGGAATAAATCATAATCGGATTAAGACAAGACATCTTCTGGTCTAGCCCGCTGACGCGAGCTGTCTCTGATCGTCTTAATTGGGCAGTCGTCGTAAGATTTTTTTTATTGCCGCGTCTTTACAAGATTTACATATGGATGTGGTCTGAGTGATATGTGATAGCTTGGCCTCAATCTGGACGACGGTTGGTTATATGTTGAGTCATAAATTTGATTAGAGATCAGAAAGAGGTTACAGGCTGCAGCGAAAGTCATCACTGGAAGTGTAATGGACAGCTGAGTGTATGCGTGCGTGTGGAAATTAATGCAACGAGCTTGACCCTGATTGGAGCCATTAAACAAGTTACATGTGCGATCTGTTAAAAATGTCGCTTGGGTTTTGCAAGTTGTCGTAAATGAACGCTTCTCCTACGGAATGTGAGTCACGAAATCGTTATCAGTTTTCTCTGGCGACATCATGAGCTGTGTATGATTTGCGTGAGTGAGTGTGAGTGCTTCTATGTCCGAATCGCCCTGCTCAAGGATGACTCGAAAGATCTGCGAGCAACGACATATCGTTGACAGCCAGTTGGTGGTAACGAACGAAGTATGTTGCGTCTCCAGCTTGTTGTCACAGTCGTTCTCCAGACTATGGATGAGCAAGTATATCAAGTATGACCAAGCTTGGAGCAGATTGCTCTATTATTGAGAAGTTGGTGCATAAAAGTCACTAGGGACTCCTCGATCCCGAGCCGGTTAAGCGGTAAGGTAATTACTTGGCGTTCGACGTTATTAAAGGTTCCCTTGGTGGCAACAAAGGCAGAAAGGTCAACAAGCGAGTAAAGGGCTGTTCCTACAGACTTACCCTTGTTTTAGGTAAGTCTTTTAGGTTAGCAAATCGATCAATTTTTCTAGAGTTTTGAGCAGGAAGGATGATAAACTGATTAGTCTCAGATCCTTCGCATTAACTTGAGAGCTTTTTCCTGCCTTTGGTGTACGGACAATCGTGGTCGTCCTCCAGAGTCTAGGTACGTGTCCTAGATCAAGACAGTACTGGAATATGGTGACCAGTCGCGGGGAGATTAGGACAGTGGCCTGATGTAGCTCAGTAGGAGAAATGCCATTATTGGCACTGTCGATCGTCACTCTGAGAGAGCTGCATGAAGTATAGGAGTGATTGCTCTGATTGGCCTATTTTTACTTTGTGTTCTTTCAAAGGATGGATACTGAGTGACGCATTGTCAGTCGATTTGTTTGGTCGTCATTCTATCTTTGGAGAATGATCAGATGACAACTCGAAGAAATACACACAAACAAAAGCGGCGCAGTTTCAAAGGCGAGTGTCTCCGAAGACATCGCTAATTCAGTGCATTCTACAGACTTTATTTCCATTTTCCCGCATGCCCCCGTTGGACGTAGGGTCTCCAACGCACCATCGTGTTCGATGCACGTGCTTCAGTTCTGCACAAATGTTTCCGAAACAATTTGGCTTTGCTGAGTTGGTTGTCTGCTGCCTGCTGTCATACTGCATGATCACTGAACTTGCAACAAAAGAGTATCCAACAGAAAGCGACAGCCCTACCAATTTATGGCCTTAATGGGTACCCCCAGGGCGGAGTTGTCTCACCCCTTTTGTGGATGCTTGTCATTAAAGAAGTCCTGGAATAGCTCAAGTACTCGGGTACCAAGTCCACCTACGCCGATGACATTGTAATAATAGCCCGCGGCAAATTACTCCCGACAATTGGTGAGCTAGCAGAAAGCGTAATGAAATCTCCGATGGGCGATCCTTTTCTCCTAATTCCTATTCTCTAACAAAAAGAGTCAGTCTGCCGTTCAGACTCCCCTCACCCTGACTGAGTGAGAAAAAGTTTGGAATGTCAGTCAGATTCAAGCTCAAAACAATCTTGTGGATGTATACACCGACTGTCAGACACATCTCGGCATATGACAGCCTCGTCTAGTGGCAGGTTTCCCCGAAATCCCCCAACCGCAAACTATTCAACAGACAACAGAAAGGGAGCAATTAACGCTACTCCTACGTTGAGCTTGGAGGCTACATACTAGATCTTGGTCTCTACATGCTGCAACGAGCGCCGTAAGAATCAATCCAGCGGCTTACTCCCAAACTCGACCAGTACACTAGACAGATTTCGAATAAAAGGAGTCGAAAGTGACGATCCTCTGTTTCCTGACTACGAAATACACTTCCAAGCGATATTTCCTATCAAAGTTGGAAAGACGAACTACCACTGACCCCATCAACAATTCGACCATCCACGTATACAGTCAAGCGACCATCAAAGCAATATTGGACAACAGAAATCCCGTCGAATGCTGCCAGCACGCAGCACTCTATTACTCTTTGCGGGTGCCAGTCCACTGGAACATAATCGGCAATGAAGCAGCGGACTTGAACTTGCCCGGAAAGGGCAGAAACCAACCCATCCCCGGCATATAGAAGGTGGGACTCTGTAACCACATGCGAGATCACTCAGATGACCCACAACAGATTCCTTAAGTGTGACAAAATATTGCTAGCGATGGTAGTTGGAGTACTAAGAGGCCATTATCATCTGAATTACCACGGACTGAATTTGGGAATAGCCAACGACGAGGATACTCCACTCCACCTTTGCCACTGCCCCAGTCTCTCCAAGTTGAGGCATAGACATTGGGAGAATATTTCAAAGACTTCCAGGACCTCGCAAAAATCCTCCTAAAACCTATGTTCAGGCTAAGAGGGTATCAGGCTGGCCGAGCAACGCGAAATCTTGACGAGTTCGAAAATGGAGCAAAGCGGGAAATTAACCGTGCTTACGCCCGTCCACACATCTACCAAATCTAACTTAAACCAATCGAATGCCCACAGCATAGTCATTAGTCGCAGCTGAAATACGCGCGACAACGACTGTTTGCTAAATTCTCAGTTCAAGCCCTCCATTCCAATCTAGACCTGAATCCTTTCAAGTGCATTTTATTGCCGAATTTTGGCTACGTTCGAGACAGCACGCAATCGACATGTACCCAATTTACCTCTCTCTTGTGTCTCCATTTGAAACTGTCTCATGTCCAGTTCTCCTCAACAACACTCTCATTAGGAATCAAACAAGTTGGTTGGACCAGCTCTAGTTCAAACTGAAAACACGGAAAAGTAAATACGAATCGAATCGATTTCCAGGCAATTGGGCACAGGTGAAGGAAAGACACTGAAACCTTGAATCATCGGCCCAGCCAGTCTCTGCCGGTTGACATGTCTCAGCTCGTCGCCACTATCGCATTACACTCAAATAATTATCACCGCCACCGCCTAGTCGTCAACCCTGCCTGAAAGCCAACACCCGCAATTTACTTGAGCAAGAGCAAAAAAACAATGGCACCACAATAAGCTTGTCGCTCCAATTAGTCAAATGACACATATTTCCACTCACAGTCCGAGGAAAAGCGAACGAAAAACCTCCATGACACCTCGTTCCAAGTGTCAACAAAACAAAGCCCGTCACTAAACAGTGCAGTGCAGCGTCAGCTGTAGCACGCCAGGCCAGTGTCGGCATTCTCTCTGTACTTTGTGAACGCCCCCGCTGCTTACTCGCGCACACACCAACACACCCAGCCCCGTACACAATTGTGCAATCTCGTTCACGTTCGACGTGGAAAAGTGCGAAATGCAATACTCCTCATCGTCGTCGTCGTCGCTGTCGTTGTCGTCTAATCCCGGACCGATGAATTCGCATTCAACTCACGAACACATCCGTGCGGCGGGTACAGTGTCACTCAGTCGTTAAGTCGCATTACAATCGTGCCTCTAAGACGAGCTCAGTGAATTCATTGGATTCCTCATGGTCACCACCGCTGAACACTTGCACGCCGCCCGCCGAGCCGCGCCGCCCATCCGCGCCGAGGCACTGCAGCAGTGTTGCGTTGCGCTGCGATGACAACGGAATTTTTTTATGTCAAAACTCAATTCCGTCGTCGTCGGCATGACATCAGTTTGTTGCATTGCATAGAGGAGTGCATTCGGGCTGTAAAATCTTTTTTTTTTTTTTTTTTTTCAATAAAAACCTTCAAGTGGGGCAAGTGCTCACCAGCAGCAGCGGCGAGAGTCGCTCATACATTGAAATCTTTGTTTAGCATCCCACGGAGGAGGTAGGTACGCACAAAAGAAAAGCTGCATGCCAGTGTGGAGTCGGGGGGCAGGCAAAGTTTCCCCCTCCCGCCCAGCGGCTGTGAGGATGAGGAGCATGTTACATGGTTCAACAATCAATAGAAGGGGGTCTATAAATAGAAGTTCGAGAGCCATTGGGGAGACTTGTGCGCTCGGCGGCCTGTCGCGAGGAGCAATGGATTTGAATAGGGGAGGTCGGTCCTCTTCCCGGAACATTGTTCTCTCTTAAGCCGGCCATAAAATCAATAGTTAATGGAAAATCCCATGAAAGCAATCCGAGGCCGGCTGTGTGAACTGTTTTCATGGAAAACTTTTGTTTTTCAGATGCATCGTTGTTCAGTGCGGCGCAAACTGGGGAAGGTACAAATGGAAAACCCTTG
Source organism: Eristalis tenax (assembly GCA_905231855.2). Lineage (NCBI taxonomy): Eukaryota > Metazoa > Arthropoda > Insecta > Diptera > Syrphidae > Eristalis > Eristalis tenax. The sequence continues at coordinate 40,222,693 of HG993128.1, read as the reverse complement.
TCAGAGCTTGGAGTGGTGGCCGACGGATTTGCTATCGCCAACTGGGGTTGGAATTGAAAAGAAACAATTTGGAATTCGCAAAGTTCGCGGAATGTTGAACCTTTTTTCCCCCATTTTGTGATTTAAGTCATATATCTGGAGTGACGTGCTATGGACGGCTATCGGCAGAGCACGAACTAAAGTTAACTGCGAAGCAAGCTTCACGACTTGATGTGGAATCGTGTTAGTGTGTGACTGAATTAATCACAAATTAGAAAGACTCGTGACGAGGGTTCGTAAGCAGAAGGCCTCTGCCAGACGCGGCGGTTTTCGTTTCGTCGATGTCACCTTCTCGGGGCGAATTGACTTCAACTGAGATGGGTAATTCAAACGGAATATACTTTTCGTTTGCCGTTCAACTATGTGGAGACTTGTGGTCTCGTTAGAAGACAGTTGCAAGAGCATCATGCAGGGGTTACAACATGCATTTCAAGACGCCATTTTGTATGTCATTCAGGGTCCGGTTTAGACACTGTACAGATGTACTTCGTCGGAATTCACTGTTGTGTATGGAAAAGTGGAAAATTAAAACACGAATGGAATTGCAAATTAATCAAAGATGAGAGGATATAATTAATTTACTAACACTGAAAGAGGGCACACAGTGGTTCCGTAGAGGAAGAAATACCCCGAGATGAAAAACAATGTGTTTTTGATTTTTCGGTTCTACAAATATGAAAACTGAGAAATCCAATATTTTAAGACTTTGTGTCGCTTCGTTCGCTTGTACGGCTAGGAATATTCGCTCCAAAGGACTCCATCGGGAGACGTAGTTCTTCTGAAATCTGAAACCCTCCTCCAAAAAACGTTGACCACTTTAACCGCAGGAGCTAAGCTACTGGATTTATGACATTCTATGAGCTAAACCTTCAGAGATGCATAACTTATCCAAATTGCAATCAAATGATACAGCTCTTGGACTAAGTATGTCAAATGGTTCGACATGGGATAATTTACCCCAATTTGTAACGCTTCTAGTGCATAAAACCATATTTGTACGAACGTTTTAAAACACATTTGACAAAAAATTAAGTATAGAGCCGCTCTATTCGTATTTTGACAACTTTTGACACAAAAAAATTAACTGAAAAGAAGAGTGTTTTATTGAGGATCAATGCTGAGCTGAGTTCTGAGTTCTCAATAAAACACGCCTAGTTATAGTAAAACGTGGTTAGAGACTATAACCACTTGAATCCACGTTTATGTGATACAATTCATCGGTGCGATTGCAAAAATGTGTCGCCAAGACGGTTTAGGCCAGACGAGCAAATAGTTTGTAAAACACGAATTTTACACAGACAACTTGGTACCACGTTTCATGCCATAACTTCTTAATGTAACATCGGAAACACACATCACATTTCGACAACATAATTTCATAAAAAATGCACTGCAAAAAACATCATTCGAATTTAAGGTTCCAAAATAAAGATACATTGTTTTAAAATCAAAGGTTGTTCAAAACAGGACTACTTTTCATGCTCGGTCAATAATATCTCGAAATTTTGCCAATAGCTTTTGCTTTCTAATGATGCAGTTTTGTTCTCTGAGAAATGTTCTTGAAATCATCCATACAAAGTTTAGACCTACAGTGAATCGCAGTCCCGTAAATTGGGACTAGGTTAGGTGGAGGAGTGGCGGCCTACTAGAAGGCAAGACAGCAGCCACCCTTTCACAAATTTGTGTATATTGTTTTTTACCCTCAAAGTTCTCAAATCTGCTAACAAACCATTGCAAAAATAAATTTGTACTTTGAGGGTTTGTTGCGATATTGAGCTTCCCTTTCAAACCTTTGGAAAACGGTGAAATTTATAAGAACAGATTTAATTTGAATCCTCTTGCCAAATTAAACATTGTCGGAAATAAAAAATCTATTAAAATATTGAGGTGATTCGTTTAATGCAAACCCACTCAACCAGGATGTACTCTTCAGTAAATTAGTTTCCAAAGGTAAAGCCCATTTTTCCTCAAAAAATTCCAACACCTTCTACCTCAAGTTGAAGACTGTGCGATGGCTCAGTTTTAGTTGTACTGTCTCCAAATTCGCTCCATTTCTTCTTCAAACAAAACTCCATGAAGAGCCTTTGCACATATGAATGTAATTTATGCGGCGTACTCCTGGATTCATAATATCATCCAAGTTCATGTCCTTTGCACATAAACCTTCCTAGTGGATAATTAAGGGTTGAATGTGAACCACACCTAAACGTCAAGTTTTTTTCTGCATTTCATTTGACATTTCTCAATTTCAGACGAACTCAATTTGAACCATGGAATCACAATCAAGCACGCGGTAAAGTTATTCAGGCTTATTATGAAAATGGGCGTTCAAATCGAAATGCATATCGTGCACTTCGTGATTTTTTCGGTCAATTTAATCGTCTAAATGTGCCTCTGTGGATTCGTCAATAAGCAGAATTATCGCATTTGGGCGAATGATAATCCAAGAGTGATTGTCGAAAAAGTGACTGTTTGGTGCGGTTTATGAGCCGGCGGCATCATCGGGCCGTATTTTTTTCAAAATGAGGCCGGTCAGGCAGTTACTGTGAATGGTGTTCGCTATCGTGAAATGATAACGAACCTTTTATGGCCCGAATTGGAAGATATGAATGTGGCCGATATGTGGTTTCAACAGGACGGTGCCACTTGCCACACAGCTAACGAAACAATGGCTCTTTTGCGCGACAAATTCAATGGCCGTGTTATCTCACGTGGTGGCGATGTCAATTGGCCGCCAAGATCATTTGATTTGACACCGTTGGATTTTTTTCTTTGGGGTTATTCGAAACAAAACTTGTACGTCGATAAGCCAGCAACAATTCAAAAGCTAAAGGATGAGATAATTCGGCACATTCTTAATTTCAGATGCAACAGCAGTGCAAAGAGAGGGATAGAACCCTTTTTCTATGCATTCTTTAGTTTTTAAAAATATGCCTTTTCCTTGGGTTGCAGTTTCCAGCTGACACAATTCTAGTTAATCTAGCCTAACTTTGCTCTCGTTCAATCGCATGTTTCATCTAACGCCAGTGAAGTTTATTGGGACTTTGCTATGATTTCTGTAACAGTGTGTCGTGAGAGTCAAACACTGCCGGCTTTAGATTTGACGTTTCTATCATTACAGTTTTGAGCTGAGATTGGTATAGTTTCTCACGGCAGAACTCTGTGGGTAAATATTTCTATACAACACAGATTCATTCTGTCTTCCATTGCGTGGCGTGCTGGTGAAGCCACACTCTGGCAAGGGGTCCTGGGCTTGAGCAGCCTTGCCTTAGACCATGTAAGACCATGCAAGACCCACTTCTTCGTTAAAAAAAACAAAAATTCTGAAGAGAAGCAATTTTCTGTTTAAAATCAGAATGTTTTCAGGCGGAGACCAGTAAATAATGCTATCAGCTGGCCTGATTCATTATCGCCTGACTATCAACCCAAATGCATATACTCAACAGAAAACCAAATCCGACCACATGAACACAGTTTATGGCTTCAAAAACTGTCGTGCTTGTCGCGTAAACAACCAAGTATGTCTAATATTGAACATTGAACATTTTGTAACTTGCCGAACAGCCCTGGTTGCGGTATGCCACCAAGGTATCCGTAAAACCGGCAAAGACCAAGACTCACGAACCGGGCAAATCTTCATACTTACGATTCACTTTACTTTCATTTTAGGAAACTTACCTGAAACGGAAAAAAAATATCGATTATAATTTGAAAATTTAGCAAAGGAGGCACTTAAAGTATTTAACTGATCAAAGAGGACAATCAAACTGAAATCGGTTGGTCTTAAAGAAGACGTCTGAAGACACCACAACCGCAAGCATTGGTCTAGAGCACGAAATACTGACTCGTTTCTTAGCTATCATCGACTTTGTTCAGCCACGTCTTTGGGTCAGATCTTCCATCGCATTCTATAGTCATTTTCGTTATTTACAGAAATCTGCATTGTCAATAACACGACCGATTACCGGTCCTGTCGATGACTGGCAATTGTGTCATGCCAATCGTTTGACATAAGTCTACTAAGTCTACTCACGAGTGTGAGTATTTAGGTTGATTGATTGAATAATCCACCCGACGTGTGGCTTGCAATCCCGTCTTGCTGAAACCACATATCATTCATATCTAGTCCATTCAAGTGATCAACGTTATAACGTGGCATCATGCCATTGACTGCAACGTGACGAACATTTTCATCAACGACAAGAAGGGCCCTAATGACACTACCGGCACGAAAACCAGAGCATACATTTTTGTATGTCTCTCTCGAAGCGCCTGATCTGTAACGCATATAGCCGAACATTGGCTCCACATCACTTAAGAGAGATGATGGTCGCCTTCCTCGAAATATCTAGAGCCCAATCCGAGAATGTGCGTCACTTCAAAGGATAGAATGGCATTAATTCTTGAGTTAACTTCATCTTATACGGCGCAGATCAACAAATCTTTTCCCGAAATTCGCCATACTGTGCATTCAGTGATGCCCAATACTTGAGAATATGAAATTTGCTTTATAGACTTGTCTTCTGGGATGAGAATAAAAACCGTCATCGATTGTTATTTTTGGTATTAACTTTCTATTATTTCTAAACAGCCTTCGTTCGTGACCTTCACTAAGCCGTAGTGCCTCCACAGTGACAGTTCAAAGTTGTCAAGTCCCGACTGGAAAACCCAAGACTCTACAATCCGCCAAGTGTGCTTATGATGGCTGTCCCGCTTGGAAGTTCCAAGCAATTCCAAATTGTTTACGAAATCAATATTCACGTTTCGGTTCGCAGTACGGCAAATGTTGGAGAAAACCCAGGGACAACTGATCGATACCCGCCACCTTTTCATCGATTTTAAGGCCGCGCATGACAACACCTATAGAGACGAGCTAGACAGAGCAATGTCTAGTTTTGGCAAACCCTACCAAACTCGTCCGTTTGTGTATGACGATGGAGAATGCACGCTGCTACAACAAGGTCGGTTAAGACCTAACTGAGACCTTTGATGTCGAAAAGGGGTTTAGACAAGGGGCCCCTTGCATGCGACTTCATCAACATCATTCTTAAATTTTTATATATTCTCGCACGCCAACACCAGAGGAACAATCTTTCAGAAGTCCGCCCAACTACATTATGGGAAGCAGCGTGATGTCAATGGCACTTTTGTGGGTATTGCAAGGGAGGCCATGAAGATGAGTTTAATGGTAAATGAGGCCAAGACCAAGGTAGGACCCAAAACCGACGTCTCCTACACAGCATCACGATAGGTTGACATAGCTGTCTACCTAGGAACCTCTATCAACTCAGACAATGACACCAGCGCCGGTACTGAAATCAAATGAAGAATAACTCATCTCTGCTTCTGTGGGCTAAATGGATAAAAAAAAAACCCTTTCTCAAGCAATCAAAGCAACCTTTATTGTCCTCGTCCTGCTATATGGAGAAGAGCATGGACTTTTGTCACAAGCGAAGGAAGTTGCTCTTGTTCGCTTTGAGAGGAAAATTCTTCTTTCGGTCCCGTCTGCACAGTTGGTGAGTGAAGGACGAGGTATAACGACGAACTGTACGAGCTGTTCAGCGACATCGTTTTAGCCAGAAGGGTGAAGACCTAATGTCTGAGAGGCAGCCATGTGCAGCCGATGGAAACCAGTGCTCTGGCCCCGAAAGTCTTCAAATCCAGCCCAAAGGAAGGGCGCAGTAGAGACCGCGAGAGGAAAGGGACCTCAATCAACTATGCGAGCGAAACTGGAGGCAGCAACCAAAGAATGACCTGGCTGGAGTCGCATCTTGGTCGAGGTCCACACCGCACTGTAGTGCCACCTTTAGTGAGTAGAAAAGACGAAAGAAAGAGATTATTGGCAGCAGTTTGGAACATTCCAAAAAAAAAAAAAAAAACCGAACCACGTCCTGTCCAATTCGTTGCACGGTTTATGCGTATGGTTTGCTATCACTGTCAAATAAGTTTAACTTCACCACATCGCTCCAGACAATCCAATCTCAGACTTGAGATCTTCCCCGTCATGTCTTCTGGTAAACAAATGGGAACGTCGGTCACCAATGGCAGAAGGATTATTTTACATAACTTTCCCCGGTTATGACATTCTCACGTCATGTAAAGCTTTTACAAGCCCTCCTTAAATAGACATCAATCTTCAACAGGACTGGTTTTACGAGCCTTGTCTTCAACTTCTCACTCGAAGCCCAACATCATGTTCTACAAAACAAAACTGAGCACGAGTGTACATCCTTTATGGTTGAAAAGCCTTCCGTAAGCAAGAATTAACGAAACTTAACGAAACTGAGCAATGTAGCTACTTCAGTGAAAGCTCTGATTACGGACAAATCTCTTGAGCGGACAATTCCACACAACCGTGGATCTTCAATTGACGTTCCATAAATTTTCTATTCCCTTTAGCAGACACTCCCTTACCCGGACGCGGACAGGGACATTTGTAGTCATTTGGTAAATTTAATTCTCTTAAGCGGACAAACAATTGTTCAGCAAAACGTTCCAGTGGCTTGTTTTTCACGGGACACGAACGATAAAGACAAACAACTGACTTTACAAGGAGGTAGACGTACTATCAAATCATGGTCTCTACTCAAACGGAATTTATGTGTACAACTGTGTTCTGTTGTTTTCGTGTTAATTTGACTTTGTTTTCGAAACTCTGGATCAGCCGCAAAAGCTGGAAGTTACCACTTCTTCCGCAACCAAAAAAGAAACAGCAACAAAAGAGGGCTGTAATGCAACAAGAACAACAGGATGAATTTTTCAGGAACTTTTTCTCATGGACGGACAACTTCCTTAGCTGCCCGCCTATGGGAGCTGTCACTGTATTGTCACAGTGTATCTGTCGATAGATTAAAGTGGTGTAAGTTAAATAAAGTAACGCATCAACGAAGAGCAATGAACTGCTTGATTACGTCAGCGCAGCCCATCCACAATTAACCCCCTTTCATGTGACATGACTCGCTGAGAGTGCACTTTCTAAAACATCAAATGCCTCAGTCCCAAGTCGAAATCAATGCGACTAACTAAATGTCAACAAGCATTCCAGAACACCGCACTTTCCCCCAGAGCAAATGTGCCATTGAACTCAATCGACAACCCCACCAACGAAAGCCATACAAAGACCGCGCTAATGGTCTCATCGATGAACTAATAGACGCTTACCCGTTAGTGTCGCAAACTCGCCCAAAGTAAACATTCCTCATTCGTGCGATTTCCGAGTTCCTTTCCCCTCCCCCCCGTCGGGTCTGCGTCGTTTCATTCGCATTCGTAAGAGCGTTTTCGACGAAATGTGTGTTCATAATTCTATCGCGTCATGCCACTTCCGCCGACAACGATGCGTGGTGTATCAAATGTTGTTTTTAATATTCAGACGGACAGTCAATAAGGCAGTAGAGCCAGTGACTTGCCAAAACGTATCGAACCGTCATTATCGGTCGATGACGACAGAGACCCAGGCATGACCACACAGAGAGCACCAGAGGAGACGGTGTTTCAAAAGGAAGCCCAATGGTTTCCCTTTTCATTTTTCGCAATACACCCCCACTCACCCATTCCAGGCGATGATTCATTGCTCTCTAGGTTCAGTGTGTATTCCGTTGCGACAGTCTTGGGAGTTTCGCGGAAAACCACATCTAATTGATATGATTCGGCGGCTGGTGACAAACCTCAAGTCTGAGTGAGTCATCCAGAGCTATCGCGGTCTGTGACTGTGTCAGTGATCAATTAGGAAGGCTCGTGTTACATCTGTTGGTGACCCTATTCCGAGAGCCGGAGCGGCGCGTGTGTTGGCCACAAAGCGATTGTATGAATGATACGAATGTATGCTCGAAATGTTGCGGAACGCTTATCAGAGGGCGCAGTTCCAGTTTCCGGACGGCATGCAATCTCTTCGTTTTTTGCGTTCCGAAATTGTTTCCCTATCTCCTCCACTGAAAATAAGTATTTTAAGACGAATTTATGGTCGTTCGATGGAGGAGAAGGTGCAGTACGATGGCTTGCCTTTTCATATGCACGTCACATGAACTCGATAAGGGGTTACTTCTTGCTGAAATTGTACCGACTCGTGGTGTGTTGTTCTTGCAAGTCATCGTGGGCTGACGAGACAGCCAAAAGAGACTTGAGGAAGTGTCTCGTGGTTATTTGTGGCTGTTTATGAGTTTTATGAGGAGTCTGATAAGCCTGGATATCTCAAGCTGCACAGGCAGCTTCCAGTTTAGTGATGTTTGTTTTACACTTCCGTGGCGGTTGACTGCATTCTGTTTTTAAAATGGCGTGTATTTCTTTCGATTAATTCCTTTTAAAGGCAGTGAACCAGATTCCTTTCTTCGGTCGAAAACGGGAACATCTCAAGTGACGTTTTACACGAGGTCCGTGGTACAGGGTGACCCGATGCCAAAAAAAGATAAAAATGAACGGTCTGAGACATCAAGTTGATTCTGGTCTTATTTTAAAGCCTCATTCATGCCATTTTGGATGGAATCCAACATCATGCAGTGCTTCAGGCCCCAGTGCCTTTTTCTATGACTCGATCATGCGTCCGGTGTTAGTCCGGCAACTGCTGTCAAGGATGCCCTATTGGAGCTGAACCCTGGCATATTGCGATGGCGGAATGTGTGACCATAAGGAGGAAACACAATAAACCACACAGTCCAACTTTTCGGATGCCTTGATGTTGGCGACTGGATGACGCAGTTGGTTGAGTGCCTGCCCTTCATTAAAAGGCATCTTCGAGGGCCACTTCGAATTCCAGTGAAAGCAAAGGTAAATATGCCTTTATCGAGGTCTCGAATCTTGGCCAGTCACCATTTGCCGTTGGGAGCAAATGAAGGGCACCGTCACTGAAGTGGTCCATCAATGGTACTAGTCTGGCTGTGGGTTGCTGCCTGGCAGTGCATTGGACCAGTCGTTGTGTCTGAGCGCACCTTGGTTTGGTGTTAAATAACCTCTGACAAGAAATGCCTTGATGCTTGCTCCAAATATCGGGAATTTTCCTTATTGCCCAGTCGCTGGGACCAAATTGGGCATCGTCCGAGATTTTTTGGCCAAAAACCGGTTCATCAGCCAACATTTTTAACCCCCAATTAGCGAACTCACGGAGTCGTCCGACTTCAATTCTTACGTCAGCACAATCTTATACGGATGTAGGCAACCGCAAAAACGTACCGAGTTGACTCTCTGGCGAGGCGCAACGCACCTGAGTCCCGAATTGGCTTATCTTGGTCTTCTTCGACACTGGCCACTACGGCGTCGCAACAATTCAATCATTCTTACAAATCATGGCCGCCAAAAACCCTATTTTGATAGTCCTCTCGGTGGAGTCGAAGGCTACACTTTAAGCAGAAGAACAGAGCTGCTTCCAGACGGCTTTGAAAGTAGGGTACTGTCTGCCAGAAACGCGAGACGAGTAGAAGCACAATTCCCAACTCTATGAGTCGTGTAAAGATGTGGGTGGTCGGAAATTCCTCGACTACACTGGCTCTGGCACCAGATCAACAATGGCTCGTCGAATTCAAACCATGTTTCCATAAGAGGAAGACCGAATTTCCGGTATTAGGACCAAGCAATCGTGGACGCAAGAATGCTTGCTCTTGATGACTGCAATCTCGACGCCGGACGACGTCTATAGTTCAGACTCAGACCCCTCATAGGTCGCAGGCCGATGAAATGTGTGCCCCAAATGTTAATTAACCTCGCAGTGAATAAACAAAGCCATCACGGCGGCGTAATGACTACCAGTGAGCACTCTGACAAAAGTAGGCAAACTCAAGCCTTATCAATCTGCTCAAAGAACTACGTACACGGTGCGGTCCACTTAAGGCAACGCAAACAATCTAACACGACCCGAAAAGCTGCACACAGCCACTAGCTATCCAAATGCGACGCACCTACTCCACTTAAACACCCATTACCTGGTAATCTAATTAAAGGCACACACATGCGAATGCCATCAAGGCGCGACTCTGAGGCAAAATCAATACGCGCGGTGCTTTACGCAACCATACTCAGACACGCATGCATACGTACTTGCGTGCATGAGTTCAGCGATTGATTCCATCACTCCACCGTGCCACCACTCGGCGTTGATTTACAACGATCGTGATAAGGCTATCAATTGTATTGTATATTCTCCCATGTGACACTGCACAGTCTGTGCTGTGCTAAATTGTCACTTCCATTTTCCCAGACTGCCTCGTTTCACATCGCCAGCGAGGGAGAGAGTGTGAGCCCAGGCGGCTTACGTAAGAGGAACGCGCGCGCAGCGGAACGAGGTGACAGCGCAATAAAAGCGCACTGCCACGACTATAACTATGACACCGCCATTAAAAGCGAACGACGAACATACGTGATTGTCACAATTTAACAGAGAGTGTGCAAAGCGAAAATGACATCACACGAGTTCTTGTACAACTTTCATCAATCAAGCTGCCCCTTAATCAGATTGCGATACAAGACGCGAAATGAAACGAAAACACTCACCGGTCGTTGCTCTCCGAACACACCCCAAGGATGAACTCGAAATTCCATTCCGCAAGACGCGGCCGCGCCAGATAAACATCCCAATGTAAATGGTTGTAAATAATTTGAATTAATGCAATAACACGCTGGCGCGGCGCAGTACCTTGAGAGACGGACTGCCGTCCGGCGAGCGAACCCCCGCGCTTCTGGAATTCACGGGGAATTGCATCTCGTCGGGGAACGAGTAATTAAATGATGATGAAAAGCAGATCGAATCACTCTCGGCGGGCGGGAAGGGAGGCCGCCTGCTTTGTAGCTTAATAGTTTAAGCGTCCACATGACCATGTGGCTGCCGCGTTTAATTTCCCCCGACTGAAATGGAGACTCCAAGGGTTAAGTGGGGACTCCGTTTGTTCGCATTTAAATGATTGACAAGTGCGCGGCCTGTCTGACACGAGGGGGAACTGTGCGTTTCTTGTAATTTGAAACGACGTCAAATTCATCAGAGGAGGGGTCTGTTCGTATTGATTTTTGTTTTTTCATTCAAGAGGTAGCTTCTTCAAGGGTTGGGGGCGTGAGCAGCAAATATTTGGGCAAATATCCAATGATGACCGTTGCCGATGGGTGATACTTGGGCCATGACTAATGGACTGCAGCCGCACACAGAACGGATTGCACTTAAGTTCGTTTGATGGAGCAGACTGCATCTCAGTTTTCTATTTCTTTCAGAAAGCGTATTCGACCAGACTGGAAGCAGTGGAACTTTAAAGTGGATACCTCGGGTTTGAAGTGGTCAGATGGATGAGATGTGGACATTTCATGACAGTAGCTTTGCCTGGCTTTGTTTGGCTTTCAGATTTGCGTCACGATTTGGATGCACTCGGTAGGATGGCTGGTACGGGTGGTCAGTTGTGGTGCCCACAGTTTGACTACTCCAGTTTTAGTGCCGTTACTTTGATCCCAACCGCAAATTGTGACTGGAACAGATTTGAAAACCAGATAAAAACTTTCCTTTCACTGGGATTCGAACCGGGGGCCCCCAATAACTAAGGGCAGGCACTTAAGCAATAGCGCCATCCAGTCGTTTTTTACTGGACAAGAACATAACACCTCGGGGACGGTATTTGCGTCCACCATCACATACACTAAGTGAAGCAGTCTGGGTCTTTCGGTCCTCATGGCCGTTCACCACAGTCTCCAGATCGACTTTGACTCTACTACCGTTCGGCAGACTTTGACTCATCTTGTTTACGGCAGACTTCACAATCTTGGTCTCGATCGTACGTGTCTCGTGTGCAGCTTCATTTGAAGTATCATCTCATCGTCACTGGCCTCCATGATCCACTAAAGGGGTCGCAGGGCACTCACGAGAGATCTCCAGCCCAGTCTATGCAGATCAAGGAGTAGCCACCTCGTAAAAGAAAAACAGAATCCAATACGAACAGATCCTCCTCAGCTGAACTTGACGTCGTTTCAAACTACAGGCATCCACTCGACCCTCTGCAAAACTCTTAACTCTTCGGGATTTATGCCCAAGTGCAAGTCGGCCAGCGGGGGTCTACCCGATAGAATTGCATTCAATGAGCGCCTCAGAAGTCTCGATGATGTTGACAATCGTGCCACATGACCAAACCATCGAAGCATAGTCCTTCCAGTTCGAAGAAGTAACTGCCCGACATTGGGTTCCTCGCGTGGGTACTCGCGTCTCTCCTTACCACGGCGACTAATTCCCTCAACATCAAGGAGAAATCCCATCGCTCTAGCTTGTCTTCGTGATTTTACCACACGCGAGATTTGGAGGACATACTCAGTTGAAAACCGCTAACTTGGCTTTCACACCAAGCTCGACCGTCCTGATTGCAGATTGTCCAAGCTGTTTCCTCAACCTACAGAAAAGCTCAGCTTTACTCCTCTCAGCAGTCTCGCAAACGGCACGACGTACTTAAAAGTCTCCGCCTGCTGCAATGGGACTCCACCAACATTCAGAGTGCAACAGGCGTTCTGGAAATAACCATAACCACGGCTTTGTCCATGTCGACCTTCATCCCAGCATCAGCACGAACGGCTACAAACCTATCTAGCGCGTGCTGGAGTTCCATTTGGGAGGGTGTGAGGATAACTAAGTCAACTGCAAAAAGAAGATGACTTACCCTCAACTCTGCCAATGTGAAACATTCATCACCTCGGTGACAAAACGCATCCTTGCCGAAGTCCGCGGTGAAATGATTTGATTTAGCACCGTTTGCCTGACACAACTGCTACTGTTTGTTGCAAAGAGACTGAATGGCCGCCAAAATAGAACCATCAACCTTATACTCCTTCAGAAGCCTTCCCATAAGCCTTCTCGAGTAGCAGTTTTAAAGTGAAGGCGGTCGGTAGCTGCACCATTCATCCCCCATCCCGGGCTCAATCCCAACTCTAGAAGGCGCCTCCAGTACATTAGCTCGGGGAGTCTCAAAACAAATGTGCCCCTGAAGATGTAACAGTGCTGTGCGTGTGTACCCCTTTTTAAAATGGCGGATGCTATTTTCGAACAGAATATCAACTCAATTTCGCATACTCCTGACATTCGAATTGCAACACAGAATAAGGTCCAGCACTCGCACTACGTTGCAGCATTCCCAGCAGCTGCTAGCTTCACCGCATGCCTTTCGTCGTCAAAAAAGGGATTTCCCTTCGTCTTACGTGACAACATCGTTAATGACTTCTCGTTCGCTTGTTTATGCAGTTGGTGGCGAACTTACACGCTGTTTCTGGGAGACTCCATTCGGCTAGCACGGAATTGAACGCAACACGCTTAATGGAGGGGTCCACGCGGAACCTGCGGAGACAGAGAACTGTTTTGAAGATAAGCGTTTCTCTGAGAGGGCTCTTCTCTCTTGGGAGCCAGACACACATTTGCTTTGTCAAAGACGGCTTCGCTTTGTTCTGAGCCGTTTGAACGAGTGCAGGAATTACATTTGCATTTATTTGATGAGCGTTACCAGAATAGGCCCTGGTCTTCAGCGTTCAAGGTGGCTGGAGGACAACTCAGCAAAAAAAGGTAAATTGACATGTGAGCCATTTTTGTCTTCTTTTGATAGAGTCCATCTGCAGGAAGCCCGACTCTTCTGCTCCGTCTAGACTGCTGGTAGCTGCAAGTTGGGCGGTATCTTCTCGACTTGTGGGCACGACGTCAGACGCAGTCGACCTCTGTTGCGCTGTTCTACGTCTAGACTGCTTCTAGCTGCGAGTTGCTTAGTGTCTTCTCGACTTGTGGGCACGACCGCAGACGCAGTCGACATCTGCCGCGATGTTCTACAGGCTCGAACTCGATTCGTGGACGTCTAGCGCAGACCCTGCACAGCCCAGGGAGTTCCTGGTTGAATCTTCTTCTTCAGATGCAAGGACTCATCTCCTTGGACTCACTTTCCATGGGAAGTTTCGCGTCATCGCTTGTTTCCACACGCTTCCCGATCTAAGCCAGAACTTCTGCCAACTTAGTATGCGCAGCAGGAGAACTGTGCATCCCTTCATCCACCTCAACTTAAGCACCTCATGCAGACCATCCAGCAAAAGCGGCATGTGTCACCGCGCTTTGTAGTTGGCGTTCCCCCCCGAGTCCCGATGCGTCGATAAAAGAGAATAACCGTCAAGCCATCAATGGAAAGTGAACCAATTTGAATTCTTAAGTGCCGTCCATTGTTCACCTTTCTAGTTTCCATGCGCGAGCAAAACCCAATTCCATAAAACATTTCATCTGACAACACGATCAGTTAATCTCCGCTGAGACAGAGCGCACCGCTTCCGCGGTCGGTCTTCACGTTCACAGTCCGCTTGACAAGCTCACCCGCTCCCCACTCACGGGTGGTAATTACCGCCACTTCACGGTATCCATCCAAAATGGAAATGATTATTAATTTTTACTTTCTACTGCGCATTTTGAAGATCATAATATGAGAGCAAATTAAGAAACGTCGCCAAATGACAGTCGACGGCAAAGTTGTAAATCACCGCTATATTCACACATGAATCTGCCGTCTCCTCTCGAGGGCTGTCACGGCGCGGTGGCGCATTCCACACTCGAACGTCATCCCACTCGTGCCGTGGCGGTGCTTCTCGGCAGGCAGTGACAGTCCCGCAAGAATGAACTTTCATTTTTTGTTTCCCTCATTTCCACACGCTCTGCACGGTACTCCAACTTCATCAATCGGGCAGTGATCTCATTCCCCGAAGATCACTCGCCAGAGATGTTACATGATTCAGCGAGGCGGTCGACGTTGCCAATCGTTCGGGTTCTTCAGGTGTCTCTTCTCTGCTGCGTCGTGGGTGAATTGCCACTCGTTATCGTGGCCGGCGACGAAATGCGAGACGCGCGTCGCGTTCGCGCAAACTTTCGAGTCCCCCTCGGTCTCCGGGAATGGGGAGCACAATAGAATGTCAAGTCACTGCTTGCTTTTCTGGTGTGTCACATCTTCAGATTTGTTTTTGGGACACTCTAAGTGGGTGATGTGTTCGATCCGAGTTCTTTTGTGGAAAGAATGCAGACACACTTAGCCGGCTTTGCGCCGAGTGGTGTCTTGGTCATGAGTCGGCTGCGATGTGGTTCGTTTTTGCTTTGTACAGCTCTGACGGTCGGTGGGGGAGTTACTCTATTTGACTAATGACTGTCGCGTGCTGCCGGATGATTACTGGTGAATGGCACTCCTGCGACGGTGGGCGATGCATGCATGTGGCGCAAGTGCCTTTGTTTGATGATGATTTTAGCTGACATTGAGGAAGTTTCAGTATCAGTTGCGGCGGCGAATGCTTTGGGGAATTCACTGTAAACTCCCCCCGGTGGGCGTCTGGTGAGCATTTCACTCAGCGGGGACGGCGGCGACGACGGTCATAAATTGGTTTTTGTTTTGCTGCTACTGATATGAATGCAGACACAAGATGATGGGAACGCATTAAACGTGGCATTGAATAATGGCTTCTGTGTGCCTGAGGTGGATTACTGCGCCGCAGCAGACGTGCATAGGTTTCCAAGAGAAGCTTGAACGGTGATGTCATCGTTTTTGATTTGATGGACTTCGAGTTGGGGGTGGTCGCTTGGTGGTTGTGACCTGGCGGAGAGTGACTTGGCTTTTTTCGCAACGTGTGACTTAACTCCGTGATGTTCTTGGTGAACCAGTCGCTGCAGAATGTGGTTGTTGTCCAGCAACTTCTTCGCTGATTCTAGGTTCAATTCAACCGACTATCCACATATCCAGAGGCACTGGCAGTGTCTAGAAACTCTCATGAGAGAACAACTGCACGATTGACCGTAACCCCGTCCATTGTTGTGAGTTCTAAGCGTGGAAAGACGCCCCCAGCAGGCTTGAAGCAGAAGCAGACGCGTATGATATCGTAGATCTAATTTCAAAGCACTGCCTTCTTGTTTTTTTTGTGTGGCGTTACACACCGGGATGGACCTGGGCCATAACCGACAAGCACCCGAACACCCAGTTGGTTAAAGCCCTCAACTTGTGTACACTTCCACAGGAGTTATTCCACAGCAAAAGAGCAGTCTTGGAATGACTTCGGCGAGAAGTTGGAAGGCGACCATAGACCACGGAAAAGTTGGCAAATCCGCCGGTATGGATGAAATCCGGCCAGAAATGCTTGCGAACCAAAGGCAAGTTGCACGTGTCGCTGTACAGTTCGTGATTGAATCTTCTCGAGAATGGAAACAAAGATCGCACGCAGAACTTTTCTCCCGAAGAGGCCAACGAATAGTTCATCTGCTATTGAAATTGTCCATGGCCATGTGCCGTAGAGATAGATTGGGAGGATCAACGACTTGTATTTATGACGTCAGCTAAACGATGAGCTCGATTGGCCTTTGAGCCCAAAGAAACAGCGATTGACAAGACTTATTCTGGTATTTATTGAGCTCCATCAGACTCCAGTCACAGCCAGTCGAGTGTTAGCTTTTTCGGTAGCTCGGCTTTTTTGCAGGTCAGTGGCTAGCGTCTCTCTTAACCGTGTCTCCCTCTGTCGCAGTTCCTTTCCAATAAACAAAACTTACTTGTACTGCCGTTAGGGCAAACATCCTCGTAGCTGCCACACGTCCGCAGATTGCTGTCTGTTCGGAGATGACAGTGACACCGTCACAAGCATTTCCATGTGTAAAGTCAGCCAGCCGAACTTTGGAGTCATAAAAAGCCCATGCCCATAATCTTAGGTAAACAAAATAGACGAGCGACACAAATGAGAATGAGCCGCACCGCACGAAAAGTACACAAATCTGTGTGGATTCTGCGAAACGAGGTGAAGGTCATGTTCATGCTTCGGACACGATAGGCATCAGCCCACGGAACTGGACAATCTGTCGTTAGAACTAGAGTCGCTCTCGGTGGACTGACAGGCAGTGATTTACACTTATTTGCGTCCAGCGCAAATGGACATGTAGATAAAACTGAGTTATTTATGAATTCTTGGTTGATTTGACATTTAGTGCAAAATGTCAAGAGTTAAGTGTGTTCCATCTAGACGATGTCATCAAGGCAATTAGTTCGTCACTGTGCGACCTATGAATGGATGATTCGTTGGTATGAGACCCGAGCTATGAAGGCGAGTGTGAACAATTAACCGATGAGGCATAGGTGCTAAATAAGTGCAGCATAAGTGGAGCATCGACGTAGAAGACGGAAGGAAGGGGGTTAAACGCGTATGCTTCTCCCTGCCTCACAACTCAAGCGGATCGAAAAGTCTAGGAAAAATCAGAAGGGAGGAGGTTTTTATGCGAAAGGCACACAGGCTCTTCGAAATTGCGTTGATAATCTAGCGTCCGCAAGGAAGAGTGGGTGCGTATAAGCGCACATCGAATGAAGAATAGTCCTCCCACCTAGCATTACCGGCGAAACCATGAAAAAGAAAAAAAAAACGCAACAAAGCCGCAGTCTCAGATGGTTTACCATGGAAGCTGTTTAAAGCCGGCGGCGATGTCCTGGTAACGAGCATACACCAGCACGTCTGCAGAATTTGGGAAGATGAAAGCCATACCTTGACTGGAATATAAACTTAGTTTGACCGTTGAGACATTTGAGATGCTTGCATCGCAGATAATTTCTCGTGTCACATGTCACTGTGACGAGTTTGTACTGTCTAAGTCACTTTATGTGACATTTAAGTGACTAATTGGATACAAATTTGTCACAGTGACATGTGACGCGAATAAGAGCATAAGGGTGAATTAACTACACAGATGGCTCATAAATATGGGAGGAAGTGATGCATGAAAACTAAATTAACAGAGCTTCAAAGCTCCTCACCAAGCGAAGACAAAACAATCATGTTTGTCCTTTCATCTTATAAGCACTCTATCTATGGATGTGCACACTTACTCAAGAGTAGACACAATTAATTCTATTTCACTGTTTCGGGATGGATCATCATCATCATCTTCTGACCCGCATGCTTCACCAAAGGATTCGCGTGAGTAAACCACGCACGAGAGCTCTCCAGGCAACTCGATCCTCCGCCATCGACTCTAACTCATCAGGAGTTATTCCCAAGCGTGACCAGGCGAGTTTTTTGACTTGGACCAACCATCTCGTCGCCTACGTAATGGAATCGCATTCAATGCCCGCCTCGGAAGTCGTGATGGAGAGGACATTCGTGCCACATGACCAATCCGCCGAAGCATAGCCCTCTCCATTCGAAAAAAACAGCTCCTCAATGTTGAGTTAATCGCGCACTGCCGTGTTTCTCACCCTATCCCGGCGAGTAGTTCCCACAACAGCACGGAGAAGGCTCATCTCAGCAGCTTGTATTCATGATCTTAGTATTTCGGTCATTACCCAAATTTCATGACCATTGGTGAGAGTTGGAACAAATACTGAGTACTGCTGGCTTTGACATCAAGCTCGGCCTTCCTGATTACGGATCAATCAGAAAGCTGTTCCAAAATCGACCCAGCTTGACCAATCCTTCAGGAAAGCTCAGCATTACTCCTTCAATCAATCGTGAAAAAGACCCCGAGGTACTTAAACTTCTGCACCTGCTTCAGTGGGACCCCACCAACCTGTAGAGTGCATTGAACAGGCGTTCTGGAAAATCTCCGATTTGTCCACGTTGACCTTCATTCCAGCATCAGCACACACGGCCACAAACCTATCGAGGGCGCGCTGGAGTTCCGTCTGGGAAGATGTGAGGATCACTAAGTCATCTGCAAAAAGAAGATGACTTACCCTCAACTCTCCCAAAGTGAAACATTCCTGGCCTCCGCTGCGCCGCAACATCCAGTCCATGTATACAATGAAAAGAAGAGGTGACAAGACGCACCCTT